>CM034314.1:20621881-21878138 GCA_019925795.1 Dendrobium chrysotoxum | reverse complement strand
GTTTAACTGCTTGACCAGTTGACTGGTTAAACAATCAACTCTAGCATAAGGAGTGAAGTTATGAAGTCAACCTTCATCCAAATCCTCATATCATGGCTTTGCATTCCTCCCAAACTTTAATATCAATTTCTAAGATCCATTTGGACTCCAGCTTATTACCCTTGACTGGTCAAATCGTCAAAGATGACTCTATGAGTTTTTAACGGTCAACCCGATCAACCCAAACTCACCAAGCTCAAATCAAGCCTGTCCAGCCCTTGAAACCAACTCCAGAAGCTTCCCTGGAGCTAACCAGACCCAACCCAGCTGCTGGCGTGCCTCCAGCCCAACCCCCAACGACCCTAGTGGTCCCCTCCATGTGGAACGACTTAGGGTCATTTTCTACTGAAACTAGCGTACCCCCTGGCACTATAACGATTTGGTACACATAACCTCAATCCCAGGACTTCATCTAGAGCATCTAGACCTTCCATAACAACTCCAGCAGTGGGAATATGCTTAAGGGGATGAAACCCTTGATGAGAAAATATCTCCCATTCCAGTCCATCTCCAGCTGCTCTGAGAGTTCGTTTTGGATCCTCAGAGGTTCATATACATTCCCCTAATCATTCCCTGGTGTTTGGTGGCTACCGGCGACGAGTTCGAGATCAAACCGAGGCTAGCTCCGTCTAAGCTACCTCAACTTCTTATAGAAACTCCCTCCTGGTTTGAGGCCTTGAAAGAATTTGAGCGCGGACAATCCACAAGCTCAACCATGTCTTGAACTCCTCAAATCGTTGAGTATATTAAGGTATATCCTAAACCCTAGGAATTTCTCTAGGCTCCTAAATAATTTCTTAAGCACTGCGTCAATAGCTTAGAAAAAGATTTCCTACTCTTGATTAGATCCTATACTACTTCTGCCTAAAGTTTTAATTCATTTCATTCACTGTATAAAGAATATAAAATTAACTGTAAATCTAGGGTTCACGGGTACCAAATGGAGAAGATGAAATATCTGCCCTCTATTTCTTTTGTTTGATTTGTACGGCTGCGATTGAGCCTCACCCGCAGTTCAATTCGATCACTCATAATAGCGGGTTAGCTACATCTTCATCCGGCCAAATCCGGACCTTCAATTCAAACCACGGGATCTATTCTGACCGCTTGATCATTCTGAATCAAATTATATTCCGTGGTTTGATCTAAGCCGTTAAACCCCACAACCGTGGATCCGACGGCTCAGAACCTTGATGCGCTGTTTAAGTAGGCGGGACCTACCTAACCGCCGCCATTTATATGGTTAAACCACGCCGCGCCGCGTGGAAAGCGCGTATACAGTCAGCGTCGCCGGCTGATTGTGTAATAAAACCCTTTTAAATAAATTAGAAAACTACCAGAACTTCAAAAATGCATAGAAAATTCATTTCTTAACCATTTTTGGAGTTCTAGGGCTCATTTTCTTTAGAATTTTATGAATTTTATTTTAAAAATAAAATCAGAATATTTTGATTTTTTTTATTTTCATTATTTCTAAAATACAGAAAAACTTATTTTATTTTTAATCAAATAAATACAAACCATTTTAACTTGAAACTTGGCAGAGGTATTATAGGGTTTAATTCTGATCTTCTCTAATTTTCTTAGGACTATTTGATGCAATATCAAATATATTATGAATTTACAATAATCTTGGTCATGATTTGACCTAGATTTTTGGAAATTCATAATTGATTCAATTTAATTCTAATAATAGCATGCTAGAGTTCTATGGAATCAGTTGGGTTTTATTTTCAACTGAGTAATGAACCCAGGTCATGATCATGGTTAGTTTAATTTGAATTTACCTTCATTAGTATTTTGATTTATGCCCTTAATAATCAAGTTATGCATGATCATGACTCCAAATTGAATTGAGCTTGATCTTAGGATGTTTCCCACATCCTCAAATGCCTTCAATTCATTTTGGATGTGTTTATTTATTTATAGTCAGTCATTAAGATTATAGATCACTATGTGACCTACAATTTTAATGATTTATTATAAAATCGTTCCATAAGAACATTAGGACATTTCACCTTGTTCTTGATTGATGATTGGTCTGATTGTAATCATTATCCAAGGGTTAGGAACATTGATTCAAGCCCAATTAACCTAGTGACATCATTAAGGATAATAATTAAGGACTTGATTAGAGGATTTAGAATATTACCAATAATTAGGATTTACCTCCTATTGACTTGAAACTCAAACCATTCAAACTTAGTGACACTCTAAGCCCTAGGAAAATTTTCCACTGGATTTTGAAATCATTAAGCCCCTTAATTAACCTAATCAAGTTTAAACCTTAATTAAGCCATTAAACCTTCCAGAAATTATAATAAATCAAGATTAAACCCAAAAATTATAAAAAATACCTCAAACTGACTAAAATTAAACCCTTGATCAATGAAAAATAAAAGCCCCTTGACTAGACTTCAAAATTAAGTTTAATTTAAGTTTAATTGAAATTTAATATTAAAATAATTTAATTAATTAAAAATAATTAAAAATTCTAAAAAATTTCCAAAAAATTGGAGATCACTCCTTAGGTCATTCCTGACCTTTGGAGTTGATTTTAAGGAGTTTGGAGGTCATTTGGATTCAAACCATAAAAAGGGCCTTAATTAATCAATTTTAAAAATTCAATAAATACTCAAAACTTCAAAAATTCTTAACTAATTCAAATAAACTCCAAATTGAACAAACACAAAGGCATACAACTCATCTTAAGGTCTAATATTTATTAAAAATATTAAGTTTCCAGAAATCAATCAAATTTGAAAAAGTCAACTTTTGGTCAAACTTAGTTCAAATTCAAGTCAAAACTTCAAACCTTCATAATAAAATCTAGAAAAATCCAATTTCAGTGTACTTATTGTCTAACTGATCTTATTAAGGTCTAGTATTTTAATAAAATATTAAATTTCCAGAATTTAAGCTTAATCAAAAAGTCAACTTTTAACCCCTTAATTAAATGATTAAAATAATCCATAAAATGTTAAAATTCAACAAATCACTAAAAATTCCAGAAAATCTTAAATCAATATTAAAACTAGCAATCAACTAACTTTAATTAAAAATTAATCAACCTGTAAATCTTAATCAAACTCAAATCATTTAATCATACCGAGTATCACTAGGTAACCCAGGCCTACGAGGCTATTAAATTAGGTACAAGGAAGGTGAAATAAACTTCACGGCCTTAGTGTGCAACAAAGGTGGTGTCCAACAAATAATCTAATCAAATTTAAAATCAAATTCAAATCATTAAGATTTAAATTTTAATTAAAATACCCTTAAGCCTTCAACCAACTATAACATCAAGCAACTTCAATCAAGTGATTATTTAGGACATATCAAAACCACACAGCCTACCTGACACACTTTAGATGGTTTGCTAGGACAACAACCTCTAGTCTTAGGCTAGACCGGTGTTTACTTTTCTGCTACTTGCGTCTGCCGTATTTTCCGTGGTTTTCATTACATGCTAGTTGCTAGATTTAAGTAATTAATATTTATGTGATTATTTATTTATCTACTGCATTCTGTGTTGATTTGATTGTACATTAGAACTACCCTTAGGTTAGGAACGATTTATACTAATTAAATCTTATGCAAGTGGTCATGCTCATGCAGGGCATTAAATAAAGGGGGCAAATTCATAAATAATAAATTGCACAGGTGCTCTAGAAAATTGCTTAAGTCCCCCTTTAAAATTAAAAGAGCATGTCCAAGCGTGGCTGGATTGAGTATTTTAAATTTCAAATATATTAACTGCTTGGGATGTTTCTATAACTGCTGATTATTAGGATAACCTTGCAGGATCGAGTCTAGATTTTTAATTTTAATTGATGTAATTTGAATGTAAATTGAGTTGTAAATTGTTTAAAGTTTTTTGCGAATGGGATGTTTAAGCATCCAATTTAGAATCCAAAGAGGAAGAGACATCCCTTAGGGGAGAGTCTCTTTCCATTTGGAGATCCAAATTTGGATGATTTCAAATATTCAAAGAGAAAAGATAACCCCCTTTCAAGGGAGAGTTTCTTTTCATTTGGATATCCAGACCTGACGATCCAAAGAGCTATAAGAAGACGAAGAAGTGAAGAACGAGAAGACCCATTCTCAAAGTCACTTGAGTCTTAGGAGTAGAATCCAGGTTGTAGTCAGTGGTACCCAGCCACTTTACTTTACTACAGACCCTGGGTTGTATAATTAAAGGGCACTTGCTTATGGACTTTCATTTTGAATATTTATTTAATTGATTTAATTATTTAATTGATTTATTTGATGTACTGGTTACAATTAAGGACCCGCATGTTTTAAATAGTTTATTTGGTGATATTGCATGTCACATTTGATTTAGCCTAGAATCCGATGGGAGGCTCGTGAGGGTACAGTCATAAACTATTTTTACTTAAACAAAATTTAAAAATTTTAGGCTTAGATAGTAACTCTAACGCTTTTAAGAAGTAAGCCCGGGCTCGCCGAGGTTTTTCATGCATTCATATTGAATCTTCTCTACCGTGTTAGGCACCTCCCTGCCTGCGAGTTCTGGCAGACCACCTGATCTATTAGGGTTCAGTTCTGTCCAAGGGGATGTTGTGCAATCTCTAGGATAAAATCTATTTTTTTAAGCCTGATTTTTAAACTGATTCATTCTGATTTCAAGCATTTAATCGAGTCAACTAGTATGCATCGCATTAGTAACAAATTAAAATTGAGTCTAAATCTTAGTTGCATTTTTAGCTTAAGCATTTAACCCAACATGTGTTAAGGGGCTAATTAGGAATCTACTCTAGATGTTAGCCCAGCTCTCCTTAAACTAATCTTAAATAACATCCTCAATCACTCTTTCATAAAGACTTTGACTCATGGTTTTAAAGCGTTTAGGTGGTTTAGCTAGCTCCCTAATCTAGGCCGGGGTAAGTCCAGGATTGCATTGTATTAGCTAGGATTCGGGTCACTGATTTTCAGTACCCAATTTTAGACTTAGGTTTTGAGGCAGATGTTCAATCTTAAGACCTCAACCTTCCGGGAATCTAATTCTTACTTTCTAATAAAATCGATCATTCAAACTAAATGTCTCTTTCAATCAAATTCAAGCCCAACACTTATGATAGTTTGAGGTGTTTCTGGAGTAATTAATAATCTCAAGGCACCTCCTACACTTCTTCCTTTGACTCCAGAAATAAGTGTTCAATTTTGAACCAATCCCATTTGAAAATTTAAGTCCTTAACCTTCTTTGACATTAAGCTTTGAATTCTTTAAGGAAATTCGTATCGCTATTTTAATCGAGAGTTTTCGTAGGAAATTTTCAGGTTTTCCTACGATGTAATTAACTACGAGGGCTTGCGCTCATAGGAGATTTAGAAACCCAGACCTGATTTCAAAATCATGTTTTTGAAACCTTCAATTGATTATCTTTGGGAAATTCAAACCTGACGATCATTATCGTCATATTCAAATTATTGATAGTGACTGATATTTTCTTTCTTCGGATAGATATATCAATTACAATCATAACTTTGATTATGAAATTAATGATCAATCTATTCAGATTAGCATAGTCAAACAGTTGATTAAACATCACTTTGATCCTTTGAGATCATATATTATTTCTCCTTGAGTTTGATTATGATAATCAGAATAAATTTAAAGATTTGTAATCTGAACCTATTAGGGAATGATATTTTCACCTTTCGAGGTGATATATTATTCATAATAAGCGTTCGATCTCAAATATTAAAAATTTCAGAAATTAAGCATTTCCCAAAGAAAATTAAACACATTTTCAAAACTATATTTTTCAATCAAATTAAAAAATGGCGACTCCACTAGGGATTATCTCTCTCTCCATCTTTAATAGCGCTACGAATTTTATTGCATCGGTAGTTTTGACTACCTTTCTTCCATTGGTCCCTCTACCCATTTCTTCCTTGGGTGAGTGTGGCCAACTCAATTAAGACATGTGAAAAGAGAGGCGAGTGTAGGAAACCTCCCTCCAAGCTGGGCTTTGACATTTTGACTCTAAGTTTATTGGTAGAGCAAAAGAGTCAAGCCAAGCTTGCCAAAAACTTTTTGCATACGTTGCAAACTCGCATGCGAATAAATCACAGCATGCTAAGTTTCACAATTTATAAAAAATCCCTCAATCTCAAAAATCCAGATTCAAAATTTCTTTAATTAAACCTGGATTTTGACATTTCACCCTAAGCTAGTCAGTATGGTGAAAGAGTCAAACCAGGTTTCTAGATTTTCCCTTAACTTTTGTTAACCATTATGTTGAAAATGAAACTCAACATTTTGAGTTTCAAAAGTCAAGGAAAATCTTTCAAATCAACTTCAATCATCGTTGCTATGTGTCTTCTACAATATTCTGTTGTAGTTGAACATATGCAATACAAATTTAAAACTCTTCAGTCAATTCTAGGCTTTGACATTTCACCCCTAAATTGCTTGGTGGGTTGCAAAGAGTCAAGCTTTAGGATCTTCAGGCTAATTTTGTTAACCTGCATATTTGAATAAAATCAATGTGTTGAGTTTCAAAGTTAGAAGAAGGTCTGTTTAGTTTTAACCTCAAATTCGAATTCAATCTTAAATCTTAATTTAATTCAAATTTGATTTCAACCTTGAATTCAACTTTAAATTTGATTAAGTCAGGCCTTTGACATTTTGACCCGAGTCAATTGGTGAAACGAAAAGAGTCAAGCCCGATCCTGGGATCTTTCATATCAATTTTATGCACCTACATGATTGAGTGAGACTCAACCTGTTGAGTCATAAAATTTGAAGAAAGATCCATTTGACTTGAGCCTCAAGTTAAAATTCAAACTTTGAATCCAAATATAATTTCAACCTAAAATTTGAATTTGATTTCTAATTTAAAGCCAATTTAATTTTGATCGGGACTTTGACATTTTGACCTAAGTCAATTGGTAAAATGAAAAGAGTCGAGCCCGATCCTTGAATCTTTCATATCAATTTTATGTACCTACATGATTGAATGAAACTCGATCTGTTGAGTCACAGAATTTGAAGAAGGGTCCATTCGACTTCAATCTTAAATTCGAATTCCAAATCCAACTTTGATTCAAAATACAATCTCAACCTTAAGTTCGAATTTGATTGTCACTTCAAATTTTAATTTCAATTTTGAATTCAAGTTCGAGTTTGAACTTTGACATTTTGCCCCAAGTTAATTGGTGTAGCGAAAGTGTCAGGTTCAACCCTTAAAGTCCTTGTCAATTCTACGAACCACTATTTTGAATCTAAACTTAACATGATTGAATTATCAAATTTTGAATAACATTAATCAAATTTAAAATTCAAATTCAAGATTAACTAATTCAAATCATTGTTCATTAATTTCAGGATTTAAGCACTCAAATGGCTAGGAAACTCATCTTTTTTATGGATAGAAACTTGATAGTCGAAGGAATCACTTATGGTAATTCCATCCAGTTTGAAATGCAATTCCAAGACTTCAAGTTATCAGTCGACGGAGAAGAAATGATTGATCTGTCTATCGGAATACGAAGGGATGTCCACTTGGTTGAGATTACTTTAGGGTCAGGAGCTGACTCCCCCATCTCCGAGATGGAGGCTGTTGTCACCCCTTTACCCACTATATCCTCCACTGAGGAGGATAACAACCAGAAGTCTATAACGATAGAAGAGCTACCATCTCAGCTTGAGATCGGGTCAAGTTCTAGTACCCCTACCATCAGCAAGGCCAGTAAGAACAAAATGAAGAACTACCTCCGTAGAGTCAGAAAGAAAGCTGTTAAGGACCAAAAGACTGCTGAGGCGAAAGCCTTAAAGCATGTCAAGTCTGAGGCTAATCAAAAGTTTGTTGCCCCTTCTACATACCCCCTCCCAGGGAAAATCGTTTCCACCCTTCTCCTATTACTCAAAGGAGGGAGGTTGTAAAAATAAGAGCATGATCTTCAATACACCTTCTCGACTACTACATGGCAAGAATCAATCAAGCCATAACTGATCAAACACCAGCACCAAGCCCTAGGATCCCAGTTGAAGGTTATGACCCATCCACTCTACTAGATGATGTTATGTCACGTTTCTATACGTGCCCCGCTACATCAACTAGAGAGGAGGAGGTGTAGAAACCACTCAGGGTGCCACTCTCCTAATTACTAGACCACTAGTAATAAGAGAGGGGAAATAATCTAAGATTATATCAGATAGTGATACCGTCAAAATTTAATTTTCAACGGGGTCCTATCGAGATAAATCTTTTTGATTAAAGTGATGCAATAACTTCTAAGGATAGTGCAGACCTAATAATAGTCTCTCCCTCCAAGGAGATCGTAGGAATCTAATTTCTTACTACTGGGGTCTTGCCACCTAGATTTGTAATTTCTTTTTATGGAAAGTTTCTAATTTCTCAAGTGTACTGATTTCAGACTTTCAAGATAGTTGAATCATCTTTTTAATGAAAATTGACCTCTATTTGAAGTCTTAAGCAGGAGAAAGTTATTGTTGACTCCATCAAATGTTTGAATACCCCTCCCTTCCACCTCTTTTATGGGATCGATTTAATTGTTGAACTAAAATCAATGTTAAACTTAAGTTGATTTTTGAAATAAAAATTTTCTCAAATTTTTAGCAATTTTCTATCTTAATAGATATCTTTTGAATGTTTAAAATCTGTTCAATAATTTTCAAAAGTCAAGCCAATATTTATTTTAAAAGACTGGGTCCTGCCTTGAGGATTATTCGTCCTTGCATAAGAGAATGAGTTTTCTTCTCTTATACTTGAGTTGTAATCCCGGTATTGAAATAGAGAAGGTGTAGCCTCTTCTTAAATTCAATTGAATTCAAAAGATGCGCAAAATGCGCTAACAATCAAGAAATGCACAAAGTGCACTAAAAATTAAAAGATGTGCAATGCTCGCCACCAGAAAAAGAATGAGGCTCCCTTTTTCTAGATGTTTTAATCTCAAAAGACCTAGTCAACTTTAAATTACTTGACTTTGATAAATTTTAAATCCAGAATTTTTACCGTGCATCGATAATCTATCAAGATACAAAAATCTCTCATGCTAGAGAATTGAAAAGATTACATTTCTATATTCAACTTAAACCCCTTTGAAATTGATTTTAATTCAAAATACTCAAGGGAGACCCCAGTTTAGTTTCTATGAAACTTGGTCTGGGTCAACAGAACCTAAATCCTGAAATCTTTTCAGGTTTGTTGGAGTCACCCAAACTTTTCACTGTACTTCTGAACTTATTCCCGCTTATCATTCCGACAGGGTCTAAGTACCTAGAAGAAATTTTTCAATAAGAAGAATGAATCTTCTACTCTTAATAAAAATTTAAATTTGGTCCTTGAGAAATGTGTGAAAGCCCTTGTACATAGGCATCTTTTTCGTCAAGGCCTTGTTCATAAAATTACACTCTATGCTGGGTCCAAGTTCAATCCCACTGGCGGAGTATTTTATAATGTTGGAAATTATCGTTCACAATCAAACCACACCCTGTGCTGGGTCCTAGATCACCCCGATCTAGAGGCATAGTTTCCTTTGCTGGGACTTGTTGTTCAAAATCAAACTATGGTTGAGCAAAGTGCCCGACTCCAATTCGAGGAGCTCGAGGGCCTCAAATAAAAATTAAATTAAGCTCAGTAAAGTTTGAAAGTTCATAAGTCACATTTGATTCAAGATACTAATAACTTGTGTCACTTTAGAACTCCCCAAGTAGGAGACTTGGTCGTAGTCTTTTGTAGACCACTTCTAATCCATTATAAATTCAATGGAAAGTTTGAGTCAACGTTGACTGGACCGTTCATTCTAATGACGATCTTTGAGAGAATTTCTAATTGACTGATCAACCCTGAAGAATGCCACCCAATATTTTCAAATATTGAGGAGGCTCTTCAGGAAGTACCATGCCAAATGAGTGTCAAACTTAAAATTAAATTCAAAACACTTCAAATTCAAAATCAAATTTAAACAAATCAAAATCGTATCAAACACAATCAAAATTCAAAACTTAAAATCAAAATTCTAGGTGAAACAAAATCAATCAACTTTCAAATTTAAATTCCTCAAATTCAAAAATAATTCAAATCAAATTCAAAACACATCACAGATTTAAAATCCTTCAAATTCAAATTCGTCAAATCAAGTTTCAAATTCAAACACTTTCAAATTCAAATTCAAAAATCATTCAATTCTCAAATTCCAGAATTCAAATCCGATCCTCTGTATAGAGCAAGTTTCCTCTATACACGATCATCCAAATTCGATCCTCTATGTGAAGCAAAATTTCATTCACATATGATTATTCCTGACCTGATCCTCTGTATGGAGCAAGTTTCCTCTATATACGATCATCCAGACCCGATCCTCTGTATAGAGCAAGTTTCTTTTATACACGATCATTCAGACTCGATCCTCTATGTGAAGTAAGTTTCCTTCACATACGATCAATCCAGACTCGATCCTCTGTATAGAGCAAGTTTCCTCTATACACGATCATCCAGACTCGATCCTCTATGCAGAGCAAGCTTCCTCTACAGATAATCACTCCAGACCCAATTCTGTGTAAAGCAATGCTTCCTTATCACAGAATCTTTCAGTTTTATTTTCCTTAAGGACAGATGTGAGTTATCGAGCTTTCTTTCCTTAGGATTAGATCTTCTAGTGGTGGAGCACGCCCTCTGTGGCCCATCCTAGATTCAAAGTCCAGATCTGATTCTGTGTGAAGCAATGCTTCCTTTTCATAGGATCTTCCAGTTGTCTTTTCTTAAGGTTAGATATGAGTCATCGTGCTTTCTTTCCTTAGGATTAGATCCGCTAGTGGTGGAGTACGCCCTTCGTGGCACACTCCTAGCTTCTTCCAGTTATCTTTTCCTTAAGGTTAGATGTGAGTCATCATGCTTTCTTTCCTTAGGATTAGATCTACTAGTGGTGGAGTACGCCATTAGTGGCACCATCCTAGCTTCTTCCAATTTTCTTTTCCTTAAAGTTAGATGTGAGTCATCGTACTTTCTTTCCTTAGGATTAGATCTACTAGTGATGGATAACGCCCTCTGTGGCACCATCCTAGATTCAAAATCCAGATCCGACCTTCTGTGAGAAGCAATGCTTCTTTCCCTCAGGGTCCTCCAGTTTTTTTTTCCTTAAGGTCAGATGTGAGTCATCGTGCTTTCTTTCCTTAGGATTAGATCTACTAGTGATGGATAACGCCCTCTGTGGCACCATTCTAGTTTCAAATTTTAAATCTTTAAGCCTGATCTCCTATAGGAAGCAATACTATCTTCCTATAAGATCATCCAGTTTTCTTTTCCTCAGAGTAAGTATTCTCCTTCTCTTAGGATTTGATTCCCCAGTGATGGAATAAGTCCCTTATGGCCCCGTCCTGGATTCAATTTCAATTTCAAAAATCAAACTTTCTTCTCCTTAAGGTTAGACTTTTCTCCTTCCCTTAGGATTAGACTCCCCGGTGATGGAGTAAGTCCTCTATGGCACCGTCCTGGAATCAATCTCAATCAAGCTTTCTTTTCTTTAGGGCTAGGTATCTCTTCCGTCCCTTAGGATTAGATTTACTAGTGGCAGAGTATGCCCTTCGTGGCATTGCCCTAGTACCAAAATTTAAAATTGACTCTCTGTAGTTAGGAATTCTTCCTTCCTATACGATCACTCAGGCCTTTCTTTTCCTTAGGGATAGGTTTTCTTCCTTTCTTTAGGATTATATCTACTAGTGGTAGAGTACGCTGCCCTCAGCACTACCCTAGTATCTTTTCAAATTTAATCTTCTAGGGTTAGGTTTTCCTTTCCCTTACAATCAAATCCAGATTCAATCCTGTATGGTTAGAAGTTTCTTCTTCCTATAGGATCACCTAGACTTTCTTCTCCTTTAGGGATAGGATTCTCCTACCCTTAGGACCTAACCCACTAGTGGTAGAGTACGCTTTTCCTAGCACTACCCTAGTATCAACTCAAGCTTAATTCCCCTGGGATAAACTTTTCTTTCCCTTAGGATCAAAACTCCAGACTTGACCATTCTATTCGGTCAACGCCAATATGTGCAATAAAATTACATTCTATTACACATATTGGGGGTCCATTTGTTGACCTCATTTTTGTATGATGTCAGTAGGACCATTCCAATCCTTAAGATTAATCTTGACCCTAAGATCAAACTGATCTTAGATCAATCCATAATTTAAATATCAATTCAGATTCAAATTGATTTAATCCCATATTAATTTTAAAACTCAACTCAATCAAACTTCAGACGAACCTAGACTCTAGGATCCTCCTAGACTTCAGACCCTATGATCTATTCTATACCCTAGGATTCTACCAGACTCTAGATCATATGATCTTCTTAGATCCTAGGATCTATTCTAGACCCTAGGGTTCCTCTAGATCCTAAGCCTTAGGATGTCCAGACCTTAGGATCCTTCTAAGGTTTAGACCCTAGGACCCTCCCAGACCCTAGGATTCTTCATAGGTTCTAGATTTTAGATCTACCTAAATCCCAGACTCTATGATCTCTAGGCCCAAGGATACTCTTAGACTTCAGACTCTAGAGCAATCCAGACCTTAGGATCTGCCCTGACCCTAGATTTATCTAGACTTTAGAATCAATCCTAATCTCAATTCAAACCCATTCAAACTTCTCTGATCACTTCCCTTAGTGATTCAGACTTGATTGAACTTTTTACCCAATCATTAGTTGACTTGGTCAACTAGACCCAAGCCTAGTCAACTCAGGTTAACTTGGCTCAATCCTTTGAATCCAATCAAAGCAAACTTCAAAACCTCTCAAATTTCATTCAAATGCATAATTTAAACTTACCTATATTTACCATGAGTTAAACCATGTTTAGTTTGACTTGTCAAATCTCCATATGTGGTCAAACATCACCACTTACATTCCATTTGCTCAATTGTTGAACTCACTCCATCAAACTTTTTGAAGTTAATCTCAATAATTTTCAAATACCCATTTAGAATTCTAGCTTAACAGCTTGACCAGTTGACTGGTTAAACAATCAACTCTAGCATAAGGAGTGAAGTTATGAAGTCAACCTTCATCCAAATCCTCATATTACGGCTTTGCATTCCTCCCAAACTTTAATATCAATTTCTAAGATCCATCTGGACTCCAGCTTATTACCCTTGACTGGTCAAATCGTGAAAGATGACTTTATGAGTTTTTAACGGTCAACCCGATCAACCCAAATGCACCAAGCTCAAATCAAGCCTGTCCAGCCCTTGAAACCAACTGTAGAAGCTTCCCTTGAGCTAACCAGACCCAACCCAGCTGCTGGCATGCCTCCAGCCCGACCCCCAACGTCCCTAGTGGTCCCCTCCATGTGGAATGACTTAGGGTCATTTTCTACTAAAACCAGCGTGCCCCCTGGCACTATAACGGTTTGGTACACATGTCCTCATTCCCAGGACTTCATCTAGAGCATCTAGACCGT
Organism: Dendrobium chrysotoxum; assembly: GCA_019925795.1. Classification (NCBI taxonomy): domain Eukaryota; kingdom Viridiplantae; phylum Streptophyta; class Magnoliopsida; order Asparagales; family Orchidaceae; genus Dendrobium; species Dendrobium chrysotoxum. Next base: position 21,864,654 of record CM034314.1, on the reverse strand, counting down.
CCATAACAACTCCAGCAGTGGGAATATGCTTAAGGGGATGAAACCCTTGATGAGAGAATATCTCCCATTCCAGTCCATCTCCAGCTGCTCTGAGATTTCATTTTGGATCCTCAGAGGTTCATATACATTCCCCTAATCATTCCCTGGCATTTGGTGGCTGCCGGCGACGAGTTTGAGATCAAACCGAGGCTAGCTCCGTCCAAGCTACCTCAACTTCTTATAGAAACTCCCTCCTGGTTTGAGGTCTTGAAAGAATTTGAGCGCGAACAATCCACAAGCTCAACCATGTCTTGAACTCCTCAAATCGTTGAGTATATTAAGGTATATCCTAAACCCTAGGAATTTCTCTAGGCTCCTAAATAATTTCTTAAGCACTGCGTCAATAGCTTAGAAAAAGATTTCCTACTCTTGATTAGATCCTAAACTACTTCTGCCTAAAGTTTTAATTCATTTCATTCACTGTATAAAGTATATAAAATTAACTGTAAATCTAGGGTTCACGGGTACCAAACGGAGAAGATGAAATCTCTGCCCTCTATTTCTTTTGTTTGATTTGTACCGCTGCGATTGAGCCTCACCCGCAGTTCAATTCGATCACTCATAATAGCGGGTTAGCTACATCTTCATCCGGCCAAATCCGGACCTTCTATTCAAACCACGGGATATACTCTGACTGCTTGATCATTCTGAATCAAATTCTATTCCGTGGTTTGATCATAGCCGTTAAACCCCACTACCATGGATCTGACGGCTCAGAACCTTGATGCGATGTTTAAGTAGGCGGGACCTACCTGACCGCCACCATTTATATGGCAAAACCATGCCGCGCCATGTGGAAAGCACGTATACAGTCAGCACCGCCGGCTGACTGTGTAATAAAACCCTTTTAAATAAATCAGAAAACTACCAGAACTTCAAAAATGCATAGAAAATTCATTTCTAACCATTTTTGGAGTTCTAGGGCTCATTTTCTTTAGAATTTTATGAATTATATTTTAAAAATAAAATCAAAATATTTTGATTTTTTTATTTTAATTATTTCTAAAATACAGAAAAACTTATTTTATTTTTAATCAAATAAATACAAACCATTTTAACTTGAAACTAGGTAGAGGTATTATAGGGTTTAATTCTGATCTTCCCTAATTTTCTCAGGACTATTTGATGCAATATCAAATATATTATGAATTTACAATAATCTTGGTCATGATTTGACCTAGATTTTTGGAAATTCATAATTGATTCAATTTAATTCTAATAATAGCATGCTAGAGTTCTATGGAATCAGTTGGGTTTTATTTTCAACTGAGTAATGAACCTAGGTCATGATCATGGTTAGTGTAATTTGAATTTACCTTCATTAGTATTTTGACTTATGCCCTTAATAATCAAGTTATGCATGATCATGACTCCAAATTTAATTGAGCTTGATCTTAGGATGTTTCCCACATCCTCAAATGCCTTCAATTCATTTTGGATGTGTTTATTTCTTTATAGTTAGTCATTAAGATTATAGATCACTATGTGACCTATAATTTTAATGATTTATTATCAAATCATTCCATAAGAACATTAGGACATTTCACCTTGTTCTTGATTGATGATTGGTGTGATTGTAATCATTATCCAAGGGTTAGGAACATTGATTAGAGCCCAATTAACCTAGTGACATCATTAAGGATAATAATTAAGGACTTGATTAGAGGATTTAGAATATTTCTAATAATTAGGATTTACCTCCTATTGACTTGAAACTCAAACCATCCAAACTTAATGACACTCTAAGCCCTAGGAAAATTTTCCACTGGATTTTGAAATCATTAAGCCCCTTAATTAACCTAATCTAGTTTAAACCTTAATTAAGCCTTTAAACCATCCAGAAATTATAATAAATCAAGATTAAACCCAAAAATTATAAATAATACCTCAAACTGACCAAAATTAAACTCTTGATCAATGAAAAATAAAATCCCCTTGACTGGACTTCAAAATTAAGTTTAATTTATGTTTAATTGAAATTCAATATTTAATTAATTTAATTAATTAAAAATAATTACAAAAAAATTTCCAAACACTTGGAGATCACTCCTTAGGTCATTCCTGACCTTTGGAGTTGATTTCAAGGAGTTTGGAGGTCATTTGGATTCAAACCATAAAAAGGGCCTTAATTAAATCAATTTTAAAAATTCAATAAATACTCAAAACTTCAAAAATTCATAACTAACTCAAATAAACTCCAAATTGAACAAACACAAAGGCATACAACTCATCTTAAGGTCTAATATTTATTAAAAATATTAAGTTTCCAGAAATCAATCAAATTTGAAAAAGTCAACTTTTGGTCAAACTTAGTTCAAATTCAAGTCAAAACTTCAAACCTTCATAACAAAATCTAGAAAAATCCAATTTCAGCGTACTTACTGTCTAACTGATCGTATTAAGGTCTAGTATTTTAATAAAATATTAACTTTCCAGAATTTAAGCTTAATCAAAAAGTCAACATTTAACCCCTTAATTAAATGATTAAAATAATCCAGAAAATGTTAAAATTCAACAAATAACTAAAAATTCTAGAAAATCTTAAATCAATATTAAAACCAGCAATCAACTAACTTTAATTAAAAATTAATCAACTTGTAAACCTTAATCAAACTCAAATCATTTAATCATATCGGGTACCACTAGGTAACCCAGGCCTACGAGGCTATTAAATTAGCCCCAAGGAAGGTGAAATAAACTTCACGGCCTAGGTGTGCAACAAAGGTGGTGTCCAATAAATAATCTAATCAAATTTAAAATCAAATTCAAGTCATTAATATTTAAATTTTAATTAAAATACCCTTAAGCCTTCAACCAACTAGAACATCAAGCAACTTCAATCAAGAGCCTATTTAGGACATATTAAAACCACACAGCCTACCTCACACACTTTAGATGGTTTGCTAGGACAACCAACTCTAGTCTTAGGCTAGGCTGGTGTTTACTTTTCTGCTACTTGTGTGTGCCGAGTTTTCCGTAGTTTTCATTGCATGCTGGTTGCTAGATTTAAGTAATTAATATTGATGTGATTGTTTATTTATCTACTACATTTTGCATTGATTTGATTGTATGTTAGACCTACCCTTAGGTTAGGAATGATTTATACTAATTCAATCTTATGTAGATGGCCACGCTCATGCAGGGCATTAAATAAAGGGGGCAAATTCATAAATAATAAATTGCACAGGTGCTCCAAAAAATTGCTTAAGTCCCCCTTTAAAATTAAAAGAGCATGGCCAAGCATGGCTGGTTTGAGTATTTTAAATTTCAAATATATTAACTACTTGGGATGTTTCTATAACTGCTGATTATTAGGATAACCCTACAGGATTGAGTCTAGATTTTTAATTTTAATTGATGTAATTTAAATGTAAATTGAGTTGTAAATTATTTAAAGTGTTTTGAGAATGGGATGTTTAAGCATCCACTTTGGAATCCAAAGAGGAAGAGACATCCCTTAGGGGAGAGTCTCTTTCCATTTGGAGATCTAAATTTGGATGATTTCAAATATCCAAAGAGAAAAGATAACCCCCTTTTAAGGGAGAGTTTCTTTTCATTTGAATATCCAGACCTGACGATCCAAAGAGCTATAAGAAGACGAAGAAGTGAAGAACGAGAAGACCCATTCTCAAAGTCACTTGAGTCTTAGGAGTAGAATCCGGGTTGTAGTCAGTGGTACCCGGCCACTTTACTTTACTGCAGACCCTGGGTTGTATAATTAAAGGGCACTTGCCTATGGACTTTCATTTTGAATATTTATTTAATTGATTTGTTTGATGTGTTGGTTATGATTAAGGACCCGCATGTTTTTAATAGTTTATTTGGCGATATTGCATGTCGCATTTGATTTAGCCTGGAATCCGATCGGAGGCTCGTGAGGGTACGGTCATAAACTATTTTTACTTAAATAAAATTTAAAAACTTTAGGATCAGATAGTAACTCTAACGCTTTTAAGAAGTAAGCCTGGACTCGCCGGGGGTTTTTCATGCATTCATATTGAATCTTCTCTACCGTGTTAGGCACCTCCCCGCCTGTGGGTTCTGGCATACCACCTGACCTATTAGGGTGCAGTTTTGTCCAAGGGGATGTTGTGCAATCTCTAGGATAAAATCTATTTTTTTAAACCTGATTTTTAAACTGCTTCATTCTAATTTCAATCATTTAATCGAGTCAACTAGCATGCATCGCATTAGTAACAAATTAAAATTGAGTCTAAATCTTAATTGCATTTTTAATTTAAGCATTTAACCCAACATGTGTTAAGGGGCTAATTAGAAATCTGCTTTAGATGTCAGCCCCACTCTCCTTAAACTAATCTTAAATAAAATCCTCAATCACTCTTTCATAAAGACTTTGACTTATAGTTTTGAAGCGTTTAGGTGGTTTAGCTAGCTCCCTAATCTAGGCTGGGGTAAGTCCAGGATTGCATTGCATTAGCTAGAATTCGGGTCACTGATTTTTAGTACCCAATTTTAGACTTAGGTTCTGAGGCAGATGTTCAATCTTAAGACCTCAACCTTCCGGGAATCTAATTCTCACTTTATAATAAAATCGATCATTCAAACTAAATATCTCTTTCAATCAAATTCAAGCCCAACACTTAGGATAGTTTGAGGTGTTTCTGGAGTAATTCAGAATCTCAAGGCACCTCCTACTCTTCTTCCTTTGACTCCAGAAATAAGTGTTCAATTTTGAACCAATCCCATTTGAAAATTCAAGTACTTAACCTTCTTTGACATCAAGCTTTGAATTCTTTAATGAAATTCGTATCGCTATTTTAATCGAGAGATTTCGTAGGAAATTTTCTGGTTTCCTACGATGTAATTAACTATGAGGGCTTGCGCTCGTAGGAGATTTAGAAACCCAGACCTCATTTCAAAATCAAGTTTTCAAAACCTTCAATTGATTATCTTTGGGAAATTCAAACCTGACGACCATTATCATCATATTCAAATTATTGATAGTGACTGATATTTTCTTTCTTCGGATAGATATATCAATTACAATCATAACTTTGATTATGAAATTAATGATCAATCTATTCAGATTAGCACAGTCAAACAGTTGATTAAACATCACTTTGATCCTTTGATATCATATGTTGTTTCTCCTTGAGTTTGATTATGATAATCAGAATAAATTTGAAGATTTATAATCTGAACCTATTAGGGAATGATATTTTCACCTTTCGAGGTGATATATTATTCATAATAAGCGTTCGATCTCAAATATTAAAAATTCCAGAAATTAAGCATTTCCCAAAGAAAATTAAACACTTTTTCAAAACTATATTTTTCAATCAAATCAATCCATAAATAGGATTTAATTAATTCTTGCTGACGTTTTGAGTCACTGTACATATAGTTGTGCATTATTGTGCGTGTTAAGTTGGTAGGACTTGTTTTCCACTTAGGACTAATCTGAGTTGTCTGATCTAGACAATTTAAGCTTTATTTTGGATAGTTTTCTTACTATTTTCTAAAATAGGTTTTTAGTGGGAGAAAGTTTAGACTTAGGAATTTTTGTACTAGAAAGCTACTTTAAAAAGCAGTATGAAAGTTGTCCCAAAAGATGCCTTAATTCATTCTTAAATAGCAAGGGAGGTTGAATTAACATATAATGTGACCAAAGCAAGACTATTAAAGTTCCTTGAAATAAATGAATTATTCTGATTATGTCTTCAACCTCTAACTTCATATAGAAACTATTGAATCAATTTTTCTCTAATTCGAGATAATTTATGGGTAATTTTAATTCAACTTGATTGAGGATCAAGAAGCCATATGCTTGAAATATGATGGTTGGATAACCTTAGATTATAATTTGGTTTCACAAATATGTGAAAACTGATTTTAGCCCATTAGGAATTTATTCATACCTCAATCTTGTGAGGCCTAAGGAAGAATTTGCTTCAATACTTCTTTGTATGAAGATATATGGATCAAAAAAATAAAATTTAACTGTAAGGACTTCATTGGAGCTTGATCTTCTTGCACACAGAGGGAGCTAAGGGTTGGGAAGGCTAAGGATCACTCACTTATAAATTAAGGAAGGAGAAGTTCTATTTGCACACTAATTCCAACTCCATAAGGGTTTATTTATAGAGTTTATAGTTTGAATTTGGATGGAATTCAAGCCATTCATGGAAGTTCTAGTTCACAAGTTGATTAGGGACCATCCAATGGTAGTTATACATAATGTTTTTAAAATCAAATCTGACCGATCAATTCAACCATTCAATCATGAACCGGTCAAGTTAGAAAATCATATTCACATTGAACCGGTGCAAACTGATTTGAATAGTTGGTTTTACTAGTACCATCAAACTGATTATAGTTTAGTTGAACCGGCCAGTTTAATAAATATTATTTTTATTTAAATAAAATTTATAATATTAAAATTTTAATTAAATTTTAAATATTTATTTAAAGACATATGCTTATGGAAATATATTTAACCAAAATGTAAAGCTGTTAGCTTGTCACGTCATTCAACTTTATTTATTGCTTGTGGTTTGTGCTTTACACTATATAAAGAGAAAGAGTTAAAATTCTTCTATGACATGAGACTAAAAACTTCTCAGAATTCTGCATGAGCTAAACTATGAAATTGCTTGAGTTGAAATTTGGGCTGAAATGCTTATTATTTATAAAAGTTTGGAATTTAAGTTTTTTATATTATAAAATTTTTATATAATATTAAATATAATATTATTATTTTTATTAAATTTATATAATTAAATATTTTTAATTTTACAACCTATTTAATATGAATTTAATTATATTTATATATACGTATGCTTGTATTCACATTAATTGTCAATTTAGCTTCTTAATAAGATTTATGTTAAACCTTAATCAAGCTTGTTCATGAACTTTAATCAAAGTAGTTATATATATTTTTTATTAAATTTTGATTATTACAAAATATATATTATATTTAAATAATTATATTATTTATTACGACATCTGGTTCGACCCTAGTTGACCCATTGAACCATGAACCTCTCTTTCTTTTGGTTTATAATCTAACCCCATTTTCACAACCTTGGTTATAAAAGTGTGATTGAACATTCCCAGGGGTTGTAGTGAACTGTGTTGGTAGTTACATGAGCTGGACTTATATAGGTTGCTCAGCTTTGGCTAAAATTACCCTCTGAGTGTCCCTTATTGAATTAGAAAACCTCTAAAACTTTAGGAAAGCTCATGGAGGCTATGGGTTAAGCTAATTTTATTTGGGTGAGCTCAAATCGATATTTGGATTTTTGGGTTAATTTGGATCAAACATTTGCCTATGGGATTTAGGCCAAGGTCATAATAAGCCATGGCAAGAGTTTGAGAGAATTTTGGTTAGGTTTGAATGGACTTAGGCCATGAATAACAAGAATTAACTATTAAGTAAATTTTGGAAAAATTGACCTATAGTCAATGAGGGCTTGACATGGCTTACGTATGAGTCTTAGCAACCTTCAAATAGGTTTGGATCACTGGGACTTAATGCTAACGACATATGCAAAGGTTTTGCTTTAGGAACTTAGGAATTTAGAACTAAGGGTCATTTTTGGAATTTGGGTCATCCATGGTCAATTAGGATTGACCACGAGATAAATATGACCCTAAGTGTCCTTAAAGTAATTTAGATTCACTTGGGTCCTATGAAAAATAGAGATTCTCTATTTTGACCTAAGCTTTCCATAATAGGTTGTATAGAAGTATTTTAAAATTTTTAACCACTTATGGTCAATTGGGGTTGAGCATGTGTTATACATGATTCCAAGTGATCCTTGTTGCAACCACAAGGCCCTCTTGCATGTGCATCATATGTATAAATATGTGTTATATATATATATATATATATATATATATATATATATATATATATATATATATATATATATAAGTTAAATTAAAAATACTTGCATGCATGAAAATCTATGTGAGAGCACCGCAGTGCTGTGCTTATGAGGGAGCGGCATTGGCCTCTCTATATTATGAATTTTTAGCTATGAGAGTGTATATTGATGGTTGCACTACAGTGTTGTCTCTTCTGTTGTAAATAAATTAGGAGAAATGTTGTGGCTCTAAGATCTCAAGCGCTACAATGCTAACAGTATCAATTTTTTTAATATATAAAAAATATTTCAATCCATTGCTTAAAAACCTCACCACCCCCATTCTTCTTCCCTTTTCATTCCTTGGCTAGTGAGAGGAGAAGATATGAGAAGGCGAAAGAGAAGAAGGAGAGAGAAGAGAAAAGGTAGGGTTCGAGCTAGTATTTTTCATTACTTAAGTTACAAAAATTATTCTGATCATTGTAAATGGCCTTAAACTTATCTCTGTTTAAAAAAATTTTGATTCTTGTCCATTTCTCTCTCTCTCTCTCTCTCTTGAATTTGATAAAATGCTACATCTCATAATCTAATCAATTTTTAATGTGTAACTTTTAATATGTTCTAGGATGCTTTTTATGCATGTTTTGATGTGATCATTTTGCATTTTCATTGGTTAGTTTGGAAAATATTGCATTTCATGTATTTCAATGTTTATATAGATTTTAATATAAATTGCTAAAATTGATTAAAAAAACTTCTAAATTTTAACAAGAATATTGCATATGAACATTCTAAACAGCTGATTTATATGCATAATGTGTTTCCTATGAACCCCACTACAATATTGTATTAATGGCATACATAGGCGTTGAAATTAACTATCAATACTGCATACATGACACGAGACATATGTAATAATTATACTTGATGTGTTTAATATGAAATATATGTGGGGCAATGTATGTAAGCAGGAAAGGTTAGTTCGATATGATTCATGTTGGAGGAGATATGTCGCTTTACAAGAGTGGAAGCTGATGGGCTTTATTTATTAATGGGTTAGTGATGTTAACTCATCCATGATATGTGTAGAGATAAGGGGATATGATATGATATAAAAATGAGTGTTGACAGGCTGAGGGTGATGACTCCCATGTATGATGCCACTTGACTATATGATATGATATGATACCATACTCTGATATGACTTGTATGCGGAAAACACCACAAAGTGGGCTAAATATCCTAACTTATATAGTATTGTATATGAATATGAATGTATAGATTTTTTGAATGTTAATCAGATGATATGATAGTATAACTAATAATAACTATTGGTAGTACCATAAATGATGCTCAGGTGGATGAGTGGCTTTACCCTTAGAGATAGGATACGAAATGAGCATATTCATGAAAAGGTTGGAGTAGCTCCAGTGGAAGATAAGATTAGAGAGAGTCGCCTTAGATGGTTTGGTCACGTAAAACGGTGGCCTCCCGATGACCCGGTTAGGAAAGTAGAGGTCTTAGATTTGACTTATGTTAAGAAAGGTAGAGGTAGACCTAAAAAGACTTGGTTAGAAAATATTAGAAATGATCTTTCTTTATTAGATTTAAACGAGAATTTGACTTTTAATAGGACACAATGGAGAAAAAGGATTCATGTAGCCGACCCCACGTAGTGGGATAAAGGCTTGATGTTGTTGTTGTTGTTGTTGTGGTAGTACCATAAATGAATTCATATATATGATATATTACTTTATATTGAGACTCACACAATCATTTAACTATAGTATGTGATCTGCATAATGAAATGCATGACCTATATGGTATCACATGACCTGAATATTGGTAATTTTGACATGCATCGCAACATTAAATATGACAACATAAGAACAAGCTCATATATATAATACAATAATACAATAAGTCTAGAAAAGTAGGTATGCACATAATATGATATGAATAGTTATCTTTAATATCTTTAATAACTTGTTATAACAACTTTTTCATATAAAAGTAATTATAATGATTGCAATGTGTATTTTATGGATATGCATAATTGTATGTATTCACATGATTGATAAGTAACTATATTGTTTAATTTCCTTGTATTGAAACAGTGGTAGGTTTTACTATCCTACTAAGTTGTTAGCTCATTATGCAGTTTCTATGTTTCAGGGAAGGGAAAGGTGCCATAGGAGTTAGGTAGCTTGTTTAATAGATGATTCCTTTATTTCTATTATAGATGATTTTGTGATCATGGTAAACATATTTTTTTAAAGAATATCAAAGAATCATGATCTATATAAATGATTGGTCATGATATTAAATATGTAAATATATTTTGGGAAATGATAAGTAGTGTAATATTTGATGTTTTCAATGGCCATTTCTTTATATGATTAATTTAGCCTCTCTATATGAAAATAATAAAATAAAAGAAATCATACCAAAGTAGATCTTGGGTTTATCATCCTAACTTATTATCAGTTGTTATTATTACGGGTTATATCAAGTTTGGTCTTGATTAAAATGGTATCATAATATTTTTTTATGGATGAAATGATTTAGTATAAAACTATAGGATTGATTAAGAAGATGGTTAGAGATGGGTTTGTTAAGGTTTTTCTATCTTTGTATTTGCATTTTTAAATCATTACATATAATCATATTGGTGTGTGAGGATATTGTGGTTGTGAATTATGGACTCTCAAGAACTTGAAGACACAAATGAGCAAAATTAAAATCTGGACACACTAGTAGGGGGTATAACATCTCAGTTGTTGTCAGATTCAATGGTATAATTTACTAATTTAGTGGAAAAATTTATGGTGGAGTCAACATGTATGGAACGAACTAACCAGCCAATAAGGATAGTTAGAATGCAAAGAGGATGGAGAAAAAAATTACATAATCTCAGAAGTTGAAACCACCATTATTTAAAGGATCTGTGAAGCAATAAATAACTAAGGATTGGTTGCTATGAATTCAAAAGATCTTTGATGGAATGCATATTCCAGATAATAGAAAAGTTCCTCTAGCTTCATTCTTGTTAAGGGAGAAGCAAAGAAGTAGTGTATGGGATAGCATAGGGAGAAATTTTAAGGCAACCAAAACTCTAAAATTTCTTGGAATGAATTTGTTAAAGTGTTCATAGAATGGTTCATACCCATATGTCAAATAGCAAATGTAAGAAGCAATTATAAGGCTGATACATGATGATAAGACTGTCTTGTAGTATGAAGCCAAATTTATTACTTCAGCCAAGTATGCTCATCGAGTAATAAGAACTATAGAAGAAAGATGATATCACTTTTGTAAAGGATAAAGACATGAATTAAGAAATCCATTAGTGCCTCTAAGGATCAAAGATTTTTTTTGAGTTAGTAGAAAGAGCAAGGCTAATTGGGAATAATCTAATAGTGCCATAGTTTAGGTGGCATATGAGCAAAAAAAAGGAGAAAGTGTTTAAAAGTGTAAGTGTATTTAGTTAAAAGAAAAGTAATGCAACACCAACTAAAGTTTTATAGAGTGTACCATACATAGGAGAAGGTGCACATGATAGTGCTACAAGATCTTAGGTCGTGTTTTAGGTGGTGTTATGGGCACAAAATTGTTATGATTTGAGTAAATCTGTTCATTCAAGTGAATTCTAATCCAAGTTATGTTTTTGATGATTACAAAAGCTTATTGTTTATTTTATTCTTCTCCTAAAAAATATTAAAATTGTTATTATGTGTACTAAAGTATTTTTCAGGAAATTCACACTCAGATTACTAAAGACTTCAAGTTCATTTGTTTACTGTAAATAAAGTCTGTAAATTTTATTTTTCTTGAGTCTGAGAGAGTGTGATTATAAGTTGAATAAATGTGCACACACACACATTGGGGGAGTAAAAACTTAATTTTTTTTAAAACTGATCATACAGTATGATTTCATATCGTACGGGACGATCTGTAGTATATGTCCTCCATATCGAACCCATATGGCAAGAAGTTTTTCTAAGTCAAGTTCGTACAGTACGAATTACTATTCGTATATGAGTTTTTGCTATACGAACAGCTCTGTCTTGGGTTCATCCAAGGGTTCATACGGGATGAACTGATCGTATGAAGCGCTCTATTTGGATCATCCAAGGGTTCGTCCGGGACGAGATGTTCATACGAAGCGCTCTGTTCGGATCGTCCAAGGGTTCATCCATGACGAGATAATTGTACGAAGTGCTCTATTTGGATCATCCAAGGGTTCATATGAGACGAAATGTTCGTACGAATGGCTCTGACTTATTCGTCTCATGGTTTGTACGGGATGAATCATTCAATGTTCTGCACTATTCATACAATACGATCTTCGATCGTATGGAACGATCGGCACGGTTTAAAGTTGAAATTTTCAATTTTTGGACGATTTTTCTTGTCCCAAGTATATAAATGACTTAAAACTGATTGAAGGAAAAATCCTTCTGTGAAAATACTTTTGGAGAGTGAAAGGAAGAGTGATTGAGAGAGTGTTTGGGAGTGAGTGTTGAGAAATCTTTGAAGAGAAAATTGTGAAGGGATTCACAAGGTTATCCAATTGTGAGGATTTCTTTACTTGTTCTTCTAGCATCTTCCTATCTTCCTTGGAGACTTTTGCAAGAGTTTTATTCGAGAGGATTCTGGTTCTTTGCCGTCATTCGGAGGGTGAAAAAGGATGACGGTTCTCTGCTACACTTGGAGAGTGTAAAAAGATGTTTGGTTCTCTGCCTTCACGAGGAGGGTGAAAAAGGATGACGGTTCTCTACCGCACCGGGTTGGTGGAAGAGAGTTTGTAAAGGCTTCTCCGCCTTGCTGTGGGGGCAAAAGGAGAGTTACTTGAGTTTAGTGCAATACCTAGAGAAGGAGTCTCTAGGGAGTAGATGTAGGTCATGTTTGGCCGAACTACTATAAATTCTGGTGTTCTCTGTTCTTACTGTTTACTTTTCTGCATTGTTCTTTTTCTGCATTTTATTTTCTTTCTGTGGTTGAATTCTGTGTTTTTCTTAAAGAGAGCAAAAAATTTACTCTGTTTGTACTATACGAAGTGTGTTCGTACTATACTATTAGCTTAAGATTTTCTATAATTTCAAGAGTAATTTTTAAAAGGACCAATTCATCCCCCCTCTTGGTTAGCCTAGGAACGGGAGTAATAGGTCTAACAACCTATTCGCACTTTCAAGTGGTATCAGAGCTAATTTCAAAAATCATTGTTTAAAATACTTTTTGAAATTCGATCATGGCTAAATTTGGAAATAGAAATAATTTAGAAGGTTACTCGATCACTAGACTACCTTTGTTTGACGATATCCCATTTAATTTTTAGAAAACTCGCATGTCTACATTTCTACAATCTCTTGATTATCGCATGTGGATGTTAGTACAAGAAGGTTATACTGAACCTACTAGAATTATAGAAGGAATTAGAGTTCAAACACCTTTTGCCGAATGGACTGTAGAAGAACATGAGCTAGCTCAATTAAATGCTAAATATTTGAATAGTTTCTTTTATGCTTTAAAATCAGAAGATTACATGCGTGTTTCGACTTGTAAATCAGGAAAAGATATTTGGGATAAGCTTTACATTACTTATGAAGGTGCAAATGAAGTGAAGCAAACTAGGTTAAACATTCTCTTGCACGACTATAAACTATTTCACATGAAATCGAATGAATCAATCTCAGACATGTACACACGCTTTACACATATAGCCACTTCATTACATGCTTTAGGTAGGGAGTTAACTAATACAGCAAAAGTTAACAAGATACTTCATTGCTTACCTACCACATATGATGCAAAGATAACTGCAATAACAGAATCTAAATATTTAAATGTTTATTCTGTTGACAATCTTCTTGGATCACTAATTGCTTACGAGCAATCTATGACTCAAAGACAGATTGATGCAGGTGAGAAGCGAAAGGAGAAGAATATAGCTTTGAAGGTGGACGATTCAGAAAGTGATCTGTCACTACCTGAGGATGAAGAGGATATCGCCTTGATGACAAGGCAATTTAGAAGTTTCCTAAAAAGGAAGCAGAGAAGACGCCAACAGTGAACAAAGGTAAGTTCCAAAAGAATGTTAAGGCATCTAATAAAGTATTTGTTATGAGTACAGGAAGCCAGGACACATAAAGATAGATTGCCCCAATCTCAAAGAAAATCCTAGCAAGGAGAAGGCTGAGGAGAAACTAAAGGAAAAAGGGGTAAAAAGAGACTTCAACGAGCATTTTGGGTGGACTCAGCTTCAGATTCCTCAGAAACTACACCAGAAGAGGAAGTCACAAATTTGTGCTTAATGGCTGACAATCTTGATCAATCAGATCAAGAAGAGGTATGTGACTTAAGTTATGAAGAATTGTTTGAAGTTTCTAAACGTATACATACAGCATATAGGAAACTAAAAAAATTGCATGTTAAGTTAAATTTGGATTATTTAGAGCTGTAGAAAGAATATGAGATCCTTAGGAAAGATCATGCATTAATTGATAGCAACCACATGACTTTGTTGGATGAGTTTGATGATTTAAACAAACAGTATAATCTTTTAAAATTATCTCACAATGAACTTGAAAATAATTTTAAGACTTATATGGATGAATCAGATGCTAGAGAGCATGATTTGAAGATTAACAATTCGATTCTAAAAAGTGCTAATGCTTATCTTAAAGTTAAGTTAAAAGCACTCAAAGAAAATAGAAATCCACCTAAACTTGAAGATTTTGATGAATCTTAATACAAGACCACTGGTTCAAAATCTAAGAAGAAAATTTTCAGGAAGAATAGATTGGTGAATCCTTTTCCAGGAATAAAGTATTTTTCTTGTGGTAGTTTAGGACATATTTCCACACTTGTACACTTAAATATAGAACACATTTAGTGTGGAGACCTAAGGTGCATAAATCACAGCATATCACACATACACCTAGTTTAAAATTGTCAAGAGGAGAACCCAAACTTGTTTGGGTTCCCAAGATTAACGTTTAATCATTTTGCAGGGACGCTCTCATACAAGACCTCGTGAGAGTATTTGGTACCTGGACAATGGTTGTTCAAAGCATATGACTGATGATACGAATCAATTTATATCGCTGGAAGCCATGAATAGAGGCAAGGTTACACTTAAAGATAATACTACCAAGAGAGTGGTAGGTACAGGTATAATTAAAAACTCTAGAAACTTTGTGATTGAAAATGTACTGTTGGTTAAAGGTTTGAAATACAATCTGTTGAGTATAAGTCAATTATGTGTCAAGGGCTATCATATAAAATATTTGCCTACTAGTTCTGTTGTTAGTCTGAACGGAACTGTTGTTTTGAATGGTGATAGAGTTAATAATATTTACATGCTAGATTTAAATTCTATTAAATCTTCTACTGCTCTGTGTTTGAAAACTGTATTTGATGAATCATGGTTATGAAAAAGAAGGCTTTGTCATGCTAGTATGAGAAATCTTAGGAAAATCACTTAGAAGCAACTAGTTAGAGGAGTACCCAAATTAGACTTCACTAAAGATCACTTGTGTGATGCATGTCAATTAGGAAAATAACTGAGATCCTCTTTTAATTCAATCAAGGAAATTAGGACTAGCAAGCCCTTAGAAATTTTTCACATGGATTTATTTGGACCTATTAGTACCTTAAGCCTAGGAGGAAAAATACTTGGGTATGTTATTATGAATGACTATTCTAGATTCACCTGGATTAGATTTTAGAATCATAAAAGTGAAATATTTGAAGAGTTTAGAGATTTTGCCACTTGGATTCAGAGGAAACTAGGTTTTGAAATAGTTACTATCCAAAGTGATCATGGGGGAGAATTTGAAAATGAAATATTTAATGATTTTTGTAAATCTCATGGAATTGAACACAACTTCTCAGCTTCTAGGACAGCTCAATAGAATGGAGTTGTAGAAAGAAAGAACAGGATATTAGTTGAAACTGCTAGGGCCATGTTGGCAGAGTATGCACTTCCTAAATATTTTTGGGCTGAAGCAGTTAGCACAGCGTGCTATATGTTGAATAGGGCGTATATAAGGTCAAAATTAAATAAGACACCCTATGAACTTCTTAAAGGTAGGAGTCCTAACCTCTCACATCTATATATTTTTGAATGTAAAGTGTTCATTCATAATAATGATAAAACTCTTTTAGGAAAATTTGATCCAAAATCTGATGAAGGAATCTTTCTAGGTTATTCAAGTGTTGAAAAATCCTATAGAGTTTTTAATAAGAGAACATTGGTAGTTGAGGAGACCACACATATTATTTTTTATGAATCTTATGATAGTGAAGGGTCTAAGTTGGATGAAGATGAGGTTGAGGCAGTAACCTAAAAACTTGAAGATCAAAAAGTTGAAGAAAGGGTTGAAAAGGAAGAAGAAAACCATATGCCTAGAGAATGGGAATTTGTTAGAAGTCATCCTAAAGAATTAATTTTAGGAGAACCAAGTGAAGGAGTTAGGACTAGGTATGGTTTGAGGAAAGAGGTAAATCATTCAGCATTTATTTCAATGATTGAACCCACTAATATAGAACAAGCACTTTTGAATGAATTTTGGATTTTGGCCATGCAAGAAGAGCTAAATCAATTCAAGAGAAACAATATTTGGGAGCTAATTGAAAGGCACATAGATCAAAGTGTAGTTGGAACTAAGTAGGTGTTCAAGAATAAAATGAATGATTCAGCAGTTATTGTGAGAAATAAGGCTAGATTGGTAGCTAAGGGGTATAATCAAATTGAAGGAATTAATTTTGAGGAGACATTTACCCCTGTAGTAAGACTTGAAGCAATTAGAGTTTTGTTAGGCTTTGCCTATTTTAAAAATTTTAAATTGTACCAAATGGATATTAAGAGTGCCTTTCTGAATGGGGTGAAAGAAGAGGATGTTTATGTTGAGTAACCTCCAGGTTTTAAAAATTCTAAATTCTCTAATCATATTTTCAAATTAAAAAAGGTATTATATGGACTAAAATAGGCACCTAGAGCATGATATGAGTGGTTAAGTACTTTCTTATTAAAAAGATTATTTGTTAAAGGAAGTGTGGATACCACTCTATTTTTGAAAAGAATTAAAAATGAGATACTCATTGTACAAATATATGTGGATGATATCATTTTTGGATCAACTAACAAAACACTATGTGATGAATTTTGAAAGACAATGAGTAGTGAATTTGAGATGAGTTTGATGGGTGATTTGAGTTATTTTCTTGGTTTTAGCATAAAGCAAAGTGAGGAAGAAACTTTTCTTTATCAATCTAAGTATGTTAAGGATATCCTCAAAAAGTATGAAATGGATAATGCTAAACTAGTAACTACACCCATGAGTTCCTCAGTACTATTAGATAAGGATCCTAAGAGAAAATCTGTTGATCAAAAGAAGTTTAGAGGAATAATTGGATCTTTACTTTATTTGACTGCTAGCAGACCTGACATCATGTTTAGTGTTTGCTTATGTGCTAGATTTTAAGCTGATCCAAAGGAATCACATTTGACAGCAGTTAAAAGGATTTTAAGATATCTTCTAGGAACTCAAAATTTAGCGATTTGCTATCCTAAGAATAGTTCTTCTTTTGATATTATTAGATACTCAGATTCTGATTTTGCAGGCTGTAGGGTGGATAGGAAAAGTATATCTGAAACATATCAATTCATTAGAAATTCATTAGTATCTTGGTCCAGTAGAAAACAAAATTCAGTAGTACTTTCTACAGTTGTAGCAGAATATATTGCCTTAGGGAGTTGTGTAGCATAGGTGCTTTGGTTGAAACAACAATTGAGTGACTTAGAATTTTCAATTGGCACCATTCCAATCTTTTATGATAACACTAGTGCCATTTGTATTTCAAAGAATCCTATTCAACATTCTAGAACCAAGCATATTGATATAAGGCATCATTTTATAAGAGATCATGTTGCGAAAAGGGAAATTGAACTACATCATATCGCTACTAAAGATCATCTTGCAGATATTTTCACAAAACCCTTAGCTTTGACACCTTTAGCATGTTAAGGACAAGGCTAGGTGTGATTGATTTAAATGCTTAATTGAAAATTCTGTAAATGTGTGTTTATATGTGTTTGTTGGTATATTCATTGCAAGTGATTTGTTTTCTAGTGTTTTATATTTTATTGATATCCTTTGTATTGTCATTTTTTTAAAAAAATAAAAATTAAAAATTAAAATTTTTGTTTGAATTATTCTGCAATTGAGTGTTGGAAACCTGTAAGATTAGAGAGACAAAAGTTTATTTTATTTTATCTATTCGTATTGTACGATGACATCATCGTACTGTACGATTGCATGAACTTTGTCTGTACGAATGGGGGGAGGAATCAAGGTTAGTGTCAGTTATATTGATGATCATACGTATGAATACATCATTCGTCTGTACGATCCAAGTGTCGTTTCGCATGAAGACGACTCTAACCGTCGCCTGAACGATCCTTTAATTTTCTGATCGTCCCGGACGAACACGTCATCATCTGTATGATCAGGAAGTCAAAAAGCCTATACGAAAGGATGCCTCGGGACAAGCAATTTATAAAAAACTGTTTCATTTTGACTGCTTTCGTTCGTCTCGGACGAACTTTTATTCATCCTGGATGAATTCAATTTCGTATTGTATGAAGTTGGTTCGTACTGTATGATTTCAGGTTTTTTCTATATAAAGGAGGGTCATTTTCATTCATTTCACTTTCATTCTAAAACATTTTAGAGCTTAGAATAGAATATGTCGGGCAGTGGAAAGAGAGCACGAGTTGCTAGGGGTCCTGCTTCTTGGAGGGACTGGGATAATAACTTTTTGAGTGAGCAAAATGAGGAAGCATACCTTAGGTATGCTGCTTCTAAGGTCACCCCTTCCCGCATTCTACTGCAAGAAAACATTCATTTTGCAGTAATGCCCTTATTTGATTCCACCCAATTTGCTCTTCTTTTG
Source organism: Dendrobium chrysotoxum (assembly GCA_019925795.1). Lineage (NCBI taxonomy): Eukaryota > Viridiplantae > Streptophyta > Magnoliopsida > Asparagales > Orchidaceae > Dendrobium > Dendrobium chrysotoxum. The sequence continues at coordinate 21,845,824 of CM034314.1, read as the reverse complement.
ACTCTGATCTATGCATTTAACAAGGACCTTTTTCATGTGTTCCTGGCCAACATGACATTCAACCAGGATCACTCTGTCATTTCTTCATATATCCTTAAGCAGAAAGTTGTGATAACTAAGGAGGATTTAGGGGAATATATTCACTTAAGAACCAATGGGACACGGGCACACACCTTTTCTACTAGATCGGAGAATGGTTGGTCCGAGGTGAACAAAGTCCATAGAGGTATAAGCACACCCACTCATGTTTTTTGGGTTGACTCCTTAAACCAGAATGCACGAATAATCCAGCACGTGCTTAGGACATCTATCATACCTAAGGCATGAGATCGAATAAATATGACACCACTTCTTTCTTCTACAACCTATCTGATTATGATTGGCCAACCTATTGATGAAGCACAGTTAAGCCTAGATTACATTTACTATCTCTCCGATATAGGTCAGGCTAGTGTAAAAAGAAAGAAGAATATTGCTTTAGGACACATTATTTGTTATATCCTTCAGGAGAAATACAATCTGGTCCATCCTTTTGGACCTTCTGTCCCACTTTACTTCACTGATGCTTCTTTTCAAGCGTTATTTGGGAAAGAACGAATTGCTGACAGCTCTGATGATAAACCTGCTTCTGCTTCTACTCCTTTAGCTGCACCTGGACCACCTCAAGATTTCTATCAGAATATGGTCCAGCATTTTGAAAGAATGGATCAAAGATTTGATCATATGGAGGCGTATTTGAAGTAGCAAGACGATCAGTAAAAGGAAGATAGAGTATGGATTAGGGATCAATTTGATTATGTGAACACTAATATTGCTACGCTAAATAGCTATTTTGCTTTGTTTGACAATCAGCCACCTCCTCTAGATCAGGGTCCCTCCGATTATTAGTATTCCTTGTGTTTGGCTTGGCATGGATGTGATTGTAGTTTTCTTTATTGTTTCTTAGATGTGTGTTTGTTGTTGTTTTGTTTTATGTGTAAGTTAGCAAGTTTATCATATGATGTTGTACTACAAGTAAAGCTTGCTATTATGTATATTTTGAAAATGATCAGAAATGAAATGTTCAAGTATTTTTTGTGCATATCATTTTATGTTATTGACTGAAAATGTTCTAATCTTAATACACTCGACTGTAGTTGATTATTGTTCTATAATGATAATTAAATTTATATTACAATAGAAAATTCTATGCATACCATTAAATTCTCAAAAATATTTAGATCTCGTTATGATTGGGTGTGATTAGAAGATCTTATTTTATCTTATTTAGACATGTATTATTTAGTCTAAATTAATATATATTTGATGTCTTAATATTACTCTTACATTCTATATCAATGTGTTCCTTATTGTATTTGTGACCTAGAGATAGTGTTGTTGGAAAGAATCTTACATTCAAAGCAAAGCTTAAAAAGATGCACAAAATATGCCATACAATAAAAGATGCGCAATGTCGTCAAATGTAAAAAGACACACAAAGTGTCATTCAATAAAAGATGCGCAATGTCACCAAATCTAGTAAAAGGCATAAAATCAGCCTACATTTTGAAAAGATGCAAAATGTCGCCAATTATTCTTTCCTTTAGCATTTTTCTCCAAGTTCCCTAATCAATAATTGTCACTTTTGACTTAAAATTTTGGTAATGTTATTTCTTTTTTTGTACAAAAGTTGAGGCTACTAATCTCTCTAATACATTACTACTTTAGATCAACTTTTTTTCTCCTTAACATAATATGCAATTTAACACTTTTGAGTCTTTATTTTTGCATCTGACTTGAATATTGTAGTTAAAATTTATTTAACATTATTCCACTTCTCAACTAATTTGAGTGTCCCTTTTTGTTGTTGACAAAAGGGGGAGAGTTTTATTGTTTGAATAACTTGATAAGTTTTTAAGTTTTTATTATTTGACATTGATTGAACTTTATGTGCTTCATTTTTTTTTACTTGTTACATTTAAGTTTGTACTTTGCTTGTGTGTAGTGTGTAGTATTTGTAATGCTTGTGTTGCATGTTAAATTCTTATTCTTCTTACCCTTTTGGTACCCTTTCCTTCGCTTATTCAGTACGTTCCCTTTTATCTCTTCTTTAAGATAGTTCATTTCTTTAGGGGGAGCTTAGGCCTTAGAGGGAGCGTTGGACTTCGTTTACTTAGGGGGAGTGTACATTTAGTAGAATCTTAAGAGAAATATAACTTAAGTTGTTCATTCAAACAATAATTATTTTACCATCATCTAAAAGGGGGAGATTTTTATGATTTGAGTAAATCTGTTCATTTAAGTGAATTATAATCTAAGTTATTTTTTGATGATTACAAAAGCTTATTATTTGTTTTATTCTTCTCCTAACAAATATTTGAGTTGTTGTTGTGTGTACTAAAGTATTTTTCAGGAAATTCACACTCCAGATTACTGAATACTTCAAGTTCATTTGTTCACTGTAAATAAAGTTTGTAAATTTTATTTTTCTTTAGTTTGAGAGAGTGTGATTGTATGTTGGATAACTGTGCACACACACATTGGGGGAGTAAAAACTTAATTTTTTTAAAACTGATCGTAAAGTACGATTTTATATCATACGGGATGATCTATAGTATATGTCCTCTATATCGAACCCATATGGCAAAAAGTTTTTCTAAGTCAAGTTCGTACAATATGAATTATTATTCGTATATGAGTTTTTGCTATACGAACAGCTCTGACTTCGATTCGTCCAAGGGTTTGTACGGGACGAACTGATCATATGAAGCGCTCTGTTTGGATCATCCAAGGGTTCGTCCGGGACGAGATGTTCGTACGAAGCGCTCTGTTCGGATCGTCCAAGGGTTCGTCCAAGACAATATGATCGTACGAAGCCCTCTGTTTGGATCGTCCAAAGGTTCGTACGGGATGAAATGTTCGTACGAATGGCTCTGACTTGTTCGTCTCATGGTTCATACGAGGCAAATCGTTCAATGTTCTGAACTATTTGTATAGTACGATCTTCGATCGTACGGGACGATCGGCACGGGTTAAACTTGAAATTTTCAATTTTTAGATGGTTTTTGTTGTCCCAAGTATATAATGACTTAAAACTGACTGAAGGAAAAATCCTTCTGTGAAAATACTTTTAGAGAGTGAAAGGAAGAGTGATTGGGAGTGAGTGTTGAGAAATCTTTGAAGAGAAAATTATGAAGGGATTCACAAGGTTATCCATTTGTGAGGATTTTTTTACTTGTTCTTCTAGCATCTTCCTATCTTCCTTGGAGAATTTTGCAAGAGTTTTGTTCGAGAGGATTCTATTTCTCTGCCATTACTTGGAGGGTGAAAATGGACGACGATTCTCTGCCGCACTTGGAGAGTATAAAAGGACGTTTGGTTCTCTACCTTCACCAGGAGGGTGAAAAAGGACGACGGTTATGTGCCGCACTGGGTTGGTGGAAGAGAGTTTGTAAAGGCTTCTCTGCCTTGTTGTGGGGGCAAAAGGAGAGTCACTTGAGTTCAGTGCAATACCTAGAGAAGGAGTCTCTAGGGAGTGGATGTTGGTCGTGTTTGACCGAACCACTATAAATTCTGGTGTTCTCTGTTCTTACTGTTTACTTTTCTGCACTCTTCTTTTTTCACATTTTATTTCTTTCTGTGGTTGAAATTCTATGTTTTTTTTAAAGAGAGCAAAAAATTTACTCTGTTCGTACTGTACGAAGTGTGTTCGTACTGTACGAAGTGTGTTCGTACTGTACGATTAGCTTAAGATTTTCTAAAATTTAAAGAGTAATTTTTAAAAGGATCAATTCACACCCCCCCCCCCTCTTGGTTAGCCTAGGGACGTGAGCAATAGGTCTAAAACCTATTCATACTTTCAAGAATGATAAATTTTCCTTAGAGAGAATTGGAAGAAAGATTAGTTCTAACATAGACAGCAACACTATATGAAGAAGAAGGAGATGATTCTATGCATAGAAGTGGGGAAAGGATTATAGTAATAAGACAAAGTAGCAGTCAGGCAGGACCTACTACTTTTGGAATAAATGCCCCAAATGCCCAAGTGTCTATAATTTATTCTAATTTTTTTATTTTTTCATTATCTCCTTAAATTTAAGCCATCAAGGAGATAAAGAACCAAATGAAGAAATGACTGGTATATCCCCATTTAAAAAGATTTTTATAATGTTCATCTTATCTGATATTTTAAAATATTATAGATGATATTTTATAAAGGTGGAAAGATTATAATAACTACTAGTCCCTCATGCATGTGTTATATATATATATATATATATATATATATATATATATATATATATATATATATATATATATATATATATATATATATATATTATAAAAGCACTAATAATAATTTATGATAAAGAGTCAACCTTATTTAAAAATGATTTTAATAATGGGTTAAAATTGATTAATGTTACCTGAAGGGGGTGGTGGAGTAACCTAAAGAATTTTGTAAATGATTTAGGGCTTTATTAATCCCTAAATAATGCTTAGATTATCTTTAATATAAAAATTATAAAAATTCCACTTAATATATGTAAGTATATGTGCTGAATCGAGTAATATAGAGATAGAGTATCAATCCCACGAAGAAGAATATTTACATACAAATACTAGTATTGTCTACTATAATTATAATAATTATTCTACTAAGTTAAAATAAGTTTTGTTGGATATTTAATCACTTAATTTAAATAAAAAATATTAAATGAAATACTATTTGGATAAAAATGTTTTGGAATGATTAAATATAAGTACAATATATTTTCTAATGATTTTCTTTTATATTGATGCTATTCAGAGCATATACATCACCGACCGCACAGTCAAGCATAAAGATACAAATGATAAATAAAACCTTCCAACCTTAATACTACTCTAAACTCCTAAAGTCTATCACCCTTTGAAAATCTTATAAAAGTAAGTAAAGTATGTATGTTAAAACCCCCTCATTACAATTCATCCTTATAATTTTGGTGTATGTCAAGCACTATGTCTATGGTTACTTCATACCAATCAAATATACCTAGCTGTGCCTACTTTTCTATTCCTAGGTTCCACATTATACCTAATATTAACTACACATATGGCCACTATTTGTATTAAATGAAGAGGTGCAATATTGAAAATATCATTAAATTATTAATACAGAGAATTCATTCATACTCCATATTCTATGTACACAATCAATCCAAAATTAGAAAATTTAGCCAGACATGAAGAACAAGTGAAGCAAACTTATCTTCATTAATTACATAAAAGAAAGAAAGTACAAAAGAAAAGATATCACCGGATGGATTCAATAATCTTCTCTACACTCCTCCTTAAACTTATAGAATTTTTTTCCGTAAAACTAAATAAACATTATTATGAAGTGGATCTAGTACTCCCCAAATTCCCTTAGTTGTCACTCCTAAAGAAATTACAGAGAAGCACTATAAAGACTCAATTTAACTAAGTGACTAAACTCCCTTACTAATATTATAAATGGACTATTTATAGAAAAATATAAAAAATGGACTCTAGCACAGCCACACTCTAGACACTTACGCTGTGGTGCCCATAAAATGAACTAACACTGCAACACTGAAGAATTTCCTCCTCTGCGGTGCTTGTTGACATGGACCTACTATTTAATGAATCGATGCATCACTTCAGTGGCTGGCAGATTGTGTCCTAGTTGGTTATAACTGTAGTGTTGTGACGTTGCTGATGATTAAGAGTTGTGGCATCCATGTGGCACTCCCCTTAGCTTGGTGGCACTGGAAATTGGTGTCACGACACTGTGTAGACAGAGATTAGGATTTGCAATGCTGACTCCTCCAGCATCACATTGTTGTCAAGCATAGACTGGGTGTTACCATGTCTATATTGGGCACTCCAATGGTATTAATGATGGAACCGCGGAGGTATAGTGTCCAACATCACGGAGCTATATGATACTTGGAATTTTATGCCTTCCCTATATTTTTTTCTACATAATACAACTAAAATAACACTATTTCACTAGCAATTTTATATATAAAATATAATATTATTTATACTCATCAAATTCTCCCAGCTTAAACTCTTGCTTGTCCTCAAAAAAATAAAATTTTGTAATTATGATTAATGTGATTAACCAAAATAAAAAGTGACAATCTAAAATTACTAAATATAGTATAATATATCACTATATAGAATTAGTGAAAATGAACAAGCCTATACTTTTAGTTTGAAAAAATACTAATAGTTAAACTAATCAATCATTCTAATTACAACCCAATTTGAAATTATAAGTTATAGATTTAATCATTAACTTTTATTATTGAAGTGAATAATTCAGTTTTAATTATTAGATATGATGATTGTTAAAATTACACTTTCACTAGTTTACCATCTTATGTATTAGCTCTCTCATCTTATCCTTTTTAGTTTATGTATAAGATTGCATTTCCAATCTTAAGCTTTTACTGATACTAATTTTTGAATGTACTCATCATTTTCTTTTGATTTTTTTTTCTTTTTCATTTTCTATTCTTTGAGAACTATTTTATATTTCTTTTTCTTTTTCTTTTTCTTTTGTGGAGTATATAATAAATGATTTTGAATATCAACTTCTGCTTTAGACCTGCATAAAATATTAATCATTTTATTATAAAGACTTGATGAGATTACTAATTCCATATTCAAGTTAGCTATGATTTCAATTTTTAATATACTCATATCTAATTTTTAATATTAATTATTCATCTTATAATTTTAAAAGTTAATTTCATAAAGTTATAGCTTACAAATTCATATTATGATAATAATTTAAATAATTGAATGAGTTACGTATTAGTTTTTCCAACTTATAAAGTATAAATAAAATTCATTCAAACTAGAATACAGGATTTTATTATTATCCTAATTTTATATAATTTTTAATTATCATTTTTATAAAGGTTAATTAAATAATCAGAATGTAATAGTAATTGGGGGACAATAATAATTTAAGCATGAAGGAAATTTATTAATATATAAATAAAACACACAAATAAATACTACAAATATATGCTTTCATAAGAATGATAAAAGACGCATAAAATATATATTGAACACAAAATATGATATAATATTCATAACATAATAGGTACTAACATAACGCATACATGAATTACCTCCCAAAGTGTTAAGTTTTAAGTCTTTAGCCAGACTTGCCAAGATTTTCAATTTTGCTAAAGTAAATGATTGCTACTCTTAAATTGGGTCCCATTGGTATCTCTTTCCTTCTCCTTAGGATTAACTTCAATGTTACTAGGTAAGGATCCTATGGGCCTACTACTCACAAAAATTATAAGCTAACTTAATTAAGTTTCCATTTTTTTAATTGAAGCAGCTTGGTTTTGCAATTGAGTTCCCAATTGCATGACCATATCTTTTAGGGGTATCTTTCTAGTTCCTTACTGATCGCCTTGAGTAAATCCAGAAGGACAAGCTTGTCTTGGATTATTATTAGCTTGATTTTGATTATTCAAATTTACTTCTTAGTTATTTTAACTAGAATTCCATTGATTTTCATAATTATTATTTGACCAACAAAAATTAGGATGATTTCTCTAACCTGGATTATATGTAGTTAAATAGGAATTATTTTATATTCTAATCAAATTTATATTTTCAAACCCTTAGATATCATTTTCTTCCATTGAGATTTTATCTTCTAAATGTAAAGATGAATCATAAATTAAGTTAAAAGTGCTCAACTTCTTTGATATTGCTGTAACTTGTGCAATCAAAATGGATAAAGAATCATTTTTATAGACTTTTGCCACTTTCTTAGAATTCACCCTATCAGCAGGCCACTGGAAATTATTTATTGCCATTTACTCAATTAATTCATAAGCATCCTCAAAAGGCTTTAACATCAAATACCCTCTAACTGCAGCATCAATTATGGCTCTAAGGGATCCTACCAATCTATTGTAACAATTTTTAATTATTAACCAACTAGGCAAGGCATAGTGAGGCAAAATTTCTAAGCATCTCCTTGAATCTCTCCTAACTCTCATAAATAGATTCTCCTTTTAACTGAGTAAAAGAAAAAATATCATTTTTAAGTTTGACAGTCTTAGAAGGTAAGAAATACTTTCCTAAAAATTTATAGGCCAACACATTCCATGTGGTAATATAGCCTAAGGGGTAAAGAATTTAACCATAATTTTACCTTGTCTCATAGAGAACATGGGAATAATCTAAGTCTAATAGCACATCACTAACACTATTGTACTTAAATATTACACAAAATTTTAAAAAAATTTATTAAATATAGGTTAGGATCTTCAATAAGAGTTCCCCCAAACTGAGAATTATGTACCATCTGAATGATTATAGGTTTTAATTCAAAGTTATTAGCTTGGATAATAGGTCTATTTATGCTTCGATGAATTTCATCTATCACATGATTTGAAAAATCTTAAGAGGTCTAGAATAATCTAAATCTTGAAAAAGGTCAGTCTTTTTCAAAATCTTTTTGGTGGTTCTAGTTTTAGAAAGGGTTCTCTCAATTTTTGAATAAAAATCTAGCAATTGTTCCTTTTCATGGTTTCTAAGTATGCAACCATAATTATGTAATTAGTACAATAAAATAAAAGAATAAAATATTATAATAGAACTAATTATATAATTGATTCAATAATATAATAAATTTTACAAATAAAATAAATTCATCTACAATGGTGCCAAAAACTTGATGGGGGCAGTGGATTAACCTAAAGAATTATGAAAATGATTTAGTGCTCTATCAATCCCTAAATAATGCTTATATTTTCTTGGATATAAAAAATTATAAAAACTCCACTTAATATACACAAGTATACATGCTAAATCAAGTAATATAGTGAAAAAGTAGAATATCGATCCCACGAAGAAGAATATTTACTTGCAAATATTGTGGGAATTGCCAATAATAATATTTAACATATAAATTGCCAATAATGTTAAATTGCCAATAATAATACAGTTTCATTGAAAATTTAACATATAAAATATAATATTATTTACACTTATCATTACCTTAATCATCTTCTATAAAATAAATAAACCTCTTATGGGAATCCCTTCAATGATGTTATAATCATCATAACTTTGATTTTCAACTATAGGACTAACAACATCCTAATTGATATAGAAAAAAATTATGAATAATATTCTTAAATCCATTTTTGAAGAAATGAATATTCTTTCCTCCCAACTTACCCCAATATCAAGTGCTGTGTATGACTTCTCCAGTGAGCATAGGAAAAATACAAGCATGATTTCCCTACCCATCACCTTGGGTGAGGGTGGACATCAATACACCATAAGAAGTGATTAGTAGTACCACTATATATGTTACGTATGCCCCTTACTCTGGAGGGTATATAGTAGCCTTTATTAGCATAAGATCACCTAAAGTAATCCTAATGTGGTATTATTGATCATTGAACCATAATTGTCTATCTCAAAATTAATGACAACATAAGTTAAAGTAATCTTCACCCTAATAAAATACTCGGTCAAATAAAAACATTATTAATTAGAACTGTAATAGGCTAGAAATTAAGGAATACTCAAAAGATAAAACACTCAAGGTTGTATTAATGAGACATCTATAAACCCATGGTTAATTGTGTGAAATAAACTGCTTAGTAATAAGGATTGGAAAGTAAATTTAGTTAATAAAAATAGCAGTAAAATACCCACCACTAGAATGAAATTCAGAGTTAGAGAGAGAGAGAGAGGGATAGAGAGAGAGAGAGACTTATCCCTATTACAGTCACCAATCTTTTTATTGAGGGATTAAAGATGATGAAATGAGTATATTCATCTCCTACAGAAGAGTTTAAAAATTCATGCCTTGATTATATTTGAAAGAGGTCATATTGACAACATATCAAGTTTAAGTTTTAACCCATAAGCTAGGATTTCAAACAATTTAAGCTTCAAACTAGATAGGATCAATCACTATTTATGTTTGAACCAAGTTTTTGGGAAGTCTTTAGTGAAGATTTTCTTCTTGGAAAATCTATTTATCTATTGCATCACAATACAAGTTTCATGATATAGTTCTACTTTGCTGCTTTAAGGCAACTACATATTTTATCTTCAAGGGAGTTGCTAATTTTTTGTTGAGGGTAAAAGAGATGGGAAAAGAGTGTGTTCTTCTCGTAAAAAAAGAATTATAAGAAGTGGTAAGGAAAGAGGTCTAGTTAGGCAAGAAAAATTATTATCTCAACCCATCTAAGGACCTTACATATAGTTGTATGATCTAAGTCAAGTCAATTAATGTTGAGAATATGGGTTATTCAACCCTCTCGAAGGGATTAGGCTCTCTAAGGCTAATTACACTAAAGGATATCTCCAAGCGACACTTTACATAAAAAAGACATAATTTTGTTTGGTTGCCCATGTTATAATTAAAGCATTGATCATGATGCATAAGTTATTATCATAATAGGAGGTCCATGCTTTGAAACAACATAGTCCATAAAGAAGAGGATGAATCACTATAACAAATTGAGATGATTGTCTCACTATGTAAAAAGCTTATATAACAAAAATCTTTGAATTACCCAAATTCAAAAGGAGATTGGAAGGGGTCAAAAGGGTGATGGCTAGCTATCTATCTTAAAATGAGTTAGCTATAATCAAACAAACCAACCTTGAGTCACTCTACAGAAAATATGAATTATGTCACTTAGAGTGAGACTCATCATCTTAAATTAAAGAAAGAAAACTAACTCATGGTTGGTATGTTTAACTATAGCTATCATGATAATAGTTATCTTAAATTAAAGAAAGAAAACTAACTCATGGTTGGTATGTTGGATAAGATGATCTTGCATTTCCAATCTTAAATTAATAATTATTAAACCAACAAATTCAATGAGATAGAATTGAAATGATGTAAGGCTTACCATACTTAACAATATAAGAAATTCTTATAGAAATAAAGGAATATGATAGCCTAGTTACACTCAATTAGAGCTACTCAACTATATTTACTATCTTTTCTAGGTGAATTCATCCTCCACCTATCATATAAGGTGACACGCTAATCAAATGAATTAAAAATATAATAAATATTATATCCTAAGATACATTGTAAGTATGGAAGTTATATGTTCATAAATGAGAAACTTCTATATGCATTTGATTGGTTATGATATGAAGGTGGATTTGTGGTTTGGGACTTTGATCACTAATAAGCTCTACTATAAATCTCACCTAAGAGATGTAAAGCGAACTCAGACAAATTGTATTGATAAATAAAAAAGTCAAAATTAAGCAATCTATAAATTTGATTATTAAAGTAAATAAATGCAATAAATGGACTGACATTAAGGCTAAAATAATAAAGTACATGTTGAATCAACTAGACAAATTTTCATATACATGCTCAAAGAATAAAAGAAAGTGTTTTGTATATGCAAAACATAGATTCCTAAATATGTATAAAAACGAAATTGATAATGAAGTAGAAAAATTGTTGATCCATGTGTATATGGTCCTTATCACCTATTTCTAGCTTATTATTGTTTAATTGTTTAGTATTAGGATATATGTTGATGAGTGCTCCATGCTTTGTTTGATCCTAGGAACTCCAAGATCTAGTCTAGAATATATATTTAATTGGGAATATTTTTCGTACCATATTGCACATATAAAGCTTTCTTAAACTTAAATTAAAAAAAATAAAAAAAATTAAAAGTGTTAGAAAATTAAAATAAATATCTCATTGTATATATCACATCACATAAACCAATAAATAAACACATAACATCACATTCATTTCACAACAACATTTTCCTAAGTTGGGATTTTAAAATTTTGATGCATGACCTTCATAAAAATAAAGGTATAAATGATCATCTTCTGGGCACCTAGAATGATTATCTTTATCTTAATGCCAAAAAGTAACCAAATTAGTCATAAACCAAACAATAGCATCTTAATTAGTTGCATAATAAGTTGTATACCATACACCAATAGACCCTCTACAAAAATATTAACCTATCTACATCCTCCCTGTGTTAGGCAGGTATGTAGTTATAACCTATCACAACACTTAAGTGTGTACAAAATTCTCAATGTTGTATAAAAATAAAATTTTGAGTATATATTTTTTATTTTTTAATATTTTGAGGAGATATATATATATATATATATATAACCAAATTTGTCATGCATTATCATGCAATTATCAGACATAAAAAGTAAAAAATTTAAACTAACGGACACCACATATTAGAATATCGATAGAAATAAAGCTGCCATATGTTAGGCTTTTGGAGGTTGTCATGGAAAGCTCGACGTGACTATGGGAGAGGAAAAACATGGCCTGCTTTGTGGTCGTAACTAAAAGCCATTGTAACGTCATGTCTGCTCCCCCTCGCGAACCCAAACCCATCAATAGATGCCCTAAGAATTATGCCTACTTACTTTTCTTACCTTCGTACTTCATCAGCTGAATATGCTTTGATTTTAAGAGCAATTAGTGTAGGATAGACATGATTTTCAATATGAATATATGAATGATCTCTTTTAAATTTTTACCATTTGTCAATTATTTTCCTGTAATGAGTCTTCTTCATGATGTTCTGTTTTCCTAATAAGTCATCAAATGTTTTCATAGGTCTATATAGCTAAGGTTTTTGTTTCGGATAACTTTTTTATTATTTTATTTGTTAGATCTTAATTAAAATTTTTATTTATCAATTATTTTTCTTATAATAAAAAAAAAATTGTACTAAAAATTATTTTATATAATAATTTTAGCTTCATAAAGTAATAAAAAATTATCTGAAATAAAATCTAATTCAACATTGTTTATCTATACTGGTTTCATTTGGATAGTTTTTTTACTATTTTTTAAAGTAACTTTTTAGTTAAAAAATTTTATACTAAAAAATTGCTCTAAATGAAACCCAACTGTATAAAATTATGAAGCTCTTTTTCTCCCCTCCTTTCACCCTTTTAAAAAGCATATCGAAATATTTTCTGAATATTAATAAGCTATGATTTTGGCAACATTGTATTTTTTCAATATTTTTATGATATTGCGGTCTAGTGGTTTGACTCGAAGTTAGAGCCTAATGCTTTTATTCTTAAATAAAAGGTGAGCAATTGGTAATCATTAATAATTAATTTATTTATTCTTTAACATAAAATATGACAAAATCTATAAAATTTATGTTTAAAACTATCGATTTATAATATTTAACATAAATTTATAATATTAATCTTCAATTAAATTTTTATTTTTATTTATCAATAATATATATCATAATTTATTAGAAATACACAAATAAATAAATTATCAGTAAAGATAACATATATTATATATATTTTTATTTTGATAGTATAATTTAAAAATGAATGAAGTGTATATTAAAATAAACTAAAATTATAATTTAAACTGGTTCTATTAGAACTTCTATATAATCATTTATAAAAACAAATTTATCATATTTAGAAATAATTATTTATATGTCTCCACATCAATAATTTCCATACTTGCATAGTTAAAGGTCAAGACACCATAATTGTATATATATAGAGAGAGAGAGAGAGAGAAAGAGAGAGAGAGAGAGAGAGAGCGTACTTATAAAGAAAATGTTTTGTCGATAGAACAGGCTGTGTGTGATTACCATACAGCTTGGATAAATCGACGAATGTCCGTTAAAGGCCACTCTCAGGTTGTTTATTGGGGTGCATGCTGGCTAGTGTAGGCCATAGCCGCATAGCCATATAACCATATAGCCACAGAGCCAGTCCAGTGCTTTTATTGGATTAAAATTAAAAAATATAAAAAAAAAATAAAAAAGATAATGGTGGTTGACGCCACTCACATTATTAAAATCGTTTACTAAAGGCAACAGTAAAATTCAAAAAAAAAAAAAAAAAACAAGATTATCTTGTATTGTTAAAATGTAGTTTCATGTGTAAAGATTTTGATACCAATTGTACACTTTAAGGGGCTATTTGGTTATATGAAAAAGGAATATGATATAAAATAAATGTAGTGTAAAAAAATACTCTAAAGTTATTATGATTAATGTAAAATAAATGCATGAGAATATTTTTTTAATTTGATTTGAAATAAAATAAGTATAATGTAAAGTTAAAAGAGGGTTGTGGTCGGTGGAGGTGGTCGCGATGGTGGTCTACTAGGACGATGGTGGTTGTGGCGGCGGCGGTGACGGTGGCAGACGGTGGTGGGCAGTGGCCAACAACGATGATGGTTGGAAGCCAATGATGGCAATCTTTGTCTGTGGTTAGTGACAGCAGTGGCAGCAACAGTCGACAGTGACAGGTAGGCAGTGGTGGATTGTGATCGTAGTCGGCAGTTGGTGACAGCGACGGCGGGCAGTGACAAAGACGATTAATTTATGGTAAATTAGAAGCTCGCTCAAATTTGAGGAATTTCAAATACATCAAAAATAAGCTAGAGGGTGGATTTCAAATGCATCAAAATTTTACACTGAATTTATTTTACTTCAAACCAAACACCAATATTCTTAAAACTCATGCATTTAAAATACTTTACACCTCTTTTACTTCAAATCAAACAGCCCCTAAATATGTGAATTTGAGCAAGTTATGGAGATCAAATAGACTCACTGACGAATAAAAAAAGATCAGGACACATCTCAGAAGAACTTGTCTTAGGTGCACTCATCTTAAGAGCACTCAACTTAGGGGGGCTCTTGCACCAAAAGTAATTTCCCTAGCCTAGGAAGCCATTCGTCCACTTAACTGGAGATGAATTTCACACCCATCTAGAGAAGGTAATTGCACCTACCTAGTCAAAAATTTGCCCAAGGCACTCACCAAAGGTGTCTGAGGCATTGACAAAGAGAGTCATAAGTACTTGCCAAAAGCATGCTAGGGCCATGTTAGAGTTTGTTATCCATGTGTAACTGTAAGAGCTTTATCTATGTGTATGTAATTGTCATGCTCCAAGATCTAAAGTAGAAAAAATTACTTTTCTTTTTTCCTTCATTATCTTTTCTTCTTATTCTATTTTCTTTTTTTCTTTCTTTCTTTCAATTAACAACCAAATCAGTTTGACATCCAGCTCTGATTAATTGCATTAAAGAAAGTAAATGCACCAGAAAAAATATCATTATATTTTTTACAGTCGCTATTTATATTTTACTACAAAATCTCGAGTCTAGAATAATATGTACAATAATCGCACTAGCTACAAAAGAATACATATAACTAAAAATTTTAAAATAAATTAAAACATATTATTGTCTAGCCTCAAGCTTCAAGGCTCTTACCTCTACCTAAAATAATATAAAACTATATAATGAGTTTAAAAGTCGATCAAATAACTAAAATTTTATAACAAAAATCAATGCAAAGCAATAAAGGAATAATATGTTATATATCCCGTAAGGAAGTCTATACATCAATATATGTTATATGTATCGATCACCTATGTCAATCGATCAATTCTAGTACACATCAAATCTCATTTTATTGGTCAATCAATCATTCTATCTTTATTATTCAATCAATTTCAATCATTCATATCATTCAATCATTCACATCATTCTATCAGTTATATAGTTATATAGTAGTAATCAATATTCAGTAATGATAAGTAGTAATAGTAATTAGCATCAATAATCAGTATTTAATCATATATTCAAATGAGGGTATCTTACTTCTGCCCTTATGAATTTTGATCACTCACCTCTTATGACTCCTAATCATTATACTCCTTATAACTCCCCTCCAGTGAATCGGTAACAGTCGCCCCGACTCCATATAACTTCCAATCAATCTCCAGCTCTTTATGACTCCCATAAGTAATCAATATCAGTATCATAATCATCCATGAGACAGATAAGAATCTAGAGGTGATCCTTACAAGCTCAAGTGGTATCTCCCGCCACATAATACTTTGTCCGCTATAGGGTTCAAGAGGTAACTCCCATGGTGTAACACTTTGTCTTGTAAGGTACTTAGTTCCCCTCTTCCATATAGTACATGCCTCTGATACTACTCTCCTAACCATGTGCTCATATTCATTCACATTAATCATTTTCATCCATATCACATTTCAATATTTTCATATTAAATCATAGTACATTACTTTTCAACCCATTTTCAGTATACAATTTCCTCACTCATTTTACCCAGAAATTATTATGCACATATTTAAACAGTAAAAATATAATAAAATCATATCAAATTATTTAGAATGCTCAAATTTATAATATATCAAAATTTATACGATGAAAGCTCATAAAATTAGGAGATAATCTATTTTTAATGCATTTGAGAAAGATAAAATCTGTAGAAATCAAAACCATCGAAGATAGAAGTAAGAGGATAGTTACTTACAACGATCATAAAACTTTTTTATAATAGAAGTGATGGATATAAAAATCTCAGAGAGCTTCATCTCTCTTCTTCTCTCTCCACTTTCTCTCCCTTCTCTTCCCTTCTTTTTTTCCTCCCTGACTAAGCCACACAAAATGAGTGGAGCGGTGAGGGTGGTAGGGATATTTAAAATAAAAAATATATAAAAATACTGCTTAGATCGCCATGATACATTCAAGAATTTTAGTTATATATTTATTATTATAGAATAGAGTGCATACTTTCACCAACTTATTTTTCATTTCAGAAGGACCTTATGGTGTTGGGAGACCTACATACATTCTTTATGTTCATTTTTGGTATCTTATATATGATACTAATTCCATTAATAAACATTTATATACTCCATCATATTTGGTTGTTAAGCCCTTATGAACTAGCCCGAGGCTAACCGAGGGGGGGGGGGGTGAATTAGTATTTTTAAAAAAAATTAACTTAAATAATAAGGAAAATTTTTTATGAGATTTTTGATATTTTAAAATAAACTACTTTTATCCCAAGGCGGAAGCAAAATAATTTCATAGAAACAGAATTATGATATTTCAACCACACAAATAATCAGGAGTAAATAATATGGAAATTAAGTGCATGAATAAAAATAGAAAGAACACACCATATTTTTATAGTAGTTCAGTCAACCTAACCTATATCCACTCCCCGGAGACTCCCCTCCAGGTATTGCACTAAAACTATAGTGTCTCTCCTTTTTTCTCCCATAGCAAGGAGGAGAAGCCTTTACAAAATCTTTTCACCGACCCGATAAGGCAGAGAACCTAGACTCCTTTTGCTTCCTTCTGAAGAAGGCAGATAACCCCAACACCTTTTTCTTCCTCCTAAAGCAGGTAAAGAACCTCAACTCTTTTTTTTCCTCCTGAAGTAGGCAGGGAACTCCAACTCCTTTTGCTTCCTCCTGAAGTAGGCAGAGAATCTCAACTCCTTTTGCTTCCTCCTGAAGGAGGCAGAGAACCTCGACCTAGTGCTGATGAAGACCTCCCTAGAGACACCAAGGGGACAAGGATGATGATTGGAGAAGATAACTTGAATCCTTGCTTGGATTAACCTTTACGAACCCCTCACAAACTCCCCCTCACAAGATTCTCTCTCTCTCTCTCTCTCTCTCTCTCTCTCTCTCTCTCTCTCTCTCTCTCTTCCAAGCTTTCTTTCTCCTCCAAGCTCTTTTAGGTTTGGACAATAGCAAAAAGCCACTTTCATCATCAATTGAGAGAGCTTAAATAGGAGGCCTCAAAAAGTACCCTAATTTTCAATTTACCATCAAATATCATTCAGAACAATCTATCAATCGTCCTATACAATTAGTTTAAATTAGCCCTTCCAGCCAGGACGATCAGGGTTTCCTATATGATTAAAATACAAAGTTTGTTCTAATCGTCCAGGATGATATGGTCAACGTCCTGTATGATTAGTTCAAAATCTGACATTATCATCCAGTAGATAGTTCAGGATGTACAAGAGATAAATCAGGATGATATATAAAAATATAACTGATCATCTTGGACGATGTTGCGATCATCCTGTACGATTATTTCAAAATCAGACATTATTGTCCAGCAGATAGTTCGGAATGTCCAGGAGTAAATTAAGATTTTTGTTAGAAATCATCCAGTATGATTTTGCGATCATCTCAGATGATATGATCAATCAATCTAACCTTAATTACTCTCTTAATCACCTGATCAATTTAGGCATGACTGTGTATGAAATCATCCAGGACGATTAGGATCGTTCTTTACCATTAGTACAATTTTGTAAGTTATAAAATCTTGCCTAAATGTGTTTGGCGGCAGGGTAATTTGATTTAAGCATATCATCCAGAATGATTTTCTTAATCAGGTTTACTTAACCCATATGCCTTAATTAGGATTGTGAGCTAAATAGGTCATCTAGGACGATAAAAAATCATCCTGTATGATTTGGTTAGAAAAATTTATTTTCTCTATCTCCCTTTACTCACTCCCTTGAGTGTGTGTGTGTAAGGTTATTTAGCTTCAGGATCCACCACATTATAATTGACTTAAGAAAATGTAGAAAAAGCATTTAGATTAAAATTACAAACTTGACTTAGTCCTAGTCTACCCGATCTTGAGCTGGCTTGAGAGTGAGCTTGCGAACCTAAAATGTTAGTACTCAAAAGAGAAAATAGATATGCAATGGACTTTAATTATTAGGAGATAGCATAGTAAATAAAAATAATAATATTTGCTATCATTAAAATCACAAGACTTGGGCCCAGATCTGCAATAATATTATCATATCATTCTACAAATCTATAGCTATAAACTCAACATTGACACAATAATACACAAAATACTCTTTTCTTTGCCATTAAGGTGTTACACTATTTACCTGCCACAACCATTCTAGCTCCATTAACCCATCATCATTACAAGCCTATAGATCATGAAATTTGATTCAATGGTAATTATATCATCATTAGGACATCTCAAGAATCACTAATATTTGACTCATATGCTTGCTTATTCAAAATCTATTCCAGTGTGGTTGCAAGAACCTCATATGAGGATCAACTTTTAATGTTACCTTAAGCATTGAAAGTGATGACCAACATTGGTGATTTCGTTAATAGCACTTTATGACCTATTAAGGATTTTGCATTAAGTATATAATAAAATAATTGAATGCCACCATAAATTAGTTCCTCATCTTTACATCTAATATAACCTCCTAAGTTTTAACTTTCAACTTGAATGTAATATCCCCTTTATTATAACTTTATATTTTATCTTTTTTCAAAGATATTAGGAAGGTACACAAATACTCATTGACACCTTTATTGTATTATAACTTAAAATGGTTAATACTTTCTCTAATTTTTTTTCTAAATATGAGAATATGTCTCTAGATCTAACCATTATAAATCTCTATCTCACCTCTTTAAATTTTTTTTGGTCTTCATTTACCCATAGAATAATTATAATGCACTTTCTCTTCTAAACCCATACACACATGTTCTCCTCTCGAATCTCTTAGAAAAACCCATTTCTATGATTCACACCATAAAAAAAATTGGACCGCTTATTTCATTGTAAATTCATTTTAAATTTATATTGATATATAAAATATTTTTAAGTAGGTATTTCAACCCTCACCTACATCCATTCTTTATGCTCATTTTTGGCATCTACTATCGGATACTAATTTCATTAAAGTTTTATATACTCCGATGTATTGTCATATCATTCTACCAATATACAGCTACAAACTCAACATTCACACACTGATTCACATAACACATGTTTCTCATCCATTAAGTTGTTATACAATTTACCTACCACCAAAATTCTAGCATCATTAGCCCTTCATCATTACAAACCTATTGATCACAACATTTGATTTAATGGTAGATATCCCATCATTATGATTTCTCAAAGATTTCTCGTATTTAGCTCATATGCTTGCTTATTTAAAAGTTATTCTAGTGTGGATACAATAAATTCATATGAGGATTAGCTTTTTATCCAACTCAACATTCACAGCTAATTATAATGCAATACTTTAAATTTACCCATACTCATACTTTCTTCTCCTAATTCTCTACAAAAAATCAATTTCTACATTTCACACCATCATAAAATTTGATATTTTTATTTCATTATAAATTAATTTTATAAAATGTACGGATGCTACCTGCCCGCCCCCCCCCCCCCCCCCCCCCTTCCTACACACACACACATCTTGGGTTAGCCATTATATATATATATATATATATATATATATATATATATATATATATATATATATATATATATATATATATATATATGTGTGTGTGTGTGTGTGTGTGTGTGTGTGTGTGTGTGTTTCATTTTTTTGTTTAAAAACTCACCATCAGTACTATGTGTTAATTCTCAAAATAATTACAAGTCCTTAAAGGGATCAAATACTCACTACTTCTCAAAGTGGTACATCTAAAATCAAAATGAAACCTAAAGAGCCAGTGATCCCTACTACAATACTATAGAAGAAAGGAAGGAAACCTAGCAAAATTCTATGGCTAGCAAGTAGCCAAACCCAAAAAAGGAGGATGAAACAGAACCTAAGCCCAAGCTTGATAAACATTAAGAACAATCAGGATAACATAGCAACATCCAAAATCCAAAAAGATCTCCATATGGATAAAAAGTATCAAAGCACTAGAGAAGCTCCACCAATCAAGCAAACTAACGAGTATCCAAAAGAATGGAGGCAACCAATAGAAAACTCAACAAAAGCTAATTAGAAAATAAAAAAGAATAAGAAGCAAATAACAAACCCCCAAACCCAAACCAATAACCAAAGAGGAACCCCCCCCCCCCTCCCCTTCTCCAAAAAAACCAGGCTAGACAATTACAAACAGCCATAACCGCAACAGAGAGAAAACCAACAACCCCATAACCAACCCATACCACCGAAAGCAACCAAAACTGTAATAGAGGAGAAACGAACACCTCAACACAAATAGAGAAAATGACTAACCAACCCCAACAAACAAAGAAAGAGACACAAAAGAAAATACATATAACTTAAGAAGGCCACTACAAATAAATAACAGCCAAGAAGAATATAACAACACTCACTAACACGCACAAAATA
Source organism: Dendrobium chrysotoxum (assembly GCA_019925795.1). Classification (NCBI taxonomy): domain Eukaryota; kingdom Viridiplantae; phylum Streptophyta; class Magnoliopsida; order Asparagales; family Orchidaceae; genus Dendrobium; species Dendrobium chrysotoxum. Next base: position 21,824,824 of record CM034314.1, on the reverse strand, counting down.
GAACGAGCACCCCAAAGAAGCAATAGCTAAACCACCCTAGCAACAAATAAAAAACCCAACAAACCAACAACACCACCCCAAATAGCCCACCTAAAGCCTAAACAAAATCGATATAGCAAGGGAAAATAGAGACCAACCCCCAGGGTCAACTACCATTTCTGATATACGGTAGGCCCAAAATATCCAGCCTCACCATACTAATCAGCTCATGAATGTCATTTAAGTTTTCATAAGGAATCAAATTCTCAATAATTGTGCCATATCTAGCAAGCCAGTTAGCACTAGTATTCCTCTATCTCCAGATGTGAGATATCTTATGCTCAAAATGATTGAGATGCACCATAATTTTCCTAACAAGGTAAAAAAGACTGGCATTGAAACTAGAATTAGAATATATAATCTTAACCAGAAGATTTCAATCAAATTCAATCAAGATGTTTTTGATATTCTTAACCAAACAAGTCTTTAAACCATGATATAATATAGTTAATTTAGCCATAATAACATTACAGAGAGAAATATTAGTAGCAAAAATATAAACAAAATGACAATTAAAGTCTTTAATGATCCCCCCACACCCAACACCCAGATTGAAAATAGTGCCATCAATATTCAACTTGAACTGATTCATAACAGGTTTAACCTAATGAAAAATCTTAGTAGAACATATGAAGAAATCATTGTTTAAAGGAAAGTTAAAGTAAAGAGACCAAGAAATGTTACCCTTTAAATTCTTAGAACTAATAAGGTTAGCATTAAAAAAAAAGATAAATTTATGTTTAAGCATCAAAATGATCCTCTCTGAATAAATTTTAGTACCATTATGTTTGCAAATTTTTCTCTCTTGGCATAAAACCCAAAATGTAACCATAGGAATCAACGTTAAAATATGGCCTTTAGGCCTATTGCAAAAACAATCAGCTAATAATGCATAACAACTAATCTTGGGACTTCTAGTGATAAGATTCAAAGCATTCTCCAGAACATTCCAAACCCTAGAACAATAGGGCCATTCAAGAATACTTGATTAATAGTTTCTAAGTGGTAACAACATTGGAATTTAGAAATAGTAACCAAACTTTAGTTTTAAGTTTTTCATCCTCCAGAATAACGCCTTTAATAATTCTCCAAGTAAGAACATAGATTTTATGGGAGAAGAAGAATTCAAAATTTTCTTAAATATCAAATTAGGGTCATTTTTATTCTAAAGTTGTTCCACATCTCTTTAAGATTGAACTCACCATTAGAGGAGAATTTAAACATAGAAAGATCAAAATAATGCAAATTAATACGAATCTCCTTAATACATCAACGATAGTATGAGAACATGCTCAAAGAGATTAATGTTCTAATTCCCATTCAAGATAAAGTCAGAAAAAGTTTAAGTTGGATTAGGAATGAGTGTTGAAAATAGAATCAATAGAACTATTACCCATCCAATCATCTTGCCAAAAAAAAAAAGAGAAGCCATTACCTAAACCCCATTGGATACAACTCTAACATTTCACTTTATAAAGTCTAAACCAACCAGGAGATTGCTCTTTTTTATAATAACAAAGGGAAGGGTGATAATTCTTACAGTATTAAAAATTCATATAATTAGCCCAAAGAGAATTATTACTTCTAAACTTCCATTAAAGTTTACAAGAGAAACCTCTGAACATATTAACAAAAGATTTACACCCCAAACCCCCTTCATTATAAGGACCACAATAAGAGTTTCAAGCTCTCCAATGAATTTTGTTATGATTCGAAGAGAAACAATAAAAAAATCTATTAATGAACTTCTCAAACTTGTCACAGACCTGCATAATAGGACTAATTGTTTACAGAAAATAAATGTGCATAGAGGGAAGCTCACTTTAATTAGGACAAGTATGGCGCCCATCAACAAAAATTTAAACTCCCAAGCAACTAATCTATTCATAATCATAATGAAAATTTTATAAAAAAGAGAGCTCTTCTTATAGCCTTTATGAAGAGGGGCCTCAAGGTCATTGAGAGGAAGAGATTATTTTTTAAAACTAGTATAGCACCTAAAATTATTAATTTTATTATTAGGCTTGCCCTTGCTGGCCAAAAAAGTGCACTTTTTGTGATTGAAGTTAAGACCACTTTCATGTTCAAAAACCTGAAGTAATTATAAATCCTTTACACATTATTCAAAGCACCATCACAAAAAATAATAAAATCACCCATAAAACTCAAATGGAAAATAGGAAAACCACTAACATTCATAAAATCTAAAGAATTATATCTAGCAAAAATATAATGAAGGCCCCTCAAGAGATATTTAGTAGATAAGATATAAAGAGTAGGGAAAAGAGGATCCCCTTGCCTCACACCTTGACCCGCTTTAAAAAAACCATGGGATCTCCCATTAATGATAACAGAGAAGCAAACATTTTCAATTAAGCGCTTAATCAAAGAGACACTAGTGTCATCAAAATCAAATAGATGCATGATGCAATAAATAAAAGACCAATTAATATTATTGTAGGCCTTTAATATGTCAAGCTTCAAAACCAAGTTATGACCTTTAACTTTAAAATTTATATCATGAATCAGCTCCTGTGTCAAGAGAACATTATCAGAGATACTTCTTCCCTTAAAAAAACTAGGTTGATTGGCAGATATGAGTTTAGGAAGAAAAAGAGACTACCTATAAGAAATAATTTTGGAAATGATTTTATTAAATGTAGAGCATAAACTAGTCTAATGTCATTCAAAATCTCTGAATTATCACATTTATGAATAAGAATAATCGCAGTAGCAATAACAAAATTAGGCATATCAACCCCATTAAAAAAAGCCATAACAACATTATGAAGATCACTCTTAATAATATTCCAGAACTTTTGAAAGAAAACTATAGTAAAACCATTAGGGCTTGCCACGGAGTCCTTATTCATACCCATAAGGGTATCATAAACCTCATCCATGGAAGGAAGAGAAGCAAAAAGGCAATTATCTATATTAATGATATAAGGAATAAACAAAGGATTAAAAATTGGAGAAACCCTCTAAGAACCACCAAGAAGGTCCTGAAAATGGAAAATAGTCAAATTATAGATAGTGATTCTATCCTCAGACCAAAGATCATTATCTAACTTAATCTTTTTAATTAAAGATTTAGCACACCTTTTCCTAGCAAAAGTATGAAAGTATTATGTGTACTGTCCCCTTCTAAAATATACTTAAAATAAGCTTTCTGCCACCAAAATTGCTCTTCCTTAATCTGAAGATCAATAAGATAATTTTTAGTATTGATTAAGTTCGCCTTATTATTCTCAGAGTCATGAGTCATAAAAATATTTTCCAAGTTCAAAACCTCATTTTCAGCTTTAGCAATATTAATAAAAATATTCTCAACAACCTTTTTATTCCACCATCTAATCTTTTGATTTAATCTTTTGATCTTTTAGATTTAAAACATCCATAGCATTAGGGCCCTCAAAACCATGCAGAGGAGCCAACCAATTAATTTCAACAATATATAAAAAACAACAAATAATAATCACTTATTTTGAAATCTAAAAGAAATAAGCCATTAAAATTCATAGAATTAATGCTAATAAGTAAAGGAGCATGATCAGAACACACTACAGGAAAAGCAGCCATTTCCAGCAATCATTTCTGTCGAAAAATAATTATTTTTCCTCCAAAGTTTATCTATTATGGCGAAATTCTGATGGATAACATTCCGCTAGTAAAAACCGCATAAGAAAATTAAATCCATCGGATTAAATTAAGTCAAAAAATCTTTTTATGGTCATCTAGCGGATATCTGATGGGTTTTCCCAATTAAATTGTCGCAACTCAATGTCAATAATTACTGCGAAAAGATTGTCAAAATTTTTTAAATTTCTGCAGTATTTTTTTGATGGAATTTTAGCAAGTAATTTTGTCGACTATTATCATTCTGCAGTCATTAGAAATGCCATCGAACTTGTAGAAATGAATATTAGCGGCTGACTTTTGACCATAATAGCTGCCAGAAACCAATAGCATTTGTGATTCACCACACAACATTGCATCATTTACAATATTTTATGAAAATAATATATATATATATATATATATATATATATATATATATATATATATATATATATATGATATTAGTACATTCAAATTTAAAATATAAATATAAACATAATATAATTTAAAATCATAAATCTAACAAACAATAAGATAACAACTTGCAAATTTAAAATGTCTATAAAAAAACATGAAGCTCAAAAATAAGTTCCAACATGAAATTTATACTGTCTGTCACTACCAAGAATCAAACATGAAGTTCAAATTACAACATTCAAATATCAAATCAGAATCAGACTTAGCCTCAAACTCATGCTCAGAAATTGGCTACTGATCCTTACCCTTCTGATTTTCTTGAATATATCAGTGTAACTTTGCCTATACATTAGATTATTGCATCACTACAGGAAAACTCACTATTACCAGCGGACGAAATCCGTCAGTAACAATGAAAATCTGCCGGAAATATACGGTTTCCGGCGGATTTCCGACGAAAATCTGTTCGACGGTAATTCGTGCGTCGAAAATAGATTACCAACGGATTTTTCGGCGTATTTCTGACAAAAAAATAACAAAAAAATGACGTTATTATGTTATTAGTTTCCGGCGTATGATCCGCCGGTATTGCCGGCTGAAATATCCGTCGGTAATACCGACGGATTATACGTAGCAACAAACTGACGTTACTATTACCGTCGGAGCGTCGCCGGAGAAGGAGAGTCCGCTGGCGTCGAAGGAAAGGAATTCATCGTCGGAGCGGAATCGAACACAGAAAAGCCGAACGAGACGAGAATGAGGAACCAGGCGCGGGATGGCTCGAAATAGGGCCTTTACCGGTGAATTTTTCGGCGGATACTCCGTCGGAAAGATTACTGGCGGAACATCCGCCGGTTATAGTTCGTCGATTTTAAGTAAGCCGGCGGACAATACGCCGTTAAGAGCGCCGGTAATTTCCGGCGGATATTGCGTCGGCAAACGAAACTTTTCCGGCGTAATTGGGGTGTATTATCCGCCAGTAAATAAGCGACGGATAATCCGCCAAAAATTCCATCGCATAATTACCGGCCACAAATCCGCCGGTAATTGCGTCGCTAGTTTCCGGCAGATACCATCCACCGGAAATTCTGACGGTAACAGACAGTTTTCCTGTAGTGCATCATCATCTGAGATTATTATGCAAGTATACTAGTCTGTATTTGTCGCATCTCCTCTATCTCTTTGGTGATACCAACCACTCTTTACCTTATGATCTCATTTATGCTACTATCATTATATTATGTTGAACTAGACTAGTTTGCCTCAACTATATATGCTTGAGAGAATAAGCTGCACAGCCTACCTTTTTGCAACCCTCCCATCACCTGTGATCATGTTAGGTGACTCATCAATATGTTCTCTAAAAGTCGGACCTTCTACATCAAAAATTAGTTCTTCAAATGTTATATTAATTTTATCATCCTCTATTATTGTTGAAGTTATGGAGGGACCGCATTAACTGTCTGTACGTGGCTCATACTCTCCATGTGATATCTAAAAACAATACCCTGAGATAAATCCTCTACTATATAAATCAAATTTAACATCATCGAGATTAAGGAAAGCTTAATTTTTATTCTTTGAGCATGGGCATCTAAACATTTCATCTGACATAAATGAAGGTAGTTGGCAAGCCATGTGAATAAATTCTTCTACTTTCTTAATAAATTCATCTATCAGTAATTTTCTCCCAAGTAACAATCTATTGTACATCCAATACCTCTCAACTATGATATCCATTATCTAGCTTGAATTATCAATACTAAAATGATAGAGAAGATGATCGAAAAAATTAAATTTAATTTTGATCTTCTTATTTCTATCAAATGCACAAATCTAAAATAAATAAAATCACATCAAATAAATGGGATATATTCTATTTTATCATATTCTCTATATAGCATACTCGTAGAGAGAAATTAGCTAATGAATACATTCCTGAAAAGATCTTCAAAATTTTATACATTTCATAATTCTGGAAGGAATTAATATATGATATCTAAGTATTAAGTGATCAGAGAGACTAAGTAGTAAACAAGTACTATTAGAGAAGGTCAATAGAAAATCTTTTGGATGAGGACTTAAAGAAAGGTCGATAATGAGATGCTTAGAAAGATGGTGATGAGAGTTGTTTGAAGGCATTCGCGGTATAAATCAACATTCTTGAGAGAGATCAATAATGACATGCACTAAATATATAGATAGAGAGCTTGTAAATGGCTAATGAGAGTAAGAACATAAAGAATCCTACTTTGAACCTATAATATAAATGTATGTATGTATAGATGTATTTACTATCCAAAATTATTCGTTATAGATTACATTGCAAATATTAGTTCTAGCTCGAGTTCATGTAAACGTTAATTCTACCAAAAATAATTTTAACAAAAAATAAACGGTTCAAATAATTGAAAAATTAAAATGCACAAAGATAATGAGTTTGACCTCCCAAATCTTGAAGAAATGAAGGAAAATAAAGAAAACATCACCTTGAAATGGCAACGAAGAGGAGAGAGCTGCATTTTAGAAGAAAGAGTAGGATCTGGGAGCGGGAGCAGGTGGGAGGATGAAATATGGCTTTAACTTACTATTTGTTGGTGGAAAAATCTGCCTCTATTTAAGTAAAAATTGGATTGAAATTTTCACCATAAAAGCCACCACATGGGTAAATAACTGGCGAACATATTCTACCATTAGTTTCATCAATTTTTTTTGCATCTCATCTACTAGTTAATACTAATGCATGAGCTGCCAAAAATTCTGGCAGATAATTTTTGTTGGTATTTCCCCAAGAATTGGCCATTTTTCTTGTAGTGTCATAATATTCTAAGATGGTCCACCTTAGTATTATGAAATAAATAGATCCAATCAAATTTAAATAAAACTCTATACATCCAACCTTTCCCAAAGCCTACCATTAGACCAAGTAAACTTAGGACCATTAAAACTAATGTTAGAAAGCTCACATTCAGGCATCATATTATTGAGGGCATCCATTGTATCTGAGTGAGGAAGAGAACCACAAATTCTTTCAGCAGCATTAGAAATGGTGTTAAAATTTCCTCCCACAAACCAAGGACCTCAATAGGAATTGGCAAAATCAACTAATTATCGCCATAAAATAATCCTACCAGCATTGGTACCTTTAACATAAATAAAAGAACCCATAACTGACACATTAAAATGGAAAGAGAGCAATGGACAACAAGGTCAAAATCACCTACAATAGAGAGGCTAATATTAGCCTTCCAAAAATCCAAATCTTGCCATTTGAATTAGAGAAAGAGAAATCCAAACCCAACTGCCTTTGGCAAATAAGAAGTTTGGAACAATCAATCAACAGCTCTAGAAGAGTTAAAAAGTATTATTATGTATTCTACAAAGGTTACGAATACGAGAATGGGAAGCAAGATTACCTACTCCCCGGATATCCTAAATAAGTGTATTAACCATAAATACATAAATTTAGAAGAAACTTTAGATCTAATAAATCTTGGATCGAATGAAAAGACACCCTTATTTTTCTTATTAGATTTATTTTTCTTCTTTTTCTTTTTATTCAAACGTAGTTTGAAATCCTCAAGGGATCTATGAATATTATTAAAATTATGATTTTTATTACAAACATAATAATTCTGATCCACATCAGAGTGAACTTCCCCTTCCTTCTAGTTCGAATTAGAAAAATCACTTGGGCTGCCCCCATAAAATTGATCCCCCAAATTGAGGTCAATAGCAGAATGGGTGGCCAAATTGCTTTGACCAAGATTAAAAAGAGTCACATTGCCAAGTAAAGACAACCCATTGGGATCAGGAACCAATTGGAAGTAGGAAAATTTGAGTCAACCTGAAGCTCACCATGCAACTCATTTCACACAGGATCCATCACACAAATCTCATTCTCATTCACATTAATTCTATTATTAGAAATTGCATAAATCTGAATAATTAAATCAAGACCGTCAACATTTTATTTTGTATTAGGGGGTTATTTAAAGTTTAAACATATGATGAAGGAGGGTTCACAGTAGCATTTTCATTATTACGAATATTTTTACCTTTGATAATATTAATATTAGGTTTCCTTAAATACAGATGAAGAAAAAAATAATCTGCCTTGTCATGCCTAATATATTTACATTGCTCACATAATTAAGGGAAATCATTCATAATAACTTTCGAATATATTCAAATTTTTTTATCCCAGCCATACGAAATCAAGATACTTTTTATGATATCAAGTTCCATAAGAATACGAGTAACTAATGGTTTGAACCCAACATTAATTGCATTATCAGTATGAAGAGGGAAACCAAAGAGAGATTCTAACCCGTGAAGAATACAATGTACAAAGAAATACAGTCTAAGATCAGAGAAAGATACCCAAATGGGAATGACAGGAGACTCGTACAAGATATCAAAGTATAGGGACCATTTAATAAGCTTCATGTAGCAATTGTTAACATAATAAGCCTGATGAACAAATACCTGATTGTAATTCATATCATTTGATAACTTGATAAGCACATGTCTAGGGTCCAACACGATTATAAAAAAATTCCCAGATAATTTTATGTTAAAAATTTTTTGAATGGCATCTAGAGGAGAAGAACAACATAGGAACTTCCTGACAAGAGCAAATTTAACAGGAACAACCAAAGCTTAAACATCCTCCTAAGATATCTAGAGAGAAGGCAAACCATGATGAGTGGTTGCTTTTAAGTCAAGAAAAATAGATGAAGAATAGGATCTAGTGAGAGCCTCTATAAAAGATCGAGGTTTATTTTTACCATAAAAAAAACCTGGATCAGATCTCTTGAGAGGGAAGGTAGCCATCACTCGATAAGAAATTGAAAAAATGAAGAAAATAAATAAACCCTAAAAATAAAAAAACTATGGCAAGCAAAGCAACAAGCCAGCACACGACGGACCTTATGAGAAACCAACTATAATAAGGTTTAGACAACTTCCCTAAGAAGCGCAGATGACGAACAGAAATCCTGAAGGCGACCTACGAGAATCAGGAAAGATGACCAGAATATAAAACCTTAGTAAAAATCAATTATAAAAACTAAGCTCCCTTTGATTATTAAGGTGAACATGCACCATGGTTACTAGCTCTACTAGGGTTTTCTCCCTAGCCATACGCCTTAGCGGTACTGCCGTCGCGCTTCTAAATGTTTATACCACTCTTAGGGAAGTTTCTTCTCTTCTTCTTCTTTACTTTTATTAGGCTTTGCTATTATATTTTGTGGTCGTTCTCGCAACTTCTCCACCTAGGGCATTCTTCGGTTAGATGGCGGTCAATCACTTGAACGATCCGAGATTTTTGAATTGAAAAATAAAATCTTATTCATTTTTAGATGCCTTGTATGGGGCATCTTCCTATGTGGCTTTCCTTGATCTCAAAACCACTACACATCGTGGTCTACTTTCATTGTGGATTTTGGAGGAGGAGAAATTGGCTGTTAGGCACCTTTTGAATTTTCTTTAATTAAAAAATTTCTTACTTGGAGACCTCCCCTCAACTCAATTTGCAAATTCTTCTTTAACCTTAAACTCATCGCTGAAGTTTCTATCACTCTTTTGAATCCAAAATTTGTTTTGATCAATTGGAAAATGACTTGGATAATAGTAGAGTTTTCTCACATCCTTAGTATTTTGTTAGTAATTATTATATAAAACTCTTCAAGCGATTTCCACATTTTGATATCAATGTGGAATCACCCATTATTTGATCTGGGTCTCCTTCCCTAACCTCTGACCGCATCTCTTCTCTTCCTATATACTTCACGAGTTAGGATCTTTGTTTGGTCGATCATTAAAAATAGATAATGCTGCTTCCATAGGCTCAAGGCCTTCTGTAGCTCTTGTTCTTATTGAGCTTGATATCACCAAGCATTACCCCAATCGGGTATGACTTGGCCCTGATAATTTTGGTTACATACAACAAGTTGAGATGGAGGGGTTTCCTCTATTTTGTGGTCATTATGAATCTTTAGGTCATTTAAGAGTGGAATGTCGTATTCTGCATCCCCATTTAGTTGAAGCTTCTGTGAATCCCGAACATATAATTGTTGCTAGCATGGTTAACAATAACTTAGTTTCTAAGGGCTATTCTGATGTTGTGGCTTAGGAAATTGTAAAATTTGCTCTCAATGACTACAAATTTTATGTTTAAGCATGTTAATGAAGGTGTTGGTACTATTATTGCTTCTGATACTTTGATTAGTGAAGCTTTTATTAATGCAATGGTTGATAAAACTTTGGTTGCTTTTACTTCCTATAATGTAAATAAGCAACTTGTTATTTCTCCTAATTTAGTGAGAATGCTGTTATTTTTCCCTCGGGTAATGTTGGTTTGGGGAAAACTAATTTGGCCACTATTATTTGTCCTTTGACTCCTGTTATGGCTACTGTGGCTAACCCCTTTCAGGTTGAAGCGGCTCATATGAATGATTTTGATTATATAGATGCCTCTAATATGGCTCCCATTATTAGTATTCCTTCTTCACCTATATATGAAGAAGCTTTAATTTCAATGAATTTGGGGTAGCAGCAATTAAAGGCTCTTTCTATTGAAAACTCTGTCGACTAGTTGGACTGGTTAGATTCTTAACCATCAGGAATTATTAAGTCTGGAGGGATGGTTAATGTGGAAAGTTGTTTGGATTTATAGGCTTGTTCAAATCTGTATATAATCAGTGTTGATATAGAAGGCTTCTCTACAATGCTCAGAAAGAAAAATAAGGAAAAAAAAATTCTAAGATGCAAATCTTTAAATATACAATTGGCAATTCTTCTAATTCTAAAATTGCTCCTATTTTTTATTCTAATGGATAGTGCTTTTTGTTTTGTTCACTATGGCTGAGCTTGTATTCCTCTAAATTTGTTTTGTGGTTGGTTGGCGGTTTATGCAGTGGTTTGATTTTTGTTGTGGATTATTTCACTTGTCTTTGCCTTGGGTGCCTAGGGCTTCTATTCAAGTTGTTGGGACTTGTGATGGGTCGTGTTTCCTCTGGTAAATTGACTGGAGTGCTTATGTCATTGTTAGCATTTACTTTGTGGAGGTTCTTTTGGTTTAGTTGTCCTTTGGTGCTCTTTTCTACTGGTGCATTGTGGTTTTCCCTCTGATATGCACTCCCTAACTAGTTGCATGCTTGGAGGTGTTTTATTCTTGCAGGTATGCTTTGCAATTGGAGTAATTGGCAATTTAGTGGGATTTTCATCCTGCAGCTTGTTCTGCCTATTGTGGATCCTGCGCGATTCTACTTTTTGCTAAAGCTATTTGCTTGGCCTCCCTTGCGCCCTTCAGATGTCTTTTTTCCCTTTCATTGTAATTTAGTAGGGATCTTTAATTATCAGGTTTTATTTTTCTTTTAGATGTAGCTCTCTGAGCATTAGCTGCTTTAGATCCCTTTAAGGTCATATAACCACTTTATTCATATTAATGTGTAGGCCCCAAAGAGTAATTTTTCCAAAAACAAAAAAAAGTGCCCTTTGATTATTATTACTTCAAGCTATATATTTATGTTCCATCTTTTGAGCAATTTCACAATAATTGTATTGATATCATGAGATAGTTTTTTATGGGGATGGTGGTTTTGATTTTCATTATGTAGATGGTGACCTTTACCTTCAAATGATATGAGGATGTGGGAGATCCCCCACAGGCGTCATAGAGTATTTGTACTTACAAGATAATTACAAAAGAGAAAGCATTAGTTTGAAAAATGACATGAATTCTTTAGTTTTATAGCAATACTTCTATTTTGATTATGAGTTTGCAAGCATGATTGATCTATTATCTCATGTTTTATTTTCTTGCAACCATGATGCAAATATTTTCTATTTTGAAATTAAAAAAATTCTATTTTTAGAAATAAATTGTGTGATATATTTATTATTTTTATTTCATATGTATGCTTTTTTACTTATATTTAAAATAATCCTTCAATAAAATACAAATTTTTTATACAACAATAACATCAAGCCTTTTTAAATGTTGTTTAGAGTCAAATTCTCATTTAAATCTTATAACCAAGTCTTTTTAAGTCTATGTCTACCTTTCTTAACATAAGTCAAAACTAATACATCTACTCTCCTAACTGAGTCATCGAAAAGCCTCCGTTTTATATGACCAAACCATCTAAAAGGACTCTCTCTAATATCTTTCACTGGAGCTACTCCAAATACAAAATTTTTATATAAAAAATAAAATGATTTTATACATTTTCTTCCTCACAAAAGCTATATTTTGTAATATATCACAATATAATTTTTTTTTAACCCACGGTGGGGCCTACGTGTTAATTATAAGAAGGGGTTACAAGGTCCTTAAAAGGAACCTCTAGCTCGCTAATGCTCAAAAGAGCTATAAAAAAGAACAAAATAAAACTTAAGAGCTCGTGGTTCCTTGTGCTAAGAATTACAAAAAATTCTAAGAACATTCTAAATCTGCAAGAAAAAGGACTCCTAAAAAGGAAGAACAGTAAAATATCAATAAGCACATTCTTCCTGCAAAAAAGGATGGCTAAAATCCAAATACCAAACGGCCTGGAAAAACGAACATCCTGCCAAAAAAGACACGCCAAATGTCTCGCCTTGTAACCTGCACAGTTAAAAAACTCCAAAAAAGATATGTAATGTGATAGAGATTGTGTAACCAGGAATAACAATTGTAAAGCATCAAACAGTTAATATTAATAAGTTGAGAAGAGATGTCAAACCCAATATTGTTCCAAATAACAGTTTCAGTGAGGATAAAACCAGCAGCCTCAATATCAAACGAATTAAGGACCTGGTAGCATAAACCAGAACAAGAACAACCAACCACTGAGATACTATCAGGTAAGATAGAAATCTTATCCAGCCACCTAACAGCCAAACCAGCATTTATAGTTGTCATGAGGTAAATTAAAAAAGAGGTCCAAATAAGCAATTCAGATAACAGAAAATCATTCCAGAAAACATCCCCTAGAACACCACAAAAACTCAAAAATAGGGGCCTAATAAAAAGACTCTGCAACCGAACAAAAACCAATGAAACAGGAAGAGGAATCAGCTGCCAGGAAAACAACTCAGCCACCCAAAGAAGAAACACCAATAGACCACAAAGAGCATAACCTAAGCAAAAACTCAACACAAAAGAACAAGATCGGATACTTCCCGGAATGGCAACAACAAAAAACCAAAACCAGATCAATATGAGATGCCAAAATAATGAAGCAAGAAATTGAAACACCTGGGAACAAAAACCAGAAACAGAAAGAAAATAGAAAAAACATCACGTATTACGGAGATAGGGGAGACCACATTTGTCCATGTTAATCAGACCTCTTAACAAAGTAGGAAGATTTCACTTCAAATTCAATTAACACCTCATTATTACACCCAAGCTTGGCTAACCAATCCGCACAAGCATTTCCTTCACGAAAAATATGAGAGATCAAAAAATTTAGAGTAGAAAGATAATGCTTAATTTTTCTAATAATATAGAAATCATTAGGATTCCCATTCATCTCATTATGAATAATATTAATTAAAAGCATAGTGTCAACCTCAATAACCACATGTTTAATACCCACCCTATGACAGATGTTCAGCCCATGAGCCAAAGCCATGAGTTCAGCAGTAATAACAGTACATAAATTAAGAGGCCCAGAAAAAGCAGTAATAACACCACCATTATGATTACGAATGATACCACCCATGCCCGCACAAATGGTACCAACCGACCCATCAGAATTCAGTTTCACATAAGGGAAAGATGGTTTTAACCACCTAACAATACGATTAAACTTTTCCACCTTCTGATTATCAGTAGGAATGCCAAGTTGAATAGCTAAATGATGGCAATTTTTTAAGTTTTTAACAGAAATAAGATTAACAGACTGAAATGGCAAAATTTTATTTCTAACATTGGAAATAATCTGGTTAGCATCCATCTTAATCTCATTATGCTTTGAATCATTCCTAGCCTTCCAAAGGTACCACATAATCAGAATAGGCATTAAATTATAGATGTGACCTTTAGTGCTAGAGAACCAATGATTAAGAATGGAAGCAACATCATAATTAACATCCATAGTACCTTTATCATCCAAGTTAAAGAAATAGCACCAAACATGTTGAGCTATAGTCCCATTAATGAAAACATGGTTAACACTCTCAATATTAAAGCAACATTGGCATTTAGAAGGAAAAATAAACCCTTTTCTCCAAAGTAAAACATCGACTAGAAGATAACCCTTCAGACATCTCCAAGCCAAAATAGAATAAGATAAAGAAATATTGTTATGCCAAATAGAAGCAAATATTTGAGAGACATCCCCTTTAATTCTAGTAGCATCCCAAACTTTTTTCAAATTAAAATTACCAGAGGAAGATAATTTAAAAAGAATAATATCCTTGCAATCTAATTGCAAAGGAACATGCAAAAGTATATTAATCAAATCATTCGGGATAACCTCCAACAGTTTACTCACATTCCAAGCCCCATCCTGAATAAAAGTGTGAACCTTAATATTATCAATCGTGTGGGTATTAAGATAGGTATCAATAAAGAAATTATCCAACCAATTGTCTTGCTAGAAAGAGATATCACCTTTTCCCAGCCCCCACTGAATAAATTGTTCAGCCTCCCATTTGATGTTGCAGAGCCTTTTCCAAATGAAAGAGTCTGAAGATTTAAAGTTACAAACGAGAGGATGAAGATCCTTGCAATATTTGACATTCATAAACTGAGCCCACAAGCTATTGTTGGCTCTAAAAAAAAACCACAGTTTATGAGAGAAAGCATGCACTATATCCAAAATATTCTTGCAACCTAAAGCTCCTTCATTGAAAGCCCCACAAAGTTTGTTCCAAGAAGCCCAATAAATACAAGAATGATTATTTTTAGCACCCCAAAAGAATTTATTGATCATTCTCTCCATCTCAAAAAAATAGTGGAGGAAGGTTGTAAGGTGTGAAAAATAAAGATAGGGATCAAATTTTAAACACTTTTAATCAGGACCAACCTACCAGCAAAGGAGAGAAATTTAGAAGACCAGTTGGACAATTTTCTTTGAAACATAGTAAAAATATTATCAAATAACAGCTTTCTTTTTCTCCCCTTAAAAAGAGGGGTGCCTGAGTAATTAATAGGAAACGAAGTAGAATTGAAACCACAAATTCTTTTGATAGTAGAAATTCTACTACGATTCACTGACTTACTAGCAATGAAACTGCTCTTATCATTATTAATGGACAACCCACTCATATTTTGAAACTGAAGCATAAATTACACTAAAGTTTTAACATTATTAATCGAAGCATTCAAAAAAATTATAAAGTCATCAGCAAAACTAAGATGAGTAATTGGAATTCCACCAACAGTATGAAAATAAAGAGTAGGATACGTGTTATAAAGCATCTCAAGGCCTCTTAAGAGATATTCCATAGCAATAATGAAAAGAGAAGGCGATAATGGATCCCCTTGTCTAAGGCCGTGAGTACATTTTAAAAAACCATGATTTCTATCATTAATGAGCACAGAAAAGTAACAATTTTCAATACTATTCTTAATAAGCATGATAAAATATTGACTAAAACCAAAAAGAGACATCACATTGTAGAGAAAGTTCCAATTCAAATTATCGTAAGCTTTGGTAATATCCAGTTTAAAGATCAAGTTTCCCCCAGTTACCTTAGCATTAATGTCATGAGCAATCTCTTGGGCTAAAAGAATATTATCAAAAATGCTCCTATCTTTGACAAAGCCCGTTTGATTGAAAGATATGATTCTCAGTAAGATGTTCATCAACCTAGAAGCAATAATTTTAGAGACAAGTTTATTAAAAAAACTACAAAGACTAATAGGTCTAAAGTCATTCCATTTAGTGGTAGAATTTTTTTTAGGGATTAACACAATATTAGTAGACGAGAAAAATTTAGGATAGGGGTTGCCCTCAAAGAAGTCTCCTACAGCCTCCACCACATCTAACTTAATAATATCCCAGGTCTTAATAAAGAATTTAGTAGAAAAACCATTAGGACCAGCAACAGAATCTTCATTCATGTCTTTAACAGTCATCCAAATTTTCTCCTCCAAAGAAGATTTAGTGAGCAACATATTATCATCCTCACCAAGTAAGCGAGGGATAACATTGGGATTCATTATAGGAGTAATAGATATATTGTTATTGAAGATCTCTCTAAAATGCTCCACCTCAGAGTTAACAATTAAATCTTCTGTATCAAGAGTGTTCCCTTGGTTGTTGAGAATTTTATGAATATGACTTCTAATTCTGTTCTTATTAGCCAGAGTATGAAAAAAGTTGGTATTTTTATCCCCCTCTAGGACAATTTTAGCAGAAGCCTTCTATTTCCAAAAGATCTCCTCCTGATTTTGCAATTGAAACAAGTTAAGTTTAGCCTTATCAAGATTAGAGAGGTTATCATTAATGGGGTTCTCCACATACATCTTATCCAACTCCAAAACCTTAGCTTCAGCTTCCTTAATATTAAAAAAAATGTTTTTGAAAACATGTTTGTTCCACCAAGAAAGGACTTGTTTTAATCTACTCAACTTGGACTAGAGATGAAGCATAACCTTGATAGAGTTATCAGGAAAAATATTGGCATGCCAATTATTATAAACCACACTCATAAACTCCTTATGTGTTAACCACATATTTTTAAATCTAAACACCGAGGGGAGACTCATTTTATTAGCACAAATGGTCAAAAGTAAAGGAGCATGATCAGAAAAGGTCCTACTTAAATGTTGAACATGAGTCATATGAAAATCTCTTATCCATTCATGATTAAAAAGCAACCTATCAAGTCTTTGCCACATAGTATTTCTACTCCAAGTAAAAGCACCACCAGTAAAGCCAATATCATGTAAATTGCAATCAAAAATCATAGAATTAAAATCTTCCATAGCATTAACATTAGGAGGATTGCCCCCCACTCTTTCGTTAGCATTAGAAACTATATTGAAATCACCACCCACACACCAAGGACCATTTAAATTACAAGAAAATTCCGATAAAAGCTCCCAAAGAGGTAACCGACCCAATCTAGTACACGCAGCATAAACAAAAGAAGCATTATAGTTAATATCAAAACAAGAAATTTGCATATGAACAACTTGGGAAAAATTTGAAATAATGTTGATGTTAAAATTGCTCTTCCATATAATCCAAATTTTATTAGAGCAATTAGCAAACATTTTATCAAAACCCAAACGAGATGTAGTAAAAACAAGTTTATCAGCAGAGATAAAAGGTTCAAGTAAAACTAGCAGTTGAATGTTATGCACTCTACATAAGTTTTTGACTCTAATTCTAGAGTCGTTCCCCCCAATACCCCTCACATTTCAAATAAGGGCTTTAATCATTGGAACTTTTAGCAAAAGTTTGAGCCCTAGTAGAACGAGGTGTATCAGGTAAAGGAGCTTTGCCATTTTTCTTTTTCTTCTTATTCACCTTAGAAGTACCTTCCCCATCAATAGTTATGGGATCACTATCAAAGAGAACATGAGAAGATGAAGAAATAGGATCCCCTCTATCAATACAATTAACATGATCCACACGTATATGGTCAGAATTATTTCTGGGGATAAATTCTCCTTCTTCACATTCCTGCAAAACAGTTTCCTTTTCATTGACATCCACATTAAGTATAAGAGAAGGCTTGTCATTATTATGAAACATCGAGTCAATAGAAACAAAGAGGTTAGGAAACTTATCACCCTCCTCAAGAGGATTCTCACAAGGAGAAACTCTCTCAGGTGTAAATTCCATTCTATTATCAGGAATATCCAACTTTTTTGGAATATTAAAATTAACATTACCAAACTTCACAATAGGTGTAGGGGTAACAACATGATTCAAGGGAATCTGGTTCTCGGTCACTATCCCAACAGAGGGATTATCCTTTTTCTTAAGATCCGAATGAAGTTTGAAACAATCAGAAATAGCATGGCCGTGATTTTTACAATGCGTACAAAAATCCGTAACTTTTTTGAATTCCAACTTTTGTAAGTAACCAAAAGCTTTAGAACCTACCCAAACTTCTTTAGCATGTTTCTTTGTGATATCAACTTCAACCAAAATCCTAGCCACAGATGGACGGGTTCTAGAGATAGTAGCTTGGTCGGTTTGCAAGGGGCGACCGAAAATTGAACCAACAGCATGTAAAACATTAGCATTGAAAAAATGAAGTCTAAGATTAGGAAATGAGATCAAAATAGGCATAATGGGAGATTCTTCTCTAACATCAAAGAACGGAGTCCATTTCAGAATATGCATTTGACAGTTAAGAATAAAGTAAGACCTACGATCAAAAACAAGACTATAGTATAAGTCATTTGAAAGCTGGATTGCAACATGCTTAGGATCCGACAAGCCAACAGAACAAAAATCGGATAGTTTCAGACTGCCAAAAAATGCATGGATTGCATCTAGATTAGGCCTACGCAGACCAAATTTACCAACAAGTGTAAATTGAAAAGGTGAAGCTAGTTTGAGCAGTTCTTCATCCGATAGCATAATAGCCGGCACACCATTGAAAGTAGATTGAGTTAACGAGGGAAGGATATCACCTGCCGATGAACCAGAGAGAACTTCCTTAAACGATCGCGATTTAGGAGGAGAAGGTCCCCCAGAATCCATGCTGAAAAAGCCTTTTTTTCGTATCTTGTACCTGAGAGGAAACGTTCCCCCAAGGTGTAGACGACGAATCCCCCGCCATCAAACCAGCGCCCTAACAGGGCCACACACATGAACGAGAACCAGAACAGAACAGCGAAAAAATCAGATTACTCACGTCGGAAAATGGCACCGAGGCGAGGGGAACACGGAAGGAAAGCAGGAAACCTAAAATCGCCCGCAGCGGCGCTAGGGCGATCTTTCAGCTGAGTAGATATATATCACAATATAATTATGTAGCTATATCACGCTAAATTATGACAATCATATAACTATAACCCATAAATAAAAAAATGGCAAACGCAAGAGATGGCAAAATAGCAGCTAACGTGGCAGTCTCCAAATACTTACGAAGACAAGTGGAATCGTAGTTCTGCATGGATGGAGACAACCAGAATCAAATACAGCTAAATAACGACATCAAAATAACATGTTTGTGACTCGGCTTCACCTCTGCAATAACACGAATAAACAATAAATATATATAAACAGCCTGTTTTAAGAGCAAAGAAACAAAGAGAAATATACATGATTGAGTTTATTAAAAAAAAAATTTGCTGTTGATGCATATTTTTTTATTTGCCAGCTTAGCTGGTAATTCTTTTATGAATTATTATTTATTTTTCGTAAAATTATGATTAGGAGCATTATTTTTAGTCATATATTAAATTTTAATCCATAATTTTTTGAATAAAATATAAATATTGATCATTTGATTAAAAAAAATTATACAACAACAACAACAACATCATCAAGCCTTTATACAACTAAGTGGGATCAGCTACATGAATCCTTTTCTTTCCATTGTGTTTAGTTAAGAGTTAAATTCTCATTTAAATTTAATAAAAAAAATGCCATTTCTATTACTTTATGACCAAGTTTTTTTAGGTCTACTTCTATTTTTTTTTAGATCAAATCTAATATGTCTATTCTCCTAACCGGATCATCAGAAGGCCGTTATTTTCTATGATCAAATCATCTAAAACGATTCTCTTTAATTTTATCTGCCATCGGAGCTATTCCAACCTTTTCGAGTACTCATTTGATTAAAAATTTATACATGATTTAAAATACATGACTAAATAGTTACGTTTAGTGATAATATTTCAAATTGTGCGAATAACATTCACACCCTTTAATAAGAAAATAACCTTTAAAATATTATAGTCTAAAATTATTATAGTGAGTCCAAAATTGATTATAACAGTGAAAAGTGTAGCAGTTTATTTATGATCTTAAATGCTTTTTAAATATAAAAATAAAAAAAGCTTTTTTCTGTTCTTTTTGATTTGAAGTGAGCATTTAACATTTGAAAATAAGGAGAGGCGTCAGGGCCTGGAGTAAACATTCCAAAGGTCAGTGTAAGAACTGGAGTCCAGAGTTTTGGTTTTACAAGGACCAAAATACAAGAAGAGAAGATATTATATTAAATCTCACCCCCTTATTTGTTTTTTATAAATAATATTTATTGTTCTTTAAAAATTGACTGATATGACCTCAGCTCCTATTTATTTTAGGAAAAGATTATTATATGCGGAGTCTCAATAAGAGAATCATTTTTTTGGGAGGATACATAGTAAATATATAATAAATATATAATTTTATTTTTTATTATATATTTGCTATGTACCCTCATAGAATCTGGATAATTCTCCCATCCGGGTTCCGAAGGGAATAATTTCTCTATTTAAGGGCTCTTCTGCCTCATCCCTTCCATATATTCTCTAAGAAGCTCTTCCTGCTCTCAACATGTCAATCTCTCTTCTACCTTCCAACTTACTAAGATCCTATACTTCGCTTGTTTCTCACTCTTCTACATGTTCAATGCATCCAACATTTCCTTTACCTCAAATGGTTACTATGCTTTTTTTTTTTTGTTGTTGTTATTTCATTTTTGTATTGTGATTTTTCTTTAAGAGTAACTTAATCATGGAAGGCTGAGCATGGGAAGTATAACTAAAGAGAGCTTTCTTCAGTCCACTCATGGATGGCGATAGGATTTCTTTAGCTGCCGACTCATTCATTCAAATGCTAAGTGAGAAGAATTTGCAGAAGAAATGATATAGGCTTAGTAGATGAATGAATGATGCGGGAGATAAAGTCGGATCTTATGCTATCCTTGCTTGGACTGAAGGGAGCTCCCTTCTCTTTTTGCCTATGCTATGTTACTCTCTATCTTCATCTACAGTTTCGTTTGTGTGAGTTTGTTATCAAGTGTTTGCATTTTCTAATGGAAATTTTTAACAATCTTTAGTTGATGTGTTTTATTTTAAATTCTGTGATTAAAACGTTATATTATTAGTCACATACTTTTCAATTAAAGCGCCTTTATAACTATTTTTTATCATCGTTTTAAAATTTTTGTTAATATTTCGTTCTCATTTGAAACTATTATTTTGTTCTGTCGCATTTCAAAGCTGCAAGCTTTCTGTTTGTACCTTTTGTATTTTTTTGGTAAGAAAATGAAGATCTGATCTTTGATTTCTGGAAGTTTTTTTGAGCCGAAATTTCAGATTTTGCTTAAGCTGCTATGCCATGTTTCGCTCAAGCTTGAAGGTAAGCTCCATAGTAAATCATGTCAATGATATGAAAGCAAATGCATTTGCAAATAAATAGTTTCCAGGTTACAAATATAAGCCAAATATTTATTTTCATTTGAAATTACGTATAAACCATTAAAATATTCTCTGTGTATATCACATTAATGAAACATATACCTATCCTCCAAGTTTCTTTGACAGAAATCTCATAAAGGTTATTCTGCTCTAAATTTAATGATGTCTGAAGAACACTAATCAAAGTAAACAAAATCTTTTCTAACTTAAACTGATATGTTTTATAATTTGTTGTGTGTATATATTTGGGTGAAGTATTTTAAAATTTATTCAATTTCAATTTATACAAAAACTAACTTTTAATAATTTGTTTATCTCAGAAATTTTTTTATTATTTTTGTCACAATTTTAGTTTATAGCTTAAATTTGCTATAGATAGCGTAAAATAGTTGTCTTTTCTCATTCGCAGCGAACTGCATTTTATTTTAAAGTGCTATTTAATCTCAAATTGTTTTAATTATCATGAATAAAAAAGTGTAAAACAATACTTGTAAAACAATATCTGAGGCTATTTCTTTCGTAAAATTAAGCTTAAAATCATTTATATTAAATTTCTATTAATTTTGAACAAATATTTTACAACAGTCTGCACCTGTGCAATCCCTTTGTTAAAGTAAATGATGATGAGGTTTTTCTAAGATATATATAAGCCTTATTTCTCTTCAGATCAGATAGGAGGAGACCTTTTGATCTGTTCGAGATGCTGTCGACTTGCCTTCATCACTATGTTGTTAACTTCGATTAGATTGTGAAGGTGAGGACTACAAGCTCCAACCCTAGCGTAATCACCGAAGAAGCTGGCCCAATGGTTGGGTGATTACCTCATGCACTGGAGGCTTGGTTCTGAGTTCAAACGCTCAATATCGGAAAAAGAAGAAGAAGAAATATTCAATCTATCACTTTAAATGGATTGATACCTAAAATTTTAGATTTTATGTTTCATCTTGAATTCACAGCAATGGTACTGATTGGACATCATATCTTGAGGATTCTATGGCCTCCAGAAGGGCCACTTGTCATGGTTCTCTAGTGCTCTCAAAGATAATTGCTTTATAATCTATTGTTTGGTCTATGTGTCTCATAATTTTGGAGATTTTTAATAATTTTTTTTTTCTTATTTTAGTGGAATATTTCCTCCTTTTTTTTTTCTAATGAATAGTGGATGTAAGCCTAACAAGTTGAATCGCTTATGGTATTTGTATGGTCTTTTTCTTCTACTCTCACACTTCTTGTTTGATGTAAGACAAAGATGAATTAAATCATCTGTCATTCTATCTTGATGCTATTTTAATTTTAAAATAATTGTTGCAATTTTAAATTTAATTAAATTAATCAGAAGTTTGTTGTAGCTGAGAGTTAATTGATGTCATGCAAGAGTGGCCGTCCAATCCAACTCTAAGGGCATCTTCAACAAAAAAAACTTATTTTTCACTCCAAAATGTACTAAGGGATATATTAAATAGTAATTCATCTCCAACAGAATTTCATTTCAAAAAGAATATTTTGTGTATATTCTTTCTCTATCTTTTTTTTTAAGAAAATCCTTTCGTAAATAGTGCGACGTCAATGTTGACCCCGCACTGTTCAAATTACGAAAATATCTTTTCGAATGCCGCTCGGTTGAACGCTCGTGCGAACTGCCAGAATAGCGATTGGTTGGAGATGCCCTAAGAAAGCAATATTCAAATTACATTCCACCTATGAAACAACCCTAATTTGCACTTGTACAAGTTGGCCTTCCAAAGCATTCAACATTCAGATTCAAAAGGAAGAGTCAACGCAAACATGAAGGTTTCTGGGTAATCAACAACCATATCATTGAAACCATCATCTTCCATAGGGAAATCATCACTCTTGTTTTGGATTTAAAACATTGTATTGAGAAGGAAAAATAGGTTGGAGTGGATAAGTAATGAACCTTTTTGTTGAATTTGAATGAAAGAAATTATCTTCTCTTTAGGTTTAAGGTTGATGGCTGAAAATCAATCACAATTTCTTGAAGGCATTCAACTTACAAATTCAAATGGAGGAATCAAAGCAATAAATAAGGCTCTTCTTCCTCTGGTAAACAACAATCATCACTCATTCCAAAGAAAACTGCCACTTGCATTATTGAAATTGCTATGTCTATGTGAAAATCACCATTAATTTTGAAATTTAAATTTTGTAAGAACAAAAAGGGTAAATATGATGAACAAATTTGTATTAAATTTTTTTGTTGAATTTGAGTAAAAGTTATCTTCTTACGGTTAATCTCAGTAGCTGAAAATTTATTGTTATTCTTTGGTAAGAGTTCTTTTTATCTCTTATTGTTAGAAGTATTTATATCTCTCATATTCATCTCCTTCACTCTCCCACAATCTCAAGTCATTGATTCAATCTCCCGACTACTTCCCAAAAGTCCTATCTATTTTCTATAAGCCCTTGAATACTTTCACATCATAACATCCCATGATTTAACTCCATCACCCACATGTTCACTCTCAAGTCAACAACCCTTAAACCACATTTGCACCAATCAAACATCACTACCAACGAACAAACTAAATTCCATTCATCTCCCTAAAATCCACCTAATAGTTCCCTCATCATAACCACCTCATGGCCTCCTAATAAACCCACCTAACCAACTCCACATCATTTTAACCACTAGGAACACCACAATAGAATAATATATTCTTGGCGGGAAGAACCACAGAAATTTTTTCACAAATTTTTCTATTGGAATTTTATGGAAGAAATTCTGCTAGAAATTCCTCCAGCATAAAACTCCACAAGTTTTTGTTAAAACTCTACTAGTTTTAAGTGTCGAAATTCATTGAAGCCTTGAAAAATATTTAAGCCAAGCCTTTCATCATTTTTCTTTTTCTCCTCTTTGAACTCCTTCAACAACCCCCACCCCCTTTTTGTCTCCTCTATCCCATGGCTCACTAGAATGCTATTTTGGGAGAAATTTTAAGGAGCGGCTGCTAAATAAGCAAAAGGAGCATGTAATAACTAAACTTCAGAAAGAAGCAAAATCATCAAACAGTCTAGAGCATTTGTTGGAATGCGCCAAAATTTTTGGAGCACTCTAAATGAGCCAAACGATTTGGTGCATTCCTGTGAATGAGGCAATTCATTTGGTGCATTCAACTCAAGGGTCAATGTTTCTCCGGTTTGCTAATTTAACAAAATAAGAGAGTATATTTTAATAATTACTCATTAAAAAATGAATTCACCAACCAGATTATTATTAAATAGACAAAATTAAGTAGATTAAGAACAAAATTAATTATTAACTAATTTATATTATTATAAAATATATTACAAAAAATAATATATATTTATATTTTTAAATATTTACTAAATTCAAAACTGAAGAATTAAGTACATATATTTATTCTAATATTATCACTACATATTTAAAATTTTATTATATTTCAGAATTTATATTATTTGTTATGTTAAATATTTAATAATTTAAATAAATATTAGATCAATGAATTAAATTTTAAATTAAATCATCAATGAATTATTAATTCAATAAATAAATAATTATTATATATAATTAACTAATGAGCATTATATGATGTCTATATAAAATGAAACTAAAGTAATTTAACATTCTCTTATATTATTTAGATAAATTAATGGTTAATTAAATTAAATTAAATTAAATTAAATTTATGCATAACTAATTTAAATGAAGTTAATTCTTTATTTAGGTTAGGAGAAGTTAAGTAATACATTAAATTTAAAGTACTTTATGAATAATTATATTTTTGGGACTAGTTTATTTGTTAATTAAATAAATATGAAATTAATTTATGAAAAATAATATTAAAGTTATTTTGAATTCGTAGATGAACTATATATGAATATTACTGATGTAATAATTAAGAATTATTAACCTATCAAATAAAATATACCCATTATTATGTTCAAATTGATATATATATATATATATATATATATATATATATATACAATGCCAATAAGAATAATATAAATATTATTAATTTCTAAATTAAAAAAAATTATCTTAAGATAAATAATATAAATATTATAAATTTGCATTAGTTATTAAGACTAATTAGTGTTAATGGTATTAGATTCCTGACAAAATTATTATTCATAGCATAGGATCATGTACTTGTTATCTCATTGTTCATTAATATCATTTATTTGATATTATTGCTGAAAAAATTCTATCGTATTATGTGAATTGTAAAACAGTCATCCATTCAGCTGATTTTGTAGCATATAGAATAGATTTCTAGAAATAATTTTTTTATTTGAGTATTAATATCTGGTTTTTGTAAGCTCTGCTATAAAAGAGATGCTTCTGCAAGTGGAGTTGAACATTGAGTGTAGTTGCTTATGTTCGATTTATTTTAAAAAAACTTAAGTTCTTCAATTTTATCTTTTTTTTTTATAATGCATTGGCTGAGTTTATAGAAGTCTTGAAACATCCCCACAAAATAATTATTGGATATTGCAAGCATACGAATGCAGACTTATATGGCAAGGTCTATTAATAGTTTGCTAGAGCTAAAGGCAAAGGCAAATAAAATTTTTAGATATTGCATGCATGTTTAGATAAATGATAGGGACTTCTTTCCTTTGGCATTTACATGATAAAGCTATGAGGATAGACGCCAATAAGACATGAGACTTCCTAAATGCTTCTGATTGGAAATATGTAGAAGATAAATTATTAGAAAGAGATTATCATTTAGTTGGCCTTCATTTCTATAGATGCGATATCATGAGGTATGAAACCAAAGAGCATATGGTACTTTGGTCATTGTTCAAAGGCCACCACTTAATCTTAAGCATGATATTCTTTATCATCCATAGGATTCAAGAAAGGAAGGTTTTATTTTGGAGCTCAATAAAAAATGATTGAAGAAATTATTGCCTAGATGTATGTGAAGGAAGTTTTTAAATGGAGCGAGTTTATAAGACTTGCAATATGAGTTTGACTTTTATTTTAGTTATTGTCCAGCTCAAATCTAACTCCGAGATGGCATTCAACTATTTAACATAATTTTACGTAGTTGATTGCAAAGATCCAGTTCTTTGTTCATTAAAATGATAGTTTAGTACAATAAGGATATTTAATGTAATCTTTAACAACATAACTAATTTAATGGTATCATAACTTTTAATATTATATTAAATATTATATATTATATTAAATATTTACCAAAAGTAAGATATTTAAGATAAAAAAATGCTTATATTTCAAACCAAGATATGTATGCAATGTACACCATACAATTGTGCTACAATAAAAAAAAAATACAATATAACTCTATCAATGCCATGGAATGGCACCAGTCCTCGTGGTGTATCAACTGGGTGCTTGAGTTCATCTTTGCAATCATGTTTCCTCATCTAAGTGTTCCTCCCCATGATCATATGGGTACCCCTGGACTGACAGTTCTCCTTATAGGAGTATATATTTTTGTAGTAGGGATGAAGATAAGAATAATGGTGTCATCTTGTTATGTATATGATATGAGAATGGTTACTATGAGTGGTTACCATGGTAGTAATATGTAGTACCTCTAACCTGTGATCCACTGTTGTGAACTGACATGTATGCACCCCATGCCATTGAGGTCTGGACTACATCATATGTGGATGTCATGTCGTAAGAACTAGAGTAAGCATATATGGAATGTCTAGGGGTTTCAACATCTAAAGTGTGCTCTAAGGGGGTAGTAGATCTCCATGGAACTTCCCCTGGTGATCTTCATCTATGCTCCCCCATTAATCTTGATGGAGCATCTGATGTTGACCTTCAAGACCCCTGAGCATGGTTTATACCTTCTCATGCTCCTCTTGTCTAGCACTATGGATTGGTCAAAGTATTAGATGCACTATAATAAATGTAAACTGACTTGCTCACCCTATTGGATAACTATGTGATCTCATCATTGGCCTGCTATATGAAGCTTGCATTCTCCCCATGACCTTCAATAAATGGTTGCACGATGCAGCTAGTGAGTACATAGTAATCCACCTAGTACAAGAGAAAAACAAAATCATTAAAATACTAGCCATAGTAATAATGTGAACACATGATATATGGTAGAGCTGTGACTTATTACTTGTGCATGTGTATATATCTATACTTTAATTCCCACCTTATTGGCCTGACAAGATATATTGAACGCTTTGTACTCCTGATTATTTTATCATAACTGGATTGAGGCATTATTGGGCTTCACATTCAAAGTATTAAAGGGTGTTCTTCATTCTTGGAAAATAATTTGAATCACCTTGCTCTAGCTAATTTGATGTTTCTTTGAATGCTAATTAAATAATGCTACAAGAATGTAATATATAGCCATGATCAGATCTTTTATAGGCAGGCCCCATGTGTAGTAAACTAAAAATTTAGAAACATTTTAAAATGAGAAATATAAAAATTTAAAAAAATTTTGAATTGGACTAAAGTGTGCAGTAATTGGTAATGAGGCCTAGTGCTAATGTTCTCAACAATTTTGGAAATTGAAGTAGTACGACTATGCTGTTATCACTTCATTGGCGTTGTGTTGTCTTACATGCAGTGCTATACGATGCCAAATCACTTGAACTCCGTGATGCCGGCCACTAAATTAAGTTTTTATAAATTTTTAAATCAAAACCTGCCATTTCCATTCCTCTCCATCCCTCAATCACTACCCTTGCTGAGAAGGAAAAGAAGAAAAAGGGGAAGGGAAGGAGGAGAGAGACGGAAGAGAAGCTGATTTTACAAATTAAAAATTTTTAGAACATTGTAGGTGACTTTTATATCCTACTTTTATTTTTCAAGATCACAACAGGAAAACTATTTATTTCCGACAAAAAATTTAGTGGTTAACAGGCCACTAAAAATAACAGCAAAAATATCGACGAATTGGGCGATGGAAATTTGTATGAAGTTCTCCAGCAGATTTCTGGAAAAATTTTTGCCAGAATTTTTTCTGCAGAATTTTCTCCAGAAAATACCACCGGCTTTAAGTAGACTAGCTGCATTTTTTGGCAGAGCTTTCGTTGAAATTCATCTGAAAAAGATCTACTTCAACGTCCTGCTCTGTGCTCTATCTAATTAAGAAAATTTCTCAGTTACATGTGAAATTATCTCCCATTCACTTATGCTCGCCCTGCTGCAAGTGAAAACTCTGTCCCATTTTGCACCCATTCGTTGCTCAGTTTAATGGCCATTCCCTCATCTATCCAACTTTCTCTCCGAGACCATTCATCCTCTCTACTCGCCCTTCACTGCTAGTAAGTTTTATCCAATATCAAATTAGATTTTTTAGCCAGCTATTTTGTGATTCTTTCACTACAAGAAAAATGGCTAATTTTGGGGGAAATACTGGTAGAAATTTTCTTCCAGATTTTTTGGTAACTTTTATGGCAGTTCATGCGTTGGTATTAACTGGTAGACGAGGCACAAAAAAATTTTCTGGAAATATCGATGAATAATTTTTGCCAGTTATTCTGTCAATTTTTTAGTTTTGCGGTGTCTTCACGGGTAGATTCTTTTAATAAATTTTTTTTCTTAAATATAATGAATTTTTTTTATGGAAAACCCATTGGTTAAAGCCCTGTTTCATCCTCCCACCCACTCCCGCTCCTAGATCCCGCTCTTTATTCTAAACTGTAGCTCTCAGCCTCTCCATTGCTCGTCGCCATTCTAAGTGATCTTTTGCTTGTTTTCTTTCATTTCTTTGGGATTTGAGAGCTCTAACTCCTTCTCTTTATTCATTTTAATTTTTTAATTATTTGAACAATTATTATTTGTTAAAATCTTTTTTGGTAGAATTGGTAACTAATGCGTGTATGCCCTTTGGCTAGAACATTTAATGTAATGATTGTAATGATAAGGAGAGTGCAATCTGTAATGAACAATTTTATATAGATATCAATTGTGGATATATATATATATATATATATATATATATATATATATATCCATTCCAAAATTAAGGTATGTATTCTCACTAAGATAAAAATAAACGTACCCCATTTATTTGATGTGATTTCATTCATTTTGGTTTTGTTCATTTGATAGAAATTAGAAGATCACATTTTAGTTTAACATTTTCAATCATCTTATTATGACAAATGATTATTTATTTAAATTTCATTCATAAAGCTTTAACATTACTTCTTTAAATTACTACTTCTATATAATTTAGGATTGTTAATTCAAGCTAGATAATGGATATCATAGCTGAGAGGTGTTGGAGGTATAATAGATTGTTACCTGAAAAAAAAATCACTGAAAGATGAATTTATTAATGTAGTAGAATATTTTATTCACATGCTTGTCAACTACCTTCATTTATATCATATGGAATCTTTAGATGTCCATACTCAAACCTTAAAAAGCAAACTTTCATTAAATCTCATGATGTTAAACTTGATTTATATCATAGAGAATTTATCTCAGGGTATTGATTTTGGACATCACATGGAGAGTATGAGCTACATACAGACAGTCAGTGTGGCCCCTCCACAACTTCAACTATAATTGAGGATGATCTAATTAATAGAATATTTGAAGAACTTATTTTTGATGCAGCAGGTCTGACTTTTAAAGAACATATAAATAAATCACCTAACATAAAAGTAGAAAATTTTTATGAATTACTAAGTGTTTCTTAATAACCAATTTGGAATAGTTACACTTCTCATTCTGAGTTATCAATTGTAGTAAGGATGCTCAATATTAAAATTGAATATAATATTCCTCAAGAGTGCTACATAAGCCTTCTTAAGAAAACAAATCCTGAGGATAATTTAATTCCCACAAATTTGTAAGAAGTTAGTATCAAAGCTAGGGTTATCTGGTATGAAAATTGATAGTCATATGAATGATTGTATGTTATACCATAAGGATGATGTAATAAAAGTTATTTGTCATACTTATAGTGCACCTCGATACAAACCCAAAGTAGGGAAACATAAAAAATGGAAGGATGTGCCATATTCTCAGTTGTTTTATTTACCAATCATTCCTATACTTCAGTGGTCGTATGCATTAATGAGCTCCAAAGGTTACATAAGATGGCATTCTGAAAAGTTGTCTAAACATGGAGTTCTTTCTCATCCATCAGATGTAGAAGCCTGGAAGTACTTCAATCACACATATCCTTCTTTTGTTACAAAATTACACAATTTAAGGTTAGGATTATGTGTTGATGACTTCACTCCGTATAGTCAACCAGCTAGACCATGCTCTTATTGGACTATTTTATTAACACCTTACAACCTTCCACCTGAGATGTGCATGTGCATGACTACCCCTTATATATTTCTGACACTTATTATATATGGACCATAGAACCCAAAAGAAAAAATAGATATAATTTAACAAGCTCTTATTGATGACCTGAACTTATTATAAAATGAAGGTGTGCTCACATATGATATCTCAACAAAATAAAATTTATCATTAAAACTACTTTATTATCGACCATCAAGGATTTTCCAGCATATGGTATGTTATCTAGTTGGAGCACTACTAGAAAGCTGGCCTGCCCGTACTACATGGAGAACTAATATCTTTTATTTTGTTAATCTTAAATAGAAAGAGTTCAAGTATTGCTCGAATATAATGCAAGGGTTAGAAAAAATCTTTGGGAAGAGAGGTTCTACTTTCCTAAGAGATATGTTTATCAATTGTAGAAAGTTAGGGGAGAACCCCTTAAGGATGTATTGGATGGACTAATAAGAGCTTGGACCACCCTTGAGTTTGCAAAGAAGAGAGAGTAGAACAAGCTAAATAGAGCATCAGACTGTGGGGGGTTTAGAGAGCTCCTTGCACACTGGTTGTTCAGTACCTTACACAGAGCATATAAGACTACTAGTAAGTGATTCTTGTTGCATGTTTATTCAATATATATGTTTATTATTGTAACAATGTCTTCCTTCAAAAAGAGATGGTTGGTAGAGAGCCTATACCATTGGAATTGCATACTTAGACACATCAACGCCAAGCTGATGAGCAATGGGTTGATGAGAAGCCCAAAAAAGCTCATGTGAGTAGTTAATATTCTATAGTCATTAATCATTAACAACATGTTAATTTAAATTGATATTAATGTACTTAATCTACTATAGGATGATTTCCATATAAATTTTGGAGAGCCATTCTTCTCTTATTGAGTGATCATATTCAGGTTCAATACAATACTTTGAGTATCACACATGGTCATAGGTGATGGGAGGGAGGCAAA
This sequence comes from Dendrobium chrysotoxum, assembly GCA_019925795.1. Lineage (NCBI taxonomy): Eukaryota > Viridiplantae > Streptophyta > Magnoliopsida > Asparagales > Orchidaceae > Dendrobium > Dendrobium chrysotoxum. Next base: position 21,793,210 of record CM034314.1, on the reverse strand, counting down.
AAGGCAGCGTGTATGGCTTATGCTCTCAAGCCTATACAGTTTAGGAAAATCAATCTTGTTCAGCATCGCATAGTGATAGCAGTATAGATGAGATCATAATCCAAAGGGTGGCTGATAACACCAAAGAGATAGAGGAGATGTGATATATACAGGATAGTATACTAGCATAATAATCTCAAATGACGATGTAACAATCTGAGATATAGGTGGAACTACACTCATACATTCAAGAAAACTAGAATGGGAAGAATCATCATCCAGTTCTTGAGCCTGAGCCTAAGTCTGAAGATGATTAGATATTTGAATGTTGTAATTTGAACTTCATGTTTGATTTTGAGTAGTGATAGATAGTTTATAATTCATGTTTAAACATTATGTTTGAACTTCATGTTTAGTGGTAGACATTTTAAATTTGAATGTTGTAATCTGATTGTTCGTTAGCTTTATATTTTTAAATTATATTCTATTTAAATTTATGTTTTAAATTTAAATATTATAATTTTCTATTTATATTTTGTTTTCATAAACTATTATGAATGATATAATATTGTGTGGTGAATCATAAACTAGTGTGAATAGTCAATTTTAAGTGGTTTTTTTTTTAAAAATGCTACAGGTTTTTGATAGCTTTTCCATCAAAAATTTGGCAGGTAATCTTCGATTCAAAATGTATCAGCAGTATTTCCGACGGTGGTAAAATAATAATTTTTTAAGAAAATTATTAGTAGCTTCACCAGCTAAAGTTTTTTGTCAGAAATTCCTCCATACTTAGGGAGGCATTAACAGTGCCTGCAAAATATTCTGCTAGTAATACCACCAGATATTAGTAGGATTCACAATGGTTAATACCACCAAAAAAATCACCGCTAGTCCGCCAATATTTTTTTATAAAATTTTCTGACGGTGTTTCTGCCATAATTACCATCATTGAAATTCAATGGTTTTAATAGAGCAAATCTGCTAGATATCCATTAGAAGACTGCTAAAAAGAGTTTCGATAGATTTTAATCTGATGGATTAAATTTTCCTACTTGACTTTCAGTGCTAAATATTTTAGTCAGAATTCCACCATTAAATGTAAAATCCAATAGAAATTTGATTTTTTGGGGAAAAAATGACCACCGAAAATGATTGTTTTTCCTATAGTGTTTTCCATTCAACACAATGGACCCCTTTTTTCTCATCTCTTTATTTATCAATTATTTGATTGACTTTCTATATCTCCTTACTTTTACAAGTGGATATATGTAAGAAATTTTAATATATAGAAAAATAATTTAATTATTTAGATTTTAGTTGTGATATTTCTCGTTCTCCTTATGTCTAGTCATCAAATGTGATGTACTCATTTTCCACTATCCTTTTTGTGTAGGGGTGAATATCCTACTTGGAACAAGTTCCATAAATAGTAATTATTCAATTTAATGAAGAAAGATATGTAAATTTATTAAAAAAGGATAAATTGAATGTTGTCATATTAGGGAGGTTATGCATTCAATAGTCTTCTGAGGCGTAATGGCCATTATAGGATCTACTTACAACAACAACAACAACATCAAGCCTTTATCCCACTACGTGGGGTCTGCTACATGAATCCTTTTTCTCCATTGTGTCCTGTTAAAAGTCAAATTCTCGTTTAAATCTAATAAAGAAAGATCATTTTTAATATTTTCTAACCAAGTCTTTTTAGGTCTACCTCTACCTTTCTTAACATAAGTCAAATCTAAGACCTCTACTTTCCTAACCGGGTCATCGGGAGGCCGCCGTTTTACGTGACCAAACCATCTAAGGCGACTCTCTCTAATCTTATCTTCCACTGGAGCTACTCCAACCTTTTCACGAATATGCTCATTTCGTATCCTATCTCTAAGGGTAAAGCCACTCATCCACCTGAGCATCCTCATCTCTGCAACACTTAACTTAGAATTATGCTTCTCTTTTAATGGCCAACATTCGGCACCATAAAGCATTGCAGGTCTCACCACCATCTTATAGAATTTTCCCTTAAGTTTGAGAGGTACTTTTCTATCACACAATAAGCCTGATGCATTCCTCCACTTCAACCATCCAACTTGGATTCTGCTGATAATATCCCCATCTATATCACCATCACTCTGAATAATAGATCTAAGATATCTAAAACGTGTACTCTTATTAATGACTTGATCGGCCAAAGTCACAATGCCCTCACTAGGTCTATTATTACTAAAATTACACTCCATATATTCCGTTTTAGATCTACTCAAGCGAAAACCTTTAGACTCTAAAGTTGACCTCCACAATTCTAGTTTACCTTCAACTCCCTCTCTAGTCTTATCAACAAGAAGAATATCATCAGCAAAAAGCATACACCAAGGTACATCCTCTTGCAAATGTCTAGTGAGAACATCCATGACTAAAGCAAAAAGATATGGGCTTAAGGCTGATCCTTGATGTAATCCAACCGAAATAGGGAAATACTTGGTCAAACCACCTTGTGTTTGAACACAAGTAATAGCTCCTGCATACATATCTTTAATGATTTGAATATAAGCGTTATTAACTCTTTTCTTTTCAAGAACTCTCCATAGCACTTCTCTTGGAACTTTATCATATGCTTTTTCTAAATCAATAAATATCATATGTAAATCCTCCTTATTCTCTCTATATTTCTCCATCAAACCTCTTAATAAATGTATGGCTTCCATAGTAGACCTACCCGACATGAATCCAAATTGATTTTGAGAAACATTAGTATCACGCCGCAACCTATGCTCCATAACTCGTTCCCATAGTTTTAAAGTATGACACATTAACTTAATTCCTCTATAATTCGCACAATCTTGTGCATCACCTTTATTCTTAAAAATAGGGATTAACACACTCATTCTCCACTCATCTGGCATCTTTTTAGTCTTCAAAATAGTATTAAAAAGTTTAGTAAGCCAAGAAATTCCTTCATCTCCTAAGCATTTCCACACCTCTATTGGAATATCATCAGGTCCAACAGCTTTTCCACCCTTCATTTTCTTCAAAGCTTCTCTAACTTCGGTTTTACTAATACGCCGATAAAAACATAAATCTTTATTTTCATTTAGGGTGCTAAGATCACTACAGTCAATTTTATTTTCACATTCTTCATTAAAAAGTTTAGCAAAATATCTCATCCACCTTTGTTGAATATCATCTTCTAAAAAAAGTACTTTTTGATAGGAAGATGATCTGGAGGTAGCGGATAATGAATTTGATACTTAGCATCTAAGATGTAGCCTATGACATATCCTAGAGCAAGGTTCAGTTTTCGGTGGGCACCGGGATATCGGAACACAGACAGGGTATGGATATAATCAAAAATTATTTGGGCTTCATTGAATTTGGTTCCAGATATTATTAGATAAGTGACCACAGACAGCAGTGGAGTAATATGGATGCGATCTCCAGTTTTGGGTATGATGGACGTGCGAAGGATATGCTGGATAACGCGTGCATTTTGATTCAAGATTTGTACAAGGGGCAGGTGTTGATTGGATGGGAAACTTCTAAGGGTCACGTTAACTGAGGTCCAATCATAATCATGTGAGATCATAGATTGGGGATGAGGGCCATCAGTGGATAGCCCAATATGTGCAGCTATGTCGTTGACGGTGATAACGACATGCTGTTTACAGACATAGGAAGTGAAGGTGGTGTTCTCGAGGTCGACTTTTAGATTTGCAAGAAATTCAAAAAGTAGTTCGGAGTGGAAGGGGAACGCTAGAGTTAACAGGAATTGAAGAGTGGTGGAGGTGAAAAGGTTCATCACCTCGAAGTTCAGAGCGGCTTGATTGAACATTCGAGATGGGGTGATTTTGGCTTCTTTGAATTTATTGTATGCTTTCTCGTCTGCAGTGGAGAGAAAGCAATCGTCGAATCGCCGATGGGAGGAAGAGCTCCCGACGATCATTCGACCGCGCTTGCTTGCACCAGACATTGTTGAAGAAGTGAATGGAGAAAGTGAGGAATTTGGAAGAGGAGTGAGTGATTTTAGCTAAAGAAGGCCTCCATTTTATAGAATTTTTGAACTATCGTACAGTACGATTGAGGATCGTACAGTATGATAAGTGCAATTATGTTGTCTGGATGACCATTCAGAAAAAGAGAGTCAAATCGTACAGTACGATCAGAATCGTACTAGACGAACGTGAGTGAGAGGCATTCGTCCCGAGAAGTCGTCTAAATGACTATTGACAAAATGAATCGTACAGTACGAACAGGTGTTCGTATAGTACAAAGGGCAATAATTTTCGTACCGGCCAAGCTTAAATTCATCCCGATCCATTTGACACATGGATCATACAGTATGATGTGTGGTTCGTACAGTATGATAACCAATAATGTGTATCGTACCGTACGAGTGGTGAGTAGTACAATACGATATGTGCAAGCCAGGAGAGATCTGGATCGTGAATGGGAGTGGACGACTGAGATTTGAGTGATTTTTAGATAATCGTACAGTACGATATGTGATCGTACAGTACGATGTGTAGAGAAAATCAAGGTTTGTCATCAGCAAGGTAAGAGGATCAGGAAATCATTTTTTTTTTAAAGAAAACAAAATAACTTAACAAACACACAAATTTTTTTATTTTTTATTTTTTTAAGCTTGAATGTCTATGACACCTAATTTTGTTCTTAAGGTGCTAAAGGTATCATAATCTAATGGTTTTATAAAAATGTCAGCCAATTGATCTTCAGTAGCAACATGGTGCAATTCAATATCTCCTTTGGCTACGTGATCTCTTATGAAATGATGTCTAATGTCTATATGTTTTGTTCGTGAATGTTGCATTAGATTTTTGGATATACAAATAGCACTAGTATTATCACACATGATTGGGATGGTTCCTACAGGTAGTCCTAGATCTAAAAGTTATTGTTTTAACCACAAAACTTGTGCAACAAAGCTACCTATCGCTATATATTCTGCTTCGGCTGTTGATAGGGCTATCGAATTCTATTTTCTACTAGACCATGAAACTAATGATTGTCCAATGAATTGACAAGTATCAGAAGTGTTCTTTCTATCTACCATACATCCTGCAAAGTCTGAATCTGAGTACCCTAAGATTTCAAAAATAGTGTTGTGTCTAGGATACCAAATCCTAAGGTCAGAGTGCCTAGTAGATATCTAAGAATTCTTTTGACAGCAGTCATGTGAGATTCTTTCGGGTCAGCTTGAAAGCGGGCACAGAGACACACACTAAACATTATGTCTGGTCTACTGGCAGTCAAGTAGAGAAGTGATCCAATTATTCCCCTATACCTCTTTTGGTTTACAGACTTCCCACTGAGATCTTTATCCAATTGAATGTTAGAGCTCATGGGAGTATTCATAGCCTTAGCATTGTCCATTTCATATTTTTTCAGAATATCATTTATGTACTTAGATTGGCTAAGAAACGTTCCACCTTCCATTTATTTTACACTAAACCCAAGGAAGTAATTAAGTTCTCCCATCATACTCATTTCAAACTCATCACTCATTATTTTTGAAAATTCTTTACATAAGTTTTTCTCCGACGATCCGAACAAGATGTCATCTACATAAATCTGAACAATGAGTATCTCAACTCCTACCTTTTTCAAGAATAAGGTGGTGTCCACACTACCCTTAACAAAGCCTCTATCTAGTAGGAATGTACTAAGTCTTTCATACCAGGCTCTAGGTGCTTGTTTTAACCCGTATAATGCCTTTTTCAATTTGAACATATGGTTTGGAAATTGTGAGTTTTTAAACCCCGGGGGTTGCTCCACATAAACATCTTCCTTGATTACCCCGTTCAGGAAAGCACTCTTGACATCCATTTGATACAGCTTAAAATCCCTAAAACAAGCAAAGGCTAACAGTACCCTGATGGCTTCTAGTCCAGCTACCGGAGCAAAGGTTTCTTCAAAATCAATTCCCTCAATTTGGTTATACCCCTTTGCTACTAATCTAGCCTTATTTCTCACTACTACTCCAGAGTCATTCATCTTATTTTTAAAGACCCATTTAGTTCCAACCACACTTTGTCCTTTAGGTCTTTTGACTAATTCCCACACATCATTCCTAACAAACTGATTTAGTTCCTCTTGTATTGCTAGGATCCAGAATTCATCTCCTAAGGCTTAATCTATATTCGTGGGTTCAACCATGGAAATGAATGCAGAATGACTGACTTCTTTCCTAAGTCCATGCCTAGTTTTCACACCTTCTAATGGGTCTCCTAAGATCAGTTCTCTAGGATGATTAGAAGAAAATTTCAAATCACTAGGCGATTGTTCCTGAGGTTCCGCTCTAGTCTCTATGGTAATGGTTTCTACTCCCCGTATAATCTCAACTTCTTCTTCTTCATGATTAGATTTAGAGGTCTTATTGGATTCATCAAATACCACATGGGTAGACTCTTCTACTACCAGGGTCCTCTTATTAAAGATTCTATAGGCTTTACCTACATATGAGTAGCCTAGGAAAACCCCTTCATCAGATTTAGGATCGAACTTTCCTAAGGGTGACTTGCCATTGATTAAGATGAAACACTTGCAACCAAAAACATGTAAGTGAGAAAGATTGGGTGTCCTACCCTTAAGCAATTCATAGGGTGTCTTATTAAGTTTGGATCTAATATTTACCCTATTTAGAACATAACAAACAGTATTGACTGCTTCTGCCCAAAAGTATCTAGGTAAAGTGTATTCAGTTAACATTTCCCTAGCAGCTTCAACTAAAGTTCTATTCTTCATTTCCGCTATTCCATTTTGTTGAGGAGTTCTCGGGGCAGAGAAATTATGTTCTATTCCTATCTCTTGACAAAATGATTCAAACTTATCATTCTTAAATTCTCCACCGTGATCACTATAAATTATTGAAATTACACATCCTAATTTCCTTTGAATCCAAGTGGAGAAAATTCTAAACTCTTCAAATGACTCACTCTTATGAGCTAGGAATTTTACCCAAGTAAACTTAGAGTAGTCATCCACTATTACAAATCCATGCAACTTCCCTCCTAGGCTGGCTGTACTAAGAGGTCCGAACAGGTCCATGTGGAGAGTTTCTAGTGGCTTATTGGTGTTGATATCCTTGATTGCATGAAATGATGATTTAACTTATTTTCCTAATTGGCAGGCATCACAAAGATGGTCCTTAGTAAATTCTAATTTAGGTACGCCTTTAACTAGGTCTTTCTGAGTGATGTTCCTAAGTGTTTTCATACTAGCATGGCATAGTCTCCTATGCCATAGCCAAGAGTCATCAGCTATTATTTTCAGACACAATGAGTTTGAATTTTCAATGCAATTTAAGTCTAACATGTAAACATTATTTATGCGTTTTCCTTCTAATACAAGTGTATCATTTAAGCTTATCATGCATTTATTAGAAAGAAATTTTATGTCAAAGCCCTTGTCACATAGTTGACTAATACTTAAAAGATTATGCTTTAAACCATCAACTAAAAGTACATTCTCAATAACCAAATTCTTAGTGTTTCCAATGATACCAGAGCCCACCACTTTCCTGCTGGTGTTGTCTCCCAAAGTTACCTTGCCTTCTGACCTGGCCTCCAGTGTCACGAACTGCTTCATGTCTCCAATCATGTGTCTCGAGCAGCCACTGTCCAAGTACCACATGCTCTCACTAGGTCTTTTGTGAGAGCATCCCTATAATGTCAATCACAGGTTAGCTTTGGCAACCCAAGTGAGTTTGGGTTCTGCCTTATGCTTATATGAATGAAATGTATGCATGTTATACTGTGATGAATGCGATTTAGGTCTCCACACTAGATGTGTCCTATGATGAATTGTGCATGTGCGGGCTATGCGACCTAGCATGCCACAAGAATAGCATCTAACACTGGGAAATGGGTTCATTAATCTACGGGGGTGGTAGTGCCTATTCCTGGGTTTGGATGATGCATGCTTTGCTGGTTTTGAATGAGATGGTTCACATGGTGGAGGTTGAAAAAACTCAGCAACCGTGGGAGGTGTTTTATTATTTTCGAATTCGTGAAGTTTTTTATTTAAAAACTTATTCTCTTGGTTAAGGCTTGCATATTCTAATCTCAATGTATGCTCACTCCTATCTAGTTCCTCTGCAATCTCTTCTAGTTCCTTAAATGCATTCTCTAGTTCAACATGTGATGATTTCAAGGTATCGTGTGTAGTGGTTAACTCAATATGCTTCTTGTTTAATGCATCATATTCATCAAGCAAAGACATATGATCTTTATCCAAATCAGAAAAATTCTTAACTACACTAGCATGTTCTTTTTGTGAAGTAATAAACTCAGTGTTAAGATTCACATGCATTTTCTTTAACTTTCTATACGAGTCATGAATTTTTTCAGAAATAATAAGCAGTTCATCGTAAGACAGTTGACATACCTCATCTTGATCTGATTGATCAAGATTATCATTAGTCATAAGAAATAGATTTGTTACCTCCTCCTCTGCTTCTTCTTCCGATGATTTTAAGACAGAGTCGGCCCAAAATGCTTTTTGTGTCTTAAACTTTTCCTTCTTGAACTTTGATCTTTCCTCACCCTTTTCCTTGGTTTGATGAGTCTTAACATTGGGGCAATCAGCTCAGAGATGTCCGGGTTTCCTGCACTCAAAGCAAATCATCTCAGATGTAACTTTAGTATGCTTTGAGCTTTTACCTTTGTTCCAATTGCTTTGATGATGGTGCTGCTTTCTTTTCATAAAATTCTTGAACTGATGAGTCATCAAGGCGATGTCGTCATCTTCCTCCGCTGCTGAGCTGTCACTTTCAGAATTGTTTGCTTTTAAAGCTACCGTTCGCTCCTTCTTCTTTTCACCTGCATCACTTTATCGTTGACTCACTCCTTGCTTGTAGGCAATGAGTGACCCAAGTAAATTGTCAATAGAATAAACATTCAGATCTTTTGACTCAGTTATTGCAGTGATTTTAGCATCATACGAGCTAGGCAAACATCGTAGTATTTTATTAACTTTTTCTGAGTTAGATAACTCTCTCCCTAAAGCATGCAGAGATGTTACAATCTGGGTGAATCTAATGTACATGTCAGATATAGTTTCACTAAGTTTCATGCGGAATAGTTCATAATCATGTAGCAGTATGTTCAACCTAGATTGTTTGACCTAACTAGTTCCTTCGTACGTGATACACAGTTTGTCCCAAATTTGCTTACCAGTAGTACAAGTTGATACTCACATATAGTCTTCTGATTTTAATGCGCAAAAGAAATAATTTATACATTTAGCATTTAACTGTGCAAAATATCTATCCTCAATGCTCCATTCATTAAATGATATTTCAGTTTTAATTCCATTCAACATACGAAACGGTGCAGAATAACCTTCTTGGACCAACATCCACATGCGATAATCTAGAGACTGTAAAAATGTAGACATGCATATTTTCTAGAAATCAAACGGTATATTGTCAAATAAAGGTGGACGGGTTATAGAGTAACCCTCCGCAGTGTTACGGTTACCAAATTGAGCCATGGATCTTACGTTTCTAGGTTTTCTAAAACACTATTTTGAAACCCCGCTCTGATACCACTTGAAAGTACGAGATGCGCCAACAGGGGGGGTGAATTGGTATTTTTAAAAAATTAACCCTAAACAAGAGTTCTACTTTTTGTAATTTGTTAAAGGATAACATAAAGAGTAAAGTGCGAAAGCAAGTAAAACGTTCACAACGACGATATTGGTGATACAATTGTAACTTTCACAATACAAGATTTAAAATATAATTTTTCACCAAGCAATTTAAAGTACTAATTAAAAGCATGAAAAATAAAGTACGGTAAAATGGAAAAAGCACACCAGAGATTTTTATAGTGGTTCGGTCACTTGACCTACGTCCACTCCCCGGAGTCCTCTACTCCAGGATTTGCACTAGTAAAAGTTGACTCTCCTTTTGCTCCCACAGCAAGGCGGAGAAGCCTTACAATACTCACTTTCACCTCCCTCGGTGCGATGGAATACCAAACGCTATGTCACCCACCTGGTGACGGCAGCGGACCTTCTCCTTTTTCTCCCTCCTGGAGATGGCAGAGTACCTTGACGATATTGATCTTGAAGCATCTCTTCCCTCGAGAACTTTCCTGAGACTCCCCAAAGCCACAAGAGGAGCAAAGCATGCAGCTAGCTTAGAGCCATCGTGTGATCCCCTCACACTACTTCTCCCTCATGCTCAAGCTCACCTTCACCTTCCTCTCGCAAGCCCTGGATCTCTCCAACGAAAAACTTCTCCTTCAAGAGTCACTTCCTCTCTCAAAGCCTCTCACATCAAGAAGATAAACCAACAACCCTCTCATAAAAATTTAAGTTATTTTTTATATCAGGCTTCAGAAAACCCTAAAAATTCCAACTTTTGCATCTCTGTTCGTACAGTACGATATATCATCGTACAGTACGATCAATTCAAATACAGCTTCGTCCAGTATGAGCACAGACGAACAGTTCTCAAATGTTATACATATCGTACTGTACGATCTATATATCGTACAGGACGATCATGTTGATTTCTACTGTTCGTACAGGTTGATTTGTGGGATGATCCCTGGGACGAAAGAATTCATCTCTGTCAGTCATCCAGCACTCCTCTAATCGTACAGTACGATTAGTTCATTTCAGGCTATCGTCATGTACGATATCAATATCATCCAGGACGAATAGAACAAAAAACCTTGGTTTCGTCTTGTACGATCGAAGGGATGAATGAAATCGTCTCTATCTATCATACGGTACAATATATTATCGTACAGTACGATCTACTTTAAATAAGAAACCAACATTTATTTCCTGATTATGAGAGATAATTTTGGTAAGTATTCAATTAATCATACCGTACGATCTGGATCGTATAGTATGAATAGTTCAAAAAATCACAATTATAAACTTATCAAATTTATTCTAGCGGCTAGGGTTTTTCAATTGAATCTCATCGTACAGTATGATAACTATCGTACAGTATGATTAGATTACAAAGATAATCATCTGAAAAATAGCCGTTAGCCTGAGTATTATTGATTAATTGTATAGTATAATTTAAAATCGTACAGTGCGATATTTTTAAAAAAAGATTTTAGCATGAAAACAAATCTCCCCCTGTGTGTGTGCATGGTTGCTCCTTTCACATACATGCTTCTGTGACAGACTCAAGAAAATTAAAAATTACAAAATTTTTAACATCCTATTCTACCCGGTTTGAGTCTTCAGTAACCTTGAGCAGTGTGCATCTGACCTGAAATGTTAGTGCTCATATACAAGGATAAATATTTGTAATCTTAAGGAAGTTCTTATGGATTCAATAAGTATTAGTTGTCACCATCAAAATTAAGTGCTCGAGATCCTGGATTTCAACATTGGTCACACGTCCTGGACGATCCCCACATCGTCCCAGATGATCTGATCAAATCATCCCCATCTTGATCCTACGGCTGATCTGAACCAATTTTTGGTGATCGTATTGGATGATCCACCTCATCATCTTGGATGATCCACGTGGCAGAGGCTGGATGATTCAAATTCATCCGGGCTGATTCATTTATTACATATCATCCTGGATGATCCCTTTAGTCAAAAGTCATCCAGCCTATCTCCTCAGGACGATCATCTGTGTCTAATCATCCTGGATGATATCTAATCATCCCAGATGATCCGACCACCTTTTTGACTAATCATTCTTTATGCCATTATTACTCCTATTGTCCTGGATGATTTGGATGAACTCTATTTAAACAGCCATTTTCTCCATCATTTTTCACAACTCCTCTTTCAATCCTCCATCCAATCATATTCTAATAGCTGGTGGCAAATGATCTAGGCATCCAGGTGCTAGTTCCTCCAAGGAAAGTGTCGATCCTCGCTTTACTAATGCAGCCGATCAGGCTGCCTTCCTGCGCTACCTTGACGTGGGGATCACCCAATCCCAAATTGTCAACCCCCGCATCATCACGTATCTGATACTTGACCTATTCGCCCACACTTCCCTCACCTTTATCCTAACCCTCTCTTTTCCTTTTTGTTCTGAGCTTCTTCATGTTTTCTTCATAAATCTTTGTATTGATTCATCTTACTTCGCTCTTCGCTCCTTTGTTAATCGCCGCCGTATCGAACTGACCACCCAAGACTTTCATGATATTCTTCAACTTTTAATTACTGGCGACAAACTCCATCTTGTGTCCTCTGATCCTAATTTTAACTAGAGTGTTACCAATCATTTTCTTCAAAACACCAATGCCCATTTCCACAATAATGCCTGTTCTTCCCTAGTCAAGGATGCAAGGAAAATCTAGCATGTCCTTCGCTCCTCCATCATACCAAAGGCTGGAGATCGCATCCACATTAGCCCCTTGCTTTTCATGACCACCTATTATATCATGGCCCATCATGAATTCAATGCCATTGACATAATCTTTCTCTACATTGAACATCTCACTAGTATTAGGGATCTGGGCCACAAGAGACGCCCCAACCACGCCTTAGGCCACCTCATTGCCTATGCCCTTGAGACAAAGTATAATCTATAATACCAAGTCCCATCTGATATGAATCATTCCTTCTACTCTAACTATTCCTTCCATATTCTACACAGTACACAACTTCATCCGGAGCCCAGCACGGATATTGAGGGAGAAGAGAAAGAAGTTGCTCCGGTACCCACTACACCTACCCCTCTTCGTATAGAGTCACCTCTTGATCAGCTGGTACACTGATTTGACCAGTGGGAGGCACATTTTGACTCCTACGTTGTTGACCAGGAGCAGTAGCATGCTGAGGATGTAAATTGCTTCAATGCTTACATAGCCCAGCAGCAGCAGCAGCACGACCAGGACATGACCTGGTTTGGCGAGTAGTTTGCCACTCTTCACAGCCTATTTCAGCCATCACCTCCTCCTCCATCTGATCAAGATCCCTCTTTCTACTAGATTGTTTGTTTTTATTGCTATTCTGTGTTATTTTTTGTATTGTTCTCTTTTTCTGCGCTTATGTTGTGTTTTCCCCTTTTTGAGATGTCAAAAGGGAGAGTGGTTTGTGTTATTTGTGGGTCCTTGTAAAGTTTTTTTAATTATCAATAGAAATGTTCAGTGTTTTTGAATCAAATGTTCACCGTGTTTATTTATTGAATATGAATTAATAACAAATATTTACCATCATCAAAAAGGGGGAGATTATTGTGAATCTGGTTTCAAGGACTATGATTTTGATGATAGCAAACCTTTCATTCCTATTTGAGGTTCTAATCTTTCAAGTTCACATGATCAACTGCAATTCGAGCCAACTCATGATCAAGTCAGTCTGTTTATATTTCAGGTTCAATATACTTCTTCATTTTTCTTGAGTCAAATATAATATAATGGATCCCCAAGCTAAGTAACCTTACACACACACACTCAGTGGGAGAGTTTTAGTGAGTTAGAGTGTATGTTCATTTTTTGTTCAAATCATCCTAGACGATATTCACATCATCCTGGATGATCCATTGAAAATAGAAACCCTAATTAGGGCGACCATGCTAAGTCAGTCTGATTAAGCAGATCATCCTAGACGATACATGCATCATACAGGATGATATGCTCAAATAAAAAATTCTCAGCTGCCAGATTAAGTTAGGCAAGTTTATATTTTTAGAGATTTGGTCTATTCATCCCGGGCGATACAACTATTATTCTGGACGATCCATTACAATCATGTCTAAATTAGATAGATGATTAATGAAAGTAATTAAGGTTTGAGTGATTCGATCATATCATCCTGGACGATCGCAAGATCATCCTGGATGATACATGCAAAATTTTGACCGTCTAGAGCATTCTACCTGGACGACCTGAGCTATCTAATGTGCTGGATGATATTCTCAATTTTAAACTAATCATACAGGATGATATATATATCATCCTGGATGATCATGTCATTTTGAAACCGTCCAGTATGGTTTGGCTGTACGACCCGAGGAATCTGCTGGACGATTTTGATCCTTTTGAACTAATCATATAGGATGATATAGGTATCATCCTAGACAATCAAGTCATTTTCTTCAGATCATCCAGGATTTTCTCCTGGACGTCCTGAGCTATCTTCTAGATGATATTCCTGGTTTGAACTAATCATCCAGGATGATCACAAAATCGTCCTGGATGATATGAACAGAATTTGTCTTCTAATCGTCCAAAAGAGCCAGTTTGTCCAGGCCAAAAGGGTTTGTTTTACACTAATCGTACATGATGATCTACCGATTGTCCTGGATGATTTTGACGGCCAGTTGAGATTTAGGGTAATTTTTAAGCCCTCCTATTTAAGATCTATTTTATTCAATCAAAAAAATCTTTTGCCACCTTCCTTGTCAGAGAGAACCTTGAGAGAGAGAGAGAGAGAGAGGATCTTGTGAGGGGGAGTTTGTGAGGTGTTCACAAAGGTTTCTCCAAGCAAGAATCTGAGTCATCTTCTCTAGTCATCATCTCTGGTCTTGTTGGTGTCTCTGTGGTAGGATCATCCAGGAGAAGATCCAGGTTCGCTGCCTGCTTCAGGAGGAAGCGAAAGGAGTTTAAGTTCTCTACCTGCTTCAGGAGGAAGCAAAAGGAGTTCAGGTTCTCTGCCTCACCAGGTTGGTGGAAAGGAGTTTTATACATGCTTCTCTGCCTTACTGTGGGAGCAAAAGGAGAGTTACTTAGTGTTAGTGCAATACCCAGAGGGGAGGCTCTGGAGAGTGGGCGTAGGTCAAGTTGACCGAACCACTATAAAATCTGATGTATTCTTTCTGATTATCTTCTGTATTGATTTTTCTATTGATGATCATATGATTGTGATTATTATTTTGTTATTGTTGAACATCTGCACATCATTGCAAAATTATAATTATTTTTTAAAACATTCAAAAAGATTTTTTTTAAATCATTTTTGCTCATGAATTTTTAAAATAACCAATTCGCCCCACCCCCTCTTAGTTAGCCTCGGGACTAGTTCACAAGGGCTTAACATCCCTAACGAACTTTCACATACTGTATTATTAATACTATTAAGATAATTTTTTAAATGTTTTTCCACCTAACATGTCTTATTTAAGTTTCATCCATTAAAGTAGCTACGCACAAGATATGTAACATCATATAGAGCTAGTTTGATGCTCCTTATATTTCTTAGAAGAAAATACCAAAGGAAGTGTGTGACATAT
This sequence comes from Dendrobium chrysotoxum, assembly GCA_019925795.1. Taxonomy (NCBI): domain Eukaryota; kingdom Viridiplantae; phylum Streptophyta; class Magnoliopsida; order Asparagales; family Orchidaceae; genus Dendrobium; species Dendrobium chrysotoxum. Next base: position 21,778,044 of record CM034314.1, on the reverse strand, counting down.
TATTTATCTAGTTTGAGATTAATAATTAGGAGTATTTATAAGAACTGTGCATTTTAATTAAGCTAATAAAAATATTCTATATTATATTTTTGTATATGCAAATAAATTTATACTAGCTTCCCTGGTACAATGACAATATCAAAAAAAAATTTAAGAAGCACAGATTGACTTTCCTGTGAATCATATTTATGGATATTAGGAAGTCAAGCAAGTGACCGCTCTGGATTGGTATGAGTGTATGGGTCGACCTAACATGTGTTTGGGGTATCCCAAATTATGTTAAGAGGAGGGACCAGAATAGACATAACCGTGCTTCTGATATTGGGGGCATGGATAGTGCCCTTCATATTGGGGGTCAGTTGCACACACTAAGTACAGGCGATATTTGTTAAGAATTGTAATAGATTTTAATAATTTATTTAATTATAAATACTACTATAAGTATATTGCAAAGAGATGCTAGATAGATAACCGTCCATTATTGAGTTGCATAGTTATACCCACAAGTGTCAGGAGGACCAACAGTGGATGGACAAACAAGTAAGGAGGGCCTATGTGAGTTTATAAGTTTATAATTTTAAGTGTTAATTATAAATTAATTAATCTTATATTATTATTTATAAGGAGAGTATACACAGCTTCGAGAGAGCCAACCTAGAGCAGCTGAGGGATCCTTTAGGAGATTTGTAAATTATTTTCACTACCGTATTTGGTGTCAAGTGGTAGGTGGAATGCATAATGGATGAGTTTACAAATTAGGCTTATAATACTATGTATATGAGAGATAGTCCTCTAGTGGCTCCAACTTCTCAAGAAGCAGCTATGAGAGTTTATATAGACAATAGGCGGCTACCCTTATAGCAGAGCTAGAGCATATTCGAAAACCCTAAGCTGACATGCAGATGCAAATGCATATATAACAAAGTTAAATATTAAAGGAGCTGTACAGAATGAGAGAGCCGTTAACTGGAAAGTAACCATTATTTACAGAGGAGGAGAATAATGAAACAAGTTCTAACTAGACTATATATGTTTAAATCGGACAAAGCTGGCTATGGTAGACTGATTCATGATCATATTAGACAGGTTCTTATTGCTTTTGCTGGCCCATTAATTGCCAGTAATGCTATATTGGCGGAGCTTCATCCTTTAAGTTATGGTGTGCAATTATGTTCCTCTTTAGGGATCGTTAATCTTTGGATTGAAGTGGATGATATGGTAGTTATGCATTACATTATTGGCAAAGTTAATATTAAACCCTCTTATTTTTATACCACAAGAGCTACTAAATAATGCCTTGTGGGTATCAATTTTTCTATCACTCATATCTATAGAGAAGCAAATTTTGCTGCTGATTTTTTAGCTAATTTTGGTTGCAATCTGTTGGATTTTAGGGAGTTTATGGGATTTAGTCTTCCTATGAATATTGTTGGCATATCTCGGCTGGATCGTTTGGGTTTACTGTATGTCAGAAGTAGATAAGAGCTTCTTTAGTTTTTGTTGTGGTTGCTTTGTTAGTTTTTGGATTTTTGGTTCTAATTGGGTTTTTAGGAGATCTAGTGTGGTTCACTCTAAGCAGGATCATTTTATTTTTCAGCCAATTAAAACTTATCTTAATTTTGTTGGAAGGCTTTTTGGTATTATGGTTATTGTCCTGTTTATTAATCTGGACCGTTTCTTACTTATTTTTGCTGCTTTATCTTGTTGGAGCTTTCATTTGGATACCTGGTTATTAGGTGGGTGGAATAACTGCAGTGACTTCATTCTTTCCAACGCTATGCATTTCATCTCGGATTCATATCTTGGTTGGGTTTACTATCGGCAGGTCTGTTGAACCTGGCAGCATTGCATTCTTAAGCAGTTGCTTAGATGGTTTTGTCTTTGCATTTTGGTTGTCTATGTGTTTAATGCTTGGAATGTGATTGTCTCCATGCACAGATTGCCCGAACACTATTAAAACTGTTACTGCTTTAATTGTTTCATTTTGTCTAATGCGGTTACTTTGAAAGGGAGTAAAAAGGAGTTCTTCATCGATTATGTTAAGATCATTCTAATCCTTATTAATTGTGTCTTGAATTGGTTTCATATGTTATTCAATTACAATTTTCCTGTGGTCTTTTTTCTGTTGATATTGTGGATTGCCATTTATAGTTATCTTATTATGCAGGTGCAGTGGAACAAGGCTTTTGTGGATGTTATTCCGATTTTTTGCAGGAAGAGGGCATTGATCTTCGATCATGTTTGCTTCCTTTTTTGGGTGTTGCCTTCTAGCAACCCTAGATTGTTACTATGTCATTTTGTATAACCTAGTAGTGGGGTCCATCAGCTCGTAGGATTTATTTTGTTTTTTTGTTGTAGCTCTTTTGAGCATTTGTGAGCTGAAGGTCCCCCTTAAGGACCTTATAACCCCTTTTTTTTCATTAACGCGTAGGCCCCTCTATGGGTCCCCCCCCCTCCCCCCAAAAAAAAAGATTTTATGTTGAGTCTTTATTATATAAGAATTGGATGTTTATTATAAAATAATTTGGTAATTGTAGAACATTTATTTTTGATTAAATGCATTATTACTTTAGTATTAGTATTTCTGTATAATGTTGAAATGTCAGGATACTATATTTATATTTTGACTATCTATGATTGTAGAACAATTGTGTTGTACAATAATTGAGGGAATGAGTTATTTTTTTGTTGTGCTGTAGGTTGACGATGAATCTCCAATGGATTATCTACTAGAAATGATGATATGATGATATATAAAGATATTTCTAGCGGTCTATATCCATAAAAAATACTAGCAAAATTTCTGGTATATAAACCACTCAAAAATATGGTAATATTCTTTTCACCAAAACTGTTTGTTGGAAAATTTGGTGGTTTACTCGCTGGAATATTCCGGTGAAAATAATCGACAATAAATTGCCTAAATTCTAGCAGACATTTCCACCAAAAATTCTAGCAAAAGAATCTGCTGGTATTTGAATTTGAATATTGTCATTTTTGGTTCAGGGTTCTGCCGAAATCGATCAGATTTTCATTGGAAATGGTTCTGACACGCATTTTACTGTCAAAACTTTGTTCACTGGAAATCTACCAAGAAGTTATTTTTTCAATGGATTTTACTCATTTTAAGGTGGATATGGCCGCCAAAAATAAGCATTTTTTTCCTATAGTGGATTTTGATTTCTACCATTTGATTCCTTCCAAAATGATTTTTACTGCATTTTTTGTCTAGATTTTAGTGAACTTCTACCAAATAACTTTAGTATACTAATCATTTTAACAGGTTGGTTTCATATTTTGACTGGTTAAAATGATAGCTATTGCATCTTATATAATTTGAAGGAATAATATTTTTTGCTATTTTGATACGATTATACTTTTAATGCAAGTATCTTAAAGGAATATGGGCGTGTAAATGTGTAATAATAGGCGTTGTTGCTGGAATATGAAACAATGAGATGATGTATGACAAGTAAAGGCAGTTATTATTGAAGTTAGCTGGAGACTGATTTATACCTGTATAGGATGGTAGACCGAATAGCTTTCCTTTAAATTCTAGATTTGTAGTGATATCCTCTTCTCATATTCACGTGATTCATTGATAGGAGTTATAAAGAGTTAATTACTATGCTGACGAACAAGAGTGATGACTCTTTATTGAGAGACAATTGATTTATTGATACTAATATTGATTTATCAATTACTGGGAAAACACCATGCAAGTCAAAACTCCTTATTTAGAATGATTGTTTGGACATACAAAGATTTATTGTTACTATTACCACATATTTTACTATTTCTGATGCTGATACTTTTATTAGTCTGTTGTTATAGTAATTATTATTGATTACTACTACTAAACTACTTGTGATTTACTGTTACGGAGAACATGATTACTATTATTGAGTATGTGATTAAGGTATTGAATTAACAATGATATAAAATAATTAGATATAATGTGTGTATTCCTATACCATTTATTGATAGTATTTTCTGTATTATTATATACTCCTGATGGATTTTAAAGATACTTTTGCTTGAGTGATATAGATAGTTTTAGTACTATTTGGATAGCACTATTATGACATTGCTTTGAAAAGGATTATTAATAATACTTTATTACTTTTTTGGTTTTATTATTTTATAAATTTATTGCTACTACTACAGCAAATGATTTATTTTTTCTGCACAACTTCAACATCATTTGATCACTACTATTATGAATTAATTGGTTTCACACATACTATTTCTTTGTTGTGCTTTGAGTTCAGCATTAGGGTTTTAGTAACTTGTTGGGAATTTAAACTTATTATATGTGATTTAATAATTTCAAGTTAGGGAATAGGATCAAGAGTATGAGTCTGATCAGATTATGGATTCCTCAAGTTTTATTATTATTTATATTTCTTAGTTATTCTTTTCTACTCAGGAGTGAGAAGATAGTGTGGGGTATTTGTATGGCTCCCAAGTATTGTCATGATTTTAAATAAATGAACATGTATGTATATTGATGTTTTAATCAATAGTTGCACTTTCACATGTATTTTATTATTAAAAGAAGTTAGATAGCTCTGGTTATTACTATTAAAAGATAAAAGATATAATTCTTTACAATTTAGATTATAGGACGTGATAAACTTGATATCAAAGCAGTGGTTATTAGAAGAATTGAATTATCACTAAAGTTGTAGAAATTGATTTTCAGTAGGGTAGGATTTTTGTACATTAAGATGCATTATTCTACATACACAATTGAATGCATATATGAATTGATCAAGCAAGATTGCATAAGTGAATAGTTAAAATGGATCTACCAGAATAATTGAATAAATAACATAGTGCAGCTTCACTAACATTAGATAATGTTATCCAATTTACTAGCATATTAACACAGGTAATGGGAGATACACAGAGCAAGTCAATGGGGAATAGAGAAGAAGATGGGATTAGCATTTACAAATATTTCATAAATTGAAGCCCCCACTTTTCAAAGGAGCTATAGAACCCCAGATTGTAGAAGGTTTGCTACTGAGGATAAAGAAGATCTTTGACAGTATGCAATACTTTTAGCTATTTTTCTATCTGAAAGTGAAGTGGAGAGATGGTGGGTAGGATAGCAGAGAGAGAAATTTCAAGGGAAGACTAATGCAAAGATTACTTAGGAAGAATTTATTATAGTATTTAGGATCTGGTTTATACCTCCTTCAACTCGATGTCAGATTAAGGAAGTGTTTATAAGATTGTAAAAGGGACACAAGATGGTGATATAATATGAGTTGAGTTTACTATATTGGCTATGTATACTCCCCATTTAATCCCCACTATTGAAGAAAAATATTACCATTTTTTGTAAGGATTAAATAAGGAGTTGAGGCATCAGTTAATGCCTCTATGGATTTAGGAGATTTTAAATTTGATGAAATAGGAAAGGTTGATAGAGATTGATTTAATAATATTGACATCTAAGTACCTTGTAAGCAGGAGGAGAACTAGAGATGAAAGTTGGGATAGGGATAATGTCATTGACAAAAGGAGCACATATGGTGGTTCGAGTAGAGGGTTGATAGCACCTACCAACAGCTATAATAAGTGTATACATTATAGTAGAAAGTATTCATTCTAATGAGATGATATTTTTATGTGGATAGTAAGGACACAAGGTAGCAGATTATCCACAGAGAGGATCTGAAGGAAGAATTGATTCTAGAGAATAATTATCTAGGTAAACTAAAGGAAGTGGATTATGGGATTGAGAGCATATGGTGAAAGATCAGCAAATAGAGCTAATGACAATCTATCAGTGGTAGTCAGAGAGGGTCCAATGCACAAGGACTAACAACACCTACTCCAGTGATACCATAGGTGTATAACTTGTAGTACCAGAAAGACCAACAATAACATAAAAGTTTGACTGGTAAGAACTTTATTTTAAATGGCTAATTGATAAAGTAATTCATTGCATACTAAATGAATGATAAGTGTTTGAATGATTTCCATGAGTATATAATATAAATCGATTACTGGTTTGATTTGGATCCTCTGATGAGCTTTTGATTTGATTTTGACTCGATTTGAGTTTGATCATACTAATTTATTTTAGAACAATTTATTTGTTATTGGGTTTTGTTCCTGAATTCTTAGAGGAAATATTAAGGTTGATATTTTTCTAAGGTGGGTGGATTGTAACAACATGAAAAATATGGAAATATTTTAAAATGAAATTTATGAAACTTTTTTTGAAATTTATAAACTTCATTGAAGCACTGTGATGCTGGGTGGTAAGGCACCCCGGCACCAATGCTCTTAGGAATTTTAGAAATTTAACTAGTGCGTTGGCACTTTTTCAGGTGGTGGCGATGTGTTATTTCACATGCAACGTTGTAGCACCAGAACACTTGAGTGTTGCGACTCCATCCACTAAAATAATATTTTATTATTTTTAAATCCAAACCTGCCATTTCCATTCCTATCCATCCCTCACTTACTGCCTTGGCTGGGAAGAAAAGAAGCAAAGGAGAAAGGATGGAGGAAAATAGGTTTTTAACTGCAGGTGACTTCTATCATGTTTCGTTTTTCAAAGATTTTGATTTATACCATTTGATTTCTCCAAAAAAACTTTTTATTGTATTTTCTTTATATTTAGAAATTTTTATTACAAAACTTTAGTATACTATAGTACTAATTATTTTAATCATTTTGACTAGTTTGTTTTGCATTTTCACCAGTTAAAATGTTAGCTATTACATTTTGTATGATTTTGAAGCAATAATATTTTTTGCTATTTTGATACAATTATAGTTTAGTGCAAGCATTGTGAATGAATATAACCATGTGAATGAGTAAGAATAGGTGTTGTTTTATAATAATGTGATGCAATAAGGTGATAATGTGTGGTGTGGAAATGAGTAAAGGTTGGTTATTACTAAAGTTGACTGGAAATTAATTTACACCTACACAGGATGGTGGGCAGACGAGCTCTTCTTTAAATACTAGATTTGTGATGATATCCTCTACTGATTCACTGATGAAAGTTATAAGGAGTTAATTGCTGTGTTGACAAGTAGGAGTTACGACTCTTTACTGAAAGCAACTAATTCACTGATATTGATACTAATTACTAAAAAAATACCATGCAAGTCAGAACTCCTCATTTTTTTAGTATGACTACTTCGACATGCATAGATTTACTGTCACTTTTATTATATATTTTACAATTACATATACTGTTAATGATACTGATATTTTTATTGATATGTTGTCACTATTATTGATTACTATTTCTAACCTACTACTAATTTACAATTATTGAGCACATGATTATTATTACTAAGGATGTATTGACTTGTCATGGAACATGTGGATCAACAGATAAGGGAGTAGGCCTACGAAATAACATAAATAATTATTAATAAACTTATTATGTGCATATAGTATCGGACAAGACATGCATCTTTACTTATAGGTGTATACTAAATGGTATAGTTAAGTAGATGGCCCAGGGTCATTAAATTTTAAGCTCGCAGTGCTCACCGAGGTTGATCTCTTATTGGATGTTGTTCAAGTTCCACGTAAACAATCAATGTACGTCTCCTTATCTCCATCAACATAAACTTACATACCTCATCATCGATGACATGACTGGATGTGTATCCTCTATTAGTTCAAACACGGCATTCAAAGTTAACTGTGTGTGTTAAAGAATTGCATTGTAACACATGAAAAATTTCAAGTTTTAGTTGGACCAATGATATAATCTCATATATCACAAGCGAGTTGTTTCTACCGCGCATAGGTTGGTGTGAATTCTGCCATAACTTGCAACTCTTTGCCAAATTATAATAGAAATCATGAAATTCTACAAAATGTATAAATACTGTGAACTAAGTAAGAAAACATATGAAACCTACACACTAAACCGATACACTGCATGAAGGATCATATGGTTCAACATTCATATAACAATCTCTTCTCCAAAGTAAATTGTCTATTTCGTAGGATTGCTATAGTTATGAATTATATTATGACATAAGAATATATGATTATATGAGTTATCCAAAATATTGAGTAAGTATAAATTAATATACCCATATAAGTTAACCAATAAAAGATTAAAAAACTTAACTAATTCCTTTAACTAGGATTTGACAAGGAGAATCATTCACTAATTAAATATTAAGGGAGTAAATTAATTTATTTTGTCATAGAATTGAGACATCAAACACTATAGAAATTATTGAAATTTTAAAGCCTTCAAATCATTTTAGTTTTACAATGGAGATAATTCTAGATCTCTACCACTATGAGAGATAATTCTAAACAGTAAATATAATAAATTATTAAAGTATTACTTCCAAAATTTTGAAATCTCCGAATTATATAGTGAACCTTTCTGGCCTAATCTTTAAATATTTTATATGAGTTTTAATATTTAATTATTTAATTTTCAATTATTTTATATAACCAAATAACTATAAAATTATATATTAAACTCATATAAAATAAATAAAGATTATATCAAAAATATTAGATATAAAGGAGCATTTTTTTGAAAAAAACAATTTAACGAAATAATGAAAAAAAAAATTCGAATTCAACTGTTCAGAAAATCTAGTAAGTATATAAGCCAAATCTTATTTGGAAAATCTAGATTTTTTCTATTCGATTCGGTTCATTGTAATCTAATAAAAATAAGTTTTATTTTTCATAATTTTAATAAATATTAGTTATGTTTAGATAAGTATGCAAGCATTATACTAAATTGATAACTTTTTAATATATTGAAAATTTCAAATAATGAATCTGGTTCTAAGAAAAAAAATTATTTTTATAATATAATCTTTTGGGATCAGCTTCTAATTAAAAATCTAATTGCTAAATGTGCACATTTCAGTAAACAAAAAGTAAAATAAATCTTCAGTGAAAATTACTTAGATACTAAAAATAAAAAAATATATTAACATTTACATAATTCATACAAGCTGATAAAATAAACAATAAATTTATTAACATTTATTATCCTTCATTTTAACAAAAAATAATTAGTTTTACAATATAACAATAACTAAATATTAATATCCTTCATTATAAAATTAAATTTAACATCCATCATTTATACAATAAATAATAAAATAAGAGTAAAGCTTCATTTAGGACAGCTTTCTTATTGCTTTCTAAAACTGCTTTCTTGTACAAAATTAAAAAAAAAAAACTTTCCTGATCTGTTTAAACTAATTAAAGTTGTATTCAATGTTTACTATCACTACCAAAAAGTTGGTTTTTTCGCAACAGATATTTGGGGTGGTTTTAAAACCGCTGCCAAATCCACCCTTTTGCTGTGGTTTGAACCGCTACTAGTTGTTGTGGTTTTAACAGGTGCAAGTAGCACCGGTTTTGACCGCTACCAAAATTGTCCCTCATCTTATACACCACCGAAACGAGCTTGCCGGAATTCTTCATTTCGTGCATTCGCTGCCTGCTGGATCGGAGAGCTTCGCGTGCTGCTTGCCCTAATTTCTTCCTCTTCTTTGTCGTTAGAGTTCGCCTTCGATCAGAGTAGCAAAAAGTTTGGTCGAAGCCCTCGTCTGCTCGCTCATCTGGCTAGTCGATCGCGAGCTTCTTCCTCCTCTATTTCGTCGGTTTGTATTTCATTCCTATTCTTATGTAGCTTTGTGGATTCATTCTTATGCTAGCCCTATTTTTTGGTAGTGAGACCATGCTCTCTCGTCTTGCCTATTAGGATTTTGACTTGTCTAATTGGTGCCCTTTGAATGAGAATGATGGAAATGAGATTTTGATGAGAGCCTTCTTCAATAAGCAAGGAACAAGGACTGGAATAATAGACATTTATAAATACCAATCTTGTTTTCAATATTGGCAAATGACAATTGAACATGAATTAGATTCCCTTGAGTGTTTGACTAACAAGTAGATGAGGCACAAGTTGATGCATACATCCCTTGATTTTGATTCATTCTTTTTTAATTAGCCTGCTGTCCTAAAGCAATTGTTATATTATTATAATTATGATATGGAGGCATGTGTTCAAATTATAGAAATATTTTCTTTGTAAATCTAGAACACCATTAGATGACAAACCTATGAGAGGCATGAATTAGTGTGTAATTTGGAAATTAGCATAATAACTTTTTAAACTACATGTATATTTTTTTATAAAGAAATCAATGAGAAAAATATTTTTAATTTAAATTTACAATAAAAGAACTTAATATCAAAACAAAAACTTTTTCTAAGATAATGCCACAAGTAATAAGCAATTCCTTAAAATGCTATGCACTAGTTCTCTTTATAACCGACACTAGTGAAAAGGGAAAGAGCAGACAAATGTCGTTGTTGAATAATGATATATCAATTTGCATATGTCTTGTTTTATGCACCCTTAGTTTTATTGCTTATTATATTTATTTAAATTACACTATTATGATTTAAAAGAAGTCATGATTTATGCTCAGTTGTGATTCAAGATTTAGAAAGGGGTTTTGAAAGTTTTAAACTTTCTTATAAAAAACTTGAATTGTTAACAGAGTTTTGATAAACTAGATGAAAATATTTTTTTTCTTTTAACTTTTCTAATCTGTAAACTTTACATGCAAATCAGTTGAAATAAAAATATAAACAAAATAATTATTGAAACCATAAAAAAATTTACCAAAAGTTAATACTATTTAAAAAGATCATTATTGTTAAAGGTTGGGTGATTGAGTATAAGTTTATTAAATTTTCCTATAGGATTGCTCTGAGTTTGTTGTCATTAAGAATGGAATTCATATGCTTTCTTTTCCTTCCTATTGTGAGAGTAGAGGATTAATGGTGGTCACTAGCTAGCCTACCCTCCCTTCAATAGCACTCCTAAGCTTGTCACCACCTTTATTCAAAACAAAAATGAAAGAGAGAATAGTACGTACTAAAAAGGCTTTCAATTTTTCAAAGAATGGCATGCACTTTTCTATTGAGAACCATATAGAGCATCCAAGGCATATAACATGAAATTGTTGGGTAATATTTTTAGAATTCTATTCAGTCTTTGTTCTCCTTCATCTAATTGAGTAATATTTTTCTCAGAAACTATTGCGAATTTATTTTCTTAGATTTGATGGATAAGAGTTGGATATCAAGACCAAAATGGAGTAGTGATTATATTAAAGGTGTTGAGAATTTTTTAGAATTTATAATTCCAAGTCAAAGTTCGACACAAAAAATTTTATGTCCATGCAAATTATGCATTAACATATATTTTCATTATATAAAAGATGTCAAGTTACATTTACTCTCTAAAGGATTTTTTCTTGGATACGTTATTTGGAATCGACATGGAGAGGAGCATGCTTTTGTAGCTGAAGTAATAAGATAAAAAATAATTAGTGATACTTATAATGTTAATGAAGTACAAATTCAAGAAGAGCAACCAAGACCAAATGATATAGAAAGATTATTAAGGGACACATTCTGCTCAAACAATGTTAATTTAGATATTGAACATAATGAAAGCAACATAGATATGACAAATGATGACGCGAAGAAATTTCATGATTTATTGCTGGAAGCAAGAGCAGAATTATACCGTAGTTATAAGTTATTCACGAAGTTATCCTTCATCTTACATTTATTTTTCCTAAAGTTCTTACACTATTAGTCTACAAGATCTTTTGATCAATTGATTGAGTTATTGATTGAAGATTTTCCTGATGGTTCATTGCTATTTAAGAATACATATGAAGTGAAGAAGATTATGAAAGTGTTCGATCTTGGATATACAAAAATAGATGCATGTCTAAATAATTGTTATCTATTTTGGAAAGATAGATCTAAATAAGAGGTATGTCATATTTGTGGTTCTTCACGATGGGTAGGTGCTAAAAAAAGTTTAGCTGGAGGAAAGAAAAAGCAAATGAAGTCTGCTAAGGTTGTTTGATACTTCCCATTGATTCCTAGGCTTCAAAGATTGTTTAAAACAAAAGGGTCTGCTGAAGAGATGATTTGGCATGCTAAACAACGAAATATATATGGGTTGTTATGGCATCCAGCTGATGGAGAAGCCTAGAAATCCCTTGACTCTAGATACCCTAATTTTGCTTCAAATCCACATAATGTTTATCTAGCATTAGCAAGTGATGGTTTTAATCCATTTAAGATTATGAGTAGCACATACAGCATTTGGACTATACTTTTGGTTCCATACAACATGCCTCCTTGGATTGCAATGAAATAAATGTCTTTTATTCTGTCTACTATTATACCATGAGAGAAGAGTCCAGAAAATAATATTGATGTCTATCTCCAACCGCTAAAAGATGAGTTGTATGAATTATGGCATGGAGTGATATCCTATGATGCATCCTCCAAATAATCTTTTACTTATGAGCTGCATTAATGTGGATGATCAGTATTTTTTGGCTTATGGTATGCTTTCTAGTTGGAGCACTAAAGGCAGATTTGCTTATCCATATTGTGCCAAAAACATAGTCTTTATGGTTATATAGAGGGAAGAAATTCTTATATATGGGTCATCATTGTTGGCTACTAGAGAATCACTTATTTCGTCAACATAAATAGTACTTTGATAACACAAAGGAGATCCATAAAGCACCTAGAAGGAATACTGGTAGTGGCATTTTACAAAAATTACAGAATGTTCTGTCTTCTTTGGGCAATTCTAGAACCTTAAAAAGAGGGCATAATGAAGAACCGACTGAACATCTAATTTGGAAGAAAAAATCAATTTTCTTTGTGCTACCTTATTGGGAGTATAATCTACTACCACATAATCTTCACGTCATGCATATTGAAAAAAATGTATGTGATAATTTCATTGGCACTTTAATTGATCTTGAGAAATCTAAAGATAACTTGCAAGCACGATAAGATTTGGTTGACATTGGAATTAAGAGTGAGCTACATCCATAAATTCTTAAAGATGGTTCTTATTTTTTCCCCCAATGTGCTTCATAATGTCAAAAAAGGAGAAAATGATGTTATGTAATGTTTTAAAAAATTTGAAAATGCCCAAAGGTTATGCATCTAATATTTCAAGGTGTGTTAATGTTACTGAATGTAAGATTATAGGCCTAAAAATCCATGATTGTTTTGTGCTTATTGAAGAAGTTCGATCAATTGCTTTGAGGTCATGCTCTCCATTCGATGAAATTGTACATATTGTTATGGAGATATCAAAATTTTTGAAGTCAATTTGTGCCAAGGTTATCAATCTGAACGAGTTAGATATGCTACAGAATAATATTGTAATAACATTGTGTAAAATGGAAAGATCAATACTCTTGTCATTCTTCATGATCATGGTTCATCTACTAATTCACTTGGCCAAGGAAGTAAAATTAGGTGGTCCAATTCATTATAGATGGATGTATCCATTTGAGAGGTAATTCAATAGTAATTATTAATTCATGTTAATATTTATATAAGCTTCATAATAATTTTTATCACTTACAAATTTTTCTTAGTATTAAAAGACTATGTAGCTAACAAAGCATAACTTGAAGGTTCTATTATTGAGGATTATATTGCTGAAGAAGTGATATCTTTCTGTTCTAAATATCTAGAGCGGTCTCAATTTTTGAATAAGGCGCAACAACAATTGAGGAATAATTTATTTTTAAGTTTTCAAGTGGTGGTACTCTATTGGGAAAAGTTACTTCATTCAACTTAGATGATAATTCATTGGTTCATGCACATAGATATGTGCTACGACATTGTGATAATCTTGAGTGCAATAAATAATGTGTCAAACATGGAGAGAGGAGAAAGCGATGCGGGCATACACATCTAACAATATCATATTTAGAGAGACTTATTAATGAAAGATTTCATAACTGGTTGCATGACACAGTATGCTTTCATATTTTATATCTAGGATTTACTTTTGAACTACAATATGTTAGACTTGGTTTATATACTCCTAGTTTTAAACCATTTAGTTATGTTGTCTTGTATTATTTATGCTGGCTAATAATAATACCTTGTAATCTCCCTCTTGAGATTTATATGATAACACATTATAAGTTTCTCATACTTAGCATTCTTGATCCATGTGATAAAGGAAAAAAATTAATATATACATCCAACCACTGATAGATGAGATGAAACTCTGATGTGAGGTGTGCTCACGTATGATATGCCAAGTTAGTAGCATTTTTAGATGAAAGCAGCACTCTTATGAAACATAATAATTTTCTAGCATACAACATATTATCAAATTGGAGCATAATGGGAAAGCTAGCATGGCCATATTCTATGGAGTCATTAAAAGCATTCACATTAAAATATGATTATAAAAATGTATTGTTTAACTGTCATCTAATATTCATACTAATTGATCATGTGTTTAGAACAAATAAAGACACATTCTTTAAAAAATTATTTGACAAATCAAGCCCTCTGCAAAGGTTGATCATGAACACTATCATTATTTATAGTACACCACCAGACCCCAATATAGCTTACTACTCTAGATTATTCCTAAACACCTCATTAATCATATCTACCATCATAATAATCCTATGCTAGCCCATTTTTCCATTATCATCTAAGTCATGGCACCATATAGCCTAGATGTAATATCTGTGAAATCCAAGTAATTTCTACTAATGATCATTAATTTTAAGTTAATTAGTAATTATGGGTCTTAAAATGCTTGTTGGGATTATAAAGAACCTATGAATGTTGTAGTGACGGGGCTAGTAGTGCCCCGACATTAATATTAAGTGTGAATAGGTTGTTAGACCTACTAATTATATCCCTAGGCTAACTAAGAGGGGGGGGGGGGGGAATTGGTACTTTAAAAAATCTCTTGGATTTAATGAAACCGATTTCATAATAAAAATTAATTTTTAGAAAATAATTTTTCAACCACAGAAAAAATTAAAAGTGTAGAAAATAAAAATGTGATAAATAGTAAAAGAAACAAAGAACACCAAATTTTATAATGGTTCAGTCCAACAAAACCTACGTCCACTCCCTGGAGACTCCTTCTCCAGGTATTGCACTATACACAAGTAACTCTCCTTTTTCCCCATAGCAAGGCAGAGAAGCCTTTACAATTTCCTTCTCTTCCACCAAACCCTAGTGCGATAGAGAATCGTCATCCTTTTCCACCCTCCTGGTGAAGGCAGAGAAGCCAGTGTCCTTTCTCACCCTCTTGGTGATGGTAGAGAACCAATCATCCATTTTTACCCTCCTGGTGATGGCATAGAACCAGACTCTCCTTCAAAGATCTTCTCTCAAGAGTCTTCAAAGAGATAGGGTAGAGACTTAAAGTATAAACAATGAGATCCTCACCTATGGGCAACCTTGTGAATTCCCACATAATTTCCTCTTCAAAGATCTCACCAGTCTCACTCCCAAACACTCTCCCAAATCACTCTTTCTTTTATTCTCAAGAAGAAATTCATAGAAGATTAGATTGACAGTCATTTTTTAGGACCCTTATATATAAATGACAAGAAAAATCATCCAAAACTTAAAATTTCAAGTTTAACGAAGTCAGATCGTACCGTACAATCGCATATCATCCCGTACGAATAGTTCATAATATGAACGGTTGATCCTGTACAATGTTGTACGAATCTATAGGACCCACATTTCATACTCTGGAAATGATGTACGAAAATGTTTCGTACTATACGAATAATTAATTGAAGAGTTCATCTCGTACGATCATGTACAAAATTGTGAAACCCAATTTTTTTCGTACTCTGGAAATGATGTATGAAAACAATTCATACTGTATGAACAATTCAAAAAATTGAACAGTTTATCCCGTACGATCCTGTACGAACCATGCAAGCCCTTGTTTCATACTCTGGAAATAATGTACGAAAACCCTTCGAACTGTATGAACAGTTCAAAAAATTAAACAGTTCATCCCATACGATCTTATACAAACTATGTAAGCCCCTATTTCATACTTTGGAAAATGATGTATAAGAACATTTTATACTATACGATTCACACTTGGAAAAAAATTTATCTCGTAAACCAGGCAAGTTCATTTTAGAGGAGAAACATTATAAATCGTCCCGTATGATTCTACATCGTACAGTACGATTAGTTTAAAAAAAATTAAGTTTTGTCTCACTCCCCAGTGTGTGTGCACGGTTACCCAATTTACAATCACACTCTCTTAGACTCAAGAAAAGAATAAAAAGTACAGACTCCAAAACTAATAAACTCTAATCCAATTAATTTGAAGTCTTCCACTATCTGGAATGTGATTTCCTTGAAATATTAGTACACATAAAAATAAACTTTTTTGGCATATGTTAGGAGAAAATAATGATCAAACAATAAGATTTTTTTATCATCAAAAACTCATATGATTATAAAGAAAAAGTCTTGAAAACATATTTGCAATAATCTCAACATTAAGCTCTCAGGTTTTTGGGCAAAAAAATAGGCTTGGGCATGTGCTACAGCACTAGGTCTTTGGTGAGGATATTTTGGGAGAATATTGAAGATTCTCTAGGAGCACAGCGGTGTTGGAAATTTGGTCATCACAGTGCTAGATCAAGTTAATGGATTTTTAAATAATATAAATATCTAAAACCATTTTGCTGACCATTTCCACCTAGCCATTGTCAGAGAAGATAAGAGCAGGAGGAGGAGAAGATGTAAGGTCAAAACTTAAGATTCACCCATTCAACTAGTTTGGGATATTATAGAGCTTGAGTTAGATTCTTAAATCACTATCTTTGATTTCAATTCCAATAAATTAATAAAAAGAGAAAAATAAAAATGTGTTTTTTTTGGAGTTTTACGAAGTTTTCACCATATGACTTTTAATATGTTTTTATGCTCGATATTATGAATGTTTTGGCTATATGAAATTGGGTTTTCAACGGTTTGTTTTTTCTACATGAATTTTTGAGTATATTATTGATTTGAGGATTTTTTAGAAAATACTATAGTTAATTAAAAGTCTTGAAATATTCAAGTGAATTTTCTTTAAAGTTTGAAATTAAAAAGAAAAAATTCATTGAGTATTCTATTCTACAAGTAATGTGGGTTTTTACTAGCAATTCTTCCATCATCTAAATTCTGCATTAGATTTAAATTAAGTACTATTAAATTACAATTGAATTTTGCATTACATAGCATTGGAGAAGTTTTAATTTTATATGTTGAAAAGTGCACCATCTATTTTGTTGCAAGGGCCTTAAATGTGTTATTCTGACTCTATCAACCTAATTCATATGTGAGAGGGATTCTGGCCCCACTTATGAAAAGCTGATGTCATAAGTTATGTGACACTGTAATTACACTTCTAGCCCCATCTACTTGAATCAGATGTGAGAGGGATTCTAGACCCACTTGTTAAATATAAGTGCGGTAGGTAAAGGGAGGCATAAGTAGAAGAGAAGATATAAGGAGGCATCAAGTCATGTGTATTATAATCATTATATTTCATATGTTAGTATTCTAATGAGATGGCTTAAGAAATATTCTAAAATATGTATTAGTAAACCCCAAACTTCTGTATGAATTTTGTTGGAAAAGTGAAAGAGAAAATAATACGTAATTGAACCTTTACGAATAAGTAGTTTGTACTGCATCTAAAAGTTTTTATACAAGTGGTTATGTGGTTATAAAAGTATAAGTGATAGCTCTGGGATCATGTATACATATTAGAACTCTTATAAATTTCTATTTTACTTATACTTTAAGATTTTATAAGTTGTTATATATTTTTTATGTTAATTAATTACTTTTAATTAGTTATTTTTAAATATCTACATTGGATAGTGATCTGTGAAGGGTGAAGAAAGGAGTCTGCTGAGTTATTTGAGCTCACTTTATTACTTCTAAATATTTTAGGAAGAGGGAAAGACCCGATTGAGTAGAAGATTATTAAAATATACTTCTGAGCTCTAATGTTGAGGTACTGATTCTTTTGAAATCCAGTTTTATTTATTCTGATGTATAAAATTATAAGTTTATTGAATTATGTATTTATATTTTTGAGAAATAATAGCTTATTTTTCCATCTTTTATGCAAATATTTTTTAGCAATGGTTATTTATTATTGGAGAATAAGTTAGTTAATTATAAGTTTAAGTCTAATCCTTCCATTAGATCCTAAGGCATCACAGGGTTGTATCATAACAACAATTTAGAAGGACTGGAGATAGTAACTGGAGCTATAAGAAATGAATTGCATTAGTATGGGAAAAGAGTTTGGAGTCTAGTATAAACTATTGTCTATTAATTGTGTTGTATAATTGAATCCCCCTATTTCTATTTAGATTAAAGTATTGTTACATCTTGAACCACCAAGAGTAAGAGGCAGGTGATGAACAGAGTTCTAATCAGGTTACAATGAGTTAGAGTACAGTGGGGGCAATAAATTCAGATTCGATGATGCAATTTGCTGGATTAGTAGCTCAATTGATGAGTGAGGCTTAAGGTAGGTTGGCCGGAGTAAAGGTGAATGAGATTGATAAGAATCTACAATATTTCTAAAATTGAAACCATCACCTTTCTAGTATGTTATTGAGCATCAGGCAGTTGACCATTGGTTGAGGAGAGTAGATAAGTCTTTCAATAGTATGTAGTGCTTAATGGGTAGAAGAGTTCAGTTAGTAGTGTTTCTGTTAGATGGAGAAGCAGAAAGCTGATGGATATGCCAACAAGGAGAGATTTTAGGATAGGTCAATAGTAAATATTAGTTAGGAAGAGTTTATAGAGACCTATAGGGAGTTGGTTTGTGCCTCCATCTACTAGGAAATAGATGCAAGAGTTCTTATTGAGGATGGTGTAAGGGAGCAACTTAGTTATGTAGTATGAGATAGAGTTCACAGCTCTTTCCAAGTATGCTCCCTAGTTAGTAAGCACGCTTAAAGAAAAGTGTTATCAATTTTTGTGATATCTAAGAGATTGTCTGAGGCATCCCCTAGTGCCATTTTATATCAATGAGTTTTTTGAGCCCATAGAGAGATCTAGGTTGGTGGAGAATAATCTAACATCCACCCAGTAGAGATGGGATGAAAATAGGAAGAGGTTTGAAGAAGAACCTCTAGATGTGCATTTAGCAGGAAGATATTTTGGGTGGAGGCTAGTAAATCTAGGAGAAGAGGATTTGTAATTTCTAGGAGTGTTGGAGGATCTATATCTATTAATAGTGCACCTATTTTTCATTTCTGTAGGCAAAGGCATATAGGTTGATATTATTTGTATATGGGTCGCTGCTTCAAGTATTTTCGAGTGGGTCACAAGGTGGCACAGTGTCCGCAGAGGGTGCCAGAAGGCATACCTGAAGCTAGGATTAGTCAAAGCCAAAGGTAATAACCAGCCTCTTCTAGAGCTATTGGTGGGGCCTTGTTGACCTATAACTTAGGCATATTTGGAAGAAGACAATAAGGTGGATCGGTAGGAGGAGCTCTGTGGAAGTTCATTCCAACTATTAGTGAAGCTTTGATTTAGCCTATAATGTATAATCTGACACAGCATGAGGTGAGGGAGGAACCAGATATAGTAATAGGTATGGTTTATGCTTCTTATCTTCCTTATAGCATTCTTTTTAATTTTGGTTCCAGCCATTTTTTCATATATGAGTGTCTTCTATATGATTTATGCTTAGCATCTATTTTGTTATGTCTTGTTTATTTGTTATGATGTTGACTAGAGATAAGATGTTTGTTAAAAGGTTTTGTATATGTGAGCTTGAGATTTTTAGTAGGAAGTTAGTTTTAGCACTCATCTTGTTGCCTCTAAAAGAGTTTCATTGGATAGTAGGCATCGATTAATTGCTTAGATATTAGGCTCATATCAATTATAGTAAGAAGATGCTAAGTTTATGTGCAGATGGTAAAGTGTTTTATTTTTTGGGTATTATGAGTGCCTTATTATCATTGAATTCTATATAGTAAGTGGATAAGGTCTAAATGAAAGGAGATTCTATATTTCTAGCCTATATAAGGTATTTGAATAAATCTATTAAAGAACTTGAAGATATTCTTATAGTCAAAGAATTCCCTGAGATTTTTCTTAAAGAGTTATCTTGGTTTCCTCCAGAGAGAGAGAGGTAGAATTCTGTATTGAGTGGTGTTGGATACAATTTTAATGGTGAAGAATCTGCATAGGATTGTACCTAGGGAGTTGTAGGAGTTGAAAGTGCAGTTATAAGAGCTATTGGATAAATGTTTTATCAGACTGAGTGGATCACCATGGGGAACTCCTGTATTATTTGTGAAAAAGAAGGATTGATCTCTGAGCATTTGCATTAATTATCAGGAGCAGAATAAAGTAACAATGAAGAATAAGTATCCATTACCCAAGATAGACAATATGTTTGATAAGTTGGAAGGAGCAACAATATTTTTAAAGATTGATTTGAGACCAAGATATCATCAGTTGAGAGTGAAGGTATATGATATAGCAAAGACTACTTTAAGTACTAAGTATGGGTAGTATGAGCTTCCAGTGATGCCATTTAGTGTGATAAATGCTCTATTAGTATTCATTGATATGATGCATTGGGTATTTAGAGAGTACTTAGATCAATTTATTATTATATTCATTGATGATATTTGTGACACCTTTAGAATTAGTATACAGTTCTACATATTCTGACCCAACCAGATTTGGGGTAATCCACTAAAATGTTCCATATAGAACTCTTATGCATGTATCTGAGCATGTTTTATATGTATGTAAGACTCTATATGTGTTCTAAAGTGTGTCCCGGTGGATTTTTAGCATGTTCTAAAAATCTAAAAATTTTCTCCTAGGGCTCCACGACACTGGGGTTGGCTCCATCACAGCATTGAGCTCTCTAAATTTTAAACATTAATTTATGTCGTGGCATTGGGGGTAATACTATAGTGCTTGCTCGATTGGGCATCATAGTGCTATACTAAAATTTTATATTAAAAATATTATTTTTTAATATTTAATTCATTTTATTTCCCTTAATTTTGCCAACTAAAGAGAGAGAAAGGAGTTTTAGAGCGAGAAAGTCTATTTTAGGCCACTTTGGGTCATTTTCAACTATTGGGCCAGTTCTAAAAATTAATTGGCTCAAGGTAGGATGCATTTTGTCTATCTTAATTTTCAAAAATAATAAATTTTTTTAAAATTTCTAATTTAATTTATAATTTTGTTAACATAAAATGGATATAACTTGTTATCTACAAAACTTTCACTATATAAATTTTTATATGTTATAGATATGACAGTTCTGAACACTAAGATATTTTTTTTGAAAATTAACATGCGGTGCTATGACACTGGGTTGAAGCACTGTGGTGCTAGGCTACTAACAAAATTTTTATATATTTTTTATTCTAAATATTAAGCACTAATCACCCCAGCGCCTCCACCTCCCTCATTATGCTTGTCCCATTGCTTCTGTTAGGAAAAGTCTTCTGATCGTTGTAAGTAATCAGAATCCCACTCTTATTTTCAATGATTTTGAGTTTGATGAATTTAATCTATTAAATTGATAAAAATATATTTTCTTCTGATTTATCACACTTTTATGATGTAACTTTTAGTGTATGATAGATATCAATTTTATAGATATTTTAACTATTATTGAATTTCACCAGTCAAAATAAAAGTTATAATTTTCTGAAGCTATAGACTAATATATAAATTGTTTTGAATTCTATATATTTAAGCATTTCATTAATGAAAGAGATATATGTGGCAAGGAAGGTTATCTATGAACACTATAATTGATACAAGTTGACTATCAAAAAAAAATAATATCCTACACAAGAGGGTGGGCCGATGAGCTTTCCTTTAAAGATGATTTATGGTGTTATCCTAGTTATAACATGTAACTGGTGACTTATTATGCCAATGGGTAGAGGGTGATGACTCTTAATGATTTATTAAATGTCACATGTAGTAGTAATAATAATAATAATAATAATAATAATAATAATGATGATGATGATGATGATAAAGATAATGTAATGATAATGATAATGATGATGAAATAATACAATGAATATAGATAAAAGAATGAAAACACCATATTAAAGTTGGATGTACTGTCTTATTGAATCATACACTGATGCATACATTCATGGATAGCATTGATAGATGAATTATATATTGATACATACATATATTGATATCATTGATAGATAAATTAATAATGCGTGTGTATATATAACACATGTGATTTCATAGAATATATAATTAATAAAATAGATAATACTGATGACATTGACACATGTATGTTCATAATTTACAATACTAATTCATTGATCACTGATTTATTGATTACCAATATATTTATATTCTCGCACTTGTTATTAATTTATGGATTTAAGCATGATGATTATACTTTTTGCTATTTATCATATTGAATTGTACTAGTGATGATTAATAATTGATGATATTAAATGCTATTGATTTTATTGAGTGAGATGAACCTGTATATTGATTCCTTAAATCTTGTATTGAAAGTTTTAGTGAGCTTTGGGTTTCTATTGAGCTTTGCAACCTCACTATGCAATTTTATTGATTTCAGGCCAAGGAAGGGGTCAGGACTCTATGGAGTGAGGTGGATTGAGATCTTTAGGTTTTTTTATATTTTTATTTTAGAGCTATTGATAGAGTATGGATTGTTAATGATTTCATGGCTATTATAAATGTGTTTTAATGAATGAATCTACTAAAATATTTTAATGAGTATGATATTTTATTACTTTTGTTGGATATATTAATTTATACTGATGAATTATAGATGCTCTAGTAGATGATTAAACAGATAGATTACACAATTCCTCCAATTTAGATCTTGGAGCATAACATCTAATGTGGGTGAAGGAAGTTTAGATCTAGTGCTAAATGCATATTCTAGTGTCGAGACCACATTCTTGTGCTATATGCACACTTTATTTATTGGGAGTCATAAGGGTCACAATTCTTTGAATTCTACCTGATGAGAGGCATAAGGGTCAGAATTCTCTAAATTCTGTCAGATGAGAAGCACAATAGTCAGAACTCTTTATATTTTATATGATATGAAGTACATGTTTATTTATTTTTCCAACACTATTATTTAAATTTCAAATAATTGTAATTACTATTCCAACTAGCATAACAATTTATTATATTACTTTTAAAAATTTTGTTAAATGCATAATAAAGGATTTGATTGGAATTTTAGATTAGTAAATATGGCCTGTTGAGCTATTTTAGCTTACAATTATTCTGCCTTCAATTTTTAGGGTTTGGGAAATGAAAAGGGCTTCTTGAGTAGTAGTTTTTTAGGATCTAATCTGAGTCCACATATGTATTTCTTTTCTAAATTTTTATACAATGATGAGTAATTATTTAATCTGCTATGTTCTATGTTTCAATCTGTAGCCATGTATTGTAATATATATATATATATATATATATATATAATGATAAATGAAGGACATTTTGTAGGTGAGTTTATTTTCTTTATACTAAAAGTTATTAACAACTATGTGGTCTGAGTGTTGTTTGTTTTAAAGTTTAAATTGGATGAAGAATTGAAATAGTTTCCAAAACTATTCCATATCATCTCCAATTAGTACCACCTTAACCGCTAAATACTGGTAACTACCCCTTACCTTCCTCCAAGAATGGACTATTACTGATTAAGAACTTGATTTGCCTAATAATAAAGAGAGAGAGAGAGTCTTAAATTTTGAGCGAACTTATAATCACTTCATCATCATCTTCCCTTAAGTATAATGAAGCTCTTACCTTGCCTTTATAATGAATCTTGGACTACAAGGATAAACCATCAAATGATATTATGTTATATTACCTATTTACTCCTCTATTCATTCCTTTTCTCTCTCTCTAATTGTTTCATATAGAATAAACCTTTCATAAGTGAATTAATCCAACTTGATGGATACCCCCTCCATCTATTCTCTTATTCTCATTGTGAACCACCCTTATGGAGACATCAATCATTTTATAATATTCTTATATTTTAGTGATCTCATTAAGATATCTCAAAGTCAACTAAACAAGTATAATAAATAAACACTCTAAATATAGTGGAAGTTAATGCCGCCTTATTCCTCTTCTTTGCCTCTTACTAGCATTAGTAGTGAGAGTTCCTCCTAGCAAGGGGAATGATAAGTATATATTTTATGCAACTATCCATAAAGATGGAAATCTTGTTGCAATTAGTGTTCTACCTTGATGTGCCCTCGCCCATCATTGAAGTAATTTTTGCAATTGATAATGATGCCTCAAAATGTCCCTCATAAGGCCATTAGGTCATTATCTCCTAAAATTTTAGCCATATAATGCATTGTTTCTATTATGATCCTCTAATTAACCATCAAGGAAAAAACCCCATGGAAGTGCCCTCCAATCATCATCTGATCATGAAATATGAGATTAGTTATTCAACTTTTTTATTGGGGATTTTAGCGAAGATGTCTCCACCAAAATTGAAAGACCACCATTCAACAACTATAAAGGTTTAATTGACCTAATCAAATAATTGCGGAGCTTTAAAATTGTAATGGCCTCAGTCCTAGTAACCAAAACCCTACATTATAGGGTCTTTATGACTACTCTAAATTATGCAACATTAAGGTGACTCGCTCACTTTCAGCAAGTATGATCTTCGCCTCTAATGAATTACATCGACATTCCATCACTAAGTTTGCTACTTTGATACTACCCATAAAGTTTTTTTGGGCATTACTCAATGTCTAATAGGAGGGTTAAGATTCCCTCAAGGATTATATAGTAAGATAATTATCTCAAAGCTAGTCATAATGAAATTTACATTCATTGGGTCTTATAGATTCATCATTTAAGTATGGAATTTAAAACAATCCTCCAAAAATGATGTCTAAAATTGGAAAAGACATCAAAGTTGATTGGCATTAATGAATTGATCATCTACACTCTTACAGGTGAGGACTACTCCTTCCATGGTTGTAGCCTGTTAATAGTGATTATTTGATTATTAGAAGAGGAATGGCAAGCACTATAATGATCACTATTACCAAGAATGTAAGCAAGTTTATGTGCTAACCTAAATCATTAATCAAATCATAATATGCTCCATACAGTTAAGAGGATCCCTAGCTTTTTGATGCACTTAGCCCAAAGCAACCAATTGTAAGAATTTGAATGGGAGATTCATGAGATCTTAAAGATTGATAATTTAGGAGAACAAATAATTTCACTAGCCAATACCCCTTCTTCCATATGGTAAATTATCTAGGCTACTCAAAACACTACTTCATGTAGCACTAAGATAAAGGTCAAAGATATGGTCACAAACCAAGGTGTTGCATTGAAACTTTGGCCTTCCATCATGCAAAACTCCCCATACAATTCCATGAATGTCCTATAATATCTCTAAAAATTATTGAAAAATAATTAAGAATCTTAATTTAAGGACCTTTGATAGGTACATGGGCTATACTAGTCAAGAAAGCAAAAATCATTAAAAATTATTTGATTTCAAGATCACACTACTTGCCTTATTTGGCTAATCCAATTTTTTATATTTTTGACAGACTTAATTTTTTTATTTGTCTCACTTTTTCCTTTTAATTCAGGATAATCAATTTAATAGTATTTTATTGGCTTCTTAAAATTTTTCCAAAATTATCTAGACCTGAAAAAGTGATAGAAATAGAGATTGCTTTATACTTTTGGATTCATTAAATTATAACTGCTTTTTACTTGTGTGAATTTATGTAGATGGGCTTGATGGCTATTCTACTCTCTAATGAAACTTTGTAGTTTGTTACCTTAGTTATCTTTTGTCATCCTTACTCCTCTTTCTCAAAAAAATTCTCATATCTCCAACATAACCTCAATCCTAGTCTCCCTAAACCCTAAAATATATTCAACCTCTTTCAAAGTATCCCAAATATTCTCCTACATTCTCCATAACCTCCTAAATCCTCAAATCCCTAAAAACCCTAACAAGCCTTAGTCGAAAGCCTAATAAAGTGAGATAATTTTTATTATGATAAACCAAATTTAAAAAATATCACAACTTCTTAACCACTAACCTATTAAAGCACCAATATTAGTTTCCTAATATTCAATCTTTTGATCTGAAATTTCTATGAATTTTTCTCTAAGAAAAGATTACCCTCTGATGGCTTAGAACATTCAATACTAAATCTATCTAAGCCCTAGATACCTATTTCATCACCACCCAAATAACTCTTTCGCCGCTAGCCTAAGGAGACATTAATCAAGTTACTAGCTTCACCATAAAGATTTATAGACCCTATGTGATATAATACCAAAGCTAAGAGCTCCAAAGAAGTCAAGTTTAAGGAGCCTGAAAGCACACGTTGCCCGCTATAGAAATGAGATATTTTTGCTGTAGGATTTAATTTTTAAAGACAAAAAAATTTTGAGGTACTTTAAGACTAATTTTTAGCTCTTCTTTAAAAAAATGAATTATTATTGATATCCTAAAGTTTTAAATTATTTTATTTTTTATGGTTTGTTCAAGAAAAATTAGAAAATTATATGTAATTTAGACAACTCCATCAAAAATTATTTTCATCCAATTTATTACTATCACAAAAAAAAGAAAAAAAAACCCCAACATAACCTTCGTGTGAGTCACCATTACATGAACTTCTCTTAAGATTTGTTAAATAGATAAAATTTGTATTTTTGTTAAAACTACCTGAATTTTATAAGATTTATGCATTTATAATTATCTGAAAAGATTGCTCATTTAACAAAGTTCATAAAAGTTATATTTTTGAATGTATTAAAATTATTTAACAAAATTTTATTTTAAAGTTAAACAAAACTTTGTCAAAAAGATCTAAATTATCAAATGAAAATTTGTGACATAAGTGATTCTTCGCACATAAATTCCTTTTCTCTTTCTCTCATCTAAAGCATTTCTCTCTCATCTTTCTTTTATTAATTATTAAAAAATATACTACACACTACATATCAATATGCCTCTTAAAGTTGTCACCTTAGATCAATTTTAATACTTTCAAAATAATGTGAACAAATTCTATTACTTCGTTGAGGAACTAGCTAGATCATACTAAATTTTAATTTTGTGCACGGTCTATACACAAATTAAATGAATCTCAGAGGAATAGAAACAACAATAAAAAAAATTAAGCACTTTGACCTATTCTATGTAACATTTGCGTTATTATCACATCATAAGTATAAAGAATAATTTAGCCTATCATTGAAAAACCATAATTGTGAAAAGCTTCAATGAAATATAAAGATATGTACAAATTAAGTATAAGAAAAGATAGAACTAATTTATCCCTTTGCAACAATAATACAAGCACTTCCTTTCCTTTTGATCCTTATCTCCTTTCTTCCACACACTCACACTCCTATTAATCCTTAACTAGATCTTAGTACAAGAGATAAAAATGGCCAGTCCCTTCAATAATTACATCATGCTATTTGTATATAAAAAAAACAACACTAGCATCGTGTTGCTAAGAGTAATAACATTGCAGTGCTCCTGAAATGAACTAACATCAAAGTGCTAATGAGATGCTTCTTGTGGCACTCTGATTGAATCAATGTGTCATTTCCTGATAATAATTGAATTAAGTACTCTGTTGCAGCTCTCTGACGATTTGATGATATGAGGATGTGGCAATCTTGAGCTTAGGTGCTTGGACGACACTGTAGCGTTGAGATCATGTAAGGTATGACTCCATGCTCTTTATCTTTAGGTCAAATCTTAGCCTTGAATGCCACGATTCTCTAAAGTCCTATGATGCGATACTAGATAACCTCTTCATTTTTCCTACCTTTTCTTGGAATTTTCCTTCATGATATTATAAACTGAGGCAATTTTAATACAAAAGAGGATTGCTCGAAATATAATAATTTTTAAACTAACACTTATAGAGCATGCCAAAGTTTCTTTGAGCAATATCTTAGCCTAGAAACTAGATTGAGATAAAAGCCTACAAGCCAAGTTTTTCCTAAGTTTACAAGAATCTACATAGAAAATTGTTAACCCTCAAACAAGAAATTATACATATAACTAACTAGTAGTCCTAACTATTAGTCCCTTCTTGCAGGGATAAACAACATAGAACCTAATTAGCAATTTATCAATAAGATTGTCATTGGACTCTACCATTAAGTTATCATTGAAATTGAATAGCATGATTTTCACTTTGCACAAATGGTTAAGAAATAAAGAAAGTGATTCTAGCTAAAAAACCTACTAAATTATCATATTTAGCTTCCACATCCACATCTACCACTGTATCATCTGCATAACCTTCCACTACTCATCATCCACTAGTATTTGCCAACTTAAAACTCTTAATGAACCTAACTACAAGAGCACTAATGATATTATTTACTTTGTATGTCATAAAAAGGGTTATATGCAAAAATAGTGCAAAGTAAAAAAAAATATTTTTAAAAGAAACTAAGTTCGATAATTTGAGAATTTTTTGAAATATGAATATCTTTTAGAAAATGAATGTGGATGATATTCTTTTTGTTGTTATGATATGCCTTTAAGGGGCTAAACTAAATTCCAAAACATGTGCCAACATAATATTTTTTAGATGATAGCCGCCTGTCATGAGAAGAGATGTAAAGTTTTATTGATGGTGAAATTGCAATTAATGTTATCTTAACCAGTGCTCTTATTTAGACAAACCTAAAATGTGAACCTCAACCTGAGTCATTTCATGTTATTTGGTTCAATTGAAGCTCCCTACCTATGTCTACTAGATTCTTGGTTTTAATTAAGATGAGAATATAAGAGTATCAAAGCTAATGTGATGTTCTATCCCTTAGACATAGAACCTAGCTTTATGTTAGAAATGTGATTCACTAGGATCAAGAAAACACTTATATATTTAGAGTTAATAATAAGATCATCAAATTTCTCCCTATCAAACCATAAGAGAATGAGGTTATACTTCCCCCACATAAAATATCTTTGACCTAAAATATGTGCCAACCTATAAAACCTAGTTAAAGTTTAGCTTATAATTATTGATCTCTCTCACTTCCTCGCTAGATAACTTATCTTCTCCTACTAGGATACATATTAAATACTTAGGTTTTTAGAAATTGATAAAGTATTTTGTTTGGACTCTATATTGCAATTATTATATATTAAAATCACCCCCACCCCTTTAAATATTCACATAACTATTGTGTTCTCTAATTTTCTTTCTAAGTTCTTTGATCTGACCCTAAATAAATTATATGACCCTAATGAGGGATATTCAATGTGACATTAACTTGAACCCATAACTACCTAACTTGCCCCAACAATACCAAACATACATCATTGTAATGTCAAGACTTTCTTAAGAAAGGCTTCTTACAAACAAAAGAAACTTTAGTACCTTTGATGATGTTATCCATCTCACAAGTAAAAGGGATGGATCATTGAGAACATAAAAGGATAATCACACCATAATATGATCAAAACAAGTACAGGTTCCCTTGCCCTAGATTAGATGATACACTCAATCTTATTTTGGTTTAAATTAGGATCAGGCCTGGTGATGAATTGAAGATTGCCTTAAGACACTAGATGGCCTATATGAATTATTAGCTATGCCTTCTGGGTTGTCCAATGCTTCTAGTACTTTTAGAAGATTGATGACTAAAGTATTTAAATCATTTATAAAAATAAGATGATGTTTTGATATATAAGATAGATAAAAAGTCACATTTATAGTATTTTAAACTTGTCTTTGAGATTGTATGGGTAAAAAAACTTACATTAATATGAAAAATTATTTGTTTTTCTTTAAAAAGAAATTATTTTCCTAAAGTTCATTTTTATTAATGGGCTTCAACCTAACCTTGCTAAAGTTAAGTTAATTATAGAGTGGCCATTACCAAAATTAGTCACATATATTAGAAGTTTTTATGGGCTAATCATATTTAATAAGAGATTTATTAAATATTTTAGCACCATCATGGCTCTAATCTCAAACACCCTCAAAATAATAAGCTTTTATAGAGAAATAGTACAACCAAAGTCTTTGACCAGACTAAAATCCTCATGATCCCTTTACCTATCAATTGCTTACCTCATTTTGCAAACCCATTTAAAGTCTCTTATGATGCCTATAGGATCAGGATAGATGGAGTGCTCGGTCAAGCCAATCATCACATTGCTTACTTTAATGATATCACATTGCTTACTTTAAACATTGAAGCACTATCATTGCCCCCAATCACAAACACCCTTAAGAGGATATGTTTGTATAGACAAATAATATAGCCAAAGCTTTTAACTAGATTAATCTCGTGATCTCTTCACCCGTTCTTTAGTTACCTGACTTAGTCCAACCCTTTAAAGTCTCTTATGATACTTATGTGATCAGCAAAGGTAGAGGGATCAATTAAGATAATCCTCGCATTAATTTACTGAAAAATTAAATAAGGCCAAGCAACCCTATTTCACCTATGTAAAAAATTTGATGATATTATACAATGTTTTAAACATTAGTGGCAATGCTTATTATATAATAAATATGATCTTAGATTTAAATAATCAAGTCTTATATTTATTAATATCTAAAGAAAACTTAACCACATATATGCAAAATGAGTTAAATTTCTTCAAAATTATTCTTTCATTTTTAAATATAAATCAAGTATGAAGAAGAAGTTGGTAATGCCTTATTACTATTATCTTTAATTATCTCCTCTTTAAAATCATAAATCATTAAGTTTTTAAAAATAAAAGAGGACTACAATGCTTGTCATGATTTGCATCTTCTCTATCATGATCACCTAGATAAAGTTGTTACTATAATTGTCCTCTTCTTGGTTCTTCATAGTCATCCTTATCAAGAAAACAAGTTTTGTATCCCTATATTAACTCTTATAGATTTTCTAATCACTAAGTTTCATTCCTAGGGCATAATGAGACACTTTGGCAATGATAATCTCATTAAGTTGATAAAATCAAGACTTTTTATTCCTCACTAAAAAGAGAAGTTGAATACGCCATTACTTATTGACTCACTTAAAAATCTGCCAAATAAGAAATTTAGCAAAAGGTTGGCAAGTGTACTCTCTCAATCCATTATCAACTTTGGGAGCACTGCTCCATGAATTTCATATTAGAATTGCTAAGAACCCTTCATGGGCATCATAATTTTGTTGTTGTTATTGATAGGCCCTTCAAAAATAGTACATTATTATCTCATTCAAAAGTTGATGTTGTTTCTCACATGGCTAAACTACCTTTCAAAGAAATTATTAAACTATAGAGTTGCCAACTTTCATATAGGGATATTAAATTTATTTAAT
Organism: Dendrobium chrysotoxum; assembly: GCA_019925795.1. NCBI lineage: Eukaryota > Viridiplantae > Streptophyta > Magnoliopsida > Asparagales > Orchidaceae > Dendrobium > Dendrobium chrysotoxum. The sequence continues at coordinate 21,746,778 of CM034314.1, read as the reverse complement.
ATGAATAAAATTAAAATTTTATTTATATTTCACCCCTATATAAATGGTCAAATGGAAATTGTCAAAAATTCTTAAGCAACTTGCTAAGGTGTTTTAGTATGTAAGAATATTAATATTTGGTATTTTTATCTACCTACTTTTAAGCTAGCATATAATAACATAACCTCTATGACTACTCAAAAAATACCTTTTAAAGTTATTTATAGATATAAAATAATAAAAAAATTATCTAATCTAGCATATATCACCTATCATTTATTTTCAAGTGCTTCATTCACCTTTACAAAAAGATTTCCTGATCTACATGAAAAAGTAAAGCAACAAATCAATAAAAAAATAATGAATATATAAATATGATAAATTATAAATATTTTTCTATGGAACATAACAAAGGTGATCATATTTTATTTTGAATTCTCCCTAAGCATTATCCCATCAAAGATACCAACTTCATGTTCAGGCTTATGGCCCATTAAAATTCTTAATAAACTTAAATCTAATGCTTGTCTTCTTGAATTGCCTTCTAATATAACACAAATTCTAATTTTAATATTGAGGATATATTGCCTTATAATAAAATTATTAAGCATCAATATTTATAAGATAACCCCATTTTAAAGACATAATTCCAATTATGTATATTCCTCATATCACAAAACTCTTGGATATTGATGGTATCATTTCATTAAAACTCCATCCACCGGCAAGTATATTACCCATATACATAGTCATATGAAAAAATTAGCCTCCTTCTAAGGATACTTAAATGATTAAAGAAGACTTGGATAAGCTTGTTCAAGGACTTGTTGATAAATTTAAAGACTTTAACTGTATATACCAAAGTTCTTTGAGATGCAATGGATTTGATGTGGCACCAAGACAAAGGCCAAAAATACTATCACAAGCCAAGACTTTATCTCAAGATTTGAACATATCATTATGCCTAACCCTTCATACAAGCTCATACATAGACCATCATAACTCTAAAATTATTGGAGAATAATTAAGAAATTAATTTTAGATTCCAAGATTGGTTGGTAGAGTAAACTAGTCAATAAACAAAAAAAGTCTTCAAAAGTTATTTAATTTTGGAACTACTATAATTGCCTTATTTAGCCAGTCTAAATTTTCATATTTTTTGAAAAAACCAATTTTTTTACTCTAATTATCTTTTCTTTTCTTTTAAAATAAATTATCAATCTATGTAATGGTATTTTATTGGCTCTAAAGGCTTCTCAATGTTATTTAGGCTCAAAAAAGGCCTTTAAATATGACCTTTGTACTTTTAAATTAATTAAATAAAATTACTTTTTGTTCATGTAATTTTTGTGCAAAAAGACTTTATGGTCGCTATACTCTCTAAGGTTGCTTGGTGGTTGATCCCATATGGCTTTGGTGAGTCCATGGTTATCTTTTCTCGCCATTATTTATCATTTTTTCTCAAAATAAATCTCATCTCTTCAATACAACCTCAATCATATCTTCCCTTACTCCAACCTCTTTAAAGCTTTCCTAAATATTCTACATTTCTAATAACCTCCATAGCTTCAACTCCCCAGTAACCCTAATATATCCTAACAAAAAGGCCAATATAGTGAGACAATTTCAAAAAAAAAAATCATATATATATATATATATATATATATATATAGTGAGACAATTTTTTACTATGAACATTCATATTAAATATATCATAACTCTTTAAACTTTAATCTAAAATTCATTAAAACACCAACATTAGTTCTCCAACATTCCAACTCATTGATCTGGGGTTCATACCCCTTCTCCTATAAGGAAAAATTTTACTTTGATAGTTCATAAATCTCAACAACAAATTTGTCCAAATCTTGAATACCCGTACCACCACCACCCAAATAACTCTTCTATCACCACCCTAAGGGAGCATCAATTAACTATCTTCACCAAAAGGAACCTATAGACCATATATAGCTACTTATACCAAAATGAGAGAACAACAAATTAAAGACTAAGGATTACAAGGTCCAAATTGTTATAATATAAACCAATTCACCCGCTCCCTTTCGCGAACGGAACCAAGTCTTCCACGCGAATCGAACTCGACTGGCACCTCCTTCGCTTGTGTGTGAATTGAACAACATCTTTTCTCGTTTCTTTCCCTTAATCTCATGAATCACACGATTGTTCCCCTTTTTGGATTAATTCTCCCGCCTTGGATGCCTTATTCTTGTCAATTAAGGCGAAATAGGACCTAAGGCATCATTCCACTTCTCTTTTTATCTCTCATAGTAGCCGTCGAAGTCCTCTCTTCTCCACCCTCTTAGTTCATTGCTCGCAACAGCAGCCTCAAGTAAGTTCCTCCTTCAATTGTGAGCCCAAACTCTTCCCTTTTCACCTCTCCTTCCTCCTTTCTTCCTCTTTGTTCTCAAGATATAAAAGTAGATGTCATCTTTTGTTGTGTTTTTCCTAGATTTGATTTGGTGTTGCCTTGATTCATTGCTACGATGGTTTTTAATTTATTTTTGAACGAGGTCTTATTTTAAGTTTGGTGTCCGATTTGATAAAACCCTGGGTTATTTATATATTTTTAGATTGTTTTATTTTATAATTAATTTTGGTGTACATGGCGTGGTGAAGATTAATTAGGATAGTCTTCATTATGCCTCGATGAACATGCAGAATTTGATTTTGATTTTGCTAATTTTAGGTTTATCACTTAGTGGAGTCGAGCAAGCCACTATCGAGGTTGGAGCTTATGAGAACCACTATAAGTAACTGTTATTTATTTTTAGGATAAACTTACCTTTCTTAGTTAGGGGTGTCATTCTTGATTCTTATTCTAGACTTTTGATGTTGAATGGCCAGTTCTATCATTATAGATTTTTTTTTATTTTACACATCTACTCAAAATGAATTATGAAGATTCATAAATAGCTCATTTTTTATTTATTATTGTATAAACTCATGTACATCTATTTGTTTCTTTTGTATTTTAATACACATGCTTTATTGAATACAATTGATGATTATGCTGGCAAATCATATATATCTTAGTATGAAGTAATATTGGTCATATTGAAATTAAAAAACCTATTGAAAGTGCTTATGAAATTTTTGGAAAATAATATAATTTTGCGCATTAAAGTGTATGTCGATAGAACCCTATTTGTTATTGGTTAATCGCTACTGACGGGACCAAAGAGTAACGACTCTATGGAAATCACTGAATTTTTTTTCGGTTGGTGTTTACCTTCCCGGTGAGGGGTATTTTATAGACCGACTATAGTTATATACTTATGAATGTTTAAATATATATAATTAGATTTGAATTAAAATAAAGATATGACTTACAAGTCATTGTGATGTATAAGGATACCTAGTGTGGTGCATTTGTAAACATTGTAATAATTTGGCATCAATAGCTATTTGGCATATATATATGCATATTAAAATATGTTGTAGAAAATATAGCATATCTCATGACGATTTTTTTTTTTTTTTTGATATAATGATTATAGATTGTTACTCCCATCTTTTGGTTGTTCATACTGCATGTCACATTCCTTTGTCATTTATATTTTGATAGATAGGAGTTACTTATTGAGTTTGATTTATTAAACTCACTTGTTATTTTTTTCAGCCGGTCTTGCAGCAGGCGTCTTTGGTCAGTCGCCACCTGGTGGATCGCCACCTTAGGAGTAGGTTTACCAGCAATAGACTATTTTTTTTATTATTTTATAATAGTTTATTATGCTTTTATTCTGAGGGTTGGGTAGTTTCTTTCATGCTTTCTGTTCTATTTATATTTCTATTGGCTTATATCAAAACTCTTATTATTTGGATGTATTGGTTATTTAAAATTCTATCAATGAATTGACTTTTTATGTCACTTCCTTTATTTACTCTGATGTATAAGTATCACTTGTATATGCATGTTCTCTTTTTGAATATAAAACAGGCCTTCATATCCCTTCATCATGTCCCGTATTGTCAGGGTGCAATGCCTTCCAGATGCGGGGTGTGACACTAATGGCATTATTAAAGAAGTTATTAAGCGGAAGGATACTTAAAATTTCCAAGTGAGACCAACACTAGTACCCCTCAATAATAATAATGTCGATTGATCAGCTTGGCATGAAGCTCAACAGCTAATGCCGCCCACAAAGTGTTGTAACTCGGGAAAAATTTGCATAATAGAGAATGACTAGATGCAATTACTAGCTACATTAATGTCATGACTTCTTAAACTCAAAGTTTGCCACAACTCAAATCATTTAAGATAAATAATTCTAATGTTTATATTCTTTTATTGTTTCCTTGACATATATTGATATCCCCTCCTCCAAAAACATCTATAATGATGATGTCACTAATTACGAGGTGTTGTACGTCCTCATCATTATAAGTAGCTTGTTGAACATCATCTTCCAACACTGGTGGACCACATATAACTAGATTTCAAAACTTTCAAGCACTAATAGAATATCTCATTGACTTCACTAGCAGGTGGTCCACCAAGTGTTGGAAGATGATGTTCAACAAGTTGTTTATAATGATGAGGGCATTAACTATGCAGTATCGGAGGGACAGTAATTGGGTAATGGTTCTCAGAGGGACTATAGTGAAGTAACGGTAATCGGAAGAATTGTAGTTGGATGATGCAAGTCAGAGGGATTGTATCCAGTTGATGGTGGTCAAATGGATTGTAGTTAGGCGATGGTGACTGCATGGACCGTGCTAAGTGGATAGTAATCAAAAGATGGGGGTTGGAGGGATCGTAGTTGGGAAACGGTGGTCAAAGTTTCCTTAGTCAAACAATAGTGGTAGAACCATAGTCGAGCTATGGTGTTCCAAGGTCTGACGCTAATCGGTCGGTGAAAATCCGGCAATGTCGATCGTGCGGTGGTCCGACGAAGATGGCGACAATCGGGAGAAGTTCCAACAGCGATCGATAGGTAAAACACTGGGAACAATTGTATGGCAGATGTCCAATGATGGAGGTTGGGTGGCAAAAGTCCGAAAAGGGTTTTGATGGCGATGGTGCTAAGTATACCACTGAGCTGCTTTAGAGCTCTCTTGAATCTCCAGTCCAAAATCTCAAACCCCCTTTATGTGAGTTGTAGCCTATTTATATATTTTTGGGTTTGGCATGTAGCATAAATATAAAGAAAATTGTAACAAATATGAAGTACTCCATTAGATAGTTTTTATTGATTCTCTCGATCATAAATTATTTTTCAACATTTAGTTGCCTAAATGATGTCGGAATCAAGTGATCTTGAGCTCGTTAGATCCATCTCGTCCAACTAGTCAATTTGACTATAAGCATGCCAAATTTGAAGAGCATTTGACCATCCAATTAATGTCTTGAAATTTTCAATTGCGCTTCAAGCCTTTTGATTTTGGCTCAAATTAGACTATTTTTGCATCGCTGGGTTCATTTTATCAAGACACTCATTTTGATAATAAAATTGTTAAAATCAAAGTTTGGATGGTCAATCCATATATGCCTGAAAATTTTTGCCTGCTCGAGGTGATTTTTAATGACGTATCAATAAAAAAGCAATAATCCAAAAGTTTAAATCAACAGCTCCAAATTCTTAATCAACTCACAAATGATTTTAATTTTATTTCTTTTCATTTAACACAGGCAGATATAAGTGATTGAATATCATCCGAATCAGATACTTTGATTGCTACTTTTTTTTTTTTTTTACTTTGATTGCTTCTTGTAAGTTTTAAAGTGACAAAGCACGTGTTTATTGAATTGAAAATATTTACTCATATTGCCTTTGATTATTAGAATTGAAATTTCAATTGCTCGGTCCAAGACAAAGATGCCCGATTCATTTCCATTCCAGACAGACTTTTGCCTCGATACACTGCCTCCACTCAACCACAACTCAGCATAATTAAGCTACAGCTCTGCACTCGATCAGACTTGTCACCACTTCATCCTGCAGCCACCCTCTACATTACTGCTATGATGTTAACTACCTGGCACATTACTCTATTTACACACACTCTAAGCTAGATAGATAAATACCTTGATACTGCTTAATGCATATACATGAATGAGTTCATTTAGTATATTTCTCCTATTGCTGTTTTCATGTATTAGTATCAGGCTCAGTTAATGCATACTCCATCACTGTTTACTTGAATTTCAACATAGTATCAGAGCCCTTTGCTTAACAGCATTCCTTTCTCTTCTTGATACGTAGCTCAGCTCTCTATACGTCTTCTACCCCACCTCCGCCAAATCCTGCTCTGCCAACGGTCGCTGAAGTATCCATTTCTCCCTCGCCTTAGTTTCTTGTTTCCAATATTAAAAATGTTGTTCACATTCAACTTCTACCCGATAATTATCCTACTTGGAGATATCAAATATTTAAGCTATTCAGGCTAATGGCTTTTCAGGTTACTTAGAAGGAACTAATACATATCCTCCGAAACGACTTATCAGATACAACTCACTCTCAATCCCCACTACACTCTTCGGCTTTTGATTGGCCAAAATTTAGTTGTTGCCGTCTTCGCCACTATCTCTTCATCTATCCTACCTTATATCCTCAATTTTGACACGTGCTTCTATTTGGTCCACTCTTGAATGCATATTTTATTCTACCTACCAGTCAAGAGTTCTCTCTCTATCTATCTTACCTTACATCCTCAATCTTGACACGTGCTTCTATTTGGTCCACTAAATGCATATTTTATTCTACCTACCGGTCAAGAGTTATTCATCTCAAAAATGAATTACATTCCTTGTCAATGCAAAATCAATCCATGACTGACTATCATGTCACTATGAAACACTTAGTCGATGATATAGCTGCAATAGGAGGTTCCATTAGTATGGAAGATATTATTCTCTATATTTTGAAAGGACTTCCAACCAATAATTATCAAGCATTCAAGACTAGCATCCGAACCAAGCTCACTACTATCAGTCAAGATGCTCTTTATTTTCTCGTGTAGTGAAGTCGTAAATCAAGCTACCAATGTTGTCAAAGAACTCACGGTTACCGATTCAACAACTGCAGCCAATCCTCGCTTCGCCCTCACCTCCACCCGTGGCCGTGCTAGTGGCCGATTCTTCAACACTCGCGAGCACGGCAAATCTAATTCCGTCAATACATTCCTACGAACTCACAAATCATGCTTCCCAAGTGACTACCAAATTTGTAGAAAGCGTGGTCATTCAGGCTTCGTTTGGGACAACTTTCTTACTGCTTCTTAAAACAGCTTTTTAGTACAAAAATTTTAATTTTTGTATTAAAAAACTGCTTTAAGAAGCAGTAAGAAAGCCGTCCCAAATGAAGCCTCAGTCTTTACCTGCTAGCATCGCACAAATCTGCAATACTCCCCATCACCTAGCAATAACAATGTCGCATTGTGATCTCATGAATGTTTCAAAAACTACCAATATTAGCTCAGTGCCCCCCGACAGTCATTTTCCAGTGCTCCTACAATATTAGAAAAATATATGAGCACAAAAAGTTTGGACGCTAGAATTGAATTGCCTATATATATCTCCTGCTAGTCAAGTATCTTCACATTTGCAAGACCTCGTCTGCACGTTTCATCTGTAGGTATAACATTAACAATCAGAATTCGGTGACTACATTGGTTAGGATACTGCTATTCCTTAATTTGATTATATGAAATTTATTGCAACTGCAAGGGTACATGCCACCGAATTCATATGACCAATGAATTCAAACCAAAGGTAGATTCACATACTTCCTATTTTTGAGTCAGATATCTAACTTCTTTGTTGCTAAGAAACACTTCGCCATTGTCGCTCTTCATATGGATGTACCAGTTAAGCTCATCAATGTAATATTCTAAAACTATGGCTTTGCGAGTAATATAAACTTCAAGAAAAACCTTTATAAAAACATAATGTAGCCTAAAACAATAATTTAGCATATCTAATAGACAGATATTAATAAAGTTCTAAGTTATTTGGAGTCTGTCATCTAATAATCGTATTTGCATGGTAATGAAAACTGATCATGGATAAAGAAGATAGAAGACTGGATAAAAATGATATGGAATGTGAGACATCTGCGGGATCGAGTGACTGGGGCTTTGTAATTGTGCTAAGCAAGGCCATTTGGTAGCTGTTTCTGCTTCAGAGGCCATGGTTCCCCGGCCATCACAGCTTCAATTTCCCATGTTTGACGGGGCACATTTGTAAGATTCCTGCTGCCATTGGATGTAACAACCTACAAGATTAAAGAAACCAAACAGTCAAAAAAACTCATAATGTGGAAATAAAATAATTAAAAGAGATGAAACTTGTACAAAACTCCGAACAATTTGATCTTAAAAAAATAATTTTAAGATTTTGTAGACAAAATAGTTTATTCCTCTTATGCAAACAATGACAAAAAACACTTGCATATATGCCAAGAATTTTTGAAGCCCTAACATACTTGCATAGGTTTATTGATAACTTAATATTACAATTACAATTTACAATGCAACCTTACAATTACAACCAATGTAACATCCAGTTGACAGTTTCTATGCTAGAGTGTTATAACAAATTGTACGTCGAGGCTTAAAGAAACCTGGCAGATATCCTTGTTTGTACAATAGGGGATATACTGATATCATTATTAACAAAGTTTTAAAGTAATTTCTCTTTTCTCAAAAAAAAAAAAAACTAAACTAGAGAAAGCTTTATACAAATTTTCCAAAAGATAAAAAGCTAAAGATAAATGACTAAAACATAAAACCAAACACCAGAAACGTCTTCACCAGGAGCACTGGCATATTCAGAGCGAGCAATCAACACTTTATCAGTAAGCTTAGGAAAAGCATAACACAAAGCAGATGCACAGTTCTTATTTGAAAGTCGCAATCAGATAGAAATTGATTTTAAAATGGTACTCTAGTATTTTCTAGTAAAAGATAATTCTAGAATAAAGATCTTTATTCAGTGCACTGGTACTGAACAAGACTTTCTTTTAGACATATTCTAGAACTCTACTAATTCTGGTTATGAAAGTCCAACAATCGTTAAAATTAAACTCACTTCCGTACATTTTACAAGGAGGCTAAATGCCTAAATCCAACATAAACATATATCACACTTCAGAAAAACAAAAACATATATCTTAAGAGAAACGTTCGGCCAATGCAAGTCAAATAAAAGAACAGATGCTCTATCACAAACTGGAATTGCATTGCATCGGCAGAACCATTCATACAGGCTTTAGAAAAATTTCATCATACGTTGCAGATAAAATACAGTTTAAGAACATTAAGCTACATCAATATTTTCAATACTGCATCACTTTCTCAGATTTTCTCTTATGTATAAAATCATGAAGCATCCCTTGCACAATTACCTCAGTCTACACTGCATAAATGCTATAAGAAGATAGCACCTAAAGATACAATTGCATTATAAACCTTTCACCTCAACTAAAAAACATCAGGGACTTACCACATCACTCTCAATTCGAACACCACCAAAGTTATTGAATCTATCTAGTTCTTCCTTTTTAAGGAATTTCGACAACATTGGATGCTCCAAAGCAGGATTTAGAAGAGCATCAATGAAATAGCACCCTGGCTCCACAGTTATCACCTGAAGTACAAGCAGCAGTTCAATATTTGCAGTAAATTCACAAAATTAATATGCTTTTATTGTACGAACACAAAAGGACAATAAGCACAAAGAGTCTATAAATGACACATGCCAAGCATGAGCATATCTGATGCAGAGCGGAAAAAGAAAGAGAGCAAATAGAGCACCCAAAGTCCAACGGTAGATAGACTGAAGAGAGGATGTGAGAGGAAAACAAAATTTTAATTCATTATAATAAAATCTCTATTTATAAAATAGAGTTATAGAGATAATATTTATAAACAGTTATCACCTGAAGTACAAGTACAAAATCTCTATTTATAAAATAGAGTTACAGAGATAATATCAAGATTTTTGAACTCAAATTGTAAATAATTCAAAATTCAATCATTATATTATCAAAAAGGATAATTAATACTAATTTCAATTATAATAAATCATTATATTATCAAAAAGGATAATTAATACTAATTTCAATTATAATAAATTCAAAAATACTAAATTAAATGAAATAATTGACATAAATACTAAAATAACCAAAACTTAATTTCTTTGCATCATTAATTCCCTTGGGCCCAATAATACTCTTTCTGAAGTGTTATGTAGAAGACTTTTTGCTTGGAAGCCTGATAGCGATGCTGCGGGAACTACTTCATGAACATCCTTTATATATTTATTAGTCATAAAAAGTAGAATCTTAAGGCTACAAATGCCCATTCGCTTCATAAGGCCATATTTGATCAGTTGTTTAGAAATTCTAATACTTGCACGTCCATGAAAACAAAGCTAGAAAAAACAAATATGGCAGTGCGCATACCAATTTGATGGAGACAATTGTAGAAAGATGATATTAACTGATGAAGAAGCTGACAATAACAATAGAAAATTGCGGAGAAACAATAGTGAATAGAAGGTTCTCAACTACAATAACAATTTTCCAACAAAATCTCTTGTTCAAGCCCACTACAAGCATAAAATAATTCATCATCATGCACAGGTTCATACAGTGGGGAAGGTATTGGGATTGGTGGAGTTGGTGGAGCATTAGAGACTGGATGGTTGGACTTAATATGATCCTTGAACTTTTGTCAGCCACAAATACAATTTTTTTTTAAACTCTTTGCAACATTAACAAAAGTTTTAGATAAGCTGAAATGAGTTGCCGATGAGATCAGGGATAATTAAAATCATAATATGATCTATAAACAATTGAATAATCCTCAACTGCATCATGATGCATCTTGGAAGTAAAACAAGCAAATAAAAGAGAAGAAAAGCATAGAAACACAAAGATAATGGTTGTTTTCTGACTTCTCATTCAAAAGCAATGCGAAATACAATTAATCTACTATTCAAGAGGTAGATCGGCCCGCCCAAAAATCCTAGACGCTGCTAGGAAACTCACAAAGAAAACTACAACAACAAAATAAATTGCAAGCTACCAAAATAACATAGTTAGCCCTAAATAGGATCTTCTAATTCACTCACAAATCAAACCCCTTTTCTTAATTAATTCCCTCCCAAATCAACCCTTTTTCCTTAATTAATTCCCTCTTAGATTTGAATTCAAAAATTAAAACTCTTTTCCTAAATAATTCTCCCTTAATTCCTCTTTACATAATGAATCATATCTTTCCCGGGCCCCACAAGGGGGGCAGAACCCCCTACGTTCTCCCTACAAGGTTTCGCCCAGTTCAGTCCCTAGTTCGATCCAAGCTGGCCCCCTGCATATCAAAACTCCTTCCCCAAAGACGCACCTTTTCCTCAAGGTCGACAGATGGGACCTGTCTCCTGATCGTCTTGTATGGCTCCCATGTAGCTTTGCGCTCCAGTAGGTCCTTCCATTTGACTAGTACCTCAACCTCAGACCCTCATGTCTCAAACACGGATTGTTTTGGTTTCATCCAGTAGTCCTTCCATTTTAACCAAAATTTCAATCAGAAAATTCTCATCCACAACTTTCGCAAAGATCAATCAAGTAAACCAAAGTGAAGGGATGTAAATGCAAGAAAGTAAAAATAAAAAAGCAAATCAGATTTTTATATTGGTTCAGTCGAATCAACCTACATCCACTCCCCAAAGGTCGTCCTCTTTGGGTATTGCACTAACTTACACTCCTTAAGCACACCGCCATATAAAGAAACCCTTCGTCCTTACCAGATAGAGAATAACATTTACAAACTCTTCTGAGCATGAAGAATCTCCCTTCTTTCGCCTCCCGGCCAGGTGAAGATGCCGCTCCCTCATTTTGATCCTCGCACGGCGGAAATGTTAAACCCTCCTGCTCCTTGCACGACGAAGATGTTGTTGTTTCCTTTAGCTCCTTGCTACGGCGGAGATGTTGTCCCTCCTTCAGCTCCCCACTACGGTGAAGATGGAGGACCGAAGGTGTAGGCTAATCGGAACAATCGTGTGACTCCCTCGCACCCCTTGACACCCTCAAGGAAAACACTCCCTCAACCTCACCTCCTTTCCCTCCCAAGTGGCTTGGACACCCTCTTACAAGCAAGAAGACTCCCTCTTCTTTTCTAAAGCTCTCTCCTTGAAAATATATACTTGGTAACTCAACCTCAGACCCTTAAGTCCTATCCCAAATCAAATTATCGGGAAACTCCTAAGCGGAGCAATAAGCCCCTTCCCAAAATAAATCTAATGGGCAACTCCTAAGCGGAGCTGTAAGTCCCATTCCAAACCAAATTACTGGGCAACTCCTAAGCAGAGCCTTAAGCCCCCATCCCAAACTAAATTAATGGGAAAATCCTAAACAGAGTCATAACCCTCATCCTAAATCTAAATCCTCAGACAACTCCTAAAAGGAGCCATAAGCCCCAAACTAAACAAGTTAACGAACATTCTAACATATATAAGCCTCGAAACTTAAACCATAACGAAACCAAAATCAACAAAATAAACCACCTCAATCTACTTAGGATTACTGAGAGCCCTATGGTTGCTAATCAAATTCCCTGAATGCTAGAACCAATGGTTTGTTGGTGTTGGTAGATTGAGATCTATGGTTTGGTATCAGAGCTGGTAGCAATCAGTGCAAGAAGTGATGATCGAAGATTTGCAAAGGAAAATCAAACAATTACAACAATTTTAAACTAGGTTTGAACAAAGAGAAATTGCAAAAGGACATGATGAGGAGGAAGAGACTAACCTATTTCATCGAGCCCCTTTAAGCGGTAGGGACTGATGGAAGACTACAAAATCAAGAATGATTTGCTCATTTCGATAGATGATTGGATCCCGTTGAATTCGTTATTGGCTTCACACGGTAGAGAGGATTCTTAAATTCAAAGAAGTGTAGCCTAATCACATCGTCAAGTTAGTTGTCATCAAATTAAAGAAGAGTGCATCGTTATAGTAGAAAATTTTAAAATAAACAAGAAATCAAGAAGGATGCAGTAAAATCACAAGATGGTCAAAGATGGAGTTATAATAAGAATACTTGTTCAATCAATACTAACAAATCCTCTTGAAATTTCATAGGTTCCAGCAAAACCAACTCAGAGTGGAGGAATAAGTCACTAAATTTGAATAGATGTTGCTCAAATAAGACATTATGGAATTTTTTTAAAAAAATACCATTGCTTAGTTCTTGAGAGAGCTGCAACCTTCCATTGCAAATGTAGTCCAATTATAATCATATTGGACTTTTCAAGATGTTGTAAATTTGGCCTTCAAGGTGGAAAAACAGTTGCATGTTGGCAAGAACCCGCAAGGAAGAATGCTAAATAGGGAAGCTGGACTAGAACGATCCGTTTCCACAATAAGAATTATGCTGGGACTCTGATAGACCGGTCCAGGAGGGACTGCTCCAGCCGGCCCAAAACAAGGGCCGACCCCTTGCATATAGCAAGCGGAAGCCTGCTGTTTCCGTACAGGTGGGGCCCACAGCATAAGTAGAGAGAGAGAGAGGGATTAGAAGGAAATTTTGAATTTAGAAGGGTTGTTTAGTTGTTTGGGAGTTTAATTTTTGTGCTTTATGTAGTAGGGTTGGATTAAGGTTAGGGTTATCTTGAGTTTTCGGAGTTTTTGTGATGCTTTGGTGTTCTTGGGCTCTAGCGGCGTCTACAGATTTAGGAGAGATTGATCCTTCTCTCAAATTGCGGATTAATTGTATCATGTTATTTTCTTTCATCTATTATTCAATCAAGAGTGTTTTTCATGTTTTTCCTCCATTAAAGCCTCGAAACCTACTTGGTGAGATTACTAGAATTCTAATTTCAGCAATCATTTTCTGTTTCTACTACTATTTCCTATCAAATTGGTATCAGTAGTGCTTTCCGAGGCTGTTTAGGCCATAGTTTAAAATTGCACAATAAGAGGCGAGCCTCTGCGCAAATCTACCCCCAAAAGCTTCATTGCTTAAGCAATTGGAAGAACTGGTGAGGCTTACGCCTCACGGACTCTGAGGCGCGCCTCAGAGGGGCAATTGCGCAATTATGAGTGAGGCGTAAGTCTCATGTAACCGGGTCCCACTCACTTAAGTGAGTAATAAAAAAAAGAAATTACATTACATACCTTCTTCCCCAAGTCCAGAACCGCACGCTGCCTCCGTTTCCGCCAGAACAGCAACCCTGCCTCCGTTTCCTTTGTCGCACGCTAGCCTCCCTTTCTGCCGCCTCTCCCGCCGGCGCCGCCTCACGCCGGTGAGCATAGAGTGTCCGACCGCCCTCTACGACAACTCCTCTACGCATTTTAGGTATTTTTTTTAAGTTTAAGGAAAGATTTTTCAAGTTATAGAAAATCTAGGCTTTTTAATTTTTTGAGATTTTTTTTTTTTGTTTTCGCTTTTTTGCATTAGGAAACATGGTTAAAGGAAAGGAAAAGACAAATACGGCATTGCGGCGTGACCCTTCTTGGAAATATAGTGTGCAAGTTGATATAGGAGGCGGCGAGAAGATATATGTGTATTTAAAATTTAATTTTTGTGATAAGGTGAAGAAGGGAGGAGTTACTCGCATGAAGGAACACTTATCCGGCTCACATAAGAATGTAGCACCTTGTGCAAATGTACCGGATAAGGTGAAGGAGGAAATTATTGCTTACATGAAGAAGAGTACCACGGCCAAACATCTACAACAGGAGCAATTTAATGAAAGGGTCGAATATGGTTCTTATTTCGGAAGCAAGAGTGGAAAGGGTTCTTCCTCCACTATACATAATAGAGGTGTGCGGAGTCCTATGGATCAGTATATGATTTAGAGCTTGTTCTATTTCGAAATAGGGATGAATGTTTTGGTCTGCAAGCAACGAAATCTACTATTGCTCCAGGTATACTTATTTTTGCAAAGTATATGTACATGCATAACACTTTAATATGTTCTGATTATCATTTTACTTCATGAAATAGTTGAATGGTAGATCCAATTTGGTAATTCCACCCCTGAGTTATAGAGTTTTGCAGTTAGAGTTTTGGGCCTCACTTGTTCTTCCTCTGGGTGTGAGCGAAACTGAAGCACGTATAGTCAAATGCAAACGAAGAGAATAAATCGACTTTTAACACTCAGAATGAACTCCCTTGTGTATATTATGCAAAACAAGAGGTTGAGAGATAGAAGGTTGAGGAATAAGGGGTTAAAGGATGATGAGGACCCTTTAGTGTGCGATGACGTGGCGTCTGATAATGAGTGGTTCATAAATGATGAGACAGATTTGACATTATCAGATCTGCAGCTAGAGGATCTTAGTGTGGATGTCTTGAGGGGCGAAGCAGATCAAGTGGGCATATCCACTAATACCACACCACACACATCTACTAGTTCTGCATCTACACAACAAGCAAATAAAGGCATCTCACAATTTCTTTTGTTATATTACATTATATATATATATATAGATATATATATATATATATATATATATATATGCAATTAACATGACACTAATCATTCTTATTGAACAGGGAAGAGAAACGTGGGAAACATTGAAGTTGATGAAGATTTGACATTCATAGATACAATTGAAGAAGAAGATTACCTTGAAGACCCAATTAATGATGGGACATGATTGAATTTTATATGTTATTTCTTATTTGTACTTTGGGAGTTTTGATAGACTTATATTTGTGATTTTGTACTTTGAATTATACTATGAGATGCATGTATTGCATCTATTTTATTGTTTTCCACTAATTTCACTTCTCATTTTGATGTTTTTATTGTATGATAGACTCTTACTATTATTTGCCTGTTAGAATACGTTAATTCTCATTTACGCAATTCTTCGTCCGTGAGGCTTACGCCTCACACCGTCTCGAGGCTTACGCCTCACCTCAAGGACCAAAAATGCCTCGAGGCTTATTTACGCAATTTTAAACCTTGGTTTAGGCTAATTCCTATAGCTGTTTTTCTTGTCCGGACAATTGTTTTTGCTGTTTTTGGAGTGGAAATATGAATTTTTGAGCCTAACAAAGATCTGGGTATCACTGGTGACCAAGAAGGTGGATGCGTTGGAAAAATGTCGTGAGGGGGAGATGAACCAAATCAAAGCAACGGTGGATGATAGAATTTCTTTCATGGAAGAACAATTCTCCGACCTACATGACATGATGAAGAAGATGTTGGATCTCCACAATCAAACGACGGCATCAGAGGCGAGAATGTCGTAAGGGAAAAATACGAATTTTGAAATTTGTAGGGATGAAAATGATGTGGAGATCCTAGAGGGAGAAGGGAGAAGACATGTCATACTCCAAGATCTATATTGGAAGAATTATATTTGTCTTTCATTTTAACCATTTAACTAGAGCTTATCAATGAACAGCGGAAAGAAACATGATTATATTTTTATCCTGTCTGAAGCCTCATTTCATAGGATCCTTACCATTTTGCTGAAAATATATAAAACCATATAATGAGCACATATGCCAGCAAGTAACTAAAATGCTACAACTGAAAGCAATGCAAGATAAAAGAGAACATGTAATAAATCATATAAATAAATATATACATCAATGTCTATACTGATAATCTGTATCAATTTATCCTTTTATAGTTCATTATATCTCAATCCATTATATCATCAGTTATAATATCAGTAACAGTCAACAGTACTAATACCAAAAACAATATTAGTATCATGATCAATAACGTTAAATAGTGTTAATGATAATAAACAGTATTAGTGTCAGTCACAATATCAATACAGTATTCATAGCAATGTCGGTATCAGTATTCAGATATTCAATGAGTGTATCTTAAGAGTATCTTGCTCTTGCATATATGACTCCTAATTAGTCTCCCCTTATAACTCTCAATCAACGTACTCTTTATAACTTTCTTTGAATCACGTGAATCAATCGCCCTGACTCCTTATAACTCCCGATTAATCTCCATCTCCTTATGACTCCCAATTAGTTAATCACGTGGATTAGTAGGGTATCATGTGGAGTTATCATATCATGTATCTGATATCATTCAATACTTCATTTAAAATGCAATAAAATCATATCAAATCATTGAGAATGATCAAATCTATAACATATCGTTAAATGGTGAAAGCTTATGAGATTAGTAGATAATACATTTTTGATAAATTTAAGAAATAAAATTCATATATATCAAAACCATTAAAAACAGGAGTAAGAGATTAGTCGCATACAATAAAAAGAATAAAATCGATAATAGGAATGGCTAACAAATATGATCCAAAGACCTTTGTCTCTGCTCTCTTCTTTCCCTCTTTCAATTTCTTCTTTTCCAAGCAACCAAGTGAGGGAGTCGGTGGGGTGAGGCAATATATATATATATATATATATATATATATATATATATATATATATATATATATATATATATATATATATATATATACACTGTTCATGGCTTGGCGCCACAGCGCTCACCAGATAGCGCCAAAGAACTCTACTTCAAAATTTTCAAATTTTTCAAAAAAATTTATTTCACATATTTGAATTATTATAAGACACACCATCTGGAACCCTTCTAGAGGGAGGAGAGAGGTGGAAGGTATGGAGAGAGGCATGAACATGTGAGGTATGAGCAAAGGGGTGTTGATTGAGAAAGAAGGAAGGGAGATTATGGTTAGAGAGGTGCTGATTTTGAGGGAAGAAAGGGGGAATTCGAAGAAGGGTTTAAGTATGAACGTGGAACAAAGGATCAGGACACTGAGGGGACCACCCACTTGGAGAAGGGGAAGAAGCTAAAGATGCCCATCTTTGAGAGGGAGAATGCATACAGGTGAATTTAAAAGGTAGAGAGATATTTTGCCGTCAATTGGTAGATGGAGGAGAAAAAATTGACGACAGCTGGCTTATGTTTGGAAGGGAAGACATTGGCTTGGTACTAGCAAAGAGACATGGGGCAGCCCATATAGAGTTAGAGAGAGTTCAAAGAGTGCTTATTGAAATATTTTTGAACCAACAGGGTAGGGGACTCTATGAGTAGTTCTTTGCCCTAGTACAGTAAGGTTCGATGGCAGAATACTACAAAAGATTTGAGTACCTAGCGAGGAAGCTGAGGAAGGTGAGAGTGAGACCGGGGTAGAGAAGGACAAGCTGCGTCTGGATGTGATAGAGGTCTCCCTGAACTCAGTGGTAGGATTCACTCCTAGCCATAGCATGAAGGTGAAGGGGGAAATAGCATACTGAGAGGTGATAGTGTTGATTGATAGTGGGGCTACCCACAATTTCATCTCCAACTAGGTTGTGCACCAATTGTGGTTGACTTTGGTGGATACATGGAGTTATGGAGTGATGATGGGCACCAGGAAGGTGTAGACGGGCAAGGGCATCTGTAGGGAACTATTGTTGATCATAAAGGGGATTCAGGTGATGGAGGATTTTCTCACATTGGAGTTGGACAACATTGATATAATCTTGAGGATGAAGTGGCTACAGACCTTAGGGAATACCAAGGTTAATTAGGGGGGCATTGACCATGGAGCTGGTGGTGGAGGGGAGAAGAGTAGTGATCAGGGGAGATGCAGGGTTATCCAAAGCCATGGTATCCCTCAAAAGCATGGTGAGGAGCATGCAAGAGGTGGGGGGAGGTTTTTTGGTGGAGTTATAGAGATTAGTGGGGATTATATTAGAAGAGGGTGGAGACATTCCTCTTTCAGTACAACCGTTGATATAGCAATTCAGTGAGGTCCTTCAGACACCTCAAGGATTCCCACCACCAAGGGAGCAAGAGCATGTCATCACTTTGAGGGAGGGGGTGTCACCCATCAGTGTTAGGCCATATCGTTCCCTCAATTTTAGAAGGATGAAATTGAGAAATTGATCAGAGAAATGCTCGAGGCAGGGATTATCAGGCTAGTGTGAGCCCTTTTTTTAGTCTAGTCTTACTAGTTAAGAAAAAGGATGGGAGTTGGAGGTTCTGTATTGACTACAGGGCTTTGAATAAGGAAACTACCAGACATGTTTTCTATCCCAGTGATAGATGAGCTAAGTGGGGCAGTTATCTTCACCAAAATAGATCTGAAGTCTGGGTACCATCAGATCCACATAAAAAGGGAGGACGTGCCGAAGACTACTTTTAGAACACATGAGGGACATTATAAGTTCTTTGTGATGCCTTTTGGCTTCACTAATGCCCCAACTACATTCCAATCCCTAATGAATAGAGTGTTCCGACCCTATCTTAGGAGATTTGTGTTGGTTTTTTTTTTTGATGATATCGTGGTGTACAACTAATCAGATGAGGAACATTAGGAGCACTTAAGGATGGTCCTATAGGTGTTACAGAAGCAATAGCTGAGGGAAAATTTGAACAAATGTTGCTTCACACAGGCTAGTGTGGAGTACTTGGGACATGTAGTATCTTAGGAGGGTGTAGTCGCGGATCAGGCTAAAATTGAGGCAATGTTAAAATGGCCGCTACCAAAGAATCAGAGGGAGCTAAGGAGATTTCTAGGGCTAACAGGATACTACTGGAGGTTCGTGAGGGGCTATAGCACCATCGCTTGGCCACCGATAGAACAATTGAAGAATGATAACCTCATAAGGGGGGGAGTCGGCCACCGTAGCTTTTGAGAGGTTGAAGGCCATGACCACCATATCGGTCCTAGCCCTACTAGATTTTAGTTAGGTTTTTGTAGTGGAGACGAACGCATCAGGGTATGGTTTGGGAGCAGTACTCATGCAGAGCCATCGACCCATTGCTTACTTTAGCCAGGTGTTGATAGCTAGAGCTAGATTGAAGTCAATCTATGAGAGGGAGTTGATGTCCATTGTGCTAGCCATCCAAAAATGGTGACCTTACTTGTTGGGTTGATTAAGACGGACCAACAAAGCCTGAAGTACTTGTTGGAGCAGAGGATGGTTACAGAGGAGCACCAAAGGTGGCTGTCAATGTTATTGGGATATGACTTTGAAATTCAGTATAGGCCCGAGATAAAGAACAAGGCGGCGGATGCCTTTTCAAGATGGATGGGGGAGCTCTAGGAAATGGCAGTATCGGTACCCCTGATGTTAAGATTGGGGGGGAGGGGGGGGA
This sequence comes from Dendrobium chrysotoxum, assembly GCA_019925795.1. NCBI lineage: Eukaryota > Viridiplantae > Streptophyta > Magnoliopsida > Asparagales > Orchidaceae > Dendrobium > Dendrobium chrysotoxum. The sequence goes on along the minus strand of CM034314.1, from coordinate 21,726,726 downwards.
GGGGGGGGAGCATTAAGGAAGAAAGTGCACGGGATGAAGATCTAGGGAGGATTAGGATAGATTTATTAAATGATAGGAGTAGTCATCCTGGCTATTCCCTAGAAGGGGAGAGACTGATATTCCAGGGGAGATTTGTGATGCCTATGACATCAGTCCATATTCCACACCTACTGTAGGAATTTTATGGGAGTGTGGTTGCGAGTTACTCGAGGGTGCAGAAGACCTACAGAAGACTGACATCAAAGTTGTATTGAAAAGGGATGCACAAAAATGTGGAGTTGGTAGCTAGTTGTGAGGTATGTCAGAGGAATAAATATATGGCCATAGCTTCAGGGGGATTACTTCAACTCCTGGCTCTACCTGATCGGGTGTGGGAGATCTTCATGAATTTTATGGACAGGCTACCCCGATCTGAGGGGTTTACAATGATTCTGGTGGTAGTGGAAAAACTGAGCAAGTATGCTCACTTCATCCCCCTATGACATCCCTACACGATAGTGATAGTGGCAGCAGCTTTCATTAGAGAGGTAATCCAACTGCATGGGGTACCCGAGTCTAGAGTGTCCGATAAGGACAAGGTGTTTCTCAGCCACTTTTGGAGGAATAATTCAAATCCCCGGACAGATGGGCAAACAGAGGTGGTCAACAAGAGCCTGGAGACATACCTACGATGTTGTGTCGGAGACACCTCGGCTTTGGGCCAAGTGGCCAGCATGGACAGAGTTCTGGTATAACACTTCATATCATTCTGCTTCCCAGATGACCCATTCAAGATGTTGAACGGATGAGACCTACCTCACTTGGTACATTTTGAGCAGAATAGCACTCTAATTTCTTCAGTAGAAGAATACTTGGAGAAGAGGGACTGGGTGTTTAAAAAACTGAAAAGGTATCTACTGAAAGCTCAGCATATTATGAAGAAATGTACTGAAAGGCATAGGAAGGACGTCCAGTTCGTAGTTGGCGATAGGGTATTCTTGAAGCTTCGACCTTACCAATAGAGGACGGTAGCTAACATGAGGAACGAGAAGCTAGCTCGGCGATATTTTAGCCCTTATGAGATATTAGAGAAGATTGGAGCAGTAGCTTATCGTTTGAGGTTACTCCCCACTGCTACCATACATCCAGTGTTCCACCTATCTCAATTAAGAAGAGCTATTGGGGATCACACAGCTTGTTCAGAGTTGCCGGCCATGCTAACTGAGGAATTGGAAGTGGTTCTAGAACCACTAGAGCTACAGGGGGTATGCCAGGCTAAAGGAGGGATCAAAGAAGTGTTGATTAAATGGAGATATCTTCCCAATTATGACACTACATGGGATCCGTACGAGAGGATTCAACATCGATTCCCCTCTTTTCATCTTGAGGACAAGGTGATCCTTTGGGAGCGGGGTATTGATAGACCGGTCTAGGAGGGACTAGTCCAACCGGCCCTAAACAAGGGCCAGCCCCTTGTATACAGCAGGAGGAAGCCTACTGATTCCGCCCAGGTAGGGCTCGCGGCTTAAGTAGAGAAAGAGAGAGGGATTAGGAGGGAATTTTGAATTTAGAAGGGTTGTTTAGTCTTTTGGGAGTTTAATGTGTGTGCTTTATGTAGTAGGGTTGGATTAGGGTTAGTGTTATCTTGAGTTTTCGGAGTTTTTGTGGTGCTTTGGTGTTCTTGGGATCTAATGGCGTCTAGAGATTTGGAAGAGATAGATCCCCCTCTCGAATTGAGGATCAATTGTATCTTATAATTTTCTTTCATCTACTATTTAATCAAGAGTGTTTTTCTTATTTTTGCTCCATTAAATCCTGAAAAAATGCTTGGCGAGATTGCTGAAATTCTGATTTCAGCAATCGTTTCTATTTCTACTACTATTTCCTATCAAACTCAACCCAAGCACTAAAGAGGATTCGAGTCTTCATAGTAGTAGCCACAACAACACTAATTTTGTTGCATTTTCGGCTTGGAAGTATTTTAAGTGCGCCATGGTTTTGGCGATATGGCATCATGTTTTCTAAACCGACGAATAGTCACCCTCATTGAAGACTCTAAACAAGAACGCAAAGAAATTACAAAGATTGATTAGCCCATTCTTTATTTTTTGAGCCATCAAGAAGCCGCAGTCCTGCAAGCTGACAAAGGAAATTTACTTGTTCTTCTGCATCTACTGAATTCACATAAAGAGGAGGAATTGCAGCGACATAGCATTTTTATAACATGCAGTACCATGCGCGGTCCGGTTTGCCAAATAATCATTGACAGCAAGAGCTGCGAGAATGTGATGTCAACTACAATGGTTGAAAAGTTGAAACTAACCACAGAAGATCACTCAAATCCATACCACATCACATCATACCATATTTTTCGATCATGAAGCTCTCCAATTTCTTAGCAGTCGAAAGAAACAGAAAACTGGCATATGACTTGAGCAGAATCGTTGGCAACCTTACATTATGTGCTAAAAAATTAGGCTAGACAATCTAATCAAGTGGCAGATGGTCTCAGCCGCCGACATCTCCTGCTACAAGTATTATAGTTTAAGGTCGTTGGATTTGAATTATTGAAAGAATTAAATTTCGCTGATGCTAATTTTAATAACATTTGGGATAAATGTCTAGTTGGCCCGTTTCATCACTTTCATATAAAGGAAGATTATTTGTTCCATGCCAACCGACTGTGCCTTCCTAGATGTTCTACTCAGCTAGCTATACTGATGAATGTCATGGAGGTGGGTTAGCAGGACATTTCGGTTGGGATAAGACCTTGGCATAAATCAAAGAAAATTTCCATTGGTCGCTGCTTCAAAGGAACATTGATCGGTACATTAAACGTTGTCATATTTGCCTAATAACAAAGACACAAGGGACGAACGCCGAATTGTATACCCCAATGCCGATGCTTACCACTCATTGGGTAGACGTCAGACTTGAATTTGTGCTCGGATTGCCACGGACGTAGTGGAACAAAGACTCTATCATGTGGTGGATCAATTTAAAAACATGATGCATTTTGTGCCCTATAATAAAACACTCGATGCAACTCATATTTTCAATCTATACTTTTGAGTAATAATTTGTTTTCACACATCCCTATGACAATCAAATATGATCATGATGTCAAATTTAGCTTGAATCTTGAATCTAGTTTTGGTCTAAACTCCAATTTAGTTTGATTGCTCACCCCCAAATCGATGGTAAAATGGAGACTGTTAACCCAAATTTAGGAAATTTATTATGTTGGTTTCGGGGGTTGTTAGGAAATGGGATGTAATTTTGGCTCAAATCAAGCTCGCTTTTAATCTATTACAAAATCAATATACCATCAAAACTTATTTGAAGTAATCTATGGAAACAATCCCATTACACCTCTCGATTTGGTTCCTCTAGTGCATACAGCCACATAATCCAGATGGAGAATAGTGAAGCCTTGAAATTCAGCAGGTACATCGACAAGTTCAGTAAGTGATTGCAAAACAAAATGCCAAATATCAAGCTTAAGCCAATAAATTGCGGACGAAGGTGTTAGTCAAACAATAAGATCTTGTTTGGATTAAATTAAGGAGTGAACAATTTCCTACCGGCCCTTTGAATCCTAAAAGAAAAAATCAATGACAGCGCAAATCAAATCTATCTACCTAGTGATTATAATGTGCTGACAAATATTTCTAATTTAAATCCTTACTATGAACCTGAAGTTTCTCCTACTCTAGAGAAATGATGCCGGAGCTAAGCAAAAGCACGAAAAACCCTCCCAGACCATGCTCTATTTTGTTCATTAAAAATTCTGTTAGCTATTTTCTGTTTAGTTGTTCATTATTTTTACCTTTCTGTTAATCTTGTATTGCCTATGTATAGTCTCTCATAAAGCTCCCTGTATGTATAAATATTGTAACAACTAGCTAAGCGGAGGTTTTGGAGACTGTCCTTTAATTCTCTATTTGTATCAGAGTTCTATATACTGAATGTTTCAATTCAGGTGGTTGTTAGCAACCAAAAAAACATCTTGGTTGCTGAATTTCTGCATTGCAGCGGTAGGTTCCAACGATCACTTCTATCTCTCTTTCTCAGGTGGGGTCACATCATTTTTTTGTCATATTCATGTTTTAGATTTACTCCTTTACTCTCCCACTCCACCTCCCTCTTGGTAGGTTCAGCCTCGACCCAAACCCATGCATGGTTGAGATTTCATACAAGCAATCACAATTCTTTTCCATAACAATGGCCAAACAATTTTCTCTTTTTTTTTCTACAAAGATGGTATTGCTCTCTTTCTTTTGGTTTTTTTTTTCAACTTTTTCTCCTCTCTTTTCTTTTTCTTTTTTTTTTTTTCTTTTTTTCCTTTTTCTTTTTTCCCTATGGTTAAGTCCTTTCTTCCACACGACATCAATTAAAAAACCTCTTACCTTATTCTTTGCTTCCTCCCCTCCTTATTTCTCTCCCTTCTCTCCTATTTCTCTCTTTAGCAAGTGTGCAACACACATTTGGCTACACAAATTATAATTCTATGCATGCCCTATATCATCCGCCTCTGCCTCCTCTTTGTAAATTCATGGCATAATTATTAAAACGGTGGATCAAAAATAGGAAACAAATTTTGCACTCAAAGTTATCCAAGCATTATCTATAGTTTCTTAAAACAAACAGATAATACGAATTTACATGGCTTTATGAGTATGAATAAGTTTAGTAATAGAAATGTTGAACTATGAGTACTTGATTATTCATAACTATTATTTAAAATTTGTGCTCATCTTGTAAAGATAAATTAGGCTCCATCTCAATACATCCTTGGTCCCAAGTTGGACTCAAGTTGGTCATCAATCATCCCCATAAATTAATTTTTCCTCTCCTTTAGAATTCTCATCCAAATGCATGGGCAGTTGGGCCTCCATTAATCTATGCTCACTATTTTTAATGGAAGATTATGTTCTTAAATGAGTTGATGCTACTAAAGAAATTATATTTAGGTTATTTTATGATTTATTTCAGTTTTTAAACTAAATTGGTTTTTTTTATTTATTTTAATTAAAGTTAACATTAATTACTATTTTGGATGATATTATTTTTGAATTTTGAATTAATTGGGATAAGATTTGATATCAAAATATTTGATCTATTTTTTGTAATTCTATTTCTATGGATAGGGATTCATGGATTGCATTTTTTATCAGTTGATGATTGAATAAAAGCTTATCGTCCTATCATATTCTCTGTAGGTGGACCATGGGTTTTCTTTCTATTGTCATTTCATTGTAACTTAGAATCACTTAGCATTAGATCAAACTGTTTCTTGTACTCCTCGTAGATTTTGCGTCTTCCATCTTCGACCTCATGCGACCTGCATCGTATCATGATCATTGTGCACTCACCCATGTTGTCACTAGTTGCTACATTTGGTCCACTGCGACTGTATTATCCAATTCATATTTCACTCACATTTTTCCATCTCATGACCCCTTCATTCAATGTCAAGCCTTAGGACTTTCTCACTTGATCACTTCTTCGCACCGAACCAAAATCATGAACAACCAATTATTTTTATAGATGCATGTTCAACCTTAACAGGACACAATGGAGAAAAAGAATTCATGTAGCCGACCCTATATAGTGGGATAAAGATTTGATGTTGATGTTTTTTATGCATGTTCAACCTATTTCATGCTCATGACCTAGTTATATTCTTGAACCCATATGAGTGATCAAAGCAGTTCTAGTTCTGTCTGTATCCATTTGCATATCAACCTCCTGATCGTAGATGACAACAACCCTCTGATTCTTAATTGCGATCCGTGCTTCATCTCGTGGTTGTGATCCAAGTTATGCTCAACAATTGATAAAGGAAGAGTCATATTCACATTGGCATCAATAAAAATTTCATCAACAATAATTTTATATCATCAATTTCTTAAACCTTAATCATAAGCTTTAGATTATTTTTGTTATCACCAAATTGATGCAGCCAATGAAATTCAATTTTTTCAAAATGTATAACTTATATGTGAAAGATACATTACAAATACAAAAGCACAATTATGAAGTTCAAATTTTTTTATTTTCGCTATGGAATCAACATTGTTATTTTATTACATATCTTATCAAGCTTTTAAGTGACCAAGTGGGCTTGATTAATTTGGACACCATTTAGATTTGTCTAAGGTTGATTGAGCAAAATGTTTCTGTTAAATCTCAGCCTTTCGTTTGAAGATCGATCCCACGATCATGAACAGTGATCCGTGGGAAGCCCTCCTGGATCATGATTAATATCTTCCATAACTAGATTTCTGTGTTAGAAAAGATTTTATTTCAGCAATTATTTGTTTCTACATTAGAACTTGTATAGATCTATAAATAGGAAACTTATTGTATAACAAAGTAAGAGTTTTCCCTCTCAAATTCTCGTCGTTTAACATGGTATCAGAGCCAACGGCCTTCATTGCCGTAGAACGATCGTAGATCATCGGAGGAGGAAAAGAAGAAGACGTCGAAGCGGAGCGTTGCCGCAGATGGAGCCCCCCCTGCCAACGGAAGCTTGCCGACCTGCCAATCGACGTCGAAGCGGAGCATTGCGGAAGATGCAGAAGCCCTAGCCGACCGGTGTAATCCCGATCCAAACGTCGTAACTTCCGATCTGACAGGAAGGGAAAGTCGTCGAAGGAGCCGAAGAAGCCGAAGAAGCGACGCACCTCCTGCGAAGCAACGAAGCCGAATAGCAACGACGAAAAGAGCTGGACCCCAAAGCCGAAGCCGGAAGCCCTTCGCTTTAGTACAATTATTGCAAGAAGTCAAGACACACAAAGGAGACGTGCTGGAAAATATATGGAAAACCCCCCAGCAAGGAGTGGAATCAAAAAGGTGAAACAAGGAACATGTCGCATGCCAACAACACTACAAGCCAACCCAACCCAGAAGCGCAGTCCAGCCTCGGAGAATTCAATAAGGAAGATATTGATAAACTGAAACGTCTCCTGGTATCCCTTGAAAAACCAAATGCATCTTCTTCACTTGCACTCTCAAGTAAGTTTCCAATTTCTATTAGTTTAAGTGCCTCTAGAAATCATTTAAAGGAATCATGGATTATTGATTCCGGAGCCACAGATCACATGACCCACTCACTTACCCACCTCATCAACTATACTCCTTGCCCACACAACAAGAAAATCATCACTGCAGATGGTTCTGTCACCACGGTAGCAGGTCAAGGAGACATAACATTATCTCCCTCACTCACCTTGAAAAATGTGCTCCACGTATCTCAATTATCCACAAACCTAATATAAATACAAAAACTTACCAATGATCATAATTGTCAAGCCTTATTTAACCCTACATATTGCTTATTTCAGGACCAGAGATCGGGGAAGAAGATTGGACTTGCTAAGGAGAAATCAGGACTGTACTACCTGGACGGACCAAACCACTCTAAAAATAGCTACTCTATGTTATCCCTAGTTGATAAAAATTCTATGATTTGGCTTCATCATTATAGGTTAGGACACCCATCCTTTGATATCCTAAAGCATATGTACCCACATCTTTTTCAGAAATTAGAAAATAAAAAGTTTCATTGTGAAACCTGTGAGGTGGCTAAACATAAAAGAATCTCTTTCCCAAACAAAAGTGAGAGATATGACACTCCTTTTTACCTTATTCATAGTGATATGTGAGGACCCTAAAAAATCCCCAATATCTCCAGGGCACGCTGGTTTGTGTCATTCATTGATGATTGCACTAGAGTCTCTTAGATCTATCTACTTAAAAATAAATTTGATATTAGAACTATTCTTCCCATCTTTCATACCATGATAAAAAACCAATTCGAGGTAAAAATACGGAGATTTCGCTCCGATAATGCTAAAGATTATTTCAACCAAACCCTTTCCTCCTACTTCCAGAATGAAGGGATCATCCATGAATCCTCCTGTGTTCACACCCCACAACAAAATAGGGTTGCAGAGAGAAAAAATGGTCACCTTCTTGCTTCCACTCGAGCCTTCCTATTTCACTCCAATACACCCAAATCCTATTGGGGGGAAGCCCTCCTAACTACAACTTATCTCATAAATCGACTACCTTCAACAACTTTAGGATTCAAAACTCCAATGGAGATTTTGTCCTCCTTTCACCCCAAGTTTCGAACCCATCATAATCTTACACCCAAAATCTTTGGATGCACTGCCTATGTTCATATTCACAGCCAGGATAGAGGAAAACTAGATCCAAGAGCACTCAAATGCATCTTTGTTGGCTATTCAACTACTTAAAAAGGTTATAAGTGTTATCATCCACTCACAAGAAAAATCCTTGTCTCAGTTGATGTTACCTTTGATGAACAAAATTCCTATTTTTCAAAATCTCATCTTTAGGGGGAGACTGAACTTGAGGAAGATGAGAATGAACTAGCACCTCTTGACCTTCCTCCACCACCTCAAACCAATCCACCTGAAACCCAGAATAGGGAAACAAATGACAAAGCTGTCATTAGATTTGGGAAGGTTTACTCCAGGCGTACAAGCTCAAGCTGTGCTCCAAAGCAGATCCAAGAATCTGAACCATCTCCTGGAAATAAGGTAAGCGCACCACCTCCCTTATACCCTATAAATAACTCCATATCCTTCAACAACTTCTCATCCTCACACAAAAATTTTCTGACTACATTAGAAGATATCCATATTCCTAAGGATATTTCTGAGGCATTATCTAATAAAAATTGAAAAAATGCCATGAAAGATGAAATGCATGCTCTAGAGAAGAACAATACATGGGAGATCGTCAGTCTACCAATAGGACAAAAACCGGTCAGTTGCAAATGGGTGTTCTCAGTGAAATACAAAGCAGATGGCACACTAAAGAGATATAAGGCAAGACTGGTGGCAAAAGGGTACACTCAAACATATGGCATTGACTACCAAGAAACTTTTGCGTCTGTAGCCAAGATGAATACTGTCAGAATACTACTCTCACTAGCAGCCAAGTACAACTGGCATCTAGAACAATTAGATGTGAAAAATGCATTCCTGTATGGGGATCTGGAAGAAGAGATATTTATGGAAATACCACCAGGGTTTAAGGAAAAATCTGAAGGTAACAAGGTGTGCAAACTAAAAAGGGCTCTATATGGGCTCAAACAATCACCAAGGGCCTGGTTTGGAAGATTCTCTAAATTCATGCTCCTTAATGGGTATCAACAGAGTCAAGGAGATCACACATTATTCTTTAAACACTCAGACTCAGGGGGAGTCACAATATTATTAGTTATGTTGATGATATTATCCTGACTGGAAATAACGAAGAGGAGAAAGTTAAATTAAGAAAAAGTCTTACTAAAGAATTTGACATCAAAAAACTTGGTAGACTGAAATACTTTCTCAGAATTGAAGTAGCCCACTCCAGCAAAGGAATCTTCATTTCACAACAAAAATACATCAAAGATCTTCTGAAAGAAACCAGTAAACTAGCTTGTAAACCAGCACCAACACCAATAGAACCTAACCTTAAACTGAGGGAAGCTAGTGAAGATCCAGATGTAGATAAAGGGGCCTACCAGAGACTTGTAGGAAAATTGATCTACCTTTCACACACTAGAATAGATATAGCATTTGTTGTAAGCATGGAAAGTCAGTTTATGCAGAACCCAAAGCAGATTCACATGCAAGCAATAGACAGGATATTACACTACCTTAAAGGAAACCCAGAAAAAGGGATTCTCTTTAGGAGAGATCATGGAATAACACTAGAAGTATATACGGATGCGGACTACGCAGGATCACCTGTTGACAGAAGATCTACCTCTGGATACTGCACATTTCTTGGAGGTAACTTAGTTACATAGAGAAGAAAGAAACAAAATGTGGTGGCAAGATCTAGTGCAGAGGAAGAATATCGAGCTATGGCCTTGGGAATATGTGAGCTACTATGGATCAAAATAATCCTAGAAGACTTAAAGGTCAAGTGGGATGAACCCATGAGGGTACATTGTGATAACAAATCAGCAATCAGTATAGCCCACAATCCAGTCCAGCATGACAGGACCAAACACATAAAAGTGGACAGACATTTTATAAAAGAAAAATTAGACAGTGGACTAATAAGTGTCAACCATGTATCATCAAAGGATCAACTTGCGGACATCCTTACCAAAGGATTGGACAGTTCTTCCTTCCTCAAAATGATTGCCAAGCTGGGCATGACAGACCTATATTCTCCAGCTTGAGGGGGAGTGTTAAATCTCAGCCTTTCGTTTAAAGACCGATCCCACGATCATGAACAGTGATCCGTGGGAAGCCCTCCTGGATCACGATTAATATTTTCTATAACTAGATTTCTATGTTAGGAAAGATTTTATTTCAGCAATTATTTGTTTCTACATTAGAACTTGTATAGATTTATAAATAGGGAGCTTATTGTATAACAAAGTAAGAGTTTTCCCTCTCAAATTCTCGTCGTTTAACAGTTTCCTAAAGATTTGAGATGATGTGATATGCAGGGGGTCAGCCAGCTGGCCCAGCTTGGACCGAACCAAGGGCTGGACTGGGCGGAACTTGGCAAGGAGAAAGAAGGAGATTTGGCCACCCTTGTGGGACCCAGGTTAGATATGATTCATTATGTAAGGAGGAATCAATGGGGAATTATTTAGGGAAAGAATTCTAATTTTGAATTCAAATCTGAGAGGGAATTAATTAAGCAAATGGGCCTGATTTAGGTGAAAATTAATTATGGAAAGATTGCTGATTTGGGAGGGAATTAGGAGAGTATATTTAAGGCTAACTATGTTATCATTTTGGTAGCTTGCAATTTGTTTTCTGTTCTAGTTTTCTTTGTGAGTTTCTTAGCAGCATCTATGGTTTGTGGAATAGTAGATCAATTGTATCTTGCATTGCTTTTGAAGGAGAAGTCAGAAAACAACCATTATATTTGTGTTCATATACCTTTCTTCTCTTTTGTTTGTTGTTTTTACTTCCAAGACGCATCAAATTGGTATTAGAGTGAGGTTTTTGGAGGGATGACAGTTGGAGGGATGATAACAAAGAAAGTAGATGCATTGGAAGGCGAAGTGGGCAAAATCAAATATGGGATGGAGGAGAAGTTCTCAACCATCGAAAGAAAGTTTTCAACTATGGAAGGAAGGTTTTCATCCATGGAAAACCAATTTGGAGGGTGGAGGAGATGATAAAGAAGCTCATGGAGATGCAATTTCAATCGCTAATCCTAACTCGGAATCAACCGAGATTCTCTTGGCTGAATCTATAAGGGAAAAGAGATCGGACAGAAAGAGTTCGATGAGGAGAATTTTTTTTATAAAGAACCACCTCCTAGGGCTTTGAAAAGGAGTGGATTAAGGGTTTCGGATGGGGGATAGTAAGAAGAAAGTTTTATGGTGGAGATGGTGGGGTGACCGACCACTATAAGAGACCTTTGGGCAATGGGAGTGGACAACCAGAAGGAGGGGGAAGGGTTGAGCCATGGGGATCGGGTCATGTGCGACAGATGGAAGAAAGGTGGGATTCCCACCCTTTATACATGGGAGGAACCAATGGTGGAAGAGAAAGTTGGGGCGGAGATACTATGGTGAGGAAGTTGAAGATGCTGGCATTCGAACGGGTAGAGGTGCAAGACAAGAGAGCGAAGGGTCTGTGCTTCCGCTGTGATAAGAAGTATGCACCAGCCATCAGTGCAAGGACCGCACACTCCAAGTTATTATGGTCTATGATGAGGAGGAGATCGGCAATGAGGATCTAGTGGAGGAAGCAGAAGAAAGAGGAGAGCACCAACACCTTGATGTGGCGGAAGTGTCTCTTAACTCAGTGGTGAGATTTATTCCAAATCACACCATGAAGGTAAAGGGATAGATCAGGGAGCAGCTAGTGGTGATTTTGGTGGATAGCGGGGCTACCCATAACTTTATATCAAATCAGGTCGTGGACCGATTGGGATTAGTATTGATGGACACAAGGAGCTTTGGAGTCATGATCAGGACGAGGAAGGTGGAAAAGAGTAGAGGTATTTGCAGGAGGTTAGTGTTGACACTCCAGGATATATAGATAGCGGAGGATTTTCTTCCCTTGGAGCTAGGGAACACAAATGTCATTTTGGGCATGAAGTGGTTGCAAACCCTGGGAGAGACTAAGATGAACTGGAAGGCATTGACCATGCAATTTATGGAGGGAGGAAGGTGAGGATCAAGGGGGATCCTAGTTTGTACAAAACCAGGGTTTCTCTTAAGATCTTGGTAAGGGCAATCCAGGGAGCATGGATGGAACTCTTGGCGGAGCTCTAGAGCCTTAAGGGAGGGGAAGGAATGGAGAAAGAAGAGGAGATTCCAGAGATAGTCCAGCCACTCCTGCAGCAATTCAGTGAGGTATTCTAATTGCTTCAAGGCCTACCTCCCTCAAGGGAGCATGAGCATACCATTAACCTGAAGGAAGGGGGTATCCACTATCAGTGTTCGGTTCTATCGGTACCCATAGATTCAGAAGGATGAAATTGGGAGGCTAATGAAGGAGATGTTGGAGGCCCAGATCATTCGTCCTAGTTCCAACCTCTTCTCTAGCCCTGTGTTGCTAGTGAAAGACGGTAGTTGGGAATTTTGTGAAGACTACCGAACTCTGAATAAGAAATGGTGTTGAATAAGTTTCCTATACCAATCATTGATGAGTTGCTAGATGGGTTTAATGGAGCGGTGATATTCTCCAAGATTAATTTGAAACCAGCATACCATCATATCAGAATGCGGCCTGCAGACAGCCACAAGATGGCTTTCAAAACTCATTAAGGCCACTACGAGTTCTTAGTGATGCTTTTTGGGCTGACCAATGCTCCAGCCACTTTTCAGTCATTGATGAACAAGGTATTCCATCCCTACCTCCGCAAATTTGTATTAGTTTTCAATAACATCTTGGTGTATAGCCGACCAGGTAGAACATGTGGAGCACTTGAGAGTAGTGTTAGTGACATTGAAGGAATATCAGTTGTATGCCAATTTGAAGAAGTGTTCCTTTGCACAACAGAGGGTGAAGTATTTGGGACATGTGACCAAATCAGGAGTAGCTATAGATCTTGGGACTCGCAGGACACTACAGCATGACCATTGACAGAGCAACTAAAGGAGGTTGAGGGAGTCAAGGGGTGTGAGGGAGTCACATAATTATTCTGATCAGCCTACACCTTGGGTCCTCCATGATATGATTGTCGAGCTCTTGGAGAAGACATCTCCGCCGTAGGAGGGACGACATCTCCACCGTAACAAGGAGCTAAAGGAGACAACAGCATCTTCGCCATACGAGAAGCAGAATGAGGGTTTAACATGTCCACTGTGCGAGGAGCAGAATGAGGGAGCGGCATCTTCATCGGGTTGGGAGGCGAAATGAGGGAGATTCATCATGGTCAGAAGAGTTTGTAAAGGTCATTCTCTATCTCGTAAGGAAGAAGTGTTTCTTCACCAGGCGGCATGCTAAATGAGCATAAGTTAGTATAATACTAAAAGAGAATGACCTTTGGGGAGTTGATGTAGGTCGATTCGACCGAACCACTTTAAAAATCTAGTTTTCATTTTCTTTACTTTCTTGTATTTACTTTCCTTCACTTTGGTTACTTGGTTAATCTTTGGGAAAGTTATGGTTGAGGATTTTCTAATTGAAATTTTAGTTAAAAGTTAAAAACAAAATATTTTTCTAAAAGTATGAAAAACAACAATATTTGTTTCTTATTTTTTTAGTTTGAAAAACTTTTTTAAAGATTTCGCATATTATTCTGATTTGATATTAAAAAAAATGAATTTTTAAAATACCAATTAACTCTCTATTGACCCCTATACGATGAACCACGTGCAAGGGGAGCAAAACTGACAAGTCTAGCGGCGCGCGCTTTGACGAAGCACATTACTTGAAAGGTCAAATGACCTCCAATTGCCAAATGAACTGCGCAGTTACGATCAGGACATCCAATTTTTCTAGGTCGAGGCCCCTCGGAGTCTAATCGGACTAGTCGGTATGAAGGGACAGCCGACACCCGAAATTAATACACGACGACGCCCAAACAACGTCTGATTATCGAACAGACAGCATCGTTGTGACCGAAACATTATGAACCTCTAAAAGCTACATTTTCTTTATTCGATCTGGAGCATCCAAAATGGTGGCACGGATCTCGAGGCAACAACACAAATTCGGGGAAATTCGACCTTGACGCTATCCAAATGATGTTCGTTCGTGAAACGGATTTTGCCATTGCTCTGGAATATCGCAAATACTCAAGAACTATACTTTCAATATTCAATTTGGAGCATCTGGACTAGTGGCATGAATTTCGAGACAAAACATGTATATCGAGGAAAGGAGGCCTCGACGCTGCCCAAACGAAGTCCGATCGCAAAACGGACTTCGCCGTTGCGTCCAAAATATCCCAAATACTTAAGAATACCTAAGAATGACATTCAATTTGACAAATTGAGGACATGCGAGGGGGTCCATTCAAATATTGAGCCAAAGCGCACATATCGGAGAAAATTGGCCTCGATGTCATCCAAATGATGTCCGATTGACGAACAGACTTTGTTGTTGCATCCAAAATTCCGCCAATACTCTAAATTGACTGTCAATTTATTCAACAGAGTTTGCGCACGCAAATCGAGGCGATCTCGATGCAACAACATGCATTACGAGAAAAATGGGCCTCGACACTGCCCAAATAATGTCCGATCGTGAAACGGACTGCACCGTTACAATTAGAACATTAACAATACCCTAAATCTATTATAAATTTGTTCAATTACGATTGTTCGACGAGATCGACACGTATTACGAGGTCAAATACACATGACCTTCAAAGGAATGCACGCGAACCAAGGTAATTTCGATTGACTAACGCGTCGCCGCCATTTCAGAAGGCTAATTAATGGTGACAGATCATTAATCAACTTCTAATTTTAAAAAAAAATTCTTAAAAGATTTCTGAGGTCAAACAAAAAGCTCAAATCAAACATTAATATTACCTCGTATCTCCTCGGATGTGCTACTCAGATGAAATCCCTAAAATCCGGCCGGCTGGGTGTCTCTTCCCTAAAATCCGGGGTAGATCTTCACCTCAAACGTTGCCTTAGCCTCGGGTATTGAATCTCGTTGTTAAAAGGAAGCTAAGTGGAAATCTAAGTTTCTTGCTGAAGTGTTTGAGTAACTCTCGTTCATCTGCTCTGAAGCCCTACCCATCTCCTTTTCCACTCGCAAAACCACGCATCACCTAAACCTCCTCACGTCGGCTTCTCCAGTGCAGTTCACTGTCGTCCCTTCTCCACCTCCACCTGACACGAGAGCCCAAATATCCTTCTATTACAGCTCTACATACAAGCTCATCATCCCCTCTTTAATTTCCTGCAAATCACCTAACCTCCAACTACAACAACAAAAGCTAGGCAGAAACGAACCCTCTTCCTCAGTTGCTATAGAGATTTCCCAAACAAATCTTCCCGTCAACCTCTCTACTCGAGCCACCTCCCAAGCCATCTGAATCCTTCTTACAGCCAAACCTTTTTCTCAAGCGTCTGTTGCAGCCAATCCTCAACCTCCCATAGTCTACGTATATATAAGTTAAATCCATATTTATTTGTGCATGCTCTTCTACCCACATGCATCAGTTTTCCTTTTGCTTTTTTTTTTTTACTTTCGCCCTTTTTTTTTTACTTTGCCTATCACATGAGCATCTCTCCCTTCATCATTACTGTTACATTTTCCTATTGTCTGTCTTGTTCTGTTTTACTTTTTGCTTTTTGCTTTTTTGTTTTTGTCCTTATCTTCTTATTTCATTTTGATTCTATTGATAACTGCTAGTAGTGAGATTAGTATTAGCATTATTTTCTATAGAAGTTATTAGTATTATAAATATAATTGCAGCATTTAGTCTTCAGCTTATGTTAATGACCGTCATTATTTGGCGTAGTTAATTAGTAGCTAACAGTGCTATCATTTTCCTTGTGGAATAAGTTGAGGCTAGATACAGACATGTTATTAAAAAAAAAATTAATTTAGTTTTTTTTTTTAGGAAGCAGCTTGTTATATTTTACCTAATGATGTCAGAAAAGTTTATTTTATCAAATATTTATATATCACATGTAGGTTTCCTAATCTACAGAACATTTGTGTTAGAATTTTTTTTTTTTGTATATATTAAACGTTCGCTAAAAAAAATAAGCAGAAATCATTTGGTAAAAAAAAATTTTTTTAAGAAATTGGAAAGTACACACATTGTTTTATTGCTTTTTCTCAAGCCGTATTGTTGACTAGACCAATCTTTTGATTTAATGAGGTCTCTAGTTGTCTGAACTTTTTTTTTTCTCTCAAAGTTTTAACACCTTTGCCCCCACCAAGTTCAACCCACATAAACCCATTTTCCTAACAATCTAAAGCCCACTACACAAGTCCAAGCTTCCCCAAACCAGCCCCAAAACCACTAAGGAAGAAAAATATATAATAGCAAGTCCACAAAGCAATGAAATCAGCCCAAATCCCACACATCCCTCTATACTTTTCAACCCACTGATATCAGCCCATTTACATACCGATAACCCAACTCACCTCACATTCTCTTGACCCAAAAACTCAAGCAGAAGATTCTCTTTTAGCATTGGTTGTTATCATTGGTCAATGTGTTCGAACGTTAATTAGCATTATCATTTGTTAATGTTATTAGCCATTTGCATTGTCATTATTATCATTAGTTTTAATATATATGTATGTGAACAAATGTAAAAAAAAATTTCTTTACTCCTGTTTACACTATATGAATTTAGTTAATTTTATTAACTACTTAAACTATATTTAAATTAGTTAATTGCATTAACTATTTGCACTATAGTTAGTTTGGTTAATTTCATTAACTATTTGAACTATAGTTAATTGAGTTAATATCATTAGTGGCTTGTGCTTTTTTGCAATCTGTGCATGTTGTACATTTCTCTTGCCACTCCGCCACCGTCGTCGCCATCGAAGGTATAATCTCCCCAAACTCAAAACCCTGAGATCCTGTTTTCGGAGTTCGTGGCGCATCGAAAAACCGGCCATACACGCTTTTATTAGCGTGGTGGGATGGGACCTTGGTGCGACGCCTACGACGAGGTGGGTAATCACCTAAAAGCCCCATTTCGGCATTCGCAGCGCACTGGAAAACCGCCTATATACTCCTTTATTACGCGTGGTGGGATAGAAACCTAGTGCGACGCCTACGACGAGGCCGGGTTACTTATAAGTACTCTCGAGTAGGAAAAAGCCAACTGTCTTTTAAAACAGGTACCCTCGCCGACCCCATACATACCTTTATTGTGCATGGCGGGAATGAAGACTACGGCCGTGGTGTCTACGGACACCTACCATACACGTCTTTATTGCGCGAGGTGGGAATGCCCAGACTCCTGTAGTTTTCCTCTAAACGGGGGAGACATCGGGAGGCTACCGAAATTTCCGATGAACAGGGGACTGCACTTGGACTCGAATTTGAACCGAGAGCAAATTAAAAATGAACTCCAATGGATGATGCAGAGGACCAAATTTGAACTCGAATGAACAAATTACAGGAGATTTTATTGGGACTTTGATTTGAACATCAAATAAACTAAAATTCAAACTTGAATGGATAAACAATAGATTTGATGCAAACTTGATTAAAATGAGCACTGAGTGATGACATTGAAATAAGATGAATTTGAACCTAAAGAGAATAACATTAAACCAAACTTCATCTAAAATGAAAACACAATCAAATGACACATGATCAATAAGGAATTTCATTTGAACATGGAATATTGGGAAATTTATCACCTTAATTAAGATGCAAATGAATATATGCAAGACTTATGGATCAATGGATTTATAAGATGTGATTCATTCATATGAAGGAGAAACTTGTGTTGAACACAATGTCAAGCAATTGATACAAAGCGTGTGTTGAAATTATCCATAGACAAATACATTGTGAACAACAAGTCATTTTCAAAGGCAAATGATTGGATGAAGGCATGATCACATGTTTGAAATCAACAACGCAAGATCTTCAATCAATATCAAAGAATCATTTAGCTCAAATGTTCATCGCTTACGAAAAATAAAAAGCGTACAAGAAAATGCAATCACCTACACACGAGCAAGAATTTCGGACATGACATGTTTGTGATCAACAACATGAGACTTTTTAACTAATGTTGACGATGTCATCGTATGAGTTCAAATGCAAGCATCAATGTACAAATTGGAGACCCATCACAAACAAGGGGAAACAACCAACATATGATTGTGAATGCAGTAGACTCCTTGTGAGCATGGGTTGAAAATATACCACAAATGTAATAACCTCTGTATGGTCAATCTTAGATGGTCAATCTTAGTTTGCAAATAAGTACACTGTACCTTTACAAGTGATGACAATCGATATATGACGAATGTGGATATATGTTGGCAATAATAGAAGACTTTTCATATGCCCGCCGTGGTCCACCTATAAGCGACGACGATCAACATATATGAAGAACTTGATAGTTAAATACAACTCGATCAGTGGTCAATGACAAATCACAGATAAGCACATCGACTCATATACGAGTGTTGAAAGGAAGTATGTCGCAGATACGACAGATTTCCAGTACACCCGAATACTCATGTAAAGTGTTATTCGCAAGCAATAACGGAAGACCCTTCGCATGAAGAATAGTATACTCACAGGTGGAGCATCAACTGACAAGCAGAATACCGATTATGTCATAAATGACAATAATGGACAAGCTACAAATCTGAAAACTCCCCTACGACCGATGTCAACCATCTTGCAAGTATACACAGCAGTCCTTACGAATGCTGAAAGACAAGAGGGTAAAATGAAACGGTCCACCAATTAGATATATCGATCTCTTGCAAACAAAAGTGTCCAATGATACTGCAGGAGATTTGCCCAACATTCAATGTGTTAGTTGTAACTACGAAGATCCAACATACAGTGAAAATGACAATATGATGCATCTTAATACATTCAAGCGAACATTGAAACACAATGTTTTGCGCTCATTGGAGTTAATGATCGATATTTGACAAATGTGCTATCGGGGATTAATGCAAAGCTTGGTGGCCTAAACTCTTAATTATAGATATAAAACAAACCTACTATTCCAATCATTCCAAAGGCCGCAACAATTATTTTAGGAACGGATGGCTCGCATAGCTCTCCTAGACGGTCTGATATACCTTCAATTGTTGCAGATGTTAGCTCAAGGCGATGACCACAGATTTCGAAGTGTAGACCATCAGTAAGGACACACAGTCATCCAGAGTTGAAATGATTGATTCTTTATTTAAGTTAACAATAGAAAATAATGATGATGGCATAACCTAAGAGTTTCCTATCAATCTTTATACAAGTTTTGGGAAGAGAAAGCCGAAGCAAATCATTATTTTCAAAAATGAAGTGAATATCAGTTCAACCAAGTCCTGAACATTAAGTTGGATAAGATTATTGAGGCTTGCAAGTTCCTCGATGAATAATGGTCGTGTATCCAACACACCATCCACAGGCAAATGCTAAAAGGACTACGACAAAGGTGAACTTCTATGGCTGACCCCACATAATGGGATAAAGGCTTGATATTGTAGATTAAATTACGTAAATGTTACTTTTGTTACCCATCAAATGTTATGTTTGGATGTTCAATATAACTATCTTTTAAATCTTTAGTAAAAAAAAAACCTCTAAAGATAGTTGGTAATTACTATCTAATTACTTGTTTCAAGAGAAAATTATTACCTTCAAATTGTGATAATTGTAATTTTATTATTCACTGTTTTATTTTAATTTATTTGGTCAGAATTATACACACAACTCATTAATTGGGATTTCATAGGTCAAAATTTGGATTTGTAATGGCGATAACAAGCTTCTCCTCAAAACAGGTCACAGTTTTGTTTTCTTTAACTCAACTCTTTATTTCGTCCACCATCTCCTATAATTTTAAATAAAATATCTAATCTTCTCTCAGAATTCTTCTCCTTTAAAAAATATCATTAATATATAAATAAAAGAAATTTATATGACTGTTAAATCATATTTAAATTTTTATTTTACATGTAAGTAAATAAATATTTTTTTAATATAATACTCTTTAGAGTTGTGTTTTATTGTGTTCTTATTTATTTTAAAATCTTAATCATAACTCCTCAACGCTAATCTAAAATCAATTACAATACCTCCATTAACTTCCTAACATCTCAAACCTTTGATATGGAGTTCCTCATCTTTTTTTCTCAAAAAAAAATTTCATTTCAAAGCCTAAAGGTTTTACCATTAAATCTATTCAAATCCTGCATATCCTTTTCCCCACTACTCACATAACCCTTCTACCATCCCGATATCCCAATCAAGTTGTTGCCTCCGCTCTCAAAATTCTATAGACACCGCATTACATTCAAATCCAAGACAAAGCATATTTAACCCGATTGACGAAGCTTACAAGGATGATTTTTGTGAACAAGCTGATCTCCTTGGATGATTAAGAGGTGCTTCATAAAATTAATTTCTACATAATAGTAGATATTTTCTTCTACATATAAGCACCAAGTTCAAGTAACATTTGCGGATAACAATAATTAAAAAAAAAATTCACTGAAATTACTCCTATTCATGAGGCATTTTAAATTCTTCTTATCTATATTTAATAATACATGGATAAGTTTAAGTTCAAAATGTCTCCAACTTTTTATCCACCATCTTACTAAATGGTCATATTTGTTCATAAAAAGGATGTAAAAATTATATTTTTTTGTGGTCACATGTGCATGCGCACGACTAATAGAAATAAGTTAAGTGGAAACACAGAGAGATGACAAAAGAAAGGAGAGAGGAAACATAGGGCTTGTTGAGAGAGTTTTTCAATTGTTGCTGTGGGGTGATCGAATTGACGAGTAGAGAGAAAGAGAGGAGGAGGGAGAAAAAGAGAATATAAAAGGAAATAAAGACAAGTAGTGGACAACTTGAGGAGAGAAAAAAAGGAGAATGTATTTGGCACTTTTGATTGTGTTCTTGTTGAAATTCCTCAGCATACTGCAAATGTGGCAGTACTAGAGCAGGCGTGGTTGTGCACTAGGCAGGCACATTGATTAGTAAGTGTTAACAAAAAAATGCATCTCAAACTTATAGATATCTACTCCATATCTGACAGAATTTGACAGGTAGTGATACCATGCATGAATAAACTGCAAAATTTGTTAATCCTGGGCAATAGGACTACAGTATATCCACGAATAGTTTTGAAATGTAGAGGTTATGAAGAGAACAATGATTGAACCAGGCAAAATATCAGGGAAATAGTGGATTCGAGCCTGAAGATTTTAGATGTTCTTGATATTGTTGAAATTCGGTTTTGCGAGAATGAAATAATCGGCACCTTCAAAAATTGGGAGTCTGAACATCATAGATATGCTAGATATTGCTGAGATTTTATTTTACGATAATGGAATATGCAGTATATTCAAGGAGCTTCAGACACATTACAAATCCTAAATTGATGTCCCAGTTAACGAATCTCATATTAAAGGCTTACGATTGACAATAATGAAAAAATTTACTAACCATTCCCTCCTTCAGTTCCCTGATTGTTCTTAAAGAACTCAGTCCAGGCTCTTTGGGCCTTTCCATTCCCTGCAAGAAGCATCAGCAAAGTTTGTCAAAAGTTAAAGAAGCAAAAGTGAAAGGATAATATGATAATAAATGATTGTTAGACATAACCGTCATCAGGAATTAAAGAATACAGAAATACAAGAGTAAAATCAAGCACCTCAGTATAGCCACCAGGATCATGAGTGTCGATTCCAAGCAAGTGTCCAAGACCATGAGGCAGGAAAATAGCACCTAACCTTTCTTCCACCATTTCATCAATATCACTAGGAAAAGGCTGAAGATATGAGTTCAATTTGCTTAACAATTTTTCATTAGGTCAATAAAAAATTTAAAAATAAATACCCAACAATGATTCCGACTGTCTTAAGTGATTCAAGGATTATCTTTTCTGCAAGCCTGAAAAAGAGAACAGAAGTATGTACCTTTAACCAACGGAATTTTACTTATTCACATAACATGAAAAATATTATTATGATACATAAACTGACTGAAGATAGATTGAAATCAAGAATACCACTGAAATGCATCTGTTTGCAATCATAAATCCAGTATTTAAATGATGCAAAAAAATTTCAAGTACCTCAACAGCAAGTATGGTTAGTGCTATGCCTTTACCAGGCTTTTTTTTTTTTAATACAAGGAAAGAGTAACTGTTCCTGAGGCCCAAGCTCTTATATTCACCAACTCTGACAGCCAACCACAACTATAGAGGCCTTCCACGTTTCTAAACTCTTGTGCCTCAAGTTCTTTAGAATGCCAAAGAACATAGGAATGAGTTACCAATTTCATCCCTTATATAAAATTTCATAACCAAATATCAAGCCTAATTAATATGAGCGTTCCCCTAAAAATAACTTACCATAACCTATTAGTTCTCTAATCCTACTGAAATCATTGCGAGCACATTCCAGGAGCTATTGTGTGCATGCTTCAGAGGTTTTAGAGCCATATTGAACATGCATACATGTGATGGCGTGCATTCATGAGGTAAATAAGGTCCAAGCATGAGCAATTTTAGGGAAGGAAAACGGCTGTGGTGAAATTAAATTACACATTTTGGTGTGAACAAGCTGTTTGTTTAAAAGAGTTGTTTGGTATGAGGCCAAATGAGTGTCAAGTAAAAAGAAAAATGAATTTAGTTGTAAGAAGAAAAAGTAATGCTAAGTAAAATTTCACTACATTCCAAATACATCAGATACCCTTATGATTTACCTACAAAATAGAGGCAGTCAAATCCACTGCATCTACTTTAATTTGCAGAGAATCACCTTCCTCTCCACTTTTGTTGCTTCCCCATGATGTCGCAACTTCCAGGTTCTTCATTGACTGCAACAATCACACCAATCATTTGCAATCACAACTCTTGGCATCTGATTCAAGCACAACAACCTAGCATCCTTCCCAAACTTGGCAACTCTAGCATCCCTTTCCACTACAACTATTCTCGCAAACAAAAGATAATGCTATCAAAAGGGACGGCATTCATGGTGCTATGTTGTTGGATGGAAGATTCAAGTATATGCAAATTGGTATTAAAGCCCAAGAGTAAAAATAACCTTATTATCATTATTTCTGTATTAAATATTGGATGACATATTCTTGTAGAGATAGATATTACACTTTTTTATGGCTCTCCTTTAGCTCAATAATCATGTAGCTGCAGTCGAGACCATCGTGCAAACCTCTTACTTTACACTCACTAGACTCGTAGAAGATGAGGCCATTAGTGAAGATGAGGCCATTAGTATGAAAAGAGTGATCCTTATAAAAACTTATCAAAGGTAGAAAATTTGTCATCATCTTGCATGTTGTCAAGCTATTATGAGAAGTACTTCAAAGCTAAGATAAAAAGGTAGGCAGAGAGAGTATATTCATGTCTTAACCCTTTACTTCTTTGAAAATAACCCACTATGTCATAATTAGCTTGGATGGAGAAAAAGGGGTTGGCAATGCATCCATTCATCCAGATGATGAATTTTTCAGGGAATTCTTTCATCTTGATTGTTTTTAAGATGTAAAATTTATTAACGATGCCCTTAAGCATGACCACTTTGATCCACATGAAGCGCAATAATTTTTTGGAGCTGAATGAAATAGCTCATGAGCAAGGAGAAGAGCTGCTAATGTCTCTACTAGGAATGAAAACTAAAATAATTTTTTTTCACCAACTTAAACATCACTGCCTTTATAAAATTAGCAAGCAACTTTGATATAGATAGACATTTGCATAATGAAATAAGTGCAATCAATAATTTGTTTTGAGGCATCAACCACTCTAGCAAAGCAAATGGGTTATCATAAAGATGGACTTCTATGTCAAAATCTTGCCGGGAGGCGAGAACAGACGGCCTGACAGTTGATTAAATTTTTGTCTACTAATTATCTATTTCTAAAAGAGCCACTAAAATTTCAAATTTTCTATTTAATAAAATTTTATAACTATTTTAACAAATATTTTTCTCTTAAAGCATCACACCTACGATATACATTCTCTTTTCTACTCATTTAACCTCTTCATCTTCCTCCATTTCACTTTCGCGGAGCCAAGCAACAATAGCAATGCGGTTTCTTCAACCTCTTCATCTTCTGTTTAGGCAAGATCGGGATATTACAATCAGCCTCTTCGTCTTCCTTCTCGGTAAGATCGAGATATTACATTCCACACCTTAAATTTGTTTGGACGAATTCCCAGATTACTACTAGCTATAACTCTGTTGAGGCTCATATATAGAAGAGGCTTCAATTTACAATTAAATAGTTTATGCTTTGAGGAGTTGACTTCATGATGCAGCATCAACACAAAGTCCAAGAAAAATAACACAAACTAAGGCACTACATAAAGATTTTGGCTCTAAGAAAGTTCATGAATGACTCCTCTTTCCTCCAAAAGCAATATGGCATAGTTAAAAAGTTTCTAATCAAATCGCTTAGGCTAGGGTCAACCACATCAAGGAAGGAGGGATATTGGAAGATTTCATGCTCTCAAGACCACTACACTTTCCTTTTTAACTTGGCTGAAATTCCCCTCTTTTGGACCATATGATTTGTAATTTTTTTGGTTATATTCTTCTCTTTGCATTAGGACATGTAATCATTTCAAGCAATAGTATTTTATTGGCCATAAAGACTTTCTAAATAAGCCTTGGTCACCCATATGCATAAATACCCCATGCTATGTACTCTTGAGAATCATTGAATAAAATAATTTGCTAGCGTACAAATATTGTATGAAAATATTTAGTAGTTGCTTTACTCGTTGTTGAAACTTAGTGATTGCTCAACTAAGGCATTAATAACTTCAAGTTCTTAGTTAATCCCTATACTTCTTTGTCCTCTCCACCAAGCACAACTTCCCTCTCCCACAAAGCTAAAAGCTTGGTCACCCTGATATAATTTCGAGATCAAATCAGCATCCAAAATAACCACTAGAATGAAATCAGCATCAAACATCAAAAAACAACCACCAAAATCAACAGAAAACAGTAGTGGTATGCAAGAACAACACTAATAAAGTTGAAATAACAATCTTCAATCAAAGAAACATAAGATACAATTAATTCATTGTTCGAGAGATGAATCAGCTCTCCCCCAATTTCCAAGCAGCAACTAAGAACCCAAAATCACCAAAGAAAAACTACTTCAGAAAATTCTTCACATAATCCCCCCATATACAATTTTTCCCCCCTTAAAACTAGCCCTAATAGCACCATAAATGCACTTCAATCCTTCTCCTCCTATAACTCTAAAATGGGTTGCTAGGACCCACAAAACATGAGCCTTGCGGTTCCTGGACTTCCGCCAAGTGCGCGCGGTGCCCGGGGGGGAGGGGGGTGTTCAGGCACAAAGCAATGAGGGGCGAGTGCCGCATCAATACTCCTCTCCCAAAAATTCACCTTGTCCTCAAGGTGAAAGAAGGAAACTACCTCTGGATAGTGCTATAGGCTTCCCACATCACCTCATACTCAAGTAAATTCTTCCACTTGATCAACACTTCCCTGATCCCCTTGTCTCCTTGGCGCACCCCTTGCACCTCCAGTGGTTCTAATATTTACCTCTATATCTTCTAATAGTGTAGCCGATAGTGCGGGCGAGGGTGTATGGTCTCCAATGGCTCGTCTCAACTATGATACATGAAATACTGGATGGATGGCTGAAATTGGTGGCAGCTGTAGGCAGTAGGAAACCGCGCCAATCAACCTCCCAATCTTATCCTTTTGAACCTATGGGTAGAGGTATGGTCAGACACTAATGGGAGTGACTCCTTCCTTCAGAATAATAGTGTGCTCGTGCTCCCGTGGAGGAGGCAATCCTTGAGGAGGTTGGAATACCTCATTGAACCACTGGAGAAGCGACTGAAATACTTCTGGAATGTCCTCTATATCTCAGGCGTCTCCTCCCTCCAAGCTTTGGAATCCTAATCCTTCGCCCTATATATGGCACGCACCATGGTTTTCAAGGAAAACATTGCTTTAAACTAGGGTCTCCCTTAATCACCACCTTTCTCCCCTCCACTTGGATCTCCATAGCTAAGGCTTTCCAGTACACCTTGTTCTCCCCCAAGCTTTGTAGCCGCTTCATACCCAAGATTAGATCCGTACTTCCCAACTCCAATGGAAGAAAATCCTCAGTGATGTGAATCCCTTAAAACTCAACCACCAATCCCTGACAAATACCCTTGATCTTCTCCACCTTACCTGTGCCCATCATCACCCCAAAGCCTCCCATGTCTACCAGCTTTAGCCCAAGCCTATCAACCACCTGATTGGATATGAAATTATAGGCAGCCCCACTATCCACCAAAATCGCCACCACTTCCCCACCTATCTTTCCCCTCATCTTCATATTGTGATTCAGGGTGAATCCCACTATAGAATTCAATAAAACTTCTACCACCTCCAAGTGTAAGGGCTCCTCCTCCTCTGCTACTTCTCTTCTATCTCTACTCTACCTATCTCCTCCTCATCACAAATAAAAAGGACCTACAAGGTGTAATTTTTACACCTATGGCCCGATGTAAACTTCTCGTCGCACCTAAAACAAAGCCCCTTAGTCCCCTGCAGCTCCATATCAGTCAGTCGTTTAAAGTTCCCTCCCGACCGAGCTCCCAAACCTTTCTCCTTTGGAGCTTCCCTTTGACCCGATGAGTCGACAACCTAGGTGCACGGAAGGTGATCGTCATGCGGTAAGAACCTCCAAAACTGCCCCCTTTGCTACTCCCTTCAAGTGAGTTCTTGACCTCCATCAACTGGGTTAACTCCATAGCCTCTCCCAAGTCACAGGCCTTGCCACCCACACAGTGGCTCTCAGCTCTGGTTTAAGCCCCTTCATGAAATTTCTCTCTCCGGTAGTCTCCTAAACATCCCAACGGAAGCTCAAATCTCTCCCGGTACTCCATTACCATTCCCACCTATGTCAAAGAAAAGAACTGCTCATAATAGTTCCTCTCCTGCTTGATTCAAAAGCGCTCTAATAAACGGTCCTTGAACTCCCCCCACGAACGGATTAGATACCTCATCTCTCTCCATGTGTACCATGTCAGTGCCTTCACCTTGAGACATATAGCCGCCGCTATAAACCTTTTCCCTTCTATCAACCCGTTCACCGCAAAATATCTCTCTACTCAATAGATCCACCCATATGCATCATCGTCTTCAAACATTGGCATTTTCACCTTCCTGACCTTCGGATCTTCCCCTCTCCCCTCCCCCCCCCCCCCCCGGCGCGCGCCACCTCCCATGAAGCGAGCCTTGGGGTCTCGTTGTGGTTCCCTCTCCTCCCTTCTACTTTCATATCCCTCTCTTCCTTCAAATTTAGCCTACCTATTCTCTTCTTCTCATTCCCTCCTACCTCCATATTCCCTATCCATTCCCCTTCTCAGTAGAGGCTCAAGGTGGGGTATTCTCTCCTCTCCTAAAATTTTCACCTCTCCACGCCCCTTGGCATGTCATTTCCCTAATTCCCCCTTTGCTTTCAGCAAAACTACTTTAGTTTGAAACTCCAACATCCACTTCAACATCTCATCTAAATCTCAAACCTTTCTTCCAACGCTGAAATATGCTCATCCAATGATCCTGCATCTGTTCGCAGCTGCCCTAATTCCCCCTCCAACTTTTCTTCCAACACCTCAATTTTTCTCCCAACCATCGGTCCCAAAAATTTTCTCAAATATCAATTTGATATGATTTGGAGATCAAATCAGCACCCAAAACAACCACTATAACTAAATTAGCACCAAACAGCATAAAACAGCCACCAAAATCAAGAGAATCTAGCAGTGGTATGCAGGAATAACACTGATAAACCTGAAATAATAATCTTCAATCAAAGAAACACAAGATACAATTGATTCAATGTTCGAGAGGGGAATCAACTCTCCCCTAATTTCCTAGCAGCAACTAGGAACCCAAAATCACTTAAGAAAAACTACTTCAATAAATTCTTCATATAATCCCCCCACATACAAACTTCTTCCCCTTAAAACCATCCCTAATCTTACCATAAATGCACCTCACATTTCCTCCAATAATCTCCCTTTAATCCTTCTCCTATAGGTCTGAAATGGAGTGCTAAGGCTCACAAAATAGGAGCCTTTCGGCTCTTGGACTTCTGTGGAGCGAAGGGGGGCGGGGTCAGGCTCAGAACAAGGGGGGTCGGGGTCGAGTGCGAAGCAAAGGGGGGCAGGCGCCACATCAATATTTAGTGGTTTCTTTACTCTTTGTTGAAACTTATTGGCTATTCACCTAAGGCATTAACAAGTTCTTAGTTAACCCCTATACTTCTTTCTCCTCTCCACCCAGCACAACTTCCCTCTCCCACAAAGCTAAGCTTGGTCACCCCTAAACCCTAACCTCCCTCAATCACAAGATGACTTCAACACCTCCAAATATCTCCTCTATACTTCCCCACAACCCCGAAAATTCCCAAAGGCCTGAACTTCTCATCAACCCCAGGATACCAAGCCAAAGGCCCAATACAAGGAGACAAGTTCCAAGGGTGAGCAACAAGTTAAAAAAATTCACAACTCTTTGATTACTAATCCGAAATCTATAAAAACATCTCAATTAATTTCCTAACATCTCAAGTCATTGATCTAGAATTCCCAACCATTTTCCTCCAAGGAAACTTACCCTTTCAAAGCCAAAAAGCTTAAGCTCAAAATCTATTCACAAACTTAATACCCATTTTTTTGTTGCCTACAAACCCTTTCACCACCACTGCAAGGGATCACCAATAATACTAGCAATGCTTTTCTTTTTTTGGGAGCAGGTGGTTAATGGTTTTTTATGGTGAGGGATTCGGATTCCATTAATAGCTAACATTTTTTGATAAGAGAGAGCCTCCTATAGAGACTAGAACAGAGATCGGTAGCACAAAAGGCTAAAGTGATTTCATTGCAAACTCTAGCATATCCTAATCTACTTCTTACAATAGTTTGTGCGTCCAGCCCAACATGATTTCCAATCTTAAGAGCAACACAACCGATAATCTTTCGAGTACAAATGTGTATATGCACTAGAAACAAACCCAAAAAAGAACCAAGTTAAATGAATCCTTTGTAAATAGGGTGCTTGGTGTCCGTCGCTTGAAACAAATGAGACTCCATAGATCATCTATAATCCAGTATCATCAATCGCTTGACATTCATCTGGACATCTAAGTCAAACAAATAGAAGCAATTTTCCAAAGCAAAGATTTTGACACCCGCCAAATAATGCGAAGTTGTTTTAATATCCTCTATTAAAGTGATGAAATAGAGGCATTACATGTTCTTCCTTTAGGCAACGCATTCGTGAAGTGTATCCTCAAGAATAGTTATAGCCCTTTCTCCATGATGTATGGAATTTAGTGATCGCTCCAACAACCATTTCCAAAAAGTGCAGACCAGTTAGGAGTTTTACCACTTATAATGCTTGGCTCTAGATGGGAGTCATTTGGGATGCATGTAGCATAGACAAAAAAGTGTGTGGTACATAGTTACAAACACAGAAAAGAGAGATTCTATTGTGGCGTTACAACAAACAACCTATAGTACATATTATATAGCATGACAAACGAGAAGTCCATCCAGAAATCATACCAATCAATTCAAACTAAATGAGATCAAGTGAACATTCACACAACGTCCATCCAGAAAAATAAAAATTGCCTCCAACAAGCCTTGCAGTCGAGGACAGGAAGGGGATGAAGCAAGAAGGGAGGTGAGTTAGGAGTGGCGAGCATGACTAGGGACGGAAATGGCAAGCGGGTCAATAGATAGTAAAATGAACCAGCAAACTTGCATTACTTTGATAGATATAGTGATGAACTAGCAACTTTCTTTTGCTAACTAGTGTTGGCATAGCTCATCAGATGAGGGCATCCGACCATGGAAAGTCTACCAAAGAAGGGGCCGACGATCTACGGCCACGATCGCACCATTTTATTTTTGAGTTATCATTTGTATTAGGTTTATTGTTATTTGTGTATTTGATTTATTATTGGAGTTTTCCGTTTTCACCCTCACTTGAGGGAGTAGTTGTTTGTGACCCTTATGGGTACTTGTGTCTTTTATTTCTTTATTGTAACATTGGCTATTTAGAACCCCTCCTCTTCTTTGAATGGGGTAATGATGATTATTATGAAAAATTCCTACACTTCTGTTTTTGTGAGTTGAGAGCTCTTGTGAGAATTCGAAATCCCTAGGTGAGGGCAGCGTATTACCCACCAGCCGCAGGAAGCGTTCGGGCTCGTGGTCCCCCTCTTCCACCAACCTCCTCCCCTCTCTTTCTCCCTAAACCGCTAGCCATCACCTCCCATCTCCATCTCTTGGCCAAACCCCCACCACCACTAAACCCTAGACCGACCCCTCCACATCCTTCTCTCCCTCCCTTGGTCGAACCCCACCCAAGCCCTAGGCCGAAATCCCCTCTTCCCTTCCTACCCACCGGCCCCAAGCCATACCCCCACCTCCAAGCCGCCGGCCATAATACCCCTTCCTTTGCCTCCAAATTTTAAATCCCCACATTGATGCTTTCCATTAATAACGCATTTTAAATTATGAAGATTTTTAAATTCAGATTAAAATCTATTGGAATTTAAATTTTCTATCCTAAAATAGGATGAGTTATATAAGAAAGTCCCTCCAATCAAGGCCCTTTAAATTTGAATATAAATTGGAGAGATAATTTATATTAAACCTAATTTAAATTGGCTTAGATTGGAAACTCAATCAAATCCCCTAATCCCCTCCAATCTTCTAATTAGTAGGCCCATTAAAGCTCCCCCAATTAAGCCATCAATTCCCCAATTACCTCTACCCTTCTGGTTGAAATTAATTTCAAAAATTTTGAATTTTCTTCCCTCCAATTCAAAATCAAAATCTGAAATTAAATCCCCTCCTCCTTCCCCTTCAATTCTCACCTTTATTTCTCTATTTTCCTTTCTCCCAAATTAATCCTGCTCAACCTGAAGTTGCTGTCCAGAAATTTCAGCAACATAATCCTGCTATCCTGCCTCCCTTAATCACCCAATTTACTGTCTGGACGATTTCAGTTTGCTGTCCAGAAATTTCAGCAAGTTCCCATTGTTGTCCTGCTGTCCTGAAGGTCCTTGTTTGCTATCCAAAAGTTCCAGCACCTTGTAATTTACCGTCTACTCATGGATGGCTGATCTTGAACGTGATCACAGCTTCGTATTTGATAACCAAGGGTTCGTTGACATCCACCGGTCTCCGTTCTTCGACATTGATCTAGAGAACGATCACTCCGTTGAAGACTACGTGGAGAGAATCCTCTTTTCCCTTGTCACCGCTATCGACCAATGACAACCTCCCATTCAGTGGCGACTTTCTTACAAATCCTAACAAAGGTGAACTCTCTTCTAAGTCTTATCTCTTCTAAGTTTTCCTCAATTGTGGCATCACAAAGATTATGTAAGCTTTCTCCGTTTCCACCAATCATCAAAGAGTTGAGTGAGGGATCTTACATAGTGACTATTCTAAATGTTAACTAAGAGATTTCTTTCGAAAACACCACATTAAAGCAAAATCTGATTTGATTGGTTATTTTGTGTTCTAAATCTTTATCATGTATTCTATTGCTTCAACTAAATCATTGCTTTAGTGTTTTCAATTATCGTTTAAATCGTTGGAAGTTACTAATTGCTCTTGCTCTTTCAAAAGCGTATAATTTCAAAATAAAAACATCAACAAACCCATTTAGTCCTACATCATCATCACACTGCACAAATTACACAACACAAGTTACACACTATGATTATCATCAAAAATACATCTTAAACATTTAAAATATTATAAAGATTTTCCATAACAAGTGAAAAAACACATTACTTTCTTTCTAGTTTTATGCAAAGATACAATGACAAACAACCAATGAGTTCCTCCTTAGGAGACATTGTCCTTTAACATAAAGAGAGATGACAAGGGTTCAAATCTCCTAAAAAAACTCGCAACCAAATAATGAAGTTGGATGTAGTTGCAGATAGTTCAAATAATAAATAAAGTAGCTAATAGAATGCTATAATATTTCTATAAAAATGGATTGGGGTGAAAGGATTTCCAAGGTCCAAGAGCTACCTATTTAGAAAATTTTGGTAAATTATAGACATATTCCCCCACTTAGTATTTGCTTCCTCTATAAATTTTTCCCTTTCATGAATCAGTTTTCTTCTATTCTTCTCTATACTCTAGTTAATGTTTTCACAATCTAGGGTTTTGCTAGATCTAGTGTTTTGTCCAAGAGCACAGTCAACATAACCAATGTGGCGGCTCTCGACAATCCAGCAGCATTCCTTTAATCTTTTCAGCTAGAGATCTACAAATGCCTGGTACTTGCTCACCGATGATCTAGAATGGAAACATATAAATATTGGACCAGTTGAAAATAGACATATGGCAAACAGCTAAAAATAGATAAATTTCTAAATTCTAAGAAACATAGACTGATAAACACAAAAAAGAAAATTAGCAATATCCAAACCACAGCTAAACATAACTCAAAAATTAAATACAATTAATTATCTTAAGAATAAATAATTAAAGATGGT
The DNA here is from genome assembly GCA_019925795.1 of Dendrobium chrysotoxum. Lineage (NCBI taxonomy): Eukaryota > Viridiplantae > Streptophyta > Magnoliopsida > Asparagales > Orchidaceae > Dendrobium > Dendrobium chrysotoxum. The sequence continues at coordinate 21,694,059 of CM034314.1, read as the reverse complement.
TTATGCTGTACATTAATTTTATTTTCTTTGCTTAGATATAAAAGACAAGCATCCGTACTTGTGCATGTCAATCCAACTCACTCCAGGCGTTATTGATTTTATAACTGAATCATGAGCCTTTAGGACAGCCTGCATTCCCATATTTCATTAAATGATTCAAAAAAATTTAGCCTAGTTGTAATAATAATTATATATATATATATATATATAACCAAAAACCTTACATTGTATATTGCAGCCTGGTCATTTGTGAACTTTCCACTAACCTAAGCAGAAAGAGGTTAAGATAAAACTCAAAAGCTGCTCTAAAAAGAAGCAAGATTTAGAGATTTTTACTATACTCACGGGGAAAGAACATGTTATATCAGAGCCATAGAAGTGATATTCAGCTCCCATGTCAAACAAAGCAATGTCACCTTCTTTCAAAGCCTGCAAAAGAAAATGGTAGTCAGCAAAACGCTATAGGGACGCAAGTGCCGGTTGCTTATTACAGGAGTGAGAATCTAGCTGTTTATGATTCAGATATAAAAAAATGTACTCAAACAGAAAAAACTCATCTTGATAAAATATAGTTCATCAGTTCTAAAGAGAATAAAGGAAAATATCTTCTCATTTAGAAGATAAATAAATAACAGCAAATAATATACTTTTCAAAGACCTCAAAGTTGTAGTCAGCAAAACAAATATACATCACTTACCAATTCTAATGAAGGGGGAAAAAGAATGAATATCTAGTTGTTAACAGAATATTCGGATAACAATTTGCACTGCTTTAAGTGTTGAAATGAACATGCATATAAATTATATGTAAAAACAAAATATTATAAAGAGTGTGAGCAAGCTAAAATAAGGAACAAGTACGTCCCACATCTGCCAAAATCCTCCCCCTTAAGTAACAAGTGGCATAAAAGCTTTATGTGAGGAAATGGTCAAATAACACCACTCAACCACTACATTCAGTTTTTCAGAAAATGTTTCCTGAATATGCTTCATGCAAGGTAGGGTAGGTGAAAATGAATCCGTTGTGCGTCAATTTTTTCAATTAACTGAAGAAAAAAAAAATACAAAGCCACAAGAAACAAAAGTTTAAAAACCAATTTTTTGGATAAACTTTTAAAGGGTGAAACAAGAACGTATATCTTATCTTTAGAGGCTTCAGGTCAAAATGTTTTAATTTTAAGTAATATCAAACTTGTGCTTGGGTCCTTACAAGCAAACAAACTACAAGGTATAACATGTTAATTGTTGACCTCTATAACTACCCCAAAAAAAATCACAAATTTGATAAGGATGATTTAGCTCGAATGTGGATCGCATCCTGATTTTTCTATGCAATGGTCGAGAGAACAATCAAATGAGGAACCTTAAGTTCTTATTGATGGATTTGATTTGTACAAAAAAAACATTTCTCTCCTATCCATGGTGGGGCATGGTGTTATGGGAAAGACAACACTATTGCAATGTGTTCGTGGAGATGAAATTACAAATAAATTTGATCTTAAAATGTGGGGATTGTGTTTCCAATAACTTTGAGGTAAAATAAAAAAGAGAGCCATTGTTGGAGTTAAAAAAAAAAGGGGACTTTAGGATCTCCATTGGCAGTTAAAGTCATTGGTGGTGTTCTGAAGGACAACTTGGATAAAAGGGCTTTTGGGGACAGTTCTAGAAAGCAATTTACTTGGTCATAATTCTATTAATTCCATCTTACAACGGAGCTATAAGGCTCTATTAAATCATCTACAAGATTGTTTTGCATGAGATCAGTCAAAAGGGACAACCGACACCCGAAATTAAAATGCTAGGCTGATCAAATGATGTCAGATCGACAAACAGATTGTCTTTAGGTATGGAATGTTGTCAACCTATAAAAATTAAGTCTTGTTTATTCAAATTGGAACATCCAGAATGGTGGCACGGATCCTGAGGCAACAGCACGAATTTCGAGAAAAATCAACCTCGCCACTGTCCAAATGATGTCCGGTCACGAAACGGATTTCACCATTGCGATCGGAATATCGCAAATACTCAAAAACCACATCTTCTATGTTCAATTTGGGTCATTCGAATTGGTGGCACGAAGCTCGAGGCAACACGCTTATCGAGGAAAAGAGGCCTCGGCATTGCCCAAACGAAGTCCGATTGCAAAACGGACCTCGTCATTGCATTCAAAACATTACAAATACTCAGGAACTACATTTGGGGTTATCCAGATTGGTGGCACGAATCTCGAGACAAAACATAAATGTTGCTCAGCGCTACCCAAATGATGTCGGATCGACAAACAGACTTCACCAGTGCGTCCGGATCGCCGTCAACACCCTAAATACACTACCAATTTATTCAGTTAAAGTGGTGCACGTAAATCGAGGTGATCCCCATGCAAAGATATACAAATTTGTACCCAAATGACGTCGGATCGACAAACGGACTTCGCCAGTGAGTCCGGATCGCCGTCAATACCCTAAATGAACTACTAATTTGTTCAGTTAAAGTTGTGCACGCAAATCGAGGTGATCCCCCATGCAAAGATATACAAATTTGTACCCAAATGACGTCGGATCGACAAACGGACTTCGCCAGTGAGTCCGGATCGCCGTCAATACCCTTAATGAACTACTAATTTGTTCAGTTAAAGTTGTGCACGCAAATCGAGGTGATCCCCCATGCAAAAATATACAAATTCGTGCCCAAACGACATCCGATCGCAAAATGGACTGCATCGTTGCGATCGGAACATCGGCAATACTCTAAATCCACTATCAATTTGTCTAATTCTGATATTCGACAAATTTGACACGTTAAACGGAGTAATCGGCACGCAAAACGAGGCAATCGGCACGCAAAATGAGGCAATCGGCACGCAAAATGAGGAAATACGCAATTCGAGGCAATTTTGACCTGATTAATGCGTCTTTGTCATTCTAAATTAATGCAAGAATGACCAAAACATTAATATAGCATTAACCCAATGAAAATTTTATAAAATATCAGATGCTAAACAGGGAAATGAGATCAAATCCATTAAATGCATATCAATGTATTACCTTATTTGTCTCTGTGTCGTGGCTGACTTTAATGTACAAATTTTGCCGTCAGAAATTGAGAAGACTAGCGCCTGCTTCCTCTCTCAGCCCGTCAACAGCAAGTATCCCACGTCCAAAGCTTCCTCAAAAAAAAAAACCTCCAAGGCCAATACCTGCTCTAATTTCCTCCCTGTTTTCCTACTCCACATGAAAGAAGTCTCGACGAGCTGAAGATCTCCTACGCCAATCGCAAAATCCCGTCCTTCTCCCGTGGAAACCTTCTGATTCGCACGTCCAGGTCCCCGCAAGCCCAGCGATTGTTTCCTCTCAGCCGTGTATCACAAGAAGCCGGTCATCAACAGCAGACTTCTCCTTCATTTTATTGAGTGAGTGCAGTGTAAGGACAGCTCTTCATATGGATTCCTTTTCGCAGCTTTTCGCATGAAGTCCAGTATAATAAAGCCTTTGTCTTTTCCCCCCCAGCAACTCTATTCCCTTACATATTCATCTGAAATCATTTCAGTAACCTGTATTCCTTTTTGTTTCTAAAGGTTGTCTGACACCTCTCACGTGAGCATCTTATTTAACCTGTGCACATTCACATCAATCTCACAAATAAAGTTTTTATAAAAGGCCTTCCAACATCTCTTTTATTTAGTCAATCCAGCAAACATTGAAGCTGATTTGCCTCTATTTCCACCTTTTTTTTTGCTAACGTGAAGTTTTCTTCACTGCAAAAATAACTTTTGTGTTTTGCAAAACAGCTTTTGTGTTCTGCAAAATTGCAAAATAAAAACAACAGGATCTCATATCAATCCGCTTGCTAAAGCTGCAGATTCTCTCCAGCTTACCTATTCTTTTTCTTTTTGGCAGCAAACAGCAGCTTTTGCTCTTTTTTTTTTAACTTGGACACATACACTGTATACCTTTCCACTCATATAAGGCTAAATAAAATCAAAGTCCAACTCAGCTTCTCAAAACCCACTAAACCAACAATCAAAGCCCATTTCTCTACTTGAATTCAGCCCACTACAAGCAACTTTCCTCCTCCATTTTCTGCAATCCACCCTACAGCAGCCCATTTTCCTAAGTCATCTATAAGCTATAGCCCACATCACCTTGCCCAAATAGCCCAAGTGCTGATTTTCAGCCCAAACCACTTCCTATGTTTCAAAAGCCCACAACAACTCCAAAATCCACTAGAAATCAGCCTACCTACATCAATTTTCCATCTACAAGAAAGCCCATACCTTCCTCCTAAAATCTGTGAGCCAAAACAGCCCTATTACATCCCCTCCAAGCCTACTAAACAGCCCACATAACCACTAAAACAACCCAACAGCTCTCTAATCCAATTCAGCCCACATTCATCCATCCTCCACTTAAGCCCAAGTCATCTACACATCTCCAATACCCCACACACTCATTCCCTAATCAACTCTACAGCAAACAGCGTTCCAAAGCTCACTAGAAGGCCATTCCAACAACAGTACAATAGGCTTTTTTTTTTTTTTAGTGTGTTGTTACTAGCATTAACTGATTAATATTAATTAGTGTAATTAGTATTGTTAGTTTCTTTAATTATATGAGACTAATGTTTACTTGTATCATTACTGTAAATTTTGACTATATGTCTATGCATATTGCATACATGTGTGTATGTGTCTCAAAAAAAAAAAAAAAAAAAGGGGAAGTAAAAAAAAAAGAAAATAAAAAAAGAAAGAGAGAGAGTGGAGTTTCAAAAAAAAGGGGGGAAAAAGAGAGATTTGTAAAAAAAGAGAAAGAGAATTTTTTTTTTTTTTGCAAACTTCGAGAGCTCATTTCGTTGTTCGCAGCGCACCGGAAAACCGCCCATACACGCGTTTGCTCGCGTGGTGGGATGGGACCCCGATGCGGCGTCTACAACGAGGTGAGTAATCACCGAGAGCCCCATTCTCGTCATTCGTGGCGCACCGGAAAACCGCCTATACACGCGTTTGCTCGCATGGTAGGATGGAACCCCGGTGCGGCGCCTACAACGAGGCGGGTAATCACTTAAAACCTCATTTCGACGTTCGTGGTGTACCGGAAAATCGCCTATACACGCGTTTGCTCGCGTGGTGGGATGGGAACCCGATACGACACCTACGGCGAAATGTGGGTTACTTATAAGTACCCTCGAGCGAGGGGAAAGCCAACTGTCTTTTAAACAGGTACCGTCGAAGACCCCATACACGCGTTTGCTCGCGTGGTGGGAATGAAGACCACGGCCGCGGTGTCTAAGGACACCTACCATACACGCGTTTGCTCGCGTGGTGGGATGGCCCAGTTTCTCAAAATTTCCCCTAAACGGGGGGGACGCCGGGAGGCTGCCGAAATTTCGGATGAAATTGGGACAATACTTGGACTTGATTGAACTCAAAAGAAGAGCTTGAGCTTAATGTGGAACTCCAATGAACAAAACACAAGGACTTGGACTTGTATTTGGACACAAAATAATCGATAAAATACTTGAATCTAATCGAAATAAGCTCCAATGAACATTGAAAGATGACATTAAACTCAAAGGAAACTTGGACATAATCAAATGACTTGGAGCACAAAAAGACTTGAAGCAATTTTGAACTACACATGACTTGAGTTTGTTTGGACCACATGGAATGGGACTTTAACTAATCAAATACTCCATTATATCAATGTAAAATAAAGACCTAGATCTTTCTAATGAATGTCAATAATCAAACAAAAGACTTGTGAATTCCAGCATAACTTGCTCATAATTGATTCAAAATGATTGTAACAAATACAACCTATTCGCAAGTAATGATTAAGTGGGAAGTGCAATAATGTGTCTTCAATGAGATGCATAATCTATTTACAAATGGCAAAGAGCATCTACAAATAATGACTCCAAACATTCAAGTGTATTCAAATAAACGCTATGCAAGCAGAAGCCACCCATACAAGCAAATGTACAAGGATTTGTGATGCAACGATTCATCCAATACTACGACAAAGGACTTCCAACCAACACATAAGCAACGTGGGCCCATAGGGTCCATGTTAGTGGGTCCACATCTTCATGCAAAGAAGATGGATAACACTAACAAAAGAGACCTCTAATGAGTATCACTCTCAAAAGAGACAAAGAACTTGCACGTTCAACTTGTTTGCAAGTGATAAGAGGATAGTGGAAAGTATGACAACACTCATGTTTGTGGAAGGGAGTGTGATGGTTGTAATGAACATGGCAATATATTCATGAATGAGGTTTGAAGACTATATGATGAATGATTTATATGCAAGCAAGGGACTGAATGATAACAGATGATCCATGATAGGTATAACATCTTACAAATGAAAGACTAAAGCAAATTTAAAATGAATAAAGCAGTGTACTGGTTGATGAAGAATGTGGACTGTAAGAAGTTGCTATTCACCCACAAACAAAGATCAGATGATCTATGATAAACAAAGATGATTCATACATGAATTGATTACAAGCAAATATACAAAGTCCTTAGAAGACGTGTTGTCTACAAATGGGGAATTGTGTAGCCACATAAGAGAACACAATTTGGGTTGCACACAATATTCTTCCTACAAATAACAATGCACAATATACGATGAACGCTATGGCGTCCCTACAATTGACATCTATATCAATCATACACAATCAATGCAGTATGCCCACGAGTAAAGCAAGAGAATTGTGGAGGATACAACCCTCTTTCTACCAATATTGAAATACGTCGGCCTTATCTACAAGCAATGATGACAAATGTATCGAAATGGAGCTTCTACCTACAAGGGAGAAGATTGCAACAAATGCATATGCTTATTAGCAAGGATGAGGGATTCATTGCATACTATCCAATGGAAGCCAGATACATTTTCCTCTTACAAGTGAAGATATACAACATGCAACAAATGCAAGTACCTACGGGCGCCTGTAGATGACTCGTTGTGTAAACAAATGTTATCTATGAACAGAATGCCAGGTGACTTCAGCAAATGTGAATGCCTAAGAACCAAAGCAGGGGATTCGTTGGTGTACTACAATCTACCTGCGTAAATCATGCAAGTAGTGCACGACAGTCTACCTGTACAAAGCAGCAAACAGTTCAATTCCCGAGCTGCTGCAAAACGCCACCGAATCTGCAACCTGTATACAAGCAGACAGAAGACGTGTATGAGCTTCTAAATAGAACGTTGTATTCAAATAAAGGTCTTCCACACAACCGAGCAGCATCAAAGATTATAAAATACCCCCGCACGTGCACTGTAATTTGTATACACATAGGTACACATAAGGGGATGTATCATAAACCTGCATGGGCCCCGGCGAGCGTGTTATTGGTACACACGTGACGTCTAGGGATGCTGCACGGGTCAGTAAATTTGAACCCGATCCTCCTAAGCAGGTGAATAGGAGTCGACAAGGTTCAATAAATAATTATAAAATGCCCCCAAACCCGCCTGGGCCCCGGCGAGCATGTTGTAGAAATACATGTGACGTCTAGGGATGCTACGCGGGTTAATAAGTGAATTCAAGTTCGAGCCCGATCCTTCTATCCAGGTAGATAGGAGTTGACACGGCTCAAACTATTAAATAAATATACGGTCGCAAGGTCGACCGAGATATTTATTTTATACGTTCATATTAGGCCTTCAAGGCCTATAATCAAGAGAATTCACTTACAAAGGCACAAAGCCCACGAAACTCAATCCTCTGTCAATTACTAGACAGAGTCGACAAGGTTTAAAATATAAAAATATGAATGACCCCACGGTGGGCGCCACCCCGATGATGGCAGTGTTGATAGAAGATCTCAACCGGAGGGGTTAACTTCAGCCATTTCAAATATCCTTAAATTTTCATAAAATTCAGATAATTTTTAAGTGACTTCAAGGTCATCCCGATGATGGCCGTGTTGAATGCAAAACTCAACCGGAGGGGTCCATTCATAAACATTTTCAAATGCCTCCCAAATTCCATCAAACTCCAAAACTCCACAAAAATTCCAGAAAACCTCAATCTTAAAATATTTAAAAATTGAAATCCAACTATCAAACCGCTTAAAGCAAAACACATCCACCCTCCGCAACAGTTTGCCGAGGTGGACAAATTAAAATTTACTGCAGCTCACAAAGAGCTAATGCCTAGTCGAAAATATCACTAGGATCCATTCTCAAACAATCTCCTGCCAGCAAGGACGTGGTACGAGTCCTCTAACCGGCAGTTTCGCCGCCAAATGGCACTGCAGGATAAACGTTTATGACTCGGGGCCCTCTGAACCAGGTGGTCGCCGCCAAATGGCACCATTATATTATGGTTATGGCCAGAGCCCGTATGCTCCCCAATGGCATCAAATCCTTGAGATATGAATCAATAGGATATGATCGATAGGGCACAAAGCCCTCTGTTAGCTAAGGTGGATTCAAATTTGTCCCCTTAGGTAAATACCCACCCCAGGTCTACAAGGTACCCTTGGACGAAGCAACCCATGGCTGCCGACAAGGATCCTTCTGTCAGGTTGGGTCGACTACCTCCTATGACTAAGTAGACCAGGGATCACGATGGCCTGGGATGACGGAACCATGGGATCTTGATCGGGTCTATCATCCATTCCCCCACCATTCGCTTTAAGTGCAAGATGGTGAAATTTCCAATTTTAAATATCAACCTTCAAACACATCTATACCCATGCTGCTACTATATGCCAGATCCACGTATCTTTACGTATCTGATCGACGACTAGCCTTAATCGAAAGTTCTCTCTCATAATTGGGAGGGGTAATTAACTATAGGGGCTTGCGCCTATAGGAAACCAGAACTCAGATCATAAAGTCCTCGCAAAATGAGGGCGAAATCTCTGGGTAGTGTCTTATATACAAACCCATCTGCCTTCCAAAATTTACCCCGGAACTTAGTTCGTTAAAACTCCCCCCCCCCCCCAAAAGCATAAAGTCGGGTGGAGGCCGGGGCCGAATTTTCGGAGCCCACGTTAATGTAGAACTGTTTTGTGATAATTTCACATCGAGATAATGTTCTAGGTTCCAAGATCTTGTCTTTTTAGTAACGTTTTCTCTATTTCAAATAACACTATTTTAAGCTCTACATCCTTCTCATTGTTTTGCTTTTAATCCTTTTAAGAGATTTTGGCAAGATTTTCGATCAATCATTTAATGTGTTCCCTTTACCTTTAGATAAATCAAAAGAACTTTACTTAAAGAGGAAGGTGTAGAGATAGAGAGAGACAGGGAGGGTGAAGCGTGGGTGGCTGTTGGATGCTGGGTTGGTTGATAACATGGAGGTTTGCAAGGGCAGTCAAGCCATTATGGCTAGGAAGTGAGAAAGGCCGTATGGCAACCCTCACCATATGACAATTGATGATGTTTACAATGAGCTCATAAATAAGAGCTTGCAGCTTCTCAAGGTGTATATGAAGATCAACATATTTTGATGTTAGAGCTACCATAGTTGTAGGAAATGAGGGGAGATCCAACATCATAAGCGGACAACTAGAAAAGATCATGGACAATTTAGTCTTTACAAGCCAAGGAACCACATTTTCTTGAAAGCAAGTGTCAAAAATGATGGGTTACAGCAGAAATGAAGGACCAAACTGTTTGAAGGAAAGAATGCAATGAATTTACCACTGCTTCCAGTGTAAATAATATGAAACGGAGTTCATTAGTTCACAAAAAAAACCTCAGGCCTCTACCATAGGAATGAGTTCAGATAAGCTTCTCAGGTGGAAATAGAAATGCTTGGGGACATTTTTATCGCAAGAAAATATTCTGATCTTTATAGCTCATGACATGAGAATGGAGGAGACATGCATCTATGAGATTTAAAACTTCCAATACCTAACTTAAAATATTCTAAAATTGCAAATGATATGAGCTAAATAAGACACCTTCAAGTAACATGAAACTTCGTCATTATATTATGAAGCCTTCCCCCTCCACCCAAACAGCCACCACCATCTCACCAAAAAAAGAGAAAGGAATGTGTTATAAACTAAGGGAGTAAGGACAGAATATATCTGCTCTATTACATTTTCCAGAAGTACCCCTCAAGTTTAAGGGTAAATTTTATAAGATGATGGTGAGACCAGCAATACTTTACGGCACAAAATATTGGCATTTAAAGAGAAGCATAAAATTAAGTTAAGTGTAGCAGAGATGAGGATGCTCAAGTGAATGAATGGCTTTACACTTAGAGACAGGATATGAAATGAGTATTAAATGAAAAGGTTGGGGTAGCTCTAGTAGTAGATAAGATTAGAAAGAGTCGCTTTAGATGGTGTGGTACATAAAGAGTCACCCTTTCAATAACCCAATTAGGAGAGTAGATGTATTAGATCCGGCCTATGTTTAGAAAGGTAGAGATAGACCTAAAAAGACAAGGTTAGAAAGTATTAGAAATGACATTTTTTGCTTAGATTTAAATGAGAATTTGACTCTTAATAAAACAAATGAAGAAAAAGGATTCATGTAGCAGACCCGACGTAGTGGGATAAAAGCTTGATGTTCTTGTTGTATTACATTTTCCACAAGCACACAACAGGAAGAATCATAAAATCATTTAGCTACAAAGAGGAGAAGATAGAGAACTTCTATCAATTTCTAAGAGAATAAACCGAAGTGAGCAAGATGCATACCCGGTCATTTGGAGCAGCTGCATGACCATAGTGAAGAACAGCACTGCACAACATGCAACAAAATAAGAATTAATAAGTATTCCATAAGATGGTAAATGTTGACAGCTAGGATCAACAGCATATATAGAAGGCAAAGTTTATAAGATCCAAACAAAACAATGTGACAAGAGAACATCAATAATTTTTCCTTCTGCAATGAAGAAATCATAAATGAACAGATTTGGTTATCATCTAAGACACTATAAAATCAGTATCAAGAAGCATTCCAACTCAAAAAAAATAAAAATAAAAATAAAAAAATTTTAAAAAATTAAAAAATTTATTTAAAAAAAAAGAAGCATTCCAACACAATAGAATGGAAAGTGTTCTGATCAGAATCAACCAATCAAGAAGATGTATATAGACACTAACCAAAAAACCAACTTACCATTAAACTCCCATCTAATTTCATTAATTCTGTCTGATTTTAAATCAAACACTCAAGTCCATTTGAACCATAATGATAGACTACAAGAATTAACCATACCGAGACGTCATGGCCGCCAAGGAGATTAAAATATCACAAATTTGAAAGATTCTAAGTTTTGTAACTTTAACAGGAGCAATATTCTTACCTGTTTTCTCCTGTGGCACATATACATGTATATGAACAGTGCCTACAACCACCATACATGTAGATGTGATGAAGAAAGATGCTCTCCAACTGATATTCTTTCATGTCGGTGCTGATTCTTCTCATAACCTAATCAAAAGTATACAACAAGAAACTGAACGATTGCTGAAACATTACCAATTCTTTCAAGAAAGACAACATAGTCCTGAAATATTGAAAAGCATTAATATGGCGATCAAGCAACCATGCAGTATAAAGGACATCATCTATATTACAAACTCCATATTCTATTGTTTTAAACCTCCAAAAAAAATCCTTTAAAATGATAATATGTATAGAACAAGATCTCTGCTAACCTGCTCTCCTTAAAAGCAATAGCCCAATTTAATTCAATAACAACTTTCATATTTTTATAATCTAAAGTACATGAAGATTATTTCTACTAGATTAAGGTTAGAAAATTGTGCCTTTATATAGCTGACTGCAAATTCTTAAAATAATTTATATTTTACATATAAAGATAAAGGGTCAGCAAGCTTAAAATTAAGCCCAGAAAATGGCAAATTTATCATATTATCATATTTTTATCATTCTTGGATTTATACATTTCATATAAGGCAAATCCTTATTCTACAACTAGAAAGCTCTCAATGAGTAGTGGATTTTGTTGGAGAAATTTTTTTATCCTCAACGGATTGCATATTTTGTAATCGACCACGGCATAGAAAAAAATAGTTTATCCCAAAGGATAAAAATACTATTTTACTATGGATTTAATAACAAAATTTATAATTTTAATCTTTAACAGAGATTTCTCCCAATTCAATGTTTGATTGAATAGGTTTTATTTTATTCTGGGGTACGGATGCCCCACAGGGGCTTGCCCCTATGATTAATTACATCTCAAGCATTTGTTACTCGAAAAAACTTTGATTAAACTAGTGGTTTCTCTTTTTTGGAAGTCATCAAAATATTGGCTAATCTTTTCATTTCTGAAATTTATGAAATTCTTGTTCAAAGATTTGGTCTTTGGGAATTTCAAAGGAGGAACAATCAGCTTGAAATTAGATTTTGAAATGGAAGCCAAAGGAATGAAATGTACTTGATTATGAGGAACTCAGAGGTACTCAAATTATACTATGTTGGGCTTTACATTTTAGAATCGGATTTTTGTTTAAGTTGATCAATTTCATTTAGAATATTGGATCTTATATTCTAACAACACATGTTGAAGAAAATGCCCGGAGGGTGAGAGTTTATGCAGTGACTGAAGTCAACAACAGACTTAGATCTTAGAACTAAGGTGAGGACTACTGAGAGGTAGTACATCGAACCTAATTCTAATGAAGTGCAAGAGACTTACAAACTTCACCTCACATGAGGCATAGCCAACCTAAAATCTGAATTTATTGCCCTGCCTAGAAAAGGCTATCAGCTAACCCACCTAATCACTTTTAAAATCATGTAATCCGGTCTCAATGTATATAAAGAGTAGGGATGGTTATTTTTCATTTAGAGGATAGGACTTATAACTTGTCTTTAACGCCAAGATGTCTGACCATGTGGGTATGCATAATGTTAACTCACAAGAATGCCTATTTTTGCTATCTAGTCCTTAAGTCGGGACTTTTTACATGTGACACTTGGCCATGTATGATCATTTTAGTTTTAAGAAAATTTGGCTCACTAGAATGAGCCATGCAATTTTTCTTTTATTTAGAAGAACGGTGATTCCTATGATTGATTTTAAGTTGTTTATATTTTATGGGTAAAAAAATTAGTTTTGTCATAAGAGACTACCGCATCACAAGTACAGACCACCCACAAGCAAAATAAGAAAAAAAATCTAAAAAAAACATACTTCTATTACGCACCCAATAAACAATCAACACATATATATATGAATCGACCAAAGAAGGAATGTAAATATGCAAGTTATTATAATTATTATTAGCAAGTGAGTTACCTGTCATTATACAACACAGATAAATTTTTACAAACTCTGCCTATGGGGATCTTCAAGCTTTGGCTTCTAAATAGGTCTTAAGCATCACCTCTAATAGGCTCATCCTCTTGATCTACATTTCCTTTAACTATACCCCACAGACTTAAATATACCTCCTAAATCTATCAAATATATATGAAAATAAAAAAGACTCAAAACTTGCAAAATAGGGGAAGGATTAAGAGCATGTATATATAGAAAGCATGAATAGTCATCCAGAATTGTCTGGCACTTAAAGTGTCAAGCCCCCACTTCTACCCTATTTATCATACCTCCTTGGAGGTGTTTTAAGAAACACCTGTGAGCAAGCACTTTTATTTATTATTTATTGCACCCCCTCTTGGATATGTCCACCTATATAAAGAGCATATATATATATATATATATATTTCTACACTAACGACTTAAGGGTAAGTCCCCACAATGCAGACAATCAAAAAGCTTCACACCAAAACATTAACTACATGCAAAGAAAAGAAAAATCATAATCCTAGCATACCTAGGGGTTGTACACCTAAGTGTGTGCAAGCTATGTAATATGTCACTGCAAATGGTGTTTTGTTTATTAAGGAATGAAGATGTTTAATCTTAATCTAAGGGTGATTTCTCTTTAAGTTATTTGTGACTTAAAAATTTTATTTGGCTTTTAATTGTTTCATATTTATGAAAGGTTATGAAGAACCTATAATGCAGCCATTGTTTGCTTTTGGGCAAGCCTGCTACTTATGGAATCCTAAGATACAATGATACAAGCGTCCCACTATTTGGGGTGGAATGATTGATCATTGTATGAAAGAAAACTTAACAAATTTTAGAGACTTTTAGACTTCTCTTAGTGTTTGGATAAGAGATGAATGTTCACCTAATAGTGTAAGGTGTACATGTCTAAGGGTTATACTTAAGACTTTGCGAAATTCATCTAATAGAGTAAGATGAATTTTAACAAAAGGGAAGCTCCTAGAGGACACCTAGAGCTTGCATTTTAAATGTCATGAGAGGAGGAGGATTATTTGTTATGTTAAGTGAAAGGTTGCTTAGAATTTAGGTCTAAGAAGGAGATGTCCAATATGTAGCTTTTGGGCTAAATATTGAAGAATTCTCAATAGCTTTTATAGCTAGGAAGAGAGAAATGAAACTCATAGCTTGGCGGCTAAGAGTTGGAAATTTCTCTAAAGCATTTGGAACCCATAGTGAAGAGGGATGACTTGTGAGTTTGGAGTCACAAGTCATGAAGCAATTATGGAACGTTGTATTCAATAGTGCATGATGAATTCCCTAGTTTGGGTCAGGCAAACATGAAAGGATGACACATAGATATAGGCTACAAGTCATCATGAATTTTCTTTGAATTTTTGATGTTCAAAGAAGAGAGTTCATTCTTCCAACTTAGGTTGAGAGGATGAAAGGAAGGTGATATGTGAATTTGGATTTCAAATCAGAAGGATAATTCCTTAAACTTTGGGATGTTCAAGGAAAGATATTCACTCACCTAACTTGGGTTTGGTAAATGAGGGGATTTCCTACAACCTTTGAGTTGTGGAGGGAGAGAAGAAGTGTACAACTTGTAGGTTGCAAATTGGAGATGATTTTTTGAACTTTTGATATTCATTCATCTAACTTAGGTTGGAGAGATGAGAAGAAGGGAAGATGCAACTTAGGAGTTGTAAATTCATGAATATTTTTTGAACATTTGATGTTCAAAGAGATCTATTCATTTTTGCCCAATTCGAGATTAGGCAAAAAAGGGGAATTTAGATGTTTTCCTATAATATTGGCTTGTAGGAAATGAAGAAGAAAATGTAACTTAGAGGTTGCAAATTGAAGGAAGATCTTTGAATATTTGGTGTCCAAAGAGGATTGATTATCTACCCAATTTATGTTGGGTAAATACAAGGAGGTGATGTACAACTTACGGGTTGCAAGTTGGAGGATAGATAATTGAATTTTGCCAGCAATGAAGCATGATTATTTACCAAATTTGTGTTAGGTAAATAGGGGAAATGATGTGCAACTTAGAGGTTGCAAGCTCGTGAATGCTCTTTGAACATTTGGTGATCAAAGAGAGATGTGCATTCTCCAAATTTGGGGTCTAGGGGAATGAGAGGATTTTCCTATAACTTTTGAGTTATAGGGAAAGGAAAGGAATATGCAACTTGTGGGTTACAAATCCGTGAATATTCCTTGAGCATTTGATGTTCAAAGAAAAGATATACACTCTCCTAATTTGGGTTAGGAGAATGGAGGAAGATGGGATTTAGATTCCCATTCTAGAGGTAACATTATTTGTTGATTTTGGTTCAACAAATAAAGTGATTTGATGTGAATTCCCTACAACCTTGAGGTTGAAGAGGGAATGGGAAGAAACCTATAGCTTTTGGGCTAAAAAAAGTAAGGATTTTCTACAATCTTGGTTTGTAGAAAAAGGAAGGAGAAAATATAACTTATGAGTTACAAGGTTCATGAATGTTCTTTGAACATTTGATGTTCAAAGAGAGGTTTCCATCTACCTAATTTGAGGCTAGACAAATGAGGGGGAAGAACTTAAGATTTGGTCTTAAGTTCAAGAGTTTCAAGCAATGATGCTCTCTGAAGTTTTGGAAGACTTCGAGTTATCATGCATGAAGGGAGAGAGAGGATGATTTCCTATTGATTTTATGTCAACAAGCAAGATGAAATGAACCTAAGATTTTGATACTAAGGTTCTATGATTCATGCAATGAAGTGTTTAGAGTGTTGGGGAGGCTCTAAACATCATGCATGGGAAGGATGGATGATTGTTCATTGATTTTGTACATCAATCAACAAATCATGCGAATCTAATATTTTGACCTTAAGATTTTCTAGTGCTCTTTTGAGTTCTCTAGAGGTCATTTGGGAACCTCTATATGGGCTTAGAAAGAAACAAGCAAGGATATCATTTTGCGGTTTTGCGTTCCAACAAATGAAATGAAAGAACTTAGAGTTGAGTTCTAAGTTCAGGAGCTTGTGATACGATATATTGAATATTTGGGGAAAATCCACAACACCATACACAAGGAAGATCAATGATGACTCCTAAGAGATCCTAGGATTCATGCAATAAAACATTTGGAGCCTTGAGGAGGCTCCAAACATCATGCATGAGAGGAATGAGTATATGGAAGAGAGTTTCTTATTCTTCTATGAATGTTTTGGATTCATTGGAAAAGGGGAGATTGATTCCTAAAGCTTTGGAGGAGCTTCTAAATCTATTTCGACATGATTAGAAGACTTGGGAGTTTAGGCTTAGGAGTTTAGACATGTATTGATCGAACTACAACTTTAAGAACTCTTTATATGTTTATGTTGTTTGTTGCTTTATGTGGCCACTTCAATTGGAAATTTGCATGAATAAACTTACATAATTCCAAAAGAAAAAAGGATGGGGTATCATATGGCCCTTTGAGAGTTCATTGCATACCTCTAACTTAGCTTTACAAGCATTTGGAATTAAGTGAGCGTATCCATAAACTTTACAATTTCACACATGTTTGACAAAAATATCAATCATCATTTTGATTGATCATGTACATTATGGGATCTGCAACGTAGGTCTTTGAAGCATACGAGAAATCTCACAATGCTTTGATATCATATGCATAATTTTCAATCAATCAAGCCCATCATGATATTCACCAAGTCATAGAGGCTATTGATTCTTTTGTATGCAAATTCTCCTAAATTTCCATCATGACAATTTAATTTGAAGACTTCTTAAATATGTTCAAACAAATTCAAGGTATGATAAGGCATGGATCATTGACCTTTAAAGGTTTAGAGAACACCATAAATTAATCTCACAGACATCTAGAATCATATTGAACATATTCATAAAATTTACAATTTTTGGAGAGTGAAGAACCTAGCAAGAGGCCCACAATTCTTTTTTTTTTTAAGATTAATTTTGGCATAATCTAATCCCTAAACAATCATGTAATTCATTTGTTCAAATGCATAGTCACCAAATTTAAATATGATGATGACAAAGCCTAGGTTGGTTGTAGGCGACGGATTGGAGAGCGATATGAATACTAAAACATGCGTTTGAAAGGTGTTGGACACCGATCCAACGCCATACATGTATCACCATGCTCCTCAGGCTCTCACATGGGAACAAACAAGTGAAAATCGCCGGATTTTCACTGTTTTGCAGAGAGGACAGGCGGACAGCAAATAGAGGTTTATTTTTGGGTTTTGGAAAGCAAAGCGCAAGGGTTTCTATGGACCTATGTCTTCGGAGCGTCGAACACAGTCAAATAGCTAGAAGATCTAGGGATTTCATAAGTTTTGAGGAATTTTACCTCACCGAGTAGGTCACGGCGCAGCTCACTATCCACTCACCTTGTAAAGGCGAGATTGAGGAAGAATGGAAGGTGGAATTGCTGTCCAAAATCTCCGGATTGCTGCCTCCACTTGCTTGAATGCTCCTGAAAGTCGATTTCACTGTCATGATCCCGCCGGGATGAAAAAGAGAGCAAGAAGAAGCTCCAAATCTTCACTAGCTGAGGGAATAGGGGAGTAACAACAGCTTCTACTCTTGATTTTGGGACAAGAGATGAATAACAACAGCTGCAAAGGAGAGAAACCTCGCCTATGCAATGCCTCCACCAACTTTGGAATGCAGAATAATAGAAGGAAGAGGAAGAAGGAGAGGGCAGCAAGTGGAAGACTCCTCTCGATTGGCTAGGTCGAGTGCACACGAGAAGAGGAAGGCCACGAAGGAGGCAAAGGCTTTGGGCTGGTTTAGTCGGACGAGATGCACATGCTCGGTCTCCCTCGCCTTCAGTTCTGGACGCACACAAAAGGCCGAACGTCGGCCTCCTTGCTCAAGTTGGACAGATGCACGTAGGAAGCAGGGCCAGCTCTCCCTCACCTTCGGTTCTGCTCGGGGCGGACACACGAAAAAGAAACGTCCGCTTCTCCTTCTCTCGGTCAAATATACGGAGCCCTTAGCCGACGCCTGCTCTTGCTCTTCTCTCGGTTGGGAGCGTACGTAAGAACAAGGGAAGACCAAATAGAAAGACCTCGCTCTACTCTATACAGAAAATGAGGCTGCCACTCGAGAAGATTTCCCTGCTCTCAAATCCCTTCCTCAGCCGCATAAATCAGCAAGAAAATGGGGAAAACACCTGTAGCAATTGGTCTTTGAATCTTAGCCATTATATCTAATTTCCTTATTTGGGGAAATGATTAGAAATGGCTAAAAAGTCAATTTAACCTATTTGGGATTAAATTGAACCTGAATTGGGTCAATTGAGCTGAAATTGGGCCCAAATTGAACCTGAATTGGATCAAATTGAGTCAATTTAGGTTCGATTGGGTCCGACCGAATCAATTTTGCGAAATTGAACTTGAATCAACATCGAATTGACTCGAATTTGTTTTGGTGAGGCTCAACGAGGCTAAATTGGGTTCAATTTGGACCGATTTGGGTCAATCTTGATCGATTTGATATTAATGGGATGAAATTGAGCTTAATCTGACTCAATTAAGGCCCGATTAGGGTCAATTTTAGTTCGACGATGCTTGATCAAGTTGATCGAGCACGATCAAGCCCAATCAGGCTCAAAATTGGCTCAATCAGAGACTCAGAGTAGGGTCGACACGAAAATAACGTCAACAAATTTTCATTACCACCTAGATAATTACCTGGGTCAGATTTAGTTGGTGAATAACATACACCAACTTTTGATACGATGTTAAGGATGGACTTAAGCTCAAAGATAACTAGATCTAAAAAAATTATCAACAACAAGAATGATGTTATGAGTCATTAAAAGGCCAAGATGCCTCTAAGGGAACAATACTCAAATTTAGCATGTCCAAAACATTAAATGCTCCCTCCCCTTCTCTCTCTCTCTCTCCTCTCTCTAGCACTCCACCCATTATCTTATATAATTTTTATCTGCCCCCACTGTCATTCTCATCACTCAAGTTATTTTCCATCTTAAATGAATACTTTGGAGGTTGAACCAAGTGGGAAGTAAAATGGAGGGCTCTCTGTCTCAACCTTCCACATGGGCATTCGAGTAAATTACGTGAAAATAGCTTCCCTCCCTCTCCTTATATTTCATTATCTACTTCAATTTCTCTCACTCGAATGAATTTACGAACTTGCATCTTGTGGCTATAATTCTCCACTAAAAAGGGCAGCTCTTGAAAGCGTGATAATTTATTATTGCTTGATTGTAGTAAGCAATAGGTTTGACTAATTTTGGATTTTGGGATTTTAATTTATGCTACTTTATGTTTCTTGCTTGGATAGATGAACCTTTATCCTGTCTTCTCATCAGACCATGGTTTTCCCTCCTACATTGTGCATGTGAACATATCCAACATAAGCATGCACAAAAAATATATAAAATTAAATTGACCTATTATGAGAATTACTCATAATAAATGAGCACACAAAAAAAAAAGTGGGCACACTAATGGCAAATCGAAATAATCACATAATATCATAATCAACTTGATACATTCATCATATAAGGCAATAGAAAGTAAGAAAAAGAATAATGTCAAGTGTGAAGAATAAAATTAACTATGAAGAAATCAGCAAGTAATTGGCTCAAACTACCTCAACATGTGCTTCTGAGCTCACATCATTAGCATATTGAATAAGATCAAGCTCCAATTTAGATTTGAAAACTCGGCATTCAGTCAATATCGGATGAAGAGTGATTAAATCAGTCTCAAACTTCTCCATCTCCTACAGGTAGTCATGACATAATAGAATTCAGACGATTTAAAACAGCAGAGATTTGACATCTGGAAGACTGGAACTGCTTTGAATTTTAGAAATATTATCAGGACAACAGATTCAAATTTCAAGGTAGTGAGAGAGTAGATACAGTGATAAAAATAGAAATGAAAAGGCAATGAATATTTGAAAACTAAAACGTGTTTCCTCTATCTAGAATTAGGAAACACCTGCTATTGACAAAAATTAAATAAAAACATAGCTGAAGTAAGAATATCCGAAGTGATATGACCCTAAAAAATAGCTTCGATTAATTCTATTAGATTGATATCAAGGACCTCAATTTTCTTACTTAGATATAATCTTTGAGAAAAGAGGTTCAGATGGGATGATAGTACTTATAACACCTATGTCACTCAATTACGTCATGATTCAGGTTGATCCCAAGATCAACATTAATGAAGCACGCACATTGACATGAATCTTAATAATCCTAACTCCTATGCCACTCAAGCACACCCAGATTCACATTGATCCTTCGATAGACCTTATTGAAGCAAGCACATCAGCATGAATCTTGTGTTCCAACATTAGCCTAATCATCTAATGCATATCACCATCAGTGCAGGTCTCATAGCCATGAGCATATATTTAGCCATCCAATTAAGATCTTCATCAACTCAAATACCAAGGCTAAAACCTCCATCGATCATGATGACCCAGTACGGATCTCATAGGAAATGTTGCTTTATTCTACATCCTTTAATTGATTTAAGATCCAAAATGCCTTCAACTAAGTGCCATTTTGATTCAGCGTGAATCTCAGAATCTATATGGATCATTGCTTAAATTTTCGTAATAAGAAACATGCCTCAAAGCCCTCCTTAGTGCAATTTTAAGAAAAAAAAATGTAATGAGACATACATCTCACCATGTCCCGATGAGGCATACCTCTATGCAATTCATAAGAGTCAAAGGCCTAGAAAACTAAGGTTTAGGTGATTTAAAAAGATTAATTTATAATTTCAATATACAAAAATAATTCCTATTTTGTTATTTCTCTATAACTAAACCTAAAACAAACATAATTGAGAACCTGAATAATGCACACCTCCTAGACTACTAGCCTCACGTTGCACTTACACCTGATGTCGCTTGCATTCACAACTAGATGATGGAGGAGCAAAAGTAACTTGCTATAATGATTCTAATAAAGACCCACTAAGTGATAAGAGTATGGGAGACTTTTGAATTCAGAAATAATAATCTTAATTACTTAGACGACTTGTTTAAGTTAAATTGGAGTGGGAGAAACTTATTGACATGATCTTAATTTGACTTATTATGATCTTACTTCGATGTTAGCATGTTATTTATTATTTCATATTTTTAAGTGGAGAATCCATCAGGATTGAAGGGTGCAATAAAGATATCAAGGCATATTAAATAGTTTAGCTTATATGGTTCTCAATGTTGTAATTAATTTTGAACAAGAATGATCCTTTGGCTAAAATATGCTTAAACATATATCAAATACCTAAAATATTATTTTCAATATTCAAACATATTTAAATATGCTATATAACAATAGAACATGTCTGAGAGCTAATTAGGAATATGAGTATATATAAATATATATAAAGAAGGTAGTCATTTCGATATTCATTTCCCATCACCACTTAAAATCAGAGACAATAAAGCAATGATAATGCATGGTCACCATGACAGCCTGTCCACCAACTAGTTTGAACAACAGGGTAAATCTAGGACGTCAAATAAGCTCATCTTGACCAAGCTTATTTTCATTGGGTTTATAAATAGACACCCATTTCCACTTCATCTCAAAAATTGCAAAAGAGAAAGAGTGTGCTTAAATGTTTCATATTAGAAGATTTTTTGTGTGTTAATAGAAATCATTCCTAGAGTTGTTGCAACCGATTCTTCTCTTTACAAAGTTTTGGCGTTTTTTTTTTCTTTTCTTTCTTGTAATTATGTATAGAGATTGAATGTTGTATTATTGCATCCACTATTTCTTGTACACCCGTAAGAAGATAGTGGTACCTCACAAATAATTAAGGAGATTGCTTGTTTTTTTCTTTTCAATGTTTTGGCATTTTTCTTTTCTTTCTCATAATCTTGTATAGAGATTGAATGTTGCATTCTTGTATCCACTATTTCTTATACACCCCACTAAAAAACTTTAAGAAGGTAGTGGTACCTCAAAAATAATTGAGGAATGAGTAGTCCTAGAACTTAGAATAATGGGAAGGATATGAGGGTATGGTTCTTCTCAGTGAATGTGAAGGATAGTATGAAGGTACAAAGTTTCTCAATCAGCATTATGCAAAGGAGAGAGAATAGCAAATTTCACCATGCATAGGTGCTAAGGACAACCACATAGGTGGTTGGAGCCAAACCTAATAAATTTTTTTATTTGCATACTCTTGGTCTTTACTTGCATTTACTTAATCGATCTTTACTTCTACGTTTATGATGTTATCAATATGATTAAATACTTATCTAGTTGGTCAAGTGAATTTCAATATTGTGCTTAAAGCATATATCACTCACTAGTTAGCATAATATCACTTGATTACCATTATATTTTGCATGCACTTATGGCTTATGCTAGATAGCTTATTTGTGGTATGATTTAGTATTTTTTTATTGAGTCGAAATAGTCGGCAAAAACTCTAGTTGTTATAGTTCACAACCCAATTACACCCGGTTGGTGCGTCATAACTCAACCTTTTTACGTCTACAAAGATGCATACATATGTACATATAAACTAGATGAACAATTCTCCTACTAAAAGGAGAACAATTATTATCCTTATATTTAGATTTAGATCTTATAACTTTTAACTTTTAAATGTAACATCAAGCCCACTCATTCTCTTTTACATCATTAAAACTAGTAACATACATTCTCCTCTGATTTGGACTTCAATATTATAACCCTTACACGTAAAATCAAGACTAATTCTCTTTTAAATCATTAAAATTAGTGCAAAATATAGTTTAAAAAAATTAAAATTATTTGATCGTTAATTGAATTCATCAAAGTTTTCAAAATGGATGGCTAATTGTATGAAAAGACAATTGTAACTTATTATGTGTAGTCTTTTGAATGACATGGAATTTAACAATTGGGTTATTGATGACATTTATAAGGATTCCAATGGTTTTGACCAGCTAAATAAATAATAAAATTAGATTTTTAAGCAGGATTCGATATATTGTCCAATCATCCTTATTTTTCATGTCAATGACTAAAATTGATGAACCTTGAACCATTAGTAATTCTCACGACATACATGAACATAAACTAGAGTTTCAAGACCTTATGAGGAAGAAGAAACAATGATAAAATAAAAAGAATAGTGATTACTCTACACCAAGGAGGAAATGTATTATATATGCAGACACCTTAAACTCTGCCGGCTTGGAGAAGTTTTTGCTATCAGTGTTTAACCCATGCAAGAGGAAAAGTAACGGTTTTCCTGATTCCCCGTCTAAATCATATAGAACTTGTGCTATCTCATCTACAAAGTAAGTCATATCAACCATGTATCTTTCCTGCAAACATAAAACGTAATGTTTAATATTCCTGACTACAAACCAAATTAAGCATATGAAATTTAAAATATAAAAAAAATCACCCAATAAATAAAAATTACCTTAAAGTAAGATGAG
The DNA here is from genome assembly GCA_019925795.1 of Dendrobium chrysotoxum. Lineage (NCBI taxonomy): Eukaryota > Viridiplantae > Streptophyta > Magnoliopsida > Asparagales > Orchidaceae > Dendrobium > Dendrobium chrysotoxum. Next base: position 21,670,355 of record CM034314.1, on the reverse strand, counting down.
GCCTTTATCTCACCTAACCAAACAGCATACTCAGCAGGCAACCGTGGTGCAAACAAAACTGACTGCCCCGATAAAACATCCTTTGAAAACAAAATTCGATAAGCAATTGGAGAGTAGGCTGACACTCAAGCTAGATTTTATAAGAAAAATCAAAAGCAGCAACGAAGTCTTTGAATATGTTTAACAGTATTTGTCAAGAATTTATACAAGACAGTAAGAAAATGCATAGCCGAAAATGCTTAACATTTGTCAAGCTGTTGTTGTTGATGTTGTAGGGGTAAGGTGATGTTAATTTCATTGAAAGAAAGGGCACTCAATTCAGCTAGGAATTTTGACTTTATATTACCATAATAGTAGAATTTGAAAAAATATGCCCATAGTTTATTTTCTTGTAAATATATGCCCAAAAATTCATTTTGTATCAACCCTATTTTTTGAGCATGTGTTATTTGAAGTCTACTATAACAAACATTAACTCGAACAATATTCTAGCAAGGTTAGGGTCTATGTATGAACTAAGTTCGAACTATGTTCTAGCAAGGTTCGAATATGAATCTAACATGGATCGAAAAACAAGTCAAACATGGATCAACATAGGTTTGAACATTGATTATAACATAGCATGTTATAAATTTAATATAACAGAGTAAATACAATCACTTATAAGAGAGCTAATAAAAAAGTCATAACACAACATAATGTATTTTAAGAGATAACAACACAAAAGACATAGCACAACATGCAATGCAATTGTGTACAAGAGCTATAACACAACATCCATAAAACAACAGATGTAAATTTAGACATAATGTATGATGGACCAATGAAAGAATAAATGTACACAAAGAACTAATGTTTACATTAGAAATAATGTTCATCCCTCCAATCAAGAACATAATAGAGTTTTCTGCGTTCTCATCATCATTGTCAAACCTCTAACAGTTGATGAATCAGGGCCCTAAAGAACTGCACTTTAGAAGTTCTGAACTGATCAAAGGGGATCTCGCAACCTTGACAAGGAGTTCATTGGCCTCAATTTGTCTAAACTCATTTCTCCATCAACCTCCACCTCAGCATATGACTCAAGTACTATATGTCTCTCGTTTGATATGATTAGAGCAAAGATCTATATATATAACAAAACAATTCAAATGAACAAAATAAACTGAAACATCGTTCAATTATGGCTGAATCATAATCAAATCATATTTAAACCACGATCGAACTATCTTTAAACTATCCTCAACTGTGGATCAAACTATGATCAAATCATCTTTAGTCATCATTCAAACAATCTTTGAGCCACAATCAAATCATCTTCGAGCCGTGTATAAACCACCTTCAAATTATGATCAAACATGGATTGAACCATCATCGAATCATGGCTCGAAGATGGCTCAATCAACCATGATTCGATCATACTTTGAAGATTATTTAAATCATGATCGAAGATGGTTTGATCATGGTAAGATCACTATTCGATTATGGTTCAAAAAGTGTTCAATCGTGATTTAATCAAAGTTCGAATATGGTGGTAGTTTGAAGATGGTATAAACTTTGCATTAGCTAATCTAATTAATTACATTTTGAGTTTAAGGTTTAGGCATACATATAAATAGCACAAAATAACACGCATCATAGAGCATGACTTGACATAGCGCACCCCCAATGTCATTTGCTTAGCACTGCGCACAAGGTGAAATGATGCGCGCTATTTGTGACATGCATGGGAAATAGTGCATAGTGCAAATCCCACATTGTGTGCTATGTTAGTCTTTAGGATTTAAAATTTAAAATTAATATTTGTACATAATATATATTAATTAGTTTTATTTCTTTTTCAAATAGTAATTAGGGCATATATGGTTCTTGTCATAAGTCCTCACATTTCTATCTAAGCTTCCTCTCGTGTTGTCTCCCTCTTATGTCTCATCTCAACATCTTTAGTTTCAAACATAGCAAGTGCGTCGCAACTCATCTCGCCTCTAGCTTCAAACAGAGCAACCACCGCACCTCGATTAAGGCACATCCACATCTTGTTTAGTGCTACTCCTCTCTCCATCTCCCTATAGTCCACATCTTGCTTCTCTATCTCTATTCATCTCCATCTCCAACACCTCAATCTCCATTACTATCATGCACAACTGCTATTAACCATCTCTACACTCCACTTTAGACAACATTCTCCACTGCCTTCGAACGTTGTGGGTCACCCAATTCCCCCCATGTCATGAGTGAATCTCCTTCCATTATTCTCTCTTTCACTCATATTTTAATCATAGAATTTTGTGGCTAATATGTGTTACCCAAGCTAACTTGTATAAGAAAATTCTTCAAATTGAAATCATCAAATTAATGTTATCATAATGCTAACCCTTCAAATAACTCTTAAGATGTGTGCATATAGTGTGCAGAACTTGTTTAAAATTCAATCTATAGAGTGACTCAAGATTGTAATGGAAATTAAACTTCATAACTCATTGTTGACCCTTGTGTAATACCCAAGAGAAACAAAGACAAGAAATACCTTGTATCAGATGAATCTGCCGCAAATCCCGCGTACTGGCTACTATTCATCCGGCGCCGAATCGATCTCTACCCGTTGGATCCACGAATCCTCCCGGTATCTCGCTGAAGCGGCGCCGAAGCAATCAAATCCCGTAAATCATTCGCAGAAGTCTCGAAATCCCGCCTCTGCCTTCGGTTATAAAACGCAAGCCGAGCTCCCTGCTTCGACACAACCGACTCCCTCTCGCTTCCAGCTTCCCACACGCAGAGCTCCGACGCCTTTCCATCTCCTCCACTACCGAACTCCACCTCTCTTCTTCCGACTACAGCCGCAAGTTTCGCTAGAGTCGCACGTACCTGAAGCTTCCAACGCCTCTGTCCGTCATCTTCCTCCTCAGAGTTTGAGCTACCTCCATCTCTCCACTCTTTCCCTGTTCGTAAGCCGCTCCTTCAGTCAGAGAGAGAGAGAGAGAGAGAGAGAGAGAGGGAGAGGGAGAGAACTCCCACCTACCCGAAGCCAAAGCCGACGCCCTCATCCCCCTCGCCGTCGCTCGACTTCGCTCCTCCAGCGACTTTCCCTTGCTGTCGAACGGAGGATACAACATTTTGATCGGAACAACTATGGGAGCTCGTGCTGTGAAGGTAACTTTCTTCCCCTCGCGTGCTTCTTCGGCCAAATCCCGTAAATCCGCCGAGCTGGGGGATTAGCAAAAGAGAAAATGGAGGATTTATTCCGCCGTGAGATTTACGGGTCGCTCAAATCCCGTTTGGCAAGATTTAGCATTAATCCTGCTCTAATCCTGTATTAATCCTGCCCAAATCTTCTTTTAATTTTTTTAATTAACTTAGTTATAATTGATTTAATTAATTATATTTAATTATGATTAGTCAAAGTCAGTTATAATTAGTTAATTTTCTTTTTAATTTATAATATAATTAGTTAATTTTCTTTTCTTAGCGTGGTGGGAACAATTTTAAGTACCCGTATGCGGCTCTGTACCTGCGGGGAAACAAATGCTTTGCTTTTTCAGGTACGTCGAAGACCCATACACGATTTCTTAAGCGTGGTGGGGGATTGAAGACTTTACATGGCCGCGGTGTCCTCGAAAGAGGGCATCTACCATACACGCTTTCTTAAGCGTGGTGGGAAAGGCCCAGTTTTCCGTTATTTCCCCTAAACGGGGGAGATGCCGAAATGCTGCCGAAATTTCGGGTGATCATATGACTGTACTTGGACCTATTTGAGCTCAAAGGAAGAGGACCAGAACTTGTGCTTTGAACTTGAATGAACTCAAATGAACCTAATTTCAACATAAACTTGAACTGAATTGAGAACTCAAGTTGAACTTAAGTGAATTTGAATGAAAGTTCGAACCCAAATGACTTAAACATTGGACAATGGAAAGAGGACCCAGATTGAGCTCGAACTTAATTCATATGACAAGGACCTGGGTTGAACCAAACATAAATGAACCACATGACTTGAACTTGATTTGAGTTTGAACTCAGGAAGATCACATGAACTCAAGTTGAACTTGAACTCGGATTGAACTGTAAAGGATTTGATCTAATTTGAACATTACTTGAATTGAACTTGAACCGTCAAGGACTTGTAAAGTCAGAACTTGAACTTGCAGAAACCACAGGGGACTCTGATTTGGATTGCAGTTTGAACAACAGAACATAGGGCTTTGACTTGACTATAACATCAAGTGAACAAGACCTAGACTCAAGCAAACAAATATAGAACTCATGCTGAGTAACCTCAATGGGCATTACAAGTCATCCCTGAATGATGTGACTAGTAAACAACGCTCATACTCATCCAATAAGTATTGGGATATCCCTACAATCTACTAGGGGTCAGGATACTTCTACAACTAACAGATTAAACTACCAGCAAGTATCTCAGTCTCATACAGGCATTAAAGACTGATGCACAATGGACATACTAATTCATCAACCAATGTGTACAATGAAGCCAGGGATCCATCACAGATACTAACATATTTGTAAGTGAGGGCCATCAATAGATAATGAGTATTGTAGTGTCCAGAAAAATCGACATTAGTCTACATATCAGCATCTGCAGTTGTCCCCACGAGCATTGGAACATGTACAAGCGGTGTAGAAAGTCACCAAACAATACACACAGAAAAGCTATTGACGAAGGTAGGAGTTCGTCAATCAAAGAAAGATATGTGATAGATGCATCTGCAAGCAACCATAACTTGCAGTGAATACCAGGGCTCCCTTCCAATTAATGGAAACCATCTCGTAGACGAAAATAGCAGTTGCCTACAAACATTAAATGTCAGGATACAACAAGCATGATAATTTGCCGATAAAGGTGATGATTTACTAGCTGATATACAAGAAGGTGATGACAATGAATATTGCTCAATCAATAATCAATGATGAATCACCGACGAGTGCATCAACTCACTTACAAATGACAAACAGAAGACGTGCTGCAAATGTGATGAATTTCCAGTATATATGGATACTCATGTAGAGTGTTACTTGCAAGGATATAGGGTCTACAATATATAGTTTCTCGACCAATACAATTGTACACACTACAACCACATATAGCAATAGCAGATGTATGGTAAGAAGATCCAAGATCATAGCCAAATGCATGAAGAATACAACAAATACAGTACCTACGAGCTGCCGTAGGACACCCATTATATATCCAATATGTTGCCTACAAGAAGATGCAAGGAGAACTATTGTAGATACAAACATCTATTGGCAATGACATGAGAATCGCCACAATCACAACAAGCCTACAAGTGTTAATCGGTAGTATGCAATAGATGTTGCAGCACCCCTATGATCAACCATCATTTAATGGTCAGCGAATACCTCGATCCATTGCAACCAAGGGAAGACAATATGCAGTAAATATAAATACCCACGGGTTGCTGTAGGGCAGGCCCACTGCACATACTAGATATTGTCTACGAGCTATCATAGAAGATCTGTTGTACCCCCAGTGCGTCAACCACAAGCGGAAATATATGGGAAAATACAGAAGAGAGTTGTAACAGATACGAGCCCTTACGAGATGCTACAGAAGATCCATTGTGTACATGATGTCTTGTCTACAAGTGCAAAGTGACTACATCCAACGTGAATGCCTACGATCAGAAGCAGGAGATTCGTTAGTGCACTACAACCTACCTGCATAAATCATGCAAGTAGTGCACGACAGTCTACCTGTACAAGGCAGCAAACCACTCAATTCCCAAGCTGCTGCATAACGCCACCGGATCTGCAACATCCATGCAAGCAGACAGAAGGCGTACAAATCCCCAATTGGAACCCGTACGACGCAACGCCACCGGATCTGCAACCTTTGTAAAAGCAGACAGAAGGCGTTTACAGATATTTCAAAGTACCCCCGCACATGCACCTTAGTTTGTATACACATAGGTACACATAAGGGGATGTATAGTACAACCCGCATGGGCCCCGGCGAGCGTGTTATTGGTACACACGTGACGCCTAGGGATGCTGCGCGGGTCAATAAATTTGAACCCGATCCTCCTAAAGCAAGTAGATAGGAGTTGACAAGGTTCAATAAATATTTATAAAATGCCCCCAAATACCCGCATGTGCCCCGGCGAGCGTGTTATTGGTACACACGTGACGTCTAGGGATGCTGCGCGGGTCGATAAGTGAATTCAAGTTCGAGCCCGATCCTTCTATTCAGGTAGATAGGAGTTGACAGGGCTCGAACTATTAAATAAATATACGGTCGCGAGGTCGACCGGGATATTTATTTTATACATTCATATTAGGCCTTCAAGGCCTTCAACCAAGAAAATTTACTTACAGAGGCACAAAGCCTATGAAACTCGATCCTCTATCGACAGCTCGACAGAGTAGACAAGTTTCAATCCATAAATATGAATGACCCTAAAGTCACCCCGATGATGGCCGTGTTGGATGCAAATCTCAACCGGAGGGGTCCATTTCAAATATCTCAAAGTACCACCCAAACTCTCACAAAATCCAAACTCCAAAACTCCACAAAAATTCCCAAAATCATCAAAATCCCAAAAATATTTAAAACTGAAATCCAATCATCAATCACATAAAGCAAATCCATCCACCCTCCGCAACAGTTTGCCGAGGTGGATAAATTAAAATTTACTTCAGCTCACAAAGAGCCAATGCCTAGTCGAAAATATCACTAGGATCCATTCTCAAACAATCTCCTGCCAGCAAGGACGTGGTACGAGTCCTCTAACCGGCAGTTTCGCCGCCAAATGGCACTGCAGGATAAACGGTTATGACTCGGGGCCCTCTGAACCAGGTGGTCGCCGCCAAATGGCACCATTATATTATGGTTATGGCCAGAGCCCGTATGCTCCCCAATGGCATCAAATCCTTGAGATATGAATCAATAGGATATGATCGATAGGGCACAAAGCCCTCTGTTAGCTAAGGTGGATTCAAATTTGTCCCCTTAGGTAAATATTCACCCCAGGTCTACAAGGTACCCTTGGACGAAGCAACCCATGGCTGCCAACAAGGATCCTTCTGTCAGGTTGGGTCGACTATCTCCTCTGACTAAGTAGACCAGGGACCACGATGGCCCGGGATGACGGAACCATGGGATCTTGATCGGGTCTATCATCCATTCCCCCACCATCCGCTTTAAGTGCAAGATGGTGAAAATTTCTATTTTAAATATCAAAAATCTCAATTTTCCAATCTTCTAAATTCTGAAATCCTCAAATTCCCAACTCATGCTGCTACTATATGCCAGATCCACGTATCCTTACGTATCTGATTGACGACTAGCCTTAATCGAAAGTTCTCTCTCGTTATCGGGAGGGGTAATTAACTATAGGGGCTTGCGCCTATAGGAAACCAGAACTCAGATCATAAAGTCCTCGCAAAATGAGGGCGAAATCTCTGGGTAGTGTCTTATTTACTATCTCATCTGCCTTCCAAAATTTACCTCGGAACTTAAATTGTTAAAACTCCCCCCGAACAGAAAAGAAAAAAGCGGGCGGAGGCCGGGGCCGAATTTTCGGAGCCCACACTCATTCACATGCTTGATTCTTCTTTTGAAGCTATAAATTGCAGTCATTGTTAACTCAATCAATGAGCTTTGAGGCAGTATTTTGTTTGCCTAATATTTGTTCTTGGAGCCTTGGATAGCTTTCGTCATTATTTTTAGCCCTTGTCCAAACTATTTGGGTTCAACTTTTTGAACCCTCATTATTCAGTTACCTGTGTTAAATTTTGCATAAGGTATTATAATTTAGAATAAAGCTGAATTATTTGCAATTTTGATATATTAGAAATGTTAATATCAAATCATATTTAATACATACACTTATTATGATGTTCAAGACATATCAATTGCTTTTAGACTTTCAAAAGAATGTTGGATTTAGTTCAAACCATGAAAATATTCATATTGGCAAAAGAAGAATATAACAATTATGTGACGTGTATTTTTTGTAACAAAATGACAGAAAGAAATTACTCATCACAAACAACAATTGGTTTAGGATTTTAGAAATGTTAAATCTTGTATTAATTGTCTCTAACATATAAAAGATGAAATTCAGGATTCCTTAAAGAATAAGAAAAGGTTAAAAATCAAATTAATGAAATGCCACATGTTAAATGATAAAAGTGATGATTTTGATGATATGATGATGCATCATGTGCTGGACCATCCAAAAGATACCATATAACAAAATCTAATGCGTCTAGTTAAAATTAAACGACTTCTATGCTTAAAGAACCAAGGGCTAAAGAACCATTCAATACTTATCTTAGATGGATGTTGCTAGGAAGGAGATGAGAGAAAGAGCAATCTAAGTATTTTATTGTTGGAAATATGATACGGGCATTCCCTAAAAGTTGTTAAGTACGATAACTTCCTTGCAATAGTAGGGCAGTTGGTCTTGGGATGAAACTATATAACTATCATTAGATGCAAGTTCCTTAATTGAAGAAAGAGATAGAATACACAACATCTATTGACATATTTTTCGTGTCGACTCGACCTAAATCGAGTCAAATTGGACCCGATCGGGTTCGATTGAACCCGATTAATTAAATCGAGCCACGTCTAACCCAAAAAGACTCAGATTGGAGTCGATTCGAGTCCAATTTTATAAAATTGACTTGATCGGATCCAATCGGACTCTAATCGACCCAAATCGAGTCTGATTCAGGCTCAATTTCAGTCCAATTGGTTCAATTAAAGTTCAATTGACTTTCCAAATCAATTCAAATATTTCCCCAAATCAAGAATCAAATCAATAATTCCAATATCATCGAAATTCCAAATCTCTCGTTGTCCTGGTGGTTCAGTCACATGATTTCCCCATTTTGGAGAATATTTGGGGTGCTTTAGCAAGATTCAGCGACAAAAGCCTCTTTTCATGTATAGGAGAAGTGGGAGAGAGCTTATTCAATCTGATCTAGAGGAGACGAACCTCCTTCGGCTTCGTGTATGCTCCTCCCTGCGTGAAACAGATATAGGGTCATTCGACTACTGCTTCGTGCGGACTTCCCTTCCTCTTCTCTTCGTGGGTTCCGGTCCTGCATGCTTTCCTTCCAGCCGAGAGAGATCAGTGCGAGAGAGTGAGCTTCTCCCCTTCCTGCTTCTGCTTGCATGCAATCCGTCCAGAAGTGTAGGAGTGGGATGTCTGTGCGTGTGAAGGGATCGAGAGCGGAGGCCAGGCGACCGAACGGGAGCTTTATCTGGGTGCATCTGGGCCGAATCGAGTCCTAGGGATCCTTCCGCACGTGACCGAGACTGAATCGAGCGAGAGAAACGTGCGGCTAGGGCTCCTATGCGTGCGGCTTGGAGGAATCGAGCAGCTTGCGGGCAATTCTCCCTATCGTGAGCATCCATCCAAGCGCGAGAGGGAGTGTGACGATCTTTCTACGTGCCCGAGCGAACAAAAGAGGGAGCGACAACCTCCTGCACGCAATTCTTCCTCCTCCAACTGAGAAACAAAAGCCTCTTTTGCTGATGTTTTTTTCCCCATTCGACTTAGAGAAGGAAATTCCTCTTTGTTACTGTCATTCTTCAAAGTAGAGGAGTACAGATGATGTAAAACTATGTAATAGTTATAGGGATTGCAGGGAAATTTATAAAAATATTGATAAGCTTTGTAATTACAACTTATTGTTTCAAATTTGAATTTGAAATTTGAAAACCTTCCAAACTAACAATGGGCTAATTTAGGAAATTTGTACCTTTAGGAGAGCAAGGGTGGCCAGCGGCTAGGGCATGGGGGAGGAGGGCTTAGGGCCGGCGGCTAGGGGAGGGATTTTGGATGAAGGTTGGGTAAGAGTGGCCGGCGGCTTGTGGGTGGAGGAGGAAGGCATGGGGGCTTGGCCGGCGGCTTCTGGAGGGGATTTGGCCGGCGGGTAGTGGGGAAGAAGGAGGGGAATTAGGGAAAGAAAGTTCACCACGAGCACAGACACTTTATGCGGCTGGTGGGTGTTGCTTTTGCCCTCACCTAGGGACTTCTCTTCTCTAGAGCTCTCAATAGTCAAGAGAACAAGAATGCAAAAATTTTATTAATCATCATCAAAACTCATACAATAGTTAGGGCCCTCATATATAAGCCACAAAGCAACAAAAGACACAAAGACTAAAATGTCCTCTGGGCTACAATACAAACTAGTCCCTCGCAGGGGTACAATGGTAAAGACTAAAACATAAAAAATAATACATAAAATGCATCATAAATAAAGAATCCTAACTGTAGTCGTCGATCTACGATTCCTCCGGAGATAGACGCGCCGGAATCTCCTGCTGATGTCCTCATCATTCTCCCCGGGTGGAAGAATGCTCGATCCTGTCGAGTAAGCGTCACAAGTGCCTTCATACAACTCTAGAAGGTCGGGGTTCAATCTCTGTAGCTCATCACGATCAATCAACGTGTTCTCCGTCTCCGGTTTTCCTTTCCATTGAACTAAATACCTTTGGCGCCCACCTTCTTTGATGGAAATGATTTCATCATTAAGTATTGCTTCAATTTTCTCCGCATTAAATAAAATAGGGATATTTGGGAGTGAAGGTAGGCTAGGGTTCTTACTAGGTAGGGTCACACAAGGCTCAATATTTAGTAGATTTGTGGAGTTAAACTCTGGTCCCTCAAAGGCTACTAGATCTTCGATGTTAAACGTAGGATTCATGTTAAAACCTTCAGGTAGGTCTAGCACATAAGCATTATTATTTATTTTTGATATTATTTTAAAAAGTCCCGCACTTCTAGCATGTAACTTTTTAATGGTCCCTTGTGGGAACCATTCCGGATGAATCCGTACCATTACAAAATCTCTAACCTCAAATTTTTTAAATCTTTTCTTAAGATCCGCATTAAGTTTATAATTAGCATTGCTTTGTTCAATCTTTTTATTAATTTTCTTATGTAATTCCTAGAGATGTGATGCAAATACAGATGCAGACTCATATGCTCTTGACTTAGGACACATAGGGATCAAATCTATAGGCTGTCTAGGTTGGTACCCTTACAAAATTTCAGCGGGACTTAGACCCGTGGTTCGATTAACAGAGTTGTTATAAGCGAACTCAGCTGTAGGAAGTTTAGAATCCCAATCTCGAACATGTTCTCCTAACAAAGTTCTTAAGAGATTGTTTAAACTCCTATTAACAACTTTAGTTTATCCGTCAGTTTGGGAATGAAAAGCGGTGAAAAATTGGAGCTTGGTACTCATCTTATGCCACAAAGTCTTTCAAAAATAACAAGTAAATTTGACATCTCGAGCAGACAATATGATTTTAGGTAACCCATGTAACCTAACAATTTCATCAAAATATATCTTCGTAATTCGAGAAGCATCAAAAGTTTTGGAACAAGGAAAGGAAATGGGCCATCTTAGAAAAACGATCAACTACCACGCAAATAGAGTCATGCTTTCTAAAGGTCTTAGGTAGTCCAAGGACAAAATCTATGCTTACGTCCTGCCAAGGGCAATTAGGTACTGGGAGGGGTGCGTAGAGTCATGTATTTTGTTTACGTTGTTTAGCTAGCTGACAAGTGTGACACATTTTCACCAATTTACTAACATCACGTTTAAGGCTAGGCCAAAAAAAATGATGTTCTACAGAGACAATGGTTTTAGTTTATCCAAAGTGTCCAACTAAACCTCCAGCGTGTAATTCTCAAATGAGGAATTCTCGAAGTGATGTGTTGGGGATGCAGAGCTTTTGTGATTTAAACAAATATCCATCTTCCAAAAAGAAATCATTGACTATTCGTTCACCCCCAGTCGTCAGTAGAGAATATGTTTCCTTAAAGTCAGGACAATCTTTATAATCCTCCTTAATACGTTCGAATCCGATCACTTCAGCCCTCATTTCTCGGGTTACCAACATACGACGACTTAATGCGTTAGCTGTTTTGTTTTCAGACCCTGCTTTGTTTCAGATCGTATAGGTATACTTTTGCAAAAATTCAACCTAACGTCCATGTCAGGCATTGAGCTTCTTTTGGGAGTTTATGTATCGCAAGGCCTCATGATCAAAGAAGATAACAAATTCTTACGGGAGCAGGTAGTGTTTCCAATACCTAAGGGATTGAATGATGGCATAAAATTCTTTGTCATAAGTGGAGTATTGCTGTCTAATATTATTTAATTTCTCGCTAAAATAAGCCACGGGATGTCCTTTTTGGGAAAGGACTCCACCAATACCAATGCCAGAAGCGTCACAAGTTACTTCAAAGACTTTAGAAAAATCAAGTAAGCGCATGATAGGGGCTTCTACCATTCTCCTCTTGATCTCTTCAAAAGCTTTAGAGGAAGATATGGTCTAATAAAATTCTCCTTTTTTTAGACAATCAGTTATTGGGGCTACGATGGTGCTAAAATTCCTAATAAACCTCTGATAGAATGTGGTCAATCCGTGAAAACTCCGAACATCTCTGATATTCTTAGGTTCAAGCCACCATTATTTGCACGCACCTTTTCAGGAACAGCTGATATTCCTTGGGAAGATATAATAAATCTGAGAAAGGTAATACTATTTGTGAGGAACATACATTTCTTAGGATTAACATACAATTGTTCTTTCCTCAAGACCTCACGAACTTGTTTTAAGTGATCTAAATGTTGTCCCACCAATTTACTATAGATCAAAATGTCATCAAAATAAACAACCACAAATTTTTTTAAGAAAAGGCGGAGGACTTGAGCCATAACCCTCATGAAAGTGTTAGGTGCATTACTAAGATCAAAAGGCATGACCATCCATTCATATAAATCATCATTAGTCTTAAATGCAGTCTTCCATTCATCACCAGGACAGATTCTGATCTGGTGATATCCGCTCTTGAGATCAATTTTGGAAAAGAGGGTGGCTCCAATTATCATGTCTAGCATATCATCCAAACAGGGAATAGTGAAACGGTACTTTACCATGATTTTGTTAATTGCACAACTATCAACATACATTCTCCAAGAGCCATCTTTCTTGGGAGTCAAGAGTGCAAGAACGGCACATGGGCTTAGACACTCTTTAATGAATCCTGGTTGGAGTAAATCATCAACTTGCTATTTTAACTTAGCATGTTCTTCCGGATTCATACAATAGTGAGGCAAGTTGGGTAAGGAGGCTCCAGGTACTAAGTTAATAGCATGTTGGATATCACTCAGAAGGGGGAGTTGGTTGGGTAGATCTACAGAGAACACGTCAGCAAAAGTTTCAAGGAGTGGTTTGACCTCTTCCGGAATAGGTTCTTTTGTTTCAACCATTGCTTCCCTGGCATCTAATTCTTTTGCAATTAAGAGGTTTAAGCCTTTGCTGAGTTTGATAGGAGTGGGCTTAACTTCCTCTTTAGAATGCTTGGGTTGGGAAGGTAAAAGTTTAATCTTCTTTCCGTCATGTTCAAACATGCAAGTGTTAGATCTCCAATAAATATGGACATCGTTGTCAAATAACCATGGGCGACCCAGGATAATTTGACCAACGTCCATCGTCAATATGTCACACCAAATCTTCTCCTTGTATCCTACAAACTCAATGGGAATAAGGCTCCTATCTTTCACTTCCAGAGCAGTCGAATTGATCCAAGCAACCTTATAAGGGTTCGGGCGGGGAGTCGTTTTCAGATTAAGTTTGAAAAGCATGGTGGAAGAGACAGCGTTAATATAGCTTTCACTGTCGATAATAACTTTGCAGTTTTTGTCACCAATCTTGGTGAAGGTGTAAAAGAAGAAAGTTCTACGCCAGTCGTCACTCGGCTTAGGTTGGGATAAAGCACACCTAACAACTTGAAGTTCAAAATAGTCCAATTTTTGCAGGCAGTGAATCCTGGTGGTGTCCTCTTCACATAAGAAGTTTTCCTTGTCGTCAATGTGATGAATCAATTCGGTATCAGGCTCATCCTCGTCATCGACAACCTCTTCAATTATAGTGATCTTATATGGGTTGGAACACTGTGAGGCAATGTGTCCATAACCATGACACTTAAAACACTTGGTTCCAGGGTTAGTTTTAGGCGCCTCACGCTCAGAAGTTTTACCCTTGTAGTCAGGGCGGGTTGGACACATTGCTTAAGCTCTTGCTTCATAGCTCTCCAGTCAATGATGGGGTATTCCCCTCGAGCTTCAAGCATATTTTCAAGATTCGTCTAATATTGACTAGCTCTTCCAGTAAGCTTCATTTCAGCGAAACTAACCTTTCTAGCTTCCGATATATTATACCACTTAAAATAGTTATCCATCCCTTTAAGCCAATCCAGAAAAACTTGTGGGTCGAGAGTGCCATCATAGGAAGGGGCATCTATTCGAATGTTTTTAAGTAATTGTGCGTCATTATCTCGCCAATGAGGTCATGACCTACAGGTTCACGATTGGGCCTAGGGTTGTTATGACCATAGGGATCTCAAGGTGGTCCGTCATCAGCTAGTGCCTCTTCAACATAGGGGGAAGGAGGCCTAAAAGGGGTGTACATCGTATGATTCCCTAACCTTTCAATGTTTTCTAAACGTTCTCCAGCTTGGCGGCGAAAATCAGCTAACTCATCTTGGGTATCTCTTATTTGTTGGGTCATAGTTCCTAACTGACCTACAATAAAGACTAAGGTACGCTGAATTTGTTCGTGGTCCATTGACTCAAGTTGGGTAACTAATGCAGAGATAGCAATAATGTAAAGATGTTGTACGGAAGGGTGCAGGCAAATTATGACGTCTAATAAAGGGAAGTGGGGAATCCTAGAATGGAACTACGACACAACCATGCTTTATACCAAGATGATGTGAAACAATGTATAGGGAAATGATGCGGACATCCGACCGTGAAAGTTTATCAGAGGAGGAGATGAAGATCAACAGCCATGATCGCACCATTCTATTTTAAGTTATTATTTGTATTTTTATTTATTTATGCATTTTCCGTTTTTACCCTCACTTGAGGGAGTAGGTGCTTGTGACCCCATGGGACACTTTTGTCTTTTATTCTGTATTTTGGGCTATTTATAGTCTCCTCCTTTTCTTGTAGTGGTTAATGGATGATTAATAAAAAAAAATTTAGCACTTTATTCTAGGAACTATGGGAGTTCTTGGGAGAGTGGAAATCCCTATGTGAGGGAAAAGCAATACCCACCAGCCGCAGGAAGCGTCCGGGCTCGTGGTTTGAAGTCCCTAGGTGAGGGCAACGCATCACCCGTCAGCCGCAGGAAGTGTCCGGGCTCACGGTTTTATCTTCTTTCTCTAATCCCCCACCTCCTTCTTCTTTAACTGTCGGCTAAATCTTCCCCTAGCCGCCGGCTTTCTACCTCCCATCCTCTTCCCCACCACAGGCCACCCATCCCCTTTCTTCTCAACCGCCAGCCACCACCCTCTCCTTCTTCCAACCGCCGGTCTACTCCCCATCTCCACCTCAAACCGCTGGCCAACCGCTACCCATTCCCTACCGCCGGCCAAGCACCCTAGCCTTACCGCCGACCACCCCACCAATTCTCCAAGGCGCCACTTTCAAATCATCCTCTTATTATTTTCCTAATTTGCTTCAAAGCAATTTGGGAACTTTAAATTAATTTGATATTTGAATTTCTCTCATTAATTTGAAATAATTACACAATTCCCTCCCATCTCTTAAATTTGAATTTTAAATTTTAAAAAGTCTTTAATCCCTTTCCTAATTTAAGATTCTAATTAAAAGATTCAATCAATTACTCCAATCAAACCCCCATTATTGGCCACCCCCCCCCCCTCCCTCTTTCCCTCTTTGCTCCCTCCAATTAAGTCTCCCCCCTTCAATCTTGGACTGATTAAAATCTGAGATTAATTAGCATTAATTGCCTCTCCACATTCAATGAATGTGGACACCTCTCTCTCCTCTATCTTGGCCGGCCCCCATTCTCTCTCCTATTTTAATTAATTCCTTCACAAACTTGGAACTCCATTTAAGAGATTAATTAAGTAACCCCTTCCCTCCCTTTTCCATTTAATTTGAAATTTCAAATTCACATGACCCCCTCCCCCCTTCGTTCTACATCAGTTTGGTATCAGAGCATGGTTTGCTCAAGTTGCATGTGCTAGAATTCATCTTAGAGTTTTAAATAACTATCTTTAAGCTTAATTAGTTATGTAACATTGTTTTCATATATTATTACACATTGTTAGATTGTTGTCCATACAATTTTTGCATCATATCACAAGCCTTAGAAAAGTTCCCTATATGATTAAGTGTTGTCCTTTACCCCCCTTCAACCCTTCGTATCTCGTAGTGTATCCTAATGGAAACGGAACAACTTAGCAGGACTTTAGACCTGTTGGTAGGTCAGATTAGTACGATTAGTCAACAACTTAAAGAGAACTAATCCGACCTAGTTGAACTCCGGCGCCAAACGACAGAATGTTTCGATACACTAGAATGAGTTAGACATAACCCTACCCCTTACTCACCGTCTAGGCCTCCTTCCATGTACGGGGACGATACTTTTCAAGATGAGGGACCACCTCGCGCCCCTTATCGAGTTCCCCAGTATGGACATAATCTTAACCACGATCCTGACATACCCCTGATAAAGAACATTAAGGTCGATGCTCCAATCTTTGATGGAACTTTCGATCCCCAGCTCTTCCTGGACTGAATCAAAGGTATGGATAGTTTCTTTAAGTGGTACAACATTTTTGAAGCTAGAAAGGTTAGTTTTGTCGAAATGAAACTCACTAGTAGGTCTAGCCAATTTTGGTCCAATTTGGAGAGCCTTAGAGAAGCCCGTAATGAGTATCCCATCACTGATTGGCCGTCAATAAAGCAAGAGCTCAAGCAGAAGTACTTGCCTCCCTCGTACTTCCCCAGGCTCTTAGATAGGTGGAATAGTTGACTCAGGGCAACAAACCAATCAAGGATTACATCGCATCCTTCGATGATTATCTAATTCGCTGCAAGGGGGAGACCTCTACTAACCCTACATAAATCCTATCCATGTTCCATACCGGGCTGCGCGAAGATTTGCGTAACGAACTGTTTGCTCGGAACGTCACCACTCTTGAGAATGCTACAGTCTAGTCTTAGATCTTGAAGAAACCCGTCCACAACACCATAGCTGACATCAAGACTCTAGACCTATCTATCGACCTTCCAGTGGTCCGACCCACTCCACTGGACGGCCGACCCTTGGAAACCCAACTCGACCAACTTCTGGTCCACCTACACCTCATCCTGATTCTAGAAGTAAGCCTCCCACCCTAGATACCCCTAGGTCCAACCCAGGGACCAAGTGCTTTAGATGCCAGGGTATGGGTATATCGCCTCTCAATGTTCTAGTCCCTATAAGGTCACTATTATTGAGGAGGTTACTGACGAGGGATTCGAGCCCAAAGTTGACCAGATTCAACAAGTGGAAGATGATGGTGAATTCTTTGAGGAGGATGACGACACTGCTGTCATCTACTGTATTCAGAAGCTTGGCCCCTCTCTCATCTGCATGGTTAGATGTTCGCTATCCCAACCCGCTGCCACTGATGATTGGCGTAGGCCTCTATCTTCCACACCTACAACAAACTAAAAGATAAGAACTGTAAAGTCATAGTGGATAGTGACAATTGCATCAATGCTATCTCCTCCAGCATGGTGTCTAAGCTTAGCATGTCTGTCGTTTCTCACCCCAACCCCTACAAGGTAGCCTGGGTCAACTCCACTGCCTTAGAGGTGAAAGAACGAAGCCTCATATCCATCTCCATTGTTGATTATAAGGAGAATGTGTGGTATGATGTTTTGGTGATGGATGTTGAACATATCATCTTAGGGCATCCCTAGCTCTTTGACAATGATGTCCACATCTATGGGCGTTCAAACACCTACGTGTTTGAATATGCAGGTAAGAAGATCAAGCTTCTGTCATCGCAACCCCATGTCAAGGAGGACCCCAAACCCAACCCTGTTAAGCCTAAGAAGGTGCTGAACCTTGTTACTGCCAAGGTTCTGGATTCTGAGATCACCCAAAGTGCACCCTTATATGCCTTGGTTGGCCGTGAGACTCCTACTGAGTCTGATGAGCCTATTCCCCAGGAGGTCCAACCCATACTGAAGGATTTGCTGATGTCTTCCCTGATGATCTCCCTGATCAATTACCACCCCTTAGAGACATCCAGCACGCTATAGACCTCATCCCTGGAGCCTCCCTTCCCAACCTGCCACACTATCGCATGAACCCCACGAAACATGTTGAACTCAAGAAGAAGGTGGATGAGTTACTAAACAGGGCTTTATCAAAGAAAGCTTTAGTCCTTGCGCGGTACCAGCCCTTCTCACTCCAAAGAAGGATGGTACGTGGAGAATGTGCGTTGATAGCCATGATATCAACAAAATTACTGTTAAATATCATTTTCATATCTCTAGGCTCGACGATATGTTAGACATGATGACTGGAGCCACTCTTTTCTTCAAGATTGATCTTAAGAGTGGATACCACCAGATCCGGATCCGACCCGATGATGAGTAGAAGACTGCCTTCAAAACTAAGGATGATCTATATGAGTGGATGGTCATGCCTTTCGGGTTAAGTAACGCCCCGAGTACTTTCATCAGGATCATGACCCAAGTAATGCG
The DNA here is from genome assembly GCA_019925795.1 of Dendrobium chrysotoxum. Taxonomy (NCBI): domain Eukaryota; kingdom Viridiplantae; phylum Streptophyta; class Magnoliopsida; order Asparagales; family Orchidaceae; genus Dendrobium; species Dendrobium chrysotoxum. The sequence continues at coordinate 21,651,767 of CM034314.1, read as the reverse complement.
TCCTTTTATGGGAAGATTTGTCGTTGTCTACTTTGACGACATTCTTATTTATAGCCAGTCCGTGAGTCAGCACTTAGACCACTTAAGGCAAGTCTGTGAGGTCTTAAAGAAGGAACAACTTTAAGCAAATCTTAAGAAGTGCACCTTCCTTATCGACCGTGTTATCTTTCTGGGTTTTATCGTGTCTGCCCAAGGGGTCTCCGCAGACCCCGAGAAGGTGAAAGTCATTGTAGAATGGCCTGTTCCTAATAATATCCGGGAAGTTCGCAGCTTTCATGGTTTAGCCATCTTCTATAGGAGATTCATTAGAAATTTTAGCGCCATTGTATCTCCTATAACTGACTGTCTTAAAAAGGGTGATTTTCACTGGACCCCGGCTGCCACTAAAGCTTTCGAAGAAATAAATAAAAGAATGGTGGAAGCCCCAGTGATGAGACTTCCTAACTTCTCCAAAGGCTTCAAAATGACATGCGATGTTTCGGGAGTCAGAATTGGAGTCATGTCCCAGGAAGGTCACCCCATTGTCTATTTTAGCGAAAAGCTAAATGACATACGACAACGATATTCCACATATGACAAAGAGTTCTATGTTGTGATCAAATCTCTTCGTTATTGGCGACACTACTTACTCCCGCAAGAATTCGTTATCTTTTCGGATCACAAGGCTCTGCGTTATATCAACTCTCAGAAGAAACTGAATGCACCTCACGATCGATAGATAGAATTTTTACAAGAATACACAATATACCCTTAGGCACAAGGCGAGAGTTGAAAATAAAGTTGTCGATGCTCTCAGTCGTCGTATGATGACCACCACTAAAATGAGAGCCGAAGTCGTAAGATTTGACATGATTCTAAGTGATGACATTATTTCCACAAAAGAGGGTGGACGAAGAAGATATCTGATAAGGTGGAGAGATAAACCAGAGTCAGAGGATATATGGTTAGAGCGCGAGGAGCTTCAGCAGATCGACCCAGATACACTAGAGTTCTACAAGAGCACACGGGATGCGTACTCGACGGAGTCGAGCTATTTCTCACCCCCGGAGAATGATGAGGACATCAGGCTTTGGAAAGTCTACTAGAGGCGTGGCCGTCGATCTACGGCCACAGTCGCACCGATCTATTTTTAATTCATTATATGTATTTGTTTTATTTGTTTGCACTTTTCGTTTTTACCCTTACTTAAGGGTCTAATCTTATGTAAGCCCTAGGGGCAAAGATGTCTTTTGTTTTTTCCCTCATTGTATTAGCTACTTAAAATCTCCCCCTCCTCTTGGAGAGGTTAATAAATGATTATTATGAAATTTCTGCATCCTTGAGTTTTGTGAGAGCTAGAGAGCTTTGGAGAGGTTGAAGTCCCTAGGTGAGGGCATCGCAATACCCACCAACCGCAGGAAGAGTCCGGATTACGTCGCTTCCATCCTCCCTTCTTTCCCCTCCCACTGCCGGCCAAGGCTCCCCTCCATCTCTTGGCCGAACTCCCCCCCCCCCCCCCCCCCAATCCACCCTTATCCTAACCCTAGCCGCCGGGCACATCACCTTCCCATTGAATCCCTCAATCAAAGCATGCACTCAAGGCCCTTCCTAATCTAACCTTTCTATTTTGGCAACCCATTTAATTCTTATTCAAATCAATTTGAATTTTGAATTTAATTCCTAAAATACGAAGTTCTATTTTATGAAAGTTCCTAAAATTAAGCATATTTGAATTTTATATTGGATGGGAATTAAATTCATCCTTCTTAATTTAAGATTCTAAAACAAGTAAGCTTTGAATTCCCCTCCCTCAACCCAATCCCACTCACCTATGCCGCCGGCCCCCTCTCTCTCCAATCCCCCTCTCTTTCCAATCTCTCTCTCTCCACATTAATTCCCTCTCCTTCTAAAGTCCTCCATCTAGCATCTCATTAAGGAATACTTTTCTCTCCTCCCTTACTTAAAATTCAAATTTTAAAATAGAAAATCCTCCCTTTCCCAAATCTGAAATTCAATTTCAGATTTTTCTTTGGGAAGGAACTCTCTTCCCTAGTCTCGGCCGACCATCCACCTCCTCCACCCTTCCTCTCTCCCAAACAATTTTTTTAAACCCTAATTCTAGGGTTGACAAATTGCTGTCCAGATTTCCTTGACACTGTTTGGCGGTTGTCCAGAGAAAATTCTGCACCTCTTCATGTTGTCCAACCGGTCGGGAGATCTTCGTGTGTTATCCTGAAGTTCCAGATTGATGTCCACAACATCTAGGAGGTTCGAGGTTGATGTCCACTTCCTCTCTAGCACCCAAACAACCATCGGAGCTTCGTATCTCCTATTTCTTTGGGTAAATCCCTTCTCCCAACTCTTTTATCTTTATGGTTGCTTCTCAATTATGATCTTATTCGAATCATGAAGATAATGTTAATGTTTCTCCGCTAAAGCCTAGTAATTTAGAGAGTTGAGTGAGGAATCCTTCCATAGTGACTAGTCTTATTGTTAACGAAGGGATTTCTCGTTGAAAACCTCCCATGTATGCAACATTAAAGTAATTGACTGTTTTAAGATCTTAACTTCTACGCATGTGATTTGGCCTAAACTTGTTTCATCACTTCCTAGTTTTATTTTATCGTTTAAACCACTACAAGTAATTAATTATTATTGTTCTCTACACTAAAGCGTGCAAAATCCTTAATTTACATCATTTAAGCATTTAAGTTCTGCATCATCTAGTATTAGAGCATGGTTGCGCACCCGGGATGAGTACTCGACGGAGTCGAGCTCTTTTTCACCCCGGGAGAATGATGCAGACATCCGACCGTGAAAGCTTATCAGAGGAGGAGATGAAGATCGACGGCCATGATCGCACCATTTTATTTTAAGTTATTATTTATATTTTTATTTATTTATGCATTTTTCATTTTTACCCTCACTTGAGGGAGTAGATGTTTGTGACCCTAAGGGGCACTTTTGTCTTTTGTTATATATTTTGGGCTATTTATAACCTCCTCTTTTCTTGTAATGGTTAATTGATGATTAATAAAAAAAATTTAGCACTTTGTTCATGGGAGTTCTTGGGAGAGTGAAAATTCCTATGTGAGGGAAAAAAAAATACCCACCAGCCGCAGGAAGCGTCCGGGCTCATGATTTGAAGTCCCTAGGTGAGGCCAACGCATCACCCGTCAATCGCAGGAAGCGTCCGGGCTCACGGTTTATCTTCTTTCTCTAATCCCCCACCTCCTTCTCCTTTAACTGTCGGCTAAATCTCCCCCTAGCCGCCGTCTTTCTACCTCCCATCCTCTTTCCCACCACCGGCCACCCATCCCCTTTCCTCTCAACCGTCGGCCACTACCCTCCCCTTCTTCCAACCGCCGGTCTCCTCTCCATCTCCACCTCAAACCGCTGGCCAACCACTACCCATTCCCTGCCGCCGGCCAAGCACCCTAGCCTTGCCTCCGGCCACCCCACCAATTCTCCAAGGCGCCACTTTCAAATCATCTTCTTATTATTTTCCTAATTTGATTCAAAGCAATTTGAGAATTTCAAATTTGAATTTCAAATTAATTTGATATTTGAATTTCCCTCATTAATTTGAATTAATTACACAATTCCCTCCCATCTCTTAATTTTGAATTTTAAATTTTGAAAGGTCATTAATCCCTTTCCTAATTTAATATTCTAATTAAAATAATCAATTAATTACTTCAATCAAACCCCCATTAATTGGCCGCCCCCCCCCCCCTCTCTCTCTCCCTCTTTCCCTCTTTGCTTCCTCCAATTAAGTCTCCCTCCTTCAATTTTGGACTGATTAAAATCTGAGATTAATTAGCATTAATTGCCTCTCCACATTCAATGAATGTGGACACCTCTCTCTCCTCTATCTTGGCCGGCCCCCACTCTCTCTCCTATTTTAATTAATTCCTTCACAAACTTGGAATTCCATCTAAGGGATTAATTAAGTAACCCCTTGCCTCCCTTTTCTATTTAATTTGAAATTTCAAATTCACATGACCCCCTCCCCCCTTCATTCTACATCAGGAAAAATCTCTGATAAAATTAAAATTGTGAGTTTTGTTATTGAGTCCATAGAGAAATAATATTTTTGTCCTTCGAGATAATATATTATTTTATATTTCATGCTTGATCACAAAATATCCCAATATGTTGAGGATGATAAAATTTCTCCATCTACTGCAATTTCATAAAGAAGAATATATTAGCCATGCTTGTTCTCTTATAGCTAATGGTTAAACATCCCTAATAGAAAAACATTTAGTCAACTTTTTTGTGAACTACTAGAGAAATCAATGGGGATGAGGGTCTTAGAAACTCTCAAAGAGATATTGTTGTTGAGGCCAATATTACTTCAATGATCTTTTCAATAAAAATTCAACTGTTGGCTCTTATCAAGACCATATCCCTCTTGGCCCTAAGCTCTCTTTTCAGAAAAGACTCAATCTCTATAAGGAGTTCTAGTCTGAGGAGATTAAAGATGCTTTCTTTTAGACTAGCAAGACAAAACCCCTGGCCCTGATGACTTTATAGCCCAATTCTTCAAAGATTGTTGGAATATTGTTAATGTTGACTTTACTCAAGCTATCAAATACTTTTTTCACACCTCCTTTATGCCCTCTAGAGTAAAACATTCTATTATTACCTTAATCCCCAAGACCTTACACACCTCTACGATGGCTGACTTTCAGCCTATCTCCTTACATAATGTTACTTACAAAGTGATTGTCAAGCTTCTTGCTAACAAACTTAAGAAATTACTCTATAACCTGATCCATCTGGCCCTAGTTGCTTTCATTGATGGGAGACATATTGCTGGTAATATTATTTTGGCTAATGATATTTTGAGAATGCTTTTTGCTGATGATATTCTTCTTATTGATAAGACTATAAAGTGAGTTGAAGGTATACTCAAATTATGGAGGTCAACTTTAGAGTCTAAAGATTTTCGTTTGAGTAGATCTAAAACTGACATGAAGTGTAATTTTAGTAGTAATAGATCTAGTGGAAGGTTTGTGACTTTGAGCGATCAAGTCATTAACAAGTGTACTCATTTTAGATATCTTGGGTCTATTATTCAGAGTGATAGTGAAATAGATGGGGATATTATTAGTAGAATTCAAGTTGGATGGTTGAAGTGGAGGAATGCTTCGGGTTTGTTGTGTGATAGAAAAGTACCACTCAATCTTAAAGGAAATTTTTATAAGATGGTGATGAGACCTGCAATGCTTTATGGCGTAGAATATTGGTCATTAAAAGAGAAGCATAATATTAAGTAGTGTTTGTTAAGATGAGGATGCTCAGGTGGATGAGTGGACTTACTCTTAGAGATAGGATACGAAACGAGCATATCCAGGAAAAGGTTGGAGTAGTTCTAGTGACAGATAAGATTAGAGAGAGTCTCCTTAGATGGTTTGGTCATGTAAAATATTGGCCTTCCAATGACCCTATTATGAGAGTAGATGTATTAGATTTGGCCTATATTAAGAAAGGTAGAGGTAGACCTAAAAAGATTTTATTAGAAAATATTAGAAATGACCTTTCTTTATTATATTTAAATGAGAATTTGACTCTTAACAGGACACAATGGAGAAAAAAGATTCATGTAGCCGACTCCATGTAATGGGATAAAGGCTTTTAGATGTTTTTGTAATGATATTTTGAGAGGTTTTTCCTCTTCTAGGCCCAAAAAATTGTGTCAAGATTGACCTTAAAAAGACCTTTGATGATGTAGACAGAAATTTTCTCTACAACAAAATGACTGAGCTAAACTTCTAGTATATAAAATTAAAGCTTATACTTCCTATATCCCTTTCTCGATTATTATTATTAATGGGAAATGCATAGCTATTTCTTCTCCTCCTAAGGTTTAAGATAGGAATGTCCCTTATCTCTTTTTCTTTTCACCTTCATTATGAATATATTCTCTAGACAGATGGATCAAAGGTGCTCTCAAGGGTTTTCCCCCCTATTACTAGAATAATGTTGAGTTATCACATCTTATTTATGCTAATAACCTCTGATTTTTGGGCAAGTCAAGTACACTTATTTGTATCAACTTCAAAACATGCTTGATATATTTTAAAGGTCTACTAGTCTCTCTGCCAACCCTTCTAAATCTCTTATGTGATTCTCTAAAGCTGCCGGCCCTAACATGCAAGCTCTATCATAACGCCTTGGGTTTTAACTTCTCTCCCCTTCGTTGGACTTACCTCGAGATTCTCATTACTAGCAATAACACCAATTTGTCCCATTGTTCTTCGCTTATGGAGAGAATAATGAGTTGGTTGGACAGCTGGAAACAAAAAATTAATTCTATCTTTTGCTAGCAAATTTTAACTCATTCATTCCTCTCTTTGGAACTACTTTTACTATTGGTTGGGATCCATCATCCTCCCCAAGAAATTTAGAAGGAAAATTACTAAATTGATAAACATGGGAATGATAATAATAACAAGCTCTACAGTATTCCATTCAAATTTATTGCTATTAGAGATAAAGGTGGCTTAGGTCTTCCCTCTATTGATAACCTCTATTTTATTTCTAAAGCTAAAGTCATTTGGAGATACTTCAACTCCCATCCACTCTTTCTAATTGGTTCCATAAAGTTTATGGTCCCATTTAGATTAGACCCAACAGCTCTGCTTCTCCATCCTGAAAAAGCTTGCATAAAATAGCCCTTGATATTAGACCCCATATTAACCTAAAAGTCTCTACCAACTGATAGTTTTACTTCTTCTGAGATCCCTGGTTGAACGGTCATTCCTTTATGGTAAAATTTGATATAGGGGCTATTTGATTGGCTACAAAAGGAATACAATGTAAAATAAATGCAGTGTAAAAGAAATACAGTGTAAAAAGAATACTTTGGAGTTATTTGGATGAGTATAAAGTAAATTCATGTGAATGAATTTTTTTTATTTGGTTTGAAGTAAAATGAATGTAGTATAAAGTTTAAAGATGGTGGCGACCAATAGGCGGTGGCGGGCAGCAACGGCGACAGTGGTAGCCGAAGGGTGGTGTCTGGCGGCGATGGTGGTTGGCGACCGAAGGCGGGTGGTGGTGGCCGGCGGCTAGAGGCGGCGATGGTGGCAAAAAAACCAGAGGCGGCGACGGTGGTGGCGAACAGGGTGGCGGCCAGCAGCAGGTGGGAGTAGGGGTGACAGTGGTGGCGGCTGAAGGCGAGTGGCGATGACTGTAGTGGACGACCACCACCGTCGTCGCCCACCACCGCCGAGCACTGCCACCCACCGCAAACCACCACCGGCCACCACCACCGCTCACCACCTCCCGCCACTACCAACCACCACCGTCACCAGCAACCACAATTCACTGCAATTGATCGCCTCCGACCACCACTACCGCCAATGTCAGCTACTTATCACCATATTCTTTGCACTTTACATTGCATTCATTTTACTTCAAACCAAACAAAAAAGTAATCTCATGCATTCCTTTTACACTCATCCAAAAAACTCCAAAGTATTCATTTTATATTGTATTTTTTTACATTGCATTCCTTTTGTACTGCATTCCATTTTTAGCCAAGTAAATAGCCCCTTAAATATTAAGGATGCAAGGTAAATCTTTTGTAGTTAAAGTGGATGATTATATTTCTAATTTATAGTAATTATGTCCATTCTTCTAAATTTAATACATTGTATGCTATGTACTCTTACATACATCAGGTAATTTTCTTGATACTACAATAATGCATTGGAAATTGTCAAAAATAATTCTCTTTTCATGCTTATAACCATGCTGACCACACATAGTGGGATAAAGGCTTGATGATGATGTTGTTGTTATTTTATACTCATAACCCTCATTCTTTTATGAATTTTGCTGAGTACTCATCATTTTCCAACCTATAATAATGATCCCATCAAATATTATGTAAAAGCAACTTTTTAAAGTAAATGTACAATGAAAAGAATGCAAAGAATTTGGCATATAAGAATAATTTTATGTTTATGTTGAAAGATGGAATTCATCCCCCTTACAATACAGGGGCGCTTCTACTCGAGTGTAAAATGATTGATTATCAGCGTATTTAAAAAAGATATTGATATTAATGCATCTTAAATGGTTCAATTAGACAATGCTATTGTAACAGTTGTATTATAACGAAATGAGGTCAGCAAGATAAGATATGGCATGTTTCCTTTCTTAATCCATGTCATTAATGTACATCAGAATGTTCTAATTCCCTTTTACATTCCGATGTTTGAATGAAGCACAAATATTCTTTAATTATATATAAATTTACTTATGACAATTAGCACACATTGTTTCTCAGTTCATTTAAGTAACTGTAACTTAGAACTATGATTCATCCACAGAGTTGTGCTATAAGTCACATTTGTTTTTTAATGAATATTACAAAAAAAAAACTTGAAAATTAAATGAGTGAGAGTAGAAAATTTGTATATCGCCGGCGTGGAACAAGTCAAATGTATTTACTTCATATGGAAACAAATAATAGTGATATGTTCCTATTTTAGAATATAATGAATTGTATGAATTTGTGGCTCTTTCATTGTTTTAAAATTGATGTTATCAGAAATTTATGAACAACTATTTAGATATTATTTAATTTTTGTAGAACTATCTAATTTTTATTTTACCATCTGTTTCTCGCCTTGATATTCCAAGTTTATGATCAAGTCGTGACAAAATATGGTCCTCAATACATAATTAAATACTCAAGACCAACAAATAAATCATATAATGAGTCTTTATTATATATTTAAAACATATCTAAAAGCATGCATACATGATGATCTATATGAATAAGAACTAGTGGTCACAATAATTATGCATCACTAAAGAATCTCAAAATTGCATGAACGAGAAACAGTTACATATTATAATAATAAGCTAAATGAGGAGTTGTTTTCTCGCAAGTACTTAGAAATTAGATATAATGCAGTGTGAATCGAATGCAATGTGTTTAAAATTAAGGAGATCCCTTTTTTCAGTTTGGTTAAACAAAGAAAGGTAAAAATTTATAAAAATAAAAAAAACTAATTTGGTCACAAGACTCTATGTTAGGCTTCACAACAATCGCGTCATTGCCTGGACGGTAGACACTCGACAAAGGTTGATACTCAAATTGGCGACTTCGCATAAGGAAGTCATGATTATGGGTCGTAAGCGATAACTTGCCGAGGTACGTAGCAATAGGAGATCTTTGAGTACAACATTGACGGAAATTCACAAGAAGAAGCTTGTTGAGGCCAACATTGATAGAATCTCGCAAGTGGGAGCTTGTTGGGGGAAGCTACAATATATGCTCAAAAGCAAGAGCTTGCTGGAGCAAGCTTTGATGGAATCTCACAAATGAGAGCTCGCAATGGGGGTGGTTTAGGGAGAGGAGGTCGTGATGCCGTGAATTTGCAATTCACACAAAATTTGCCTAATTTGGGTGAATTCCTAATACACTCAAAATGAACAATGTGATGTATTCAAATTCTTTGTAAAAATACTTTGGATTTCTTTTACACTCAACTAAACAACCAAAAAGGTAAAAAAAATAATTAAAAATTTTAAAAAAATTAAAAAAAAAAAACAAACAACCAAAAAGGTAAAACCCATACATTTTAAATGCAATGCTCTCAAAATACTTGCAAATAAGTAGCCCCTAAAACGTTTCAAGATAGTTTAATGAACTAGTTAAATAGCTTAGAAAAATATCATATGTACGTAATTGGATGAAAAGAATAAGTAGACAAAAAGTAGACAAAAAATGTACAACAGCTAGCACTTACAATGGCCCCATAGAAACCCGGTTCTCTGACTCCAAATAAATAAGCAAAATAGCTCTCTTGCCTGAAAAATAAGATCAATATATGGTCATACAGAAGTTCTAGTGCATAAGTACATTAAAAGGACAAAACAATGCCATACATCAATGCACATAACAAATGCTTGATATCTTGTATGGAACCTAATCATTTTCAGTCTAGCCCATAAAATGAGTAGAGCTCTTTGCATTCTATATATCTTTTATATGAAGAATTATTAGCTTCAAAGAATAAGACAATCTTCTAGCAGAAATACAAAGCATGTCAAATAAAAAATTATCTACAATTTAAATAATTGCTTACAAATTTTACAGCTATTTGTATTGAATTTAATATAGCCAAGTTTTTTGAGAAAGGATAGTAGTTTAAATACTTTGCAAACAACAGAAAATTGCTTAATCAATTTTATAAAAAATGACAACTAAACCCAATCTTATGTTCTCTTCAACCCCTAACATTACTACTATGGTTTTTGTGAAATCCTGCTATCAATGCTAAGGTTTACAATGAATCCCTTATATATTATATTTCAAAGAAAATCTTAGTAATGCCATCAGGATTTCTATAAACCATGCCAAAAGACCAAAGTTGTTCTTGTTTACAAAAAAAACAAAAATACGTTCACAATTATCCATATTTGCACAGGTTAAAACTACCATCATTTTTCACAAAAAGATAAAATTGTAGGGAGTTTTACACAATCATTCACCAATTCTACAGTTCCAAGAATTTGAATAATAAGGTTGTTAATTGTGCGTTTCATTACTCTCCAAACAATATTTGTAGCTACTTCTTTCTTCTCTCATCTCATATATGTATATACCCTGCTTCACAATCGAGCTACTTTGTTCAGCCTACTTCGCTCGAGGCTATCTCCTCTTCTTTGGGATCAGTAGCGCACATAACAAAACTCCTCCCTATGGTTTGCTTTTCATCACCAAAATAAAACACCAATTTCAATGGTAACAGGAGAACAAGTCGATTTCATATTATCAGTTCCATATTAGATCAGTTGTTTCTCACGCTACCATTGATTAGATGTTGGATATCAATTTTTAATAATATTACTCTATCTTCTCAATTGTCTACCTCTATTCATGTTCACTTCGAAATTAGTTGATTTGTATTCTAAGACATTTGATATATAGTATTAAAATATGCATGAATTTTGAGAAGTTGATATACAAAAAAGGAAATTCTACCTCAAGGTTCAGAACGTTCATTTCATATACTCAATAAAAACTTGCCTTGTTCCTAATGATTCTCTAAGGGAATTCTTCTCCTCCTTACATTATCATGATACGTTGAGCTGGAAAAAGGCAATGGCCTCCATTACTTGGCCCGGGATTAATTACCAAAGCTAAGGATAAACATTCATACCTTATCAATTCCTTAATCTATGAATAGTCCATGACTCTTTCTATCCTGTCAAAGCCTAATCGTATCCTAGACTTGCCTTTCTTCCTTAGGTTCAATCACTTTGTGCTTGTAGTTCAGGTGTCAAAATCTTTCCTTTGGCAAGTGGGAAGCGCTTCCAACGAGAATGGGATAGTTAGCTCTAAGTCAAGCATAGGAAGGAGTACCCCACAAGCAAAAGAAGGGATGTTCTATCTCAAGCAAAAGAGGGGCATCAAATTTTTCCACCCATGCAGACTTTCAAGATCAATCTATTTCAACATTCTTGTCAACATTGTCTATGGTTTGCTCTTTTTGCTCTGATTTTATCATTTTATTGATGATTCGATAAATGACTTATGAGTTCTTTTTCTAGGATAGTAGTAATGGAATAACATAAATGGCATATCCTATGAATGGTATCGATCTTTTGAGATCCATTTCAGAATGAAGACTTCGATGAATACTAGCCTTTTCTTCCTATCTTTCCAAGCAAAGAAGAAGGCAACCACTATTATGAATGAGGCGATATTCTTCTTCTTTATCTTGATTGATGGCAATTGAATAGCCCTTGCCCTTCTCTGGTGCTTTTGCCTTAGCAATTTTGCATGGTAATGGCAACAAGAAGGAATGGGCTGTGAACCTGAGATAATTATTTTCTCCATTTCAACTATCTATGTTGTACTTGAACTGAATCCCCAACCCTCATTTCAAACTTTACAAGTGGCACACTGATTGTATTTCTCTTGAAAGCCTGGAGTGGGACTTCTCCATTACCGATTCATAAGGGGAATCAAACTAAGTCAATCAACCAAGATTTGAGAAATAGGAGAGTTGGGACAGCAAGCCAATATCACCAACTGAACTAGTTATCTTGGGCCTTTAAATAGATAAAGAAGAGATACTCTTCCTTCACCGCAAGAGTGTATTGGTAAAAAAAGGGTTAGCGATCAATGATTTTCTTATCACAAAAAAAAATCGTAGTAAGCTAGGAGAAAGACATTCTTATTCATCCAGGCACGAGATAAAGGAAAAGAGAGAGCTGAGAGCCAAGAATGCAATAAAAAGAATTAAGGAATATTTTGATTTAGAATATGTACGAGAATACCAAAACAAATTCAACTTCATTCTCCAAAATAGAAACATAAAGACAAGCAGTTTCCTCATCTACATTGAAAATAGATAAGCCCAAAAATCACAAAATTCTACTTTTAAGAGTCAATCGGCTAGTAGCAATAGGCTTATTCAACTATGTCTTTTGTTTTTTGCCTGCTACTTCATCGCTCGAGAAACTATTCATGCTACTTTTTCCGAAAGCTCATGCTATCTTTTGATTAAACAAAGCCAACATTGTACTGGCTTACGAAATTTCCTTTAGAACGTACCTTTCTCTTCTTTGTTTCTTTGCTTGACTATTAGGACTCAATGACTTTGGCTTTCCCTTGAACATTTGCAACTAATTTGCCCCTTTCCTTTTGTATATTCTGGATTGGTCTGTCTTGATAAGAGCCTTTACTGCCTTAGAGAAAAAGAATCATATCAATAAAAGGCACCCTCCATTATCTACGAATCAAAACAAAACTTTCTCCTTGCCCTTGTTTAGTAGACCAATATCACCTTGTCCCCCTGAACACTCAATGAAAGAAGTTGACCCAAGGCATCATCCACCTTCCTCTTACCTTTAACTTTCACAGCAAAGTAAATTCACTCATAGGGTTGTTTCATCTTGTCAAAGAAAAAATAGAAGGTAGAAGGTAGTTAAATCAAAGTTTAATGAATGCCCATGAAAACCACTTGGATGTTTATAGGAGCAGGGATAGAAATTAAATGTCTGAGTTAGCATATAATGAAGGAGATGGCTCTAATGTTGTGTTGGCAAAGAAAGCAAGGTGTGTATGGATCAAATAGGATGTGGGGACTCAGGCTTGGGTGCAGCGTAACTAATAGAAAAGATTCATTCCATTTAGGGAAAGTGCTCGAGACAAATAGCCAGATGATGACTACTACACTTATTATATTAGCTCTTAGTATTAGACTAATCTATACTCAAATAGACTAAATGGAATAGGAAGAACTCGAATAACCATAGGGTCTATTTTTGGGGATAGGGAAAGAAGCTTGCTTCTTCATTTGTTGATCTCCCCTCATTTCCTATCCCAATTAGCAGCAACTAGGTCTCCCCATCTCTCCTCTTCTATCAATCGAGTGGCCTAACAACTCCTCAACTATCCCAATCTATACATATATTTGTTCTATCCAACTGGTAGCTTGGTTTAGAAGGTTAAGGATGGAGCAGATGTCGAAAGAGATAGGATAACAATCAATTAGGGAAACAACATTAGCAGTCAAAGCATTGATACTATGCAGTCCAATCTATTATCGAAGATTGATTTGAGATTCAATGCAAGACCTTAAAACAGAAGCTAGATAACTGCTTCGAGCGTCCTTGGTCCTAAGGAAATGAGGTGGATTCTTTGTAGAAAGTAGCCTAGACTACCTCTCAATCAACTATATCCAGCAAAGTCCTTGGTCCTTGCCCTTCCACTATATGTTATTCTCCTTAAAAGAAGAGATTGTATGTGAAGGTGATCTTGTATCTTTAACTCTGCTCAAAAATCAACTATTGTTGAATAGGTTCTTCTCTTTGAAAATTCATCTTATTGTCTACCAACTTTAACAAAAGAAGAATTCATTTTCCTAAAAGAGAATCCAGTAGTTATTCAATGGTTTTAAGCAAGCCAGTCGGAAGCAAAGGAGCCAAACATAGCAAAACAAACTTCATTCTAAGAGTTGGGAGCAAAGACACTCTTTCAGCTAGTCTTCTTTTATCCATGGAATCCAATTTAGTTAGCAAGTGTCATGGTAGCTCAATTCATATATTCAACTTGATTGGTAAGCCCATCCAATGTCGAAGAAGAAAGGCCAATTCCAATTGATTCAATCGTAGTCACTGGCAAGTTGTTATATGCAAGTAACTTCGTACTACTTTTTCAAAAAAAAAAAAGTAATTTGGAATTGCTAGCAGTATAAGCACGGGTGAGTGAGTAGCTTTCACTTTCATAGGTGGCAATAGCATATGGTATAGTTGATTAGGTTGCTTTCTATAGAGAGCCTCGATAGATTTCTCTGCTCCTTCATAGTCAAAACTCTCAAATTGAAGTTTCTACAAGCCCCATGAACCAATTTCAATATGAAAGCCTTCTCCATCATGGACATTGCGAGGATTAAGGGCAAAGCAGGAGATAAAAAGAAGATAGAAAGTAACATACATGATGGGGCTGCAACTAAGAGCAAGTTATTTTTGCCCTTGACATAGGAAGAAGAGGAATTTTCCTTGTTTCATGGTTCTAGCTGTGGGAGCCATAAATTCATCCCTACTAAGTCTTCTAATTAACCAAGCTTGGGCTAAGAAGAGCTACAAGTTGAGTGTTATAGAAATGACGATGCTTAGGTGGATGAGTGGCTTTACACTTAGAGATAGAATGCGAAACAAGTATATACGTGAAAATGCTGGAGTAGCTCTAGTAGCAAATAAGATTAGAAAGAGTCTCCTTAGATGATTTGGTCACATAAAACATCAGTTTTCCGATAACCCGACTAGTAGAGTAGATGTGCTAGATATGGCTTATGTTAAGAAATGTATAGGTAGACCTAAAAAGACTTGGTTATAAAGTATTAAAAATGACCTTGTTATATTAGATTTAAACAAGAATTTAACTCTTAATAAGACACAATGGAGAAAAATGATTTATCTAACCGACCCCACATAGTAGGATAAAGGTTTGATATTGTTGTTGTTGGGCTAAGAAGAGCTCCCCTATTCTAATTGTACTTTGGGCAAAGCCAATTCTCAAGAAAGAAAGATTCAAGCCGGTGGCTCATGGGTTCAAATATTAGATGAACTAAACAAGTACATAGAAATTTAGAACAAACAGAATAAAGCATTTTCCTACTTATTGCACTATCCTTTTTGCCCTCGCTAGCATGACCTGCTCTACAGAGTTATGGCTTTCATTGGTGTACCAACCGCTCTTTTCCACTTAGACAAGCCACAGTTCTTACTACAAGGAAAAAAAACAATGGTAGATGAAAATTCTCATCGTCGCTACACTTACCTCTATCCCCATCATCGCTACTCTTACCTCCTTTCTTTATCTCGATGTCTTTTATTCAAATAGCTATGTTATCATCATTATCATAGCTAAAGTTAAGCACTCCTCTTCTGTTGCCAATTCTCTTCCATTCACTTCATTCACTTCCTTTCTATTCGTCTTGACTCACTTAAATGATTGATTCATCACTCTGTGCCTTCAAATTGCTCTGCACCTTGGCTTGGCTATAAGCCAGAACTCTAGAAAGCAAAAGGAGACTTCCTGGACTTTGCTTAGGACAGCGAGTGAGCCTTGGTGCTTTGCTTTTACAAGTATATTGAAACTAGCTATTGGTCGATTGGTGATCCATGAACCTTCTCCGGCGTGGAAGCACATTCTTTCAGTAAGAAGCACTCATCATTACGAATAAGATGAATGAAATGAAAAGAAAGGGACGGCTGAAGCGGTGGTTGAGTGGTGTGAATCAAGAGTGCGGACGTTTCCGGTCAAGGACCTCTTAGCACAGAAAAAAAAATAAAGAATTGCTCAGGAGGGAAAGATAATTATAACTTGATTGCACCATACAACGCTCGTTTTGCTTCCCGTCCTTAGTGATACGATACAATTACCTCAATTCAACAATAAAAGAACAAAAAGAACACGATTTTCTCAATAAATAACAGTTGTACGACCAATTTAAGACGGAGCAAAATACCTGAAAAGCTCCACATGATCTGTGCAATATCTTGTCCGCTCTTCACCGCCCTAAGAGAATACGGATAGAGCAATCAGAGGTAATCAGAAATCAGATTCAACTATGCGGGTGATGAGAAGATGAGTTACCTGAAGAAGAACGAAACCTCGGACAGGTTGAGAGGCAGCCATGAGGTGATCACGAAGGGCACGGACGAGCTTTCCTCGGTTCTGCACGTGGAGCTCCATGGGGACCTCAGGCGGAGATAACGACGAAATGGGAGAGGATTGGGGAAGAGAAGCCATGACCGTGACTGCGCTTTCCCCCATGGAGGAAGCCTGGGAAGAGGCAAAAACCGAATATGTCAAGCATTATACATGGTGTGTTGGTTTCCCGGACGAAGCATCCTTCATTTGGTAAAGGTTTTGTTTTTCCTCCTTACATAAATATTTGAAAATAATTATACTATTTTATAAAATAAAGAATAAAAAAAAAATTTGACTTTATATGCCTCATAATGTCAAAAAATGAAGAAATATATCTGTTGTAGGCTAGAAAATTCACAATAGTAGAGCGAAAGAGTTTTGTGTTCTAGCTTTACACGAAGATTTGATGCACAAACAGATAAATAAAAGAATACGAATAACACAAATTTTTACATAGAAAATCCAAAAAGAGGAGAAATAATAGGGTCTTGCCTATTAAAAATGATTTCACCATATGAGTGTTAGTTACAAAGATATGCTAGTCCCTTACCTTGGAGATGACAAAATTATAAGTGTTTTAAATTTTGGCAAAAAAATATAATGGAGTCCATTTAGACTTTTTGAGGCTGAGTGACAACATGTTTGACGGTGTTCGTTGTAATAACCCGAAATTTCATATAATGAATTTATTTGAAAATATGAAATCTGCATTACAGTGCTACAGTGCTTATTGGAGGGTGTAGCGGCGCCATGCTCTCTGTTCTACAATAACTCTGGATTTAGCATGCCACGCAATGGTTTATGGCACCACAGAACCACGGTAAGCCATCCTCTCCCTCATCTCACTGTCTTATCAAGGAAGAAAGGGGAGAGGAGAGAAGGAGAGAATATCTTCATGTGTTTTTTCGTCCATCGCTTATATTATGAAAATTATTTTGATCATAGTAAGTAACCTCTATGCTACATCTATTTTCAATAATTTTATATTTTGCCTATTTTTACTCTCCTGGAATTGCTAAAAATATAAGATTCTATATTTTAACAAATTTTTACCGTGTAACTTTTGATATATGGTATAGATCATCATTATGAGCATTTTGACTATCTTATATTAAATTTTCACCATATGGCTTAGCTTATATGGCATTTTAATTGAAATGAGTAGAAAAATATTGACTACAAAATTATCATATGTTAATGTACTAAATATGCAATATAAGATACATGACATGCATATAGTTATTATTTATTTGACTTGACATGCATTTTTGGCATAATATATATATATATATATTGATGAGCATACGATATAGATCTATATATTATGATAATTATATATGATTTGTATGTGATGCTTGTTATTATGTGTGTGTAAGAATAAGCAAGATGAATGAACTAATATGCTAGATGAAACAGATGGGATTGGTATTGATATGATTGAGAAGACTGGTGAGTAATATATGACTGATGAGTGAAACCTGATGACTGATAACTAATAATATTAATAATTAATAAGACTGATGATTGATGATATAAATGATCGATGATAGGTGATAAATAAGATCGATGTCATATGATAGATAAGATCGATGATAGACAACAGATAAGACAGATGATATATAAGAAATATAATAGGTAAGATCGATGATAAATAAGATAGATGATAAATAAGAGCACGGATTGATGAGATTAATTACTGATGGCTGATGATAAATAAGATTAATAATTAAAGAGACTGATTCTTGTTAGGTTGTATAACACCCTAAGATCAAAATTTAAAAGAATTGCTTAGTTTAATCTCTTAATTAACCAACTAGAGCTTCTATGAATTCATTAATATAAATCAATCTAGTGAAAACAATTAAAAATTATTATACATCAAAATATAAAATTATATTCATCACTCACAATTCATGTATAGAAGTCAGAGATTAATCATTATGTTCAGTTTAACTTTCTAAGCTCTTGATTACAAAAGAATAAAACTAGAGAAAATACCTAAAAAAATAAAACCTAAATTTTTTATTTTTCCTCACACCATTGGATCCTGACACCTTCTTGAAAATATATAAAATCACAGAATAAGCTAACAACGTAGTAGGTTATCAAAACCTATAACTGAAATTAATGTGGGATAATATGAACATTATGCATGTAATTATTCAATCACTATCAGTATAAATATATAACTGTAAAAGCATATAACAAATCAATAGAGTAGTAACATATTATATAATCAATAAACATTGGTACGACTGTATATCTTAAAAGCAATGATCATTAACAAAATGAATAATGATCAGTAAGTTATGTTAATCCTATACTCAATTATTATAAAATAGTTTATATAGTATCTTATTATATCAGTACACTTGTCATTATCATATATACATGTCATATAATGTCTATGCTATACATATATGTCATATAAATCATGTGATTCATATATATAATTGCCTTTATATCAATTTTATCAGTCTTATCAAATACTTGTATCAATCATAGCCTATATCTTATATAAATCATATCATGTCAATTATGTAATATATATATATATATATATATATATATATATATATATATATATATATATATATATATATATATCTTGTTATATGTATATGTAAGTACTGTAAGTAAGAAATCTAACTATTTGTGGTGTTTTTCCTATATCCAATCCTGCGGGATAATCCTATAGGAATGAGTCTCAATCATATCAATCATATTTTCAAGAATCAGTCATATCAAAAGTTATTTAGATCAGGTGACTTTCATATTATAAGTCATCAGTTTATGCCCATCGGTGTATCATATCATATTAATCTATCTTCTTCTTCTTTTCTTTTTTTTTTTTCATATTAATATGTCTTCTTATATCTCCCTTTGGTATTAGTTAGAATTACACCATAAATATTATTTTAAAGGAAAGCCCATCGGCCCACCCGCTTATACAGGATAATATATCTCCAGTTAACTTGAATCAGTCAATAATTTCTGTTCAGCCTTTCTTATAATCAAATATTTTACAACACATATAATATAGTAAATAAGTGACATTATGTTTAATGTTCAGCTCACTCTAATATATTAACAAATGTAAAATTTGCATATAAACTAAAATTAGTGAAATTCATAAAAAAATTGCAGTGTGCTCTTTTTCACTATGTATGTGCCCACTATAATAAGTATGTGTGTCATATATTGATATTGCGAGGTTAATAATTATTTATTCAATTTTCATATTTATCTAAAATTTTCAAATTAGAAAATTTCTCTCAAATTATAAAGATATCTGATAAAAATTCAATATATTCCTATCAATATGTGCAAAATAATAAAAATTATAACATACTAAAAGTTATACAGTGAAAGTTTGCTAAAAATAAAGATATTGCAACTTTTGTAAATTTTGACCAAATTAAAATTTGTAAAACATAAAATACAAAAAATCATTAAAGTCAGAGGAGGGTAATGGTAGCCTACCTTGATACAAGCAAATTTTTTAACTAGACCGACCAGCAAAAATAGCTCTAAGTCCTCCAAACCCTAGATTTTCTCTCATATCTACTCTCTTTTTCTTCTTAATTTAATTTTTCATCATCTGTTTAAAATGAGTGAAGATGGGAATGGCCAATATAAAGTTATGGACCATGATGTGTATGTTGATCCAAAATTATAATTTGTATGCAATTCATATTCTTACTTTAGCACTAATCCCTCTTAGGCTCTCAAATTCTCCATTAAAGAATATATCATTTCTCTCCTTCTAAATGCAACAAGTCATTATGGAGATAAATAGAAGGTAAATTCTTCTTAGCTCCTTTGAATTGAAATTAGAGGAAAGGGTAAGCATGTGGAGAAGGTTTGGTTGCATTTGTAAATGGTTTCCATATGGGAGATAATTTTTTATCAACCATAAGGAGAAAGGACAACCAAAAATTGGTGGGCGTAAAATTCAATTGTGATCACAGAGAGATAAAGTTTTCTTAGTGTTAATCACAGAGAATGGGAGTTATACAACCTCCAAATAACCTTATCTTTGCGTGAGACATTAAGGCTAGAAATAGAGTCCATGCTAACTCCACCCTTTTCTTTTGGCATGTCAGTGTTAATCACAGAGATCATGTGAATCTTCTTGTAGAACCTATTAATAAGGGACATGCTTTTATTTAATGATAGATTTTAATAGATAGACATCTATAAGCCAATAGGATATGCAATTATTTATAAAGAACCTAATTAGTTGAAACCTTCGCTATAGAATAAAAAATTTCATTTCAAACTAACCATCCAATCATGAAGCTTTTTAAGAATTATGGAACAATTCTTGACATGAAGATGGTCAATAAGAGAGTCAAGGGAAATACTTTATACAAAAATGATCATAAGTAATGCACAGAACATCATAGAAGTCATCAACATTTTAAATCACTTTAGAGAAGCATATCAAAAATTTATGAACATTAGATTTTAATCCCAGGAAATGAGATAGGGAAGAAAGAGTATCTTTTAAAGCTCTACCAAGGGTGGAACTGTTCATTACCTATTGAGCCAATAGGCCCCCTTAAAAAAAATAAAAAGCTTTAAAGAAGGGGTTATTTGGTAATTTGTCCTTCCTAATTTTATTGATTTTCCCTAACTGACCCCTTTTCACATACAATGAGCCGCCCCCATTTGATTTAGTACGATTCTTTCTTGCTCTTACTCCGTGCCTCAGTGCCTCTGTTTGAAATCAGGCGCTAGTTGATGCTCCAGCTCTGCTGCTCTGTCGACGCCCCATTTCATTTTGTTCGCTCCGTTCTTTTGCCACCGACCTGCCACCCTATTTTGTTTTAACTCATTTATTTCCCTTCGTTTCTTTGGCTTTGATCATTTCTTTGTTTCAAATTCCTTACCTTATGTTCATCTTCTTATCTTTTGCTTTAAATCTGAAATATTAATAGAGTTAACTGCCTTAAAAAGTGAATATTGCTTTTTGTGGTTAAGATTATTGAACAAAAAATGACTTTTGAAAAGTTTTTCTATTGCAGTAATCACCTTTGCATTTTCATAAGCATCTGCCTGTGTTTCTATTTTATCAAGTTTAATTGAATCTCCATCCCAATTCCCAACTGGAACTGAATTTCTTGTGGGAATCAAATGATAGAGGAGGTTGCTTTGTTTGATAGAGGGGAAAATAGGAGTAAACATTGTTGCTAAAAGGAATATTGGGGAAAAGATAGAATTGCCTATTTCGAACTTAATGGTGAATATTACAATAGCCGTGCATGCTTGTTGGTTTGCATATAATATATCTATATAGTTGCCTGTTTTATTTCATCAAGTTCATATGATAAGGAGAGCAAACTATAGTTGTTTTTTGTATGGAAAAAAAATATAAAGTAATACAGTGATATTTTTTACAAAGTTAAACATAAGATTTTATTTAACAACTTTGGCCAAGCAATTCGATTAAGCTTTCACAACTAAATTTATTAATTAAAAAAATCCTAAGATTTAATAAATCTAAATTATTTTTTTACATCAACTAACTTATGCTTAATGCTTATTGTATTTAGTTTTCAGTACATTAATTTAATTTTTACTATGTTTAGCTAACAGTAGATGAATCGATATTTGAAAAGGAAGGAACAGGTTGAGGTTGATTTTGTTAATCTGCCTATCGATCCTGGGCTTCGACCTTCAATATGGAGTTATGATGTAAATAATAGGGATAGAGTTTGACGAGTATATTTGGTGAAGGGACCCTATTAACCAAAAAATTATAAATTTCACCAAATAATAATAGGAAATGTTGCTCAGAAGTGTAATTCTAAATGGTTTGAAGTAAAGTGTAGGGGGTGGCAAATGTCCCCCCTTAAAAATAAAATAATATTAGAGATGGACATTTAAGTAAATTGCCCCCCTAAACATCTTACTTTGCGCCCCCCCTGCTTTTGCCCTAACAGTCCATAGTCACACACAATCCACAGCCGCAAGAAATTTGTAAAACATTACAAGCTTCATCGGCTGATTCACGCAAGAGGAGGAATTGGATTCCAATCAGTTGCTTGCATGGGAGTGGGAGGGCCAAAGGGGAACGTCCACCTGTCCATCAGTCCATGTATGTATATCTCTCGTTGTCAATTTTTTTTTCCTGCAATCTCTCATTGAGTCGTTGTCATCTTTGCTGGTGTGCAAGATTTCTTTTTCAGTTTTTCCTGAATACAAAATACATGATAATGCCTTCAAAGTCATTTAAACTACATATTTATTGGTGGAGACATGCAATGCTTATTTGTAGAGAAATTTCCAGCTACATAACGAAACTAAATGAAGATGGAGAGGCCATGGAGAGAGATTTTTATTGAGAAAAAATATAAAAGTTATGAACTTAAGCTTATTGAGAACAACTTCACTAAAATTTGCTAGTTAGTCAATTAAATTAATTAAGAATATATGATTCGAATTCAACTTTACATCACTGTATCGTTTAAGATTATATCTTGTTTATTATGTTGCCTTGTGAGCAAAGAATTTTAAATTTTGTTAACATGGATCGTTATTGCTGCAGTTATGCTCAAGAACATATAAGTGTATAGTATAAACTTAAGATTCAATTATGTGTAAATGGTTGAAACTATGATTGCCGACTCATGGTTTAAGGAACTTTTAGCTTGATTATTATAATTTATAAAGGTACTTTTAGTTTTTAGAAATACTATACAAATCCGCCTTATTAAAGAGAACAAAATTTTTATTTAGATGGAACCTATTCAAGCCCCAAGAACAAATTATGAAAGGCCAAGCTGATGGAGACTCATTTATTGCGGAAGGGTTCAGAAATTGGAAGAAGAAAGAAAAACTACTTGGTCGTGTTGGAGAAAATAATAGTGAGCATAATAAGGCAAGACAAAAATATGAAGATTTATTAAAGAATCAGGAACACAAACTTCCTGCGTTATGGTTGAGCAAAGAGGAAAACAATAAAAAAGATTACAGGGTCATGTTAACTGCTATAGTAGATTGTGTTCGATTTCTCTTACATCAAAGATTATCATTTCATGGGCATGACGAGTCTTCCGGGTCAATTAATTATGGAAATCATTTGGAGCTTCTTAATTTTCTTACTAACCATAATAATGAAATAAAAAATATTATGTCAACATATGAAAGCTCTAATTTAAAGTTAACTTCACCAAAAATATAGAAAGAGATTTATTCTGCTATTGCTCCTGAAACTTTGGTACATATTAGGAATGATATTGGTGACTCCTACTTCTCAATCATAGTCGATGAATCTAGAAATGTTTCTACAAAAGAATAACTTGATATTGCATTGAGATATGCTGACAAGTTGGGGCAAGTCATTGAAAGATTTATAGGCATTATACATGTTGCTTCAACTCATGCAACAACCCTGAAGACAACAATTGAAACTATAGTTGCAAAACACTCGTTAAGCATTCATAGAATCCGTAGTCAGGGTTATGATGGGACATCTGATATGCGAGGAGAATTTAATGGTTTGAAGGCACTTATTCTTCATGATAATCCTCAAGCATTTTATGTTCACTGCTTCGCCTATCAACTCCAATTATGTTTGGTTGCAGTAGCAAAGAATCATTGGCAAGTAAAACATCTATTTGAGTTTACTTTTAAAATTATAAATACTATTGGGGCTTCCTGTAAGAGATCAGATGCTCTTAAAGCTATTCAGCATGATAAAATATTTTCTCATCTTAAAGAAGGTAATCTCCTAAGTGGGCAAGGTTTAAATCAAGAGACTAATTTACAAAGATCCGGCGATACTCGATGGACTTCATATTTTTATTCTTTAATTAGTCTCATTAGAATGTATGCCTCTATGATTGAGGTGCTTGAAATTGTTAAAGAAGAAGGTGTACATGATCAACAATTAGTTGAAGTAAGTGTTTTGATTGATATAATAGAATCCTTTGATTTTATTTTCACAATGCATTTGATGATTGATATCTTAGAGATTACACATGAGTTATCATAATCATTACAAAGGAAAGATCAAGACATAGAAAATGTAATGAAATTGGTGAAAATTTTCAAACAACAACAACATATTTTGAGGGAGAATGGATGGATTGCTTTACTAGATGAAGTGTCACATTTTTTGGTATTTTTGAAGTTGAAGTTTCAAATATGAATGATACATATAAAATTCATCGTCGATCAATACAAAGAGGTGAAGAAATTTCAAACCTACATAATTATTGTGTTGAGCTATTCTACGCTGTGCTTGACATGCAACTTCAATTATTAAATAATCATTTTTTTGAATCTAGTATTGAGTTGCTTCTTTGTATGATATGCTTAAATCCAACTAATTCCTTCAATGCTTATGATGAAAGGAAATTGATACGTCTAGCAGAATTATATCCAAATGATTTTATACTGGTGACCTTGTGGCTCTTAAAAGTTAATTGTCAACTTATATCATTGATATACATATCGATGATGAGTCCTCCTCTCTAAATAGTATTATTGATTTTATAAAATAAATTGTTAAGGTCAAGAAGGATCATGTGTATCATCTGGTTTACAGGATTATTACTTTAGTATTGACTTTACCAGTTACTACTACTACAGTGGAAAGAGTGTTTTCTGTAATGAGGATTATCAAACATCGATTGCGTAATAGGATGAGTGATGATTGGCTCAATGATTGTCTGATACCTTACATTGAAAAAACGTGTTAGATTTGATTCCTAATGAAATTGTAATGCAATATTATCAGAAGATGCAAAATATATTAATAAGCTTATAATAATTTTTAATTTATCTATTATAATGTAATGTAAGATTTTGCTTTGAATTATGTCTTCATTTTATTTTATTTTTTTAATTTTATCCATTTATCTGAAAATTTTGCCCACCCTAAAATGAAAGGTTAGTTTCACCCTTGTTATATAGTGTGCTTAAATATCTTGTATAATAAGTCTTGTGAAAATTTTGCTTAGTCTTACTAATGGAGTTAAGAGTATTTGTTCTAATTATTTAATAATAATGAAAATTTGTTACTAATTGATCTGAGCATCACTATAAGGCCATAAAACACATAAAACCTCAGAAGTTGAGTACAACCTTAAGGACTGTTGCGTCCTGGAATATTCACGGTGGTAGAGAAATCTAAAGTTTAACATCTTAGCTTTGTACGAAGATCCAACACACAATCAGATAAGAGAGAGGGTGGTTCATAAGAGTCACCAGAGTTTTTTATGTGAAAAATCCCTAGAAATGAGGAAAACCCACAGGGGTTGGCCTGGTTTGAATGAATCCACTAGTGTTTGCAATCAATTACAAATGAGGCCCTTCCTTGGGGGGAAGGCCTTGGTTTGATGTAGCAAATATGCATTATACAGAGGGCATTACATGGTGGAAATTAGAAGAATCAGAATTGATATGTTCATTTGGTTGGCAGGACCATAGTCGACTGGCGACGGAGGTCGAAAAGATCGTATTCGGGTGACTGTGGTCGGAAGGATCATAGTTGGCAGTCGGCGGGCAATAAAGGTCGGAAAGACCGTAGTCGGGTGACGGTCCTAAAAATCTAATTTGGACATTTTTTAGGTCCTCAAAATTTTTTTTCGATGTTCTGGTTTCAATTTTGACACTTTTGAAGCTCAAAAGAGTCTCTATGATAGGTTTTGAGCTATTTGAAAAGTTTTGGAGTAAACTTTTTTAATATTTTTTGCTCTGATTAACACTTTGACTTTCCAGAATGCTAAAATTCTGGATATATTTTTGGACACTATAAGTTTTGACGTCCAATAATAAGGGGGCAACTAATATGTCACCAAAGATCATCTTGATTGTACACAAATCTCGAGGCATATTCAAGTTGAAAACTTTAAAAATTAAATTCAAGACCATATGAGTTTCAATTTCAGCAAACTTATAGTCAAACTGAGCGTCTCGAAGAGATAAAACCAACAACACCAAAATCGGTCCAATCCGAACCCAAATGGGTCCAAATCAAGAGTTTGAAGCATATTTAGAAGGTTCAAAACATTATTTGGATGACTAAATATATCCAAATATGGCATGCTTATAGTCAAATTGAGCGACTCGTCTAGAAGAATCCAACGAGGTCAAGATCATTGAATTCTGACTTCGCTAAGGCACTTAAACAGTTAAAAAATGCTCTATGATCAGGGGAATCAATACAGGCCATCCAATGGAGCATTCTAAACCTGCTACAGATCTTCTCTATATTTATGGGGTGTGCAACTCATGAAAATCTATAAATAGACCAACTCTCTACGTGAGGGGGACCTTTTGGTAGGAGATTGGAGAGAGCTCTAAGGCTTCAAGAGCTCCAGCACTACCACCGAAGAACCCCTATCGATTGTGTCTGACCACCATCCGGCCGCCGACCGTGGTCGAAATTCGGCCCGACCTTCGTCGGACCACCGCTCAGCCGCTGACCACCATCAGACTTCCACCTGCCGCCGACCACCACAAGACTTCAACCCGACGGTAGATGGACCACCGCCCGGCCGCCGACCACTGCCAGACTTCCACCCGGCCGCTGCCCGACCATCGTCAGACCACTGCCCGGCCTATGACAACCATCGAACTTCCACCGAGCGGCCGAACAGCCACCGAACTTCTGCCCGACCAGCCTAAGATCATTCCTCGTAAGTTGCACTTCTACCCGGATACAGTCGGATTTTCGCCCGGCTGTCGACGGACCTTTTCCCAACTCTCCAAACTATTTTAATTCGACCGCCTATAAATCAAGGGATGGATCAACCTTTATAATTCATTCAAATTTAGTGGAATTTTTTTAACTGGGCGAGGCCCCATGGTTTTTTCCCTTTCAGGTTTTTTATGTAAAAAAGATTGGATGTTTTACTGCTCTCTCTCCCTCTCTATTTGTGTGTTGAATATCCGTGCATTACTAAGATGAAAAGTTTACTCACTCTACCGTCGTGAATATTCTAGCCCACAACAAGGACCAAAAAGCTCAAGTTTATTTCATAAGCTTTCGATCATCCTTATGCAGACAAGCATATCTGTAGTACAAAAAAGTTTAATATAATCTCCTAAAGAACATGCATAGTTGAAATGCCTCAATAGTTTTAATCAACATAAGCATCACATTTTGCTAGAAAAGCTCAAAAATAACTTTTGTTGGCAACCTGATTAAGAAACTCTACTAACTCAAATTTGTACAAAAAAAGAGGAAAAAAATAGGTTCCTTGCATCTAGTGAACTTTTCATTCAAACCATATTTTTCAGTTGACAAATTCATATCACCAAGAGAGTGGATATACAAGGCATGCATATATAAAAGAGTAAAAGGTCCTGACTTCTTTTAATAAACCTAGAAAAATCTCATTTACTCATATAAATTAAGAAAGATAATATTTGCACAAATAATCCTCTCCACTTACATATTGAGGAAATCATTAATTCTATCGGTCAAAGCCATGATGCTTCAATGCTTGATCAACTCTATGCCACTCCAAGCGTCAAATAGGACTCCATTCTAGAGTTCTAACTTCAAAAGACAATGGCACATTTGTTGACATATATGAGCTCTCATGACCACCATAAAAATTTTCTTTTTCCTAGTGTCTCTCTCCAGAGTCGGCCCCTCTTCTTCGTTCTGCTAGGGCTTTTGCCCTAGTTGCTCCTCCGGCTTGTTTGTGGCTTTGATGCTCTCCGCTCTCTGGTCGGCATCCATCTGCTGTTCTCAGGGAAGTTGTCTTTCCTTTTCTGTTTATTGTTCGACCGTTTTCGTTCATTTTTTTCGGGTAGTCAACCTCATCTTTCCTCCTCCAGCCTTTGCTGGTCGGAATGGAGGTCTGACGGGTTGTTGATCCGAGTTTTTTGAATGTTTCCTTTAAATCTCGGTCGTTTGCCGAAGCACTTTCTAGTTCGTCATTGGAGTGTTTCCCGGAGCTTTGTCTTGGCTCTTTTCGTGGTTTACCTTCCTTATGGATTTCTGAGGAGGAAATTAATTCTTTGGCGGTGCCTTTTCAATTTGCCTTGGTCGGTTTTTTCCCCACACGTCGTCCCTCTCTCGATGCGATTCAAAAAATTTTTCTCTCTTTGAAACTCATTTCTGAGTTCTCTGTTACGGTGCTTGATCAGAGTCATGTGCTGGTTAAACTCTCCAATGACCTAGACTATAGCCGTGTGTTTTTCCATCATTCTTATCTAGTGAATAACTGTTCCATGAAGCTCACTAAATGGTCTCCGCTCCTTGACATTGCCTGTGAATCACCGGTCATTCCGATTTGGGTTTCCTTTCCAAATCTGAGACCTCATCTTTACACCCCCCGTATCCTTCATGCCTTAGGTTCGATGTTTGGTAGACCTTTGAAGGTTGATTCTGCTACTTCGGTAGGCTCTCGCCCTTCCTTAGCGCGTGTGTTAGTGGAGCTGGACATAACCAAAACTTACCCTTCCCAAATTTGGCTTGGGCCAGAGATTTCTGGGTATATTCAAAAGGTGCAATTTGAGAATTTTCCTGATTTTTATGTGTCTTATAAACGGTTGGGCCATCTTCGTGGTCATTGCGATCCGACTTCCCTGTCTAATTCTACTATCCCTCTGGCTGGGAATGTTAAGAGTCTTGCTTTAGGTGTTTCTTTTATGGCTATTCTAGAGGTTTTGGTTGGGGAGAATTCGATTCCTATCGGGATGGCTATGCCGGACTCTCCTGTTGTCAATGGACCTGTTGATTGTGTTGATCGGGTTTTGGGTGGGGTGGTTTCCCATATTGTGGATCCGCCCATTTCTCCTAACCCTTTGTCTGTTACTTCTTTGGAATTTGTAACCTCGGTAGTTGAGGTTGTTGCCGAGGGTTCTAATGTGAAACCTTCTGAGGTTTGTGTGGATGATGTCTTACCCTCGACTCAGGTCCCTCGGGCCTGTGTTTCCGCTGGTGGTTGTGTTGTTAATTCGTGTGTGGTGGGTGCTGTGTCGGCACCGTGTTTGTTAAATGGTTTTGAGGGCCAATGTGTGTCGGTGCAGGATTCTGCTGACTCTAGCATTCCTAAGGAGCTTTCTTATGGGTCTCCGCTGCCTTGCTCTCCGGTTGATAGTTCGGTTACACCTTTGGGTGCGGCGAGAGAGGGTTCTGGTGCTCCTATCACGAAATCTTCTTCTGGTCATTTTGTTGAGGTGCCTCTTACTTTAATTTCACCTAAGGCTTTGGTTGCTCATGTGGGTGCAAATTTTGGTGAAAGTGTAAGGTTGCAACTTGATAGGCTTCATGGTTTATCTGATTCTTCTTCGGAGGATTCTTTTTCGGAAGCTAGTGGGGATGTTAGCCTTGTGAGGGATGGTTCTTTAAAGGTTAACCGTCCTGTTGGTGTTGTTTCCTCTCGTGGTAGGGGCAAACGGGGGAGGAAATGAATTGGGGATTGTTGGTGTTGTTCTCGGATGCTGTTTTCGTTGCCTCGCGTTGGTGGGGCCGTGCTGTTCGCTGGGCAATGATGTGGCTGGGGCTCACTTCCCCTTTGCCATGACTCATGGCAACCTTTGGTGGTGGTTTCTTGATAGGTTGGATTGGCTGTCTCGGGTGTTCTCGTGCTCCACACCATATTGGATGGCCTGGTCGTAGCTTTGGGGTTGTTGGTAGCCTCGGCCAAGCACTGAGCCCTCCGGGTTGTAACTCCCTTGTTTTTCTTTTGCTTTTCTGTTTTTAGCTCTATTGCATCTCGTATCTCCTTTTTGTTTTCAATGGAATTTTAGTTTTAAAAAAAATGACCACCATAAAAATGGTAAGTTTTTGGTTAGAAAAAACATCAAGATAAATAAAGAATAATTTAAAGGAATTGGAAACAAGAGCAAGAAATGGAAACAAACAATGCAAAAATCTTTGATAGATGGCTAAACAAAGGTAACACAACTTAAGGTTCAAACTCTAATATTTTATTTCTCAATTAGTTATATGAAACATATAAAACTATATATTTAATGGCACACCATGATATGTCACAATTATGCACATATGAATATATTTATGCACAAAGTGTCACATAGGTATCATCAATGTACATGTCTGTGCATATCCTAGAAAAACATAAGTGTGTAAAATTATAAAAATCAAGTGTGACATAACCCAAATATTACGTGTCAGTACGAGTTTTATGATCACGTGCAATCTTGTCAAATTGTGCACCATCCACATTGTGTACTAGTGTTAGGGAGGTTTAAAAGTCCACTTGAAGTCTAAGGTGTTAATGATGATATGTGAGTTTAAGTGGCATAGTTTTAGGTTATCTTAAATATCACTTAAGAATCTCATATTTAGTTTACATAAATTTTAATATGTGAAATCAGCCAAAAAATAATAAGATTAAGAAAATGATAAGTTTATTAGAACAATATCGAATTCATTTTAAAAAAGATGAAAAATAGAAAATGTAAATTTCTAATTTTCCCAATTTTCTCATTGTTTTCCAAGTTTATATGAACTTTTTAAATTAATTCATAAACTAAAATAATTTGGGAATTATACTATTTAAATGGTTTAATAATCCAATACAACTTCAATAATTTAATTTTAAATCAATGAGTTTAAGCCTAGATTGTTACTTTCTTTCTAATTTTTCTTTATAATTTATCTAATTATACAACTTTTAAGAAAATCTATAGTAATAGGGAAAATATTATTTTAAACAAAAAAACATATTATATTAATTTTGCAAAAATGATATAATTTTAAACATTTTATCAATTAAAATATTTTTTATTAATTGAATTAATTATTTATGCAATTATAAAGCTTAAGAAAGATAATTAATGGGAGAAATTATCTAAAATTTTGCATTATGAAGCCAATTTAAAAATAAAATATACTATTTTTACCTTATTTCGATAATTTTATTTAATTATAAAACATAATTTTATAAAACTATAATATAATTGAAATTGTTACCAAATCAGATAATAATTAAAGTTTAAATATTATTTTTAAAATTAAATTAAAATTAAAATTATTAAAAGTCTTATTTAAATAAGTTTGTTATGTTAATTAAATAAGATTGATTTAATCATATCATAATTCAACTCTTTTAAATAATTTAACTTAAGCTTCATTTGGGATGTCTTTCTTACTACTTTTTAAAGCAGTTTCTTAGTACAAAAATTACTCTTATAAATTGTTCTTACTTAGCTCTATTTATTGGAAAAGTCATTAAATTAATTTAAAATTATTAAATAAGATATTCTTAAAATTATTTAAATTATGTAAACCAATTCATTATATGTTTTAGCAGAAATTAGAAATCAATTTTGATCTATTATTTAAAAACTAAATTGTAATTACTTTTAAAATTAAATTTAATATATAATTATTTTATAATGAAAAATATTATCTTATAATTTTCATTCTATTAGATTCATTATATGTTTTACGTACAAAAAAAAGGTATAGGTCTATTTCATACTCATTAAGCGCTCTAAGAAAACGATCCTATTTAATTTTTTTTTAAACTTATTTTCTTGCTTGATTTTTTAGATTTTAAGAGTCAAAATCTATAAACTTTTTTGGTTTTTTCCTTGCCATGTTTAGAAAGACGAGCTTCATTTGAGATAATTTTCTTACTACTTTTAAAACAGTTTTTTTATTACACAATTATTTTAAAAGAAGTGAAAAATAATGGTAAAAATTTGTCCCAAATGAAAACTGACTTCATTTGCGACGGTTTTCTTACAGCTACTTAAAACAGTTTTTTAATACAAAAATTAAAATTTTTATGCTAAAAAGCTTCTTCAAGAAGCATTAAAAAAATCGTCCCAAACGAAGCCTTTTTTTTTAGGGGAAACCCACGGAGAGGCCTACTCGTTAATTCAAAAAAAGTGTTACAAGGTCCTTAAAAGGAACCTCCAGCTCACTATTGCTCTCAGGAGCTACAAAAAAGAACAAAATAAAACCTAAGAGCCGATGATTCCTTGTGCTAAGAGATACAAAAATACCTAATAACATTCTAGGGCTGCAAGAAGATAGCACCCAAAAAAGGAAGAACCAGAGTAAAACAATAAGAAAAATCTCCCTGCAAAAAAAGAAAGCTAGAAACTAGTTACCAAAAAACTAGAGGCTGCGATGTCCCTGCAAAACTTGTCACACCAAAAAGCCCGCCTAGCCATCTGCACAAAAAAGACACTCCAAGACAAAAGGGTAATATGACATGAAATATGAAACCAGATAAAACAAAAGTAAAATGTCAAACAACTGTTGTTGATAAGAGGAAGAGAGGATTCAAACCCAATGTCATCCGGGAAGCCAATTCCAATGAGAGAGCTAACAGCCGCAATGTTCAGGGTAAAGGGAGCCTTACTATCACAAACATAAATGATAATAAACACAATACTAATCGGGTCAAGTAAAAAAGACTTCCCAAAATTGATCCAGTCACAATTCTCAGCATGCCTCAGAGCATTACAACCCCCAAAGAGATGACAAGAGCCCATGTTGTAAACCAACCAGCGAAGAACATGGGACCCCAAAACAAAGCAACAAGTAACAACCAGCCACCAAAAATTATCCGGAAAAATCATAATCCTATCCAGACAGCTAACATGCAAACCAAAAACCCCATCCAGGAAAAGAAAACCGAGAAGGGCATCCATCAACCAGAGAACCAAAACACCACTCCCAGTACGAAGTGCCAGCAGAACAGAAGTAATCATAATAAGAATAACAGGAAAAGTAATCAGCCGCATAGCAGGCGACACAAAAACCCAAAGAAACGATTCCAAATAAAAGCCACCAGCAGCACCAAACCAACAAACCAAAAAACACAAAAACAGTAACAGAGGTGGCCACAACCACCAAACCAGAACTCCAGCAGCAGAAACCCGAATGAAAGGCCAAAAAACCCCAGTAACAGAGACTGGAGAGAACAAATGGAAAAACATCAAACAGTACGAATATAATGAAGACCACACGAAGCCTTAGTCATGAGACTTTTACATTATAATCATTGTATTAGGCAGCACTTGTTTGTGAAATGTGCTGTTGGAATAATTTACTCACCAATTTGAAGAGCGAAAGAAGTTTGGCTGATCATGGTGTCAAGTTGAAGAGTGGAATCTTAATTCAGGTGAGAATTAGACGTGGATGCTAGTCCATTAGGGCCAAATCATGGAAAAATTGCATTGTATTCTTTTTATATTTATTGCACATTAAATTAGTTGTGATTGGATATATA
This sequence comes from Dendrobium chrysotoxum, assembly GCA_019925795.1. Classification (NCBI taxonomy): domain Eukaryota; kingdom Viridiplantae; phylum Streptophyta; class Magnoliopsida; order Asparagales; family Orchidaceae; genus Dendrobium; species Dendrobium chrysotoxum. The sequence goes on along the minus strand of CM034314.1, from coordinate 21,618,404 downwards.
TTTTTGCATTTTTATTCAAATATTTTTGCAAAATTAAAAAAAAAAATTCACAAGCTCTATTATCTTGGTGTGTCATACTCTTCAATTATCATTAGAGTATCAGCTCATATTTGATTTAAGCTTTATTTGAGACAGCTTTTTTTACTATTTTTTAAAGTAATTTTTTAGTATAAAAATTTTTTGAGCTAAAAGTTTTTATATTAAAAAATCACTTTAAAAAATAATAAGAAAGTTATCCCAAACAAAGTCTTAATTAACCTCAAAGAATCAGATCAATAAGACACATAATTTTCTATTTTACAATATCGATGGACACTCCACCAACAAAGCTTTTCTCAAATAATATTTCCATTGATTAATGAAAAAATAGGATGAGTAGGTTTCTTATAGGACATGCTCACATTGATTGTAAGCCCCCTTTATAAAATAGTTAATAACATTAAAGTTGAGAAAATAGTTTCTAAATGGACTCAATTCGAGATTGATCTCAATATATTTAACCCTTAAACTATGAGTAACTTCTATTATTTTTCAAAACTTGATGATTACATGAGAGTTCTCATATTAGAAATCTTCAAAGAAATATGTAAAAAAAATTAATGGTCACTTTTAAGGGACTCAATGAGGTTCATGCTAATAGCATTACTGGACTTATACATGAATTCAAACTATTTCACATGAAAAATATTGAATATATTTCTAATATGCAGATCATGTCTATGATAGTTATTAATTCATTAAATCCACTTGATAAAACTTATAAAAATGTTAATTTAGTTCGTTATATTCTATGATACTTTTTAAAGGGGAAACCCACAGTGGGCCTATGTGTTAATATCAAAAAAAAATTACACCGTCCTTAAAAGGGTCCTCAAGCTCACTAATGCTCCGACGAGCTACAAAAAGAAAATAAAAGAAAAATCCTACGAGCTCGAGGTCCCTGCTAATAAACAATACAAGAAGCCCTAGTAACATTCTATGGTACGCAAAAGCGAGCACCCAAAAAAGAAAAGAGGACCAAAAATTGGAAAACTGATCCAGCTTCTCGGCAAAAAACAGGTCATAACTCTTAAGAATATAACTTTTCAGTGCAGCCATCCAAACAGTAGAACGATCACCTGCAAAAATAAGCACTTGCAAAAAAGATAACACCACCTGCAAAAGGGTAACTACCACAATCCAGGCGAAGCAGACAAAAAACTGGCAAAAAAGATGATTACTATACAACATAAATAATATATAACAATGATTACAATACCACTGAAACAAAGTATCAGAAGGAGAAATATTAAGCACCATAACCAAAAACCGAAGAAACCCAAAGTATAACGGACCAGCATAGCTCAGGAAGTAATGACAATCCAGAGCACCATAGGGATCCTGAAACCATCAGGATGCACCACAAAGCGGAGCCAGACCACATAATACCCATCATACTCCAGAAACACCCAATACTCAAGCTACAACTCCCACAGACCATCCCAGTGAGGAGAGCAACAAACAGGAAATCCCTCCAGTTTAGGCAGCCATCATAGCTAAGACCGCTAAAACCAGAACAAATCCAGCAGAGATCCACCAACCCAAAGACGTAACACGAGAAAAACAAGCACTAACACCAAAAGGAAACAAAACCAGGCAACAAACACCAATCATAAAACGCAAAGCTCACCAACACCAAACCCAGAAAAACCACAAAAGAACAGCAACAAAAAACAAAGCAAACAGCCAGCAGCACACCCAAAAGAGTACAGAAAAATGTTAGGAAACCACATATGGGATACCAATTTCATCCAGACGTAATAACCCATGAAGAGGAACATGCACAGAAGAGCCAATAACATCGGTGAAATAATACAGACGGCAACCCCAGCGTGCCAGCCAAGCGGCACAATCATTAGTATCTTTACATATAGTATTAAACGAGTGATTCAGGGTTAACAACAGATTTTTAATCTCTCTAATCTTATAAAAAAGAGCAGAACTGCACACTGTATCCCCCTCCACCAAAAAGGTTCTAAAATCAAAACCAGAAATGGCCTCAATAATCAGGTTGAATAACTTAAGGGAAACACACACCTGAATGCCATAAACAATGGCATAAGTGTTAGCCATAGAATCATTCCCCTGATGGATCGGGCCAGCAAAGGCATAAAGAAGGTGACCATTACTATCTCTAATAGTACCACCACAGCCCCCAGAATTATCATAACAGGACCCATCCACATTTAGCTTAAAGAAATCCTTAGGAGGCTTGGTCCAAAAGATGCTAAAAATATGAGGATCACCAGTCAAAGAAAGTCCAAGCTCTTTCCCAACAAAGAGATAATTTTTGAAATTCTTATAAGACATTAATTTCACAGACATAAGAGAACAAATCTTATCTTTAACCCGCTGAATCACATTAAGATAATTCATTTTCACATTATTAAAAATTGAATTGTTTCTTTCCAACCAGAGAAACCAAAGAATAATACAAGGAATGACATTGCGGATATGCCCTTTGGACTTAATAAACCAAGTATTAAGTAAAGATTTGAGAGAAAGCTTACTATTAAAACAGTTTAACCGAAAAATATCATCAAATACACCCAGGTACGAACAGCCACAGGCCCAGAGATGAACACGTGATGCATGCTCTCAATATGGTAACAACATTGGCATTTGGAAGCCAATTTAAAACCTTTTTTAACGAGATTATCATCCGTGGCTAAATACTTATGTAAGTTTCTCCAAACAAAAATAGATATAGTAGAAGGAATGCTCTTATGCCAAATACAAGAAAAATTTTTATCAAAATTTTTATTAGTATGAAAAGTATGCCAAGCATCCTTTGAGTGAAAGTTACCATCATTAGAAAAATCACATAAAATAATGTCCTTAGATCCATTATTAATGGGCAAGTTAGAAATTTGTTAGATAATGCATTGGGGAATAACATTAGCCAGCTTACCATAATCCCAACAATAATCATTCCAGAAATCATTGACCTTAACAGACGCAATAGAAGCCGTATGTAAGATAGAGTCAATAGAATGCATAGCAAGCCACATGTCTTGCCAAAAGAAAATATTCCCATCACCAAGGCCCCAAGATATATAGGGCTCCATTTCCCATTTGACTTTACAAAGCTTTTTCCACACTTTGGAATCACCTTGTTTAGCAACACAAATAGTAGGATGTTTAAAAAGACAATACTTAGAATTCATAAAGTTAGCCCAAAGGTTACAATTAGTGTGAAGTTTATACCAAAGTTTGAAACTAAATGCCTTACTAAGATCATAAAAGTTCTTACATCCAAGACCACCTTCAGCTAAAACACCACAACAATTATCCCAAGCAGCCCAAATGATTTTAGAGCTAGAGGTAGTGCCTTTCCAGAAAAACTTGTTAATCAGTTTATGGAGTCTATCACAAACACCTTACGTAAGAAACATAGTTTGAAAACTATAAACAGGAAGAGCAACAAGAACACTTTTAATAAAAGTAATTCTACCACCAAAACTAAGAAAATTAGAATCCCATGATAATAGTTTGTTTTGCACCGAGGCAATGAGATCATTAAACAAACAGGATTGCCTCCTCCCAATAAAGAGAGGAATCCCAAGATATTTGATGGGTAATATGCCTGAGTAAAACCAGTGAGATTTTTAATAGTAGAAATACGATAATTAGAAATTCTCTTAGGTAATAACACAACTTTTGTTTTTATTGAAGGTAATACCACTGACTTTCTCAAACTTGTACAAAAAATATATAATTTTCTAAATTTTACTACTCGAAGCGTTAGAAAACACAATAAAATCATCTACAAAACATAAATGAGATATAAAAAAGCCACCCAAAGTCTTAAAATAGAGATCAGGATTACTAGCAAACAGATTAGAAAGACCTCTAGAAAGAAATTCAGCAGCTATAATGAAAAGGGCAGGAGAAATAGGATCTCCTTGTCTAAGACCATGATAAATTTTGAAAAAACCATTATTATACCCATTAATAATAATAGACATATAGACATTTTCAATACAATTATTGATAAGGTTAATAACGATAGAATCAAATCCAAAAAGTTCAAGGATATGGTATAAAAAACTCCAATTCAGATTATCATAAGCTTTAGCCATATCAAGCTTTAAAATTAAGTTGCCACCTCTCACCTTAACATTTAAGTCCTGATATAACTCTTGAGCCAACAAAATGTTATCCGTAATAACCCTGCCTTTCACAAAACCCATATGATTATGAGATATAATTTTAGGAAGAATAGCAGCAAGGCGATTAGTAAGAATTTTAGATAGCAGCTTGTTAAAAAAAGTGTAAAGGCTAATCGGTCTAAAATCATTCTACTTGTTCACCTGATTATTCTTAGGAATGAGCACAATAGATATGGAAGTGAAAAACTTAGGTATATGGTTACCTGCAAAGAAATCAGTCACAGCAGAAAAAATATCATTCTCAATAATATTCCAAGATTTTTGAAAGAAAAGAGCAGTAAAACCATCAGGCCCAGCAACAGACTCTCTATTCATATCAAAAACCATCTCTTTAACCTCCTCAAAAGAAGGAGTCCTAGAAAGGGCATCATTCTCCTCAGAAGAAATGAGAGAAGGAATAAATGGATGATCACCAATTAAAGCCGGCATAAAGCTCTTGTTGAAACAAGAATTAAAATGATGCACAACTAAACTAGCAATTCCAACAGGATTGTTAGTAATAGAACCATCATCCCTACTAATTTTATTAATACAATTTTTAGCCCTCCTTCTCTTCACCATCGCATGAAAATATTTAGTATTACTATCACCATCAACCAAGTGCTTAGCAGCAGCCTTTTATTTCCAAAAGGCCTCTTCTTGAGCTTGTAAATTAAAAAGTTCCTCTTTAGCCTTCTTTAAAAGAGAAAAGTTGACATCAGAAGGATCATCTTGATAAGAAACCTCAAGGGAATAGACATGCTGCTCAGATTTAAAAATATTAGAAAAAATATTTTTAAAGACATGGTGATTCCACCACTTAAGCATCTGTTTCAACCTTTTAAGTTTTAACCAAAGTCTATTCATACCAAAGATGGAGTTATCAGGATGCAACGGTGCTTGCCAATTATGCTTAACAACATCAAAGAAAGAATCATGGAGAAGCCACATGTTTTGAAATCTAAAATTAGAAATAACAGTAGAATTTCCAAACATGCTAGTAATAAGTAAAGGAGAATGATCAGATAAAGTTCTACTCAGATGTTGTACATTAGTAATGATGGGAGAATTAAGCCAAGAGTCATTAAACAACAAATGATCCAATCTTTGCCATAAATGCCCCCTATTCCAAGTGAAATTATCACCAATAAAACTAATATCAATCAAATTACAAGTTAAAATCATATTATTAAAATCCTCCATAGAACGGATAGAGGGGGAAGACCCACCCATCCGTTCAGCAGGATTAGTGATAGCATTGAAATCACCACCAACAAGCCAAGAAAAATTACCAATTTGAGAAAAGTCAATAAGTTGATCCCAAAGCAGTTTTCTACTGCAAAGAGAAGAAGTAGCATATACTAAAGAAATACAACAATGAAAATTAAAAACCTCAACACTACAATGTAAAACTTGAGTAAAATCAGCAATCAACTCAATTTTAATCGGTTCTTTCCAAAAAACCCAAACCTTATTAGCAACATTAGCAATAGCATGATTAAACCCTAAAAACTGAGAAGTATCCATCAACCTAGAAGTGGAAATAAGAGGCTTAAGCAACACAAGGATCGAAATGTTGTGCACACGATATAAGTTTTTAACCCGGGTTCTAGAAGAAGATCAACCAATGCCCCTCACATTCCACACAATAGCATTAAACATAAATAAAAACTTAATGGGAAGTATTTGATCTAGTGTTTTTCAGAGTTTGTAAAGATATGCTCTTAGGTTTTCTCCCTCTTTTACTACGCACCTTAATAAAACTCAAATCATTATCATCACTAGCAAAGTTTTTGGCAGTAATATTCAGATCTTCAGTATCTATTAAAACATCACTACTATAATAAGAAGAATTAAAATTCTTACTATCACATGGATGATTCCTTGTCCTCGCCATAGGAGGACCGTTATCCTCTATAAACATGCCATCATCCTCCAAAGAGGCAAGATCAACATTGCATTTATCAGTAGGCGGCCTGTGCACAACAGCTAGAATTTCCCCCTCTTCAAAGTTTATGTCATCTTCTCCAACAGGCAATTGAATGATAATATTAGGACCAATGTCAACTTCCTATTCAACCAAAGATGTAGAGGCAATATGAACAATCAAATTAATATCATTATCAGCACAAACATTTTGCAAGTCATTAGAGGAAAAGATAGTAACAGGATTAGAATTATTTTGGTTAATAATATTAGATAAAGATAGCTCCCCATTATTCTCACAACCGATAGAAATAATAGGATCCATATCAGGCTCCTGATCTTGATTGAAAGGGACAACATTAGTAGAAATAGAAGTAGGAACGTTGGCCGTGATAGCCAAAGGAACCCCAGGGTGGTCGGAAATACTGGCCTGTAGAGGAACCGAATTAGATGTGGGATGATCAATAATCCCATTTTTAGCATTCAAAGGTTCTTTCTCTTTCCTTAGATGAGGATGCTTTCTAAAACAATCATTAACATTATGTCTATGCATCTTACAATAAGAACAAAATAAAGGTAGATTCTCAAATTCTAATTTTTGCAAATATCCCTTAATTTCAGAACCAATCCATATTTCACAGGGATATTTTTTAGACACATCCAGTTCAACTAAACCCCTAGCCACAGATGGCCTTGACACAGCTGCCGTAGCCTGATCAATTTGTAAGGGACGGCCAAAGATAGAGGCCAAACCAAAAAGGATTTGCTGATTAAAGAAATGGAGCCTCAAATTAGGAAAGGAAATCCAAATCGGAGCAATCAGAGATTCCTCCCTGACGTCAAAGTCAGGGGTCCATTTAAGCAACCTCATTTGACAAGCTTGAACATAATAAGATCTTCTAGCAAAAATACGACTATAATCAAGATCATTCGAAAGTTGAATAGCTATATGTCTTTGATAAAGTAAGCCAACATGAAACGAACCAGAAAGCTTAAGGTTCAGAAAATTTTTTCGAATAACGTCTAAATTCGGTCATCGCAACATAAATTTACCAACCAAAGTCAAAGCAAAAGGAGTAGCTAACTGATCTATAACCGAGTCCTCAAATAACAGAGCCGGACAACCCTTAAAGGTAGAATGAACAAAATTCAGTTTGGAAGATGAAGCAGATGCGCCAGCTAAAACGTCTTTAAAAGATCGAGACTTCCCCTCCGAAAGAGAGGAAGAAGTTGGGTTCGATGACGACGGAGTCGTCATCGCCTAGCCAAAAAAACTCAGCAGGCCGCAAAATCGGAAAGCAAAGAAAAAATCACACGAAAACAAAAGGAAAACACAAAGAAGCAAGCCTGAGAGGCGATCGCGGAGGAAGCCCTAAAATTGCCTAGGAGGGAACCAGAGCCCTAGCCGAGACGATGTTATTCTATGATACTTATCTAAGAAGTGTGGTCCTAAGGTGGCAATCTTTATGTAATCTAAGGATCTATAAACTTATACACTTGATCAGTTTCTTTCACTTTTTGATAACACATGAATAGGCTTATGATATTTAGATGCATTAAGGAGTCATCCAAGAAGTAAGAGAAAAGGAAGACAAATGCTATAACCCTCAAAGCAAAAGATTTAGAGGATATACTATTGACAAATGAAGGAGACATGGATGAGGTTATCATAACCTCAAAGAATTTTGCGTGTTTTTAATTAAAATTAGTATCTTGATGAGAGGTATCAAACAAGGTTAAAATCACTTAATTTTGATGATATATTAAGGCTCTTAAATAAGCAAATGAAACATTATATATTATTGGGTGGAGCGTTTTATTTTTTGGCTAAAATAATTAAAATGTATTGAAGAAAAATTAAAAAAAGACCACACTCTTAATATGAAAGAGATCTAAAATTGGAGAGAGCTCAGAGATATAATAAATTCTAGATCTCTTTCAGATAATTGAGACTAATGATCGCCACCAACAACCATCATCATATAATTGTTGTCACATGATTATCATTGCTTGACTGTCCCACGTGACTACCATTACTTGATTGTCATTGCCTAACTGATAATGTTTTCCAACTAACATTTCTAGACCTTTGTCGCCTCTCTCCTACTCATCCTGAAATCATCCATCTCTTAACTGTCGACTGACACTTACATCTACCATCCCTCATTGTTTCTCTAGTATTTTTCACCACATTCATAAGAGGTCATGCTAGATATTCAGATCCCGCCTCCTCTAGTTAAGGAGAAGGGTAAGCTTTTATTATATTTAACTATACTAGTTTAAATACATGTGTACAACGTGCACGTTGATAGGACTTTTAAAAATAATAAGCATATCATAAAATTAAAAAAATATTAATTATAAAATAATAAATTTATTTTAAATTTACAATTATATGATGTTTCCGTATAATAATATCAAACTTTCATTAATGCTAGTTTCGGTGCCAATATTGGTATGTAAATGAGGCTATGATGATTATGTTTTCTAAAATAGTTGATTATACACTTGCATGTAAGCTATTGCATTAGTTTTGATTTATAACTCTTTTCTAGTTGGTATGATCAGAACCCTCTTAGAGGATTACAAGAATTAGAGGGCCTGAAAATAGAACCCTAACTCCTATGGGATTTGAATGGCATGCTTTCAATGGAGCCTATCCTCATAAGCGGTGAAGAGAAAAGTTAACTAAGTTATAATGAATTTATTAAAATTTTAAGCATTTTTATATGCAAGTATATAGATTTGCACATAAATTTTGAAATAAGAATATTTTAAATAGGACACTTGATTAAATTTTCTTTTAAATTTTTGTTTAAAATTAATTTATTAGGATTTATCAAAATATTTTAAAAGTAAGAAGTAATTAGGATGAAATTAATAATGAAGACAACATAAGAAGTGAATGTTTATTATTATTATTATTATTATTTACTTTCTACTATTAACTATATAGTGATTTATTTTAACTCAACCAGCTCCATGATTTTTCTTTTTTATATTTTTGAGTAAAAACACTTACATTTTTGCAGTGTAAGGAAAGTGTCACAAAAAATAATATCTTGCTTTACATTTCAAATAAAATTATTGCTTGAAATTCTAACGGTGATAGGGTATCCTCGATCAGTGAGCAGAGCAGCAATTAACATGCTAGACTGCTAGTTGATTTTATACGGTAAAAACACCTATGTTTTTCGTCTAGCTTGCACTAAAATTTCAACACTATCATATTTTGATAACAGCTTTTGATGTCGTTTGAAATAGCTTTAGATTATTGTTTTTTTCTTATTTTTTAGAAATTTTTTAACTAAAAATAACTTTACAAAGCAGTGAAAAAGCCATCCCTAACAAAGCCTAACTCTTGATTGTCCATGGTTTGTTCAAGTTGATTCAAGGCATTGTAAGGTCGATGCCATGAATTTTTGTTATTGGTGTCTTTGTGTGCATAAAACGCCCATCGGTTTTTGAGAAACATCTATGAGAAAGGCTTTATGTGATTTTTTATTTTAATATTTTGGTATAGAGGTGTGAGTGAGTTAAGTCGAATCGTGAGTTAGCTCAGGCTTAACATGATAAATGGCTTGTGAGCTAATAACTCAAGGTTAAGACAACCCTTACTCAATTCCTTCGCTTGCGAGCTGGCTTGTTTTAAAAACATTAACATAAAATATACTTAAAATATATTAACATTCAGGATTTTAAATGCAAAATTATAAAAAGTTCAAAAAATATATTTTACTTTCTTTATATAAAATGATTCTTTATTATTTTTCTTTTAATTTATCATTCCTTTTATCATTTTATTATAATAACTTCTTGAATTATAACTATTTTCTTTCTTTCATAATATATGAGTCGACCTGAACTCGTAGAATAAAGTTCGAGCTCGAGCTCGAACTCAATTAACTAATCAAGCTCCTGCTCATGCTAGAAGTGACTTTAACTCAATTCAACTCGCTGACATATCTATTTTGGCAGGTGCTGCATTTTTAATAAATATACGGGAAATATATATAATTGTATAGGGTAATCTCCTAAAAAATTAGAAGATGATCACGTTATTGATTTTGAGAAATATCTGTGCACACTCACCACATTGTTTCTGGGGAATCTCGGCAAGAAGGTTTATGTTGATAACCACTTCGAAAATTTTGGGAAAGTATATCTTTACCATTTTACCCAACTATTGCCATACGCCTCCGAAAAATAAACTTGTTAGCACAAATCTGAAAGTGATATTTGAATTAAAAATTTTTAGAATTACATTCAAGATCATTCAAATTCTGATTTCAATAAATTTATAATTAAATTGAGAATTAAATGGCTCAATGAGATGAACCCATTCACAACACAAGTGATTCAATCTGAGTCTAAATAAATTTAAATCAAGCACTTGAAGTATATTTGAAAGCTTCAAGGCATTAATTAACATACCAAATAGTCTACAAATTTGGAGTGATTGTAGTTAAATTAAGTGGATCGACAAGACGAATCCATTGAGTCCAATATCATTTGATTATGACATTATTAAGCTATTCAAATGCTTAATAAGTAATTTATGATCAAGAGGTTCAATATGAGCTCTTTGATGGAGCATTACCAAATTTATCAAAGCATCCCTCTCAAAAGGCTATAAATAACTCTATTTACTACATGGAGGAGGTTCGAAAGCTGAGAATGCTAAAAAACTCTATTGCATTTTTCAGCGATCACTATCAATGGCTATTATCAGTGATCACCACTACTATCACCTAATTTATATTATCTGACAATTGTCGCTTGACTATTAACATCCAACCATATTATTGGACTTTAATCGTCCTCTTCTAGACATTTGACTTTTTTTAATTCCTACTATCAGAATTAGACAGCAGTTCTCAATTGTGTAATTTTGTTTTCTTCAATTACATAGTGTGGCAAATTTTTGTTTCTATGCTTATACAGTATGTTATTGCAATAGGGTCATTCTCGGTGATTTTTCTCCTCAAATTTTTCATAAAAAAATTTTGTTCATGTTAAATTTTTGTACGAAATAAAGATATCAGACATTCTAATAATATTACAAAAATATGTTTATGAAGTTGAAGACACTAAAGTAGCCTAAACATTCTTAGACTATGCAAAGAGGAACTTAAAAGTTGTCATTATTCAAAAGATGTGTATTATTTCAATTTGAACGTTGCATTAAAAAGTATGTCAATATCTGAAAAATCATGTCAATGCATTTAAAGGGGATGCTAATAAATAATTCATCAAAAATATGTTCAAATATATACATATATATATATATATATATATATATATATATATATATATATATATATAAATTATCCAAGAGAAGCAATATAGTTACAACTATATCAAAAAGCATGTGGAGATGTTCGGGCTTCTAAAGGATCCTAAACTTATACTAATGGTTCCAAAAAATCTCTAAGAAACATAAATGCTAATAGTTCCTTTTAAAGTTTTTAAAATTTTTGATGTCAACCTGCTTGATCTGAAAAATAAGTCAAAAACTAAGGTTTGACTTTATTGACTCTCGATCCATTTCATAGTCCTAACAAATGATTTTAATACATATATTATAATACATACTTCACCGACAATAAAACTCTAAAAAATTATGTTGTCTTGCGTATAGGCTGAGGTTGAAAGACCTATTAGTCTACCTTGCTTTTATGAAGTGGTTGTTATTAGGTTTACTATTGGGTCATCTTACCTATAGGCTGAGGTTATAATACTCATTATTGGGCCAACTTCAACATTTGGGTCATAAAAGTACTCTGACATAGAGGCTTGTCAAAAGCCCAATCTATAATAAGCTCCAACCAAATTAATCAAGTCGTTTCTATGATAATATATCCACTATATCAGTAAGATTATTCGAGTTACCTAACCTCAAGGGTGAGGATGTGAAACTCAATACTTGGCTTACTTTCTCCTCGATGTTATCAATAAGAATGGATCATTTGTTTGATATAAGTTGATAAAACATATGAACTTAAGCTAATAGATAAGAGGTACTATCAGCACATTAAGAAAAAATCCTTTTGTTCTTCTTCTAATATGGAACAAAGTTTTTATTTTTTGAGACATTTAGGCCTATTAAAGTAAACTCACACATACATCATATACACAAGGCTCTAGCCATGGACTTCTTAGTTGGTAGCCAAAACTCCTAACCAACAGACCAAAGAGAATTGTGTATATGGAACAAAGTAAATCCACTTTCACGTGTATCTAACAAGCTCCTATCATGTGATTCTCAGAGGACTTCACTCTTCCTTATATTAAAATTACTTTCAAGCACCATCTTTGTGCTTAAGGCTATTTATTTCTATACTTCTCATTCTTAAACAAAAAGATATTCTAATCATTTGATCAATTCAAATTCAAACTAAGCCCAAAATGTAAATCTTAGGTTATCTCTCATCTAGAAATTCAAAATCCATTCTGAACATTAGAGAAATTACAATGAACAAATCATGAGGAAAGAGGGATTAAGGCTTCGTTTGGGATAACTTTTTACTACTATGCTTTTCAGATAACAACCATAATTTTTGTTTAGCCATTATTTTTTCTCTGCTTTCAAAAATTTTTCTAGTAAGTTGCTTTCTACAATAGCTTTAAAAAATTAGGCTTCATTTGGGATGGCATTCTTATTGCTTCGTAAAGCTGTTTTTTAGTACAAAAATCTCTTGAAAGTATGAAAAAAGTAATGGTCTAAAGCTGTCCCAAATGAAGCCTTATTTTCTCTACAACAATTTTATAAAGTTGTAAGAAAACCATCCTAAACAAAACATAAATTCCTAAGTGTTTCCACACGATAATATTTCATATAAAGGAGCTGCTTAAATCACCACAATTAAGCTCTAGAGGCAAGTTCATTCACAGGTTGAAGCAAAAGGATAACTTGAGCCACAGCAGATTCACCTTAAATCATATTGTGAGGCGTTGGTCTAGTTTTAGTATAGGTTATTCCTGCAGGTTACCGCAACAATGTAAATGCCTATATGTAGGCATTATATGAGATGTATTATTTTGGGGAAAATTTTGAGTAAAGCTTTAGTTTTATTTCCTCCAAATTGCTGCCTCTCTCTCTCTCTCTCTCTTACAAGAAGAGCTCAAGAAAGCTCTCAAAAATTCCTCCAAGATCTAACAAATGGTATCAGAGCCTCATTGAGGTGATCTCGGTGCAGGAAAATGTTCTTAAATGAGAATCAGAGGCTGAAGGGGCTGTTCGATCACAAGAAAGACAAAACAGCTGACAGAGGCTGACGTGCTGTGTGGCTTGGAAGGAGTCGAGAGGTCTGGTTGTTTGGCAACCTTTTCGGGCTGAGTTTGGTTCCCAGGATTCGGAGGTGCCATGTGAAGTCGGGTCAGGTGTTGGTGGGCGTGCGGAGGCGCAATGTGCGTGAGGCAAGTAGGCACGAGGCAGGGCATGGTGTTAGTGCGGGTAAAGGCCATGGGGTAAGAGGTTTGCGTGGGGTGTGATGCCGACTGCTTTACGGGATCATTCGTAGAATGGGCGCAATGTTGCCAGACAGGAGTTGGAACATAATCTAAAGAAGGGGCGATGGACATACAGGCGTTGGCGAAGATGCGGTGGGCTGTGGATTTCAGGGATGTCAAGGGGCTCTCCGATTTCTTTCCCTACTGCTGCTATTTTTATTTTTCCCCGCCTGAGGCAGATGTAATGAAGGACTTTGCACTCTTACATTAACCTTATTTTTTAGTGGGATCAGACCGGAGGCTGGAGATTCAAGATCTGGTATCAGAGCTAGGGAGGTGGAGGAAGTTCTTACATTCAAGAAAAAGGAGGGAAGCTCGGCAGGATTTGTGCATGAAGGAGACTGAGTTATTTTGCACCGTTGGCGTTTCTTGTACACGCAGGTGAACCACACGAAAGGCAGGTGCTCGAGAGACTCACGTGAGGAGATACGGGTTGGTCGAGCGAAGGCCTGCTAGCATGGTGTGTGCTAGGTGGTCGCACGGGTGAAGGCACACAGCAGTGCACAGGGTTCGCACGCTGGGCGCAGGGGCAGTGAACACTCTGGTTTGTTTCCCTCACTGGCAGAGATGCAAGGTGAACGGGGCGCTGGAGCAGCGCTTATGCACATGGCTGGGCATAGGGATCACATGGGTGGAAGTTGCGCGGAGTTAATTCGTTGGATTTAGTGGTGACAGGCAAGGCCAATTCTGAGGTTGTTTGGGTCTCTAATCTGCATTCAATAAGCATCAAGAAGCTAGAGGGAGAGCTGCCAAAGGATTCTCACGGTGCATGGGTTTGGAGCAGATCGCACAAAGGTGGTGCACAGTTCTGCGCATACACTCGAGTTCCTTAAGTCAGACAAGATCAGTAAGAAGAATTTTTTTGATTATTGTTCGGTGAAATCTTGTTTACAATAGGAGCAGATTGGTGCTATCACTACAGAAAATTAATGAAATACCGGTGGAATTTCTGGCAGAAATATTTACGCCAGAAGCAACGACGGTGGTTCCGGCGGATTAGTCCGCCGGTAATCTTACGGCGGCCTTTCTGGCAGAAATACCGTCGGTAAATTTCCGGCGGCTTAACTACCGAAATTGCACAGGTGTTTTCAATATACCGAGGCATATTCCGCCGGTAATATCCGGCGAAAATTCTGGCAGATTTACCGCCGGGTTAATTAAAACCCGATGAAGTATTTCCGACGGATAATCCGCCGGTAAGTGTTCCGGCGTATATTACGCCGAAAAAATTGCCGGTAATTTCAATATATCAGGCCTGTGCCCTCGACTTCGGCTCATTCTATTTCTGTTTAGGTCGCCAGGAGCTCCGTCGACGACGTCCCTCCCTCCCTCGATCGATCTCCTTCGACGATGACCTTGTGATTGAGTTCCGTCGACGACGTCCCTCCCTCCGTCGTGGACATCCCTCCCTCCCTCGCGCTAGTGGACTTCGCTCTATTGACGACGTCCCTCCCTCCGTCGACGATATCCCTCCCTCCCTCCGTCGACGACGTTCCTCCATCCCTCGCTTGCTGTTTAGGCAATTTTCTCCCTTTCGCATTCCTGTTTTTTAGGTTTAGTCATGGATGTTCTCACTAGACATTTGTAAGAGGATGTACATTGGTGTATGCTTTTTGCTGATGATATTCTTCTTGTTGATAAGACTAGAGAGGGAGTTGAAGGTAAACTTGAACTATGTAGGCAAACCTTAGAGTCTAAAAGCTTTCATTTGAGTAAATCTAAACATTGGTGTATGCTTTCATATGTGGTGTTTGTAACTTTGGGCAATCAAAGTCATTAATAAGAACACACATTTTAGATATATTGGGTTTATTGTTCAGAGTAATGAAGTAGATGTGGATGGTTGAAGTGGAGGAATGCATTGGGCATGTTATGTGATAGAAAAGTCCCTCTCAAACTTAAAGGAAAATTCTATAAGATGGTAGTGAGACCTGCAATTCTTTTAAGTGCAGAATGTTAGTCATTAATAAGAGTACACGTTTTAGACATCCAAGTAGGATGGTTAAAGTGGAGGAATGCATCGGGCTTATTGTGTGATAGAAAAGTACCCCTCAAACTTAAAAATTTATTCTATCCAGATACCGGTACCGATCGGTACCGAGCGGTACTACTGTCGGTACCGATCGAGTGGTACCGCACTCGGTACCGAGCTCGGTACCGCGCATCTAATCATGTGGTGAGACCTGCAATGCTTTATGGTGCCGAATGTTGGCCAATAAAAGAGTAGCATAATTCTAAGTTAAGCGTTGCAGAAATGAGGATGCTCAGGTGGATGAGTGGTTGTACCCTTAGAGATAGGATACGAAATGATTCCAAAAGCTCCTACATACATATTTTGGTCAAATCCTCGAGCTCGCTTGTTATTCTTAGAACTTTATCATATGCTTTCTCTAAATCAATAAATATCAAATGTAGATCATATCTTTATTCTCTCTATATTTCTCCATCAAACCTAGATAGGACTACCTTGCTATCTTTTTATCAATGATAGTATGTAACTATTTTGGCAAGTAATCGTAACTTATATCCTTATTGTCAATATTATGTGTAGGCTATATATTATGGATATCAGAACTCAAAGAAGTTGGATGTATAATCGATTGGCGCAAGGGCGAAAGACATTAACTGATGAGTTTATTAGAGGGGTGCATATTTTTATTCAGACAGCTTCTCAACTACCCAGCTTCATCTCAGATGGAAAATTTCGTTGCTCATGTTCTAAACATAAAAATCAGGTGCACCTTAGCCCAGATGACGTAACTGTTGATCTATATCATCGAGGTTTCATGCCAGATTATTGGTATTGGACTTCTCACCTACCCAGCTGTAGCAGAGCAGGAGACAGAGGGTCACATATTGATTGAACCTGACGGTGACACGTAAGTACTAATTTTATTTCAGTCATGTAAATAGAATTGAATTAATTTTTTTGACAACTAATATATTGCTTTCAGGTTTCATCCGTCAAAAGATCATACACATAAAATCCAGGTGCACCTACTGCTAGGAGAGCCTATATAAGTATATAAGTTAATTTGGGTGATATTATATGTAAATTGCATAACTTTTTATTAACTTTCATAGGAGGAGTATATACGGCTTCGAGAGAGTCAAGCTACAGTAGGTGAAGGTTCTTCTGCTAGATCAATAGATTATTCTAACTACCGCACTTGGTCGCAAGCGGTAGGAGGAATGCAGCATGGCAGAGTATATGGGTTAGGCTCGCATACCTATGCATATGAAGGGCAGTCATCTAGTGGCGGCAGTTTTTCATCTAGTACCCAGGAATCTTTATATACCCAATAGATAGCTGCCCTTATAGCCGAGCTAGAATAGGTACGGAAAGCCCAAGCTGATTGACAGATGTTAATGCAGCAGTAGCAGATGCAGATACATCAGCAACAAGCTCAAATATTAGAAGAAATGAGAAAGATGAGGGAGCAGATGAGTAGTGGTAGAAGTACAGCATCACCTGAGGATGAAACTGAATCAGAGTAGACATTATTCATGTATTTTACTGATGTGGACATCTATTTTTATGTGTTTTTGGATAAATTTATCTATTTACTGTTTGAACATGTTTAGTTACTCTTCTTATATATGTTTATTGTATACATGTTTAATTATTCCTTATCTGGATGATGCTCTTCTGGTTTGTGTAATTGTTGATTTTGTAGAATATATATGGTGTTGTAATTTTTTGTATGCAGGTATAAATGTGGAAATTAATTTTCAAAGTGAGGAAGGTTTTTTTTTTGCTATAGGTTTCCGGCGGAATATCCACCGGTAATTTTGTCGGAACTACGATATGACGACATTTTCGGCGAAATTTGTGACGGAACGCCCGACGGATAATGCGACGGTGATATCCGATGGTAAGAATATGCATCGCTTTTATTGCGGCGGAATATCCGCCGGAACGTCCGGCAGCTATGATCCGCCGGTAATGCCGGCGGTTTTTACGCCAGAACAGGGACACATAAAAGCCGTCGGTTTGTCAAATATATCCGCCGGAAATCCTTCCGGCGAAAAAAATGCGCCGGAAGTTTTTTTCTGACGCGCGTTTTACCGTCGGATTCATTTCTGTCGATAATCCGCCGGAAACCCATTATTTTCGTCGCATTTTACACTTTACCGGCAGATTTTGTCCGCCGGTAATAGCTGTTTTTCCTGTAGTGTATTGGGGTACATATCAAGTTTTTGTCTCTTTATCATGTCAATAAAAAGGTTCAAGATCAACAAGTTTAAGAGGAAGAACAATTTTAGCCTATGGCGGATCAAGTTGAAGGCTCTACTGGTTCATCAAGGCCTTGCCAATGCAATCTTTGAGGAGAATCTTGTTGCAGTCACTGACAGGGTCAGGGCTAGGGAATCACAACTGAAGGCGCACAGCATCATCCTTCTCTCTCTTGGTGATGAAGTGTTAAGGGAGGTTGCTGAAGAAGGCTCGGCATTAGAGGTATGAAGGAAGTTTGAATCAATTTATATGAAAAGATCGCTTACTAATCGACTACATTTGAAGAAACAATTATACATACTCAAAATGGAAGAAACAAAGGAACTTAGAAAGCATTTGGATGATTTTAATAAATTGATTCTTGACCTCAAAAATGTTGATGTGATAATAGATGAAGAAGACCAAGGAATCATATTCCTCAGCTCTTTGCCGAAGACATATGAGAACATAGTTGACACTATGTTGTATGGGAAGCAAACATTGACATTGACAGAGGTAAAGTCTATCTTAATGTCAAAGGATGTTCAAAGAAAATCCGAACAGAAAGAAGATAATAGTGGCAGCATTCTGATTGCAAGAGGAAGATCATAATTCAGAAGGAATAAGTCCAACAAGAAGTGCTTTCTTTGTCACAAGGAAGGACACTTTAAGAAATATTATCCTAATTTGGTAAAACTGTAAGGAGTTGGACTCAATTCAGACACTAGCTTAGCAGTAGCAGCTGACTTGGGAGACGGTTGGACTGAATCAGATGTTTTGTAAAATCGGAACCAAGGGAGAGATTCTTTGATATTGGTCCAGATTTTAGGTTGTTTCTTTGTACTTTCTTTAGGTTTCTTTAGTTTGTATTGCCTTTGCTATAGCCTATTATGTCTATAAATAGTTGTAATAGGTTGTAATAGTGGTATGCCATTTCAATAGAATTTCTGTTCACTTTGTTCCATCTATTTCTCCCTCTCTTCAAGAAGCAGAGCTTCTCTCCCTCTCTAAGATCCTACACATATGTTCAATAGCATCAGTACCACGCACAGGAAAAAAGAAGTACTATGAAGTCTAAGCAGTGAACGCATGGCTTGAACCTCTGCACCTAAATTTGAAATCACTCATGAAGCGAACTAGCTTAAAATGATTCACCCTTTAACTTTGAAAATGACCCATGTAACTGAATTTGGCCCATTTGATCCGAACATGACTCATTTAACCTCAACACGAATGATAATAAGATAAATTTCGAGCCAATTTCAATTTTCAGGTTACTCTAATCCAACTCAAAAATTAATTGGACCATAATCAAATTTAAATCTGACCCAAAAAATTAATCGGGCCAATTTGATCCCAAATTTTTTCTAATAAAGTTCAGATCAATTATTTGCTCACAACATTAATTTATCAGCACCACTAAAAATGAAGCTAAAATCTTTCAGCCTGTTGCATGCAATCATTTCTCTTATTAGAAAATTTATAAGCTGAATGTACATAAAAAATTATCATTCTCGATTAAAAAGCTCATTCAGAAGTCGGTCGTTGCTTGCCATCTCAGACCAAATTGCAGTAGATGGCAGTTCAAAGAGCAGTATAAGGAGCCAAATGTCAAATGGCACACACATGAACAGAATCAATTCAACCTTCTACAATTTTAGCAGTAAGGTACAGTACTGATCATTCTTTTAATTTTTTTTGTCATTCAACATGACATCTTGGCATTTGCGTTTTTGAATGAACTGGTGCATCATATGAACTTAAAAAAAAATTGCTGTAATACATCATTTTGCCCTCCATCATTGACTTTGCTGTACGTTCTTTTTGCAGAAACGCAGGTTCTGTCCATTGCTTCCTATCCAGTTCCCAAGTGGAATTTGAAATTGTGAACCATTATTCTGTTCCATGGAAAGTTTGACAAATTAGCACATGACAGAAAGCTATATATCAAGCATCAACCTATAGCTGACATTGTGAATTATTGCTATGTAAGTTCATTATTTTATGTAGATGGCAGGCGAAAACTCCTCATAGAAGACCCAACTTTCTTCACTATTCTTAAGTTGTTCAATTCATGTATCTATTTTGGGCAGCTGTGGATATACGAGAATAGGAATCATGCCTGCTTTTGAGGAAAAGCTTCTTCTGGATTTAGCATTAATTGTGGATTGGCTGTTTCTGCTGAGGTGAGACTTTGAATGCTCGAGCAATACTGTTGGGAAGCGATAGGGCTGAAGAATTAGTGCTGCATGTACGTAGGTAGGTTCCAATGAACTGATGATTATCTGAATAAGTTGGAAGAAAAAGCTGAAGTCTTCTGGTCATGTCACCGACCAAGGTTGAGGATAATGGTAGTGGATCATATAATGAAGGGCTTTCGAATTTGGCTTGAGGATTTTTGGCTGAGAGTGAAGGCAATCAGCTTGCTTGATGAGCAAGTTTAGCTTAAAATGTGGTAGAATTGAGATAAATTTGAATCAAAGTGAACTAGTTTAAGATAGAATTGAAATATATAGCTATGTAAATAATAACTATGCATTTATATGAATACTCTTCAAATTAAAGGGAATGATTGTTTTCAACCAATTATATTTTTGCATAAATATTTTATATACTATATAATATCATTGAATGTGATCTACAACGAGAGAGAATTACATGAGTACTAAATTCAATCAACAAGCAAATATAAGTAGCTAGATGATTGAATGATTTGTAGATATCTTTTTAAAAGTCTAATTTCATTCATGTATTTTATCAATTTAATAGTTAAATATTTGTATTTACTTATATAACAAGTTGATCTCTAAATTCCATAAAACATACTACTAACATTAATTTATCTAAAGGGAAATAAATCATTTTATTTACAAATACTTTGATGTCATTTAGACAATTAGATTATTAGATATGTAAATATATTAAAATTATAAATAAATAAATAAATATATCTCAAAGGAGTAAAATTTGAGCTAATTTTAAGCTAAAAAAGTCATCATCGTCTAGAATAGCATCGAAGTCCAAATTCTTGGAATCTTGCTGATAAGCTCTTGTTATGATTTTTCCATTAATGTGGATACAA
Organism: Dendrobium chrysotoxum; assembly: GCA_019925795.1. NCBI lineage: Eukaryota > Viridiplantae > Streptophyta > Magnoliopsida > Asparagales > Orchidaceae > Dendrobium > Dendrobium chrysotoxum. The sequence continues at coordinate 21,597,478 of CM034314.1, read as the reverse complement.
ACATTAAGGATCTGTTTAGGATGGTTGCAACTTTTTTGCAAAGGTTATTATTAAGTTATTGTATAGAAATTTACTTTTTAGAAAGCAACAGTAGAAAATAACTTCCTAGCACAAAAATATCCTAAAATCAGTAAAAAAATAATAGTCAAATAAAAACTGTGATTATAATATGAAAAGCAAAATAGCAAGAAAGCTGTCCCAAACGAAGCTTAAAATGAGCCGTTTAGCTTCGAAGACATCATTATCATTAAGTCATATTTATTAATCAAGCATTAAATTGTAATTATCTTGTGAATAGAAAGTCCAATATGAAGAGTGTTTGCATTAGGCCACATTCTCATGATCATTAAATAATGAAAACCTAACGCACCTCAACATAGTCAACCATTGTTTCAAACATTAAAAATCGAAGTACTAATCAACAATCCTAATCACTCTTGGAAAGTCAAAAGTTTGAATTAAATATCTATTGAATAGTAACCAATTAAACTTTTTCAAAAGCATGCTCAAGCAGAGCGAAATCTAGTTCTGAAGCCTTAGCAAAAATCAAATTTAGATTGTTCTCATCCAATAATGTGTCAAAAGACTTTTCATTAAGGTCCTATCTTCTCCATGTGTGCACTGTGGTGTTCCTATCCCATCCATGTGTGCACTGTGGTTCTCTATTATAAGTGTTTGATGATCTGGATCTTACTGAGTTCTCCTCTCCACATCACCCACGACAACTTATCTCTTCAGTTGTCTAAGCACGGCAGAGTTACTATCTTTCAATAATATAGCTTGCATCACCTGCCCTCCACTATTTCGATGCAATTATGGGGCAATCTTTCTAAGCTATTCTTGGGGCTGTGAATTTGAACGACCTCAAATTAATATTATTCCACAGTGAGGAAGCCATTGATTTTTTCATCTAAGTTTGAGGCTAGCATTGGCAGTTTAAAAGAATTTTTTGTTTGCAATTATTATTTAAAAAAGATAAAATATAAGATTGAAAAAAAATTACAATTTATAACACACACTCTTTATATTTTGAATAACTTTAATACTTATTTCATTATCAATACAATCAAATATTTATTTCTAAGTATAAATGACTAAATATCATTCATCTACTGATCTGTTATTCTATTTGTAATCAATTATTTATAATAATCATGGCAAAAAAAAACTCTTTCAAGTTATAGTGCATTTATTTTAAAATATTTTCTAGAGTTTTTAATTTATCATAATAAAATTTTGATTATAACATCTTAACACAATTTATTTCGATATAAAAATCAGAGCTACAAGGAGATGATTCAAAGATAAAGGTGATAATTTAATTATGCTTCTATTTTAATAAAGAACAAATAATAATAATAATATAAAAAATAATTAAAAATATATCTTTGTTTTTTTTTTTTTTTGGGAGGGGGTGCCATGCCTCCTCTAGGTCCCCTTCTCTCCGCCCATGTAACTTGGCTTATTAAATGCATAGACATTGTTCAATCAATTTCAGTTCGATAGTACGTATGATTTTATTTATATAAACATAAAAGTATGACCCATCGTTGTTTAGCTTGGTTGGTGGGCGAGTACGGTTAGGAACTCCCCAATCCATGCTCGATTCCCCTCGAGTGGTAGCGCCTCTTAAGTGGGGTCCAATCAAGTGCGGCCTAGGAGGTTTCTTGGGTAGGTGCCTCTTCTAGGTCAGTCGAGGATTAGTCACGCAGCCAAGCGCCCTTTTGGGAGTGACAGCGGGTGAATACCCTGTTCCAAAAAAAAAAAAACATAAAAATATGAATGTATACATACATGCATGCATAGATATGAATATAATTATACAAAAACATATAAATATGCATGCACACATGCATATTCTTATATTTATATAATCATAATCAAGCTACCATCAAGCTGAACACGATCAAACAATATCTTCTTTATATTTAATTGCCTCATTAAACAAAATAGATAAACTTGAGTGAATTATCGAGCTGAATATGATCAAACATAAATAACAAGCTTTTTTTTTTTGCAGCTAAAGCAATTTCAAGCATACTTTCCAAATTGTCAGTCACTAACCATCCAGATCAAAATCAACGGCTAGCAGCAAAAGAGTTGGTTTACATGCACTGTGATGAAATTAATCCAAGCTGCTTGCGAGATATAGGAATACTGCCTTCATTCTTTTGAGTTATGGAGAATTCAAAAAGATGTTTTTGTAAATACATGCATCTGGCCATCATCATATTTGGAAGGCTGTGAAAAAATCAGCTTCTTTGAAGAAGTGTGTTGGCTTATTTGAGTAAATGACCAAAAGGGAGACTATTTGGTTCAGTTCTATAATTTTAGGCAGTTATTTTACAGAGTAAAATTTGATTTGGGGCTAATGAATTTCATTTGAGTTAAAAATGTGACTAAAATTATCATTTAAATTTGTGATAATATTTTTGATTGATAATAACTAAGATTACGGTTCTTTTTATATTGTCGAGTGTCATGATGTTTATCAATTTAAAATGAAAATAAATTTTTTTCTTATCAAGCAATTCAAAATAATATTGATATGTCACTAAAAATCGCCTTTATCAGGCATGAATCTCGAGGCAATCATACTTTAAAACTTTCGAAATTAAATCTGGGAACATTCAAACTCCAATTTCAGCAAACTTATAGTCAAATTGAATGTCTCGAAGAAACGAATGACACCAAAATCAGTCAAATCCGAGCCCAAACAGGTCCAAATTGGAAGCCCGAAGCACATTTAGAAAGTTCAAAGCATAAGTTGGATGACCAAATGATATCCAAATATAGCATACAGAGTTGAATCGAGGGCTCGATCATGAGACGAATCCAACAAGCAAAAGATCGCCTTTTTGATATCATTTGGGCATACAAATGCTTGACAAACACTCTATGATTGAGGAGATCTACATGGGTTGTTCGGTTAAACACTCCCAACATGCACTTGATATTCTCCATATTTTCAGGGCATGCCACTCACAAAAAATTATAAATAGACCTCTCATTCCTCACATGATCAGGGGGGAGGAGAAGAGTTCTGGAACTTGAAGAATCTAACCTCCGTTGCCCGACTACGGTTCTTCCGACCAGTACCGTTGCTCGACTACGGCCTTCCGACCTCAGTTACCCGTCGACTACGGTCCTTCAGACCACCGTCGCCCGACTACAGTTATTCCAACCACCGTCGCCCTACTACAGTCCTTCTGACCTTTGTTGCTCACCAGCTGTGGCTATTACGACCTCCATTGTGTGCCGACTACGGTCCCTCCAACCACCGTCACCCGACTACGATTCTTTTGACTATCGTCACCCCTTGACTATGGTCCCTCTGACCACTGTCGCTCACCAATTACGATCTTCTAAGCACCATTGCTCACCGACTATAGTCCCACTAACCAAACAAATAAGACAACACTCTCTTATGAACAACAATCATGTAAAGAATTATATACAATGTGTATTTACTACATTGAGCCAAGGCTTTTCCACCAGAGAAGGGCATCATTTGTAATAACCATCAATACTAGTTGATTCATTCAAACTGGCTCTACAGGAAAATCTCTTATTACCGGTGGCACATATCTACTGGAAATTAAAAAATTTCACTGCAAAGTCTACGGAATATCCGCCGATTACACCGCCGCTAATATTGGCAGATGTATTTTCGTCGGAAAGTCTGCCGGTATACGCAATTTTTCCTGTAGTGTGGGCCAGGCCTCGTGCAAATTTTTCTCCACTTTTAGGGGTTTTCATGTAAAAATTTTGATGTCTCTTATGAATACTGCACTCCTCTTTTATTTGTCCGTGTGCTAGATCTTTGTAAAAAGTTAAGACATTAAGCTTTATAGCTCTGTATCATCGTGAATGTTTCAGGATGCAACAAATATAAAGAGATTTAAATTCTTTTCCTTTATGTTTATTGAAGTGGTAACATTTACTCATCTCTCAATGCATGACAAAATCTTTCATGTTCTCTCTCTTTATGTTTAGTGAAATGTTTTCATCTTTATGAGTTTGTGCACATTAATAGATTGCATATAGCACCTAAATCTTAATGTCAGTTTTATTTGGTTGATCTAATTGTAAATATTTTATAGTCCATAAAATTTGCTCAAAAGATTGCAAATTTTATGATTAAATGTCACGCGCCAAGATCAAAAATGGAAAATTTTCTTTTTTTTTTCTCTTAACAATATTTTTAACTCATTCCATTCATTTTTTAATTTCTTTTAGTTAACAACCAATAATCATGAATACAATAATAAAGAGTAGGGCATAATATCTAGCTTTAATATGGCGTTTTCATCCTTCAACCTCAATTGTCACCTAGAGGTATCAATCTTAATTTAAGCTAAACTGTCAACTAATTGTTATTTTCATCCTTTCATCCCAATTATCCCCTTGTTGGGTATCAGTCTTAATTTAAGTCTAACTGTCAACTAATTGGTACCTTACAAATATTTTTCATTATCTTAAGTCATTTCATAGATTGCTTTCAATAATCATTTAAGAGTCGTCACTCTTTATCTATCGATGTAATTCAGTCAATCAGTTATAGGCTATAATCAAGATTACACAACCAACCTTTGATTTAAAGAAAAACCCATCGGTCCACTCTCATCCATATGATATTATATTTAAATAGCTAACTCGAATTAATTATTTAACAACCAGCCTTCCATGCTTATATGCATATACTACATTTATTTCATATCACTTGTATCAATAAAATGCAACATAAAATACTTAAATATGTACAATACAAGAAATCTTTGGTAGATTTTTCTCGCATTTTCCCAGGCCTACACTCAACCCAGTGCATCCACAACCTCGCTGGCACCACTCCCGCGCAGCCCCCCCCCAGGCATGATGCGCCCGCGCCCGCTATGTTTCATGTTTGCGAGTCAGGTCAGGTCAAATTAGTAACCCGCATGGGTCAGGTCTGAGTTAGACTTCCTGACATGTCTGACCCGTTTGTAAACCTAGGTTGGGTTAGGGCTAACTTGTTTGGACTCGTGTCAATTCGGGTTGGACCCAAATCAGACCCATTGACCCATTTTGATACTGCTAATGGCACCAATATCTTCTCCATCGTTCTCCATGATCGTAATTTAATAGCTAATACATAATAAATCTTAAATTATACAAAATCTAATAAACTATCTTAATAATTTCTTAAGTAATATTTGCCTCCAAGCAAACTATGCACTTAATAAAATAAATTAAAATGAAATGTTAATCATCCATTAACTATGGAGATAATTATTAATCAATTAAGAAAAATCTTAATTAATTTTTATAAACTAATTAAATTAAATGAAGATTATGATTGCATTTATCTTATGGCTTAGATTATCACCTATTGGAGGAAATAAACTAAGGTGGAGTCGAGAATATATATTTTTTCATCTGCTAGGGTTCTCCCTAGTCGCCACTCTTCGTGCCATCATCTCTTCATCTTCTAGAGTTCATTTCTCACGATCGATATCTTCTATTGCGAGCTCATGGAAGCTTTCCTTAATCTCTGCTTTAATTTTTGCTTTTGTATGCCTGCTTTAGGCTGACTAGTTTCACTTTTTATTGCTTCTGGTGTTATTCCTATTTTGTTTTGGCTGATCAAAAGGTTTCCTATTCCGCTATGGGCCAGTCTCAGCCCCTGGTTTAATTTGTCTTTTATAGTGGTTTTCTCTGTTGAGGAGAGCCTTCTTTTTTTTATCGGAATGACAACTCCCCCATCTAATCTATAATAACCCAAACTCTTAACTATCATGATATTATACACATTGGCTTAAAGGCCTTATAGTTTTATTCTATTGGTGTAACTTCCCAGGAGGTCACCCATCCTAGGATTTCTCTGGGATGAGCACACTTACCTATGGAGTCTCTTAATGAAATTATGTCCATTATATAGAAAGGCATCTCGATGTTTAAGAGTTTAGCTTTTTTTATTTAAGGGGTTTCATAATCTCTCCAACTTAAGTAACTAACATCCTCATTAGTATCTTTATCCCATAATCACCCATCAGGCAGATATGATTCTAGAGATGACCACTACAAAATTAAGTGGTGACTCCCACCACGTAATAGTTTGTCCCATATAGGATTCAAGAGGTGACTCTCATGTTGTAGCACTTTATCTTGCATGACACTTAGTTTCCATCTTCCAGCTAGTATATTTCTTTGATATCATTTATAACAATCGAAACTCTTAACTATCAAGATATTATTTGCTTTGGCCTAAGGGCCTCTTAGTTTTATCTTATTGGTATAACTTTCCAAGAGGTCATTCATCCAAGGATTTCTCCAAGATGATCACGCTTAACTATGGAGTTTCTTAAACACCAAAAGGTGTCTCAATATTTAAGAGTTTAGCTTCTTTTACTTAAGGGGTTTCACATAATCCTTGGGGAGCTTGCAAACCTGCAGCTCAGGTGAAGAATTCAGGATTCTTTGAAAGTTTTAGTAATGGTTATCAGCCAATCTCTTATTCCTTTAAAGAAGTAGTTTCTGGTAATACTTCCTCTTCTTTGATCTCCACCTATTTCCTTTATTCACACTTCTTTTAAGGGTGTATCAACGGTTATGTTTTTGGAAGATGATGCTTTGAAACTTGTTTAGCCTTTTGAATTTACGCTTGTGGGTAAGTTTTTGATTAGGCATCCCAACTTGGATGCTATTCGTGCTTTTTTGTGAATCTTATACTTTTGGGCTCATTTTCAATCAGTTTATTGGATGGTCGTTATGTTGCTATTCAACTTGCAAATGACTTAGACTATATTAGGGTCTTTGCTAGGAGATCTTATTACATTAAAACCTGTCAAATACATTTGCTAAAATGGATGCCATTTTTTGATGTTAGGGAAGAATCTCCTATTATTCTTGTATGGATTTTCTTAATTAATTTGCATTTACATTTTTTTAACCATCAGATGTTATATACTTTAGCCTCAATTTTTTGATGGCCTTTGCAAATTGACCATGCAACGACTGCTCAATCCATGCTGAATGTGGCACGCATTTTAGTTTAACTTGATTTGGCTTGGCCCAAAAAATCTTGGATACATCTATAAAGTAGAATTTAAAAATGTCCCTTTATTTTATAATCATTATAAAATTTATGGGCATGATATTAATGAGTGCTTTATTTTACATCCATATTTAAGGAAGGATAATACTAAAAATAAGGAGGCTGAATTACAAAATGTTGTGTTGTCTGTGGTTGGCAATAATCAGATTAATACTAATTTGGAGCCATCAATTAATAATGCAATCGAAGGGCCTAATAATTGGAGTAGGGTAAGTTAGACGACATTATCGAGGATATTTAGGAACCTATGATCCTATTAATCCATCCCATGGGGTTGTTGTTAATTTACATCAAGGTAAATATATTTCTTCATCTCCTAATTCTTCTCTTAAGGTTGACAAAAAAAAAGATGATTTTCATATATATCATACCTAATCTATTGAGCCTCCTCACCCCAAACCATGTCTAGGGTTATGGTGATACTGATCCCCTGAAGCTCAAATTTGTAATCAAATGACTCATGTTATTGGTTATGTTCCTTCATCTAGCAGTGTAAACATTACAAATTTACTACCCATAATTTCCATTCATGTTTCTTCCTTTTATGTTGGTGTGTCTGAGTCTAATTTAGAGGGGTTGCTTTAGGAGGATAAGCAATCTAATGCGGATCGTGACGATCCCACTATTAGTTTTTGCCCTTCTCACCATTCTTATTTAATTTGAGAAGAGGGAGAGATTACTTCTGTAGAAGAAGGTGTCTTTCATAAAGATGTTGATTTAAATGTTATACAAGTTGCAAAAGATAATTTCTCTCTAGCTTCTAATAAGAAAAAGAGGAAAAATAAAAAGCAAAACATGAGTAGCAGTTCATTTGAAGTCTTAACCACTAGATCTAATGTTGCTCTTAAATTTATTTCTAATGTTTAGAAATATCATGTGTATGCTCTCTCTGATTGGAAGGTCTATGGGTTGCTTCTTATCTATGCCTAATTTTTGCTACTTTGCTTTGTATTTTTGGGGTGATGGTTTTCCCTTTTTCTCTGTTTTTATTAGCTTATGGTTCATTTTCTACTGCTGGGTCATGGCATTGTGTTACTCTTTTATGGTTGTGGATGTGTTTGGTAAGCAATGCTTCAGTGGGATGTAATGCTTTAGTGGGATTTGTGTTATCAATGACTTCTTTTCTTCCAAGGGGTGGTGGTTTAATTATGATGAATGTTCTTGGTTTCTACTTGGCCCCCCTATCAGGTGGTTGTTTATGTTATCTGGGGAAACCAATGGGCGGCTTCATTGCTATTGGGTTCATGAGACTATATGCGTTTGGAATGGTTTTTTTTTTTGTCCTTCTAAAGATGCTGTTCTCCTCTTTGGTAGCTTTTTCCCTTTCACTCTCTTGAATTGTTCTTTCTCTACTTTTTTCTGTGCTATTGATGGTTAGGGGTGACACATGGCTATAACTTTATTTAGTGATACAAATGATTAGAACTCTTATTATGCTGTTGCTCATAGTGGTTTTCATTTTCTCTTGATTATGAGGAATAGTTGGATGACTATCAGCATTTGTTATCTTTGGGTGGAGGATATGGATGCTTGTGAATACATGTATGTTCTTACTTTTGATATTTTAGGGTCTAGGAAATTTTGCTCTTTGGCTAGATATGGAGAACTGTTGGTACTTTCTTTTATTCTGAATTATGCTATTTTTCAATTTAATGATTTGATTGAAAGTGGATCATTATGGGCAGCTAGTATTATAATTTTTGCAATGGTTGATTTTGGTAAGATCCAGCACTTATCTGAGCCATGTCACCTCAACTTCGTCTTTAGCTTGCTTTTACATTACTGTCCATTATTTAGTTGTCTTTGGCCTGATGATTATTTGATTATTCTCCTTCATTGTTGTTGGCTGATGCACATGTTAATTGGGTTCTTTCTTGCATTGTTGTTATATGCTCAGATTTTTTAGGTGTTGGTTATTGTGCTGTTGATCTAGATTATTGCTGGGTAGATTGGTTGTTGCTTTTGGATGCATATATTAGTTCTGCTAGATGGAATGGAATTATGGTGGTCTAGCTGTCTGATTATTGCTGCTATGGATTTGGGTTGTCTTTATTGTGCTGTTTATAGATCCTTCTCTTCTTTATGTTGATGTACAAGTTTATGGTTATTTTTGTGCCTTAATTCTTTTTTGCAGGTATCTCAAGTTTAGTAGCTGATTGAGTTTCTTCTTTATCTCAGCTTTGGGTTGCTTTGATTTTTTGAGTTTTATCTCCTTACCTACCTTTGATTAGTTTTTCTTATTTGCTCATTTTTGTTCTTAGTCAAAGATTTCTGATTGTAAGGGTTTTTTTAGTTTTTTGATTGTAGCTCTTCGGGCATTTAGTGAGTTATCGATTTCTTTATAGGCTTATAATTTTTTATTTTATGGAATAAAATTTATCACCCCCCCCCCCCCCCCCTCCCAAAAAAAAAAAAAAAAAAATCCTATAGCTTAGATTATGAAAAGGAATTGTTAGTTGAAAGCCGTATTATAACATAAACCTCAAATCATACATCATTCAAAGTACTAATTTGAGGTGTTCACAGTCACCATAACAAGACGTTAATCCGTCCACATCCAAAGTATGACATACCTTATTCTTTTTTCTTTTTACAATGTATTATATTTTATAAAATAATGCTATATATATTCTCCTCATAAAAACATTAAAGTTCTATATAAAAATTATTTTTTTATTTTTTTATAAAACTCCATAGCAGCCGAATATATGGCACGAGGCACGTAAAATTCTATAAGAAATTCCTGACAGAAATTCTTGTAAGAAGTTTACATAAATTTATTTGTTTTTTATGTTCAGTCTGGAGTTACGAGACCGGCGATAGAAAAAGTATTATTTATAATTATTTTCAAAAGCCAGAGGAAACACCTCTTTTTTTTTTTTTTTGAGAGAGGGATAGTAGGTAAATTTATTATTTTAATAAATTAATATAAAAAGACAAAACATAGATTGTAAAAAATTACAATACTCAATATAAAAGCATAACTAATAATTTAATTTAAATAAAACATAATTAAAATCTAGTTTAAAATTAAATTATATTCTTGATATTAAATAAATAAAATATTAATATTACTAACAAAATTAATCTATATTTAGAATGAAATGAAAATTTAATGCATTCAAAAGATTAGACATCCATGGACAAGATTTTAAAATTTATTTTAAAATATTGTTAAATTAAAATCTTATTTTTTATGTTTAATAATTAAGGGCCTGTTTGGGACAACTTTCTTACAGTTTTATTTTTCAGATCACAATCATAATTCTATTTGGTCGTTGTCTCCTCTCAACTTTCAAAAAAAAAATTTGTGTTGGAAAACTACTTTTCATATAAACTTTCAAAAAAATTACTTTACCCACTCTAGTGTTGCAACCGCCCAAATCGGCCCTAAATAAATTCAATTTTTAAGAATTGGTCAACATTTTTCTTTTGATTGCATCTTAGATATGTGAAATTATTCTGTGCAGAGGACGGGAAGAACCGTCCGGATTATGAGTGTCCACACAGTGTATATATAGTGTGTATACTAATTTGATATAAATTGTGTACAAATATATACATAGTATGTACACTCATATGTCCGAACGATTCTTCCTGTTCGGACTCCGCACAGAATAATTTCTCCTTAGATAGGGACTAGTACTCTTTTAAGTTTCTTTCTTTTTAATATAGCTCATTGATTGAACATTAGCAAGTTTTTGCCACTTTAAGATCTTTGTACTTTTTATTTTGAAAAAATAAAATTTTCCCTTTTCAAATAAAAAAAAAGAAATATATATATATAATATTAATATAACTCTAGAATAATAATATTCTGCTCGAAAAAGTTACGCTACAATGTAGTCGGAATAATGTAACATGGATGAACTACAAAACTATTCTTTATAAAATTGGAATGATATAGATTAGAAGTACAACGTCTAAGACAGCATTTTTTGAACTAAATATATATAAGTATTAATCATATATTTATTACTTCAATCATCTAATAATCTGATCTCCATCAAGAGATCATCTTTGTTGCTCTAATCTTCTCTGCAAATTCCCTCAATCTCCTCAACGCCACCTCCAACGTTTCCTGGCTCATATTCGCAAAGCAAACCCTAAACCAACCAGCCTCCGAACAATGGCAAGAAGACCCCGGAGATATATTAAGCTTCACTTCATCCACTATCACCTTCCAAAGATTCAGCTCGCCTTCTGTACTCCTCTGTTCAAGAAACTCGCCGAGATTAACCCAGCAGAAAAGCCCAGCATTCCCCTTCAAGCAATCAATACCTGAATTCCTAAGCTCATCAACGATGCGTGAATGCCTCTCTTTCAATCTTTTTCTATTAGTTTTAATATACTTCAAAGTAAACTCTTCATCAGACAGCATGAAAGATAGCATCTTCTGAGTTTGGGAAGAGACAAGGCTAAAGCTTGACATTCTTCTTGCTGTTTTTACTACTTTGTCATTGTAAGAATATAGAGCTCCCACTCGGAAGCCAGGGAGTCCTAAGTCCTTCGAGAGGCTGTAAACTATGTGAACTTGCTTAGAATTTATGTGGATTCGATCTTCGACGATTTCTGCGACGCTCACAAAGTCGTTCGAGGAGAAGACGGAGCCGGAGTAGATCTCATCAGAGATCAAATGGATGTTCTTTGTGTTGATGAAGTTTAGAATGTCTTCGAGGAGAGAGCGAGGCGAGGAAATGCCGAGGGGGTTGGAAGGGTTCGTTATGAGGAGGGCTTTGACTTTAAGGTTCGATGCTTCGGCTTTGGCAAAGGCCGTTTCGAGGGATTGGAGAGTGAGTTGGAAGGAGTTGGAGCTGTGGCAAGGGATGGGGATGATGGTAACTCCTGTCCTCCATCGAAGATCTCTGTCGAATCTGTTCATGATGAAGAATACTTAGCAATATTGGTTATTTTGTTACGTGAAAGGGTAATGCTTTTAAAAGTAAGAATAGATTCTTTTTTTGATATTTTATTTTTAAAATTTGTTGTGCCAAAAAAGTCTGTCAATGGCATTGATCATATCTAGAGGATAAAATATATTTCATTGATCAATTTGTAAAATCCCTTCAAGTAGAATGAAGATGAATTTCTTAATAACTGAGAATTCGAATAGTTATGCAAGTAACAATGCTTTATAGTTCGGCTAACCTATTTATTTCTAAAGGAAATGTTGAGCAAGTAATAAAAAACAATTGTCGTTACCCTGGATAGTAAGGAGTGGGAACAAGCAAGGCATCACCAGGATCAGCTAGAATAAAGGTCAGGAGCTCGTTGGTGGCGGTGGCACCAGCGGTGAGGACAATGCGATCTGGATCAAACCTTGCACGCCCTGCTCTTATTTTCTCCATGAAGCTTGCCATTGCCTGAGAAGCACTGAATTATTAGGAGAATGAAAACATCTTGAACAAAAGTAGAATATAATTATTGAATTTTACTAATATATTAAAATATTACTTTGTCTTCACTTCATATATGAGACTAGTGAATCATATAACTAAATAAGGTAAGTGGTTAATTATTTTAAGGATTTAACATGAGAACAACCAGCCATAGATAATTCCAGTTGCCTGGAAAGTTTGCAGCTTTGTCAGTTAGTGGAAGAACAACTGAACAAGGTGTCATATAATGGCAACTCTTTTACTTTGCTGCCGTTCTTTGTGATAACAAAAGTAGTAGCATGACCATATGATAAAAAGTTACAAACCAAAAAGTTCACATAGTTTCTGTTGAGAGAGAGAGAGAGGTGGGGGGACCTTTCTGAAAGTTTGGAGGCCATGATAGTCCTGGAACAAGGCATTTTCTCTGAAACTAGAGGGGCCAGAGCTCCAGTTGTAAGCCTCTGGGTGCTCCTCCAGGTAATTCTCAAGCAAATCAAAAGAGACCTGTGAAAAGAAATAAAGGCTCAGGAGTCAATTATAGGACAACTCCTCTTCTGGGCTGCCTCCTTAGTGAGGAGAATTAATTCATCTTACTTGGTTCTCAGCTAAGCCCATTTGTATGACTCCAGTAGGGTTTTCCTTCGGATCATAAGGGTTCTCATTATATGCTTTCCAGCCAGCAAAGTATGGTGATTCCTCTCCATGGGCATTTGAGTTTGCCATTTTTGACAGTGGGGCTTCAAGCCCAATTCCTCTTGCCATAAATCAATGGAAGATTTCAAGAACTCAAGAAGAACACAGAGAAGAGGAAGACAAAAGCCACAAGGAAAGTGCTGGGGTGGCATATGCTTCAAATTCCTCATATATATATACTCACACACACACACGGAGAGAAAGAGAGAGCTATACGCTCTCATCTCAGACTTCTTGCATGGAAATTATATTAAAATTCAAAGAAAATAATGATTGGGTGGAAGTGGACAGCATCAAGCATCTCCATTTCAAAAAAAGAGTTTTATCTATAAGGCCAGCTGTGATCCTATTATATTCATTACAGTAGAAAGTTCCCCCAGGCCCCATCCCCATTGGTATTCCCTTCATCCTTCTTAATGTCGCAGTTTGAAATGATCTATTAGGAGAAACAAACTAGTTATTATTTTTATGTTAGGGAAAAAAAAAAAAAAAACCAAACAGAAACACACGGATTATTATAATCTATACGTGCGTATGACTAAAAAATTAAGTCATTTACATTCAAGATCATATTAATTTCATTGTATTATCCTAATTACAATCGCATAACAAGCACCCTTTAAATATTAGAAGACTAACTATACTAATAGAATACATTAAGTACATGCCATTATAAGAATTCTAAGTTATAGTCATATTATCAATAAAGTATTAGTATTAACTAACAAAGTATAGCTATATAGTTATTTAATAATAAATGTTTTTTTTTCATGTAAACAATAGTCATATTTTTAAAAATATGACCAAAAATAAAATAAATATGATTAAAAATTATAATAGTGTGTATAACCACATATATTATATACTTCCATGCATAATGAGAAAAAAATACATTAATTAGTGGTATCCTCATCAAAACTCCATTCTCAATACATATGAAATAAATTTAAAGACATATTCGATGTACCTTTTAATTGTCACTGTAAGAGAATATGGAATTTATAGTAATTTTTATGAATTCTGCATTAGTTTAAAGTGCTGCAAAAATACATATAACAGAGGTTTAGATCGCTACTGATTTAGGTTTTGTTTGGGACTGTTTTTTTACTGTTTTTTAAAATAATTTTTTAGTACAAAAATTTCAATTTTTTAATTTAAAAATTACTTTAAGAAGTAGTAAAAAAGCCATCCCAAACGGAGCCTTAGATATGATGCCTTTTGTTCATCATATTTCTCAAATTATGATTTTGTTTGGGATGGCTTTCTTACTGCTTCTTAAAACAACTTTTTAGTACAAAAATTTATACTAAAAAGCTGCTTTAAAAAGCAATAAAAAAACCGTCCCAAACAAAACCAATAATTACAAGAAATACATCACTTAAATATATATGAAAAGAGTAGGATAGTAAAAAACTGATAGTATTAAATCTATTATATACCTTTTCATAATATGCTCTTAGAATATTCATATGAGGGCATGGTTAAAAGTTGAAAGATGCCTTTTTTTGCAATTTTTTTTCCTACAAATTTATCAAAGATCACTGACTCAATAAGTATGATGGGCCCGCAGCTTTGGTGTTCCGTAGCTAAGCTTTTGGGAACAATATTGCTGGCCGAAGAAGGCACAGGAGAGTATGCAAACAATATTTGAATATACATAGAGTTACAAGGTGGGGGACAGTGTTCCTATAAAAGCAATAGGAGCACCATAATATTTGGCATTTACCTGATAAATAAGATGAAAATTGTTTCTCAAGGAAATCTGCAAGCTTGAACGCACTACACCAAAGTGTTTATAATATGAGCCTTGGTGTTAATTAAAGCTAGCCACTAGTGCTTAATTAATTATTACATATGTATATAATGAAAGGTTATCCATATAAAGAAATTATTGAATGCTTGAGCTGAATTTAATAATGCATTTTGTTGGTTTGGTATAGGGGTGCAAACAAATCGAGTTGAGCTCAAGTCAGTTCTAACTCGATCTCGACTCGCGAGCCAAATCCCAAGCTCGAACTCGAGTCGAGCTCGACCTCGGCTTGTGCCACTGAAAACGAGCTCGTGAGATTACACCTTCCCTTTCGTTGCTCGCACGTGCAAACACCAGTCTGCCTTCAACGATTTGCACGTGTAGATGCCAGTCCGCCTTCTGCGATTCACACGTGTAGGCGCCAACTGGCCTTCCGCGGTTCGCCTTTATGGGTTTGTCGATTCACATGCTTTTAATCGAGCAGCTTGACTAGTAATAGAGCCGAGCATCTTCTGGATCGAACTCAAGCTCGATAATCCAACAAGCTCAAAACTCTGCTTGAGTTGAGCTTGAAACTCGATAAGCTCGACTCGTGAGCTTGTTAATGAATCGAATTTGAGCTGGTTCGCAAGTCGGCTTAACTCATTTGCACCCCTAGCTTTGTATCAAAAAGAATAACCCCAAAAATATATAGATAGAATAGTGTATATATTCTATTTATTTTTTATTTTTGATCATATTATTTTTACTAGTGGTATTAAAATATTGGCAGTTAAACACATTTTTATATAATTTTTGATTCATCCTCGAAAAATTATCTTGATCGGGCATGAATCTCGAGGCAAAATCAAGTTGGAAACTTCCAAAATTAAAATTGGGACCACTCGAACTCCGATTTCGACAAACTTATAGTTGAACTGAACGTCTCAAAAATACGAACCCAATGACACCAAATTTCAACCCAATCCGAGCCCAAATGGGTCCAAATCAAGGGTCGGAAGCGCTGTTGGAAAATTTAAACCATAATTTGGATTTCCAAACGGTCACCAAAAGTGACATACTTATAGTCAAATCGAGCGTCTCGACCAGATGAATCCAACGAGCCCAAGATCACCAAAATCTGATATCTCTAAGACTTTCAAATATCCAGCAAACAGTCTACGATCAAGGGATTCAACATCGGCTGTCTATTCAAACCACTCCCTAACTACCCTTGATCTTCCTCCTATTTACGGGTCATGCCACTCCCACAAATCTATAAATAGAGCCCCCTCTCCTCTTTGAAAAGGGCCCCAAATCCTAAGGAGAAAAGAGAGAGCTCTTGCCTCCTTGCTCCTCCTCGACCACCGTCGGAGTTCCGCCGGATCACCGCCTGACGCCGGAGTTTCACCGGACCACCACCTGATGCCCTGCACTTAGCCGGACCACCACTTGATGCCCTGCACTCCGCCAGACCACCACCTGAGGCCCTGCTCTTCGCCGGACCAACATCTAAGGCCCTGCACTTTGCCGAACTACCACCTGAGACCCTACACTCCTCCGGACCACCACCTGAGGCCCTGCACTTAGCCGGACCACCACTTGAGGTCCTACACTCCTCCAGACCACCACCTGAGGCCTTGAGCTCTGCCGGACCACCTCCTGACGTCCTCAACTCCATCGGACTACCACCTACGACCCAAAATCCTGTCAAATTACCGGAAGACCCCGAAGTTCCGTCAGCGCTACATCCGATTTTCACATACCCCCGACTTCAACCCTACGATTGATACTTGTAATCTGATTGCCCTTGGAGGGAAGTCAGCCCCCTATAATTAACTCAAGTTCTAGTGGAATCATTTCAACTGGGCCTGGCTCCGTGGTTTTTCCCTTTTCAGGATTTTCCACGTAAAAAATCTTGTGTTCTCTGTGTGTGAGCTAGATATTTGTGCAACAGTAAGACGTAAAATTTAATCTCTACTACCGCATATATTCTAGCTCACAAAAGTTTGGTGTCGTCTGTGCGAAAGCCAGTCCCGCTATGCTAAAGCACCACCGCAATAGACAACAGGTGTAGTAATCACATCTTGGGAGCCTCCCGCTCCAATTCCAATCAATTCCGGAATCAGTCCCTGAATCAGGGACGCCAGACATCTGCCTCTTTTCATCTCGGTGGCCGAAACCCTACAGGAGATGGGACTTCAGAACCATCCCTGGCAGATTGCATCCAGAAGATGGAGGATTCCCAGAAGGAGATCATGGAGGATTCCCAGAAGGAGATCATTCAACTTCTACAAGAGACCTGACAACCTGCACTATCACCCCTTGACGAGATTCTGCTCCCTCGAGATCCACACTGGGTCGAAGATGTTCTAGCATAACATCTCCATGTTGAGTTCCCTCTTCCTCTGCCAAGGAGACATCCTTCAGCACGTCAAGACGATGAACTTGCCGACACAGCCAGCTCTACCCATCCTTCACAAGCAGATCGGTAACATCACATTCTTCTAGATGCCCTTGAGGGTTTAGCCCGACCATATATAGCCGAACTCCCTCGCAACGCCCTACGACATGAAATGCAAAGGCTAGTCCAAGAAGAATTTCCTAGGGTAGGTGTGAGGTAACCTCTTCGCCCATGGGACTTCCACGAGTCATCACCTCTAACTGAGGCCATTCTTTAGCATCCTATTCCGGCAGGATTCAAGCTACCAAGCATTGATCCCTATGATGGGACATCCGACCCGTACGAGCATATTGACCAATATAGAACCATAATGCACATTCAACGAGCCTCAGACGCGCTTCTCTGCCAGGTCTTTCTTGTCACCATCAAAGGGCAAGCTCGAACATGGTTTTACTCGCTCCCAGCTGGATCCATTCCCATGTTCGTCAAATTAGTCAAAGTGTTCGTTGAACAGTTTGTTGCCAATCGAAGAATGATTAAAGACTCTTCCCACCTCTCCGGAATTCGACAAAATGAAAACGAGTCCCTCAAGGAGTACTTCCAGAAGTTTTCTACCGAAGCTCGATAAATTCCTGGAGTAGATCCCGAGTTACTTAGAGGAGTTTTTCTCAGAGGGCTCCGTCCCTATCCTTTTAACTCAGCCCTCATGTGGGATATGGTCCCTTCATATGTTGATCTGATACACCGTGTGGAGGCACAAATATCTGATGATGAGGCCATTAACCCTCACAAGAAGCAATTCGAGCAGATAACTGGGAAATAAAAGAGTACACCTAAAACGAAAAATCCTTCCTCACACCGAAAGAAGAACGCTAATCTGCCCCCTCGACCCTCACATCGACAACGAGAGCATCACCTAGACAAGGAGTATATGCCACTCAACGTATCTCGGGTCAACATACTGATGGCCATTCAAGATCAGGAAAATATTAAGTGGCCACAGCCTTTAAAACCCAACGTCGGGAATCAGGAGCAATATTGCCACTTCCACCGTAGTCGTGACATACTACTGAAGCCTGTAGACAACTCAAAGAAGCATTCGAGAGACTGAATCGACAAGGGTATCTTCGATAATTTATCAAAAATCCACTGGCCCGAGATGAAGGTATCCCGACTGGGGGGCAGAACCAACAACAAAAATAGCCAGCGAACAATCCCTAATTGGTCGGTGAAATTGGAACCATTGCTGGGGGTCCTTTAATGCCAAATCAAGTTCTGATCGCTGTCACCAAAGAGCCAACACCAAAGAAGTCCTGCACCGACCATTCCATTGTGTTCACTGATTCTGACTTAGAGGGAGTAAAAATCCCTCATCAAGACCCCCTCGTAATAAGTGCAGGGATCGACGACACGCGCTATAAAGTCAAGAGAATATTGGTCGATAATGGGAGCTCCATAGATGTCTTATTCTACGCCACCTTTCTTAGCATGGGTCTCGCTAGAGAGAAGCTCCAACCCACTGCAGGTCCGCTATACGGATTTGACAATCGACCTGTGCGAGCGGATGGTACGATAAGCCTTTCCGTTATACTGGGAGAATTTCCTTAACAAGCCACACACTCCATCCAGTTTATTGTTGTGAAGTCAGAGTCAGCATATAATGCTATCTTCAGAATGCCACTTCAGTTAATCTTCGGAATCGTTGCCTCTATCCAACACCTCAAACTAAAATTTCTCACCCAATGGGGATTGGCATAGTACGAGGAGATCAACAAGAAGCATAATCCTGCTATCTTCGACAAGCTCAACCATGCCCCTCGGTTACTTTGAGCATCGAAGACTTTGATTTACGAAATGAGGTCATTCTTCAAAGGCCTCCCCCGTCGAGGATCTCACCTACATCTCCTTATTCAATGAGCATCCTTTAAAAATAGTGCAGATCAGATCATTACTCTTAGAAGAAGAGAAGACAAAGTATGCAGAGTTTCTACGAAGAAATCAAGATGTCTTTGCTTGAAGTCCAGCATACATGCCTGGAATCAGCTCTGAAGTAATCACACATTCTCTCAAAGTAAACCCAACATACAAGCCGGTTATTCAGAAGAAGTGAGTTTTGCACCGGAACGCCAGCAAGTGATCGAAAAAGAAGTCGATAAACTCATAGAAGCTAGATTCATACGAGAAATATACTATCCCACCTGGCTGGCAAATGTTGTTATAGTCAAAAAAACTAGTGGAACTTAGAGGATGTGTGTAGACTACACAGACCTAAACAGGGCCTATCCAAAGGATAACTTTTCGCTCCCTCGTATCGACCAACTAGTTGACGCCACATCTGGACACCAAATATTGAGTTTCATGGATGCCTACTCAAGCTACAATCAAATAAGAATGAATCCCACAGACGAAGAGGCAACAACTTTTCAAACAGACAGAGGACTATACTGCTACCAGGTTATGCCCTTTGGACTGAAGAATACACGAGCCACATATTAGCGTATCATGAATAAGGTATTCAAAGACCTTATAGGGCATACTATGTAGGTTTATGTGGACGATATGCTAGTGAAAAGCCTAAAAAAATCCTAGCATATATCTGATTTGGAACAATGTTTCTATCTCATCTGATCTTACAACATACGCCTCAACCCCCTTAAATGTGCATTTCAAGTGGCCTCAGGAAAATTTTTGGGGTTCATGGTTATTCACCGTGGGATTGAGGCCAATCTCGAGAAGATCAAGGCTCTAAGAGACATATTGCCTCCAAGAAACATCAAAGAAGTCTATAGACTAAACAGAATGATCGCAGCACTCTCTCGCTTCTTGGCCCGCTTAGGAGATAGATATCTACCCTTCTTCAAGATCCTCAGAGGGGCCCGTAACTTAGGATTTCAATAGACAGACGAATGTCAGGAGGCCTTCGAGGAACTTCGAACCTATCTAGATTCACCTCCACTACTCTCAAAACTAGATCCAAGAGAAAAATTATTTTTGTATTTGGCTGTTTTCGTCCAGGCAATCAGTTCAGTCCTGGTCCGAGAGGAGAATACTATTCAACGTCACATATACTATGTCATCAAGATCTTATCTGAAATAGAAAGACCCTATCCTTTAGCAGATAAGACAGCTTTGGTATTAGTCTACTCAGCCAGAAAGCTATGCCCCTACTTCTAGGCCCATATAATTGGAGTTTACACAAATTTTCCACTGAAAAATATCCTGCAAAAACTCGAAGCCTCCAGCAGGCTCATCAAGTGGTCTGTAGAACTAGGAGAGTTTGACATTCACTACCTGCCTAGACCCGACATCAAATCTCAGGCGCTTGCAGATTTTGTGGTTGAATGCACCATCTAGGTATCTGACAAGTGACTAAGCGCTTCTCCTTCTCCCCCATGCTGGATGATGTATGCTGATGGAGTATCTAGAAGCTCTGGCGTCGGAGCAGGAGTTCTGTTAATCTCTTCACAATAAGTTACTCTTGAATACAGGCTCTGACTTAAGTTCCCTACCACAAACAACACAACAAAATACGAGGCTCTTGTTACCCGATTACGCCTAGCAATCGACTATGAAGTATAAAACCTGGTAGTCTACACTGATTCCCAATTAGTTGCCTCACAGGTGGAGGGAGAGTTTGACATTCACAATCCCCAACTGACCCTCTATTGTAATATAGTAAAGCTGCTCTTAGCACGTATAAACAATCATCAGATTATCCACATCCTTTGAGAGCAAAATGCACGAGCAGACGCCCTCTCCAAATTGGCCACTTATACAACCGATGACACTTTCAAAAGAAAGTATATCGAGGAGATCTATTTTCTAAGTATTTTAGGCTCTTGGGTCATACAATCGATTGATGATTCAAGAGAGGCATCCTTGATTTATCCTATTCTATCTTTCTTACAAGATGGTACTCTTCCCGAAGACCCGATAACAGCAATGCGATTACGGAGGAAGGTAGTAAACTTCACTTTCATTGGTGGAGAATTGTACAAGCGGGCCTTCACGGGGCCCTACCTCAAGTGCCTCCCTCCCTCAAAGGCCAATTATGCACTCCGAGAAGTACATTCAGGCATCTGCGGAGAACACCTTGGCCGAAGGGCACTCGCTCACAAGATAATGAGACAAGGGTTCTACAGGCCCACGATAAAGCAAGATGTACTGGAGTTCATACAAAAGTGCAATAACTACCAGTTACATGCCAACCTCACCCATCTACCTGCCATAGAAATCTCAATATTACAGAGTCCCTGGCCTTTTGCTTAGTGGGGGATCGACATAATGGGGCCCTTTCCTATAGCCACTAGACAACAAAAGTTCATTATCTTGGCTGTAGATTATTTCACAAAGTGGGTGGAAGCAGAACCTCTAGCAAAAATTATCGAGGCAAATGCCAAACAGTTCTTATGGAAGAATATAATATATCATTTCGGCATTCCCGTAAAAGTTATCACCGATAACGGAACACAGTTCACTAGAAAGATCTTTATCGTATTTTGCAAAGATCTCCACATTCAGCTAGTACACACGGCTGTAGCCCATCCTTAGGCCAATGGACAAACAGAGATCACTAACCGAATTATTCTGAAAGGATTGAAGACACGACTAGAGAAGGCTGGGGGGCAATGGGCTGACGAGCTCCCAAATGTTGTCTGGGCCTATCGTACCACAGTTAGAACTCCAATAGGAGAAACCCCATACAATCTCTGCTTTGGTACAGAAGCTGTTATCCCCATCGACATTGGAGTCCCAAGTCATAGAGTTCAAACTTTTAACTTTAACAACAACGAAGAAAAACTCTGATATAATCTAGACCTTCTTCCAAAGGCAAGAGATGAGGTGATGCTCAAAACTACCGCATATCACCAGAGAGTTACCTGTCACTACAACCAGAAGATCAAACCATATCATATATAAGTCAGGGATCTAGTCCTACGTAGCATCGAGGCAGCATGAAAAGGCCCCCAATATAACAAACTCTCCCCCCTTTGGGAGGGTCCATACTTGGTAGCAGCCATGGTGAAGCCCGAGACCTTCAAATTAAAGGATGTTGAGGGAAAAATGCTATCTCGGACCTGGAATGTGGACAATCTCTACAAATATTATTAGTAGAAGATAGAAGTATTATTTATTTTAAGTATTATATGTCTTTAGTGTTAAGTGTTATTTACCTCTCATATTGCCAGTAACGCTTGTAGCTCCTACCCCTGAATTATATCAGGGAAGTATAATGCTGTTTAATACAGTAAAACTCTGTTTCCCCCTGTTCAGTTATATTATCGCCTTCTTCAAGTAGAACTGTAATGATAATTTCACACACTTCAATCTTGAAATTCTTGATTCGAGTAATACGCAATCACTATTGTAACTCAATCACAGGATAATCAGTCCCAGGGGGATTCGATCCGACCTCTTCCACACAGGTTAGAAGGCATTACAAAATGCTTTGATTAACAACCTCAGATAGGTCAAAACATCCTAGGTGGATGTCACTTGTTTATAATATTCTTGATTCGAGACATGTGCACTCTTCGTTGCACCTCAATTATTAGATGATCAGCCCTAAGGGGATTCGATCCAACCTCTTCCACACAGGTTATAAGGCATTACAAAATGCTTCGATCAACAACCTCGGATAGGTCAAAACATCCTAGTGGATGTCACTTATTTATAATATCCTTGATTCAAGACATGCGCACTCTTTATTGCACCTCAATCATTGGATGATCAGTCCCAAGGGGATTCGATCCGACCTCTTCCACACAGGTTAAATAATATTATAGAATACTATAGTCAACAACCTCGAAAAGATCAAACATCCTTGACATATGTCAATTAATCTTGAACCCCTTAATTCAAGAGGTATGAGTCTCACTTACTGGATGTTCGATCCCGAGTGGGTCCAATCCAACTTCCTTCGCATGAGTTGGAAGGAATTATCTAACAGCCTCGAACAAGTCGAGTACCTTAAGGGAGCATAAATAAAATTCACTTGAGCTGAAATAGGAGCACTGAAATACTTTTTACTAATAAATGCATAAACAATCCACTACTAAATCATAAAAGACAACACATATGAACACAAATATCTAACGTAAATAAAAAGCACTGAGAAAGATCAAATAAGTACAACTAGCAAAGATCTACTCTATATCCACAATCTCATCATCAACCTCCAAGGAAAAAGCCTTCTGCAGCTCGCTCTCTATCTCATCACCATTAGAATCCAAGGGAAAGTCATCTGAAGCTTGGTTGGGTGTCAACCCCTCGACCTCAACTCCAGTCTTTCGCTGCACCAGACGAACTCCCTTCAAGAAGCCCCGGATGAACCCCTCATCAAGGCACTGCTGCTCTAAAGCCTTCACTTCCACCTCATAAATGTGATCGCGAGCCTCCTGAACATGGTTCTGGAAGATGATCTTGAAGGCTATCAACTTCTTGAAATCCTTAATAACTCTCGAAGACTCAAAACCAGTCAAAGCAGCCTCCTTCTCAGTAATAAGAGTCTGGGACCTCTTATTCTCGGCCTCGAGCACTGCTACTTTCTCTACGGAAACCCTTTGATCCTCACGAAGCTGAGTGATCATCGCCTGTGCCCTCTCAAGATCAACCTGAAGACGATCAATCTGTTGATTCTGATAAGATACAGAGTGTACTATGTTCACCAGCTCAGTTCTGCACCCGCACAACTCCTCCTCCAACACCTTTGTCTCTCTAGTCTTATGATCGTACTTCCACTTATACACTCCTTGAAGGTATTTAACTTTCACAAATTTGGCGTTCCATTCTTTCAGGGCCTCCGTTAACTTGGCTTTGAGCTCTGTACGCCGTGACAACTGAAATAAGAAATAAAAGAGAGTTAGAAGCTATCCTAGAAAGAAAGGAAAAGAAACATTAGGAAGATGTTACTCACCAGGCCACTAGCTTTACGACGTACGGCACATTGGTGGCTCAAGACATCCCTAGGAACATGAAACTTGATGGGGGAAGAGACAGGTGGAACCTTGCTTGTACTCGTCATAACCCCCTCCAACTTCTTCTTCTTTAGTAAAACCTGGGGATCTTCACCTCCTGCTTGTCGCTTAAGGGCCACCCACCTTTGGAGCTCGGGCAGGTAGCTCGGGAACCTTGGAAGTCTGCTTCAACATCCGAGTATCCGACCTCCCAGGGTGAAAGGACATACCGACCTTGAATAGGAACTCTTTTTCTATGTACTTATTTAAATAACGAAACTTGTATAGAAGATGCTCGATGTCGGGAACCTTCAGAAGCCTCATTATGTCTTATTCTCTGACGTGCAAAGGAGCTGACAAGTCCCTCATCTTCCCCCACTTCTCAAGTAGGCCCAGTCATTTCTCACTAAAAAGAAGGCGCTGGACCAGCTCTTCGCAGGATCCCGGGTGCGTATGTCTAACCATTTGGATCTGAAGGTCACGCGCCCCTGAGTGTCACTAGTGAGCCGTCCCATCAGTGAAAGATATTCAGGCGTTAGAATGGCTCCCCGATCTCTGAACAGCACGATCAACCCCACCGTCACTGACATGGCCCTATGCAAAATTTGAGATAGACTCACCTCACATTTCTTTGAAATCTCAATCAGCTTAGCAGGTGGTGGAAAGCACAACCTTGCTCGCAAACTGATCTCGTAAACGGTAATGTACCTAGGAGGAGAAAGGCCAGCCCGATCAGACCTCTTTGGGACCATCGTCACCACATCATTCGGGATGAAAATTTTTTTGTGCAGAATAGTCAAAGAATCACTCGTGATCGTGGACGCCACATCATCCACTCTCGCCCCCTTGTTGGGCTTCCGTTTTCCATCATACAGGACAGTAAGATCTCTCCTGACCGTAGGATCGCTTGAGGGGAGGTGGTTACCCAACATGGCCTATATGTAGGGAGGGGCCCTACCGTTGGATAAGGGATACCGCCTATCCGAAAGCAAGGGAATGCCACCCGTATAAGAAGAGGACAGGAAGGGAGAAAGGTGGGGGGAAAGTGTCTCCTTCTTGCAAAGAGGGGCCCTAGGCCTGGACGAGGGATGCCACCCGTTCAGGGCCAGGGGAAGGCCTTTAATGAAAGAAAAGAGAGGGAGGGGGGAAAGGTGCAAGGCTTAAGGCCAAGGGGGGTCTATTTATAGTTGGGGGAGGGGCATCTTAGGGATTTTGAAAAAAAAATAATTAGGTGGACCGGCCACGTCGCCCGAAAGACCCACGGCCACGTCGCGCGGGTCAGGCGCTGGCCAGGCGGGCTAGCAGGGGCGCGGGCCAGCACGGTGGCGCTGTGGGGCGGGCGGCGGGCGTCGGGCGGAGGCGCGGCGGGGCGAGCGGCGGCCGGCGGTGGGCAGGCCGTCCCAACTCATTTCTGAGCTCTATTTCGGGCTTGAAAAGGTCAAATCAGAAGTTTTTGGGGTCCCCTGAACAATTATTCGACGTTTCAGACCCAATTTTGTCACTTTTGGAGCCATTCAGGGCTTCCACGCCCAAGATTGGATTATCTTTCGAAGTTAAAATTGTGTAAAAAATTCTTCGAAGGCTGAGACATATTTTCGGACTTCTAGAGCTTTGACGTACGAAAATAGGGGGGCAGATGATACATCCTCGAAAAATTATTTTGATCGGGCATGAATCTCGAGGCAAAATTAAGTTGAAAACTTCCAAAATTAAAATTGGGACCACCCAAACTCCGATTTCGACAAACCTATAGTCAAACTAAACATCTTGAAAATACAAGCCCAACGACACCAAATTCAACCTAATCCGAGCCCAAAAGGGTCCAAATCATGGGTCAGAAGCGCTGTTGGAAAATTCAAACCATACTTTGGATTACCAAACGGTCATCAAAAGTGACATACTTATAGTCAAATCGAGCGTCTCGATGAGTTGAATCCAACGAGCCAAAGATCACCAAAATCCGATATCTCTAAGACCTTCAAATATCCAGCAAACGGTCTACGATCAAGGGATTCAACATCGGCCGTCCATTCAAACCACTCCTTAACTACCCTTGATCTTCCTCCTATTTACGGGCTTTGCCACTCCCACAAATCTATAAATAGATCCCCCTCTCCTCTTTAAAAAGAGCCCCTAATCCTAAGGAGAAAAGAGAGAGATCTTGCCTCCTTGCTCTTCTTCGACCACCGCCGGAGTTCCTCTGGATCACCACCTGACGCCGGAGTTTTGCCGGACCACCACTTGAGGCCCTGCACTTTACCAGACCACCACCTGAGGCCCTGCACTTCACTGGACCACCACTTGAGGCCCTGCACTTCACCGGACCACCACTTGAGGCCCTGCACTCCGCCGGACCACCAACTGAGGCCCTGCACTTCGCCGAACCACCACCTGAGGCCCTACACTCCGTCGGACCTCCACCTGAGGCCCTACACTCCTCCGGACCATCACCTGAGGACCTGTGCTCTGCCAGACCACCTCTTGATGTCCTCAACTCCATCGTACTACCACCTAGGACCCGACAGAAGACCTCGAAGTTCCGCTAGTGCGACATCATATTTTCATATACCCCCGACTTCAACCCTGCGGTTGATACTTATAATCTGATCGCCCTTGGAGGTGAGTCAGCCCCCTGTAATTAACTCAAGTTCTAGTGGAATCATATATTTCAACTGGGCCTGCCCCCATGGTTTTTCCCTTTTTCAGGGTTTTCCACGTAAAAATTCTTGTGTTCTCTGTGTGTGAGCTGGATATTCGTGCAACACTAAGACGTAAAATTTAATCTCTACTGCCGCATATATTCTAGCCCGCAACAATTTTAAATTTATTAACTTACTTTTTCATCTTACTCATTAAATTTAATATTGTGGCTAATATTTTTATGGATAAAAATATTTGGGATGTAAACGAGTCGAGCCGAGCTGAGCTTGTCATCCCTATAGTTTGAGCTTGAGCTTGATTAATAAATCGAACTCGAGCTCGACCTTAATTTTACGAGTTACAGTTGACTCATTTATTATGAAAGAGAAAAAATGATTATGATTCAAGCAATTATTATAATAAATCACTAAAATAAATTAGAAATTATAAATTATAAGAGAAAAAACAAAAAAATCACTTAATAGAAGGGCATGACATGTAATTTTTAATATTTTAATAGATATATGCTTAAGCACCTAAATTTTAATATATTTTAAGAGTATTTATATTAGTATTTTTTAAATGAGAGAGCTTCCGAGCCAGTGAGTTGAGTCGAGACAAGCTCAAGCTAATTTGGCTCTTAATAGCTCATCGAGCTTAGCCCACTAGTTATTTATCAAGCTAACTTGACCCACTTAAACCCCTATTTAAGACTATTAATTATCCTTTTCACACTTTTCTACTAAAAATATAAAACAAATATTTAGTCTCATGAAAGCATGACCAAATTGTTACAAATCCAACAAACTATGTTATTTTATATATAATTTTAAAAATGTACTTGAAAAATAAATATTTCATAATCATTTTAATGATTAGAAAGTAACTATATACGACCGTAACTTAGACTCTTATAATAGTCATAGGAGCTCAGTTCATTCAATAATTTGTCCAAATATAGACGACTCTTATTTGCCAGTGCTGTTTGTTGGCTCTTCGTAGGAAAAGACTAATTATTATCACTTTGAATGAATGGAACTCACACATGATCAAATAATTAAAATAAGGTATATAAGGGCACGTGACTTCTAACATAAATTTTTGAAGAAGAAAAGAAATTTGGCAACTAAGGCTTTGTTTGGGACGACTTTTTTACTGCTTCTTAAAGCAGCTTTTTATTTTTGTACTAAAAAGCTGCTTTAAAAAGTAGTAAGAAAGCTGTCCAAAACAAAGCCTAAACCTAATGAAATAGCTTCAATTAGCAATATATAAGTTACAAAGGCTTTGTTTGTGATAGTTTTTTTACTGTTCTTTAAAACAGCTTTTAAGTAAAAAAAAATTTTTTAATTAGAAATTTTTGTACTAAAAAGCTTGCTGCTTTAAAAATAATAAGAAAGTCATCCCAAATGAAACAAAGAGTTGTCTTATCCACACCTCATAGAAGGAATCCATACAACATTAATGAAAGTAGGCTATAATATGAATGGGTATCATCACAAGTTGATAAACTACATATTATTTATCGATGCATCTATGTTCGAGTGCTAAAATGGACGTATATATACAAATAAGATGTTTTTTAATGGGATTCTCCAATGAAAAATGAGATAGGAACTATTTATAAGAACAACACCTAAATATTGATCAAACTGTCCAAAGATAGTAAGTCATTGCAAAAATAGATATATTAAATGAAAGAAGAATGAAAATGAATCAAAAGATATAAAGCAAGACTTTTTCTTAAGAGAGAAGGCTAAAACTTTACAAGAATATTCTCTCTTGCAATTAAACTTGTGACTATTTGTCTACTAAAAGGCTTTATAGAACTTGAAAAATAGCTTATATATACAAGTTAAATAAAAAAACTCTATGGCTTAAAATAATAGGCTTATATGTAAGATCAAATTTCATTTATGTAATATTAACTATCATTGTTATGTTAAAGAATCAAGAAAATATTATATTCTCTTATTATCATATTTAGATGACATGTTAATTATAACGGTTAATATTCAAAATAGCAATGATAAAAAAAGATAACTATCAAATGATTAGAGTTTAACATAGAGGATCTAATAGAAGCCAAAAAATTTCTTGAAATTAGAATATGCCATAATAAATCCAAATGTACATTAAGCTCTTCATGGTCACAATATATTGAAAAATTCTTAGAAAGTTTAATATAATAATGCTAATGACTATAAGTATGCTGCTTGCTAGCCATTTTAAATTATGTACGGAATAAATACTAAAAAAGAAAAGGGCATGTGGCCAAAATATCTTATGCTGTAATCTTTGAATATCTTATGGATGCAATGATCTGCACAAGATGTAGAAGGAGCAACCAAGTGATATATGACAATCTAGAAAAAGAACACCGGAGATATTAAACTATCTAAAAGTACAATAAACTATTACCAAAATTTTAAAGAATTGGTTTAAATTTGTAAGGCTATGTTGACTATAACTTAAGAGACCTTGATGCAAAAAGCACTATCAAATATATCTAAACTTTGAGCATTACTATTATCAATTAGTTTGCACAACTTAGCAGATAGTCACATTATCAACTACAAAAATCAAATTTATAGATATGATTAAAGATATCAAGGATATTTTCTAATTAAAAATAATTCTAGGAGAAAAAAACCGATTTGAAAATGATGTCATTTTCTTTTGTGATGATCACAATGCTATTTACTTGGAGAAGAAAATCATTTTTCGCTATTTTGACAAAACTCATATTATTCTTGCACCACTATATGTGCAATCCCTTGAAACTAATGTTTTGAAGCTTCTCAAAATTAAATGGGCAGAAAAATCTAATTATATGCTCATAAGGTGATACTTGTTGGAAATTAAGGGTTTTGCTTGGTAATTTTGATTCCATACAGAGAAGTGTTTAGACAAGTCTGGTAAATTGATACAATGTCAGAGAATTAAGGTTTTGCTTGGTAATTTTGTTTATAGGATTTCTAGTATCAAGAAGGATGATAATTGTTTGTGCTGTGTGGTTGGCCAAGAAGGGTTCTCTCAGTAATGATTTTATTTCCTTTTATCAGTCTGATGGTCCTCCATTCCTCAATGGGAGCATCATTTTGGATGTTGCTGGTTTTCCTTACATTTGTTAGCTTGTGCTATTTACTTCCCTTGTCTCTATCGGATTATTTCTTTTATTCCTATGCTCTGCTTTCTCTGTTTTCAGGTTATGCATTCCTTTGGGGTTTGTCTATTGTTGTTTGCTCTTTAGTTGTTCATTGCTGAGTTCATTAATGATTTTTTCCATTCTTTTGTTGTCCTCTCCTGTTCTACTAGATTTGCTTTTGTGTTGATGCCTTTTCAGGTTTTTTCCTGTAGCTTTGTCCATCTACTATTGGTTGGTTTTGTTATTTTCTTGGTTTCTTTGGCTGTGTTTTGATGATTCCCTCCTGTTTCTTTCGATTTTGGCATGTGAAGGCTTTGGTGTTATGGCTTGGTCAGTTGTTGTGCTGTTATATCCTGTTAGTGATTTCTTCTTCTATTGTGTTTGTCTGGGCCTTCATTTTTTGGTCGTCTCTTGTTTGCTGTTGTTCCTCTCAGTTCCTTTTGTGCAGGTTATCTTTTTGCAGGGATCAATTGGCCTTCAAACGTTAAAATCCCAAGATCTTTCCTTTTAAGTGATGGCTCCTAGCCTCCCTAGCACTTTTATTTTAGGTTTGCTTTTCTTAATTGTATTTAGGTGGGATCATTGGCTTGTAGGACTTTTAAATTTTTTTTTTTTTTTTGAATGCAGCTCTCCTGAGCGGCAATGAGCATTGAATCCCTTCTAAGGACTTGTAATTTTTCCCAAAAAACGCATAGGCCCATTGGTGGGTTTTCTAAAAATAAATAAATAAAAAAAACTCAAAGTCTAAATTGAAGATTATTAAGTGTAGCGTTTTTCTTTTTCCGAGCTTATGAAATATTGGTGCATTTTGTCTATCATCTTCATTTGATTTTGCTTCAAATTTTATAACTATGCGAAGAGTTTCACCAAATAAGATTACTGTAATATATACGATAACTATAACAAAAGGATATCAAATTAATTAGCTAAGATCAAAATAAGGGAAAGAGATGCAAAATATGCTGCTTGTTTTCTATAGGGTGGATTATTGATTAGGCTAATTAACTCAGGCAACTTAATTGAAACGATCTATTTATTTAATAGTTAGAAAACACAGATGCATTGATAAATGATACCTTATTTCTTAGCAGTTTGATGATCTCATTATTGAAGCTTTAATCTCCCATTCTCCTTTCTAAATAAGAAATGTCCCTTAAGCCAAAAACAAACAATTTTGCCTTTTTTTTAAGCTTTTATGTTCTCATGGAGGACAAAATAATAGCTCAAGTTACTATATTTACAGTCAAATCAGATTGACATGACAAAGATGATTGTAAGTTCATTCAAATGAGTTCTAGTTAAATTTAGGATTCGTCTGAGATGTCTGCAATTTTTTATAAAAATTATTATAAAACTGTTTTAGAGAAAGTAATTTTCGAAAAGCTATTATAGAGAATATCTTTCTACCGTAAAAAACTTTTAAAAGTAGTGAAAAATTAGTGGCAAAACATAAATTATAATTAAATTTGAAAAGCAAAGCAGTACGAGATCTATCCCAAACAAAACCTTATTTAACTGAACCCATTTATCTTACATTCAAATCTAACATAACTCCCTAAAACTTGACAATGTGCCAACCCTGCCCAAGATTGTGAGGAGAAAAAGGGAGACACCATTCGGGTTGATTTGCCATCACTGATTTGGCAAATCTAGAGCTTGGCTTGTTCTTAGATACGATTCAATTTTGTTGATTTGACAATTTTTTTTTAAATTTTTTTATGTCTAAATTTCTGGGAATCTTGAATCATGATCATGACCAACTCTTTTGTTTAAATAAAATTTGATGCTTGACCTACGGCTTTTTTACTTTTTGTTTTTTTCACTTTCTATAAAGCAAATTTTGCATTTGTTGGAATTATCGTGTTATAATCTATCATATAATTAATGGAGTTCTCATTATTGTAAATTGAATTTCAAATTAAATTTTTAAATTTTTACAATAGTTTAATTTTAGGCTTTCAAAATAAATTATGGTTTGAGTTTGATTAGTCTTAGAAACTTGTATATCCAGTAACTCAAACATGTTCAAAATTCCATGTTGATCATAGTCGGTTTGATAGTAGTTTGATTATGCTTATTATATGTACAAAAAACATATACATGCATGTATGCATGCATATAGGTATGCTTAAAAAATTGGATCGAACCAACCAGTACATTCTCGAGTCGATCAATTGGCTGGTTTGGGTAGCTTTAAAAATTGATATTACATCAAACTGTTGCAATTGGCTTCAGCAATGAGTTCGAATGGTGAAATGGTGAACGGGTCCTTGTTAAGTTGAATTGGCTGATTCAAATGGTGCCCTATTAAACATTGTTGCCAATTGTAATGGTTGGAATTTCATTACGAAACTCCACAATTAAGCGTGTTTTTCCCAGAGAAATACCGGAGAAATTCTGGAATGAGTGACCTCCTGAGAAGTTACACCAACATGATAAAACCGTGAGATTCTTAGGCCAAATGGACAATATCTTGATAGTTAAGAGTTTAGACTATTACATTCTCTCTCTCTCTCTCTCTCTCTCTCTCTCTCTCTCTATACAAGATATTTGACAATGCAATATCCTCCTTAAACCACATCAATTCTTGTCCTTCTTTGCTTCATATTTTTGTATACTTATTGCAAATATTATTTGTGTATGAATTATATTTATGTTTAGTTACATATTTACATTATTGTAATATTACTGCATAATTATTACATCATTTAGACCATATTTAACTAATTTTAATAATTTTAGAGTCGTCTTGTGCTTCATTCTCTAGTTCAACGCCGGTTGAATAATTAAACATTGAACTTTTTTCTTCTTTTAATTTCTTGTTCAATTCAATTTTCACAAGCATGTGTATATATATACCTAATAACATATAAACTATATAATTTTATATGACTTTTAAGTAGATTTTATATTTGTAAGTAAATTGTGTTTGGCATTTAAGATTTTAAGTTGATTAGCTGA
The DNA here is from genome assembly GCA_019925795.1 of Dendrobium chrysotoxum. Classification (NCBI taxonomy): domain Eukaryota; kingdom Viridiplantae; phylum Streptophyta; class Magnoliopsida; order Asparagales; family Orchidaceae; genus Dendrobium; species Dendrobium chrysotoxum. The sequence goes on along the minus strand of CM034314.1, from coordinate 21,564,479 downwards.
ACAGAAATAGAAGATTTTATCGCATTTGCTTTATGAATTGAATTAACTATTACTTGACCTAATTCATGCCACTACTCTAATTATATAGCCATAAAAAATATGTTGGAAATAATTCCAATGTATCTTAAATTTTCTCAGTCCAGCTGCTGCTATTCCTAATTCGTTTGGTTTGTTTAGCCATTTTAAAACACTTAATTTGCTTTGTTTAGCCCTTAAAACACTTAATTACCAGTTAATCTCACATTAAGTAAATGATTAACTCCTGAAAAGACAAAGATTCTCCTGTTTTTTGGTTGTCGGAGGTTCTAGGAAAAAAATTAGATGTGATTACCTGTAATCAACTTGTATTAGATGCTCTTAAGTACTTCACCTTAGTACTTAATGATTTAACAATGCTTCATTAATTATGAAATCAATGGTCATTAATTTGCAAATGCCTTCTTCATCTAGATTTAGGCATTGTTGGGGACAACTTTTTTAATGCTTTAAAAAGCAGCATTTTAGTACAAAAATTTCTAATTCAAAAAATTTTTGTAAATTTTTGTACTAGAAAGCTGCTTTAGAAAGCAGTGAGAAAACCATCTCAAACGAAGCTTTAGTTTAACAACTTTTAATCACTCATGAGATTTATTGAAAATCTTGAAAAAAAACTCTATCGTATTTATAATCTGTTTGGAATAGTTATAGCATTTTGTAAAGTTGATTGTGAGGAAAATAATGACTTAACTCTGGTTGCAAAAAATTGTTTTTCACCGTAAAAATTTTTAAATAAGTAAGAAAACAATAAGTACCAGCAACCAAACGAAATTGTTGTTACTGTCTGAAAAATAAAACGAAAAGAAAGCTATTCCAAAAAAACCCTAATGCTACTAAACATCGAAAAATAATAAGCACCTACTCAAATTATGCTGAATAATTTTTATTTTTTTTAATTGAAATATCATCTCCTGACGTCATAGAAAAAGAAAAAGAAAACTTGAATAATAAGATTTGCTAGATTTGCATGGAATCATATCAAGGCTATAGATCTATGTGGTTTGTTGTGAGTCTTGTGACCATTCTTAAATTTAATCATCAAATTCCAATTTCAAGCCAAGCTATAAAGTAATGGAGGATGGATTTGGATATCTTGTGATCATTATAAGCTTTTGATACGTTTGGTATGGTTGCAATTAAAAATTTCATAAGATATTTTTGAAAGTTTTTGTAATTGTAAAAGGGCCCAACCTATTATATTTGTTTTTAGTTTTCTGTCCTTTGGGTCTTGTTGGAGATCATTTAATTATGACAATCATAGGCATATTTTTACAGGTTCATGTCAAGCCACGTGAGATTATGAGATTAATCTCATTAAATATAGTTGAAAGATAATTTTATTGTGTTTTAACACTCTAAGAATATTATAATATAATTTATTATTTTCTTCTATTATTATTATGATAATTATTATTTTTAAATATGAGCTTTATTTATTAGTGCTAACTTTAGGTTAAAATTTCATTGAACTTTATAGTAAATGATTTTTATTGTAATTTAAAAAAAATTCCTAAGCTGAGATGGATAGACTTCTCAATGATCCATAATTGGTCAGCTTAGAGATATAAACCTAAGATTAGATGGGTCCGCTTAAGTATGAGTCGAGTCGAACTCGAGTCATTTTATGCTTGAGTTCGAGCTTGATTAATTAGTCAAAATTAAGCTTAATTCCACATGTTCGAGTCGGCTTACGAGTAGACTCATTTATTATGAATGAGAAAAAAATAATTTGTTGGGTCAAACATTTGTTATGATAAAATGATAAAAATAATGAGAAATTAAGAGAAAAGTAATAAAGAATAAGTTTTTAAATGCTTTTAAAGACTTATCACTTAAACCATTTTATTTATTTTAAGTGTATCATTAGTGTATTTTATATTAATATATTTTCAAAAGAGCTGACTATAAGCCAACGAGTCAAGTTGAGATTTGCTCAAGTTTGGCTTGTTAGCTTATTGAGCTTGATTCACAAGCCATTCATTGAGCTGAGTCCAAGCTGGCTTATGAATCGGCTTGATACTTTTACACCCCTAGCTAATATGTCAAATTATATTAATAGTTCAAGTACAATTTATTATTATTGAAATACAATTCTTCTTTCTTTTTTTTCCACCTATATTTTATTTTTTATTCGTTATTCTTGAATTACAATTTTTCTTTTGTCGAACCATTTTTATTTTTATTTTTATTTTTATTTTATTTTTAGATGTTTGAATTTTTAAAAACCTTCTTAGGATAGAGATTAGAGTCTTTGTACTTGAAATTTACATGCATGACCTGTTTCTTTTTCCTTATATTATTCTTAGTATGAAGTTCATTTTTCCCTTCCTTTTCTTTTTCTTTGCACTTTTTTTTCTCTCTCTTTAGCATTCTTTATCTTTTGATTCAAATTTGGGTGTACTATTTTTTCTACCACTTGCTATGACCTTTATTGTATATATTGGAAAGGGTAATGATTACTGTCAAAATTCTTTATGCAATCCTATAACATTCTTCATGTGGACAAATCTCACTTGTAAAGAAATATTCAGGACTATTGCTTGTCTTTAGAATTTTGTGGTTTAATCTGGCAAAGATTACTATGTTCTTTGTCTCCATTATTGAAACTAGATCTATTTTTCTTCAAGGTGGCTAATAGGGGTATAACTAAGCTTTAAATAGTCCTTTAAATATTGATCATGCCATTTTGGATAAATTATAGTCTTGGGATTCTTCAAGTTCTACAATATTAGTGTATGTGAGGATAATTTGAGCTAGAAGGTAGTCTTTTATGTATGTTTATGCTCTCAAAAAAAGAAACATATTTTCAGTACCTCTAATTATTTGGTTACTTTGTCCATATCAATTATACTATGGCGAGAAGATATTTTCATCTTAGAATCCACCTTTGAGGGATTTAGGCTTCATTTGGGACGGCTTCCTTACTGCTTCTTAAAACAATTTTTTAGCACAAATTTTTTTATATTAAATATTTTCGTAATAAAAAGCTACTTTAGAAAGTAATAAAAAAGCTATACCAAACGGAGCCTTAGTTGCCTTAATTAATTATCATTCATATTTTTAAATATTGCACCCCATATAGTTTCATCATCTTCCATTAAAGATAGATGTATTATGTGACTAGTGGTATTAAGATTGGATATAACTCACTTTCATTAGATTAGTGGCTTGTAGATTATGAAGAAAAGATGGAGAAAATGAGGAGAAGAGAGATAAACAAGAGAGAAGAATTCAGAGACGAGAGTGCAAGATTCGTCCATCGTGTCTATTAAGAAAAACATCAAGCATGAGGTAGGCTCCAAATACCCTATTTCTGATTTTAATTTCAATATTTGTATGAGAAGTTATGAGATAAAATATAATTTTAATGAGTTTAATAAACTTTTCACTATGTGATTTTTGGTGTATTATAGAATGTCCCATTATGGTTATTTTAATTGTAAGAAATTAAATTTTTACCTATTAGTTTTATTTGTACAAGTTGTTCTCACTAGACATTTGCAAGAGGTTTTGCCTTGGTGTATGCTTTTTGTTGATGATATTCTTCTTGTTGATAAGACTAGAGAGGGAGTTGATAGTAAACTTGAATTATGGAGGTCAACCATAGATTCTAAATGTTTTCATTTAAGTAGATCTAAAATAGAATATATGGAGTGCAATTTTAGTAATAATAGATCTAATGGGGGATTGTGACTTTGGGTGATCAAGTCATTAATACGAGTACACATTTTAGATATATTGGGTCTATTTTTCAGAGTGATGGTGAAATAGATGGGGATATTATTAGTATAATTCAAGTTAGATGGTTAAAGTGGAGGAATGCATCGAGCTTGTTGTGTGATAGAAACGTCCCTCTCAAACTTAAGGAAAAAATCTATAAGATGGTAGTGAGACTTGTAATGCTTTATGGTGCAGAATGTTGACCATTAAAAGAGTAGCATAATAGGAAGTTAAGTGTTGCAGAGATGAGGATGTTTAGGTGGAAGAGTGACTTTACTCTTAGAGATACAAAATGAGCTTATACATGAAAAGGTTGGAGTAGCTCTAGTAGACAATAAGATTAGAGAAAGTTTCCTTAGATGGTTTGGTCACATAAAACAACGGCCCTTCGATGACCTGGTTAGGAAAGTAGATGTATTAGATTTAACCTATGTTAAGAAAGGTAGAGGTAGACCTAAAAAGAATTGGTTAGAAAATATTAGAAATGACATTTCTTTATTACATCTAAATGAGAATTTATCTCTTAACTGGACACAATAGAGAAAAAGGATTCATGTAGCCGACCTCACGTAGTGGGATAACGGCTTGATCTTGTTATTGTTGTAGTTTTATCTATACAAATTACTATGTATTTCATGTTGAATATGGCATTTCTAGAATTGGTTATGGTTCATTGAAAATCTCAAAAAGATGTTTTAAAGGTTCCTTATGAATAATTTTTTAAGTGGAAAATATCAAGTGTGTATGTAAATCATACATGTATTACCTCCTAAAGCATCATACATGTGATAAGTTATACATATCATTGTTCATGTTAAATGTATAATTTCATGCCAAATATATAAGTTCTACATGTGCAAATCATATCATGGTGGAAGTTCTGATATGGGAGATGTTCAAGTGCAATATAAGTAATGTTACTAGGGATCTCTATGTCCTGTTCTATTATGATTGTATTTCATACCCCATCTGCCTTGTACAAGTGTGAGAGATTTAAGGGAGTTATAAGAAAAAGGGAAATTATAAGGAGAATCAAGCTAGGTCTCTATTGTTTATGAGCAGGTGTGCTAGCTTAAGAAGTTATAAGTGAAAGAAGAGTTAGAAGCATATATTATGACATGTTTATATCATATATCATATATAACATATTTTGTTAAATGAAACAACTTTATGAATAAGTGATATTCTATTAACAAGTACACTTTGATAGCCATATGAAAGTATAAGTGAAAGTACATGTTAATGTTTACAATATTTGAGTTTAAGTGATAAGTTTTAGAATGTTACTTTTTATGCATGTTCAAGATTAATTTATGCCTATATTATTCTTCTGATAATCTAAGCAAATATGCCAAAGAATTAGCCAGACATGAAATGAATAACAAGTAAAACTCATTTCATTAAACTCTTGGAAGAATGAAAATATAAGAGAGTGATATCACTATGAAGGATCAAAGTATCTCTTCTACACTCCTTCTCTCATTAACTTATAGAGTTGTTTCAACAAATACATGCTAAATACTCCAGATGATTGAATCTTGTACTTCCCTAGCCTCCATTAGATTTTATTCTAAGAGGAAACTATAGAAGTACTATAGAAAGTACTGAATTTTACACAAGTGATTTAACTTTCTTATAAATATAACATCATAATTATTTATGAAAAAACATAAAAAGGCATTTGGTACTGTTGAACTTGTTTTCACTCCACACCCAGGTCCTAGGTCAATCAGGTTGACCAGGTCAACCTGGGTTGACCCAATAGGCCTTCATGGGTCTATTCAAGCTCTAGTCAAATCCAAACTCAGTCCAGGGCTCTCCAAGCCCTATTTCCTCCTCCATTGGACTCAGTGGGTCAGGCTTGACCCATTGGGCCCAGGTCTTGGTCCTGGGTCAACCTGGTTGACCAGGTCAACCCAGGTTGACCCATTAGGCCCATATGGGTCTAAATCAACCCTAAGCACTTCAAGCCATTCCCTAGACTCAAGCCCCCAGCCCCCTTTGACCCAATTAACTGGGTTGACCAAGTCAACCCTTGACTTGGTCAACCCAAGTCTTTATGGGTCAGTTTGACCCTTTAAGAGCCATTTAAAACCTATTTAAAGCTCTAATCCTTTCCTAATCTATCCAAAACCTAAACCACGGCTAGGAGGTCTAGTTTTCCCTCCTAATTGACCCTAGGATAGATCTTAGCCGTTAATCACTAGCTTAAGACTATAAATAGGGCATTAGGGTTTGTTTAAAAGGGACTTTTTTGCTTTTTCTCTGACCCTAGGTGCCCTCAACCCGAGCTCTTCGGTTTGTAAGTTCCCTAGGTCCTCTCCCACTCTTCCCAAGTCAAAGTAGCCGTTAGAACCCCTCCGGCGGCGAGATCTTCGGTGAACCGAAGCTTTGAACTTTTCCAGGCGATTTCCCATCGATCCAAAGTGTTTGAGACCGCAATTTCTGCTAAAAATAGGAGCGTGGACAGTCTACAAGTGCAACAAGCCCTTATACATCCAAATCCATCCACAAACCAAGGTGAAAACTCAAACCCTAGTGTAGATCACTTAGGGTTAAATAGCTTTTCACAAAGTGCATTTTAGACCGCAAAAAGTACCCCACATGAATGCTCTTCATGTTTAGGCTCTCTGTTTAAAATTTTATCAAATTTCATCGTGTCGTTTGCGAGAACGGGATGAAAATAGGGTTAGGGTCTCGGGTTACGTTTCCGTTCGCTAGGGTGCGATCTGGACCGTTGATCTTACGATCAACGGTTGGGATCTCTCCCTTTCGCGGTTCAGGTTGATCGCGACGCTCGATCCCGCGGTTACATCCGCTACGTGGCCTCATCTTGGCCATCCATTCAAACAGCGGGAGGATCGAACGGCGCAGAGGACCATCCTACGTGGCTAAGTGCCGCTTCGACCGCGGCAATGATTGCCGCGTCATTGCGGCAATGATTGCCGCGTCATTGCGGCAATGATTGCCGCGTCATTGCGTCACTTTATTATTATTATTTTATCTAATTTAAAATTATTTTAAATATTATTATTATTAATATTATTATATTAATATTAATTTTTTTCTTTATAATATTAAATTTCCTAATATTATTATTACATTAATATTAATATTATTAAATAATATTATTATCCTTAATAATATTATTATATTAATAATATTATTTTCCTTAATATTATTATTACATTAATATTAATATTATTAAATAATATTATCTTTTTTAATAATATTATTATATTAATATTAATATTATTATACTAATAATATTATTTTCCCTAATATTATTATTACATTAATATTAATATTATTAAATAATATTATTATCTTTAATAATATTATTATATTAATATTAATATTATTATATTAATAATATTATATTTCTTAATATTATTATTATATTAATACTAATATTATTAAATTATATTATTATCTTTAATAATATTATTTTATTGATATTAATATTATTATACTAATAATATTATGTTTCCTAATATTATTATTATATTAATATTAATATTATTAAATAATGCTATCATCCTTAATAGTATTATTATATTAATATTAATATTATCATGTTAATAATATTATATTTCTTAATTTTATTATTACTTATTACTTATTTTAAAATCCAGAGATTCTATTTTAAATTTATTAATTTTTCTTAAATTTTAATTATTTCAAATTATTTAAAAAATTATTTTTAAACCTATTTAACTTCAAAAATTCATAACTAATTCATTTTAAATCGGATTTTAACGCACAATACCTTGAATTTTTTTAGAAAAATATGAACTTTAATTTAAAAATACTTTCTGGATTCAAATTTGACTGTTCTAGATGATTTCTGTACTGTTCAGTTATTTAATTATTTAAATATTATTTAAATAATTAGTATAATCAATTATTTTGAAATAAAAATTATTTTTTTTAAAACCCCTTGGTGGCTGGTAGACCTCCAATGCTTATGAACTGAAGTATTTTCAATTATCTTATTTTCACATTAATATTACTATATATTTATAATATGTGTGTATTTTAAAACGATTTTAAAATTACATATTATTTAAATCTCCTAATTTTGGGAGGTCTACCCCTTTGAAATTTTAAACCTAGGATCTATATGAAGAGCAATTCATGTGGGAGGGGGATTAGTGAATGATTGTGTCCCAATCATTCACTAATCACCTCATTAGGTTTCTTTGCTTAGCGTTTTCGTAGTCCTTGCATGTGTAGGTTGCACAAGCACTTAGCCTAGGCTCTCCTAGATCTAAGGACATGGTTTGGTGTGTTTATATTTGCTGCATTTAACCTCTATGTTATGCCTAAGGGTTAGTTACTTCATTTTATTCCTATATAACGTAGTGACACCTTAAGGACATTAATTAAGGACCGTTTAGCGAACTTAGAATATTTCTAGGAGCTAGGATAGATCCCAGATTGCTGTAAAATTTTAAAAACTAATATTTAGTGACATCTAGAACCCCCTGGAATTTTTTAGGAAATTTTTGGACTCTTTAAAACACTTAATTAGCAAACCCTAATTTACCCATTAATCAAGCCTTAAAAACTTCAGAAAAATCTAATAAATACATTTTAAATCAAAAAAATACCCATAATACCTCAAACTCTCCAGAATTCAGTCTTAAACCTTAGATAATTAGGGTCTCTTAATTGGACAATAATCTAGACTCTAATTCAACCTTAATCAAAAATCACCTTTTTGCCTTAATCAAATCATTAAAAATTATTAAAAATCCCAAATTTTTCCCAAACACTCAGGAACACCTTCTTAGGTCATTTATGACCTTTGGGGGTGATTCAAATCAGTTTGGAGCTGATTTGGGTCAAAACCCCCAAGGTACCCCTAATTAGACAATTTCGATAATTTATTTAATTGCCCCAACTTCTAAAAATCATAACTAATTACAGAAAACTCCAAAATGGGAAAACTAAAAGGCATTGAACTCTAATTAAATTTTAATATTTATTAAAAATATTAGGTGTCCAGAAATCAGCCTAAAATGAAAAGTCAACTTTCCAGTCAACCGTAGCATATCTAGGTCCCGAAACTTCCAAAATTTATAACTTTGCGTAGGAAACTCCAAATCCAGCATACTCAAAGGCATTCAACTCACATTAGGGTCTAGTATTTATTAAAAATATAAAGATTCCAGAAATCAGCTGAAATCAAAAAGTCAACAATTCGGTCAAACTTAGTTCAAAACAAGACCAAAACTTCAGAAATTCATAACTTTGGATAGAAGAGTCCAAATTGGGCATGCTAACTGTCTAACCGATCAGGTTAAGGTCTAGTATTTTATAAAAATATTAGCTGTCTACAAATCTCCTTTAATCAAAAAGTCAATTCTGGACCCCCTTTTGCCTAGTGTATAGGTAGACCCCGAACCTACTAAAATTCACTAATGCAATTTAAACTTCAAACACCATTACCCTAAGCATTAAAATTGACCCACACATTAAATCAACTAAAATGGATCTTAATTTACTATTATTTGGACTTTAATTAAAACTCCCTCTTTAGACCCATAACAAACCTAGATAGTAGGCAACCTTAACTGACTACCTAGCCTAGGATCTACCTCAGCAACACAGGCCTCTACACACACTGTAGAATTTTTTGCTAGGGCACCACTTCTAGACTTAGGCTAGGCCGGTGTTTACTTTTCTGCTGTGTGCCGAGCTTTTTCTGGATTTTACTGTATGTTGTGATTGAACTGTTGGTGTGTTTGCTTACTTTTACTGCACTCTGGGATGTGATGTGATTGCACGATAGACTAGCCATAAGTTAGGATCGATGTTGATACTAACGATGTCTTCTGTAGGTGGCCATGCTCATGCAGTGCTAAATAAAAAAGGGGGGGGGGCAATAATCATGATTTAAAAATACTAATGATATTTTGTGCAGGTGCTTCAGAAATTGCTCAGCCCCCTTAAATAAATGAGGGATAAATAAAATTATCATTATAAATTACTACATGTGCTCTAGAGCTCGCTTAGCCCTCAAAATGATTAAGAGCATGGCCAAGTGTGGCTGTGATTGAGTACTTTTATTCTCCTATAACTGTTTGTGATATATTAAACTGCTTGGGATAATTTTTATTAGGATAACCTTGCAGGAGAGTCTAGATTTACTATTTTCATTTAGTGTAAATTATTTGTAATTTGGTATAGAGTTGTGAAAGTGCATTTTTAGTGGGGATACTGAGATCCAAAGGTTGGATTCCAAAAAGAAAAGGACACCCAATATGAGGATAGTCCTTTTCTATTTGAGAATCCAAATTTGGATCATTCTACTACCTGAGGTGTCCAAGGAGGCTGAGACCCAAGGAGTCCAAAGCAAAGGAGACCCAAGGAGTCCAAGGAAGCTAAGATCTAAGGAGTCCAAGGAAGAGAAGATCAAGAAAATGAAGACCAAGTGTATCTCACTCAAAGTAACTTGCGTCTGTTCTAGGATTAGAAATCCGGGTTGTTGGCAGTGGTGCCCGACCACTTTATTTTCTGTAGACCCTGGTTTGTAATTAAGGGCAGTTGACCTATGAAAATTTATTAATTGGTTTGGATAATTTTGATGTGTTTTGTTAATGATTGTGCACCTCTAGGGTTGCTTGCTTTTCTTAGTTTCTTGGCGTTTTGCATGCTGCTTTTATTTTAGCCTGAATTTTGTTAGGCTCTCTAAGGACTAAAACTTTTTCTACTCACAACTAATATTTAAAATTTTAAGGTTTAAATAATTTAGAAACTTAACGACTTAGGGAATTGCTGGAATCGTCCGGGGTCGCATGCAAATTATTGCATTTCCGTCTTTCCTTCTGTAAGACACTTCCCCGCCTACGGGTAGAGTCCGGATAATCTAACCTATGAGGATGAGGTGCGGGATGTGGGGAAGCTGAGTCTAATTCTAAATTTTTTTTTATAAGCCTTTTTAAAAGTTCTATTCATACCTGATTTGGAAGCTTTAACTAGCATGCATTGCTTTAGAAACTAACTCAATCAAAATTTTAATTGCATTAGCTCTAGGAGCATTCACCAAACATCAGTCCGTGGCCAATTAGGAAATCCTCTAGACGTCGGTCCTATTTCCAAGAACTATAACCTACCCACCCATCTTTCATAAATGACTGGATAGCTTGGTTTTAAAGTGATTAGGTGGTTAGCTGGCTCCCCCTTCCAGGCCGGGGTAAGTCCAGGTTTTGCATTGCATTAGTTAGGACACGGGTGCTAGTGTTACGTAGAACACTAAACCCATTAGGTTTAGGATTCAAGGCTACTATTATTTCGTAGTATGCCCCATCAGTAGGTGGGTCTTCTATCTTCCAGAAACCATAAGCCCTACATATTCGCGTCACACGGATGACGCCAAATCCATCCTTCTCTCCTGCATGCTCTGAGTGCATGACTTTTAGTTTGTTCTCACTACCTTAGTCCCTCCGGGTGTTGATCTGAGCCGTGCATGTTGACTAAGCCTAGTTGAAACTTTCTTTCCCTTCAAGTAGGATTTCCTAGTCTTCGTCCTATGTACCAATCCCAATTTGGAAAGTATAATGTAGAATCCTTAATCGAGAGTATTCTCGGGCCCCGGTTTGAGATGTAATTAACTACGGGGGCTTGCGCCCGTGGGAAACTGAATCCCACTTTCAAATAAACCCCATTCGAGCTAATGTATCGGGTGGGGGAAACCCGTTGTGATTAGATCGTACATATTGTTATCCATCGGGGTGTGCTAGTGAGAGCCACTATCCTCAATGGCTAATCATATGTGTGATCGAATATGCCCTTCCACTGGCAAATATTGTCTACCATCGCAGGGCGGCGATGTTGTGTCCTCTCGGAGGTCCACAGGTACTACTTTGCTTGAAAGAATAGCATCACGGCACACCTGAAGTGAACTAGTGCATTGGTGTTAAAGCTTTTGTACTGTTGCGGAGTTTGTTGATATGGATTGGTTACTTGGTGAACTGTCACATCTCTTCACTGATAAAATATGACCCTTGAAAGTTACAACTATAATGTCGTGGCACTATGGACATTTGAGCGCTGCGGTGCCCAAGTGAAAAATGGTGCCAAGTTGTAAAATATTGTGGCACTGTGGTATTTAAAAATGGAGAATCTGACACTATCGAGCTAACTTTCTGACATTGCGGCAATGATAATGTTGCAGTGCTATTTGTGTTGCTGCCATAGTACTTGCAAACAGATAACTCAGTGTTGTAATGTTAGAATTGGGGTGTCTCAACGATATTGAAGGTAGCACTATGGAGGTGTTTCGTTGTACGTCGCAGTGCTGTAGGCTCCTAAGAAATTTTTTCATTTTTAAAATTTTCTTCACAAAAATAACTAGAATAATTTATTTTCACTGAAAATAAAATACATAAAATAATATATAATTTACACTTATCACTAAGTAGTCTTCTACAGTCCTTGCGTATCCCAAAATGGAAATTGGAGGAGGTAACAATAAATTTTGCTATGGATTTTTGAAGATCTAGGTAATGCCATGGTACTATTCTAAAAAGTTTACACATTTCATTCTAATCAGATAGACTAATTCTATAGACTAGTTAGCTCAGATATATATGGGATATTATTCGACTACACAATATTCCAAAGCTAATTATCTTTGATTATGATGGTAGGTTTACCTCTAGGTTATGGAGAGGTGTTTAGTAAGGTATGAGTACAATATTATACTTGAGTATAATTTTTCATCCATAGACTAACTGACAGTCTAAAATGACTATCTAAATATTGGAGGATCTTCTTAGATTGTGTGTTTTAGATTTTGGCAAAAGTTGGGAATATTATACTTTTCTAATCGAGTTTGCTTATAATAATAACTACCAATCAAGCATAGATCTGCTCCCTTATGAAGCTCTCTATAGGAGGAAGTGCAAGACACCCTTGCCTTGGATAGATACAGAAGAAAGGAAATTATTAGGGCTAGCTTTGGTGGATGATGCTACAAGAAAGATCTATCTAATATGAGATAGATTTAGAATGGTGCATGATATGCAAAAAAAATATTATGATTTGAAGCAATGGAGTTTATGATAGTTGATTTTATGTATGTTAAGGTTAGCTTAATGAAGCGTGTTAGTAAATTTTATAGAACCAATAAGTTGAGTTTGAGGTATATTGGACCTTTTGAGGTATTGAAAGGATTGATAGTTCCGCTTACAAATTACCATTGCTTGACTACATGTCTGACATACAAAGTGTATTTCATGTGTCTTATCTGAGAAAGTGGGTATCTAATTTTGGAAGCACATTATCCAAAAAAGAAGTTGATGTACGACCAAATCAGAATTACAGGAAAGAACCAAAAAGGATTCTGGCATTTAATGTTAGGAACTTACAAAATAAACAAATTCCAATAGTCAAGATAATGTGGAAGCACATAACTGAAGGAGAAGCTACATTGGAAAAGGAATATGAGATGATACCATAATATCTTGATATGAGTTTTGAAATGTTAAAAATGATTTTTTTCTTAAGGAGGGGACAGTTATGACACTTATAAAGTTAGTAGACCATTCAACCCATTTTGACTAGATCAAATTTAAGGTAATCTATTAAATTTCTATTTTAGAACCTTTCTGTATGTGTCTGAGAATGTTCTAAGTGTATGTGATCTAAAATAGGTCTTGGGGGTCTTTTTACATAATTGAGTGAAGTTTTACTTTGGAGCATCGTGAAGCTAGGTTAGCGGCGCTTCAGCGCTAGTGCTCTTGGGAAAATTAGAAATTAATTTAATGCGATGGTGCTATGGATTCTCTAAGGGAGCACTATGGTGAACAACGTAGGGTGCCACGATCCTAAGCCAAATTTTAATATTTAAAATATCAAAATTCACTATTATATTTAATGCATTTCATTTGAGCTGTCGCCTAGTGATAGAAAGTTAGAGAATCATATAGAAAGAAAGTCCATTTTGAGCTATTTATGGTCATTTTCAGTTGGCGGCCTAGTTTTAATTTTTTTTGGCTTGAGATAGGTTGCATTTTACCTTTCTCAGCTTTTAATAATTCAATAATTTTTAAATTTTCCTGATTAAAAATATAAATTTCTAGTGTTTGAATTGAGATAACTTTTAAATGGGGAAATTTTCATCGAGTAATGAACTTCAAGTATGTTATAGAGAATGCAGTTCTATATATTTAGGTATTTTCCTATTAAATTTTGTCGAGTATTTTTGAAACGCTGCTTTTTAAAACTATAAGAAAATGTGCATGAAAGTTCGAGGAGATTGTAAGACCTCAATGAACTGTCCCTAAGGCACACTAATTTGAAAGCAAAACTTTCACTTTGATGTGAAAGCTAATTAATTTGTAAATAATTATAAAGATGGGGATTACATTCTAATTATCACAACAAAATATTAATCTCAGATTTTCACTAAGTAATTTTCACAGAAAATAAAATACAGGAAAATAAAGTGCAAAAATAAGAATCAGGACAAACACACTAGATTTATAATGGTTTGGTCAAACCATGACCTACATCCACTCTCCAGAGTTCTCCTCTATAGGTATTACACTAAACTCCTTAGAGACTCTCGTTTAGCCCCCACAGTTAGGCGGAGAAGCCCTTATAAACTCTCTTCCACCAACCTGGTACGGTAGAGGATTATACTCCTTTCACCCTCCTAGTGAGGCAGAGAACCTTAACTCCTTTTCCCCCTCCTGATGAGGCAGAGAACCTGTATCACTTTTACCTTCCCCGGTGCGATGGAGTAGCCGCATCTTTTGACATCATAGAGGTCATCTTCCCAAAGCTTCTCTTAAGACAAACCTTGACTCTTGGAGGAACTTAGTTGTAAGTTCATCGGAGCAACCATGTGAAAACCCCCCTCACACTCCTTTAAAGCCCACAAGGATCTTCTCACTCTCTTACAAACTCCACACTTTCTCTCCCTAGCCCAAAGCTCTCTTTTTAAGCTTTCTCCAGAAGAAAATAACTCAATGAATGCTCAAAAGACTCTTACAAAGTCTTATAAGAATGACCAATCATACATTATGATTAGTTTAACTGAAATATATTTTATCCAAGATGAATCGTGGGACGACCAAATATCATCTCTATTGATCGCACACTATGATCAAAATATCAAAATTAAGCAGATTCGATTGATTAATCATAGGATTAAATTAGGTAATATTTTAAACATTGTACAGTACGATTAGGTTCATATAGTATGAATAAAATTACTTTTCAAATTCAATTTTTTGCCTAATTTAATGAATGACAAGGGTTTCTAATTATAACATGTGTAGTACGATGTGGTGTTTATACAGTATGATTAGTTATATTTCAAAATTATTTTTCTAGATAAATAAAATATTTTAATTAATTTATATAATAACTGATCATCCAGTATGATACTGATCATACATTATAATGTATAAAAAAATTAAAATATTTAAAATTATTTTTGCTCCCCCTATGTATGTGTGTATAATCACCTAGCTAGCGTACACCCTTACATGACTTGACTCAAGAAATTAAAAATAAATAAATAAAAATTATAGACTCTTTTAGTATAACCTATTCTACCCCGTCTTGAGCCCTGAATTTTCAAATAATGATGCATGTTGTACCTGAAATGTTAGTTAATGCACAAACAAAAATATTCTAAAAATACTAGAAGAAATAAAGAGGTAATCCGTAATATTTGTTATCATCAAAATCATAAACTCTGAAACCTGAGTTGCAATAATGCATGCATTAAAAATTATATTGTACTATAATTAAACCTTTGAAATATAGTTCTGTACATTTGTTTGATTGAAAAGTGTTTGAGTCTTGAAAAGGTTTAATTATCTTTGGGAGAATTTAATTTCTAAAATTTTGATTTTGAAATTGAATACTTCATTATGAATAATATATCACCTTAGGAGGCAAAAATATTATTCCTTAATAGGCTCAGAATATAAAACTTTGAATTTATCCTGATTATTAAAGTCAACTCAAGGAATGATAACATACGACCATGTGAAAACCCCCCCTCACAATTATAACCATGTGAAAACCCCCCCTCACACTCCCTTAAAGCCCACAAAGATCTTCTCACTCTCTTACAAACTCCACCCTTTCTCTCCCTAGCCCAAAGCTCTCTCTTCAAACTTTCTCCAGAAAAAAATAACTCAATGAATGCTCAAAAGACTCTTACAAAGTCTTATGAGAATGACCAATCATACAGTATGATTAGTTTAACCGAAATACAGTTTGTCCAAGATGAATCATGGGATGACCAAATATCATCTCTATTGACCGCACAGTATGATCAAAATATCAAAATTAAGTAGATTCGATTGATTAATCATATGATTAAATTAGACAATATTTTATACATCGTACACTCATATAGTACAAATAAAATTACTTTTCAAATTCAATTTTTTGCCTAATTTGATGAATGACAGGGGTTTCTAATTATAATAAATCGTCCAGTATGATGTGATGTTCATACAGTATGATTAGTTATATTTCAAAATTATTTTTCTATATAAATAAAATATTTTAATTAATTTATATAATAACTGATCATCCTGTATGATATTGATCATACAGTATAATGTATAGAAAAATTAAAATATTTAAAATTATTTTTGCTCCCCCTATGTGTGTGTGCATAATCACTTAGCTAGTATATACTCTTATAGGACTTGACTCAAGAAATTAAAATAAAATAAATAAAAATTATAGTCTCTTTTAGTATAATCTATTCTACCCCATCTTGAGCCCTGAATTTTTAAATAATGGTGCACGTGTACCTGAAATGTTAGTTAACACACAAATAAAAATGCTCTAAAAATACTATGAGAAATAAAGAGATAATCAGTAATATTTGTTATCATCAAAATTATAAACTCCAAAACTTGAGTTACAATAATGCATGCATTAAAAAATTATATGTTACGACTCGGGCTCACGAGTTCTTGTTTTGATGATAACAAACATTATGGCTCACATCTCCTAATATTTGGAAGGTATATTTATTTGTGTGTATACTAACATTTCAGGAAACAACATGTACCATCCAACAAAGAATTAAGGCTCAAGAATGGGTAGAATAGGTTATGATGTGTGATTCTTATAATTCTCATTTGATGTGCTTTTTGATTTTTTGAGTCAAGTACTGTAAGGGTGTATGCTTGCTTGTGATCATGTGCACACATTCTCAGGGGGAGTGAGATTTGTCAAAACTAGAAGTTCAACTTTTGAATAAATCATACTGGATAATTTAGATCATCTAGGATGATTTGTTCATTGAACTAATCATCCCGGATGATATTTATATCATCCTAGATGATCCAATATGATCTCAAAACCCTAGCCGCCATAATAATTTAAGATTTTAAGTTCAGTTTTTGGTCTAATCGTCAAGGACGATCCATATCGTACTGGATGATCTATGATAATGTTGCCTAAATTAATCCTATGATTAGTCAATAAAATTTGCTTAATTTGATATTCTAATCATTGTGGATGATCTTATAATCATCCTGGACAATTAGTGAAAATTTGAACATATAGTCCAAGTGATCGTCCTTGACTATCAGGTCAAATTCTACACATCATCCTGGACGATCCTGCGATCGTCCTGGATAATTTTTTGTGACAAAATTGAGTTTTTAGGAATATCTGAAGTCATCTTTTGGAGCACATCATCCTGGACAATCCTGCGATCGTCCTGGACGATCTTTGCCGCTAGAATTGATTTGGAAGGGTTTTTGGAGCTCTCTTTTTAAGCTTTCTCAAGGCACTTGATAGTTGTCTTTGGCAGCTATTGAGGCTTTATTTCTTTTGGAGAAAACTTGAAGAGAGAGCTTGAAAGGGAGAGAGGAAAGGGTGGAGTTTGAGAGGGAGAAGTGCCTTGGAAGGGGGATTTTTGAGGGAGTGTGAGGGGCTTCGCACGGTTGCTCCAGTAAGCTTGCACCTAAGTACCATCAGATTCAAGGCTCATCTTAAAGGAAGTTTTGGAAAGAAGAAGATCTCTTTAGTGTCGAAGGACCCGGCTACTCCGCCGCACCGGGGAAGGTACGTGAAAGTGATTTTGTAAGGGCTTCTCCTCCTTGCTGTGGGGGCTAAAGGAGAGTCACTAAAGGTGTAGTGCAATACTCGGAGGGTGCCTCCGAGGAGTGGAACATAGGTCAGGTTGGACCGAACCACTATAAATCTGGTGTGTTCTTTCTGATTATTTTCTGCATTATATTTTACTGCGATTAACTACTTGGGTGAAATCTGTAATTAATCTTTTTATTATTGATTTAATTTGTTTTCACTGTAAGATATAAAAATATTTTTATTTTTATTTAAAGAAATTTTTAAACATCAAATTCACCCCCTCTTGGTTAGCCTTGGGACTAGTTCACATGGGCTTAACATCCATATCAAACATTCAAGTGGTATCAGAGCGAGATTCATAAAATCTAGTTTTGAAAAACTTTTGAATTTGATGCATGGCTAACTTTAGAAATAGAAACATCGCTGAAGGTTATTCCATTACTAGACCACCTTTATTTGAAAATATTACTTTTAATTTTTGGAAAATTCACATGTGTACTTTCTTGAAATCAATAGATTATCGCTGTTGACCTCGTTTTCCCAAGCTTTTCCCTCGAGCACCTTTGGTCGACTAAGTTAGACTTTTTCAAGCCTAATTTGATTCAGTTTGACGCCGATCTAGGTCCGATTGTGCCTATTCAAGCCTCATTTCATTAAATCTACTTGATAGAAGTCCAATCAAACTTGAATCGAGCCGAAATTGGGTCAAATTATACCCGACAAAGTTTAAATAGCCTTGATCGATGTGCTCTGATCGCGTTAAGTTTGATTTGGTTCGAGCCATCATTCTATTTAAATTTTAATTACTTTAATTCGATCCAACCCGACTGGACCGAAATTAACCTGGGCCGAACTGAATCGGATCTGATTTTGAATTCAATTTTAATTTAATGCATTTAAATTTTACTCTAATTAATGTTTTATTAACTTCCTAAATAATTCTAATTGATTTCCTAAAATCAGGATCTGCATTTATGACTACAATCGGGATTCAGTGGGGATTAGACCATTAACGAGCGACGATTAAAGGAAGGATTTTTGGAAGGTGGCGGGATTCTGATTTGGGGTGGCATTGGCACTCCTCTCGTTCTCTCTCGGTTTAGGCACGACGCCAAAAGGCAGAATTCCCCCGGTTCCCCTTTGGTTCGGACAGCTCCTTGCAAGACTGCTCTCCGCCTGATTCGTGCAAGCCAAGACTCTCCACCTCCTTAGGATCGGGAAGGACCCCAGAATCTGGTCGGGCTTCAGTTCGCAAATCCCAGGCGACGACCCCTCTCGTCCCTCTAGCTCCCTTGCCCGAAGACCCCAGGAAGAGGCCGCAAGCCTTGTCGCCTCCCTTCCCTAGCTCGAATCCAGACCAAGGCCAGTTCACTTGGCACGCTCTAGGAGCCTGAATCCGATCTTCCCGTCATGTTCGCGAGTCATAGGTAAAGCCGAAGCTCGTTTGCAACTTGCTCTAGCTGAACCGCATCTTCTGCTCGCAGGTATAGGCCTCCCCCCCACTTTCTTCCTTTCTCCTCCTTCCTCTTCTTTTTTTCTTCCTCTTCTTCTTCTTCTTCCTCATCTCTTTCTTCATCTCATTCTTTCTCTTCCTAATCTTCTTCTCCATCTCCTTCTAAACATGTTTCTCCACTTTCTTCTCATTCTCTATTTGGCAATAAATGATGGGGTTAATTCCATTTTGAGATAGAATGGTGTTAATTTGTTCTTGCTGTACTTATGGGAATTAGTGACCCACGGTTTGAAACTTTCCATGCATCAAAACAGAATATGTGTAGGAAGAGGGTGCTAAGATTCATATTTCCTTCTTTCAATTTTGAATGACAATAGGATATGCTTGATGAAACTATGTTCTCGTTATAGGATTTTGGGAGTTTGAAATGCATGCATTCTTTAAAATATATGATGGTCTGTGATCTCTTGAACTATCTTTTGCTACAAAAAACAGGGAAGTTGATTTTTATCATCATAAAAAAAAATTTTGATATTTAGTATGCCTTTGTCATTGTTATAGGTGACAAGAGCCCTTGCCATTGTTGTTGTTAACAAGATCATTAAATATTTTGAGAGGGTTATTGTGTGGATCATGAGGAATTTTGTGTAGAATTGATTGGATGAGTTCAATCAAGCATAGGTGTAAATCATACTTCTTCATGCTAGCTTGTTTCATGTGGCTTTGCAAAGATTGCACTTCAGGTGTTTGTAAAAATGCCTATTGGAAATAATACAAGTTTTTTTTTTGGTCAAGAGGATGTGTTGGGCAAGTGTAGTTTTGCTTTGTTTAGATATCCTAATTTCGTTTGGTTAGTTTGATCTTGTTGGAGAATCATGATTAGGGGAATATGATTATCTCCCATTTCCCTTGCTTGCGATATTAAATGACGGATGTGGCTAGCATATTTGTTAATATCGTGTTGGAAGTCTTCAGTAGATTTGATCATGAGATGATGATGCAGTTTTGCTTGTTAAAAAGGAGATATATGTGAATGATTTGGCTTTTTGAATGGTTTGGTTTCAAGAGCAAAAATCTTGATGTTTAGTATTCTAGTTCCTGTTCATAATTTGCACATAGACCTTGATGCTTTGTTATGATTTATGCAAAGGAAACCTTTAAGTTATTTTATGCAGCAAACTTGTTTGGGATTCATGTCATGCTATGCAACCTCCTATGTGTAATTTGTAAAAGATCATAAAAGGTTGTGATTTTCTTTATTTAAAAAAAAAGAGGTGCATCCCTTTATCAAAAAAAAAAAAAAGGAGAGTGCATGTAAAATGTTTGTGTTAATGTTTATTGAGGAAATAATGTAAGTTTTTTTTTTATATAAGAAAGAGAAAGAGCAAGCATAGTTCTACTCTATGCACAATACATGAGTTCCTGTGATATGTCCTTTCAAAGAGTCTTCAATCACCATTTGTAAATGACTTGTTTAGTTATTCCTCTTTGTATAGCATTGATAAAAAGCATAAAAAAAAAAGGGAATGAGCATCTGTGTTGATTTTGAGTTGTGGCTGACTTGTCTTTCTCATCGTTGCTTATGATAAAATAACATGTCTCTTATGATAGAATAATATGCTTGCTTTCGTTTTTGGAAACTTTTGAACATAGGCATGCTCCTCTAAATATTATGCCTAAGTAATGGATCGGTCAAAGTTGTTTGCCGGGATTTGATCTATGTAATTTTATGGTAATCTCTTTGAATCAATTCCTTAGTGACTTCAGATCTTTAAGAACTACTGGTTTTCATTCTTTGAAAGGGGAATACAAATAGTTTATCTAGTGGAATGGGAGACTTGCTATCCACTGAAGCTAGCTTTTTTTTTGTGACATTTGGAAGGTTAAAAAAAAAAACGGCTCATATGGAGAGAAACTCTATGTGATGGGTTCTTGAAAATTTGCACCATGAGCATTGAGAATAGTAATGTTGCTTACATCTAACTTTGGAGAACCATCATAGTAAAGAGATGCTCATGTACCTTTTTTTTTTTGAATCTTGAATTTTCTACACTTGTTTAATTTTTATATGGCAGTCATGTAGATAATCACGTTGGAAACTGTTGGAGCATTTTATATTTAGAGTGCAAGCTTTGTGAGCGTTTCTTTTCAAAGTATATTGGAGGGAATGCGTATATTGTGATATTGAATTGAATGTGAGCATTTTAATAAATTGATTTAAAGGGCTTTTACATGAATTGATTTCTTTCCTTTGGATACTTGGTGGGTTAAATTTGCATGTTTTATATTGAATAGTTTTCTTTGAGCTTTAGAAGGGGTTTCAAGCTTTATGTTAGAAAGTCTTATGGATGATCTTGCGTTGGAGAGTTTCATGATTCCCTTTATTGTTGAAAGCCTTATAAAAAAAAATCTTTGTGAATCATTTTTGTTATCCTTTTTGCATCGAAAGATTGTGGTGGGTTTCATATATGAAACTTTTATGTTTTGTTTTGTTTGAAAGGTTATACAAGTTGTTTAGGGGATTTGGGACCTTATGAAGTATTTTGTGTTTGAAAAGCTTGATTGTTAAAAGGCTTTCTCAGTTCTCCTTTCATGAACAAGTTTTCTTTCTCATATTTGTATTTGATTCCAAGATGAGTTTAAAAAAAGTGTATAGTGGGGGCATATTTGAGTTCAAAGTTGAAAGTCCTTTTCTTGGGTTTTGGATTTTAAGATTGGCTTTCTTCTTTGCTATTTCGAGTTTTATATGAGAAGTGATTTGGGTCATTGTGTCAAATATTTCGATTGCTTTCTTAAAACGTGGGAACATCAAATAGCATCAAAAATCCCCTCTTGTTTGCATTTGACATTAAATGTTGAATGGGAATAAGGGTGGGGCAAAGGCATGTTTGGACTTTGACAGGGCATGCTTATCAATGAGATGCTAACATTCCTTAAAAATAATAAATAAATACTATTTTTGAAACAATGTGGGGAGTTCTTAAAATTTGGCCAGTCCTGGAGAGAAAACAGCCAAGTTAACATCCAGACAAAAAAAAGGTATGTTTTTTTATTTAATAGCACTTTATTTTGATTATCTACATAATGAACGTGATCCTGCTCTCATACAATTTTCTTTCTTTTCTTTATTCTCTTGCGAGGTACCTGTGGGAAAGCAAAGAAGGAGCTTTAAGGAGCACTAGACGAAGGAGCTTGGACAATCGGATCCGAGCATCAGTCGCCCCCATTCATTCTGGTGGGGGTGCTACGGGCGATACCACCGGGTCATAGCCCCCGGTGTTGTGAGTTTTTCTTAAAACTTAGATAGCCTCTAGGGAGCCCATCTATGTGTACGTTCCCCTACCTTTAGGGCCTTGTAGAAACTTCAATTCTTATGTAATTTTCTTCTTTTATTTTATTTTATTTTAGATCCCTAAACCCACTTACATATATACGAGTGCCTAAAGGGTTGAAAATAAAAATCTCTTTTCATTTCCTACAACACTAGTGACACCTAAGGACAAAAATTAAGAACTGAGTCTTAGAAAACTTAGACTTAGGATGCATGCTCCTTTAGAATAGAGACATAAAATATAAAAACTTAGTGACATATTACCCTAAGATTAGTTTGCTTTAATTCATTAATAATTAATCAATAAGACTAATTATAATTTGAATTAAAAGATTCAAATCCTTGACTCTCAATCAAACTACAACCAACATACCTAATCACTAGGAGGTAAATTTTGAACACGAATTTGAATTAAATCTCACTAATTTATTTACCATCCTTTAATTAAATATTAACTAAATAAAAATCATCAATACAAACTTAAATTCAAAGGAGTTATAAAATTGGAAAAACAAACCTAACTCAAAACTAAAATACTTATAATACCCAAACTTTGAAAATTCATAACTAATTATAGAAAAATCCAAATCAAGTAAATTAAAAAGCACTCAACTCTAATTAAAGTCTATTATTTAATAAAAATATTAACTTTCCAAAAATCAACCTAATTTGAAAAGTCAACTCTCCGGTCAACCAAAGTTCAATAACTAAGGCCCGAAACTCCTAAAAATTATAACTCTGCCTAGAAAACTCCAAATCCAACAAACTAACAGTCTAATTACTTGCGGTAAGGTCTAGTATTTAATAAAAATACTAACTCCCATAGACCCAACCTGTTTCTAATAATGACCTTTTTGAACCCTCTTAACCTAGCGGATAGGTAGACCCCAGACCTTCTAAAACTCGCTAATACAACTTAAACTTTAAAGATCACTACCATAACTATTAAAATAGATCCACAAACTAAACTAACTAAAAATGGACCCTAATTTACTAATATTTGAACTTTAACCAAATCCTCCTTTTCAAACCTTCAATAAATGTTAACTCAAAGTAACTTGAACTAACTACCCAATATAGGACCTATCCAATACCACACAAACTTTCTACACACACGTAGAATTGATTGCTAGGGCACCACCTTTAGATGTAGGTTAGGCCGACGTTTTCTTTCTCAGTTATTTTCTGTGTTGTGATCGCTCTTGCATGTGACACGTGTGTTGTTTGTGTTGACTTGCTGTGAGTGTTTATTTTATTACTGCACCGTATTTTATCTGTAATGTGATTGCTTGTGCGTTAGATCTACCCCTAGGCTAGGGACGTTTTATACTGTCTCAGTCTTATGCAGGTGGCCACGCTCATGCAGCGCTAAAATAAAGGGGGCTAAATTAATAATCATTATCATAAATAAATGCTTACTACAGGTGCTACAGAATGCTTAGCCCCCAAATGGATAAGAGTGTGGCCAAGTGTGTTTACTTTTCTGCACTAATATAACTGCTTGTGATGTAATATATTAAACTGCTTGAGATTTTCATTAGGATAACCTTGCAGGTTCAGTCTGGGTCTAGATTTTTATTTTTTATAATGTAATTTATAATTCATATCGAGTTGTGAAAGTCTTTAAAGGCAAGGCATTTCAAATACTCGGTACCCAAAGAGAAAAAGAAAGTCCTTTCACAGGGAATTTCTTATTCATTTGGGTACCCTTCCGGGGAACGATCCGAACGAGGGCGATCTGAAGGAAGAAGATCAGAGGGGAGGCGATCCACTCGAAGACAAATACTTGAGATGAAATGCCTTGCATTTAAGACTTGCGTCATTCAGTAGGATTAGAATCCATGATGTTGTCGGTGGGGCCTGGCCACCATTACTTTTCTGCAGACCCTGGGTTGTACTTTTACGGCACTTGTCGTGGACTGTGGACTCTTTCTTACTCTACTCTGTGGATTTATATTAATGTGTTTATTTTGTGTGCGCAGTAGAAATTGCCTGCTTTTCTTAGGTGTTCTTCTTGCATGTGCTTGGCTTGATTTTGCCAGGCTCTTTAGGGATAAAATTTTTCTACTCGTAATTAATATCTAAAATTCTAAGAATTAAATAACATAGAAACTTAACGACCTAGGGAATAGCCGGAATCATCCGGGGTCGCATGCATATCAATGCATTCTCTCCCTCCTTGCTATAAGACACTTCCCCGCCTGCGGGTAGAGTCCAGATAATCCGACCTATGAGGATGAGGTGCTGGATATGGGGATGTCTAGTCTTTTCTAAAAAACTATTTTTTATAAGCCTTTTTAAAATTCTATGCATAATTGATTTGAGATCGTTAACCAGCATGCATTGCATTAGAAACAAATTAAATTAAAATTTTAATTGCATTAGTCTTAGGAGCATACACCCTACATAAGTCCAGGGCCAATTAGGAAACTCTCTAGACGTCGGCCCTACTTCCGATAACCAAACTACCTACCCATCTTTCATAAAGACTTAGATAGCATGGATTTTATACGATTTGGTGGTTAGCTAGCTTTCCTTTTCAGGCAGGATATAAGCCCAGAATGCATTAGTTAGGACACGGGTGTTAGTATTACGTAGAATACTAAACCCATTAGATTTAGGATTCAAGGCTACTATTGTTTCGTAGTATGCCTCATTAGTAGGTAGGTCTTCTGTCTTTCAGAGACCATAAACCCTATATATCCACGTCACACGGATGATGCCACCTCCATCCTTCTCTCCTGCATGCTTCGAGTGCATGATTTACATATTTTCTCCAGTTTCTTCTCACTACCTTAGTCCCTCCGGATGCTGATCTGAGCCGTGCATGTTGACTAAGCCTAATTGAACCTTTCTTTCTCTTTGAGTAGGATTTCCTAGTCTTCGCCCTATGTGCCAATCTCAATTTGGAAAGTATAATATATAATCCTTAATCGAGAGTATTCTCAGGCTCCAGCTTGAGATGTAATTAACCACGGGGGCTTGCGCCCGTGGGAAACTGAATCCCACTCTCAAATAACCCCATTCGAGCTAATGTATCGGGTGGGGGAAACCCGTTGTGATTAGATCGTACATGTTATTATCCATCGGGGTGTGCTGGTGAGAGCCACTATCCTCAATGGCTAATCATATATGTGATCGAATCTGCCCTCCCATTGGCACCAAATACTGTCTCCCTTCGCGGGGCGACGGTGTTTGTCTGTGTCCTTTCGGAGGTCCACAATCGCATGTGGCATATAATTCCAACTGGTTATTCTATACCGTCATGTATTGTAGATGGAATCAAAATTGATATTCCTTTTTTTGAATGAAATAGAGTAGATCAGATCAATGCTCAATTAAATGCTAAATATTTAAATTATTTTTTCTGTGCTTTAAATTCTGATGATTGCATGATAATATTTACATGTACTACTGGCAAAGTAATTTGGGATAAATTATGCATTACATACGAAGGAACTAGTGAAGTTAAGCAATCTAAGTTGAATATTCTAATGCATGATTATAAACTTTTTAGCATGAAACCTTATGAGATAATCTTAAACAAGTATAATGGTTTACTCAAATTGTGACATCATTACATGATTTATGTAAAGAATTTTCAAACTTTGAAAATATCAATAAAATTCTATATTACCTGCTTGATAAGTTTGATGCCAAAGTTATTGCTATTTGTGAATCAAAAAAGTTAAACGAATATTCTATTGATAATTTGATTCGCACACTCATTGCCTACGAGTAAGATTTGGGTCAAAAGCTTTTGGATGCAGGTGAAACTATAGTACTGAAAGCTGAAGACATTGAGGAAAGCAACTCAAAGTACAAGCATCAACATCAATAAAAATGGAACAAAGATAAAAAAGATAAAAATATAAAGATTTATTCTGATGTTATTTGCTTTGGATGTAGGAAACCTGGACATATGAAAAATTAGTGCCTGAACTTAAAAACCCTTCCTCAAAAGGAAAAGGGTAAGCTAAGCAAATTGTATTAAGGGCAAATAATACAAAGCAAAAAATCTTTTGAGCAGACCTAGCTTCTGAATCATCAGATCAGGAGCGAGATGATATGAATTAATATTTTTCTTGTATTTATTTTTATGTTTTTACTTTTGTTGTTTGTGATTTTTATTCGTTGTATTTTCTATGTTTTATTATTTTTTGTTTTTCTTTTAATTTTTTTAAAAATTAGTTTCTTTGTTGTTTTAGTTGTTTCTTTGATCAGCACACACATATCACTTTTTATTTCATTTACACATTAAAAAATCAAAATTATATTTCAAAGATCATATTTTCTAAAAATGGAAAATTTACCTCCTCTTTTTTTAAAAATTCTATATAAGTTGTGGTCGATTTCTCTAAAATCAAGCAAAGGAAGGAAACTCATGATTTTATCCTCCATCTTATTTCTTTTTGTTAGGTTATTTCACTTTTGATTTAAAATCTATTTTAAATTATAAATTAATTTTTAAAATTAAAACTTTTTTTATCTCCCAATATTTTATCTATCTCATAGGAATCTTTTGCAAATTATTGAACCAACTTCAAAATTATCTTATTGAGGTTGTTCGTCTTTATCAAAAGAATAAGATTTGCTGATTTTAAAGATTTAGAAAGGAAGATAAATTATAAAAATTAAAAGATGCGCAATATCGCCAAAAATGGAAGGATACACAAAGTGTATCAAAAATCAAAAGATGTGCAATATCGCCAAAAATAAATGGATACACAAAGTGTATCAAAAATCAAAAGATGTGCAAAGAGTGCCAAAATGAAAAAAGACACAAAATGAGCCCATAAAAAGTTAGCTTCCCTTCTCGTAAATCTCTAAAGTTTAGAAAACCTATGTCTTTTTGATAAGTTCGTTATTTGAGCTTGAAAATCAAGATTTTTGATTCATTACTTTGCATTAATCTTCTATTAAATATATTTCATGAAAGGAGTTCTGAAAAAATTTTGTTTCCTCATCTAATTTGTTCCTTGATTTAGATATTATCTTAAAAAGTTTTTTAGCCTTTTTAAAATCTGAGCTTGGATTGATAATTTTTGAATCTCTAACCTTTTTGGGTTATGAGTAGTCAATTCATATCTTACTAAGCTTCTGGATAAAATCAAGAGGTGACTTTCTCATTACAAGAAAATTCTTGATCTTTTAAAATATTTTTTCATTTTTTTTAACCAGATCAGGGACAGTGTTTGATCTTTTAGTCTATTTTTTCTATTTTATTTTTTTTATGCTCATCTTATTTTTGATAATGTCAAAGGAGGAGAACATACTATTTTATTTGTGAAGTTTATTTTTACTTGTTGTATTTGTATATTTTTTTTAAATAAAAAAAGAGATTTCTCCCTATTTTAAAAAGTCCTTTCTTAGTGAGGGGGAGATTAGGAGAAAATGCTGTTTGTTCGTAAATTCAACCAGTAATGTTTGCCATCATCAAAAAGGGGGAGATTGTTACAACTCGGGCTCACGAGTTCTTATTTTGATGATAACAAATATTATGGCTCACATCTCCTAATATTTGAAATGTATATTTATTTGTGTGTATACTAACATTTTAGGAAATATCATGCACCATCTAACAAAGAATCAAGGCTCAAGAACGGGTAGAATAGGTTATGATATGTGATTCTTATAATTCTCATTTGATGTAATTTTTAATTTTTTGAGTCAAATCCTGTAACGGTGTATGTTTGCTTGTGATCATGTACACACATTCTCAAGGGGAGTGAGATCTGTCAAAACCAAAAGTTTAACTTTTGAATAAATCATACTGGATAATTTTAGATCCAACAGGATGATCTGTTTGTTGAACTAATTGTCCTAGACGATCCAATATGATCTAAAAACCCTAATCGCCATAATAATTTAGGCAAGATTTTAATTTCAGTTTTTGGTCTAATCGTCCAGGATGATCCATATCGTATTGGATGATCTATGATAATGTTGCCTAAATTAATCCTATGATTAGTCAATAAAATATACTTAATTTGATATTCTAATCATTGTGGACGATCTTATAATCATCCTGAACGATTAGTGTAAATTTGAACATATTGTCCAAGTAATCATCCTAGACTATCAGGTCAAATTCTGCACATCATCCTGGACGATCCTGCGATCGTCCTGGATGATTTTTGGCGACAGAATTGAGTTTTTAGGATTTTTTGAAGCCGTCTTTTGGAGCACATTATCCTGGACGATCCTGCGATCATCCTGGACGATTTTTGTCTCCAGAATTGATTTGGAAGGATTTTTGGAGCTTTCTTTTTAAGCTTTCTCAAGGCACTTAAGAGGTGTCTTTCGCAGCCATTGAGGCTTCGTTTCTTTTGGAGAAAACTTGAAGAGAGAGCTTGAAAGGGAGAGAGGAAAGGGTAGAGTTTGAGAGGGAGAAGAGCCTTGGAAGGGGGATTTTCAAGGGAGTGTGAGTGGGTTCACACGGTTGCTCCAGCAAGCTTGCACCTAAGTACCATCGAATTCAAGGCTTGTCTCGAAGGATGTTTTGAAAAGATGAAGATCTCTTTGGTGTCGAAGGACCCGGCTACTCCGCCGCACCGGGGACGGTACGTGGAAGTGATTTTGTAAGGGCTTTTTCTCCTTGCTGTGGGGGCTAAAGGAGAGTCACTAAAGGTGTAGTGTAATACTCGGAGGGTGCCTCTGAGGAGTTGACATAGGTCAGGTTGGACCAAACCACTATAAATCTGGTGTGTTCTTTCTGATTATTTTCTGTATTATATTTTACTGCGATTAACTACTTGGGTGAAATCTGTGATTGATTTTTTTATTATTGATTTAATTTATTTCTGCTACAAGATATAAAAAGATTTTTTTTTATTTAAAAAAGTTTTTAAATATCCAATTCACCCCCCTCTTGGTTAGCCTCGGGACTAGTTCACAAGGGCTTAACATCCCTATCAAACTTTCAAGTGGTATTAGAGTGGGATTCATAAAATTTAGTTTTGAAAAACTTTTGAATTTAATCCATGGCTAACTTTGGAAATAAAAACATCGATGAAGGTTATTCCATTACTAGACCACCTTTATTTGAAAATATTACTTTTAATTTTTGGAAAATTCACATGTCTACTTTCTTAAAATTAATAGATTATCGCATGTGGCATATGATTCAAAATGGTTATTCTGTACCGTCATATATTGTAGATGAAATCAAAATTGATATTCCTTTTTTTGAATGGAGTAGAGTAGATCTGATCAATGCTCAATTAAATGCTAAATGTTTGAATTATTTTTTCTGTGCTTTAAATTCTGATGATTGCATGATAATATCTACATATACTACTGACAAAGAAATTTAGGATAAACTATGCATTACATATGAAGGAACTAGTGAAGTTAAGCAATTTAAGTTGAATATTCTAATGCATGATTATGAACTTTTTAGCATGAAACCTTATGAGACGATCTTAGACATGTATATTAGATTTACTCAAATTATGACATCATTACATGCTTTAGGTAAAGAATTTTCAAACTTTGAAAAGATAAATAAAATTCTATGTGTTGCGGAGATGAGGATGCTTAGGTGGATGAGTGGATTTACTCTTAGAGACAGGATACGAAATGAGCATATACGTGAAAAGGTTGGAGTAGCTCCAGTGGAGGATAAGATTAGAGAGAGTCACCTTAGATGGTTTGGTCACATAAAACGGCGGCCTTCCGATGACCCAGTTAGGAAAGTAGAGGTATTAGATTTGACTTATGTTAAGAAAGATAGAGGTAGACCTAAAAAGACTTGGTTAGAAAATATTAGAAATGATCTTTCTCTATTAGATTTAAATGAGAATTTGACTTTGAACCGGACACAATGGAGAAAAAGGATTCATGTTGCCGACCCCACGTAGTGGGACAAAGGCTTGTTATTGTTGTTGTTGTTGTTGTTGTTGCCTGCTTGATAAGTTTGATGCCAAAGTTGTTGTTATTTATGAATCAAAAAAGTTGAACGAATATTCTATTGATAATTTGATTGGCTCACTTATTGCCTACAAGCAAGGTTTGGGTCAAAAGCTTTTAGATGCAGGTGAAACTATAGTACTGAAAGCTGAAGACATTGAGGAAAGCGACTCAAAGCATAAGCATCAACATCAACAAAAATGGAACAAAGGTAAAAAATGTAAAAATATTAAGATTTCTTCTGATGTTATTTGCTTTGGATGTAGAAAACCTGGACATATGAAAAATTAGTGCCCGAACTTAAAAACCCTTCCTCAAAAGGAAAAGGGTAAAGCTAAGCAAATTATAATAAGGGCAAATAATGCAAAGCAAAAAATCTCTTGGGAAGACTTAGTTTGTTTTTGTATTTTTACTTTTGTTATTTGTGATTTTTATTCGTTGTGTTTTTTATGTTTTATTATTATTTTTTTTTCTTTTAAATTTTTTAAAAATTAGTTTCTTTGTTGTTTTAGTTGTTTCTCTGATCAGTACACACATATCACTTTTTATTTTATTTACATTTAAAAAAATTAAAATTATATTTCAAAGATCATATTTTCTAAAAATGGAAAATTTACCTCCTATTTTTTTAAAAATTATATGTAAGTTGTGGTTAATTTCTCTAAAATCAAGCAAAGGAAGAAAACTCATGATTTTGTCTCTCCATCTTATTTCTTTATGTTAGATTATTTTACTTTTGATTCAAAATCTATTTCAAATTATAAATTAGTTTTTAAAATTAAAACTTTTTTCATCTCCCAATATTTTGTCTATCTCATAGGAATCTTTTACAAATTCTTGAACAAACTTCAAAATTATCTTATTCAGGTTGTTCATCTTTATCAAAAGAATAAGATTTGCTGATTTTAAAGATTTAGAAAGGAAGGTAAATTACAAAAATCAAAAGATGTGCAATATCGCCAAAAATGAAAGGATACACAAAGTGTATCCAAAATTAAAAGATGCGCAATATCGCTAAAAATAAATGGATACACAAAGTGTATCAAAAATCAAAAGATGCATAAAGAGCACCAAAATGAAAAAAGACACAAAATGAGCCCACAAAAAGTTAGCTTCCCTTCTTGTAAATCTCTAAAGTTTAAAAAATCCATGTCTTTTTTATAAGTTCGTTACTTGAGCTTAAAAATCAAGATTTTTAATTCATTACTTTGCATTAATCTTCTATTAGATATATTTCATGAAAGGAGTTTTGAAAGATTTTTGTTTCCTTATCTAATTTGTTCCTTGATTTAGATATTATCTTAAAAAGTTTTTTAGCCTTTTAAAACCTGAGCTTGGATTGATAATTTCTGAATCTCTAACCTTTCTGGGTAATGAGTAGTCAATTCATACATTACTAAACTTTTAGATAAAATCAAGAGGTGACTTTCACATTACAAGAAAATTTTTGATATTTCAAAATAATTTTTCAAAATTTTTTTAACCAGATCAGGGACCGTGATTGATCTTTTAGTCTATTTTTTCTATTTTATTTTTCTATGCTCCTCTTCTTTTTGATAATGTCAATGGGGGAGAACGTACTATTATATTTGTGAAGTTTATTTTTACTTATTATATTTGTATAGTTTTTTTAAATAAATAAAAAAAATTTCTCCCTATTTTAAATAGTCTTTTCTTAGTGAGGGGGAGATTAGGAGAAAATACTTTTTATTTGCAAATTTAACCAGTAATATTTGCCATCATCAAAAAGTGAGAGATTATTACGACTCAGGCTCACGAGTTCTTATTTTAATGAAAACAAATATTATGGCTCACATCTCCTAATATTTGGAATGTATATTTATTTGTGTGTATACTAACATTTCAGAAAACAGCATGCACCATCCAACAAAGAATCAAGGCTCAAGAACGGGTAGAATAGGTTATGATGTGTGATTCTTATAATTCTTATTTGATGTACTTTTTGATTTTTTGAGTCAAGTCCAGTAAGGGTGTATGCTTGCTTGTGATTATGTACATACATTCTCAGGGGGAGTGAGATCTGTCAAAACCAAAAATTCAACTTTTGAATAAATTATACTGGATAATTTTAGATCATCCAGGATGATCTGTTCATTGAACTCATCATCCTGGATGATATTTATATCATCCTGGATGATCCAATATGATCTCAAAATCCTAGTCGCCATAATAATTTAGGCAAGATTTTAAGTTCAGTTTTTAGTCTAATGGTCCAGTACGATCCATATCATACTGGATAATCTATGATAATGTTGCCTAAATTAGTCTTATGATTAGTCAATTAAATCTATTTAATTTGATATTCTAATCATTGTGGATGATCTTATAATCATCCTCGACGATTAGTGCAAATTTGAACATATCGTCCAGGTGATCATCCTGGACTATCAGGTCAAATTCTGCACATCGTCCTGGACGATCCTGCGATCGTCCTGGATGATTTTTGGCACTAGAATTGAGTTTTTAGGGTTTTTCGAAGCTGTCTTTTGGAGCACATCGTCCTGGACGATCCTGCGATAATCCTGGATGATCTTTGCCACCAGAATTGATTTGGAAGGGTATTTGGAGCTCTCTTTTTAAGCTTTCTTAAGGCACTTGATAAGTGTCTTTGGTAGACATTGAGGCTTCATTTCTTTTGGAGAAAACTTAAAGAGAGAGCTTGAAAGGGAGAGAGGAAAGGGTTGAGTTTGAGAGGGAGAAGAGCCTTGGAAGGAGATTTTCGAGGGAGTGTGAGGGAGTTCACACGGTTGCTTCGGCAAGCTTGCACCTAAGTACCATCAGATTCAAGGCTCGTCTCGAAGGAAGTTTTGGAAAGAAGAAGTTCTCTTTGGTGTCAAAGGACCTGGCTACTCCGCCGCACCGGGGAAGGTGGAAGTGATTTTATAAGGGCTTCTCCGCCTAGCTGTGGGGGCTAAAGGCGAGTCACTAAAGGTGTAGTGCAATACCTGGAGGGTGCCTCCAGGGAGTGGACGTAGGTCAGGTTGGACCGAACTACTATAAATCTGGTGTGTTCTTTCTGAATATTTTTAGCATTTTATTTTACTACGATTAACTACTTGGGTGAAATCTATGATTGATCTTTTTATTATTGATTTAATTTGTTTTCGTTGTAAGATATAAAAAGATTTTTCTTTTTATTTAAAGAAGTTTTTAAATATCCAATTCACCCCCTCTTGGTTAGCCTTAGGACTAGTTCACAAGGGCTTAACATCCTTATCGAACTTTCATTATATTATACGATAATTAAACCTCTAAAATATAGTTCTATATGTTTGTTTGATTGAAAAGTGTTTGAGTCTTGAAAAGGTTTAATTATCTTTAGGAGAATTTAATTTCTAAATTCTTATTTTGAAATTGAATACTTCATTATGAATAATATATCACCTTGGGAGGCAAAAATATTATTCCTTAATAGGTTCAGAATATAAAACCTTAAATTTATCCTGATTATCATAGTCAACTCAAGAAATGATAACATATGACCACAAAGGGTCAAAATAATGTTTGATATAATGTTTAACTATAATAATCTGGAAAGGGATCATCAATTTCATAATTAAAGTCATGATAATAGAATAATATATCTTCTCGAAGAAAGAAAATATCATTTACTATCAGTTATTTGAATATGACGATAATGATCGTTGACTTTGATTTTTCCAAAGATAATTAATTGAGATTTTGAAAAATTAATTTTAAAAATTTGATGTGGATTTCTAAATCTTCTATGATCGTAAGCCCTCATAGTTAATTACAACATAGGAAATCAAAATTTCCTATGAAGACTCTCGATTAAAATAATGGTAGAAACTTTATCTGGAATTTCTCAAGGATTCATATCAAAGGATTGAAGTTGGAAATTTAAATGGGAATAGATCAAAATTGAACACTTATTTTTGGAGATCAAAGAAGAAATAGTAGGAGGTGTTTTTGGATTGAAAGAGAATTAATTTTAGTTGTCAATTTTTTTAAAAGGTTGGGATTCAATTTTTGGAGGGTTGCGGTCTTATAGTCTGAACCTGCCTCAGAACCTAAATCTAAATTGGGCACTAAAAATTAGTAACCTGAACCTAACTAATGTAGTACAAATCTGGATTTATTCCAACTTTGATTGGGGAGCCAGCAACCACCTAAGTGCTTAAAATCCATATGTTTGGTCTTTTATACAAGAGTTATAGGGATGTTGTTTAGTTAAGTTTGAGAAATTGGGTCGACATTTAGAGCAGATCCTAATTGGCCCCTTAACTTATATTGGGCAATATGAAGCTTAAAATAAAATGCAATTAAATTTTTAGACAATTTTAAGTTTATATATAATACAATGCATGCAAATTGACTCGATAAATGCATTAAATTGAATATGAAATTATTTTAAAAAGGGCTTAAAATAATTTTATCCTAGAGAATGCACAACTTTCCCTTGACAAAACTGCACCCTAATAGGTCAGGTGGCCTGCCAGAACCCACAAGCGGGGAGGTATTGAGCTGGTGGGCTGAGTTGGAGAGAGCTTAAAGGTTAAGGATTGAAGTTTAAAAACATATATATGAATGAGAAGGGATTTGACCAAGTCAAAATAAGTTGACTTGGTCCAATCCACCATGACTTGACTCAAGGTAGTTTAGGGATATTCAAAGTATCAAATGATATAGGTTTGAAGCTTTGGTGGGGTTAAAATGTACTTGAATTTTGATTCAATGTGAGAGAGGTTTAATAGTTAATTGGGTCAACCTGGATTGACTTGGTCGATCAAGTTGACTCAGGACCTAGGTTTAGGCTTAATGGATTTGAAATGACGAATGGGGTCTAGTATAGGTGGTTTCAATGGTTAGAAGGGTCTAAATGGTCCAATTGACCATTTAGGACCTTAAAGGGCCATTGGGCCAACCTATTTGACTTGGTCAATAAGGTTGACCCTCGGCTCAATATGTTTGGTTTAATATTTTGAGTCTGTTGGAGGTGGTCTTAGGGTCTAGGGAGGTCATTTTAATCAACTTGACCTATTAGACCCTTAAGGGGCTTTTGGGTCAACCCTGGTTGACTTAGTTAACTAAGTTGACTCAAGGTTTGGGTTTGGATCCAACAAGTTTGGTTTGATATTTTGAGTCTGTTGGAGGTGGTCTTAGGGTCAGTGGAGGTCATTTTAGTCAAATTGACTGTTTAGAGCCTTAAAGGGCTGTTTGGTCAACCTAGGTTGACTTGGTCAACCATGTTGACCTAGGGCCTAGGTTTGGGTCCAATAGGTTTAAAATGATATTTAAAATTTAGTGGAAGTGGTCTCATGCAAAGAGGAGGCTATTTGGATTAGAATGAGTATTCAAACCCCTAAGGGGTATTTTGGTTAAAACTAGTTGACCTGGTCAACCAGGCTTGACCAGGGTCTAGGTTTGAGCCATGTGCATTATTAATGGGGTTTAGGATACATTGGAAGAGATTTCAAGGCTTAATTTGAATAGGTCATGTTGAAGTTTAAAGAAAAACTCCAAAATTGCCCTTAAGGGGCATTTTTGTCATTTTGACCCCTAGTCAACTAAGGGTCAAAGTAGATCCACCAAAATGTGGTTTACTACTCAACATATCATGATCAAGGGTCTGAATATTGTTAGAGGCTTTGGAAAAGACTCTAAGGTCAAATTCCATTGGATGACAGGTCTATTGACATAGGCCTTAAATATTTGAAGGTTTTATAGCCTTTGGATTTCAATCTATGTTTTGAGGTTAGAGGCCTCAGATGGAGCTCATATTTGGAGGGTAGACCCTAGGGATATACCTAATCAATATTTAATTGTTAAATCATAATTTGGAGTTCATTTTACTTGGGTTTGAAATGTTTAAAAAATTACTGAAAAATGCTTTCAGGACAGGGCCTTTGAACCTCAGATTTTGGTCTGGAATTCTAGATTTAAGCCAGATTTTAGATTTGAATACTTGAAATTGTATTATCCATATAAGTAACAATCATATAGGTGATTGTAATTGAATGGATATGGTTGGAGTTAAATTGAAGGTTGGATCAAGTGTTAAGGTCATGGTTGAGAACTAGATTGTCTTGAAGCTTAGATAGGTTTGAAGTTTGAATTGTTTTGAAGTTTGGATAGATTTGGGATCTAGATTAATCCTAAATTGAAGTATAAATGATTGACACTGGAGAAATGTCAACAATCAAATCAATTAGGTGGAGATCTAGATGGTCCCATGTGACCTCATACAAAAATAAGGTCAATAGCATCTTTGTTAATTTGGTAGATTAATTCTTAGTTAGTGAAAATTTGCTATATTCTACTAGGTTTGATTACTAAAATATTACCTAGAGGGTAAATCTTTGAAATTCTATAAATAGCCCAATTTATGTTTAACTACGTAATTATAATTTTATGTGGCATATTTTATATATTGCACATCTCTTGAGGATATTCTATCTGCATCTGAGGAGTTTTGGGAGATTTTTTTTGGAGTTATGTTGTACATATATATCTATGAGGTGTTGTTGCCAAAATTCTAAAAGTGTTGAGAGTACTAAAAGGCCTGAGGGCCAGGAGTTCTAAATGGGAGTTATAAGCACCTGGAGTTCTGAATGGGAGACATGAGGGCTGGAGTTCTATTCATTTTTTCTTTACACTTTATGTTTATTTATTTATTGTTCACTATATTTTACATTCTATTCAAGATATTATGGTCTAAATTCTATAACCTACTTAGTTATCTATAAAACCCTACATTGTTATGACACTACTTTACTGTAAGCCTACTATTAGGCATGGAATAAGGAATTATTAAAAAATGATTTGAGTAATGTAATATGCCGAGTTATGTTAGCTCATTATGTGTTCTTCATTTCATTTTTATGTTAGGGCAGGGGTAAATGGCATGTTGAGTAGATAAGGCTGACTTTATGAGTCTGGCTAGTGTGTAGGTATATTTTTTATTTTTTATTTTAGATTTTTGAATAGTTATAATATTTTTATAATTTTTGCCCTGTGTTTGCCTATTGTTGGGAATTATGATAACAAAAATCTGTAATGTATGCTTTCATGGATAAATAGAAAGAAAGGACATTTTGTGGATGAGTAGATTTATGCATATTAAAAAAAGTAGAAGCTCTGGTGTATGTTATTCGAAAAGGATTATGATATTTCTAAAAAAAAGATCTTGGTTTGTGCATTTCTACCTCTATTCTACCACTATCCACATGATGTGACTTATATATATGGGTCATAGTGGGTTGGTTTGTGACAATCGTGTTGATAAAGTGGGTGTTTAATTTAGTCTGGAGCAGAGTTTTAGGTAAGAAGTTGAAATACAGTCCAATCTAACTTATAGAGAAGAACCTGAATACATTTTAGCTTATGATGTAAAGCAATTAAGAAATAAGAAATTTTACTGATAAAGATTAAATGGCAGCATAGTTCAAAGTAGGAAGAAACTTAAGAAAAAGAAGTTGAGATGAGACAGTAAT
Source organism: Dendrobium chrysotoxum (assembly GCA_019925795.1). Classification (NCBI taxonomy): domain Eukaryota; kingdom Viridiplantae; phylum Streptophyta; class Magnoliopsida; order Asparagales; family Orchidaceae; genus Dendrobium; species Dendrobium chrysotoxum. The sequence continues at coordinate 21,526,465 of CM034314.1, read as the reverse complement.
ATCTAGATCTATTCTAAGTGCTCACTTTTATGGAATATTAAGGATATTTAATGAAGGGAAGATGTAATATTTGTTGTTATAAAACTGGTAAGAATTTTGTAACCTTCCTGTGCATTTTTAATTTAAAGTTATTATAAATCTAAATAAGGTTGGAACTCTACAATTGAAAGAAATATTTAGTGTCTGAGAAGCTTTATTAGTGTTGCAATGCTGGAAGGGGTAGTGCTCTAGAATTGAAAGAAATATTTATTGTCTGAGAAGCCTTAATAGTGCTGCGATGCTGGAAGGGACAATGCTATAGCACTGAACTCTTTATTTGGAGAGAAGAAAATACTAAGCACATGGAATATTGCTGCTGTGGATAGGGAGCATTGCAGCTTTGAGCTCTTTTTTAAGGTACATCTGGAATATTCTAGCAAAGCACGACGACATTGCATGGTGGAGCATCACGGTGTTAAGAACTAAAATGAGTTATGATTTTTTATATATAAAGATATAAGACCATTTTCATTTTTCCACTCACCTTACTCAGCTACCAGAGAAGGAATAAAAGGAGAAGAGGAGGAGAAGAGAAGGGAATTTGACGACCAGAGTGTGAAACTCATTGTCAGATCTTTAAAGTAAAATGTTGAGTATGAGGTAGTTTCCCAATATCCTATTTTTGATTTCAATTCTAATGTTTGTATAAAACATTATAGGATAAAATATGATTATAATGACTTTAATAAACTTTTTAAACATGTGATTTATGGTGTATTATAGAATATTTCATTCTTGTCATTTTGACTGTAAGAAATTAAATTTTTTACTAGTTAATTTTATTTATATATTTTTTGAGTATTTCATGTTGAATATGACATTTTTGGTATTGGATATAGTTCATTAAAAGTCTCAAAATGATGTTTCAAAGGTTTCTTATGAATAATTTTTTAAGTGGCAAATGTTAAGTGTGTATAAAAATTATACACGTATTACATCTTGAAGTGTTGAAATGTGGTAAGTTATGCATGTTCATGTTCTTGTTAAATATTATAATTACATGTCAAACATACAAGTTTTGCATGTGCATATCATGTCATGGTAGAAGTTTTAATGTAGGAGCAAGTGCATTATAAGTAATGTTATAAGGGCCTTCTCTGTTCTATTTTATTTTTATTTATGGCCTGTTGACCTCATTTTTGTATGAGGTTAGCATGACCAATCCAGACCTTAGGATCTTTCCAATCCTTAGGATTTAATCTTGACCCTAGGATCAATCTGATCTTAGTTCAATCTAGATTCAAATCAATCCTGATCTCAGATCAATCAAATCTCCAGACTATTCTAGATCTTAGGATCTTTCCTAGATTTTAGATCTTAGGATCACTCTAGACCTTAGGCCCCCCTAGAACCTAGATCTTAGGATTCTTTTAGATGCTAAGACTCTTCCTAGACCCTAGGATTCTACCTGACTCTAGATCATATGATCCTTTTAGACCTTAGGATTCTCCTAGATCTATTTAGAGCTTAGGATTCTTCTAGATCCTAAGACTACTCTAGATCCCAGGCCCTAGGACCTCCAAACCCTAAGATCTTCCTAGAAATCAAACTTTAGGATCTACTCTAGATCCTAAGATCCTTCTAGATCTTGAATCTTAGGATTCATAGATCTTAGGATTCTTCTAGATTATAGGATTCTTCCAGACCCCAGATCCTAGGATTTTCCTAGGACTTCTAGATTCTAGGATCTTCCCAGACTCCAGTCCCTAGGATCTATTCTAGACCCTAGGATTCCCTTAAGCTGATTTGGACCCTAGGACCTATTCTAAACCCTAGGATTCTTCTAGATCAATCCAAGCTTCAATTCAATCTAAACTTAATTCAAATCCTATCATTCAAGCTCAAAATCCAGATCAAAACCAGAAATCCAGATCAAATTTCAAAGGCCAAAGGCCTAAGTTCTGAAAGCCTTTTCCAGTGAATTTTTGAACACCTCAAAACCCTATCAAATGACCTCTGATTCAAGATCTATCAGTTCCACATTGATGTGACATGTTTCTAGAGGCAACCCTCCAAATTTGAGCTCATTCTGAGATCTCTAACCTCAGAAACTGGATTAAAATCCAAAGGTTGTAAAACCTTCAAATATTTACAGTCTATGCCACTGGACCTGCCACCTAGTTGATTTTGATCTTGGAGCTTTCTCCAAAGCCTCCAATCACCTCCAGACCATTGATTATGACCCATTGAGCATTAAACTACATTTTGTTGGACTCAATTTGACCCTTAGCTGACCAGGGGTCAAAATGACCAAAATACCCCTGTGGGGTATAAATGGTCATTTGAACCAAATGAGCTCCAAATCAAATGCAACCACCTCCAGCAAGTTTCAAATGTCAAACCAAACCCATTGAACCCAGAACCAGCCCCTGGGTCAACCTGGTTGACCAAGTCAACCTAGTTGACCTAGAAGGCCCCGTTAGGGTCAAAATAGGTCATTCTGACCAAATGACCTCCCCAGACCTTGGGACCACCTCCATTGGTCTCCAAATATCATTTCAAATCTGTTGAACCCATTTCCAGACCCTGGACCCACCTGGTTGACCAAGTCAACCAGGGTTGACCTAAAGGCCCATTAAGGGCCCAAATAGGTCATTTTGACCAAATGACCTCTCCAGACCTTGAGACCACCACCAGTAGACTCAGAATGTTATTCTGAACTGGTCAGACCCACTCCCTAACCCTGGGTCAACCTGGTTGACCAAGTCAGCCTAGTTGACCCATTAGGCCCATTAAGGGCCTAAACAGGTCATTTGATCTAGATAACCCATTTAAACCCTGAAACCACCTCCACTAGACCCCATTACTCATTTCAAACCATTCCAGTTCAAACCCTGACCCTGGGTCAACCTGGTTGACCAAGTCAACCCAGTTGACCCATTAAGCCCATTAAGGGCCCAAATAGGTGATTTGACCCAAATGACCTACTCAAACCCTAGAACCACTTCTACCAGACTTTAAACCTCATTTTGAATCATTCCAGCCCAAACTCTGACCCTAGGTCAACCTGGTTGACCAAGTCAACCCAGGTTGACCAGTTCAAACCCTTAAGCTTCTCTACTTTGAATCAAACCATATATGCATCCAAATCTTTCAAACTTACATCAAATTATGATTCAAATATTTTCAAATCCTTTTAAAGTCAAATCACTTTGAGTTTGACCAAGTCAACACATTAGACTTGATTAATCTCTCCTACCTTAGGTCAAATCAAGCTATAATATTAAATCCCATTCAAACAAACCTTTTAAAAACCCTCAATCTTATTCCAATCTATAATTCAAACACATTTGAACATATCATGAGTCAAATTATGGTTGATTTGACCAAGTCAACCCATTAAGACTTGGTCAAATCTCCTCAAATTCCCTTATTCCCATTCAAATCCCAATCCTTAAGCCTCCATCCCCTTTGAATCAACCCAACCAGTTCTTAAGGCTTCCTTCATGCCACCTCCCCAGTCAACAAGTCAAGTTGACTGGTCAAACAGTCAAAACAAGGCTAAGGAAGAGTCAAGCTTGGTTAAATGACCTTCCAAACTTAATCCACCCCATTTAAGGAACCTCCAGCCATCTTAATCAGCTTCTGGAAGTTTCTTAAGCTCTCCTAACCTATTGATTAGAGCTTAAGCCATCTATAGTGGTCCCAAAATCCATGTGAAACCAATAAGACCTTTCCACATGGCTTGTACCATCGTCCTTTTATTCTCTGCCATGCTAACAAACTTGGGACACATGGCAGCATCCCAGAAGACCAGCAAATTGATCCCAGCCGTCCCTTGAGTCCAAGGACAAGTGAATAGGGCAAGACTTCTCTTAGAGCCCCCATTCCCATCTATCCAATCTCTATCTCCACTCAAGGACTCCCAGAGCAAAACCTTAGCTCTATTGAGCCTTCCAGAAGTCCCTCAAGCTTTCCTAACCTAAATCCGGCGGCTGGAGGCTACCGGCGATGAACTTCCGGCCAAACCGAAGGCCAACTTCGTCTAGTTCAAATAGCCCTCGATCCATAGGATTTCAAGCCGTGATTTCAACTAGAGAAAGATGCGTGGACAAACTATAATTTCAGAGATACCAAAAACGGTTTAATCCGTCCATAAATTGAGGTGAAAATTCAAACCCTAGTTTAGGATACACTAGGTTAATTAGCTTTTGATTAAGTGCTTTTCAAGCTACGAAATAAACTCCACATTAATTCTGTTCACTATTTTAATCCCTGTCTAAAATTTCAATTAAAATGATGGCTTAGTTTGGTAGAACGAATTTTTTTTTTCATTTAAGGGTTTCGGTTTTAATACGCCACAGCCATGCACGTTTTGGACAGTTGATCTCTCGATCAGCGGTCCTGATTGAGTTATCCTGCAGAATTCCTCAACCGTGTAATCTTCGCGAATGCTTTGATATCGGTCCACCGAGATCACAGCCATTGATTTCAGACCGACCCTGATCGGATGGCCTACGTGGTTTGCTGACTGGATAAAGTGGGAAAGCATGTGGGGCCCACCGTTGTTTGATTATGCAGCAATCATTGCCGCCGCCGCTTTCTGAACCGACCAACCAGGCGACGCCACGTGGACCCACTGCCGCTGGAGTTGTTTAAATATATATTAATTATTTTAAATGTATTTTTTAAAAAAACCTTAAAAACTTCAAAAATTGATTAAAAATTAATTATAAATCAAAATAATACATATAATATATCAAAATGCTTAGAAAATTAAACCCTTTAATTTAAAATTAAAATTAATTTAAAATATTTTACATATTTTAAATTATTTAAAATATTACATATCTAATATTTTAAACTAATATTTAATTGAAAATAATTGAAATGTTTTTCAAAAGTTAAAAAAATTTACATTTTAAATATTTTTAATAAATTATTGAACATATCTTAATATTTCAAAAGTTAAAAAAAATTTTAATTTAATTCATTTTAATTAATTTGAATTAGTTGATTATTTTAATATATATTCAATATTTAATTAAGTATTATATTAAATATTTTAAAAAATAAAATTTTCTTTTCAAATTAAAAAAAATATATATATTTCCAAATAAATCAGAGGACCTCTCAATTATTTTAAAATTAATTTGATTATATTTTTAAATTATTTTAATTTCAAAACTAATTTATATATATATATATGATAATATATGTCTATATATATATTTCAAAGTTTTTTTTATTTTAAAAACTTATATTTACTTTAATCTTTAATTTGAGAGGTCCATTGAAATTTCAAATATAGATTAAACTTGGTTGAACAAAACTAATGTGGGTGATTAGTGAACAATCATATTTTGGTTGTTCTCTAATCTTGTTTCTAATTACATACGTTATGTTAATCCATGTATATTTAAGGACATACACACACCACTTAGTTTAAGACTCTCTTAGACTTAGGATTGATTGTGTTTATATGTGTGCATATCATGTATATGTTTGTTCAAGGGTTAGAGACTTTGATTTGAACACAATTAACCTAGTATCATTAAGGACAACAATTAAGGACTCATTTAGAAAACTTAGAAAAATTCTAATAATTAGGATACAATTTCAATTGACTTGAAATTTTGAAAACTTGAACATTGAGACACTCTCAACCTTAAGAAAAATCTTCACTGAATTTTGAAATCATTAAGCCCCTTAATTAACCTAATCAAATTTAAACCTTAATTAAGCATTTAAAACTTCTAGAAAATGTAATAAATCAAGATTAAATCTATAAATTACATTTAATACCTCAAACTGACCAGAATTGAACCCTTAACCAATGGAAAATAAAAGCCCCTTGACTGGACTTCAAAATTAAGTTTAATTTAATTTTAATTGAAATCTAAAATTTAATTAATTTAATTAATTAAAAAAAATAATTAAAAATTCCAGAAAATTTCCAAACACTTGAAAATCACTCCTTAGGTCATTCCTGACCTTTGGAGTTGACTTCAAGAAATTTGGAGGCCATTTGGATCCAAATCACAAAAAGGGTCTCTAATTAAACAATTTCAAAAATTCAATAAATACTCAAAACTTCAAAAATTCATAACTAATTCAAATGAACTCCAAATTGAGCAAACTCAAAGGCATACAACTCATCTTAAGCTCTAATATTTGTTAAAAATGTTAAGTTTCCATAAATCAATCAAATTTGAAAATGTCAACTTTTGGTCAAACTTAGTTCAAATCAAGTCAAAACTTCAAACCTTCATAATAAAATTTAGAAATATCCAATTTCAGTGTACTTACTGTCTAACTGATTATATTAAGGTCTAGTATTTTAATAAAATATTAACTTTCCAGAAAGTACTTTAAATCAAAAAGTCAAGTTTTAACCCCTTAATTAAATCATTAAAATAATCCGGAAAATACCAAAATTCAATAAATTGTCAAAAATTCCAGAAAACATTAATATGAACTTAAAACCAGCAACCAAATAATTTTAATTAAAATTTAATCAATCTTCAAATATTAATCAAACTCAAATCACTTAATTATATCGGGTACCACTGGGTAACCCAGGCCTACGAGGCTATTAAATTAGCCCCAAGGAAAGTGAAATAAACTTCACGGCCTTGGTGTGCAACAATGGTGGTATCCTACAAATAATCAAAATCATTTTTTAAAATCAATTTTAAGTCATTAAGATTTAAACTTTAACCTAAATTTTCCCTTAAACCTTCAACCAACTTGAACCTCAAGCAACTTCAATCAAGTGCCTATTTAGGACATATCAAAGCCACACAGCCTCCTACACACACTTTAGATGGTTTGCTAGGACAACCAACTCTAGTATTAGGCTAGGCTGGTGTTTACTTTTCTACTGTGTGCCGGGTTTTTGAGCTTTTACTGCATGATGTTTGCTAGTAGTAGAATTGATGTGTTTGTTTACTTATTTACTGCACTCTGTGATGTGATTGATTGTACGATTAGATCTACTCCTAGGCTAGGGACGATTTGTACTAATTCAATCTTATGCAGGTGATCATGCTCATACAGGGCATAAATTAAAGGGGGCAAAATTATAATTATTAAATTGCACAGGTGCTAAGCATGCTTAAGTCCCCTTTTAAATCAAAAAGAGTATGGCCAAGTGTGGCTGGTTTGAGCATTTAAATTTCAAATATATTAATTGCCTGGGATGTAAATATAACTGTTGATTATTAGGATAACCCTGCAGGTTGTTGAGTCTAGATTTTTAATTTTAATTGATGTAATTTGATTTAAATTGAGTTGTAATGTTTAAGGTGATTTGAGATTGAGATACTTAAACATCTAATTTGGAATCCAAAGAGGAAGGAACATCCCTTAGGGGAGAGTTCCTATCCATTTGGAGATCCAAATTAGGATGAATTTTAAATATCCAAAGAGAAAAGATAACACCCCTATTCAGGGGGAGTTTCTTTTCATTTGGATATCTAGACCCGACGATCCAAGGAGTTCCAAGAAGGCGAAGAAGTGAAAAATGAGAAGAATCTCAAATCTCAAAGTCACTTGAGTCTTAGAAGTAGAATCTGGGTTGTAGTCAGTGGTACCCGGCCACTTTACTTTCCTGCAGATCCTGGGTTGTATAATTAAGTGGCACTTGCCACATGGACTTTCATTTTGAATATTTATTTAATTGATTTAATTATTTAATTGATTTGATTGATGTATTGATTGCGATTAAGGACCCGCATGCTTTTAGTAGTTTATTTGGCGCTTATTGCATGTCGATTTTGTTTTAGCCTGGAACCCGATCGGAGGCTCGTGAGGGTACGGTCATAAACTTTTTCTACTTAAACAAAATTAAAATTTTTAAGCTCAGATAGAAACTCTAACGCTCTTAAGAAGTAAGCCCGGACTCGCCGGGAGTTTTCATGCATTCATATTGAACTTTTCTCTACCTTGTTAGGCACCTCCCCGCCTGCGAGTTTTGGCAGACCACCTGACCTATTAGGGTGCAGTTCTGTCCAAGGGGATGTTGTGCAATCTCTAGGATAAAATCTATTTTTTAAGCCTGATTTTAAAACTGCTACATTTTGATTTAAGCATTTCATCGAGTCAACTAGCATGCATTATATTAGTAACAAATTAAAATTGAGTCTAATTCTTAATTGCATTTTTATTTAGACATTTCACCCAACATATGTTAAGGGGTCAATTAGGATCTGCTCTAGATGTCGACCCCAACTCCTCAAACTCAATCTTAAATAACATCCCTAACCACTCTACATTTAAAAGACTTTGACTCATGATTTTTAAAAGCGTTTAGGTGGTTTAGCTGGCTCCCCAATCCAGGCCGGGATAAGTCCAGGACTGCATTGCATTAGCTAGGTTCTGGGTCACTGATTTTCAGTACCTATTTTAGACTTAGGTTCTGAGGTATGTCTTCAATCCTAAGACCTCAACCTTCTGGGAATCTAATTCCCACTTTCTAATAAAATCAATCATTCAAACTTAAATCTCTTTCCATCAAATTCAAGCCCAACACTTAGGATAGTTTGAGGTGTTTCTGAAGTAATTCAGAATCTCAAGACACCTCCTACTCTTCTTCCTTTGACTCCAGAAATAAGTGTTCAACCTTGAACCAATCCCTGTTGAATTTTCAGTCCCTTAACCTTCCTTGATATCAAGCTTTAAATTCTTTAATGAAATTCGTATCGCTATTTTAATCGAGAGTGTTCATAGGAAAATCTCTATTTTCCTACGATGTAATTAACTACGAGGGCTTGAGCTCGTAGGAGATTTAGAAACCCAGACCTGATTTCAAAATCAAGTTTTCAAAACCTTCAATTGATTATCTTTGGGAAATTCAAACCTGACGATCATTATCGTCATATTCAAACTATTGATAGTAATTGATATTTTCTTTCTTCGGATAGATATGTCAATTATAATAATAGTTCTGATTATGAAATTAATGATCTATATATTCAGATTAGCATAGTCAAACAGTTGATTAAACATCATTTTGATCCTTTGAGATCATATGTTGTTTCTCCTTGAGTTTGATTGTGATAATCAGGATAAATCAAGATTTATAATTTGAACCTATTAGGGAACAATATGTTCACCTTTCGAGGTGATATATCATTCATAATAAGTGTTCGATTATAAAATTTAAATTCCAGAAATTTAACCTTCCCAAAGAAAATTAAACATTTTTTTCAAAACTATATTTTTTCAATCAAACATGGCCTCATCTTCCTTGTGCAGGTGAAGGAGGTTTAACGGAGTTATGAGTGGAAATGGAGTTATAAGATGAATCGGGCTAGGTCTCCTTCATCTTCAATGAGCAAATGAGCTGACCTTGGGATTTATAAGCAGGCATTGAGACACGTAAATATCATAAATCATATGTTTCATATTCTATTAAATGAAATAAGTTTATGAATAAGTGATATTCTATTAACAAGTATACTCTACCATATATGTGAAAGCACAAGTGAAAGTACATGTTAATGTTTACAATGTTCAAGTTCAAGTGGCAAGTTTTGGAAGGTTATTTTTTTATGCATGTTCCAGCTTAAGTTATGCCTATATTATTTGTCACATCTTGGGATCTAAAGTAGAAGAATTTCATTTCTTTTTCTCTCTTCATTATCTTTTTTTAACAATAAATGATTAATCATTTATAAAAATTAGTTTAACATCCAGAGCTGATTGATTATATTATAAAAAATAAACAATAACACGAAAATATCATTACATTTTTATAATCAATATTTAAAATAATATGTACTATAGCCCCCAGTGCCTACAAAAGAATACATATACCAAAGAAACTAAAATAAAATTACACTAACATTAATGCCTAGCCTCAAGCTTCACCTTTAGCTAAAAATATATAAAACCATATAATGAGCATAAAAGCCTAGCGAGTAACTAAAATCTTACTACTGAAATCAATGCAAAGCAAAAAAGAGAAATTGTATGCTTATAATCATACAAGGAAATCTATAAATCAATATATTCTATCTATACATATCGCTTGAATCAATTAATCAATTATGTTACACGTCCTATCTTTTTTGTTAATAACCCAATCATTTTCTATCTTTATCATTCAATCATTTATATCAATCCATCAATTATAATAGTAGTATCAATATTCATATTTTATAATAGTAACTAGTAACAAAAATTAGTGTCTTGGTATCAATATCCATACAATATCAATATATAATAATCAATATCCATATTCAGTAATCAATATCAATAATCAATATCAGTATTTAGTAATGAGTATCAGTATCAGTAATCATCATCTCTATATCAAATACTAATCAATACATTTTTTTATCCAGATCAATTCAGTATATTATTTAAATCAGATTAGTGTCACATTCTAATACATATTAGTCCTATCTATTATTACAGCGCATACATTTCAGTATTATAATATCAAATCATAGTACATCACCTACAGCCCACTTTTAGTATACATTTTTTAACTCATTTCATAGAAAAAATCATATATATGTTTCTAACCGTTGAACATATAATAAAATTATTTTATATTTTTTAGAATGATTAAATCTATAACATATTAAAAGTTATGTAGTGAAAGTTGATAAAATTAGGAAATAATTTATTTTTAGTAGATTTAGGAGAGATAAAAACTATAGAAATCAAAATCATTAAAATTAAAAGTAAGATGATAGTTACATACAATGATAAGAAGAATATTTATAAAAAGAATGACAGATAAAGATGCCCTGACTGACTAACTTTCTCTCTCCTCATCGATTTCTTCCAAGCAAAAAGTATGAGTAAGGGTGAGTGGTGATGACATAAATACTTAGAATAAAATATAAATAAAACTGATGTTAGTGGTCTAGCGCTGCAGTGCTCAAATCTAGCACCAAAGCACTGCATATTGAATTCAAAATTACTGTGGAAATAGAGGCTTCACCGCTACGGAGGTGATTTCTGGCCCTACTGTGCTCTCAAGCCTAGCACCGTATGACTCACAATCTCAGCACAACAGTGCTCCAATTCAAACAAAAATTTAACCATTTCTTTTTCAAAATATATTTTCATATTTTGGATTGTTACATTATTTATCTGATATTGTGAAGAAACCCCATGATAATGTTTCCTAAGTATAATGTTAATTCCAACTATCCTACAAATGCTCTTTAAACCTTTTGTTTGTATATTACAAATATGGATATCGTACTCTATAATAAGACATTTGGGATAGCCTATTGAGCATCTCATTGCTCACTGTATAAAGTATTTGATCTTTTAGAAAACAATGAAAGACCCGACTGAGTAAGAGTTGATAGAGTATGATTCATGAGGAGTTAGTTCAATAGAGGTATTTTGTTAGTCCATTTCTTTTATATTTTGATTTGTAGAATGATTTACTCTGGGTTAATTGTATAAAGTTCTTTTTGAAATGAAATCTTGGTTTTTTATATTATTAAATTGCTTTTGGATTACTTGGTTGGTCCTTAGATATTATATATCTGTATTGTGGATGAGACCTTGAGGCATGACATCTCTCCATAATAAGTTCTCCAAGTGGTATTCTCTCTTGTTTTTAAGGTATAAACCCATAATCTTCCAAGTTTGGTTATTGAAGACTAATTGTTCTTATCATATGGTGGATCTCAATGAACTTCAAAATGATGATGAGCATCAAACTAATTTGAACTACTCACACTCATAATCCACTCGCTTAGAAGTTGCATGATCAAGAAGAAGGATGAGAGTACTTTGCAAAAAAGTCACTAAAGAGCTAGCCTTAACTTAGTCCAATTCTTAATAATTAGTTGGTGAGGTCCATTGAAAGACCCATGAAGTTGTCCACTTGCTTGAAGTACTCATAAAATCACTGGGCATGTTATTTGACGGTAAAGAAGTTCTCTTCTAAAGAATTTGTCGAGAATGCTTCTTGAATGTAATTCACTTGGAGTACTCATAGTGGATACTCATCTGCCACATTGAACTCTCTAACTTGGAGTAATCTCTGACTCACCAAATGAACGTGCATGCTACACATAAAACAATAACAAGATAATCTAATACTTTTTTATGTACTTGAACAAGTTTTCAAATACTACAAGAAAAGGCCATATTTAATAAGGAATTTCTAAAAAACACTCACTAATAGAACTCTAATTCAAATATATATTTTAATGGAAAATCTATCAGTAATCGTCAAACATTATTTTTTCCATACATTGCAATGGATTTTTGTAAAAATTTAATGATAAAAAATTACCCATAAATTGAGACTGTTTTTCTAACATAAAGAATTTACTAATGGAAAATCCATTATAAGTTATGATGTTTTCTAAAACTAAAACTTTTTCCTATGGAAACTCTATCAATTATTTGTGAAAACTAGTTATCATATGGAAAAATTACTTTATATGCCGCATAGTCTATATAATTACAGAAATATTCTCATTGCTTGTTTTCTTATAGCGATATACTATAAAGTTCATTTCTTATAAATTTACCCTTCTGTTTACATACTACTTGTTAAAGCCTGTCATGATAGAAATTGATTTGATTTTGATTCAAATTCGAAACTTAGTTTGGATTGATTCAAACTTGATTTGAATGTGGTCTAAACATTCAAACCACTTAAGTGGTTATAAGATTCAAACCTCACAAGTGGTTCAAACCTAGGTTGAACAACGTATGAATCAAGATTAAAATAATTATCTAAACAACATTGTTGCAATGCTTTTCCAAGCGAGCTCCATCATAAAACTCATTTTCTCCTCACTTGGAAGAAGTCCCATCTTTGCCTTCTTTTTCATCATCATCTTTGTATTGCTGCACCAATTAAATGTCCTTGCATCAATCATAATCACTTTCAGTGAATGCATCAAACATTGTGGACAATTATTTTCTTATGGAAGAAAATTGAAGCATCAAAATAGGGCTAAATCCTCACCTTCAAATATAATCCGTTGAGATGGATGAAAATTGAAGCTTCAAAATAGGGAGAAAAATCTCACCTTCAAATATAGTCAATCTATCAATGAGAGTTAATTCCTTTGAAGGAAAGATCGAAGTCTTGTTGTAGGACTATGAGCAAGATAACCTCCAAATGCAGTATTTATGATGAGGATAATTTGCAGATTTTCAAGGGAATACTACAGCCTTGCTGCAAGGATTGCAAGCCTCTAAATTTGCTCCATTTGACTTGGATAGTCAACACCTTCTTCAAAGAAAGACTATTGCCTCATCGTAAGGAGACTACACGTCTTGATCGCCTCTAATGATTTTTAAGATAACTCTTATGTCATAGGGCTCTTCTAACTTCTACTATGAAATTCATTCTATACAATTTATGTTAATGATATTATACTAACACCTACTTAATCATAGAGAAAGACATCATTTGTAATAGAAGATAAATACTAGTGGAATACTTTCAACTAGATCAAACCCCATTGTTTTTTCTCTTTGTTGAGTTTTCATATAAAAACTTTAATGTCTCTTGTGATCCTCTTTCATTTGTTTGTGTTGGATCTTCGCACAATATTAAGATGTTAAACTTTGTTTTTCTCTCATTATTGTCGTAAAGTTTCTAGCACATAATAATTAAGATTCATGGATATGTTTCTAAAGTTGAAAATAGCAATATTGGCGGTGAACATAGAGCCTTCAGCCTCTCCTTAAAAGCTATGGAATGAAAATTATATCAATAGTTTGTATATAATTTTATTAAGATGATAATACAAAATTTTAAAGTTATAAAATAAATACTTAAACTTAAAATATTTTAGTTTTCTTCTTAAGAAAATTTTAATTTATGATTTTATTTTTATTTTTTTAATATCTTCTAATTTTGATCTAATTATGAATTTTCCTTTTACCACCCTATTATAATTTTCCAAAACTATGATGCATCATATATTACCCCTCCTTGACATTTACCTCAAATGCAGCATGGCACCTTCAACCAATAGGTTTCAAAAGCTCATTTAAGCTCCCAACCACTTGATCAAAATGAATGCATGGTATAAAATTGAGTTTTTCTAAACCTATAGATGTGGTTGTAAAGTTTATTTTTACTCATTTTCTTTTAAGTGTAAGCTAAAAAACATTAAAGTAATTTTATCCTTCGGGATATCTCTCTTCTAGTCTATGTATAGCCTATTTTGGCTTTAAGAGTTAAGTTGAAAGTTCAAGAGCTATCTCATGATAGACACCTCAAAATTGATAAATGGGTTGCTTGTGTTAGAAAATTTAATCTAGATTCTACACAAATTTCTCAAATTTAAAACTTATATTTTATTTGGGATAAATTTATAAAATATAGAATCTACTAAATAACAAAATGCAAAAACTATTTCATAAATAGAATTTATATACCTCTAGCCATTGAAATTTGATTGTATTTTTCACTAATTTTGAATTGTTTTAGACCATTTCTCTCCCAGAAGAATGGTGTATGTTTCTTCTTCTTAGAAGTAGTAGAGAGATAAGCATAGGGATCCCAAATATATATAAAATTTGGAATTAATTTATGTCCATCACAATAAAATTGAAATTTCAATTTTAAAAGCTAAATTTAAACTAAACAACGATCAGTTATAAAAATAGTATGAAAACTGAAAAATGGTCAATTTTAAATGCTGGATTAAAATTGAAATGTAGTCAAGTAATTAGGAATAATTTAGATCATTAATGATAGTTATTTTAAATAAATAATTCACAATCTCCCACTTGATCCAAATATTTCATCACAAATAAAATAAGAAATAAAAATCATCAATCATGGTGATAGGTCCTCTAAGTGCGACTATTATCTCCCATGCATCAAAATATTACTGCCTCTTATTTATCAACTTATTTGACCTAATGAATAAATCTTATGCTTATTCTAGATCTAACTTAATGATGTTTATCATTACATAAATGTGCACATATAAATAACCAAAATATGAAAAAAAAAAAAACATAATTATTTTCATTTTTATAATGAATTTAACCAAAGCAACCAAGACCCATATGGTCCACATGATCCTTAAACTTTTGTGGTGGCATGACTTTAGTTAAAGGATATGTTATCATCAATACAATGCTTATGTGCTCAGTAACCACCATATTCCCCTTAACACGTTCTTTTATGGCTAAGTACTTAATGTCAATATCAATATCATTCTTCGACTTCTAATTTTATTATTCTTAGCCAAAAAATAATGTAACTGAATTATCATAATAGATATTTAATGACCTAGATATCAAAACTATAAGTCTAAGCCCATAAATAAAACTCTTCAGCCACACATCATGCGATGTGGCCTCAAAATAGGACACAAAATTGGCCTCCATAGTGGAAGTAGCAGAGAGAGTTTGTTTGGCACTCTTCCAAGACACAACTCCTCAAACAAACATAAATATGTAACCAAAAGTTGATTTCTGAGAAAAGTCAGCCACTAATCTGGTCATCCAATTCGTGGAATTAATTGATCCTTCCCTTTAATCAGGCCATTCTCAAGAAATTTTGCATTTCATGATTCCATAATCCTATCCTTGGACTTTTCAACATATCCAATAAAATACTCACTAATGGTCATTGGGTTCATTGTTTTCTCTTACAAATTATAAATTCTCATTTCAAACGGACATCCCAATACACGCATATGTTGCAAATTCAATTTCCAACCTTTTCACAACTCAAAGGGAGTTTTAGGAATAACCTTATATGAAACCCGATTTAATATGTATGTTGTCATCTTGAGAGCTTCAGTCCATAAGAACTTAGGTAATTTAGAAACACTAATCAAATTTAGAAACAGTAATCATGCTTCTCACTATATCCATCAAAATTTTGTTGCTTCGCTCAACTATACCATTCTAGTCAGGTGAGCTAGGTAAAATGTATTGGGCAACAATCTCATTTTATCCATCCTTAGCATATATTTTATAATACTCACAACCTCTATATACATATATGTATATATGCTTCAAAATAAAAAAGAAGTATTAAGTGTATTTAGAGGTTTTAAAGCAAAATAGAGAAACAATATGAAAAACAAAATTAAATTGTAAGATCAATGAATGTGATGAAATATTCTGAATCATAAAAATTCATATCCGAATAATAAATATTCATATATATGTATGTACTCTAATATGTATCTACTCTTGTTGGCACCTTCTTTGACTTGCTGGTTTGTTTACCATTAATGCAACCCACACATGCATCAAAGTTAGTGAAATCTAAAATATTAAGTACTCTTCAGTCACCAATTTTTTAGTCCTATTTATAAAGATATGTCTTAATCTTCGGTGTCACAACATAGTGAATTTTTATTAATAACACATCTTTTTAATGCCAGCTTGAGCATGCATTATATTATAAGTTATGCCATTTTACAAATTAAAATAGAAAACCATCTCAAAAAATACAATTTTGAATAAGTTCAGATATATAATATAAATCAATAGAAATTTCTGAAAAATTAAAGGCATAATCAAAAGATTCAAGTTTGAAAATTGAAATCAAATTCCTTAAAAAATTAGGTACACAAAAAATCTTTTCTAATTCTAAAATAAAATTACCATAAAGTACTAAATAACATGTTCTAATGGCTTCAACATATGAGCTCATCTAATTTCTTCAATATATATATTATTCATTTCCCACTACTAGCTTCCTTAGGTTTTGTGTATCTTGCAAAGTATTACAAATAAGAAATTAATAAATAAAATTGATATTATACCAATCAAACATTTAATTTTAAAGTGATTGATATTTTCCTGTAAAAATTGAAATTTGCAGAAATTAATAAATAGAATTGAAGTTTCGACTCCAAAATATTTTGACAATTTATATTTTTGTAAAAGAACCAAAAATTATATTAAAAATCACAATTTTACTTCTAATCACAAATATAATATACATCTAATCCAAGAAAATTTATTGCATTATTTATGATAAAGGACAACTAAACTTAAAATATTTATGCGATCAGTCTTCTATGAAATAAAAATTAAGCAAATCAAAATATCAAAGCAAAGCTTAATTTTGAAAAAAGATTCGATACCAAATGCCAGAAAACTTAATATCAATTCTACCCAAATTCTCCAAATTCAAATCTAATATTTGATTTGAGATAAATTTATAAAATATAGAATCTTTTAAATAAGAAGATGCGGAAACTAATTCATAAATAAAATTTACATACCTCTGATCAATCAAATTTGATTGTTTTCTTCACTAATTTTAAATTCTTCTATATCTTTTCTCGCCCAAAGGACGGTGAATGTTTCTTCTTCTTAGAAGTAATATAGAGAATGACTCATAGACCCAAAATATATACAAAATTTAGAATTAATTACTGCCATCACAACAACACTAAAATTTTAGTTTTAAAAGCAGTATTAAAACTAAAAAAGCTTAGTTTTAAAAACTAAATCAAAATTAAGGCACGGTCAGTTTTAAATGCTAAATTAAAAAAAATGATTAATTAATGAATTAGGAATAAATTGGACCATTACTGATAGTTATTAATTTTAAATAAATAATTAACATTTTGTTCATTTTAATCTACTAAAACTATTATGTTAATAAACATTAGAGTTGGTTTGATTTGTTGGTATTTGGAAAATTATAGTATTGAAATAAAATATGGTTACCAAATTAAATTAATTTAGGAGTAATAAAGGAGTGATAAATATTAGCAAACATTTCCCTTCTAAATTCCATTATTTGTTTCTCATGTAAGCAATGCACACTACATGAAAATCGTATTTTACCGGCGGCAAATGGCAGTTTTCCGGTGGTTTTGTAAATTTCCAGCGTCTTTCCGACGGCAAATTTGCCGCCGGTAAAACACGCGTAGGAAAAATATTTTTGGCGGTATTTTCCGCGGCAAATATTTCTGGCGATTTTCCGGCAGAAAAAGGCCGCCGGAAAATATCAAAAAATTAATAAAAAAAAACAAGCTGCCTGACAAATATTGTGCAATTTTAATTTGTTATTTATTATGATTTTTAATAATGCGTATTAAAAAACCAAATACACTCTAATCTGTAGCATAAATATTTAAGTTGGAACTTAAATATGCCCATATACACAACTCTCATTGGTCTGTTGGTTGGGAGTTTTGGCTATCAATTAAGAGGTCTTGGGTTTAAGTATTGCGTATGTGATGTATGTGTGAGTTTGACTTAATTGACCTAAATGATCCAAAAAAATGCCCATATTTTGATTTTAATTACTATTATTTTTAATTTAGTGCACTATCTTATAATAATAATAATAATAATAATAATAATAATAATAATAATAATGCTTTTAGATATTTCCCAAAAAAAAAAAAAGGTGAAAACTAGTGTGGGCCTAATTGTTGAATTAAAGGATCTGGATTAGTACGGCCAAAATATGGGCCTTCTATGTTAATGGGCCAGCTCTCTGTGAAATAGGAAAGTACAAATTATGATTAAAGCCTAAATCTTCTTTATAATTGAAGTGCTATGCCTGATTTCCATAATTGATAGAAAAAATACAACCTCTATGCTATTATTTGTTGGCATGTTATTTTCATTTTCTAAAGTTATATATATATATATATATATATATATATATATATATATATATATATTATTGGTTATAATGAATTGTTAGTAAAAGTAAAAATACTAGCCAGCTTGTGATCCAAGGAGCCGAGTTCGATTGAGCTAGTTCGTGACTTGACATGTTTGACTCGGAGCTCGTTAACCTGTCGAGCCTCGAGCAGGTTCACGAATTATCTTGGCCCACTTATACTCTAAGGTGATGTGTGTGTATATATATATATATATATATATATATTTAAAAGATGAATGGTTCTTAACTTAATGGGAGTTTTATTTAGAATTAGTAAAATTTGTTGGTTGTCAATAAAAAAATTAGAAATATATATTTTAACAGATTGATTAGACTTATGAAAATTAATTTCAAAGATTTTTGAGATGAGAATGACGTTGAAAATAATTTTAGCTGAAAAATAAAATAAGAATTGAATTTCAAAATTTTAATTGTGGCTGTTATTTGTTAATTTGATTAAATTTTTTTGTAAGTATGTCGGTCAATAATTACATTAATTTAATTTAAATATTTTGTTGACTTGACTCGCACCCCCTAAGTGAAAATTTTGGTTGAATCTTTTGGTCAAAAAAAAAAAAAAGAGAGTAATTATTGTTTTTGAGAAATTGCCACTGTGAAATCAATGAAAAATGCCGTTACATATCACAATTTATTATTCCTTTTGGCTAAACTTTCTTATTACTTTTTAAAGTAATTTTCTAATACAAAAATTTCTTATTTAAAAATTATTTATACTAAAAAATTGTTTAAAAAAGTAGTAAAAAATTCATCTTAAACAATGTCATAATCTAACAAATTCTTGAATAATAATATATTATTGAATTTAAAGCTTTGTTTGGGACGGCTTTCTTCCTGCTTTTTAAAGCAGCTTCCTAGTATAAAAATTAAGCGATAAAAAAGCTGTCACAAATGAAGCCTAAATTTATTCATGATGACATCTAGACAACTTTAACTCTGAAAGCAGTTGAACTCTTCATTGGACAATTTTAATTCTTAGCTGAATTGAACTCGTCCTTAAATCACTTCAAATTTTGGATAAGATGACTTCAACATTAGATGGCTTCACTTTATGGACAAGTTATAATTCCTGGACAAGTTGAACTATCCCTTAGATAATCTCTAACCGAAAAACTCATTTTTCATTTCAAAATGTAGTAATGTTCTAAAAAACGGCAACTCAACTCCAATCGAACTTCATTTCCTTACAAAAAATAAATATTCTGGGTATATTCCTTCTCACATTCCGGCTGTCGCAGCGCCTTCGATACGCTTGCGATTTGGTGTCGGTGAATAGTGTGATGCCAATATTGGCGTCGCATTGTTCACCCCGCGAATGTAGCGTGCGATTTGGGGTTCGGGTGGAGCGAATGGTGGACAACAAATGAGTGTATGCAGTTCGGTTGGAGATGCCTTTAGATAATGTTAATTCTTGAACGACTAGATTTCTCTTTTGGGTGACTTCGACTCTTGTATCAGTTAAACTCTCCTTTAGATGATTTTAGTTCTTGGATGAGTCAAGCTCTGTAGTGGATGACTTTAATTTATGGATGAGTTGAACTTACCCTTGAACGGCTTCAATTCATTGATAAGTCAAACTCTCCCATAGACAACTTCAACTCGGGGATAAGTTTTAAGTACTCTGACAAATTTAAGTTTGAGATGAGTTTGGAGCATCTAACAACTTCAAGCTTGAGAAACATTCGAGTTCTCTAACAACATGAAATCTAAGCTAAGTTCATGGTTGCGTTACGACTTAATCAACTTACTGTAGAAGTCTCTTGACCTGTATTGATCTAAGAAACCTGCACTGAAATAAGTGAGTAGCAACAGATAAGGAAAAGTAATAGAGGATGCATATAGTAAAGCTTCTCTGTATTGCCATTCTCCATGAGCTACAGTGAGTTGGTTTTAAAGAAGAAGAAGGCAAAGTTTGTTACAGACGAACGTTTGTGATTAAAGAGATGTCAGCACATCAACGGCAATGATTTCTCTGATCAGACGAGTGGGGGGTCAGGACAGGAGTAGTGGCAAGGCAAGCCACCTGATCATGCGAACTTTTTACTTGCTTATCATATAAGTCATGTTCATTATCACCCTCCCGCAAGGTAAGCATTGGTTCACCAATGGTTAACTTGGATCTTAAGTGCTGAAACCGGGTGATAGGTAAAGCTTTGGTGAAGATATCAGCAGGTTGGTCTTCAGTGGATATATGATGAACGGTAATGTTGTGGAGCTTGATACAGTCACGGATGAAATGGAAATCAACCTCAATGTGTTTAGTTCGTGAATGAAACACTGGGTTCTTGGCCAGCGCAATGACAGAGCTGCTATCACAGAAGAGTGGTGTAGGTGTGGAGACAGGAACCTGAAATTCCAGGAGAATACGTTGTAACCAAATGATATCAGTGGCTGCCAATGCAAGAGATCTGTATTCGGCTTCAGTGGAAGAGCGAGCAATGGTCGTCTGCTTTTTAACACACCAGGAAACTAAAGAGGTACCAAGATAAGCACAGTAACCAGTGATAGACCGGCGAGTGGTAGGATCAGTAGCCCAGTCGGAATCTGAATAAGCATGTAATGTGAGAGGCGAAGCAGTGATGGGAAGCCCCAGGTGAAGTGTTCCACGGATATAGCGCAGAACCCGTTTCAAAAGTTGAAAATGAAGCTCATAGGGCTTATGCATTTGCTGGCAGAGCATGTTAACAGCAAAGGAAAGATTAGGCCGTGTTATCGTCAAGTACTGAAGTGATCCAACGATTTGACGATAAAACTCAGGATTAGAGAAGAGTGGGGCGTGCTCTGTGAGTTGGGGAATCTTGGTCGGTAAGGGAGAGAGGACTGGCTTGCAGTCTTTCATGCCGGACCGTTGTAGTAGATTCTCTGCATAGAGTGATTGAGAGAGATGCAGACCTTTGCTTTGCTGCAGTATCTGTATGCCGAGAAAATGAGATACATTACCCAGGTTTCGCATCTGAAATCGCATATGCAATTTTTGAAGCAGAGAACTGATAAGAGAGGGCATATTTCCAGTAAGTAAGATGTCATCCACATAAAGCAGAATGTATAGTTGAGCAGCATCCTTATGGTACAGGAACAATGAGGGATCTGCAGTGCTAGGATGAAAGCCAAAGTCAGAGAGAAAGTCAGTGAATGTGGCAAACCATTGCCGCGGAGCCTGTTTGAGGCCATACAAGGCCTTTTTGAGCTGACATACATGATTCGGAAGGTGCGGATCTTTAAACCCAGGAGGTTGCATCATATAGACTTTTTCGTGGAGAGGTCCATGCAGGAAGGCATTGGACACGTCCAACTGGAGGATGGGCCACTGTCTCACTATCGAGATTGTAAAGAAAATGCGAATGGTGGGGAACTTTGCAACAGGGCTGAAGGTATCAAAATAATCTAAGCCAAATTCCTGGTTAAAGCCTTGAGCAACCAATCGGGCTTTATGACGCACGACGGAGCCATCAGAGTTTAGTTTTGTCCAAAACAACCATTTGCATCCAAGAACATTAAGGCCTGGTGTATGAGGAACTAAGTCCCAGGTGCCCTGACTTTGCAATGCTTCAAATTCAGCAGGCATGGCTTTCCTCCAGACAGACTG
Source organism: Dendrobium chrysotoxum (assembly GCA_019925795.1). Lineage (NCBI taxonomy): Eukaryota > Viridiplantae > Streptophyta > Magnoliopsida > Asparagales > Orchidaceae > Dendrobium > Dendrobium chrysotoxum. The sequence goes on along the minus strand of CM034314.1, from coordinate 21,504,272 downwards.
CTTGACAGCTTGCGAATAAGAGGTAGGATTAGGGGAAATCACAGAGTGTTGTAAGTCAAAAATTTTCTTTGGTTGGACATGACCTGTCTTTAGACGGGTCACCATAGGGTGAGTGTTTTGAACATGAGTAGATGGCTGTATAGGTATGGTGGGTGAGGAGGTATGTTGGTTGGAGACTGGAAGTGTGGAGGTTGATTGAAGGGGCTCAGAGTGAGCATTGGAAATATGAGAAGGGGAATTGGCTTGCAGTGAAGCTTGCGGTGAGGATATTGCTTGAGGTGAAGAAGTGCAAGGAATAGATGATGGAATGAGTAGAGAGGGTGGTATGGAAGTAGACTGAGAGGATGGTGCCAATTTAGTGGTTAAGGATTGATACGGGAATAATGATTCAAAGAAGCGGACATGCCGAGATAGTTGTATGTGGCCTGTAGAGATGTTGAAGCATTTATAACCTTTGGTGGTGTCTCCATAGCCCAGAAAGATACACGCCTGAGCTCGGGGCTGCAGTTTATGACGAAATGGTGGAGGTAGCCAAGGATAACAAAGACAGCCAAACACCTTGAAGAGGGAGTAATCTGGTGGTTGATGATGTAGTAATTCATAGGGAGATTTATGATGTGGCAACTTGGAGGGGAGTCGGTTAATTGTATAAACAGCTGTTTAAGAGAGCTTCAGGCCAGAAATGACTTGGCAGATTAGCGTGAAAAAGTAGAGCACGAACTGTTTCAAGGAGGTGGCGATGCTTGCGCTCGGCAATTCCGTTTTGTTGTGGGGTATAGAAACAAGTTATCTGATAAACAATGCCACATTGTTTTAGGAATTTCTGGAAGGAGTGTTTGACATATTCACCTCCGCCATCAGATCTTAAGCATTGAATTTTATGTTGAAATTGGTTTTCAACCATGGATTTAAATTGAAGAAACATCTGAAACGAATCAGATTTACTGCGAATGGGATAAAGCCAACTAAACCGTGTATAATCATCAACAAAGAGTGTATAAAACTTGTAACCGTGTAAGGATAAAATTGGGGAAGGACCCCAGACATCTGTGTGTATTAATTGTAAACACATAGTCATTTTGGGTACAGATAAACTAAATGGTAAACGATGTGATTTAGCTCGCACGCAGGCAGAGCAGTGAAAAGTAGAACTGGATAAGCTATTAACAGGAAGAAAGGAAGATAGTAATTACTGTGTTGAGACAGACGGATGCCCCAAGCACTGATGCCAGTGAGTGGATGTGATTGTTGCTGAATGAAGAGCGAGTTCAGGGGAATGTTGAGATGACGGTAGAGAAGCAAATTTAATGGGGTAGAGACTGCGATGACTGGGACCTTGTAGGAGAGTCCGGTTGGTCTGCAAATCCTTGATAACAAAACCATTTGCATCAAAAACAATTGAACAAGGATTATCAGAAATTAGTTTATTGACAGATAAGAGATTATGAGTTAAATTTGGGACATGAAGGATGCGACGAAGGCGCAGCTTACGCAATGGAGTAGGAAGAATGCCTTGTCCAGTATTGACGATGGGTAAGAGTTTACCATTGCCAACTTGTACTTGAGAAGAGCCCGTATAAGATTGCGGAGAATGAAGTTGTTACAGATTTGATGTCAGATGAGAGGAGGCACCGGAATCCAAGAACCAATCTTCAGTTGCTGGGCCATCTGAAGCAATGTAGGCTTGCTGAGGAGGTTGAATGGTAAGGTCTGTGCGATACCAGCACTGATGAGCTGAATGACCTGGTTTGGTGCAGATCTGACATTGAATGGAGGAGCGTGGACGACGACCGCCACGGACATTTGAGGAGAGTGAATGACCACCACGATTCTGTGATGCAGGAAAACATCCACGATTAAAGTTGGAGGAGAACTGACGTCCTCGTCCATGGCCACGGACAGTGTGAGAGGTGAATACTGCCTCATTAGATGCCGGAACTGCATCTGCAGCGAGTTCAGAGATGATGTTAAGTTCCTCGCTAATCAGGAGCGAATAAAAATCATCAAGTCCAATGGGTTGCAGTTGTGTGCGTATAGCCGTTTTAAATGCATTGTATGCAGATGGTAACCCATTAAGTGTGTAGAGTAATATATCGTGAGGGTCTATGATGGACCCTGCTGCGGTGATTGCATCCACCTTCTGCTTGATTTCGGATAGATATTGAACCATGGATTTATCACCCTTTTGAATGTGATGAAGCTCACTTTTCAATTGAAGCTGGCGAGATCGATTTGTCGATTGAAGTCTGCGTTCAATCGTTTGCCAGATATCCTGACATGACTCCAGATTGAGAACATACGAGAGTAGAGACTGGGAGATTGTAGAATATAGCGCTGAGGACAAATTTTGGTCTATCAACATCCAGGTTTGATGCTGAGGGTTTAAGCTTACTGTGCCATCTGGAGCTAGGAGTTATTTCTGTGGTTTGCTGGTGGAACCATCCAAGTACCCATCAAACCCGTTTGCTGAGAACAGCTTAAGGATTTGAGATTTCCAAATAGGATGATTATCCGCGGTAAGTTGTGTGCTGATCACTGTCTTGACATTGTTCATAAGGAACTTTAGCTGAGAAGGTATCTCGATGTACGTCATAGTGTTGGAAGCATTGGGAGCAGGGGAGAGGGACGAAGCAGAGGACGCCATTTAGTTAGCTGAAGCTCTGATACCATGTAGAAGTCTCTTGACCTGTATTGATCTAAGAAACCTGCACTGAAATAAGTGAGTAGCAACAGATAAGAAAAAGTAATAGAGGATGCATATAGTAAAGCTTCTCTGTATTGCCATTCTCCATGAGCTACAGTGAGTTTGTTTTAAAGAAGAAGAAGGCAAAGTTTGTTACAGACGAACGTTTGTGATTAAGGAGATGTCAGCACATCAACGGCAATGATTTCTCTGATCAGACGAGTGGGGGGTCAAGACAGGAGTAGTGGCAAGGCAAGCCACCTGATCATGCGAACTTTTTACTTGCTTATCAGATAAGTCATGTTCATTATCACTTACTCTAGTTGATCATGGACGTACATTGATTTTTTATTTCCATGTCTTTTTATTAAATCAAAAAGATAGAAAATTAATATCTTAAAATTAATTTGTCTGAATCGATGTCCAAAAATATTTTGAGTAGAAATATCTAAGAATATATTACATGTAGATATAGCCAATAATATGCTGAGTAGAAATTGATCTAAGAATCTATAAAGTCAAAATAGTTCCAATAACTTGTTCAGAAGAGATAAATCCAAGAATGTGGTGAGTAGAGATATATACAAGAATATTGTTAAGTATCAAATAATTTAGAATGTCTAATAAAATCTCATAAACATTGAGAAATTTGTTATTATCTCACTAAAAAGTCTTAGTTGGTCTAATTGCATTAGATTGACTCAACTTACGTTGGAGTTCTTATCTTCATGAGAGTTATCATCTAGATTCACACTTTAGAAGGGACTTTTATCACTCTAAATGTAGATCTTGTAGCAAAGGAGGAGTTTGAGTTCTATGTTTTGAGCTTTGTATCTTTTGGCTACTTGAAACTTTTAGTATGATGCTTGACTTGTTTGAATTTGAAAGGAAAAACCATATTACATGAGTAGCTTGTGAAGAATATTTCAAGTCTTGCCTACCCTTCTATCTTTTTGGTGCCATTAGACATAGTCATAGCCTAAGATGGGCCTCCCATTTCACTAGAGCTTTTGTCTTTATGGGAGGAACCATTTATTATTTATTTATTTATTAAAGGACAACAGACATGTGAAAGTGTGTAAGGATCAAACTAGCAAGGCATTAACCCTAAATTATACCAAATAAACTAAAGATTATATGCATCAAGCATATTGTGTGTGTTTAATAGTACTTAGTTGAGTATACTAATTTTGACAAATGTACCTGATGCAATATGGGCCTATAATGTATCAACCCTAATATATGATAGTTCTAAGATGAAAAAAATATGATAACTTTAATGTCTATGCTAGACCTAAAAGAACTTGCATATAGTAATCCTTATGTTTATTTCAGTCCTAAAATAAAATGAAAATGCATCCAGCTTAATATTTATACTATCCTTATACAAATTAAAAGTATATATAAACTCTATTATATATATTTGAACTAGCACAAAATAAAAATACACTAAGTCTAACATCTATACTAGACAAATATAAAACAAGAATATATATATCATCAATAGCATTTTAAAGAGAACTAACACAAAATTAACATGCACAAAGTGTAACATTTGTATGAGAATTGATAAAAATCAAAGAAGCGGATTTTAACTCTAGTATCTATATCAAAAGTGGCACCAAATGAAAATACATCAAGCTTAACATTAATTGAAAGTTTGATTTAAACTTGATAAGCGTATTTCAACTATGGCATTTGTATTAGAGTTAATACAAAATGAAAATACACTAAACCTAGTGTTTATACTAGGCTAGATACAGGCCTCAAGCATATGCCAGCTCTAGTATTTAAACCAACACTAACATGAAATAAAAATACATTAAGCTTAGAATTTATTCTATGCCTAAGACAAATATGAAGAATATGTTATCTTGGGAATTTGTACTAAAATTGACATGAAATATAAATGTAATAAGTTTAGGATCTATACTAAGATTGATACAAACCAAAAGCATATGTCAACTTAAGACTAGCATTATATTAGGCCTAATTCAAATCAAATACTAGAGTCTATATCAAAATAGGCACAAAGTAACAATATTTCATGACTAGCATTGTATTAGGCCTAATTCAAATCCAATGCATATATAATCTCTAGCATCTATACTAAAACTAAGATAATAAGAATACATCTAGTTTACATATATATGCATTTTCCAAATTTATGTTTTGTTGCTTTGGCCTACATACATATGTAGCACCCAACTACAATCATGCCCACATTTATCTTAATGGAAGGCCAATAAAAAATTCTCTCATCCAAACTACCTATTATCCATTCCTAAGTATTTAGTAATTTCTCTTGAATGTAACTCTATAATCAAGAAATCTCTAAGGGATGTCCTAGGATTGCAGAATTATCTACTTATATGCAGGTACTCATCAATGACTACAAAGGAACTTACTAAGGATCAAGGCTTATCTTTATGCTCATGATATAAGATATGAAGTTAGGACATAAAATATAAGCCTCCTTAAGTCTCTCAAAATTAGGAATTTGAAGCTATAAGGATGTAACAATTAGTGCTTCTCTAGATATAGCATTTATAGGTTTATTCTCAACGTGAGGCTTGTGTTTAAGAGTAAATATATAATATTATAAAAACTCTATTAATTTGGCATTTCCATGCCTTATCTTCTTCTACATGTTGGTAAACTTAAGGGACTGGTACTTGTGTGTAGTATGAACTCCTTATGTAGTATGTCCAATGCCTTTGTTATTGAATGATTACATAGAATTATTTATCAAAATGGAATTCATTTATATTACATCATTTAGTTTCTCAGTAATGTAGGTTACAAGATGGTTATTTTGACTCAATCTATCCCTCCCTCAATGTATATTTTTGAGGGATAACATGTAACCTCAAATGCCTTAGAAAGGGGAAGTAGTCTTAAAGACTTGGAATTTTAGCAAAAGCCCCTTGAACACTAGTGCTTTACTTAAAAGTGTTTTTTATAGGATATTAGTGAGTGGAGAAACTATAATGCTTAAAAGTTTAATAAACTCATATAAAATGTAGCCAAGCCATGATAACTCCTAAAATCAATGAATGATTCTGGAGTTAGCCAATCTATGATAAAGTTTAACTTTAGTGGATCAAGCTTGAGCCCAAAAGTAGTAACTACAAACCCAAGAATATGACTTCTTACCTAAAGAAAAGAAATTTGTCTAAACAAAACATAATTCATTCATAATGTCAGTTAGGGGTTTTAAATGTTGACTTTCATTCATCCCTTGATCTAATTCTAATATTGTAGTAACCACTCTTAATATATATCTTCGTTAAAAAAGTGGTTCTATAGATTAGATCCATCATCAAGTCCTAAGTATGGGGAATCTATACTTGATGAGTATCCTATTGGTAGCTCTTATATCAATACGCTTTTGTAATGATCCAATTTTCTTTTGTGTCGATAAAGCTTTGGTAACAAAATTCCTAGATAAAGGTTTTTATTTTCCAAAGTAACTCCTTAATCCACAGGTGATACTCAAGCTCTACTTGCAGAATTGACTAAGTATTAGCATAATAGAAACTGGTGAGAAGAAGAAAGAAGAGTGAAAAACTATAGATTTTAGATAAGAAAATTCAATTAATTTTGTTGCCAATATAAAATGGACAAGATTATTGTACCTATAATGCCATGGTATCTTTATATCCCTTTTAATTAAAATGGCCCTCAAACCTCAAATTTGTAGGGGGGGGGGGGGGGGGGGGGGGGGGGGGGTTAACTAGAAAATGTATGTAAAAAATAATAAAGTATATCTAGATACCTAAAACATCATTGTTCAAGTTTCCATCTTGAAGATTGAGGCTATTGATTGGTTTGTCCAATTCGCCAACTCATTGAATATAATCATTGACATGTTTAAGTCATCCTTATGCAAGATAGATTCACCAAATTGATTGACAAAACCACCAACTTGTGAGATTTAATCATCAACTTATCTAGAGGACACCGATAGTAGTAGCCTTAAACCCTAGATTTATGGTGGGTTTAGTATTATACATAACACTAACATACGTGTCCTAGCTAATGCAGTGCAAAAAAAAAACCTAGGCTTACCCCGGCCTGGATTGGGGAGCCAGCTAACCACCTAGTTGATTTAAAATCATGAGTCTAGTCATTTTTATGAAAGAGTGGTAGGGAGGCTTAAAGTTTTTGAGAAGTGGGACCGATATCTAGAGATTATCCTAAGTGGTCCCTGGACTTATGTTGGGTGAAAATGCTAAAAATAAATACAATTAAAGTTTTAGACTCTCTTTTAAATTGATTTCTAATATAATACATGCTGATTGACTCGATTAAATACTTGAAATGTATATAAAGTAGTTTTAAAAAAGGCTTAAAATAGGTTTTATCCTAGAGTGCACAGGCTCCCCTTGACAGATTTGCACCCTCATAGGCCAAGTGGTCTGCCGGGACCTGCAGGTGAGGAGTGGCCTAATAAATGGAAAGAATAATGCAACAAATATATTATGCGAACTCCCACCGGTCCCGGGCTTACTTCTTAAGAGCGTTAGAGTTTCTATATTGTCTTAAAAATTCTAATTAAGTTTAAGTAGAAAATTTTTGGGTGTACCCTCACGAGCCTCCGATCGAGTCTAGGCTAACATAAAAGTGGCACACAAACGCCAAAGAAATTAAAAAAAGTAGGTAACCTTATATCGTAACCATTATCAAATCATCTATAGTATAATTAAATCAAATAAATAAAATAATGTCCATAGGCAAGTGCCTTTTATTACAAACCAGGGTCTACAGGAAAGTAAAGTGGTCAGGCACCACTAATAACAACCCGGATTCTAATCCTACTGAATGACGCAAGTCTTAAAAATAAGACATTTTATCTTTAAGTCTTCATCTTCAATGTCTTTATATGGTTCACCTTCCTTCGAATCGGTTCCCTTTGGTCTTCTTAAGGTTCGCCCTCCAGAAGGGTACCCAAATAAATAAAAAATTCCCTATAAAGGGCCTTTCTTTTTCTCTTTGGGTACCTAATATTTGAAATGCCCCACTTTTGAAAATTTTCACAACTCGATACTTTTATAAATTACTTTAAATTACATCATTTAAAAGAAAATTTAAACTCTTCTGTATGGTTATCCTAAGTAGCTAATTTAAAATGACCCAAATAGTTATATATAAAAATAAAATATTCATGCCAGCTACACTTAGCCATGTTCTTATTTATTTGAGGACTAAGCATCTGGAGCACCTGTAGCAATTATATTTATGATTTATTTTAGCCCTCAATTATTTTGGGGGGCTAAGCGGCTGAAGCACCTGCAGAAAGCATTGATATATTTTGTTTATAAATTTTAGCGCCCCTTTTATTATCCTGTATGAGCATGGTCACCTGTAGAAGACATCATTAGTATTAAAAATTGGTCCTAACCTATGAGTAATCTATTGCACTTCACATCAATCCATAAAGTACAGTAAAAGTAAACAAACATATCAATTAATTTTTAACCACAGTATGCAATGAAATCTCGAAAAACCTGGCACACAGTAGTAAAATAAACACCGACCTAGCCTAGAGCTAGAAGTGGTGCCCTAGCAAATAATTCTATGTGTGTTTGAAAGGCTATGTGGTTTGGATATGCCATATGTAGGTGGTTTAGTTAAGGTTACTTGTGATCCAGTTGGTTAGAGGTCAAAAGGAGAAATTTTGAGTTTGAATTTAAATAGATATATTTTAGAGTTAATTTTAAAAGTTTTATTTTTAATATTTAGTTGATTATGATCTTTATTTCTCACTGAGGCCATGAAGTTTGTTTCACCTTCCTTGGGGCTATGTTAATAGCCTCGTAGGCCTAGCTACCCAGTAGTAATCGGGGTTGGTTAAGTTGATTTAGTTGGTTAGAGATTAAAAGAGAAGGTATATTAAATGATTTATTATCAGTTTGGGAGGTTAACTTAAAGATTTAGGGTAATTTTCTATGAAATTTAGGTTGATTTAATGGATTTTATAAGGTTCGAGGTCATCCTATCGGCTAAGTCAAAGGGGTAATAAGATGACATTTTAAATTAAGTTGATTTCTAGAATTCTAATATTTTTAATAAATATTAGGCTTTAATTAGAGTTAAATACCTTTTAGTTTTCCCAATTTGGAGTTTTTTAGAATTAGTTATGATTTATTTTCAAAGTTTGGGTAGTTAATGAATTTTTAAAATTATTTAATTAGGGGCTATTTAGGGGATTTTGATCCAAATCAACTTCAAACCTCTTAGAACCATCTCCAAAGGTTAAGAATGACCTAAGGGGGTGTTTCCAAGTATTTTGGAAAAAAATTTAGAATTTTTAATAATTTTTAATTATTTAATTTAATTAAAAAAGTGATTTTTAGTCAAAATTAAATTAAGATTTAGATTGAAGCCCAATTGAAGGGGTTTTAATTTTTTTAGATTAAAGATTAAATTCTGAAGAGTTTTATACATTATGGGCAATTTTTGGGTTTAATTTGAATTTATTAGAATTTTCTAAAGTTATCAGATAAATTAGGGTTCATTAATTAAGTGGTTTCAAGGGCCCTAAAAATTTCCAAAAAATTCCAGGGGATTCATGATGTCACTAAGTTTAAGTTTTTTAAGTTTCAGGTCATTCAGAGGTGTATCTTAGCTCTTAGAATTTCTCTAAATTTACTAGATGGGTCCTTAATTATTATCCTTAAGGTGTCACTAAGTTGAATAGGTTTAAATCAAGTTCTGGACTAACCCTTAGGATAATATAGAGGAGAAATGTAACACATCATAACACACCAAGTCCTTAGATATAGGACGGCCTAAACTAAGTGCTCTTACAATCCTACGTATGCAAACGATAGTTAAATAATAACTAAATGAGATTAGCGAAGTGATTAGTGGGTGATTGGAGCTCAATCATCCAATAATCTTTCCCACAGGAATGTCATTCTCATGTACAACCTATGCTTAAAATTTAAGGGAAAATAAAATAATATTTATCTTATATATTTTTTTATTTAAAATAAGTAACATTAATAGATATCATTTAAATATATATTGTATAATAATGTATATAGTAACTATTTAAAATAACGAAATATTAAATGAAATTTGAGATTAAAATATGTTAAATATTATTTTGAAATAATAAGCATGTTTTAAAATAAAATTATTAATTTTTATAAAAAGTATTTTTATAATTTATGATTAATTATTAATTAAAAGAAGTAAATATTTAATGATTAAAATAACTTAAAATATAATTAATATTTTAAATCAATTTTTATTTTTAAATGAAAGATAATAATTTTTTGAAGAAATTATATATTATATTGATTTTTTTGGATTAATGAATAATTTTAAATTAATTTTTGAAGTTTTCCAATTTTAAAAAAGTATTTAAAATATATTTTAAATTAATTTTGGTAAATAATCGTCTGTGGCGGCTTGGTAGGCCACATGGCAGAAGCGGATTGGGTCTGCGGTTCATGGTCAATCATTGCATGGCGGAAATGATTGCCACATGATTGCGGCAATCAAACGTCGTGGATGCGGCATTACTTAGCTACTTCAGCAAATGCTGTCAAGCATCCGATCCTCTGTGGTTCAAATCGACGGCTCAGATCTACTCGGACAGAGCTAATTAACATAGGATCGAATCTGCTGTCAGACGAGTGCTGCAGAATGGCAAGATCTGAGCCGTTGACCATTAGATCAACAGCTCGGATCATACGTAACGCCTATGTTACGTAAACTGAACCATATAAAGGGTTTTTGAGCTCATTTTATCGATTTGATGGATCAAATTGGATGAAATTTGAAACATAGCGTGCATGGATGAAGAGCATTCATGTGGAATGGGTCACACGGCCTAAAATGCGATTAATAAAAAGCTAATTAACTCTAAACATAGTGACCTATGTATAGGGTTTTTAAGGGATCTAACTGTTGGATCTTCAAGATTTAAGTTCGATAAAGCTTGTAGACTGTGCACGAGTATTTTCCTAGCTGAAGTCACGATCAAACAAGCTCTGGATTGAACAGAGTCCTCCTTGGAGAGTTTGTAGCTTCGGATCACCAGAAAACTCACCGTCGGCGAGGTCTTGGCGGCAATTTTAGGTTGGGGAAGGTAGAGGGAGTGGAGGAGAGCCTTCACCAGAGATCTCTCGCCTTGAGGGGGTTTGGAGATTGAGAAAGAGTCAAAAGATCTCTAATACTAACCATAAACTCCCTATTTATATGCCTAACCCTAGGATGGACAGCTATGATTCAATCAAGAGTAATTTGGATAGGATTTGAATGAGAGAGCCTATTAGGAAGGTGTTTAGTGCATTAAATGGGCTCTAATTGGGCTTAAATAGATCATATTGACCTAATAAGACTTGGGTTGACCAAGTCAAAGCTTGACTTGGTCAACTTAGTCAATTAGGGCAAAGAAGTGAGGGGTTAGGCCCAAGAAAGGGTTTGGATTTGAATTAAATTAGATTTGGGCCCATTTAGGCTTAATGGGTCAACCAGGTTGACCCAGGGCATGGGTCTGGGTCAAATGAGTCAGGCTTGACTCTCTGAACCCAAGGAAGGTGGGATTTTAAGGAAATCAAGGTCAATAATATGTCTTTAGAAAATTCTCTTTATTAGCATAAATCTTGAGGTAATATTTGTGTTATAAACTTCCAAAATTAAATTTGTTACCATCCAAACTTTAATTTCAACAAACTTATAGTCAAATTGAATGTCACAATAAGGTAAACTCGATGACACTAATAATGATTCCATTTAAGTCCAAATGAACCAAATTAATGCATTTGAAGCATAATTAAAAGTTTTACGATATTAATTGAAGGATCAAATGATCCCCAAATATTGTATAATTATTATTAAATTGAGCAAACTGATAAGATAAAGCCAATAAACCTAAGATTTTTCAATTTTAAGATCATAATTGTAGTTAAAATTTGAATGATGGACCTATGATAATGGGATCAATATGCGCCATTCGATGGAGTATTTTAGATTCTAACCAAATTTAAAAAAACTTGCGCCTTAAAAGGACAAAAATAGGGTTGCATTTTCTAGAATAAGAGAGGTTATAGAGCAAAGAGAATTAAAGAACTCTAGAGCTCTACCTGAAATACAATGTTAAAGATTACATACAACAATTGCCACCATCACCTAATTTATATTATGTAACTGTGGAAAAATAACATGTCATAGAATCAAATAATTATTCCCTATTATGTATAATCTTATATTCTTCAATTATGAGAAAGGGTGAATTTTTATATCTTTAATTGTTAAATGGTTTATTTCAATTGATCCAATCACCTTAATTTTTTCCCCTTTTTGGTTTTTTCAAATAAAAAATTCTTATCTCTTACAACTTCTATTTATTTGCATGCTAAATTTTTATAAAATTTGTAATATTAAATACATTATCATGTAAATTTTCTAGCGCATTACCATGTGATGTTGTCTATTGGAATCATTCCAAATAAATTTTATTGGTTGTCAATAAATTCCTCAATTAAGTACAACATAATATAAGTGGTAAAGATCAGTTAGGCCTCACTTTGGAGGATCGTATGCATAATATGGAGGCTCATTAAGTCTAAATCTTGCAACTCTTAGAGGAGGCTAAATAACAATGACTGGCCTCATAGTATGATAGAGTTCATCCACAACAAAATAAATAATAGTTTAGGGTTGATCCACTTGATGCCACTTAGGTAGTAACTTCTTATGATGCTCCTCCACTACCACAACCTCATCAAGTTCTCTTAGAAACTATCAATTCAACCCATCTGCACCATATTTCTTAACCAATATGTAATCTTCCATTAGCTATGAAGGCCTTAAATTAATATCACCTTATTAACAACTCATATTATATTATTAGAGATGAGCTGGGACACTTTATTCAAAAGGAATTTCATTTGTGAGAAAGAAACAAACTTATATGTCATTGTAGCATTCAATAGATGTTACCTTTAATTGATGCAAATGTCCTTCATTCTATTCCAATAGGGTTTAAGTTACTTATAAGTTATCTATATGATGGAACTATTGACCCCTATGAGAAGATTGTCCACTATAAAACCATCATGTACATCAATTAACTTGTGATGTAGTCATCTATTAGGTCTTCCCCTGGCTCTCACCTTGTTATACTCTCTTTCTGATAGAACTACTCGTACTTTTTTTTTTATCATAGCTTTTTTTATTGAACTATGTATTTTTCATTGAAGGATTATTAAAGACTCCTCCCACATCTCTAAGATTTGTCAAAATGAGGGAGATACCATTAATGAGTACTTAGAGAAAAAAGCATGTTAAATTCTAAGAGGTAATCTTAAGTTTTTATGTGTAGTTCATCTTAGACGTCTTAACCTAGGAACATTCTACTTTTCATAATGCTAGATATATTTTACTCATACACTAATCTTATTCATTGAGTATAAATATAAATACCTGCTGATGAGGCTATCTACACCCATCAAAAGCAATTTGAATATCCAAATTTAGCCTAACATAAAAGTTAATAATAATTTAAAATATTTAATAACTTATAAAAATTAGAAATGTCCTTACTAAATTCATCATGGGTCACCCAATTATAATTCATTAGTCACATGCAGAGCTAATATTATGATGGAAATATAAAATTCTTAACACCTTAAGTGGCCAAAGCCTATAAAAATCTACATGTTGGAAACCAGACTCAGCATTATCACTTTCATCATTAAATAGAACATTTAATAGAAAAATATTATCAATTAAAGGAAGAGAATGAATGTCTTATTTGTCATAAAAACTTGGGTATTATTTAGAAAAATAAAATATAAATAGTTAGCCTCAAAATATAGGAGATCTGAAGAGTCATGAAAAAATGATTAAAATTATTAAATAAGAGTGCCATTATACTGGAAAATTTCATCACTGAAATAAATTAATGAAATTAAACTCAAAATTTATTGTAGAACCTACATCTTAACTTTTATTGGAGATAAAGATGTATATTTTAAGAAAAAATATCTTTATATTATAAATAAAGTTTCTTTTTATAATAAACATGATATCAAATAAAAATCCCTAGAAGTCACACCATGTGGTAGCATCAATAAGAAACTATAAGTGGATAAAATGCTTACTAAAAAGACCTCATGAGGGCAAGTGAAAAATAGGGTCCCTACTCATAACCCCTAGAAGTAAAGCCCATGAGGTATCCTTAATCGGAAGCTAGTAATGAATGAAACCCTTTAGAAAGACTTAATAAGAATATGTGGTTTATAGGATCTCCACTCTTTAAAAATTAGAAAAAAAAGCCTTAAAAGTTGCAAGTTTATTTGGTTCTTAAAAGCTATTAGAAGTCTAAAAGCTTAAGAAGGTACAAGTAAACTAAAAATCTCAAAAGGCTAAAGCTCCAAAAGATATATATTTCACTAATTCTCCTAAAAAATCAGAAGGCTAAAGGCCTAATAAGGTATATGTACAGCCAAAATCTTAGAAGGCATAAGTCTCCAAAGATAATAATACAAAAAAATCTTAGAAGGCTAAAATCATAAAAATTATAAATTTTTTAATATCTAGAAACCTTAGAAGGTTAAAAGTCATAGAAGGTACATATTTCTTGGATTCTCCAAAACTCTTGGAAGCTAAAATCCTTATATGGTTTATATTTCATTGATTCTGGAAAAATATTATAAGGCTAAAAGCGTTAGAAGATATAGATTCATCCAATTTTTTATGAAAATTTCATAAAGCTAAAAGCCTACGAATATATAATTTTATTTGATTTTCAAAAAAATTTAGAAGTAAAAAGACTCAAAGGTATATGTTTTTCAAAATATCTCAAAAGGAGTAAGCCTCAAAAGGTCATTATCAACTACGAAGCCAAGCACATTAAATATTTAGTAGGGGCAATATCTTTTTGTTAAGATTAAACTGTGACATATTGGACTTGAAGTTTTTAAGTACATCTCAAAGAAGTATAGAATGCTTTATCTCTTATAGGTGGCAAGTGCTCACAAATTTGAATCACTCTTGTATGAATATGAAGATTTCATTACTTTAAACAATCTGATAGTAAATATCATCCAAATTTGTTTATGAAAAATATGCATTTCAAAGACACATGCAAAACTTTAATTTACATAATACCAACACTTAATCAAAAAAGTAGAGCTTATAAAAGAAAATACTTTGCTTATAGAAGATAGTGTTGGCCCACCTTTAGGAGATGGAAATAAACTTATAAAGAAGAAACTAAGAGATCTGAATTTTTTTGATAGCTATGAAGTAAAATTCATTATTCTTAGTGGAGGTGAATTACAGGTGTAAGGGGATACACATCGCCTATCTAGAATAGTATTATCCTTAAGCCTACGAAGTGGAAATTATGCATCATTAATATAAAATAGTGGAAAGCCTCTCTTAAGAAAAAAATGGAAATATATCATGCCTCAGAATCTAAATTAGAAGAATTATTTCTTTTATCTTTTAATATACAACACCAGAGCTATCAATTTATCTTTTATCAATAATAATATTAATGAAAATAAATTTAGTGGTTAAAATATCAACATATATATTTATTTATTGCTCCAAAAATCATATACAATACATATTGTTTGATTGAAAAAAATGTATGATTTTGAAAAAGATTTATTTTTCTTTGGAAAAGTTGAATTTCTGAAATTTTTAATTTTGAAATCGAACACGTCATTATGAATCATAAATCATCTTAGGAGGTGAGCATGTCATTCCCTAATGGGTTCAAATTTTAAAACTTTGAATTTATCCTAATTATCGTAGTCGAATTTGAGAAAGAACTACATATGACCCTAAAGGGTCAAAATGAGTGTTCAATCAAATATTTAACTACAATAATTTGGATAAGATGATCATTAATTTTATAATCAAAATCATAATAATAAGATGATATATCTTCCTGAAGAAAGAAAATATCATTTATTATTAATCATTTGAAAATGACGATAATGATCGTCAGGTTTGAATTTTCCAAAGATAATTAATTGAGGTTTTTGAAAATTAGATTTAGGTTTCTAAATCTCCTATGAGTGAAGCACTCATTGTTAATTACATCATAGGGAAAGTGGAGTTTCCTATGAATACTCTTGATTAAAATAGCGATATAAATTTCATTTAAGATTTTAAAGATTGATGTCAAAGGAGGTAAGGGTTGGAATTTTAATAGGGATTAGTTCAAGGTTGAGCAGTTCTTTTTGGAGGTCAAAGGAAGAAGGGTAAGAGGTGCTTGGGATTTTGATTCACTTCAGAAGAACCTCAAGCTATCATAAGTGTTGGGTTTAAATTTGATTGAAAGAGATTTTAAGTTTGAATGATTGATTTTATTAGAAAGTTGGGATTCAATTCCCAAAGGTTGAGGACTTAAGATTGAAAATCTATCTCAGAACCTAAGACTAAAATGGGTACTAAAAATTAGTGACCCAGAACCTAACTAATGCAATACATGATATGGACTTACCCTAACCTGGATTAGGGAGCTAGCTAAACCACTTAAACACTTCAAAACCATGAATCCGATCATTTATGAAAGAGTGGTAGGGACGTTATTTAAGATTGGTTTAAGGAATTACGGTCGACATCTAGAGTGGATCCTAATTGACCCCTTAACATATATTGGGTATTTAAAACTTGAAATAAAATGTATTTAAATTTTTAGACTCGATTTAATTTGTTACTAATGCGATGTGTGCTAGTTGACTCGAATGTTTAAATTCATATTTAGTAATTTTAAAAAGGCTTAAAAAAAGATTTTTTTCTAAAGATTGCACAGATCCCCTTGACGGAACTGCACCCTCATAGGCCAGGTGGTCTGCCAGAACCCACAAGCGGGGAGATGCCTAATAAGTGGAAAAAAAATACAGCAATGATGCATTTGAGAACTCCCAATGGTTCCGGGCTTACTTCTTAAAATATTAGAATTTCTATGTGAGCTTAAAATTTTTAAATTTAATTAAATTAGAAAACATTTAAGCGATCCCTCACGAGCCTCCGATCGGGTTCCATGCTAAATCAAATATGACATGCAATAATCACCAAAAAAATATAAAAAGTAGGCAATCCTAATAACACAATCAATATCAAATAATTAAATAAATTAAATTTAATACTCATACTGAAAGTCTATAGGCCTTTTAATATTACAACCTAGGGTCTGCAAGAAAAGTAAAGTGGTCAGGCACCACTGATAACAACCCGGATTTCTAATCCTAAGTCAAGTGACTTTGAGAATGAGACTCTTCTCATTCTACACTTCTTAATCCTTCTATGAGCTCCTTGGATCATCGGGTCTGAACACCCAAATGAAAAGAAACTCTCCCCCGAAAGGGGTGTTATCTTTCCTCTTTGGATATTTTAAGATCATCCTGATTTGGATCTCCAAATGGAGAGGGACTCTCCCCTAAGGGATGTCCCTTTCTCTTTGGATTCCAAATTAGATCTTTAACATCCATCTCAAATCACTTTGATATTTACAACTCATTTTATATCAAATTATATTTAAATGAAAATTAAAATCTAGACTCGACAACCTACAGGGTTATCCTAATAATCAACATTTAAATTAATATCCCAGGCAGTTAATATATATATATATATATCAAAGATTAAATGATCAAATCTACAGTCATGCTTAGCCATGCTCTTTTTTATTTAAAGGGTGCTTAAGCAGTTTCTGAAGTACATGTATAAAATATCATTAATTTTAAAAGCTTAATTATTTATTTGCCCCCTTTAATCTCAATGCCCTATACGAACATTACCATCTACATAAGATTGAATTAGTATAAATCATCCCTAACCTAAGGGTAAATCTAATGTACAATCAAATCAAACACAGAGTGCATGAAGTAAATAAACAATCAATTAATTACTTAAATATAACAATCAGTATGTAGTGAAAACCACGAAAAATATGGCACATAATAGCAGAAAAGTAAAACATTGGCCTAGACTAATACTAGAGTTGGTTGTCCTATCAAATCATCTAAAGTGTGTGTAAAGATCGTGTGGTTTGGATATGTCCTATATAGGGCATTTAATTAAAGTTGTTTGACGTTCTAGTTGGTTGAAAGGCTTAAGTAGGGATTTTGATTAAAGTTTAAATATTAATGGTCTAAGATTAATTTTAAAGTGTATTATTTTAAAGTTAAATGATTACCACCTTTGTTGCTCATCAAGGCCGTGAAGTTTATTTCACCTTCTTTGGGGTTAATTTAATAGTCTTGTAGGCCCGGGTTACTTAATGGTAACTAGTATAGTTAAATGATTTGATTTGGTTTAAGACTGAAAGGTTATTAAATTTTAACTAAACTTGATTTATTATTGATTTTAAGATTTAATTTGTTTAAGTTTGCCATTAATCAGTTCATGGTGTTGTGCCACCAGGCTCGAGGAACAAAGCCTCCTTAGGACACGTAGCCCCGCAGCTTGGAGTAGTCCAGCCTAAAAACCAGATTAATATATTTAAATTAAGGATTTTAAATATATTTAAATAATTATTAATTAATTAAAATTAAAATTTTACACTCTATTAAATTCGTTCGTGGCATTGTGCCACCAGGTTCTAGGACCAGGCCTCCTTAGGACACGTAGCCCCGCAACTCGGAGTAATCCATCCTAAAAACTTTATCTTTAGAGTATTTATTGTATATTAAAGGGTTAGTTGAGTAATTTAAATATTAATTTAATATTTTTTAGAATTTGAAATTAATTATCATATTTTGAAATTTTGTGGATTATTTTAATCATTTAATTAAGGAGCCAAAAGTTGACTTTTTGATTAAGCTTAAATTTGGGAAAGTTAGTATTTTATTAAAATAATAGACCTTAATACAATCAATTAGACTATAAGTATGCTAGATTTAGATTTTTTTATATTTTATTATGAAGGTTTGAAGTTTTGGTTTGATTTCGACTTAAGTTTGACCAAATAGTTGACTTTTTCAAATTTAATTAATTTCTAGAAGTTTAATATTTTTGATAATTATTATATTTTCATATGACCTAAATGCCTTTGAGTTTGACTTATTTGGATTTTTTTAGAATTAGTTATGAATTTTTAAAATTTGATAATTTATTTGAATTATTTAATTAGCTTAATTAAGGACGTTTTATTGATTTTGCTCCACATGAACTAACAACTCCTTGAAATCAACTCCAAAGGTCAGGAATGACCTAAGAATAGATTTCAAAGTGTTTAGAAAATTTTTGAAAATTTTAATTATTTATAATTAATTAAATTTTTTTAATATTCAATTTCACTTAAAATTAAATTATTCTTAAAATTGATGTCAAATTATAGTTTTTTTATTTTTCGTTGATTAAGGATTGAATTTTGGTCAATTAGAGATATTATTTGTATTTTGGTGATCTAAATTTGATTTATTAAATTTTCTGGAAGCTTGAAGGACTTAATTAATGTTTAAACTTAAGAAAATTCATTTAGGGGCTTTATAGTTTCAAAAGTCTATGAGAATTTTTCTCAAGGCTATATGTGTCACTAAGTTTGAATTTTCAAAATTTCAAATCAAAAGGATATGCATCCTATTTATTATAATTTTCTCTAAGTTATTTAAATAAATTCTTAATTATTGTCCTTAAAGTCATTAAGTTAACTAGGTTTGAATCCATGTCACGAACCCTTAATCTTAGCATATATATAAACATACACATTCACAGTCAAGTCCTTACAACTAGGAGACACTAGACTGGGTACAAGTGTGTGCATCCTAAACATGCAAGGATTAAAGTTAATTGACATAATTAATAATTTGATTAATGAATGATTAGAATGTAACCATTCACTAATCCTCCCCCATAATTTCTATTCACATACTCAACCTATGTTTAAGATTTCAAAGGAACCTCTCAAATATGAGAACTTAAATACATATAGTTTTAAAATAAATTTTAATATATGTATATATATAAGCATGCATGTAACAATATAAACTTTTTTAAAATAAAAATAATTCAAAATATCATCAAAAATAATTTTAAAATTAATTGAGAGGTTCTCTGATGACTTAAGATAATAATTTAAAGTGATATTTTAAATATTGAAAATATTTAATATAATATTAATTAAATACTAATTAAATATTAAAATAATTGAATAATTAAAGTTATTTAAAATTAATTAAGTTTTTAATTATGAAAAAAATTTTAAATTAAAATTCTTAATTTTCTAAAAAAATTAAGGTATTATTTATATTTTTACGAATTAAATTGAATTTATTTTGAATTTTTAAAGTTTTAAGTTAATTAAATTATTTATATTAATTTAAAATTAATCAATATTTAAAATATTTCTTAAATTAAATTTAGTAAATCTTAATTATTTCTTGACAGAAATGTAGGCAATCATTAGCAATGATTGCGCCGCCGCATAATCATTACCAATGATTGCAGCGACGTAGAAAACTTAATCGCGGCAGTTAACCACGTATGCTCAAAATGAGAGTCGTTTGATCCTCCATGGAATGAGATGAACGGCCCAGATCAGGCCAGATAATCTTATCGCATGACAAATTGATACATACAGTCGGATAAATACACGGAACGACGTGATCTAAACCGTTGATCGCGAGATCGATGGTCCAGAAAATGTACCATTAACAGACTACACGAATGAACCCTAGATCACATTTTTTGGCTCATTTGATCAATCTGATTAATAAAAATCAATAAAATTTTAAATCTAGATTCATGCTCTGAATAGAAATCGTGTGGAGCTCTTTATTTGACTTAAAAACCACTTTATGAAAAGCTACTTTACGCTAGGTGTACCAACTAGGGTTTGAGTTTTAAGGAAATCTAACTATTCATTTTGGGAAATTTTGATTTCTCTGAAATTGTAGTCTGTCCACACTTAGATTTGTAGAAGACCCCTCGAGCTGATAACATCTGGATCGAGGAGAATGGCTGCTTGGACGAAACTAGCTAGGTTCGCCGGAGAACTTTCCATCGGCGGCTTTGATCGGCTGGTTTTAGCTGGGGATGTGTAGAGGAGTCTCTAGGAAGCTCAAAAGAATGGAAACTTGGGCATGAGAGGGTGAGAGTGGAGAGAGAGTAAAAGAATTCAAATGAGGCTTCCAATGGGTGTTTTACCCTATTCAAAACCTCCTGAGCTGTTTGGATGGCCAAGATTGATTTGGCTGGACTCTAGATGGCTGCCACCTACTCATGGGGTTGTTAGGAGCAGAGAATCAAAGGTACAAGAGGACATCCCATATGTAAAGGGATTTTTGTCCTCTTGAGCACATGGGAAAAAAATCAAGGCCATTAGATTTTGATCAAAGGGCTAGGATAGCTCTTAAGAAGGTTCTATAATATGTCTTAACAGCTGGGGTTACGTAGGATTTAGGCTCAAGGGGTTTAATCAAGGATTTAATTCATTTGGAGGCTACTTTGACCTTCCATTGACTATTTGACCAGTCAATGGGTCAAGGTAGCTTATGTGGTATGGAAGGCGGCACCACTCATTAGATGGAATGAAGGTTAAACCATGTAATTGGAGTTTGAGGTAAAGTAAGGGAATTTGAATGGGTTTGACCAAGTCAAACTGACTTGACTTGGTCAAATGAAACATGTTTTGATTTCAAATGGGTTTAGATATATTTGGACCATATCTTAGAATGAAATAGAAGATTTGAAATTTGATTAGATTCAAGGGATTGAACCAAGTTAGCTTGAGTTTACTAGACTTGAGTTTAGTTGACCAAGTCAACCAGCAGTTGGGTCAGAGGTCCAATCAAGTCTAAATCACTAAGTGAAGTGATCACAAGAGCTTGAAGGAGTTTTGAATGAATCTAAGGCCTGACTCAAAGTGAAAAAGCTTAAGGGTTTAAACTAGTCAACCAAGTTGACCTAGGGCCAGGGTCTAGAATGAATCATTCTCAAATGATGTTTGAAGTCTGATAGAAGTGGTTTCAGAGTTTAAATGGGTCAAAAAGGGCTAATTGGGCCCTTAAAGAGTCATTTGGGTCAACCCTAGTTGATTTGGTCAACCAATTGACCCAGGGTCTGGAAATGGATTCAATAAATTTGATTTAATATTTGAAACTTACTTAAAGTGGTTGCATTCAATTTGGAGCTCATTTGGTCCAAAATGACTATTCACACCCCAAAGGGATATTTTAGTCATTTTGGGCCCTGGTTAACTGAGGGTCAAAGTGAGTCCATCAAAATACAAATTATTGATTAATAGGTTATTATTAAGGTTTTGGAAGTGATTAGAAGCTTTGGAGAAATCTCTAGGGTAAAAATCCACTGGGTGGCAGGTCTAGTGGCATAGGTCGTAAATATTTGAAGGTTTTACAGCCTTTAGATTTTAAATAAGTTTCTGGGGTTAGAGACCTCAGAATGGGCTTAAATTTGGAGGATTGCCTCTAGAGATATGTCCTATCAATATGTAATTGATAGACTCTAAATTAGAGGTCATTTGACTGAGGTTGAAGTGTTTAAAAAATCCCTGAAAGAGGGTTTCAGGATATAGCCCTTTATCCTTGGATTTCAGCCTAGATTTTTGGGTTTGAATTGAGTTTTGTATTTGAATGATAGAATTTGAGTTATCCAAATCATTCATGATCATTTGAATAACCATAAATGATTGGATGGGATCAAGTTTAGACTGGAGGCTGGATCAGAGTTTAAACTAGAGTGGAGGTCTAGATTTGATTTAAAGCTTGAATTGATCTAAGATATGGATTAACTTAGAGCTAGATTGCTCTATGATCTAGATAGATTTAAGGTCTAACTAGATCTTAAAGTTTGGGTAGATCTAAGGTTAGGGTAGATTTAGGGTTTGAAGTCTAGGAAAATCTTAGAATCTAGAAGTCCTAGGGTCTAAAGTCTAGAAGGATCTTAGGGTGCAGATTTATCCTAGGATCTAAATTGATCTAAAGCCTAGGGTAGATCCTAAGATTTGAAATCTAGGAAAATCCTAGAGTCTAAAAGTCTGAGGATCTGGGGTCTAGAATGATCCTAAGATCTAGATAGATCTTAAGGTCTGGGATATAAGTTGATCTAAGATCAGAATTGATCCTAGGGCTTAGATTAACCTGGAGTCTAGGTTGGGTCCTAATGACCTCATACAAAAATGAGGTCAACGCATATAAATCATATAAATATAATACATTACCCAATCATTTGTACAAAATAACAACAACAATAACAACATCAAGCCTTTATCCTACATGAATCCTTTTTCTCCATTGTGCCCTGTTAAAAGTTAAATTCTCATTTAAATATAATAAAGAAAGATATTTTCTAATATTTTCTAACCTAGTCTTTTTAAGTCTATCTCTATCTTTCATAGCATAAGTCAAATCTAATACATCTACTTTCCTAACAAGGTCATCGGAAGGTCACTATTTTATGTGACCAAATCATCTGAGACGACTCTCTCTAATCTTATCTTCCACTGGAGCTACTCCAATCCTTTCATGTATATGCTCATTTTGTATCCTATCTCTAAGAGTAAAGCCACTCATCCATCTGAACATCCTCATCTTTGCAACACTTAACTTAATATTATGCTTCTCTTTTAATGGATAACATTCTGCACCATAAAGCATTGTAGGTCTAACCACCATCTTATAGAATTTTCCCCTAAGTTTGAGGGGGACTTCACTATCATATAATAAGCCCGATGCATTCCTCCACTTAAACTATCCAACTTGAATTCTATTAATAAGATGGTCAATCTTACACTCTTGATTCTCTACCCTAATTTGAAATCATTTAAACTATAAATACTGAGTTAAAAAGCCCAATACGTCACTAAATCCTACAACTTAACTCAAAATATAATAAAGAAGCATTATAAATGTCGTCAACTACTTCATAATAGTGGAAGTTAATATGATCATAAATATGTGCAGAAAAGGTAAAAAAATATAGTAGTGATAAAATATATAAAATAGTAGAATAGTATGGTATAGAAATTGATAAAATATTGTAGTAAAAAAATAGTATTGTTGGTAAACTAGTAAACTAGTAAATTAGTAGATCAGTAGATTAGTAAATCAGTATGGAGGTTGAATTAATAAGCAATAAATAATCCTTCCTAAATCATACATCATAATAATAAGGAATCGTATAAATCAAGAAACTAGAAATATATATATGAAAAATGTTAGAATCTATAGCAATGTTATACTATCAAATCAATATACATATGAGGTTCAATCACTCTATATCATATGCGTAGTATGGGAGTCACATACTCAATAATAGTAAATCAGTAGCAATATTAGCAATATTAATAATAGTATCAGTATCCATAAAGTTGGTGGTAGAGAAAAGTAGTATAATAACAATAAAATAGTAATTAGTAAAATAATAAAATAGTAACAATAGTGCAGTAACATGCATTCCAATAATCACACTAAATAAGTAAAGATTAGTGCATTAATAACTCTGTCATCAGCTCTGTTTGCTGATCTTTCACTGTAAGCTTTCAATCCTACTATCCATTATCCTTTAGTCTGCCAAGATTATCCCACTCTAGAATTAGTTATTCCTCCAAATCTTCTATGAGGATAATTTACTATCTTATATACTTGCTTTCAACATAAAAAACATTGTCCTGTTAGAAGTTGGCACTAACAGATGTTTCAATTCCCTATTTAACCCTTGTAGAAATTTATAGCACTTTTCTTCGACAGTAGGGATCAAATGAGAAGCATATCTAGCCATCATATTACATCACTATCTTGCGTCCCTATTTCAGTCTAATGAAAGCTTCTTATATCTATCATTGCTTGCTTTGGAAATGTGCAAATAAATTATAATTATATTTTTAGAAAATTTTGATATAATCTTTTTGGATTTTAATTTTGAAATCAAACATGCCATTAGGAATGATATATTACCTTGAGAGATGAAAATAATATTCTCTAATGAGTTTAGATTTAGAATTAAAAATGTCTTATCTTAGCTATTGTAGCCAAATTCAAGGGAGAACTATATACGGCCCCGAAGGTTCAAATATTGTTCATTCATGTATTTGGTTATGATAACACATATACATGATCATTAATTTCATGATTAAAGTTATAATGATAAATAATATTTCTCCCCAAGAGAAGAAAATATCGCTTATCACTTACTACTTGAGCATGATAATAATGATCCTTTTTAATTTTAATTTTCCCAAAATTACAATTTCTCCCCATCCTACTTAGGAGCTAAGTAGGATGGGATTTATTTTATCTGGAGTCTTAAATATCCTATGGAGGAAAGCCTTTGTAGTTTATTATATCATAGAAAGTTTTAGGCTTCCTACAAATACTCTTGATTAAAATAATAGTAAAAATTTTATTTTTTTTTTTAATTTTTTTAAGAGTGATATGAAAGGTGTGAGGTTGGGTTTTCAATTGAGATTGGATCAATTTTGAACACTTATTTTAGAAGCCAAAGGGTAAAAAATAGGGAGCTCTTTGGGATTCTAAAAATAATTTAGAAGCACCCTTGCCTATCCTATGTTAGGCTTGAAATTTTGGAGGAGAAAAAATTTTAGTTTAAGTTGATATTTTATTAAAAATTTGGGATTAAATTCCTGAGGTTGGAGACTTATGATTTTAAGTCTGCCCAAACAATAGAGACCCAAACCTAACTAATAACAAGCAATTCTAGGCTTATCTTAACTTAGATTAAAGAGTCACCTAAACTGCCTAGGTGCTTAAAAACTATGAGTCTGATCTTATGATAGCTAGGTAGGGTTTATTGTTTAAGTTTTGGAGAATTTGGGACCGACATCTAGAGAAGTTCCTGATTGGCCTCTTTACTTATATAGGGTGATTATGCTTGATGTAATTAACATTTTATTAACTTTTAATTAGTTTCTAATTGTTTTGATTAAAAAAATATGTATTTTTTGAAAATATTAATTATCTTTGGGAATAATCTAAAATTGATGTTTAAATCTTAATTCTGAAATTGAACATCCATTAGTGATGATTTACTTTCTCGAAAGGTAGAGATAAAATCTCCTAATGGGTTCAAATTTAGAATTATAAATCTGATCCTAAATATCATAGATAGATTCAGGAGGGAACCACATATGATCCCAAAGGATCAAAATGAAGT
This sequence comes from Dendrobium chrysotoxum, assembly GCA_019925795.1. NCBI lineage: Eukaryota > Viridiplantae > Streptophyta > Magnoliopsida > Asparagales > Orchidaceae > Dendrobium > Dendrobium chrysotoxum. The sequence continues at coordinate 21,478,477 of CM034314.1, read as the reverse complement.
TCAATCAAATATCTAGCTACGATAATCTGGATAAATTATCGTTAATTTCATATTCAAAATTATATCAATAAATAATATGTTATCCCTAAGGAAGAAATTATCATTTATTATTAATTACTCGAATATGATGATAACGATCGTCATTTTTGTTTGATTTCCCAAAGGTAATTAATTGAAGTTTTGAAAAAGCTTGATTTTGAAAGTCTGGTCTGGGTTTCTAAATCTCTTACGAGCGCAAGCCCTCATAGTTAATTACATCATAGAAAACTAGAAATTTTCTTACGAATACTCTCGATTAATATAGTGATATGAATTTTATTTAAGATTTCAACGTTTGATGTCAAAGGAGGTTAAGGGACTAGAAATTCAACAGGGATTGGTTCAAGATTGAACACTTATTTCTAGTATCAAAGAAAGAATGGTAGGAGGTATTTTGAGATTCTGAATTATTTCAGAAAACACCTCAGCCTATCCTAAATGTTAGGCTCGAATTTGATTAAAAGAGATTTAATGTTTGAGTGATCAATTTTATTAGAAAGTGGGAATTAGATTCCCGGAGGTTGAGGTCTAAAGATTGAAAATCTGCCTCAGAACTTAAGTCTAAAGTTGGGTACTGAAAATCAGTTACCCGGATCCTAGCTAATGCAATGCAAATCTGGACTTACCTTGGCCTGGATTGGGGAGCTAGCTAAACCACCTAGGCGCTTCAAAACTATATGTCCTGTCTTTTATGAAAGAGTGGTTAAGGACGTTGTTTAAGATTGAGTTTAAAAAGTTGGGGTCGACATCTAGAGTAGATTCCTAATTAACCCCTTAACTTATGTTGGGTGAAATGCTTAAACTAAAAATGCAATTAAGAATTAGACTCAATTTTAATTAGTTGCTAAAGACTCAAGTGACTTTGAGAATTGGGATTCTTCTCATTCTTCACTTCTTTATCCTCCTGGAACTTCTTGGATCGTCGGGTCTGGATATCCAAATGAAACGAAACTCCCCCTGAATAGGGGTGTTATCTTTTCTCTTTAGTTACTTTGAAAGTCATCCTAATTTGGATCTCCAAATAGAGAGGAACTCTCCTCTAAGGGGTGTTCCTTCCTCTTTGGATTCTAAATTGGATGTTAAACATCCCAATCTCAAATCACTTTAAACATTTACAACTCAAATTCATTTAAATTATATTTGAATAAAAAAATTAAAATCTAAACTCAATACCTGCATGGTTATCCTAATAATCAACAGTTAATATTTAACATCCCAAGCAATTATAATTCATCTCAAATAATTAATATTTAAAATTAAAATACTCAAATCACAATCACGCTTGATCATGCTCTTTTAATTTTAAAGGGGGACTTAAGCATTCTGGAGTACCTATAGAAAACAGTATTAATTTTAAAGCTTTAATTATTGCCCCCTTTAATTTAATAGCCCTGTGTGAGCATGACCACCTGCATAAGATTGAATTAGTACAAATCGTCCCTAACCTAGGGGTAGATCTAACGCACAATCAATCACATCACAGAGTGCAGGAATTTAAATAAACAATCAATCAATCACTTAATTCTAACAACCAGCATGCAATAAAAATCACAAAAAATCTGGCACATGTAAGTAGCAGAAAAGTAAATATCGGCCTAGCCCAAGATTAGAGTTGGTTGTCCTAATAAATCTTATAAAGTGTGTGAGGTAGGCTGTGTGGCTTTGATATGTCCTAAATAGGAACATTAATTAAAGTTATTTGATGTTCTGGTTGGTTGAAAGGCTTAAGGGATTTAAGTTTGAGTTTAAGTATTAATGGCTTAAAATTGATTTTAAAGTGTATTTTAAAGGATTGTTGCTTACCACCTTTATTTCACATCGAGGCCGTCAAGTTTATTTCACCTTCTTTGGGGCTAAGTTAATAGCCTCGTAGGCTTGGGTTACCCAGTGATAATCATATAGTTAAGTGATTTGATTGATTAAGGGTTTAAAATGTTAATGAATTTTATTTAAATTGATTGGTTGCTGATTTCAAATGTTAATTTATTTAAATTTTCCATTGACAGATTCATGACGTTGTGCCATCAGGCTTGAGGAACAAAGCCTCCATAGGACTCGTAGCCCCGCAGCCCAGAGTAGTCCAGCTGATAAACTAAGTTAATGTATTTGAATTAAAGATTTTAAATTTAGTTAAATCATTAAGAATCAATTTATTTTAAGTTCAACACTCCTTAGAATCCATTCATGGCGTTGTGCCACCAGGCTCGAGGAACAAAACCTCCTTAGGACACGTAGCCCCGCAGCCCGGAGTAGTCCAGCCTAAAAACTTCATTTCAGGAGTGGTTGTTGTGTATTGAGGGGTTAGTTGAGTGCTTTAAACATTATTTTAATGTTTTCTAGAATTCTAATATTTTATCAAAATACTAGACCTTAATATGATTAGTTAGACAATAAGTACGTTGAAAATAGATTTTTCTATATTTTATTATGAAGGTTTGAAGTTTTGACTTGATTTTGAGCTAAGTTTGACCAAAAGTTAGCTTTTTCAAATTTAATTGATTTCTGGAAGTTTGATATTTTTGATAAATATTAGACCTTAAGATGCGTTGTATACCTTTGAGTTTGCTCAATTTAGAGTTCATTTGAATTAGTTATGAATTTTTTAAGTTTGGTGAATTAATTGAATTATTTAATTTATTTAATTAAGGGGCTTTTATGGATTTGAGTCCAAATAACCTCCAAACTCCTTGGAATCAACTCCAAAGGTCAGTAATGACCTAAAAAGAGATTCCTAAGTGTTTGAGAGAGTTTTGGAATTTTTAATTATTTTTAATTAATTAAATTAATTAAATATTAAATTTTAATTAAAATTAAATTAAGATCACATTTGATGTCCAGTCAAGGGGCATTTATTTTTTATTGATTAAGGACTCAATTTTGGTCAGTTTAAGGTATTATTTGTAATTTTTAGGTTTAATTTTGAGTTATTAAAATTTTTTAAAGTTTCTAGGCTTAATTTAAAGGTTAATTTTGACTTGATTAATTTTCTGACCTAATGGGCTCCAAATTGGGTGAAATTTGAACCTAAGGTATTAAATGTCACTAGGTTTAATATTCACAAGTTTCACCCCTATTGGGTGTGTGTAGAATTTCCTATGAATTTTCTAAGTGGTGTGTGATTTATAAGTGGTGTGTGAGTTATAAATTTTTAAAGTTTTGGGACAAAATCTGACCCAAGACTTTGAAAATTAAATTCACCAAAATCCAGCCACTAACTAGAGCTGAAGTTTTTATGTAAGGTGGGTAATACACATTAGTACACTATGTCCAAATTTGACATCAATCAGATCTCTGGATTGAGAGTTATCAAAGAAATTTAATTTTCATTAAAAGCTTAATAACTCTCCATACAGTAATTAAATTTAGTCAAACTAAATTTTAAAATAAATTTGAGCTTGAGATGAATCCAACGAGCCCAAGAACATCAAATTTGGATATAAAAAAGATTTTTGGTGAATTTTTAAAGTTTTTAAGTATTTTTTTAATTTTTTAATTCAATTAATAGCCGGCGCCAATCATTGGCAATGATTGGCGCTGAAACGGTGGCGGTCCGTGGCATGCTGACATGTGGCATGATCTGATTTGCAACTTATCCATGTCGGCGTCTCATCTAAGCCGTTCATCCAACCACGGTATAGCCGTCGGTCATGATCAAGCCACGTCACCTCCCACGGTTTGAAAATGACATTGGTTCGAATCTGGGTGAAGACACGAACGGTTCGACTGATCCGGGGCCGTCCGATCATGAAAGAAGAAAAATCGGATGACCGAGATCAATCCAGGATAATTTAGTTTAAAATTAACTAAAAAATTTAAATGCTTATAACTTTCGATCCAACCGTCTAAATTTTATAAAATTTGAAACATAGGATCTACATACCCTAATCTTTCAATCCATGGAGTTTCAAGGGTCCATGCATTGGGATTTGGGAGAAATCATGGTTTAATCATAAAACTTAAAATGCAAATAACATTCTAACCTGTGGTCAGATTATGACAATCTTGGGCTCGTTGGAAAGATGCTAAGATCCTCTTCAACTTTGTATAAGACCACAAAACTTGGTTCTGGCCAGATTGGAAGTTATGATTGAATTTCTTGATTCTCTCTCTAGGCTCTCTCTCTTCACTAATGGGGCTTTAGAGGTCAGATTTGATGGGGAAATAATTGGGAGAGCTATAGGAATTATTGCAGAAGCTCTCAGAGAAGCCTAGAAGGCTGGAGGAGTTCTGGAGGAGAAGATTTTAGGTGAGAGAAGGTTAGAAGGAGAATCAAGCTTGGTTTTAGCTTTTTACCTTATTCAAGTCCCTCCATCTTGAATGGATGGCTGTGATTGAATGTGGGAGCTCCTGGATGACTTCCACCTATCCCCCAAAGAGTTAGAGAGTAGGAGAATAAAAGGACAAAAGGACAAGTGATGTGTAAAGCAAGGCTTGTCCCCATATGCCCATGTGGAGAGCTTGAGGACCATTTGATCATGATCTAAGGGTTGGAATGAGCTCTAAGAATGTTCTAGAGATTGTTTAAATGGCTGGATGGGTTTAAAATTAAAAAGGGATGGATTAAGATAGGTTTTGACCATCTTTGACCACTCCTTAACCCTTTATTGACTTGATTTGACCAGTCAACAGTCAAGGGGTGGTGAGATAACAGCCAAGGGGACCTAAGGAGCTGATTGGGTTGATTCAAAGGGGATTTGAGAGTTTAAAATTGGAATTTGAATGTATTAGAAGAGTTTGAGCTAATTTGACCAAGTCTCAATGTGTTGACTTGGTCAAATTGACTTGAGTTAAGTTGGCCAAGCATTAGGACACATTAAGGTTGTGATTTGAAGTTGGTTTGAGATTTAAAATAGGTTAAATTGATTAAGAGCATTGAAATGGGTCACATGGGCCAACTTTGACCAACCAAAGATTCAGTTTGACTTGGCCAACTATTAATTGGGTTAAGGGCCCAATTAAAGCCAAACCCTTCAAGAATATGTTCAAGGAGTTTTGAGAAAGTTTGGAATGTTTTTAAGGTTTAATTTGAAATAGAAATGGCTTAAAGGTCTCAATCTAGGTTGACTTAGTCTACCAGGTTGACCCAAAGTCTGATTTTGGGTCCAACAGATTTGGTTTGATATTTGAAAATTATTGGAAGCGGTTCCAAGCAATTTGGAGGTCATTTGATTTGAAATGTGCATTTAAACCCCTAAGGGGTATTTTGGTCATTTTGACCCCGGGTCAACTGGGGGTCAAAGTGAGTCCAACAAAATATAATTTAATGCTCAATGAGTCATAATTAAAGGTATGGAAGTGATTGGAAGCTTTGGAGAAAGCTCCAAGGTCAAAATCCACTAGGTGATAGGTCTAGTGGCATAGGCCATAAATATTTGAGGGTTTTATAGCCTTTGGATTTTAATCCATATTCTAGGGTTAGAGACCTCATAATGAGCTCAAATTTGGAGGGTTGCCTCTAGAGATATGTCACATCAGTATGCAATTGACATATCCTAAATCAAAGGTCATTTGACAGGGTTTTAAAGTGTTCAAAGATTTGCTGGAAAAGGCTTTCAGGACTTAGACCTTTGGCCTTGGATTTGAGTCTAAAAATCTGGATTTGATCTAGATTTTGGGTTTGAATATCTGTATCTGAATTAAGCCTAGATTGAATTGAAATCTGGATTGATTTAGAGGAATCCTAGGGCTTAGAGTGGATTCTAGGGTCTAGATCAGCTTAAAGGAATCCTAGGGTCTAGAGTAGATCCTAGGGACTAAAGTCTAGGAAAATCCTAAAGTCTGGGTAGATCTAGGACATGGGTATATTCTAGGACCTAAATTCTAGAACAATCCTAAGGTCTAGGATCTAGGAGGTCTCTAGAATCTAAGAAATCCTAGGTTCTAGGGTCTAGAAGTGTCTTAGGATCTAGAGTAGATCCTAAAGTCTAAATTCTAGGAAGATCCTAGGGTTTTGGATTTGATCTAGGGTCTAAATTGATCTTAGAGTTTGAAGTTTGGAAGAATCCTAGGGTCTAGAGTAGATCCTAGGGTCTGGAGTCTAGGAGGATCCTAGAGTTTAGATTAATCTGGAGTTTGATTTAATTATGTTTAAAATTAATATGGGATTAAGATTGATTTGAATCTGGATTGATATTAAAGTCTGGATTGATCTAAGATCAGATTGATTCTATGGTCAAGATTGATTCTAAGGATTAGAAAGATCCTAAGGTCTGGATTGGTCTTACTGACCTCATACAAAAATGAGGTCAACACTAATGTAATGCATGCTGATTGACCTTATATGCAAAAATCATATAATGAACTTTAAAAATTAGGCTTAAAAAATAAATTTTTTCCTAAAGATGCACAACATCCCCTAGATAGAGCTGCACTCTGACAAGTCAGGTGATTTGCCACAACCCGCAAGTGAGAAGGTGCGTAGCAATGAGAGAATATTAATATGAATGCATGAAAACCCCATGGTGTGCCCGGGCTTACTTCTTAAAAGTGCTTATCTTTCTATGTAAGTTTGATATTTTTTTTAATTACAAGTAGAAGATTTTTTTCTATTGTCCTTAAGAGCCTGATCGTATTTCAGGCTAAAATAAATTCGACATGCAAGAAATAAAACTAGAAAGACAATTTCTAAGGCCTAAATAATTTAAACAAACATCCTCACATAATATCAAATGAATGTGCCATATGGCAAGTGCCACTTAATTATAATCCAGGGTCTATAGAAACTAAAAGTGGCTAGGCACCGCTGATAACATCTTGGAATTTTAGTCCTATAAAATGACGTAAGTGTTAAAGTGTGGTATTTTTTGTCTCTATTTCTTCAGTTTCTTCCTTCGGGCTCCTTTGATCCGTTCGGTCTAGATATCTAAATGAAAAGAACTCCTTCCTGAAGGGACTTTTTTTCTCTTTGGATCTCAAACATTCCTAAGTTTGGATCTCCAAATAGAAGGAACTCTCTCCTAAGAGATGTTTTCTTTCTCTTTGGATTCCAAATTGGATGTCAAATACTCCACTTTAAGTGACTTTCATAACTTTTTTTTTTAATTTACATTTATAAAAAATTAAATGACTCTAATATAACTTGTATGTTATCTTGAGCAATCCACATATATAATCATCAAAATATTTCAAGTAGTTATACAAAATTCATTGCTCATATTTGAGCCAATATAATCACATAGCCATACTTTTAATTTTTAGGGAGCTTAGTAAATTTAGCACCTGCATAAAATTCTATTAATCATACATTTTTTATTTCTCCCCTTTATATAGCCCTGCATAAATATGGACATCTGTAAAAAACTTTGTTGGTATCTAAATTATTCATAACCTAAAATAAATCTAACACCCATTATATCATATCACAGGTAGCATGGAAGAAAAGAACATCACATCAAGAGGCAACACAAACCAAATCAAACCATATCAACTAACATGTAAGGAAAACATGTGAAATCCATGAAAAATACATGCCACACAAAAAGGAAAGTATAAAAGAATAATGGCCTAGCCTAAATCTAGGATTGGTTGTCCTAACAAGCCATATATAATATGTGTATCGAGCCGTGTAGTTTTGATGTGTCCTAAATCAGTTATTATTTGAAGTTTTCCAGTATTTTGTTTTAGTTTGTTATAAGTTAAGGGGAATTTAATTTAAGTTTAAATATTAGTATTTTAGTATTTATTTTAAGATGAATTTTAAATGTTAGAGTTAGTTAATTATTTTTTTCTAAGATCCTAAATTTTAATTGGGTGTTTTAGTCCGTAAGCCTCAAAATTTATTGCACTTATGTTCTCCAAAATAGAATCTAAATAAGGTATGTAGACTTCTATTAATTAGGGATTGATAATTAATTATTTAGATTGAATAATAATTACCTTTGTTTACACTAGGGCCGTGAGGTTTATTTTGCCCTCTTTAGGACTAACTTAATAACCTCATAGGCCTGGTTTACCCCGTAATTATCTTTGGGTTTAAGTTTGATTTAGTTAATTGATTAGTTATCTAGGTTTGTGATTATCTTCTTAATGTTTGTCAAGCTTATAATTTATGGTTTGCATTCCATCAAATCGGTTCATGTCATTGTCATAACGGGAATAACAACCAAGGCCTCCTTTGGACTCGTAACCCCATAACTCGAGGTAATCTATCCAAAAAAAATTATTGATAGAATGTTAGTTATGCATTTTAATGTTATAATCAGATTCAATTAATTATATTGGTAATTTACTAAAAATTTTATTATTTATTGATTTTTGGTATTTAACTAAACATTTTAATACATTAAATAAAGGGTTTATTTCTTGACTTTTTGATTTATTTTAAGTTATGTATTTTTTTATATTTTTAATAAATATTAGACCCTAAGATGAGTAAAATTCCACTGAGTTTATTGGATTTGGGATTGTTTATAAATTAGTTGTGATTTTTTAAAGTTTGGGTATATTTTTGAACTAAGTTTGACCAAAATGTTGACTTTTATTTTTTAATTGAATTATGGTGATGTTATATTTTTCATAAATATTATACCCTAGGATGAGTCCAATGCCTTTGAGTTTATTCAATTTAGTATTTTCTAGAATTAGTTATGAATTTTTTGAAGTTTGAGCATTTAATTAAATTATTTAATTACGTAATTAGAGGACGTTTTCTTATTTTGCACCAAACTAATTCCAAATCACCTGAAACCTTCCTCATATGTCAGGAATGACTTATGGGGATGATTCCAAGTGTTTAAAATTTATTTGATATTTTTTTATTTTTAATTATTTATTTTATTTTATTATTGAATTTCCTTATTTATTCAGTTTAGGTCAAATTTGAAGTGTGGTGATGACACTTTAATTTTATCAGATATATTATTCAATTATAAACTTTTTGAGTTATTGTTTGTATTTTTTTATTTAATTTAGATTTATTGCATTCTTGTGAAGTTTCAGGCCCCATAAAGGAGCCAATTTTTGCTTTACTTAATTATTTGATCAAATGAAGTCCAATTAAGTGAAATTAAAACTTGGGATTTATGATGTCACTAAGTTTATTGTTCCAAAGTTTCACTCATATTGGGTTTTGTAGAATTTCCTAGGATTTTATTTAGTTCTCTACACAAATTCCTTAATTAGTTTTTCTAAGTGTCACTAGTCTTCTAATGGGCTTGAAATTTGGTCTGGCAAACCCTTATACATGCAGAAGCACACTACAAAAAAAATTATAGAAAACTTTTACCTATTTGGACATTTATGAATTTTTAAAATTATGGGTCTAAAATAGACCCATCACCTTGAAAATTTATTTCACGGTAATCCTGAGCACACCATAACCTATAAAAATTATTGGAGGTGTATAAAATGCACAAAAATATTCCATCAAAATTTGAGTTCAGCTTGATCATTAGTTCTTGAGAAAATTGAAGAAAATAAATTTCAAACAAATGCAAATATCTCAAAATACAGTGATTACAATGATATCAGAATCATTTTAGAAAATAGTAGGACTCAGGCCTTTCCAATGAGCCCAAAAACACTCAATTTAGTAGAAAATTGAATTTTTTATAATTTTTTGATGTTTTGGGTTTTAAATTAATTTTTAAATTGATTTTAATTAAAAAACTACGACCAATCATTGGAGAGAGAAAAATGGTGTCTTCCTCGTACGAGATACATGGCGGATAGCGAAGGTGTAACTTATCCACATCAATAAATGTTTTAGGCCATCTGATCCAGCGTGGATCAGATCAACTCCCCGAATTTAGCCATGTTGCCCACTCCTTATTCCCAAAGAACTTGAGTTCAAATCCCAGGGAAGGCACCCATATTTGAACCATCTGATCAGCTTAGTTCAAAGGAACTGACGGCCCAGATTGATTCTAAATTTTAAGTTCATTTTTGTATTCAGTCTTCAATTAATCATAACTTTCAATCCAACATCTAAATTTGATGAAATTTGAAACATAGGATCTATATGACCAGATCTTTTAATGCTTGGAGTTTAGAGTTCCATGCTTTGAGATTATGGAGTATTTTTAATTTGATCCTAAAACTTCAAATGGATATAACTTACTAACCATTTAACAGATTTTTGAGTTCTTATACTTTTTTTGCTCCTGGAAAAGTCCTCTTCAACTTTATCGAAGACCCCAAAAGCTAATTCTAATTGCATTGAAAGATATATTTAAAGCTTTACTTTATCTCTCTCTTTACCGATGGGAGCTTTAGAAGCTAGGGAATGGTGGAAAATGCTTGGAGAAGGTAGGGAGAGTTCTGGAGAAGCTGGAGGAGAGAGCTTTGGGGCTGGAGTCAACTTAGAGAATATGAATTAATGGAATGAGAGTTTTTGTAGCTTTTAGGTCACCTTAAGTCCTAGCGGATGGATGGCTTGAATTAATTGGAGAGGGTTTATCGATGCTTTACATCTGTCCAAGGTGGTTAGAGCCAAGGAAATGGCAGCAAGCTTGAGTGTGATTTGCTTAGGCTCATGTGAGGGGAGGGGAACACTTGTTATCTTATTTGGCTAAGCCAATGCTTAGACTTGATTTAGGAGTTAGTTTGGGATTGCCTTAAGGCTGATTTAGATGGCTTATTGAGGAGAATTCTAGAGGGAAATGGAATGGTTAATGGGGTTTAACCATTTTAACCCATTTGGCCAATATTTTAGTTTATTGACTTGTTGACTAGTCAACCAGTCAAAGATGACTGGGATGGGTCTTGGGGAGGTCATGCATGTTGTAGGAAGAGACTCCAAGGGATTTGAGCCCAATGGTTGGGAGTTTGGATGGAGATTCGACTACATGCATGGATTTGACCCTACATGGTGAATTGACCAAGTCAAACCAATGGAGATTTGACTCATGAAGGTGTTCAAATGCATGGAGCAAATAATGTAGAGATTTTGAGGGCTCAATTTGGTTTGGAAGTGTTTGAAACATTGAATTTGACTTTAGTAATGTGTATGGTTAATTTTGGTCAGCTATGTCAAACCAAGGGTTGGGGTTAGGTCCAGCAAGTTCAAAATGATATTTTGGACCCAATAGAGGTGATCCCATGCAATGGTGAGCTCTCCTTGTATGAAATGCATGTTTGGGCCCTTAAGGGTATTTTGGCCAACCATGGTTGACTTGGTCAACTAAGTCAAACTAGAACTTGGATTTTGGTTTAATACACCCCAAATGATATTTATTAATGCATTAGAAGAGGTTTCAAATGTTGGTTTGAATGAGCCATGTTGAAGTTTAAGGAAAATATATATTTTTCCTTAAGGATTTTGTGGTTTAGTGGGCTGATAGTCAACCAAGGTCCACCAAAGATTCTATTTTATATTTAAAATATAATAAAGATGATTATGAACATGTTCAAAGGTTTTGATGAAGGTCCTAAGGTCAAATTCCATAAGGTGTATGGTCTAGTGGCATAGGTTATAAATATTTAAAGATTTTACAGCCTTTAAAAATCAATTCAGTTTTAGTGGTTAGAGGAATCAGATTGGCATCAAATTTGGAGTGTTGACCTTAGATACATGCCTAATCAATATGCAACTGACGTATCATAAATCAGAGGTCATTTGGTTTGGTTTTGAGGTGATTTAAAATCACTCAAAAAGGGTTATGGGATATAGGCTTTTGGCCTTAATTTTTGGCTTGAGATTTTGGATTTGATATTAGTTTTGGTTTGGTTTTGATTGATTAACCTCATACAAGAATGAGGTCAATAGTCGTCAGGCTAAAGAAGGTATAAACCACATCCTAAATATTGGAGTGAACTCATCCCAAATAATCTCATTATTGGTCTTTCCCTAGAATTTCTCTCGTTGTTATCCTATCCACCATCTTTTAGTCTCTCCTTCAAATAAAACTATTGCTAACAGTACCTTCTAGTTCTCTGAATAGTGAACACTATATGTTGTCAAAAATCTTATCTATCCTCACTAGCCAATCTTTTATAGCTTGGGATCCTACAGCTTTTTTGAATAGTTCAGGCTTTAATTTATGAAATATCTATAAATATTTATCCTCTTCTTCCTCTTTATTCCCAGATAGGCTGGTCTGTGTATCACCAATTATCTATGCTAGAACATTGGCCAACTATATAACACTATATAATGCTACTGAGCTGTACTATATTGCTCATTTGATATTTTTGCTCCGGCAGATCTTTATCAACTGTTCACTTGCAAAAATCTTGTTTGAATAATTTACATATGTAATCATATATATATGCAAAATAATATAACTTAATCTACCTAATCTTACCTAACTCATAATCAATTTCTATAGCTCTAGTTTATAATTCAATTTTCCAACAACTGCTCTGATATCATTTGTCATGTCGTAGAATCTAAATTTGAAGATTTTTTTCTTTTATATTTTAATATAGAATGTAAAAGTTATTTATTTTTCTTTTATCAATAATAATATCAAAAAAAATAAATCTAGTGATCAAAACACTAATATATACAATACTAATATATGTATTTATTGCTCCAAAAAATATATACAATACTTAGGAATCATATAAATAAAACACATTTTCCAATTATGAGTATAAAGAATAACTAAAATAAAAGAAGAAAAATATGATGAATCCTGATCAATCTTACACTCCTGATTCTCTATCCTGATCTGAAATCATTTAAATCATATATAATGGGCTAAAAAGCTCAGCAGATCACTAAATCCTTAATTGAACTCAAAGCATGGTAAAGAAGTAGTATCTATATTGTTAGTCAGTTCATAATAGTAGCAGATAATATAATCAGGAATCTATGTAGAAATAATAAACACATGTAGTAACAGTAAAATCTATAAAATAATAAAATAATATTGTATGACAACTAGTAAAATGGTGTTGTATAAAAAACATAATTAGTAAATTGGTAAATTAGTAGATCAATAAATTCATATAGAGGATGATCAATAAGTAGTAAATAATCCTTTCCAAAATCATACATTGTAGCAGTAAGGAATCATATAAATCAAGAAACCTGAAACATCTATAAAAACTGTCAGAATCTATAATAATGTAGTATTATCAAATCAATATACATATGAGATTAAATCATTATGTCATTATTAAATAAATATTCTATATGACATGCTCAGTATAGGAGTCACATGCTCAATAATAGTAAATTAATAAGTAATGAATCAATATCAATATCAACAGTATTAATATCTATAAAATTAGTGGTAGAGAAAAATGGTACAATAATAATAAAATGGTAATAAGTAGAATAGTAAGATAGTACAATAATAGTAGTACAGTAATATGTATTCCAGTAATCATAATAAATAAGTAAGGAGTTCTACCTTTCGTGGTGTTTTTTTAATAGTCGATAATCGAAAATCAATAACTGTTAGCTCAGTAAATAAAGTCATCACTCCTTATCTGTCGGCACAGTAATAACTCATTATAACTCCAATAAGTATATCACAAGAATCAGTTGAGCATAACAACAAACCATAATATTTAAAAAAAAAATTCGTTGGACTACCATCCTGTACAGGTCAGCCAGTTTTTAGATAACGTTAGTAAAACCAACCTTTATTTATCCTCACGTGTACTAATATCATAATATTATAATAGTAATAACAATCAGTTATTACTCAATAACATGTTCGTATTAATTCATAATATTTATATTAATAATATGCTTATATTAAAATATATTCTATTACATGTAAATCATTCAAAATATAATTACTTTTATTTTACACAGTGAAATCACATAATCAACTAGTAAAAATGTCTAGAATAATCAGTACTGTAACATATAAAATGTTACGAAGTAAAAGTTCACTAAAATTGGGAAAAATATAATAAATTTAATTTAAATTAAATTGGATAGTCGAAATCAAAATCTTTGAAATAGATATAAGATAAGTCACTTACCTCAATCTAAGCAATTTTTGTAAAAACGATGAAATTGATCAGCGATCAAAATGTAACTTTCTCTTTCCTTTCTCCTCTTTTCCTCCCCCTTCTCTTCTTCCTTCCATGACATTCCACGGTGCAAGAGGGTGAGGGAGGAGCAATGAGTGAAAAAAAGTATAAACAATTTTTAGTGTGTTGCACCGTGGCGCCACCACACAGCGCCGCAGCGCTACATGCTGAATCTATAATAATTATAGAATAGAGGCTTCAATATCCCGACAATAATTTTTAGCGCCTTTGAGCTCACAATCCAACACCATAATGTCACAATCCCAGCGCCACAATGCTCCAGTTCAAACAAAATTTCATATTTTCATTTGTAAATTCATTTTTAAAATTGGGTTGTTACACTATAAGGAGAGAAATAATGAAAAATCCCACCCTATAATGGAGTATTTTCACTTAAAAATTTTCAAAATCAAATTTAAGATCATTTGTACTCCGATTTCAATAAATGTATAATCAAATTGAATGTCTTAACAAGATGAATCTAATAAATGTATAATCAAATTGAATGTCTTGATAAGATGAATCTAATGACACTAGCAATGATTCAATTTGTATTCAAATGAACTCAAATCTAGTACTTGAAGAATATTTAGAAGCTTTAAGACATTAATTGAAGGACTAAATGCACTTCAACTCTTATACACTTGTAATCAAATTAAGCAGATCTAAGAGAAAAAAATGCAATAAGCCCAATATTGTTTTGCCAAATTTAATCAACACTCCTGTAAAAAATGGTGCTAAATAAGCCTCCATTTTCTACATAAGGAGAGTTTTTGGAGCTTCGACGTGACAAAAGTCATAAACAATGATAACTATCATGATTTAATTTCTATGGTCCAACTATGGACAACCAACATTTTTTAAAAAATTATGGACAACCAACTTCTCATAGAATAAATGAATTATTCTCAACTATGTATAATCACATCTTCTTCAATTGTGAGTCATGATGTTTAATAGATTATTTTAATTGAGTCAACTCAATAAATTTTTTTTTCTTTTTAGACCTCAATGTAAACAATTTTTAATCTCTTGTAATTTTTATTTATATGTGTATTGAATCTTTGTACAAATTAAAATATTAAAAGCATTTAAACCATATATTTTTAGCACATGATAATAATTTTATTTATAAAATTATTATTTACAAAATAGAATCATGTGATTCCACATCTCTAGTTCAAAAAGATGCATACATAATTCTACCAAAACAAAATATTATAATTTTATTTTTTAAAGATAAATGTCCAAAAATAAATTTAATTTAAACAAAATTTAAATAGTAAAACTTAATTTATTTACCAATTAAAATAATGATATCTGCAGCTATAAGTATAACAAAAAGAAAAAATCAAATAAAAATAAATCGCATACTCTTAATACATTTATAACAATCATTTAGAGAACACAATAAATCACAATAAATATATAATTTATTTACGTTGCGTATCCGATATGTTTGGGTCTGACCTCTCTGTACTGTTAAGCTGCAGGCCTAAGCCTGTAGCTGCGCTGTCATTACCTATGTTGTACTTTCACCTACTCTACTTTGACTCGTTGACTGCAGCCAACGTTGAAGGGCAGGGGCTAACCCACCCGGTCACCATCGGGGCGCGACGTTATCACTCACGTGCGCGCTTACGCTAAACCCCCCATCTCCCTCTGATCGCGTCACTACACGTGTCTCTCCCGCACTCGTCCCTTTCATCATAATTTTTTTTGGGAATATAAATTTATTAAGCGGAATTTTCCTAGAATTTTTATCATTTTACATATAGATAACATTTAAAATTTAACATATTTTGTTATTTTAATTATAAAAAGATATAAGCTTTAATTTAGATAGCTTTCTCACCATTTTTAAAAAATATTTTTTAGTATTAAATTTTTTTATTTAAAATATTTTTGTACTGAAACATATTATTAGAAGTATTAAAAAAGGTATTCCAAAGAACGTCATAGTTTATTTTAAAAAATTAATATTCATAATATTTGTAATCTAATTTAAAACTTAAAAAGTTATATAAATAAATATTAAAATTTAGATATTTAATTTATAAATATATTAAAATTCCATAATATATATATATTGTTATTTTAAATGAATTTTGAGGGATTTATTAAGATATCATTAAACTTGTATCCATTCATATTAATTATTAATTTATATTAAATATATAATTGTAGTAATTTATATAAAGTAAACTATTTTTTAACATATATATACATGTACATTGTGATTTAAATATTAAAATATAATAATTTAGATATTTAATATATAAATACATAAAATTTAATAGTATGTATGCAAACCTTCTAATAATATGTTTATATTAAATATTTTAATATAATTTGTGTGATGGGTTTTATTTTGAAACTCTTATTATGTAAAAAATATTTAGTTTATATTAATTTAAAGTACTTTTAATAATGATTTTCTCCTTTTATTTGTTATGTTATAGTCATCAGAAATTATTACGTGCAATCATCAGATCATCTGGAGGATAATTAGAATACATCGCGTCATTTAATATACATTGATATATAATAATGATATATAATAAATTAATGATGTGACCTATTTTGATTAGCCTCCCAATAACAGCTGGTGATGGCAAATAATAATTTCGCTACTGCAAGACAATGCCGTCCAGACTTTGGGCAGACCAGCTCAAACACGAGCCCGAGCCCCAGCCCGAGCCCAAGCCCGAGCCCGAGCTCGCACTATGGGAAACGATGGGTGATATGACTTTTCCCGGATGCGGGACCCACCATTGCCAAAAATGTCTCCTGCGTCTTCTGAAATCGTTTTATGTATCTCCTCTGCTCCGCAGGAACTCTTAGGATTATGCTGATCTACACGCAGCTTGTTCGAACACATGTTAAGGCGACGATTGTCGGCATGAAGCAGTCCCTGCGGGGCCCAGTACTGGCGCTTGCGTTGAAGAAGGTTGTGGACGGGGTTCGGTTGTGAGGGCCCACTTATGCTTATTCCACACGGAAGCTCTGCAAATCCGTATAATTACGAGGTCTTCTCATGCAAGCAATGCTTATGAATAAGGTTTTCCACAGTGGCGACCAAGAAATTTTTTTTTTAACTATCCAATTTTAAATTTACTTCAGCTGATTTTTATATATTCAGATTTAATTAATTATTTTATTATTTATATATATTATAAAAAATTAATATATTCTATGAAAATATATTTGTAAATTTCATTTAAATTTTTTAGAAATTGCTCAAGAGAAGCGTCTGATGCGGGCTTTTCTAAATTTTGGAGGAGAGCACGTGCTCCCCTAAGCCCAACCTCTCTTCACCCCTCGTTTTTGGAGGAATTTTATTTGATTTTTTAGAAAATTAATGGTTTAAAATATCCTAATTTAAAATTTTTAAAATTTAAGTTAAAATTAATATTTGTATTTGATATTATAAATTTTATTAATTTTAGTATAAATTTATGAATATTTAAACTAATTCTTATATAAATTATATTTATATTTGATATATCATCAAAAAATTATATTGGTCAGGCACGAATCTGGAGGCAAAATCAAGTTAGAAAATTCAAAAATTAAATCAAAGACCATCTGAACTCCGATTTCAACAAACTTATAGTCGAACTGCATTGCTCAAAAATACGAACCCAACGATATTAAATTGGACTCAATCCGAGCCCAAATGAGTCCAAATCAAAGACCCGAAGTATATTTGGAAGGTTCAAACTATAATTTGGGTTAATAAACGGTTTCCAAACGTTACATGCTTCTAGTCGAATCGAGCAGCTCGAGAACATGAATCCAACGAGCCCAAGATCATCGAATTTTGATATCATTCAGACATCCAAATGCTCAATAAACGGTCCATGATCGAGGGATTCAACATTGACTATCCATTCAAACCACTCCCAATTTACCCCTGATCTTCCTCTAATTTACTAGCCATACTACTCTCAGAAAATTATACATAGACCCCTCATTCTTCATTAAGAGGGGAGCCAAGCAAAAAGGGAAGGAAGGAGGGAAAGAAGAGATGAGAGGAAGAGAAATTGCCACCAAGTTCCTCCTCGACCACCTCCCCACCATCGGCCTACGCCAGACTTCCGCTAGTCGCTGAATTTCTACCCATCGCTAGACTACTGCCCGTCACCAAACTCTGCCCGTCATCAAACTTTCATCGGACTTCTACCAGACGGCGGACTTCCACCCGTAACCGAATTTTAACTCGACGCGGGATTTCTTCTCGTCGCTGGACTTATGCCTATCGTCGGGCTTTCGTCAGACTTCTTCCAAATGCGGGACTTCTGCCCATCTCCAAATTTCTACTCGACGTCGGACTTCCTCCCATCACTAGACTACTGCCCGTCACCGGACATTCATCGGACTTCTACCTGATGTCGGACTTCCGCCCGTTGTCGGATTTTTACCCGACGTCGGACTTTCACCGTCGCCTGACTTCTTCCCAATGTCAAACTTTCGTCAGACTTCTACTTGATGCCGGACATCCACCTGTCGCAGGATTTCTACCCGACGCTGAACTTTTGCCCGTCGCCTGACTTCCATTGTACTTCTACCCGACACCTGATTTTCTCCCGTCGTCGGACTTCTGCTCGTCGCCAAACTTTTTGCCCGATGTAGGACTTTCGACCTTCGTCGCCATCCAACTACGGTCCTTCCGACCTCCTTCACCAGACAACAGTCTTTCTAACCATTATCGCCCGCCGACTACAATTTTTTCAACCTCTATCGCCAGACAACAGTCTTTCTGGCCACTATTGCGCACCGACTACAATCCTTCCGACATCCGTCCCCAGACAACAGTTTTTTTGACCACTGTCATCAACCGACTACTGTCCTTCCCACCTCCATAGCCAGATTGCGGTCCTTTCGACCTCCGTCGCTAGACAACGGTCTTTTCTGATCACTATTGCTCGCCGACTACGATCCCTTCGACCATTGTCACTAGACTACGCTCTTTCGGACCTCTGTCGTCTGCCGACTATGGTTTTACCGACCAAACAAACATATGAATAATGATTTTTTCAAGTCCCATCATGTAATGCATTTTATATGATGTATATTTATTACATCAAGCCAAGATCTTCCCCCAAGGAAGGGCCTCATTTGTAATCAACTGTAAATAATAGTGGATTCATTCAAATTGGACTAGGCCCCGTGGTTTGCACCTTTTCATGGTTTCCATGTAAAAATTTAGTATCTCTTATGAATAATATATCATATCTTTCATATGTTTGTGTGTTGCATCTTCGTACGACGCTAAGACGTTAAACTTTATACTTTTCTACCGCCACGAATATTCCAGGTCACAACAATATTTTGTATTTTTTTCGGTTTTGAGCGAAGTATAAATTTATATCTAAATATTTTTTTTATAATATCATATATTTCTTTTACCATATTTTAAAATATTTTTCATAAAATTTAATATTTTTATAAATTTTTTAATCTAATAATAATATCTAAATATTTTAATAAATTATATCTATACTTTTATATAAATATCATTATTATTAATATTTTTACAAAATTTTCTTCAAGATATTTTATATATTTTTAAGATAGCGCTTGCTTTTCTGACTGACTTAAAATTAAGAATAATTCGTGGCAGTGAATTTAATTATCAATTTTGTTAATTATATGATTGTTATAAAATAATCATTACCTATTTTTTAATATCATCTTTATATGTGACTTAGGCTTCATTTGAGACAGATTTCTTACTATTTTTTAAAGTAATTTTTTAGTACAAAATTTTTCCAATAGAAAGTTGCTTTTGACAGAACTAAAAAAACTGTCGCAAACGAAGCTCGGAGGCTTTCATATTATTTTGTATATTTGTTGTAAAGAATTTAGCTTTTAAATTTGTTGCATAAAGCAGATTTATAATTGTTGCGGACTCAAATATACGCGGCGATAGAGTTTAAATTTTCGTCTCAGCGTTGTACGTATATCCAGCACACAAACAGAAGAATAAAAGAACACCAGGATTTTTACGTGGAAAGCTCTGAAAAAGGGAAAAATCATGGGGCCACGCCCAGTTGAAATAATTCCACTAGTGTTGTATGAAATACACGAGACTGATTCGTCCTTTAGATTCAGGACGATAAGATTACAATGAGTATCGGTTACAAGGCCAAGTAGAGTTCCGACGTCACTTGGGTGTCCGGCAGAATTCCGGCGTCACTTGGAAAGAAGTCTAGCGTCACTCGGGCGTCGGGTAGAATTCTGGCGTCGGGCAGAATTCCGATGTTGCTCCGGCGTCGGGCAGAGCTCCGGCGTCCCTCGGGCGCCCGGTGGTGCCTCGGTGTTTTTCTTGCGGAGTTCCGGCGAAGTTCCGGCGGTGGTCGAGGAGGAGCTGTTCCCTCCTAGATTTTTCTTCTTTTCTTCTTCTCTTCTTCTCTTCTTCTCTTCTTGGCTTAGGTCCTCTCTTAAGAGAAATGTGGGGCTATTTATAGTTTTTCTGGAGTGGCATAGCCTGTAAATATGTGAGGAATCAGGGGCAAATAAGGAGTGATCCGGATGAACGGCTGATATTGAATCCCTTGATCATGAACCGTTTATTGAGCATCTTAAGGTCTTAATGGTATCAGAATTCTGCGATCTTGGGCTCGTTGGATTCGCCTCGTCGAGCTGCTCGATTTGACTATAAGCTCGTCAAAATTGGAGACCGTTTGGTAACTCAAATTACTGTTCGATGCTTCCAATAGCTCTTCGGGTACTTGATTTGGACTCATTTGGGCTCGGATTGAGTCAAATTTGGTGTCGTTGGATTCATATTTTCGAGACGCTCAGTTCGACTATAAGTTTGCTGAAATCAGAGTTCAGATGGTCTCTGAATTAATTTTTGAAGTTTCCAACATGATTTTTGCCTCGAGATTCGTGCCCGATCAAGATAATTTTTTGATGATATATCAGTTGCCCCCCTATTTTTGGACGTCGAAGCTCCAGGAGTCCAAAAATACTGGTCTCGATATTTTGCATTGGTCGAATCGCCAAAATTTGCGTTCCAAAACACATTATTTTGCTCAAATCCAATCATAGAGGCCTCGTTGAGCTCCGAAAGTGTCAAAATTGAGTCCGGAACGTCGAAAAACGTATCCAGGGACTCCAAAAATGTCCAATTTGGACCGTCCGGGCAAAAAATCTGAGCCCGGGAACGCGTAGGCGGCCGAACCGTCCGGCCGGCCTCCGGCGGCGGTGGCGCGGAACCGCACCTGGCCCGCCCCTGGGCCCGCTCACGCGGCTGACCGCGACACTTGGCCGCGCCTTTTGGCCGGCGGTTAGGAAACCGCCGGCCGGTTTTAAATTTTTTTTTTTTGATGTGGTGGGGCCCAAAAAATTCTAAAAAAATCTCAAAAAATTTGAAAAAAATCAGGGAATTTAATAAAATTTTGGAATCCTCCCCCCTTCATAAATACTATAAATAGACCCCCAAGGGCCTAGGAGAAACTCGCCCCTTCTCCCTTTCTCCTCCTAGCTTTTGGCATTTTGAGGCATTCCGCTGTTTTTAAGTAGGTGACTTTCCCTACTTGACTCGGCGCCCCTCTCTTTGCGCAGAAGTTAGCGTGTTCCTCTCTTCTCCCGTCTAGCTTCTGGCATTTTGAGGCATTCTGCTGTTTTTGAGTAGGTGACTTTCCCTACTTGACTCGGTGCCCCTGCTTTTGCGCAGAAGTTAGAGTATTCCTCTCTTCTCCCCTCTAGTTTATGGCATTTTGAGGCCTTCCGCCATTTTTGAGCAGGTGACATTCCCTACTTAACTCGGCGCCCCTCCCTTTGCGCAGAAGTTAGCCACTTCCCCTTTTTAGGAAGGGAAGTGGAATGGGAGTTAGAATTTCTCTCCTTTAAGAGATCATGTGGAGGTGAGATGTTAGTCGGAGGGAGTCTGAAGATGGTCGGAAGTCAGACATCGGGAAGAAGTATGTCGTCGGGTAGAAGTACGTCGTCGGGTAGAACTCCGATGAAAATCCATCGGCGGGAAGAAGTCCCACGACAGGTAGAAATTCGGTGGCGGGTATAAGCCCGACAAACATTCGACGACGGGCATAAGTCCGACGTCGGGAAGAAGTACGGCGTCGGGTAGAACTCCGACGAAAATCCATAGGCGGGAAGAAGTCCCACGATAGGTAGAAATTCGGTGTCGGGTAGAAGCCCGACAAACATCCGACGACGGGCAGAAGTCTGACCTCGGGAAGAAGTACGGCGTCGGGTAGAACTCCGACGAAAATCCATCGGCGGGAAGAAGTCCCACGACAGGTAGAAATTCGGTGTCGGGTAGAAGCCCGATAAACATCCGACGACGGGCAGAAGTCCGACGTCGGGAAGAAGTACGGCGTCGGGTAGAACTCCGACGAAAATCCGTCGGCGGGAAGAAGTCCCACAACGGGTAAAAATTTGGTGTCGGGTAGAAGTCTCAACATCTGTTAGAATTCCGACGAAAGTCCTGTGATGTGCAGAAGTCCTTCAACGGGAGGAAGCTAAGCGTCGAATAGAATTTTGATGCTATTTTAACGGAAGTTCGTCGCTGACGGACGATCGGGTGGAAGTCTGTTGGCAGTCAACGACCAAGTGGGAAGCATAAGGAGAGAGTTCAAGGGTGCTGCTATCAGCAATTGAATGAGAAGCTGATGATGGCTGATATGAAGTAAAGAGCCGCCGGTAAACATCAGGCGAAGGGCTGATGATGACAAGTGCCATTCTGCCAAGGCAATATATATCCAAACTGAAGTATGTCGACATCAGATATCCCTGAGTCAAGGGGTCAAAGCAATGTGCTATGTTAGTAGTCGGGCGATATACTTATTATGTAAACTGAGTGGATGCCTGATGGTGATCAGGTTACATCTTTCTTGGAAGAAGAAGTTGTACGAGATACCTGAATGCATAATAAAGAATGGGTCAATTGAATCCACTAAGAATTTTTGACCATTTCGAAGTTTCTTCTTGCTTGATAATAGCAGCTTGTACGAATGATGCCAATGTACTTTTTGATTTCAACTTCTAGTGAGAAGAAATGTACATTTGAATCTGAATTTATGTAACTCCATTGATATTGAAGTTGAGAACTTGCCTCTTGGAGGAAGCTAAATTGTTATTGCATATTTGAGACATGCTTTGATGTATTGCCCCCCATATTTTTGGAGGCATTGCTAGAATATGAGTGATGATTTTGTCAACCGCTCACTTTCATGGAATCTTTATAGAGAGAATGTTATTCACTGAGAACGCTGCTTGCTGATGTTGACCTCTATAGAAGAGGTCGAGAGAATCCACCAAGGATGTTGAACCTATCCGAGGTTGTATGTCAGAGCCTATGCTCGATGGTGTTAACCTGTATGGGAGAGGTCGAGAGAATCTACCAAGGATATGAGACCTATCCGAGGTTATATGTCGGAGCCTTTGCTCGACGACGTTAACCTGTATGGAAGAGGTCGAGAGAATCCACCAAGGATGTGAGACCTTTCCGAGGTTGTATGTCAGAGCCCTGCTCGATGACATTAACCTATATGGAAGAGGTCGAGAGAATCCACCAAGGATGTGAGACCTATCCGAGGTTGTATGTCGGAGCATTTGCTCGACAACCTTAACCTGTATGGAAGAGGCCGGATCGAATCTCCCTAGGATCGATCTTCCAATGATTGAGATGCAATAAAGACTGCGTATTTCTCAGATCATGGATAAAAGAGACTATATTTGTCAGTAGTTTTTCATTGTCATTTATATTCTTTTTAAAGAAAGAAACAATATCAGAACTGGACGAACAACACATTATATTACTGTAAGACAATACAATAGTTCCCTTGTACAATATAAGAAATACATATAGGGACAACCATATCATTTGACTTGGTAGAACTACTAAGGACATTAGAGTGACATCCTACTTATCATAGAAGAGATACACGATGACACATAACAAGTAGTATTACTAATACAACTACACAAAGTGCATGGTAATTCAATCTCGCCAATCATTTGAATATTATTCAACTGTTGTCTTTGTTGTTGTTATTTTTGCACCCCAGTTGGACCAGTTTCATCTCGAGCAGGTGAGTTTTGGATGAATTGTCGAAGATATCATTGTCGGATCAACCTCTCGATCTCATCCTTGAGTTGCTTGCAGGCTTCAGTAGTGTGTCCACGACTACGATGGAAATAGCAATATTGCTCCTGGTTCCCAACATTTGGCTTCAAAGAATTAGGCCACTTGATATTTTCTTTATCTCGAATGGCCATTAGTATGTTGGTTCGAGTTGCATTGAGAGGCGTATACTCTTTTTCATGTCGGAACTCGCGTTGTGGTACTGGGGGTCTAGGAGATGAATTTTCTTTCGTTGCGAAAATGACTCCTCTATTGTAGGGGCGTTCTTACGCTTTCCAGTTGTTTGCTCAAATTACTTTCTATGAGCATTAATGGCTTCATCAGCGGAAATTTGAGCTTCTACACGATAGATCAGGTCAGCATATGAATGAACTGTGTCCCGCATGAGTGCTGAATAGAAAGGACCAGGACGAAGGCCTCCAAGGAAGACCCCTCGGAGCAGTTCTGGGTCCACTCCCGGAATCTGTCGAGCCTCGGTGGAAAACCGTTGAAAATATTCTTTTAATGTTTCTCCCTCGTTCTGACGGATCCCAGAGAGATGAGAAGAATCCTTAGTAATTCTTCGGTTGGCTACGAACTGTTCGACAAATACTTTGGCCAATTTGACGAATGTGGAGATCGTTCCGGCTGGAAGTGAATAGAACCATGTTCGAGCTTGTCCTTTAAGAGTGGCAGGGAAAACCTGGCAAAGGAGTGCGTCTGAGGCTTGTTGAATATGCATGATGGTCCTGTAATGGTCGATGTGCTCGTACGGGTCGGATGTCCCATCATAGGACTCGATGCTTGGTAGCTTAAAGCCAGCCGGAATAGGGTGTTGAAGAATGGCTTCCGTCAGGGGTGACGACTCCTGGAAGTCCCACTGACGAAGAGGTTGCCTTACGCTTCCTGTAGGGAACTCCTCTCGAACCAATCATCGCAGTTCATGGCGTAGGGTATTACGAGGGAGCTCAGCAATGTGATGTTGGGCTAGCTCCTCAGGGAGGTCTTGAGGAAGGAGAGATTGCCGACCTGTGTGCGGAGGATGGGTAGAACTTGCTGTATCAGCCAATTCGTTATCTTGATGTGACTGCGAACGCCTATTGGATGGAGGAAGAGGAATCTTGGCTTGAATATGTTCGATTTGAACAGCTTCAACACGTGGTGGATCTCAAGGGAGAAGAACCTCCTCCTGAGGTGCTAGGGTCGGTTGTCGAGTCTTTCGCAGGAGTTGTAGGATCTCGTTTTGAGATTCTTCCATCTTTTGAATTCTCTCTTCTAAGGAGGGTCCCGAGGTCCCTTCTCCAGGTACGTTTTTCCCCCCGGGGTAGAAAGAGGTAGATACCGGGCGTCTATGATTTATAGACTGATTTCTGGACTGGTGGGAGTTGGAGCGAGAAGCTCCAATGATGCGACTGCTGCGCCTGTTGACCATCGTAGCAATATTTGAAGTTGTGGGATGAGGTTCCCACAGACGGCGCCAAACTATTGCGGACTCAAATATACTGGCGATAGAGTTTAAATTTTCATCTCAGCGTTGTACGTATATCCAGCACACAAACAGAAGAATGAAAGAACACCAGGATTTTTACGTGGAAAGCCCTGAAAAAGGGAAAAACCACGGGGCCACGCCCAGTTGAAATAATTCCACTAGTGTTGTATGAAATACACGAGACTGATTCATCCTTTAGATTCAGGACGATCAGATTACAATGAGTATCGGTTACAAGGCCAAGCAGAGTTCCGACGTCACTTGGGTGTCCGGCAGAATTCCGGCGTCACTTGGAAAGAAGTCTGGCGTCACTCGGGCGTCGGGTAGAATTCTGGCGTCGGGCAGAATTCCGATGTTGCTCCGGCGTCGGGCAGAGCTCCGGCGTCCCTCGGGCGCCCGGTGGTGCCTCGGTGGTGTTCTGGCGGAGTTCCGGCGAAGTTCCGGCGGTGGTCGAGGAGGAGCTGTTCCCTCCTAGACTTCTCTTCTTTTCTTCTTCTCTTCTTCTCTTCTTGGCTTGGGTCCTCTCTTAAGAGAAATGAGGGGCTATTTATAGTTTTTCTGGAGTGGCATAGCCCGTAAATATGTGAGGAATCAGGGGCAAATAAGGAGTGATCCGGATGAACGGCTGATATTGAATCCCTTGATCATGAACCGTTTATTGAGCATCTTAAGGTCTTAATGGTATCAGAATTCTGCGATCTTGGGCTCGTTGGATTCGTCTCGTCGAGCTGCTCAATTCGACTATAAGCTATTCAAAATTGGAGACCGTTTGGTAACTCAAATTGCTGTTTGATACTTCCAATAGCGCTTCGGGTACTTGATTTGGACTCATTTGGGCTCGGATTGAGTCAAATTTGGTGTCGTTGGATTCGTATTTCCAAGACGCTCAGTTCGACTATAAGTTTACTGAAATCGGAGTTCAGATGGTCTCTGAATTAATTTTTGAAATTTCCAACATGATTTTTGCCTCGAGATTCGTGCCCGATCAAGATAATTTTTCGATGATATATCAATAATATAAAAAAAATTTTAAAGTAATGAGAACGTAATGTTCAAATAGAAATTATAATTGTATTAAGAAAAGCAAAGCACTAAGAAAGATGTTCCAAATGAGGCCTTATTAAAAATCTCTTCTAAATAAGAATTATTTTTTTAAAAAGCCTCTCTGATGGGAATTTTGCAGCACAATTATCCAGAATATTAACTTTCATTGTTGGGGCTATTATCTAATATTTTTTTTAAAGAGATAAACAATGGATTTGTTATAATTCCTATTTAATTTCACAAATTTGCTATCTCATTTAATTAAGAAGAGATCTTCTAAAATCATCTCCAACCGAACTGCATACGGTGGTATGTCGTCCGTCATTCGTTCCATTCGAACGCTAAATCGCAGGCTTAAATTCAGTAGGTGAACAGTGTGACGTCAATATTGACTTTGTATTGTTCACCTACACCAATTTTTTTGTTACAGGATTTGTCAAAGAAGATCGCGAAAGAGGAGAAAGATGGTTACCTTTGTAGCGAGATGAATAAGCACGCGAAAGAGGAAAAAGAAATGGAATTCGATTGAAGATGAATTATTGCATTCTGGAGTTTTACTGCATTTTGGAGTACTGGATAATGTGTTTTTTGGTTAGAGATGCCTAAGACTTGGGTTAGAGAGATAGAGTCACATTTGGCTAATGAACAAAATTTGAGTTCATATTTATTGCTAAAGTCATTAATTGTTCTCTCGACGCCTTTGCTGGCATATGATAAAATAAATTGTAAATTCATACATATTATGCGTGTAAGTTTTAAATTTAAATTCTCTTGACTAGAAACCTAAAACTTTATTTGAGACAACTTTCTTATTATTTTTTGAAGGAGCTTTTCTGTACAAAAATTTATAAATCAATACATTTTTGTAATAAAATTTATTTTAAAAAATAATAAAAAAAATTATCCCAAATAAAACCTAAATTTCGTCTTCATAATAATGAGTGAGCTCAACTGAATATCTAGTTGGTAGAAGCTAGTTTTGATTATGGCTATACTATATTTTCCCTTAATTATTTATGGTTGATTTTGAAAAAAAAAATAGTTTTAGGATATTTTGAACTTATTTTGATTAAGATAAATTGAAAAAAATTTATGTTATTTTTTGTTTTTGAATGATATAAAAATATGTTATTTTGATTTGTAAATAAATTTTAAAAGTAATAGAAATTTTATTATGTAATACATGAGAATAATAAAATATTGAAATATTTATAAATAATAAAAATGAATGATTATTTTAATTGAATAAATGCCTGTTGGAATACTTTGACTAATTTATTTTCAGTATTTTCTTTGAAAATTTTATATTGTTGAGCATTTTTGTTGAGAAAAAAATTTATGAAAAATTGGTCGAGGTGGGGCATAAAATTCTTAGATCTGCTTGAAATTTTTGTAATATTAGTTATCTATATGTTTCATTACTAATCTATATTTTGATCATGATTTTCTGATACCATTTTGTTTCCTCTTAGAAAAGTTGAGCAAATTTAATAGCAAAAATTGGTCGTTGTTCCAATTATTATCTATGGACTCTATGTTTTTTCTTTCATGATTTACTTTTTAAATACAATTATTGATTTTTATCATTTTCAACATAATAATAATAATAATAATAATAATAATAATAATAATAATTGGAACAACGACTGATAATAAAATTATTATTTTTAATAATAATAGTAGACTAATAGGACGATGGATTGAAAAAAAATCATCTTAATTTAAAATAATAATAATAATAAAGTAATACGGAGTTAATATGAAATAGCATAAACTCAAATAAATAAATAATTGATTTGAGGTTCTGAGTATGTAAATTTCTAATATATATTATTTATAGTTAGTTTTGGTGCAATTAAATAAAAAAAAAGGGTCTTAAATGATTTTAAATAATTAAAGTGTAAAAAATTTTATTAAGCATTTTATACAAGGTTTCAATCTCGTAAATTTTATAGTTTCAGTAATTAATTATATCTTTAATAATGTGGCAGCCTGGAACATTCACAATGAGAAAGATAGAGTTTAGCATTTTAGCATTGTACGAAGGTCCATCACACACACAGAAGAGAGAAAGAGGTGCAAGAGTCATAAGAGACTAAATTTTTTACGTGAAAAATCTTGAAAATAGGAAGAATCATAGGGTCTGACCTAGTTATAATGATTATACTAGCGTTTGTAGTTAATTACAAATGATGTCCCTTCTCGGGGAAGGCCTTGGCTCAATATAAAAAAATATAAATTATATAGAGTGTATTACAAAGTGAGAGTTGGAAGAATCTAATGATAAGAGAATGTTGATCAGTTTATTTGTTTGATAGGATCGTTGGAGACCATTATTGGGTGAGAGGTTGGAGGGACCGTAGTCGGAGGGCGACGGAAATCGGAGGGATCGTAGTCGGCGGACGATGATGGTCAAAGGGATTGTAATCTGTGGGTGACAGAGGTCGAAGGTGTAATAGCTTGTATTTTGACTTAATCAAATAAATTTTTTTGAAGAGTCATTATAAGTTTCAATCACAAACCATCTTCGCCATAGCATATATATTGTAGTGACTTAATTACACTAATTTTTTTGTAATTATTGGGCACTGATGAAAATCCATAAGAAATTGACACTATCGGTAGAAGTGAGAATTTTGTGACCGCCAGGTGTCTATTTTTTAAACCGATTTTATCAAAAAAATTTAAATAAAATGTGTTATTTTATAGATATTTTTGTAAAATTTTTGAAGCCCCAAAAATATTTATATAAATTTTATTTTTAAAATTAATTAAATTATATAAATATATTAATATTATAATTATTTTATTATAAAATCTAATTCCACTATCTTAATTCATTAACATTCTTTTAAACTCATATTCATTTAGCTGGATTTGAATAGAGAAATGGACAGGAATAAAAATAAAAGAAAATTAAGGAAAGAGAAAAAAGAAAGTTAGATTTGGAGGCTGTAGAGTAATTTTTTTATTCGATCTTGTTGGGATATTTGCTCATCTCACTGTAAGAAATCTTATTCTATTTCTGATTTCAATAATTTTATGTTCTTGATTTTTTTTGGATCAAATTTGTATTTTTGTTACAAAAAATGATAATAATTTTGTATTGGAAAAACTTTTACCGTATAACTTTTTATATGTTATAGAGATATGGATTATAAATATTTTGAGTATTTTTTAAAATCTTTTGCCATGTAATTTTAAAAAAATAGTGATTTTTGCCTAATCAGAAATTTATTTTGACATCTAAAAATAGTGGTTTAGTTCAATTAATGCTTCAAAATATAATTTTATATGATCTTTGATAATTTGGTTATTTTTTAAAAATATGAAATTTTGCTTCGTAAGATTTTTCATTATCTACCATTATGATATTTTGGTACTTTTTAAATTAAGTCTAATTATATTTTATTTGTTATAATGTATTAAAAATGAATGTGCATATGTGATTGAGTAATAACGGGTCACTATTATTGTTGTCGTACTGTGATAACAATGTATGTGTACAAGACAAATGAAGAATGGTGGAATCATTGGTTGGAGATTGATTGACCAGTACGGGATGGTGGGCCGATAAGCTTTCCCTTAAATATTGTGGTTAGGTGTTATCCTCTACTAATTCATGTGATATTGATTGGGAGTTTTAAGGAGTTATTATTATGCCAATAGACAAAGAGTTACGAATATGTTTACTAAGCCAATGGTTACCAACTACCGATTACTGATTACTGAAAAATAACGTGATAGCCAGAACTTCTTACTTATTTAGCGTAACTACTGAAATGCATATTATTGAGATAATGTTCCTATTAATGTATGGATTTATTATTACTACACATATTTACCATTATTATATTATTTTATTATTTTTACCAATGGACTTTTACTATTATCGATACGGATACCGATAATATTTGATACTACTGATTCACTGTACTGATACTAAGTATGTGACATAATAAGTACATAAATTGAGTATGTGACATATTGGATACGCTCATATATTATTTTATTACATTGATATGATTTTGACAGTTTTTACTAATGCTTTGATTTTATCGCTTTATAAGATTTATCTACTGATTGAAAGTACTGATACGACAACTATTTTAGTGATTCAACAACATATTTATTTATTGACTTTTATATTGTTATATTATATTATTTATAGATTCTACTATTCATGTATTTGAGTTTTACTATTATACACCAATTCTTGATTATATGACTGTTACTATTATGATTTGACTGCTGACATACATATTGCTCCTTTGTCTTTCATTGCATTCAATTATAGGATTTAGTTATTTGTTGGACTCTTGAGCTCATTATATATGGTTAAATGATTTTAGGTCTGGGCAAGAGAGCAGAAGTGAGAGATTGACCAGGATCCCTCAGGTTCAGATTATAGTTATTTTAGCTATTCTTTTGTACTAAAGACAGAATAGACAGAATAGTTATGGTATGATTGTATAGATCCTAAGTAGTGTAAAAAAATTTTAGAAATGAATACAGATGTATATATTAATATTTTGATCGATAATTTTATTTATATTATTTATATTGATAAAAGAAATTAGGTAGCTCTGGTGTATAAATTAAAAGATAAAAAAAATTTCCAAATTAGATTCTGGACAACATAAGAGGGACCATGGTCAGTGGGCAATGGAGGTAAGAGAGATCATGGTCAATGGGTAATAGAGGTCTGAGGGATCATCGCTGATGGGTGATGGAGGTCAGAGGGACTGTAATCGGTGGGCGACGATAGTTGGAGAGACCTTATTCAACGAGAGAGGGTGGTCGGAGGGACTGGAGTCAGCGGACGATAATGGTCAGAAGGCCATAGTTGGTGAGTGATGGTGGTCAGAGGTACTATAGTCGATGAGTAATGGAGGTCGGAGCTTTTATAGTCGGTGGGCCATGGTGGTCAGAGCGACTACAACTGGTAGGTGACGGAGGTTAGAGGGACTTTATCGATGGACGACTGAGGTCAGAGGAACTTTAGTTAGCAAATAATGATGGTCAGAGGAAACATAGTTAGTGGTCAAAGGGACAATAATTGACAGGTGATGGAGGTAGGAGGGACTCTAGTCAACGGGCGACAAAGGTCAGAGGGACAATAGTTGACAGGCGACAGAGCTTAGTGGACGATAGCGGTTAGAGGGACCGTAGTCCACAGGTGACGACAATTAGAGGGACCATAGTCGATAGGCGTTGAAGGTCAGCGGATGAAGTGGTTAGAGAGACTATAGTTAGTAGTAGACAGGTGACGGTGGTTAGAGGGACCGTAATTGGAGAGAGATAAAGGTTAGAGGGACTGTAATCAGAGGGCAATGGTGGTCAAAGTGATTTTAGTCGATGGGCATAAATTGTCGAAGGAACCCTAATCGGCATGTGATGTTGGTCGAAGGGACCGTAGTTAGAGGGTGAGAGAGGTTGGGCTTAGGCTCAATAATGGCTCCCAGATGAATATCTAATGGCTTTGATCGGGAGGAGGTCCAACAATGGTGGCTTGGTGATAATGGTTTGCCGGGGTGGAGCTCCAAGAATATTTCAAGCCTTAGAGCACTTTTGAGTCTTTAACTTAGGGTCTAAGCCCCCTCCCACTACAGGAAAATGCTTTGTTACCGACAGACAAAATCTGTCAGTAACAATAAAAATCCACAAGATATATGAGCTTTTCGGGAAATTTCTGGCGGCATAAAATGATCCGATGATAATTCACGTATCAAAAAATCTAAACCAACAAAATTGTTCCGCCAAAAATGTTTCCGGCGGGGTTTCTAGCAAAATTCTGGCAAAAATATAGGAAACCAACACGTTTTTTGGTGTCGTATTCCGACGTATAATCCACCGGTATTTCCGGTGAAAGATGTGCGTTGGAAATACCAGCGGATAATCTGCCACCTAAATTTGTCGAGCTATTTTCGACGAGCTTTACCATCGTAATATCCGTCGAAAATGCTGGCACAAAATATACGCCGGAAATGTCATCATATCGTATTACCGATAGACTTTTTGGCGGAAAATCTGCCAGAAACTTGTAACATAAATAAAAAAAACAACCTTCTTTCTTTTGAAACTAATTTTCACAATACAACCTACATAGAAAATAATGCAATACTACATACATTCACACATCCACTTCTAATTGAGAACATCACCAAATTATTAAACATAAATATATACATAATAACAGAAGCAAGAATGATATCATCAACAAATATCCAATAATAAAAAAGTCAAGATGTCCAAACAACAAATAAGTAACATGTCCAAAAACACATAATTATAGATGTCAACATCATTAAAATAACATCTACTCTAATTTAGTCTCCTACTCTGTTGATGTTGTACTCCTCCCACTCATCTGCTCCCTCATCTTTTGCATTTCCTCTAATATTTGAGCATGCTGTATCTGCATCTGCTGCTGTATCTCCATCTGCTACCGCATCTGCATCGGTTAGTCAGCTTGTGCTTTCCTTACCTGCTCTAGCTCAGCTGTAAGGGCAGCTATCTGTTAGGTATATAAAGACTCATGAGTATTTGCTGAGAAATTAGAGCCACCAGATGTCTGCCCCTTTGTATACATAAGCTTGCGAGCTTAAACCGTAGGGGCAGCTCTCGAACGTAAGCTAATCGAGGGAAGAAGAGGAAAAGAAATGAGAAGAAAGATGGCGGAGGGGTCAAAGTAGGGCCCTTTCCGTCAAATTTTCTAAAGGATTATTCGTCGGATAAATCACCGACGTATAATACGTTAGTAACCATTCACCGAGTTTAAGTAATCCGGCGCAATACTCGCCGGTAATTCCACTGGTAATAATGGGTGAAAATTGCGTCAAAAAATTTTTAATTTTCGGCAAAAATTTGGCAGAAAATTCGTCAGTATTGTAATGACAGCAATTTTGCTGAAAATTCCACTGTAAAAATACCGGCAAATATTCCTCCGGTTCGGCCGCCACATTTTTCGGCATATATCTATCGGTCGAAAAATCTGACGGTAATGACAGATTTTCCTATAGTGTTATTTATAAATTTTGAGAGTGACATGCCCCATTAATATGGAGATGATCTAGGTATTTTCAAAATGTTCCATCAGATGGCCCATATTGATCCCCTCAATTATGAAGCATTTGTTTAGCATTTAAATACCTTAATGATGCCAAAATTAATCAATCTTGGGCTCATTGGATTCATCTTATCGAGCCGCTTGATTTGACCATAAACATACTATATTTAGATATCATTTAATGATCCAATTAATGCCCAAAAACTTCTTAATATGATTTAAGCCCTTAATTTGAGCCCATTTGAGCTCATATTGGATCGATTTTAGTGTTGTTGGGTTTATCTTACTAGGATGTTCAATTTGACTGTAAGTTTGCTGAAATTGGTGTTTGGATGATCTCAAATTTAATTCCATAACTTGTCAACTTCGATATGCCTCGAGATTTATGCTGGATTATGATGATTTTTGGTGATGTATCATATATATATATAATCTATGAATTACACTCAACTATATGAAAATATTAAGAGAAAAAGATACTATAAAACTAGAGAGAGAAAGAAGAGTTCTAGCTTAAGATGCTTTGATATTTCTCTAAAATAACTTAATTATAAAAAATTACATAATTTGAGCACACCCTCAACCTCAATTTATAAACTAAGGTTGGGTCTTGATCTTTATAGAATTGTCTACATGTATGTCGATACAAAAATAAGGGAAAATACATTAATTGTGTAATCTAGTTAGAAGGTCTGACTTTATAAAGTAATATGTCAAGCTCTTAAGAAGTTGACGATTTGGCACATATTGATGGTTGACTAGCAAATAAATAGTTTTCCTTGATGCTTTATCCCTCATGTAATCCCTAGGGTTGACTTGCATGGGCCGACTAAGAAGCTATACTCGTCAAGTTGGACTAGTTCTTAGATCAAGATTTCCAACTTGAAATAAGCTCCCTTATAGACTAATGAGTCTCCTGGAAGCTTAGACCGAGTAAATCAAGTTAACTTGAGTTGAATCAACTTTGTTAATCTTGAAATGAATCAACTTAGCTTGAACCAAGTTATTTAAATACTTTGTCAAAAAAATTGTTTTTTGATTCTCTATGAGTGAGCTCTTAGGTGAGACACCCGCTATTAATCCTCCCACTCTCCAAGAGTTTCTTGGTGAAATAGTAAAAATCAACTAGGTGGTGGTTCTATTTGAGATTGATATTACTCAACCATCCATAGAGGTTGATAAAGTTGAAATCATCTAGTTTTATACTACAATAACTAGGGTTGAAGAGTCGCCGACTGATGAACTATGTAATTTACAAAGTCAAATCAATTCATTCTTGGAGGCATGTTCTTCTTAAAGCGTCTTATTGATACTAGAAAGATCACCAGACAAGTCACCACTGATCCTTTTCTTTAAATTTTCTTCAAATCTTTTGTTTCTTTTGAGGGGCTAACTATAAGTCACCCTTTGTAAGAGCCTTGTTGCAAGTATGATATTTTGTGTTGATATAAAAAATTTGCTTTCTATCCTTTGATTTACGGTATTAATATCTTAATGTGAGTATCCGTGATATTTTGCATTAAAAATGTTAAGACTATAATAGCATATTAATAAAAATAAATTTAGAAAGCAAATTTTAAGATATACAAATACATATGTTTAAAGCAATATGAGATGGCATCGATATGAGTATCCTTTTTTAAATTATAAATAGGTACATAATACATTAGGAAAATTCTTATACTTCATGTTATATTGAGTCATTGACTCTTCTTCTCCCTTCTTCCTTCTTTGCAGACTTTCTAGTTTAATTTCTTATAATTATCACTGCTTGCAATGGCACCCATTAAGAAGAGTAATGCGGCTTTTTTAGTTTGATCCCTACCATCACCCATAAGTTATTAAATACAAAGTTATATCTTATTAAGGTGAATTATATATTCAATAAATTTTTTAAGATTTGTGCAATGGATGTAGTGAGTACCCTAATACAAAAATTAAAGATGAGATGTGCTATTATAAAGGCTGATTTATACTCAGTAGATATTTAAAGCTCCATAAAGGATGACACCTAAAGAGTTTCAAGTGTTGAAAGTATAGCTTCAAGAGCTATAGGACAGGGGATTCATCCATCCTAATGCGTCTCCACAAGGATCACCTATTCTAGTTTTGAAGAAAAAGGATGATACGATGTCCATGTGCATTAATTATAGGGAACTGAATAAAGTCACTATCAAGAATAAGTATCCTTTGCCAAGGATTGATGATTTATTTGATCAACTTGTTGGATCTTCTAAGTTTTTTAAGATCAAACTATGATCAGGTTATTATCAAGTAAACGTGAGAGAGATAGATCCGATGAAGATTTCTTTCAGCACTCAGTACGAACACTATGAATTCTTTGTCATGCCTTTTAGGTGACTAATGCACCAGCAATTTCAATGGATATTATGAACAGGGCATTCAGAGAGTATCTGGACCAGTTCATGATTATTTTTATAAATAATATTTTGGTTTATTATGCTTCCGAGGAGGATTGTGCTAGTGTTAGGGTCAGATTTTAGTTTTGCTTTGTGTTAGGGTCAAATGGTGTCAAATCAAATTGAAATTGAAACCTAAGGTGTATAATGTTACTAAGTTTATTAGTTCAAAGTTTCACCCCTATTGAATATGTGTAGAATTCTCTAAGATTTTTTAAAGTTCTTTAGACATGATCCTTAATTATTTTTTCTAAGTGTCACTAGTGTTTAAATGGGCTTGAAATTTGGTCTGGCTAACTCTTACACACGCACAAGCACATCATAGAAAAAAAATAAAAAAATCCTACCTATTTGGATAGTTATAAAATTTTAAAGTTATGGGTCAAAAACAGAACCATCACCTTGAAAATTTAATTCACAGCAATCCAGAGCATAGCAAGACTCAAAAAATTACAGGACGTATATAAAATGCTAAAAATTTCACCATAAAAAATTGAGCTCTGTTTGAGCACTAGATCTTTTAAAAATTGAGAAAATTAGATTTTTAATCAAGTATAATTTTCTCAAAATCTAGTGATCAAAATTTTATAAAATTACTTTTAGAAAATACTGTCTCAAGACCTTTACGATGAGTCCAAGAACACTCAATTTGGTGAGGTTTAGATTTTTTGTAAATTTTGGAAGTTATGAGCATTAAATTGAATTTTTTACTTAAATTTAATAGGAATTCAGATTATCTTTTTCCTCCTTTTCTTTCTCTTTCCTCTCAAGCAAGGGCCTTGGGAGCTATGGGGAGTTGGGGAAAGGTTTGGAGAATATAGAGGGATCTCTGGGAGGTAGAGGAAGGAAAACCTTAGGCTAGAGGAGGCTTGGAGAGTGAGTTTGGTTATAATGAGAGTTTAAATGTCTTTTGCCCATTTAGAAATCTAGGGCTTTTTAGGATGGTGGGGATTAATCAGAGCTCTCCCTTAGATTCCCAACACCTGTCCCATGTGGTTTGAGGGTAGAGATAAAGGTTGCATGCTTGAGAATGACTTGGGTTTGACTATTTGACCTAAATTAAGAGTTTTGTTGAATTATTTAACCAATCAACCAGTCAAAGCTAAATGGGATAGGCCTTGGGGAGGTCATGTATGCTATTGAGTAGATGCCATGGAGTTTGTTTGGATGAAATATTGACCACATGCATGGGTTTGACCACTCCAAAATGGTTGACCAAGCCAAACCAATGGAGGTTTGACTCATGAAGGTGTTAGGTATGCTTGGAGCATGCAATGAAATGATTTTGGGAGTTTGATATGGCTTGATTTGAGATTTTGCTCAAGAAAAGCCCCTCTTGAGCACTTGGTTTGATCCATGTGGCTAGCCCAAGTGGACCCAAGGGTTGGGTCTTCTATGGAAGTTTCTTAGGTTCCCAATGGACCATCCCAAGGGTTCAATTTAGTTTGAAAAATGCTTAGGCATTGCATTTGGGTTGGGTTTAAGCGTAGGGTTGGTTAGGTTAATAATGGTTGACTTGGTCAACTAAGTTTGACCAAGGGTTGGAGTTAGACTCAACCAATTCAAAATGGCATTTTGGACCCAATAAAGGAGGTCCCATGCAATTGTGAGGCCTCTTTGCATGAAATGCATGTTTAAGTGTTTAAGTGGCACTTTGTTCAACCATGATTGACTTAATAAGCCAAGCTTAACCAAGACTTGAGTTTACTTTTAGCACATTCCAGATGATATTTGGGATGCATTGAAAGAGTTTTTGAAGGTTAGTTTGAATGAGCCATGTTGAGGTTTATGAGATGGTTTGATTTTTCGTTAAGGGGTTGGGGTTAAGTGGGCCCATGGTCAACCATTCAATCAAGGTCCACCAAAAGTTTTGTTTTATATTTAACATGTTATAACAATGATTATAAACATGTTTGAAGGTTTTGGGGTGGCTCCCAAGGTCAAATTCTATAAGATGCATAATCTAGTGGCATGTGCCATAAATATTTGATGGTTTAATAGCCTTTGAAATTCAATTCAGTTTTTGGGCTTAGAGAGCCTCGATTACTCTCAATTTGGAGGGTTGATCCTAGGGACATATATAATCAATATGGAAATAAAAAATAATGATTTTGATGTCCTTTGGTTTGGTTTTGAGATAACTGAAAAACCACTCAAAACAGGTTATGGGATAAGGAATTTTGGCCTTGACTTTTGGTTTGAAATTTTGGATTTAGATTTGATTTTGAACTTGGTTGATTTAATTTGATTTACTCATATCCTTGCTAATAAATTAGGTTATTGTTAAAGATAGATTATGTGGGCTTAAGTGGTAGCTATTAGGTCACAATCAATTGAAGAGATTTGGGTTTGATTTATATTTCACTTGATTTGAATTTGGTTGGAATTTGGGTTGATTTTGGTTTAGTTAACCTCATACAAAAATATGGTCAGTATTATGACACAAAGGTTGGGCTCACGACGCTGTGCTCTTCAGTGAAGAGCGATGTGACATTGCAGGGTTGATCATTGCAGCGCTAGGTCAAATTTTTATAAAATATTAAAAACCATGTTCTCTAATTTGTTTTATTAAAAACATTTAAAATTTCATTTTAATCAATTAGAGAGAGAGGATTCTAGAGTGAGAAAGTTTGATTTTAGTCATTTTTGGTCCATTTTTACTATCAGCCTAGTTTAGAAAATTATCCGTATGAAGGTAGGTTATGTTTCACCTATCTTGGTTTTTCGAATAATGCAAGGATTTTATGATTTTCCTAATTTAAAATATAATTTCATTGAAAAAAATGAGAATAACTTTATACTAATAAGACTTTCTTTATATAACTTTCTGTCTGTTATAGATACAGATATTTAGTTAGTTTTTGAAAAAAATTTACCATGTAAATTAAAAAATATGAGATTTTTGGTAAATTAAAAATACTTATGGTCTCCAAAAATAATACTATATTATAATAAAATCTTCAAAACAATATTATGAACAATCTCTAAAAATTTGTAATATTCTGAAATCATAAATGTTCTGCTTAGTAAATAGTTTTAATGCCTACTGTTAGGGGGGGGGGGCATTCTATGAAATTATGAAAGTTGTTTAATTATATTTCTTTTACTGTAATATAATGATATAAAGGCTTACATACTCGTACAATATATGATTATTAGGTGATCTGATGTGTGTAAAAGTTCTGGTGCAAAATGTACAAGGAATTATAAGGGCCTTTCTTCTTATATATTGGCATAAGGAGTCATAAGGGCCTATTTTGATGGAAGATGTAAGTGCCTGAGGGAAATATTTTATTTTTTTATTCTGATATATGAAGTTCTTGTTTATTTACTTTCAATGCATAATCTACTTTACTTCAGTTATAGTCTACTTTAATTCAGTTATCTGTAATTAACATAATGCTCAATACAATGAATTTCTGATAGACTGCTTTTAAACTATGTTAAAAACTTAATAAGTAAAATTTTTGGAAATTCAGATTGGCGGGTGTGATCTATTGAGTTGTGTTGGCTTACACATACTCTACTTTCTATTTCAAGTTAGGAAAAGGGGAAAGAGACCATTGAGTAGCTTAATATTAAGGCTCTGATTTGTCTAAGTTTGTAGAGGCAATTTCTAATTTTTGTATAATCATGGTTGGTTGCTTAGTTATTCTATTTTAGATCTATAGCCATGTACTATAATATAAATGTTGTATATATTTTGATGATGAAAGAAAATAATAAAAACATATGGATGAGTTTATTGTTTGTTTACTTGAAGTTAATTAGAACTTATATTATCTATTTTAAATTTTGAATGAAGGAAATTTAAAAAAATTCCTTAAAGCTTAGATCTTAGGTAGTTATAATTCAACATAGTATGCATGTATGCCTGTGGGTCATATCGAGTTAGGCTATTACATCTACTCTAACGTCATT
Source organism: Dendrobium chrysotoxum (assembly GCA_019925795.1). NCBI lineage: Eukaryota > Viridiplantae > Streptophyta > Magnoliopsida > Asparagales > Orchidaceae > Dendrobium > Dendrobium chrysotoxum. The sequence continues at coordinate 21,438,467 of CM034314.1, read as the reverse complement.
CATTATGTAAGCTATCATATTGGTAAACTCAATCATATTGTTAGAACTCACTAGGGCTACTATGTTATACTCATTTGGTATCTCATGGCTAGATAGATCCATTGCATTTAGTATAATTCCCTTTTCAAAAAAATTTCAATCATATATATGGATAATCACAAATATAAAAATGAATGCACCTTAGAATTGTCCAATTCTTACCCATCTCAATTATTTCATATGGCTCTGGTTATAATTCAATTCTTTCACTAATCGTTGCTTTGATATCACTTTTGTCATTCCCCAAGATATAAATATGAAAGAGTTACATATTCTATCTCTTAGCTAAACTACCAGAGCTATTACATCCATTTATCTAAATAAAACTGAATAAAGCAATCATAATTTACAAAATATTTAATTATAATTATTGCAGACTCGAATATACGCGGCGATAGATTTTAAATTTCCATCTCAGCATTGTACGTACATCCATCACACAAATAGAATTGAAATAGTAACACCATGACTTTTTCGTGGAAAACCCTAGAAAGGGAAAAAACCACGGGGCCACGCCCAGTTGAAAAAGTTCCACTAGTGTTGTTTGAAATACAGGAGGCTGATTCATCCTTCAAATTCAGGACGATCAGATTACAATGAGTATTAAAAGTCAGTTATAAGGCCAAGTAGAGTTCCAACGTCACTCGGATGTCCGGCAGAATTCCGGCGTCACTTGAAAGTTGGGCAGAATTTTGGCGTTATTTGGGCGTCGGGCCGAGCTCCGGTGCATTCTGGGCGTCCAGCGGTATTTCGACAATATTCCGGTGGTGTCCCGGTGGTGTTCTGGCGGAGTTCCGGCGGTGTTCCGGCGGTGGTCGAGGAGGAGTTATTCCCTCCTGCACTTCTCTTCTCTTCTTCTCTTCTTGGCTTCGGTCCCTTCTTAAGAGAAATGAGGGGCTATTTATAGTTTTTCTGGAGTGGCATAGCCTGTAAATAGATGAGGGATCAGGGGAAAATAAGGAGTGATCCGGATGAACGGCTGATATTGAATCCCTAGATCGTGAACTATTTATTGAGTATTTTAAGGTCTTAATGGTATCAGAATTCTACGATCTTGAGCTCGTTGGATTCGTCTCGTCGAGCCGCTCGATTCGACTATAAGCTTGTCAAAATCGGAGACCTCTTGGTAACTCAAATTGCTGTTCGAGGTTTCCAACAGCGCTACGGGTACTTGATTTGGACTCATTTGGGCTCGGATTGAGTCGAATTTGGTTTCGTTGGGTTCGTATTTCCGAGATGCTTAGTTCGACTATAAGTTTGCTGAAATCAGAGTTTAAATGGTGTCCGAATTAATTTTTAAAGTTTCCAACTTGTGTTTTTGCTTCGAGATTTGTGCCCAATCAAGATAATTTTTCGATGACATATTAGTTGCCCCCCTATTTTCGGACGTCGAAGCTCCAGGAGTCCGAAAATACTTGTTCCGACATTCTATATTGGCCGAATTACAAAAAATTACGTTGAAAAAGATATTATTTTGCCCAAACTGGATTGTAGAGGCCTCGTTGAGCTCTGAAAGTGTCAAAATTGAGCCCGGAACGTCAAAAAATATTTTTGGGGACCCCAAAAATGTCCAATTTGGACCGTCCGGGCCCAAAATTTGAGCCCGGTAACGCGTAGGCAGCCGAACCAGCCGGCCGGCCGACCGGCCGCTGGCAGTCGCCACTGGCAGTGGCCTGCGCGGGCCCGCGGGCGAAGGGACACTCCCCCTGTTGCCCTTTTATTTTTTATTTATTTATTTTTTTGCGGGCCCCACCTCCTTTTTTTTAAAAAAAAAATTCGTAAATAACTGTTTTTGAGCCCAAAAAATTTTGAAAAAATTCTGAAAAATTCAGAAAAAATTTGAATTTCTTCAAGAAATCTCCTCCCTCCAAATTTCAAACATTTTCCCCCTCTTTTTTCAATATTTCCCTCTCTTTTTCCCCCCTTTTATCCTATAAATACTCCCCTTGGGGTAGTGAAAATTTGCACCACATCTCCCTCTCCCTCTGGCTTTCTGGCTGTTGGCATTCTGAGGCCTTCCGCCATTTTTAAGTAGGTGACTTTCCCTACTTGACTCGGCGCCCCTCCTTTTGCGTAGAAGTTAGCGGCTTCCTCCCTACCTCTCTCCGTTTTTCCCCCTTTTTCTTCCTACTTTGGAGGCTTTCCGCAGTCTTTCGTAGGTGATTTTCCCTACTTAAATTTGCGCCCCTCTTTAGTAAAGGAAGCGAAATGGGTGATCCTGCATCCTCTAAAAATCCTTCGGAAGATCGTCCTACGCAACGATCTGAAGTTTCAAAGAGGATTCAAAAGGCGCCGAAAGCTGACGATGCGATTTCCACCATCACTGAGGACTCTTTCATCTCGTTTAAGAAAAAATTTCATTTTCTTAATGATTTGGTGATGAAGGTGCCGGCCAGATCTGATCGTGCCTGCTTTCCTCCCCCGAGATATGTGATGGTGTAAGAGTTTAGTTTGCGAGCGGGGCTGTGGTTTCCTCCTGCTTCTGAACTGATCAATATTCTGACTATTTTGGAGTGTGCTTATCCCAATTTTCCTACAGAGTCATGTCGATCATGATGGGCCTGATCGTGTTTTTTAGAGACCGTGGAGTGGTACTTTCTTTAGAGTGCCTTTCTCGGATGGGGCATCTCTTTAGCGACGTGCAGGGACGTATTAATTTCAGGTCCAAGTGGTTGGACATCCGCACTTGAGACCCCTCGAAAGGTTGGACATCCGCACTTGAGACCCCTTTTGAATCCTCTTTGAAACTTCAGATCGTTGCGCAGGACGATCTTTCGAATGATTTTTAGAGAAATGGGGGAAGTTGAAAGAGCTACCCGTCCCCCTTCATATTGGAGCAGAAGATTTGTTGAGGATACTCAAGCTCCCTGATTTAGATGCTCTACACTACGAGGTGCGTTACTTGAGTAGATACATAGATGAAGAGTACTTGTTCAAGGTTGGATTATCTACTCAAGCAGGGAGGTCACATGCTCAATTGTTGAAGAAGTCTGCTAGAGCTTCAGAAGTGGTTCCCCAAAAGAACCACTCCAAGCGACCAGGGAGCGAGGAAGGTTTGCAGGCACCAAGGAAGAAGAAGGCAGATGAGGTTTTGATAGTTGTTAGCAAAGGTCCTCAAGTTTCTCCATCCAAGTCAAACATTTCAGAAGATGTGTTGAACCATCAGTGCATTGGCCGCCGGCGGGCTGAGGAGTTGGTGAGTTCTCCTTTACTTCTTCATCTTTTTTATATTTCTTAAGGAATATATTTCTGATATACTTTTGTCTCAGTATTCTGATTTCAAGCTCGAGATGACCAAAACTCTGAATGATTGGAACAAAGAGTTTGTGAAGGTTAAATACCTTCAGGGAGAGTACAAGAAGAAATATGACAGCAAAGTGAAGGAGATGAAGGTGGTGGAGGATCAGCTTGAGGGGTTAGAGCAGAGTTGGCCAACAAGATCACTTCAGCCTCTTCTCAGAATGAATGGATGGATCGTTTGCATATAGAGTTGGTGGAGGCACAGGCGACGATTAAGCAGCAGGAAAAGACTCAGCAAATCCTTGAGGCTGAGAATGAGAGGCTTCAGAGTGTGCTGTCCGAGAAGGAGGCCCAGCAGTTGCCATCTGCAGTTATCGAAGAGTTCAAGAAATCTTATGCTTTCAAGATCATCATTGAGGACCACATTCAGGAAGCTCACAGTCATATTTATGATGTGAAGGTGAAGGCCTTGGAGGCAGAGTGCGCAGAGGATGGCTTCATCAGGGGCTTTATGAAGGGCGTACGTACAGTACATCGCAAGATTGGAGCGGAAATCGAGGGGTTGACTCCTAGCCAGGCTTCTGGTGATGCTTCTTCAGACTCTGGTTGTGAAGAGCTGGAGAGTGAGCTGCAGTGAGCTTTTGCCTTGGAGAAGGACGAAGATGATGTTGAGATTCTGTAGGATGTCTTTGATGTTATTTTGTATCACTTTGCTTTCTTTCTAGTGATTGTATATATACTCGATGTTGATGTTTCTATTTGGTGTACTCGATATTCAGTGATATATAAAGAAGTTGTTGATGTTCTTTTCTCACATGCAAATGAAATTCACTTAGTTTTACTTCAGTTTGGATGAGAGTATTTAGTGAACTCTTTTTTTACTTGAGCAAATATGAGATATCCTTTTTTAAAGGTTTTGACCTATCCGGGGTGATTAGTGAAAGCATTTGCTTGGTGACATTAACCTGTCCAGAAAAGGTCAGATCAAGTCCCTTTGGGATTGATCATCAAATAATTTTGATATCCGAGATATCCTCCTAAGATATTCGACCTATCCGAGGTTTTTAGTCAAAGCTTTTGCTTGATGACATTAACCTGTGCGGAAGAGGTCGGATCAAATCCCCATGGGATTGATCATTCAGTGATTGAGATACAATATAGATTGTGTATTTCTCAAATCACAGAAAAAGAGTTTGGAGAGAAGAAATAATATCATGACAAAGTGAATATCACATTACTTCGTAATATAAGATAGCAGTTCCTAGAACAACTTAGGGATACAAGAAAAAAGTTCTTCTATAATCAATACATAAGGGATGTACGAAAAACTTTAAAGATACATAACACGACTACAGGAGAAGATAATAAAACACATAGACAGATAGCAGTATCAACTCCTACTGATAATATTTGTGAAGGTTGCCCACATTTCAAGTTCGGGGAAGCATTTTTCCACCAGCATCCTTCAGTTTGAAGGTTCCAGGCTTGACCATAGCCGCTACCAAATAAGGACCCTCCCAGAGGGGGGAGAGCTTATTACGCTGAGGGCCTTTTCCAGCGGCTTCAATGCTTCGTAGTACTAAGTCTCTAATGGTGATAGGGCGAGCTTTCACCCTTCGATTGTAGTGACGGGCGATTCTTTGGTGGTATGCAGCAGTTCTGAGTGAGGCTTCATCTCTTACTTCTGGGAGGAGATCCAAATTTGCTCTAAGCCTCTCCTCGTTGTTATTGAAGTCAAAAGTCAGAACTCTATGGCTAGGAACTTCGATATCAACCGGTATGACTACTTCTGTACCAAAGCAAAGGTTATATGGGGTTTCCCCTATAGGAGTTCTAGCGGTGGTCCGATAAGCCCAGAGGATATTGGGGAGTTCTTCGGCCCATTGCCCCCCAGCCTTCCCCAGGCGTGTCTTCAGCCCTTTCAGAATTGTTCGATTTGTAACCTCTGTTTGTCCATTAGCTTGGGGATGGGCAACAGCTATGTGAACGAGCTAAATATGAAAATCCTTACAAAAAGATGTAAAGATCTTACCGGTGAACTGTGTCCCGTTATCAGTGATGCTTTTCGCAGGAATGCCAAAGCGACATATTATGTTCTTCCATAAGAATTGCTTGGCATTTGCTTCAGTAATCTTTGCCAAAGGTTCTGCCTCTACCCATTTAGTGAAGTAATCTACAGCCAGAATAATGAATTTTTGATGTCTAGTGGCTATAGGAAAAGGTCCCATTATATCAATTCCCCGTTGGGTAAAAGGCCAGGGGCTTTGAAGTGATGCAAGCTCCAGAGCAGGTGTATGAGTGAGGTTGGAATGCAGTTGACAGTTTTCACATTTTTGTGTAAACTCAAGTGCGTCCTGTTTCATTGTAGGCCAATAGAATCCATGTCTCATAATCTTGTAAGCCAATGCTCTTCCTCCTAAATATTCTCCACATACTCCTGAATGAACTTCTCAAAGTGCGTAATCAGCTTTTGATGGTGGGAGACACTTGTGGTACGGCCCAGTGAAGGAGCGCTTATACAACTCATTGCCAATAATGGTGAAATTTGTGGCTTGTCTCCGAAGTCGTATTGCAGCTATGGGTTCTTCAGGTAGCACCCCTTCTTTCAGAAAAGATAAGATGGGTTCGATCCAAGACATCTCTTTTGGCTCGTCAATTGATTGTATGACCCACGGACCTTGAATGCTTGGAAAGTAGATCTCCTCGATACACCTTCTCTTATAGATGTCTCCTGTTGTTGATGTAGTAAGTTTTGAAAGAGCATATGCTCTCGCATTTTGCTCTCGGGGAATATGTATGATATTGTACTCTCTTATGCGGGCCAAGAGTAACTTCACAATGCTACAATACTGGGCCAGTTGAGGATTGTGAATATCAAATTCCCCCTCCACCTAAGAGGTGACTAGTTGGGAATCAGTGTGGGCTATTAAGCTCTGAACCTCACAGTCAATTGCTAGTCTTAATCCGGCAATAAGGGCCTCGTATTCTGCTATGTTGTTGGTTGCCGGAAACTTGAGTCAGAGCCTGTACTCAAGGGTAACTTTCTGTGGGGAGATTAATAAAATTCTGGCCCCAGCCCCGAAACTTCCTGAAGCTCTATCGACATACAACATCCAGTATGGAAAAGAAGGTGAAGCACTTGGTTGTACATCAGATACCGGGACGGTGCATTCGACTACGAAATCTGTTAGTGCTTGAGATTTAATATCGGGCCTAGGCAAGTAGTGGATATCAAATTCTCTCAGTTCTACATACCACTTAACAAGTCTGCCTGATGCTTCTAGCATCTACATAATGCTTTTTAGTGGCAGATTTGTATAGACCCCAATTGAATGGGCCTAAAAGTAAGGGCGTAGTTTTCTGGTAGAATAAACTAACACCAATGCTGTCTTATCTGCCAAAGGATAACGTCCCTCTATTTCAGATAAAATTTTATTAATGTAGTAAATAGGACGTTGTACAACATTTTCTTCTCGGACCAGAACCGAACTAATGGCTTGGACAGATACAGCAATATACAAATACAATCTCTCTCCTGGTATTGGTTTAGAAAGTAGTGGCGGGGATGCCAAATACTTTTGTAATTGTTCGAAGGCTTCTTGACATTCATCTGTCCATTGGAACCCAGAGCTATAAGCGCCTCTAAGTATCTTAAAGAAGGGCAAATATTTGTCTCCTGAACATGCCAGGAAACTAGATAGTGCCGCAATTCTCTCATTCAGCCTTTAGACCTCCTTGATGTTCTTTGGCGGCACCATGTCTCTTAGTGCCTTGATCTTCTCTAGATTAGCCTCAATTCCTCTATGGGTTACCATAAACTCCAAAAACTTTTCAGAAGCGACTCCAAAAGCACATTTAGCTGGGTTGAGTCGCATATTGTAATGCCTCAATAAGTAAAAATATTGTTTCAGGTCAGAGATATGTTGAGATTTTTCAAGGCTTTTTACCAACATATCGTCCACATACACCTCCATAGTACGTCCAATAAGGCTTTTGAAAACCTTATTCATGAGGCGCTGATAAGTTGCTCTAGCATTTTTTAGCCCGAAGGGCATCACCCAGTAGCAGTACAATCCTTTGTCTGTTTGAAAAGCTGTTGCTTCTTCATCAGTAGGATTCATTTTTATTTGATTATAGCCAGAGTAGGCATCCATAAAGCTCAGCATCTGATGACTAGAGGTGGTATCGACTAACTGGTCGATGCGAGGGAGCAGAAAACTATCTTTTGGGCAAGCTTTGTTGAGATCAGTATAATCTATACACATTCTCCAAGCTCCACTCCCCTTCCGAACCATGACAACATTTGCTAACCAAGTAGGATAGTGCACCTCTCGTATAAATTCGGCTTCCAAAAGTTTATCCACTTTTTGTTCAATTGCTTGCTAGCGATCTGGCGCAAAGTTATGTTTCTTCTGGATAATCGGTTTGCACGTTGGATTGACTTTGAGGGAGTGGACGATCACTTCGGGGTCAATTTCGGGCATATCTGCTGGACTCCATGCAAAAATATCTTGATTTTCTCTTAGAAAATCTATAAAGTTTTTCTTCTCGTCATCTGAGAGAAGTGATCCAATTCGCACTATCTTTGAAGGATGTTCTTCAGATATAGATACAGTAGTAAGGTCTTCTACAGGGGAAGCTCTCTAAAGGATATCTTCGCTCCATAGATCAAAGTCCTCGATGCTCAGGATAACAGTTGGACGAGGCTTGACCTGCCTGAGATAGCAGGTTTGTGCTATTTGCTGATCTCTTCATACTACACCGACTCCTGATGGGGTATGAAACTTCAGCTTGAGGTAAGGGATGGAGGCGATGATCCCAAAAATTGACTAGAGCGGCCTCCCGAAGATGGCGTTATAAGCCGATTCTGACTTTATCATAATAAATTGAATGGAGTGTGTAGTTTATCGAGAAAATTCTCCAAGTACTACTGGGAGAGTGATTATACCTTCCGCTAGTACAGGTCGATTATCAAATCCATATAAAGGACCTGCTGCAGGTTGAAAATTTTCTCTTAAGAGACCCATGTTGGGAAAAGTAGAGTAGAAAAGGACATCTACAGAGCTTCTGTTATCCACAAGAATTCTTTTGACATTGTAACACGGGTCACCTATGCCTACGTTAATGACAAGCGGATCTTGATGGGGGATTTTTACTCCTTCCAGGTCAGAATCATCAAATGTGATGGAATGATCGATACGAGCCTTTTTTGAAGTTGGGTTTTCCTCCACAGTCAAAAAGACGTGGTCAGATAGTAAGGGGCCTCCGACGATTATTTCAATTTCGCCAACCGTTATCCGGTTATTCACTGGTTATCTTTGTGGTTAATTCTGCCCCCCAATGGGACGAGCTTCTTCTCGGGTAGGTGGATTCCCAATAAACTGTCAAAGATAGCCCTGACGGATGAGTCTTTCAATCTCCTCCTTAAGTTGCCTACAGGCTTCAGTAGTGTGGCCATGACTACGATGAAAGTGGGAGTCTAATCTTGGTTTCTTGTATTCGGCTTCAAAGGATGCGACCAATTCACTTTGTCCTGATCTTGAATCGCCATTAACACATTTGCTCGAGATGTATTGAGCGGAGTGTACTCCTTCTCCTGTCGAGGTTCTCGTTGTGGCAATGGGGGTCTAGGAGGTAGATTGCTCTTCCCTTACTTTTTCCATTATGATGATGGATTATCCATCTCAGGCGCTCCCTTGCGTTTCCCAGTGGGTTGCTCGAACTATTTTTTATGAGCATTTATTTCCTCATCTGTAGATATCTGTCTTCTACACGATGGATTAGATCGGTATATGAATGAACAGTATCGCGCATGAGTGCCGAATAGAAGGGGCCAGGACGAAGGCCTCCAATAAAGACTCCTCTGCGCAATTATGGGTCTCCTGGAATCTGTCGAGCCTTGATAGAAAATTGTTGAAAGTACTCTTTCAATGATTCTCCCTCATTTTGACGGATCCCAGAAAGGTGAGAAGAATCCTTAGCAATTCTTCGGTTGGCTATGAACTGTTCGACAAATACTTTGGCCAATTTGACAAATGTGGGGATCGTTACGGCTGGAAGTGAATAAAACCATGTTCGAGCTTGTCCTTTAAGAGTGGCAGGAAAAACCTGGTAAAGGAGTGCGTCTAAGGCTCGTTGAATATGCATGATGGTCCTGTAATGGTCAATGTGCTCGTATAGGTCGGATGTCCCATCGTAGGACTCGATGCTAGGCAGCTTAAAGCCAGCCGGAATAGGGTGTTGAAGAATGGCTTCCGTCAGGGGTGACGACTCCTGGAAGTCCCACTGACGAAGAGTTTGCCTTATGCCTCCTGTAGGGAACTCCTCTCAGACCAATCATCGTAGTTCGTGGCGTAGGGCATTGCGAGGGAGCTCAGCAATGTGAGGTCGGGCTAACTCCTTAGGGAGGTCATGAGGAAGGCGAGATTGTCGACCTGTGTGCGAAGGATGGGTAGAACTTACTGTATAAGCCACTTCGTTATCTTGATGTGACTGTGAACGCCTCCTGGGTGGAGGAAGAGGAATCTTGGCTTAAAGATGTTCGATTTGAACAGCTTCAACACGTGGTGGATCTCGAGGGAGAAGAACCTCCTCCTGAGGTGCTAGGGTCGGTTTTCGAGTCTCTCGCAGGAGTTGTATGATCTCGTTTTGAGATTCTTCCATCTTTCGAATTCTCTCTTCTAGGGAGGGTCCCGAGATCCCTTCTCCAGGTGCATTTTGCCCCCCGGGGTAGAAAGAGGTAGATATCGGGCATCTATGATTTATAGACTGATTTCTGGACTGGTGGGAGTTGGAGAGAGAAGCTCCAATGATACGACTGCTGCGCCTGTTGACCATCGTATCAATACTTGAAGTTGTGGGATAAGTTTCCCACACACGACGCCAAACTGTTGCAGATTCGAATATATGCGACGATAGATTTTAAATTTTCGTGTCAGCGTTGTACGTACATCTAGCACACAAACAGAATTGAAATAGTAACACCAGGATTTTTACGTGGAAAACCCTAGAAAGGGAAAAAACCACGGGGCCACGCCTAGTTGAAAAAGTTCCACTAGTGTTGTTTGAAATACAGGAGGCTGATTCATCCTTCAAATTCAGGACGATCAGATTACAATGAGTATTGAAAGTCAGTTATAAGGCCAGGTAGAGTTCCAACGTCACTCGGATGTCCGGCAGAATTTTGGCGTCACTTGGAAGTTGGGAAGAATTTTGGCATTATTCGGGCGTCGGGCCAAGCTCTGGTGTATTCCGAGCGTCCAGCGGTATTTCGGCAATATTCTGGTGGTGTCCCGGTGGTGTTCCAGCGGTGTTCAGGTGGAGTTCCGGCGGAGTTCCGGTGGTGTTGCAGCGGTGGTCGAGGAGGAGCTATTCCCTCCTGCACTTCTCTTCTTGGCTTCGGTCCCTTCTTAAGAGAAATGAGGGGCTATTTATAGTTTTTCTGGAGTGGCATAGCCCATAAATAGATGAGGGATCAGGGGCAAATAAGGAGTGATTCGGATGAACGGCTGATATTGAATCCCTTGATCATGAACTCTTTATTGAGCATTTTAAGGTCTTAATGGTATCAGAAATCTACGATCTTGGGCTCGTTGGATTCGCCTCGTTGAGCCGCTCGATTCGACTATAAGCTTGCCAAAATTGGAGACCGTTTGGTAACTCAAATTGCTGTTCGAGGTTTCCAACAGTGCTTCGGGTACTTGATTTGGACTCATTTGGGCTCGGATTGAGTCGAATTTGGTGTCGTTGGGTTCGTATTTCCGAGATGCTCAGTTCGACTATAAGCTTGTTAAAATTAGAGCTTAAATGGTCTCCGAATTAATTTTTGAAGTTTCCAACTTGTGTTTTTACTTCGAGATTCGTGCCCAATCAAGATAATTTTTCGATGACATATCAATAAACATTATTTATTAAAATTCATTTGAACTAGTCAAAAGTTTAATCAATACATCAGTCTTTCTTTCAATGCTCCTGACTATAAAAGAATAAAGTAAAAAGTACTCAAACATAAACTTAAAAATCCAAAAAATATATTGGTCTCACTCCATTAGATTCCTATCTGAACTTGAAATATGAAAACTATAGGTGAGCTAATAGCTCAATAGGTTATCGGAACCTACAATTGTAATCAATGGGTGACAGTAGAAATAATATGCATGTAATAATACAATCTCGATCAATTTGAACAATACAAATCACTTTAAATAGTATAAATCAATGCAATCATTGTAACTCAATTATTAGTGTTCAATGATCATAAAAAGGAGTAATATATCCTATATTTTCTATATTTGTATCAAATTTAATGTGACAGGTGAAATTTTGAATCCATACATATTTATATATTATACTTTATTCTACTTGTATGATATGTCATCCATATCAATATACTTGTCATATCAGAGTAAATATCCTACATTTATTCTCTATATGTTATATATAATCATTGTATGTGTATCATGTTTAATATCAGTCTATGTATAAACGTAATGTATCATGTATAACATGTATATCATATGTCATTATACCATTCTTATCAGTCTTGTTATATCTTTGCATCATCAATCATATCATATACCATGTTCATGTCATATCATATATTATACAATTATTATGCCATGCTCTATTTTATTAATACATATATAATTTTATTATATATGTATGTCATACTTTAAGCAAGCAAGACATCTAGCTTTTGTGATATTTTTTTGTGTATCAAATCTTGTTGGCAAATCCTACATAAATTAGTCTCAATCATATCAGTTTTGTACACAGGAATTAGTCATATCATTCTCTATTACAAGTTAGGTGGGTTTCACCTAAGAAGTTGTCACTTTTTACATATCAGCGTATCATGTGATATTAGTTAATCACTTTATACCTTCTATTTCATAATATCACTTAGGATTACTTCATAAATCTTATTTTAAGGAAAGCCCATTGGCCACTATCATGTACAGGATAATATGTCTCCAAATAATTTGAATCAATCAATCATTTTCAGCCAGCCTTTCTTACTTTTACATATATGTCATATTATGTATATCATAATGGTATATTTTATGTGCAAATCCAATTTAATTATCATAACATATAAAATCTATTAAGTGTGCTCTTCAGTATGCATGTAGTATACAAAATACATGTTATGCCAAATGGATAATAACTTTATTTATATAATGTATTTCATGTCCAAATTTAATATATTAACTCCTAATCATTTTATACTTATTATTACTTTATTTATTTCAAATAAAATGACATTTATGCAAAATCAATGGTTGAAATTTCATCGTAAGCCTGTCAAAATATTCGGTATGAAAATATTTACTAATATAAAAAAAATTACACGGTGGAATTATTTATATCAGGAGAAAATGCAATTTTGTCAAAATTTAGTGGAGAGAAAATAATCAAAACTCAAAATCATTAAAAAAAAGAGGTAGGTTTAAGATTTCTATCATAATCAGAATAAATTTCATAACTAGAGCTATAAAAAATACTGGCATGAACCCTACTTTCTCTCTCCTTACTCTTTCTTCTCTCCCCCTTCCCTCATATTTTTTCTATTCCTCTTGTTCCCGGACATGGAATCAAATGGAGAATGGCTTGGGGTATTTAACAGGGTAGTGAATTAGGATATTTAAAAATAATAACTTTTTAGACCCAACGCTGTAGCACTCAAAACTACTTTATCATATAGCTCCCCTTAATTACTTAAACTCAGGAAGACGACACCCTTACGTAGGAATTTCATAATGGTGCAACGTTGACATTCAGATTTTTATGCATACAAGAAATTTCATATAAATCATTTACAGGTCATTAATGGGTCTTTAATAAAGTGAATTTTTTGTTATTAAACAGTAGCTAACCTAGCACAACATGGCATGTCCTTACACTTGCAGGGGAGGGTGTCCATGTGATGAACTCACTTGGATGATATGGGCGATTCTACATGCTTGAGGCTCAAAGGAGAATTCACCCCAAGAATCAACATACATTACTTTCTTAGGCTTACTAAGGAGCTCATCTAAGAAAGTGCGTACTAGGACTTCTTCACCATGTCAACAACATGACACCCGCCACGTGCTAGGACACCTCATTAGTCACTAATTCTCTCTAGAATGACCACCCCTTCATCTAAACTCAAGTATAGGAAGGCACCTAATCAAAGAGCCTTTGGCTCACCCAATCATGATTATCTAACCATTGAGCCCTCCTTGCACACCATCATAGGTCACTCATCTAATCACCTATACAATTTAAGGCTTAGCCCAAGTTGCCAGTAGATTCCTGAACATTTAAGCACCTCCTCTTCAAAACTTGATCACACGCCTTCCCTACCATTACTCGACACTACCAAGCTCATCCTGATTACGGATTGCTAATCTATATGTAACACGTATCTTGGGTAGTGTTTAACATTATATGGGTGATCTATGTAGTGTTATATTTTTTATTTGTTTCCTCTATATTGCCTTTCATGTAGCCCTTATAATCCTATAAATATGGGGTCATGAGGAATAGTTTGAAGGAATTTTGATTGATATAGTTGACACTTTGCTAGTTTGAGACATAACTCTTTTATGCATTCTACAGATTTTCCTCTGTTCTCTTCAATATCTATTCTTAGAGGTGCTAGCTCACCAAGTTAGATTCCTAGTAAGGTCTGGCATCTTCCATAAAAATATTGATCCAACGGCACCCATCAAAAACAAAACAAAGAACTAATTTTCTTATATGTTACCTCATAATTCACTCCATTAATGCATGTTTAAACTCTACGCTCTTTAAGTTATTGTCAACCTTTATATAATTCTCAACAAGCCTTATGCTTGTGGCCATTTTCTCAAACTTATTAATGAGAAAGTCACCAAATCTCTATTTAATAATAAGAGAAAATTAGGAAATATTAAAACTTAGGCCTCTAATATTGAACACAATATAGTAGTTATCATTATGTTCATCGTTATAATTCTTAAGAAGAATCCCAAAGAGCTATAGGTTAGGAGCATTAAAGTATGGAAGCACTATCAGAAGGGGATTACTTTATCTGCTTAAACATAACTTTCCAAAAATTATTACTTTGCCCATTACATCCACAACTTCATATGTTACTACAAGGGTGGAGCCAGGATTTTTTTTATGTGGGGGCATAAATCATTGAAGTAAAAAAATCCTCAACCTTTTTCATCCAGGCTTGGGACCGACATGGGCGATTTTATTTACTTTTTAATTATTAGATTCATTATAAAAAGATAAAATATATAATAAAGTGAAAAAAATTATAATTGAGAATACTAAATCTTGATATTCTTCTTATCTATCATCTATAATTTCTTCCATTGAGTCTTTATTTTTTAAAATTATTGTGCAATCAAGTCATTGTTAATACTATTCAATATATCCTTTTTAATATAAGTAAATAGTTATTCATCCAAGAGTCTCCCGTATGATTACGTAAATGATTCTTTATAATATTCATTTCAGAAAATGCTCGTTCAATAGTTGTTGTAGTAATTGACAATATCAGAGTAAGCTTTATAAGTAAGAACACCAAAGGATAAATATCAAATGCAAATTGAAAATAAATTCAAAAGTTTGCATAGATTCAAGTAGGGAATATGCATCGCCTTTTTGCTCACTACTAGATCTTTCATGTATCAATATATATCTCAAGAACCTCTATTATAGTCCCAAATAGAAGAATTATACAGATGAGTGAATTATAATGGGAACCCCAATGAGGGTTTCCTGGTATTTGAAGAGCAATTTCTTGACTTAAACCACAACCTTTTGTAACTCCTCCACTTTATAGTTACTCAATTATTTTTTCATAATATTTTTCTCTTAGCATATCTCTTCTTTTGCGGGAACTATCAAAATATTTAACAGAGTAGTGTCAACATTAAAGAAAGAAGCAACTTGGATATGATTTTTTGTGACTGTAACTAATGCTAATTGGAGTTGGTGTGCAAAACAATGCACATAATAAGCTGAATAATTTTCTTTCATGATTAATATTTTTTAGTCCATTAAACTCACCTCAAATGTTGCTTACTATGTCGTAATCTTGTCCACGCAGTTATACCACACTCAACCCATACATTGAAAAAAGTGATTCAATGGCCATCTTCAGAGTTAAAGCTAACGTGTCCCCAACATGAACGATCCCAATAAAATGCTCAATAACACACCATCGTGTATCAATGTAACGTAATGCAACATCAACTTCTTTAACTGATATATCACGAGATTCATCAAGTAAAATCGTGAATACATCATTTTTTATTTCATTAATTATAATATTTGAAACCTCAATTGATGCAGCTTCTATGATCTCTTTCTGAATTTTTGGAGCAATTAGTTTATTATTTTGAGGAGCGTTATCCAAAATAATTTTATTTATATATTCATTATGGCTAGCAAGAAAGCGCAAAAGTTCAAGAAAATTCCCTTGATTCTCTGAATCCTCTAATTCATCATGTCCATTGAATGCTAATTCTTATTCCAAAGGGAAATGTATACAATCAACACTTGCATTTAATTGTGTACGATAATCTTTACAATTTTGATCAGAGGGTCTTTCAAAAGCAAATTTGATATGTCTTTCTTGATTCATTAAATCTTCACATTTACGTCTAGCAATATTGTGTGCACTATTGACATTACCAACATGAATATCAAATTTATACTTTTTTTTTCAATTTCTAAAACCCTTTGTGTCAAAATTGTCACTGCTATCCTGTTCACCGTTCTGAGGTCTATACAGATAACAAAACAAACAATAAGTTGCAACTTTGCTTATACTATATTATAACCAAATTTTGTGTTCATCAAACCATGCAGGATTAAATCTATGAAATTTATCTCCAATTTTTGTGCGCGTGATCACGCGGTTGATATGGTCCTTTCAGCAAGTAATGTCTCCAAAAACTATCCCTTTCATTAGGATGATAATCCGTAAATTTTTTTCTCAAAGCAAGATTAGTAGGGATATTAGCAAAATTTATTTCTACACAGTTTTGTTTAATTTGTGTATTATTTTCCTCACATAAAATTTTCTGATCATCTCCTTCAAATTTTCTTTTGAAATACCTTTCCATATCTAATTTTAATTAAAACAAGATTTAGAATTTTATGCTTGTAACAAAAAAAGATTTTATGTTAGTCAAATGATAAATAACTAAAAAATTTACCTGTCAACTCTTACACAGTAGTAGATCAGCCCAAATTCTTTGCTTCTGGAAATGTTCCTGAAAGCAAAAATTACAACATTAACAATTTTTTCCTATGAAGATCTATAATATCTTACATGGTTTATCAAGTAAAGAAGAAACACAAGGTGTGAAAGTTCGAGAGGGATGTTAAGCCCTAGTGAACTAGTTCCGAGGCTAACCAAGAGGGGGGGTGAATTGGTTATTTAAAAATTTCACGATAACTATGAAAATCTTTTCGATACTTAGTAGCGGAAACAAGTAAACAATAACGAAAAGATCAACCAACGATATTCACCCAAGCAGTTTATATTGAAAAGTAAAATGCAAAACTGAATCAGAAAAGCAAACCAGATTTTATAGTGGTTCGGTCAACTTGACCTACGTCCACTCCCCGGAGCCTCCCCTCCGGGTATTGCACTAAACGAAAGTGACTCTCCTTTTGCTCCCACAGCAAGGCGGAGAAGCCTGTACAAAACACCTCCTTTTCACCACACGGTGAGGCAGAGAACCTGACCTCCTTTCGCTTCCTCCTGAAGCAGGCAGAGAACCTTCGAACTCCTTTTGCTTCCACCTGAAGCGGGCAGAGAACCCACGAACTCCTTTCGCTTCCACCTGAAGTGGGCAGAGAACCCGGATCTTCTTGCGAACGATCCTCCCACGAAGAACACCAACTAGACGACAGACGACGAGCGGAGAAGACGACTCTGATCCGTGCTTGGAGCAACCTTAGTGAATCCCTCACTAACTCCCCCTCACAAGATCTCTTCTCTCTCTCCCAACTCTCTCTCTCTCTAGGATTTCTCAGGGAAGGAAGGCACCAAAAGATTTTTCCAAAAATTGGAAAAAGTTCTTTTAAAGGAGGGCTTAAAATTTGCCCTAAATCTCAACTTGTCGGCCAATATCGTCCAGGACGATCGGTAGATCGTCCTGTACAATCAGTTCAAATTCAGCTGTTTCAGCCTGGACAATCTGGCTCTTCTGGACGATAGTAAAAAAAGTTGTTCATATCGTCCCGTACGATCCTGCGATCGTCCGGGACGATTAGTTCAAATTGAAGGAATTCGTCCAGAAGACAGTTCGGGTCGTCCAGAGAAATCTGTGCTGGACGACCAAAAAATGACTTGATCGTCCCGGACGATAGGGTAATCGTCCGGTACGATTAGTTCAAAAAGGCCCCAAATCGTCCTGTACATAGTTCTGGACGTACAGCTGAAATGCACAAGACGATCACGATCGTCCGGGACGATCCTGCGATCGTCCAGGATGATGTGATCGTATCAATTAAACATGAATTACTTTCCTTAATTACCAGACTAATTTAGGCATGATTGTAGTGAATCGTCCAGGACGATACACGTATCGTCCGGGACGATCAGACCAAAATACTTAAAATAAAACTTGCCTAACTTAATCTGGCGGCTGAGAATTTCTGATTTGGGAATATCGTCCCGTACGATCCATAGATCGTCCAGAACGATCAGCTCAATCAGACCCTCTTAACTTAGTCGCCCTAATTAGGGTTTCTGTTTTAACTGGATCGTCCAGGACGATCTGAACAAAATTGCAACAGAAACTCTAATTCACTCAATCTCTCCCCCTGAGTGTGTGTGTGCAAGGTTACTTAGCTAGGGAATCAGTTACATTACAATTGACTCAATAAAAGGAAAAATCATACATTTGACACACTTGGACCCGATCTTGAGTTGGCTTGAGTGGCTCGCGGTCTTTTGTGCCTGAAACAGATTAGCCAAGCAAAACACACTGGAAACATGTTTGTCATCATCAAAACTAGATTTACAACAATCTCCCCCTTTTTGATGATGGCAAACATTTGTAAAGTAGTCTGAAAACCAAGGTAAACTAGGAGATCAAACAAAACAAACATTTTTTTTTAATTTTCATTTAACAGCTCAAACAATACAGAAAACATGAAACAGAAAACAGAAACAGACACGACACGACTACAACTGACTCCCCCTTTTGACATCACAAAAAGGAGGAGGGATAAACATAACACGGAAATAAAACATAAAATAAAACATATTAATTTTAGATTCAAAAACCAATGACAGGATAATTGACAGCGCTGAAATCCAAAAAAGGTTGGAAATAATCAACTTTCGTAACTCCGACCCCGGGCACCTTATCGATGCAAACCTCTTTCAACACAAAAATCCGATTCAGAATAAAAGATATTAGATTTGAAAAGAAATCCTTTCAAGCCTCGTTTCAGAAAAATATCTGATATAATAGTGTTACAAAGTAAAAAATCAGAAATTAGGATTTTCAAGACTCAAGCTTTTGAAAATATTAAGTGGCGCACAGATTTTTCTAAGACATTTAATAATCTGAAAGGAAAGAAAGCTTGTGTTGGGCTCATTTTGTGCCTCTTTTTCAAATTGGTTGGCGCTTTGCGCATCTTTTGATTTTTGATACACTTTATGTATCCAATTTGGCAATTTCGCATCTTTTCAGTTTTGGGCTCATTTTATGCCTCTTTTTCAAATTATCTGGCGCACTGCGCATCTTTTATAAGCTTTCTCCTTTTCATAATCATTAAAGAGTCTCAGTTGTGAGATTATCTTCCAGACATAGGAGATGACTCTCCGCAGTAAGGAAGAACGATTCACAAAATAAAATCCATACAACATATGATAAATGTAATCACTTGGTTTAGAAAATCAAACTAATGACTCAAGACTTTAAAAAATACTATTGATATGAGGCAGATTACTGTAGGAAGATAAAATAATCTCTATTTAAAAACTAACATTTTAATTTTGAAAAGGATTTTTATTCAAAAGAAACTACACACCAGTAAAGGAGTTAGAGGAAGAGAAACAATTATCAATGTTTCTTCCCTTTAACAGATTCAGCGAAGTCAATCACTGCTTATCAGCTTCCAAACCAAAACAAGGTAAAAACTCCCAGTCAAAAATTCAGATCACCAGAAGTAGTGAGCGGTGATCAGATCTTGAAAAGCATAAAACAGTAAGTGCAAGATATGAACCCGTAAATAAATAAAATAGGTAGAAAATCATAGCAAAGTAAATACTCAAATCAAACTAACAAAAAAGGGTAACACAGAAATCAACAGAAGAAATAAAATCAATTGAAAGCAAATAATCAAACCAAAACTAACTAACAAAAATCAGAAATCAGAATACAAAAACTAACTAACAGAAATCAGAAAATAGAATACAAAAAACTAACTAACCGAAATCAGAATACCAATCATAACAATCATAAATTAACAGTCATCAGAATCAAGCATTTATATCAATCACTCCTAATCTGGTTCTTAAAATGCTGAATGAGTCAAAGGCCAGTGGTTTAGTGAATATGTCAGCCAGTTGATTTTCAGTTGCTACGTGGTGTAGCTCAATGTCCCCTTTTGTAACATGGTCCCTAATGAAGTGATGCCTAATGTCAATGTGTTTGGTCCTAGAATGTTGGATTGGATTCTTAGAGATACAGATGGCACTAGTATTATCACACAGAACAGAAATTATGCCAACAGGTACTCCTAAATCCAAGACTTGCTGCTTCAACCAAAGAACTTGGGCCACACAACTCCCTAAGGTAATGTACTCAGCTTCAGCAGTGAAAAGTGCAACTGAGTTCTATTTTCTACTGGACCAGGAGACTAACGACTGTCCTATGAATTGACAAGTCCCAGAGGTACTCTTCCTATCCACCCTACACCCCGCAAAGTCAGAGTCAGAATATCCAATGATCTCAAAAGAGGTGCTGTGCCTAGGGTACCAAATTCCTAGGTTTGGGGTTCCTAAAAGAAATCTAAGAATTCTCTTAACAGCAGTCAGGTGGGACTCTTTAGGATCAGCCTGAAACCTAGCACAAAGACAGACACTAAACATGATATCAGGTCGGCTAGCAGTCAGGTAAAGCAGTGAACCTATTATCCCTCTATACTTCTTCTCATCAACAGATTTTCCATTTG
Source organism: Dendrobium chrysotoxum (assembly GCA_019925795.1). Lineage (NCBI taxonomy): Eukaryota > Viridiplantae > Streptophyta > Magnoliopsida > Asparagales > Orchidaceae > Dendrobium > Dendrobium chrysotoxum. The sequence continues at coordinate 21,418,004 of CM034314.1, read as the reverse complement.
AATCCTTATCTAATTGAACTGAGGAGGGCATGGGAGTATTGATTGGCTTGGCTTTGTCCATTTCATATTTCTTCAAAATATCCTTAGTGTATTTTGATTGATTGAGAAAGGTTCCATCATTCGTTTGCCTTATGCTAAACCCCAAAAAGTAGGACAATTCTCCCATCATACTCATCTCAAACTCTTTACTCATTATTTTAGAAAACTCTTCACATAAATATTTATCAGAAGATCCAAAAATTATATCATCAATATAAATCTGGACAATGAGTAAGTCATCTCCTATTCTCCTCAGAAAAAGGGTGGTGTCTACGCTCCCCTTAACAAACTCTCTTTCTAACAGGAATGTGCTAAGCCTCTCATACCAAGCTTTGGGTGCCTGTTTCAATCCATATAAGGCCTTTTTTAATTTATAGACATGACTTGGATATTGGGAACTCTCAAAACCTGGGGGTTGTTCTACAAAAACATCTTCTTTAATTACCCCATTTAAAAAGGCACTCTTGACATCCATTTGAAACAGCTTAAATCCCTTGTAACAGGCAAAGGATAGTAGCACTCTAATGGCTTCCAATCTAGCTACAGGGGCAAAAGTTTCCTCAAAATCTATCCCTTCTATCTGATTATACCCCTTAGCCACCAATCTTGCCTTATTTCTCACCACCACACCAGAATCATTCATCTTATTCTTAAAGGCCCACTTGGTTCCCACAATACTTTGATTTTTAGGTCTTTCTACTAACTCCCAAACATCATTCCTTACAAATTGATTCAATTCTTCCTGCATAGCTAAAATCCAAAACTCATCCGACAAGGCTTGATTGATGTTGGTGGGTTCAGTCATTGAGATAAAGGCAGAATGGTTTACTTCCTTCCTAAGTCCATGCCTAGTCCTAACACCTTCAGAAGGGTCTCCTAAGATCAGTTCTTTAGGATGACTCGAAGAATAAATCCAATCTCTAGGCAGTGTGGTTTGAGGTTCTACCCTTTCCTCCAAATTTGTATTTCCAACTCCTTGGGTAACCTCAACAATCTCTTCATCTTCTACTTCAGATCTAGACTCCTTAGGATCAGATTCATCAAACACTACATGGATTGTTTCTTCCACCACCAAAGTCCTCCTATTGAACACCCTAAAGGATTTCCCCACACTTGAATATCCTAAGAACACTCCTTCATCAGATTTGGGGTCAAATTTTCCTAAGGGTGACTTCCCGTTGTTCAGAATGAAAACCTTACAGCCAAAGACATGGAGGTGGGACAGATTTGGTGTTCTACCCTTAATGATCTCATAAGGTGTCTTGTTCAGTTTGACTCTCACATTCACCCTATTCAGCACATAACAGGCAGTGTTCACCGCTTCAGCCCAAAAGTATTTAGGAAGTGAATACTCGGCAAGCATGGCTCTAGCGGCTTCTACTAAGGTCCTGTTCTTCCTTTCAGCTACCCCGTTCTGCTGAGGGGTCCTAGGAGCTGAAAAATTGTGACTAATCCCATGATCCTCACAAAAACTTCCAAATCTTTCATTTTCAAACTCCCCTCCGTGATCACTATGGATGGTAATAATCTCACATCCTAACTTCTTCTGAATCCAAGTAGAGAAAGATCTAAACTCGTCAAATGACTCAGACTTGTGTGACAAAAACTTAACCCAAGTGAACCTTGAATAATCATCAACAATCACAAAACCATAGACTCTCCCCCCTAAGCTGGCAGTGCTAATGGGTCCAAAGAGGTCCATGTGAATAACTTCTAAAGGTCTAGAGGTGCTAATGTCCTTAACTGAGTGAAAAGAGGACTGGACTTGCTTCCCCAACTGACAGGCATCACACAGGTGATCCTTAGTGAACTTAAGCTTGGGCACACCTCTAACTAAGTCCTTTTGGGTGACTCTCTTAAGGGTTTTCATACTGGCATGACACAATCTCCTATGCCATAACCAAGACTCATCAGCAGCAGTTTTTAAGCAAATTGAATTATCAGATTTAATGCTACTTACATCCAGCTTGTAGACGTTGTTGATCCTTTGCCCCTGCAAAACAACTTCATCATTTAAGCTTAAAATGCAGCCAGTGGGCAGGAATTTGATGCTGTATCCCTTGTCACAGAGTTGACTGATGCTCAGCAGGTTGTGTTTCAGTCCATCTACAAGCAAAACATTATCAATCATAAAGTTCTTTGAATCACCAATTATACCTGTGCCTACCACCTTCCTGGTGGTGTTATCTCCAAGTGTAACCTTGCCTCCAGCTCTGGCCTCCAGCGAAATGAACTGATTTGCATCTCCAGTCATATGTCTAGAACATCCGCTGTCCAGGTACCACATGCTCTCACGAGGTCTTGTGTGAGAGCACACCTACAAAATCATCAAATGTCAGTCTTAGGAACCCAAACAGGTTTGGGTTCCTTCTTATGAAAAGAAAAATGCGATGCATGCGTGCTGTGCTGTGAAACAGGCAGTTTGGGTCTCCACACCCAATGTGTACTACGGTGAACAATACAAGTGTGTGATATGTGTCCTAACAGGCCACATGAAAAACATCTAACACCAGGAAAAGGATTAACTAAACGTCGTGAGTGATAGTGCCTCTTCCTAGTAGTGTATGAAACATTCTTTGATGAACTTGCAACAGAATTTTTAAAAGGTGGCGGTGCATAAAATTGTTCAAAAGTAGGCGGTGTTTTATTATTTTCAAAAGCACTGATTTTCACTTTCAAAAACTCAATGTGTTTGTTTAAACTTCCAATTTCAAACGTTTTTGCACTTTCAATGCTTTCTAACTCAGATGCCAAATCATTCACTTTCTTAAAAGCAAGTTCTAATTCACCATGCGATGTTTTTAACAAGTTATGCTCAACAATTAAATCAGAATGCTTTTTATTCAGTTCATCAAACTCATCTAGTAAAGACATGTGATTGCTATCAATGGTGGAATGATCCTTAATCAACACTTCATGCTCTTTTTGCAAAGTCAGATAATCTAGTTTCAAACTAGCATGGGTTTTCTTAAGCTTCCTATACGATGTATGAATCTTTTCAGAAACTTCAAATAACTGATCGTAAGTAAGCTCACATACCTCTTCCTGGTCCGACTGACCAGGGTGATCATCCGCCATCAGACACAAGTTTGTTTCCTCCTCTTCAGCTTCAGTCTCAGAAGAGTCGGATGCAGAGTCTGCCCAGAACGCCTTCTGAATCCGCTTCTTGTCCTTTCTGAACTTTGGTTTCTCCTCACCCTTCTCCTTGCTTGGGTGAGCTTTAAGTGTTGGACAATCAGCCTTAATGTGTCCAGGCTTCCTGCATTCAAAACAAACCGATTCAGATGAACCCTTAAAGTTTTTATTGAACTTACCCTTGTTCCACTTCTGATAGTTCTTATGTTTCTTCCTTAGAAAGCTTTTGAATTGCCTTGTGATTAAGGCAACTTCATCGCTATCAGACCCGGAAGTGCTAGCATCTGAATCTTTGGCCTTTAGTGCCACGGTCTTCTCTTTCTTGTGTTCACCTGCATCAAGTTGCCTTTGGTTCACCCCTTGCTCGTAAGCAATGAGTGATCCAAGTAAGCTGTCAATAGAATAAGTATTTAAATCTTTGGATTCAGTAATAGCAGTAATCTTAGCATCATAAGAAGCAGGCAAACATCTAAAAATCTTGTTCACTCTTTCATAGTTGGTAAGTTCTCTACCTAAAGCATGCAAAGAGGTAACAATCTGAGTGAACCTTGTGTACATTTCTGAAATAGTCTCACTAGGTTTCATGTGAAAAAGTTCGTAATCATGTAACAAGATGTTTAACCTAGATTGTTTGACTTCAGTTGTACCTTCGTATGTTATACATAACCTATCCCAGATTTCCTTTCCCGTTGTACAAGTAGAAACACGCATATAGTCTTCAGATTTCAAAGCACAAAAGAAGCAGTTAAATTATTTTGCATTCAACTGTGCTAAATCACGATCATCAAATGTCCAATCAGCAAACGACAATTCAGTTTTCACATTGTTAATCATTCGAAAAGGTGGTTCGTATTCGTCCTTAACTAACATTCACATGCGATAATCAATAGATTGCAGAAAAGTAGACATGCGTGTTTTCCAAAAATCAAAAGGAATATTGTCAAACAACGGTGGTCTAGTAATAGAATAACCTTCAGCAGTATTACGATTGTTACAATTAGCCATTGGATCAAATTCAAAAGTTTTTAAACAGAAATTTTGAATCCCGCTCTGATACCACTTGAAAGTTCGAGAGGGATGTTAAGCCCTAGTGAACTAGTCCTGAGGCTAACCAAGAGGGGGGGTGAATTGGTTATTTAAAAATTTCACGATAACTATGAAAATCTTTTTGATACTTAGCAGCGGAAACAAGTAAACAATAACGAAAAGATCAACCAACGATATTCACCCAAGCAGTTTATATTGAAAAGTAAAATGCAAAACTGAATCAGAAAAGCAAACCAGATTTTATAGTGGTTCGGTCAACTTGACCTACGTCCACTCCCCGGAGCCTCCCTTCCGGGTATTGCACTAAATGAAAGTGACTCTCCTTTTGCTCCCACAGCAAGGCAGAGAAGCCTGTACAAAACACCTCCTTTTCACCACACGGTGAGGCAGAGAACCTGACCTCCTTTCGCTTCCTCCTGAAGCAGGCAGAGAACCTTCAAACTCCTTTTGCTTCCACCTGAAGCGGGCAGAGAACCCACGAACTCCTTTCGCTTCCACCTGAAGCGGGCAGAGAACCCGGATCTTCTTACGAACGATCCTCCCACGAAGAACACCGACTAGACGACAGACGATGAGCGGAGAAGACGACTCTGATCCGTGCTTGGAGCAACCTTAGTAAATCCCTCACTAACTCCCCCTCACAAGATCTCTTCTCTCTCTCCCAACTCTCTCTCTCTAGGATTTCTCAGGGAAGGAAGGCAGCAAAAGATTTTTCCAAAAATTGGAAAAAGTTCTTTTAAAGGAGGGCTTAAAATTTGCCCTAAATCTCAACTTGTCGGCCAATATCGTCCAGGACGATCGGTAGATCGTCCTGTACGATCAGTTCAAATTCAGCTATTTCAGCCTGGACGATCTGGCTCTTCTGGACGATCAGTAGAAAAAGTTGTTCATATCGTCCCGTACGATCCTGCGATCGTCCGGGACGATTAGTTCAAATTGAAGGAATTCGTCCAGAAGACAGTTCGGGTCGTCCAGAGAAATCTGTGCTGGACGACCAAAAAATGATTTGATCGTCCCGGACGATAGGGTAATCGTCCGGTACGATTAGTTCAAAAAGGCCCCAAATCGTCCTGTACATAGTTCTGGACGTACAACTGAAATGCACAAGACGATCACGATCGTCCAGGACGATGTGATCGTATCAATTAAACATTAATTGCTTTCCTTAATTACCAGACTAATTTAGGCATGATTGTAGTGAATCGTCCAGGACGACACACGTATCGTCCGGGACGATCAGACCAAAATACTTAAAATAAAACTTGCCTAACTTAATCTGGCGGCTGAGAATTTCTGATTTGGGAATATCGTCCTGTACGATCCATAGATCGTCCAGGACGATCGGCTCAATCAGACCCTCTTAACTTAGTCGCCCTAATTAGGGTTTCTGTTTTAACTGGATCGTCCAGGACGATGTGGATATCGTCCAGGACGATCTGAACAAAATTGCAACAGAAACTCTAATTCACTCAATCTCTCCCCCTGAGTGTGTGTGTGCAAGGTTACTTAGCTAGGGAATCAGTTACATTACAATTGACTCAATAAAAGGAAAAATCATACATTTGACACACTTGGACCCGATCTTGAGTTGGCTTGAGTGGCTCGCGGTCTTTTGTGCCTGAAACAGATTAGCCAAGCAAAACACACTGGAAACATGTTTGTCATCATCAAAACCAGATTTGCAACAAGGTGCGGATTGAAGTGATAATGAAAATGGAAGGTGTCAATGAAGTGATAATGAAAATAGAAGTTGTCAATGAGTGTATCACTAGATTAAACATGTTTTTAAATCTAGGATATTCAGGCATAGCTCAAAACTCAATTGTCATAGTAGAAATGTCGAATCCATATTTCTCTTTGTATTACACAACTTTTAAAGCGCTGAAAAATAAAAAAACACAATAAACATAAAAAAGAAGTATATTAGAGGATAAGTACTGAATTTTGTTCTCATTTCTTCCTAAGTCAGCTTTAACTAAAAAAAAAGAGCTTTTACCAGATCCACCATTCACAATAAGAATATAATTTAATACATTCCCGTAATAATGATGGAAAACTCTCCAAAGTAATTTGCAACAGCATTCTTACTTAAATGGTGACTTTTCCTATTTTCCACTAAGGAGGTAAAAATACAGAAAATATACATTCTTTCTAAGGCAGGAAAATTCTACTTTTCCGAAATTCCAATCGATGTAAATTCCAATAGGATTTGAATGAGCATATGCCTCAATTATAAAATTCTCAATATGCATAGAATTTATTTTTTTTTAAAAACCACAACTGATAGTTTTATTTCTAAAACTATATTTCAACTCTATCCTTCGAAATAGTAAAACACACCACACCAATTAATCATAAACAAAATAAAAAATTTCATAAGCCTTCCGAGCTTTAAAAGAAAAATTCATCTGTAGGAAAAACCCTAAATAGTTACATATTTAGGTACTTCGAAGCAGCTCTGCACAGCAACCTCTGGCGAAAAAAAATTTACCTATTGTAGAAGAAGTGAAGAACAGTATTAGCCAATAAGAACAGTATAAAAAACACAACTACACTCGAACCTCTGCACGAAACCTCGCCGATGATTGTAGTCGCAAGCCGATGAGCCGTCGTGAACAAGAAAGCAAAGGTGATTCCAGGGGCGGAGCAAGGATTTTGTTTCCAGGGGTGGTTCCTATCACAACTCGCAAACTTGCTTCGGCCTCCAGGTTTTTCCACGTAAAAGGAGGCGAAGTAGAACCCAGAGGCGTTTGAGCGTTCCGATTCCCCAGTGGCATGAAGCCTCGCTAGTTTGGTTCTGTCTATTTGTGTGAGGGGAGGCGAAGTGAGCAGCGGAAATTATAGAACCCAATAAAAACCCTATAATTTGCTTTTAATGGTAATTAAGTAGTCATAAATGAATTTGGTTAAGCTCTAATTATAAAGTCAGTGGGGGGCCGGGGCCCCTATGGTAAATCAGCCCCTTGTTACTAGCAATATAAAATCTCTCCACAAAAATAATTAGTTTAGACAATCAGATAAATAATAAAAGCAAATCAAATGAACTAATTTCATTAAAAAGTAATTATGAAAAAAAAAGTTTGATCCTTTAGCCTGAACTTAGGTCAAAATTTTCAATCTCTATAATGATGCAAATATTTAAATACTAATGTATGAGACTCAAGTAATTAAGAAAAAGTAATTAATGCATGTTTAAACTCTATGCTCTTTAAGTTTGAACTAGAATTCAAACACATTAAATAGCGTTCAATTCTAGTTTGAAATCATAAATTGGGTTCTAATAATATTCAAACCAAGCTTAAACAAAATTCAAACACATAATAACTAATTTGAACTTAGATTTCAAACCTCAGTATATATGAACTTGTTCGAAGTTTATTTTGAAATATAGGGGTGTAAGTTAATATTTGTAGCTATGGTTAATTAAATAAAATTATTAATAACATATTAGCCTATATATATATATATATATATATATATATATATATATATATATATATATATATATACACAGAGAGAGAGAGAGGCTATAAAATCATATTTTTATAAATTTTTTAGGGCTGTTAGATGGGTAGCTGGGTCGGGTTTGGGTCGAACTCGAAATTAACTCGGGTTCAATTCAACTAACCCAAACCCTACTGTTTTGCAAACGGGTACGAAATTTAGAACCAGACCCGACCCGCTAACCCACTGGTGCGAGAGAACGTGCTGCAAATGTCGAGTGCTAACGCTAGCTGCATGACTCTGGGCGAGGGTGACCTGACGAGACCGCATGATTGCGCGGGTGCGACCGGGATAGCACGCAAGTGTTGGGAGAATGCAATAGAGCGGGCTTGCATGAGCGGGCAAGGGCGGGCCTAAGTGGCCTGGCGGGACAACGCGAGGGTGCGTTGTCCGTGAGTTGAGAGGTCAAACAGGACTTGGGTCTAATTCGGGTTTGCATGTTGACCCGAACCTGACCCAATTTTCAAGCGGGCTAAAAGTTGAGACCCGAATCCAACCATTGTGTTAAACGGATTGACTCAAATTTGAAAATTTCCAAATAGTTGATCTAAATCCGGTTTTTTCAGTCGAGTCTTGGTTGGATTATTAGGTCAGGTCAATAATTGATACCCTAAAATTTGTGTATTTCGATCACCAAATTCAAAAAAGAAAGTGAAAAAACAATTTATTTTTTTTGGAAAAAAAAAACGATGAGTTATTTTGTCCTCTGTTGTGAGAATAGTACCCATTACTCCTTCCCTAAGAGAAGCTACGTTTTTACTCCCAACCCTTTCCTCCTCGACAACGACAAACCCATCGCATCACAGAAACACACCTCCAATTAGGCCGAATAGAAAACAAATCCAAATTCTGAGCAGAGAAGCAAAAGTAATTCCTTAAAAAACAAAATCCAGAAAGATTGCATCTTTCCATCCATCCCAGACGATGCAGGGCACGACATCTGCCTCAGCCACGGCGACGAAGCCGCCATTCTCAGATCCAGAGCAGAACTTACAGTGTCCTCGCTGCGAATCAACGAACACCAAATTCTGCTACTTCAACAACTACAACCTCTCCCAGCCTCGCCACTTCTGCAAAGACTGCCGCCGCTACTGGACCAGAGGCGGTGCTCTCCGCAACGTACCCGTCGGCGGCGGCACTCGCAAGAACTCCAAACGGTCTTCTGCCACTTCCGCTGTGGCCGCCACTGGCACCGTCAATCCCAAGCGTCCTTCGCCCTCCTCCTCCACCGGCGAGGCTCAAAGGTCAGAGCTTTTGCCCGCTCCCTTCACACCGGTGGACGATGACCACCGAATGCTCGATATCACTGGTAGTTTTAGCTCGCTCCTCTCTTCCAATAACCATTTGGGAAATTTTCTCGACGGCGAGGCGGCGACGCCAGCGATGGCGGAGAGTTTCCTTGGCCTGCCGGTGGACTCGAGTAGCTGGGGGTGGCCGGATCTAACCATTTATACGCCAAATACGAGGTTTGAGTGAGAGGAAGGAGTGAAGCGTGTAAGTTACAGTTTGCTCTCTCATTACAGTCGTTGATCTCTTATTTTGGTGACGAATTCGGGGTTTGATGGTATGGTATTTGGATTATGAGCTTTTAATATTGTGATTTGTGTTATATATTAATTTTCTTTTCAAAATCTTATCTTTGACTGTCTTTGAGGGAATGCTTTTCTTGCCTTTGGCTTGGCTTCTCTGCTCGCTCCATAGTGAAGTTCTTTAATGAGATTTCTTAGTAATCTTCGAAAAGTTTTGCGCATTGAGGAGAAAAAAAAAACTATCTTTTCAAGATTTCACCTTTAGTCTATGAGCAAAGTCTCCTCTCTGTTTGCTTCATAACGAAAGTTTTTAAATTTTTTTTAAAGATTTTTGGTAAGAAAAGTTCATTACGGTAACAATTTGTTGGGGAGTTTTGCAAATAAATTAAAAATATATGTGGTAATGTAAACCTGCCTATTTTCATAATGAACAGTGGACTTAGCAAAGAATATTACTACGCTGAATTGTACGTTGGACTTATCAGCATAGATTACTGATCGATAGATTAATGAAAATTTCATATTGAGTATTTTTAATGATTTTTGTTACTAAAGTATTTTATGAAGATTTTCTTACAATGTTTTCGAAATATGATAGAACGTTTTTCGAACATATTTTGACAAAATTTATATATTTTTTATTTGAGACGAAAATGCTAAAAAAGTTATTTAAAATGAAGTATATTATTTATGTAGAAGTAATTTTTGAACTAATAAGGAAAGATTGTAAATAGGAATTTTTTTATGTAAAAAGTTAGAATTAGCAGACTGAATAAGGGGATATAATAAGAAAATTCAAGAAAGCTTATTTGATAATGCCAAGTTAACATTGTTCGAAGTTTATATTTATTTTTTTTATTTCTATTCTTTAATTTTTTTTAGTTTTGACTATATATTATTTTTCACATTTGTAAAAATTATTTCGAAAAAAATTTCATAAAGATGTAAGTGAATAAGTGTATCTTATGAATAACTCAATATGTATTTAAATCTTAATTTATTTATATAATTTAACAAAATTTTAAAAAAACATTATGTAATGTAAAAGCTTGAATATTAACTCTTGTTTATTTATTCTTGTGCACTTTTTTTTTAAGAAATAACTCTCTAAGAAATCAATAAATTGCTCATTATTGATGGTTTAAATGCTTAGTTGATGATTTATTATATTTTTTTTGTATGAACTATATATTTATGTAGTATATAGTTTTCCTTGGTTTATTGGTTAGGATTTTGGCTCCAACTAAGAGGTTTTGAGTTCTGTGTTATGTGTATGTTTCAACATTTTCTTTATATATATATATATATATATATATGATGAAAATATTAAATAAATAATTTATAATATAGATTTAAATTCCGACAAATAACTTAAATGATATTGAATAAATTATTAAAATTATGATTAAAATTAATAAATTTAAATTTGTTCAGTAATTAAATTATATATTTAAATTATTAGCTACAAATATATACTTAAATATGCTTGATTATGATTTGAATTCATTAAGAAAATAAAGGAAGGAGCTTAGATAAAGAAGTTTTCAGTGGCGGTCATCAGATGCCCATTATCTCTAATTTGTTGATGAGAGATGTCATCTCGAAGCTCTTTATGCTATTAAAATAACGTAATTGACCGATCGAAAATATGTTTGTAAGATCATTCGAAACAAAAATCAAAGGGTGTATTTTACTGATTAGAAAATGGAGAAGATTTAGCACAATCTTGATATTAATTTGTTCTTCTCGACAAGAGCAAATTTACTCCACAAAAGGTTTGTGAATTAGACAAACGTAACGATTTTATGAAATCGTAAGGATCAAATTTACAGTGCAAAACAAAAAGAAATGATAAATTTAGGCTTAGTTTGGAACAGTTTTTGATTGTTGCTTTCAGAAAATTTTAATACTAGAAAGCTGTCTTAAAAATCAGTAATAAAAGGTTTCATTTGTAACAACTTTCTTATTGCTTTCTCTAGAAAGCTCTTTAGAAAGCAGCAAAAAATTATTTCAAACGAAGCCTTAGAATTCGGCTTCTTTTGAGACGGCTTTCGTACTGCTTCTTAAAGCAGCTTTTAAGTAGAAAAATTTTATTTTTTGTACTAAAAGACTGCTTTAAGAAGCAGTAAGAAAGCCGTCTCAAATGAAACATTCGTTTGAGACAGCTTTCTTATTGCTTCTTATACCAATTTTTATTTAAAAAATTTTTTTAGCTAAAAATTTTATACTAAAAAATTATTTTTGAAAGCTATAAAAAAGTTGTCCCAAATGCAGCCATAGTATCACAAACAACTCTGAATTTTATTGCATGTTTATGATGTAATGACTTCTAGAAGTTTTAGACGTCAAATAATTCTATTTTTTTCTTTGATTATCTTAATTGGTACACTTATTACTGTTAATTTGATAATTTATTAAATATTGCATAGTCTAAGAGTTGATAAAATATCAAAATTTTATATTACATTATCTATACAATTTTATTAATTTAAAAATAAAAATATTTAAAAAAAATAGATATAATTTCAACATATATTATAAAACTTAAACATACATACATATATATTAATTAAGATTTTTTAAATAATATGTTCTCTATTTTCTTGTTAAAAAATATAAATTTATATTGTTTTCTGAAAATTTTATTATTTAAAATATTAATTTTTATTATATTTTTTTAAGAGAAAAAAACATTAATTTTAATTAAAAGATACTAAGAATTAACTGCAAAAAATAATTTAAGAGAGAGAGAGAGAGAATAACCCAACACTTCGTGCGAGAGGGGGTGCTTCACTCATCACCAAAGTGCATCATTGCTTACGTGTCAACCTAATTGTTGCCCGGATGGGCCCACATCGGTTCTCTTGACCATCATTTGGTAGCCGACAGTTGGGTGGTTAGCAGTAGTTAGCCATCATAATATATCATAATATCCTATCTTAATTAGCATAGCATCCGTTTGGTTTCATGCCGAGCAAATAGTTATTTGGGCTGTTTGGTCTGTAATTAGTTTACTAATCACGTGAATTTTTTATCAGTCAATAAATTAATGTTACTTAATTTGTTTACCATATGGAGGAAATAATTAAACTCTTGGCATTAAAGATGCTCACTACCTTAAATAGATTAGAATTAAATATAGTTTTTTTTTGGACTGTGGTAACATTTTTATAAAAGTGATTATGAAGCTGTTGTAAGAAAAATAATTTTATTAAAAGTTGATGTAAATATTATAAATATATATATATATATATTTAAAAATAAAATATTTATTCGTTTGGAATGACTTTCTTACTGCTCTTAACACAATTTTTTAGTACAAAATTAAAATTAATTTTACTAAAAAGTAGCTTTAAGAAGCAGTAAAAAATCCGTCCCAAACGAAGCCTAAAACTACCCCACATTAGTAAGGCTTTGTTCAGAATAGCCTTTCAATTGCTTTCACGATAAAAAATATAATTAATAAAAAATAATGTGTATTTGAAAGACTATTTTATTATTATTATTTAAATCTTTTTCCTTTACAAAACGATGTTTGAAAAAACAGTTTCGGAACTTTGGCTGAAAAAAGAGTTTTTCGAAGTAAAACAAAAAAAATAATATTATCCCAAACAAAACATAAGTTTGGTTGTAAAAATAGTTCTCTACACCGGCAGAGAGAGGGGGGCCTAGGGGGGCACGTCCCCCCCCCCCCCCCCCCCCCCCCCCCTAAATTTAGAAAATTCATATTGGGTGCTTCTCGTGAGCTGTTTCTAAAAAAAAAACTCAAATGGAATTTGCAAGCATATCTTCATAGAATAAATTGATTTTTCATAATACAAATAAACAGTAAAGTGATTAATTGAATCTGAATATAAAAATCAGCCAAAGTCAGGTTAAAAGTTAGGCCCCCCTTTAAAATATTTTTGCTTCGTCACTCCCACAAAAGAATTTTCTAGAAAGCAGCAAGATAACAGTATCCAAATGAGAACTTGTGATTTGAAAAGTAAAGCCGAGAGAAATTTGCCCTTACAGGAATTTTATTATTATTATTATTATTATTATTTTCTTTTTTAATTTTTTTAATTTTTAATAGGAATTAAATCTTCATTTAAGACAACATTCTTACTACTTATAAAATAGCTATAGAGAAAGAAACTTTTTAAAACTATTGTCAAAATCAAATTTCTAGTAATTTTTTTTTTTTGAAATCAACTAAAAAATAATGACCAAATAAAAATTATGGTTACGATTTGAAAATCAAATCAGTAAGAAAGCTGTCCCAAATAAATCCTAAAGCTAGATGTAAAAAGCATTTGCCCATAAAAAAATGCTTAAAAACAGTAAGAAGGTAATTAGAAAGTAATAATTAAATAAAATTATGACTATGATCTAAAAAATAAAGACATGTGAAAATTACCTCAATTAGACCTTTAGTCGAATAAAATTATTCCACGGTAGGTTTTGGAGCAATGATTAATTTTCATAACTGTCATTAATGGCTCACGTGTTAAAGCCATCACAATAATCCCTTTGTTAATATAAGATTAAAATATTTACATTAATATTCCCTCAGAACTTACAAAAGTTCAGTTCCATTTATTTTGGTTAAATAAAATTAGTTATTTTGAATTGATTAATTGATATAGGGAAAAAAAAAATCCGCTTATTAAAGTAGACATTTAGCTCATCTAATTGTTGGTCAATTTTGTACCCAAGAGAATATAATTTGATTTGATTAAATTAAGGCTTCGCTTGGGACAGTTTTCTTATTATTTTGTTTTCATATCACAATCCTAGTTTCTATTTGGGTACTATTTTTTCACTATTTTTAAGAAATTTTTATGCTAAGAACCTGATTTTTACAGCAGCTTTACAAAAAGTTATTTTCCCCATAGCTTTATAATCATTTTTACAAAAAATTGTAGCCGTCCAAACTTGCAATATTTTTTTCTTTACTAATTCAATAATAGTTTTCACAAATTAAATTTTTAAAAAATATACAATTAAAATTTATTTATTAAAATATGTTGATTTTTTTTTTTTGACATTTAGAACAATTTAAGCAAACTTACACACACATCACATACGCAAGTCTAAAATCCAAGACCACTTGGTTTGTAACCAAGCTTCCAACCAATATATCAAGATGAGCTGCGTAGTGAGAACATAATAGATTATTTGAAATTGTATTATAAGTGATTATTATGAACATAACAAAAATTATTTCCTGATATGTAATGAAAAATATAAGAATTTTCAAAAAATCAAGAAAAAGTAATTTATTATATTATGAACTAGTAAATCTATATTATGTAATTTTGTAGTCATAAAGTAGGTTCGAAGAGTGTTATAATTGATTTAGTCAAAGGTGGAAAAGTATATAGTGCCAACTTTGACATATAACATAGGAAGATTAAATATCTTTTAAATGATCTTAAAGTCATGTTTGGGCTTAAAAAATGACAAAATATGGTCAATAAATGAAAAATAAAAGAATAGTACATACACTTTACGATATGGATACTGCTTTGGTTTTGATTATTCCGATAGCTTAGACTTGCTATAGGACTTGTCCTTTGCATCTCAGGAACCCTAGGTAGGGGTGTCAAATTTTGATCCAACTCGGATCCGATCTTAAAAATTTCAGGTTCGGATCAACTTGTTTGCATCAACGGTTGGATTCGGGTTTAAGTTTTTGACCTGTTGTAAAATCGGGTCGGGTTCGGGTTGATTCAAAAACCCGAAATCAACCCGTTTTGACCCTGGAAATTGACTCGTCTCGTCATACCAGTATGTCCCGTCGTGTTGCCCAGTCGCATCTAATCTCTTCATGTTGTTGCACCGAGCCATCGCCCAGTCACGTCCACAGTCGCCGCCGTGCAGCTCGCTCTGGCGCTTCGCGTTTGAGTTTTTGACCTGTTTGTAAAATCGGGTCAGATTCGGGTTGACCCGCTTATACCCAGATCAACTCGGATTAGATCCGAACTCGACCCGCCGACCCGTTTTGACACCCCTAACCCTAGGCTCCTAAATAATAGGTTATAGAGTTCGCGATTAAAAGATTGGGGTCGTCCAAATAAGGTAAGGACTTCTTGGACGAGATAATGATGTAGGACTTCTTGGCTTCATAGGAGTCTATCTGGATTAAGAAATTTCCTCCATGACTTAATTTCTAAACCAAAACAAACGAACATGTATTGCTACGCTATGACATGCAACACCACAATAATTGCAAGTGCAAAAGATATTAGGTGTTTTAGTATGAGTAAGCACATAAATTTCAGATATCACAACTTTGTGATACAAGCGCACTATAAGATAATATTTTGATATATATTTTTACTAACTAATTTCTTCTGGTTTTGGATTGTGGTGAAATAATTGTTTTGTGTACGGCCTCTGGCCTTTTGATATTGCTGGTCTATTCCAAGTTGCAGAAATCTTCATGAAATATCTAAACATGAGCATACAGACTTTGTTATGTTTATATTTATAAAATATTGCTCTTATTCTATATGCATTTGATGAAATTATTCTTATGGAGCTAAACTTCACACCTACAAATTCACCTATATCACAAACATTCACCAAAACCTTTGACCATGACTGCATTGAGATGGAAGAATGGAATTTTTTGGTGCTTCAAGAGAGGAAATGGCAGGTGGTTGATGAGCTGGTTAATGTTCTTATAGGAAAAGTTCAAGAAATTTTCTGATAATTGTTAATGTTACTCGGTCACTTGTTTTAATAAACTTTGGAAGAATGAAAAATAATGTGAAAATTTTTAATGTTCTGGATAAATATTTCTATTAGAAGTTGTTTTTGTGAGTTTTGTCTTATTAAGGAGGCTGCCTGATTGCATTATATTTTTTAATAAACTTTGAGCATTGACACTGCAGAAGCTGTTGATCTTCTTGAAAACCCTCTTTAAGTTTTATTCCATTCTAAGCATTGTCATTATTTCCAAGATAAATGCTTTACTATTTGTCCTTTATGATCTAAAATGCTCCTATGTTTATTTGTCCACATAGACAATGATTGGCTAAAGAGTGACCAATATATTTTATAATTGAAAAAAATTGCCCAATAAATTTTATCCATATTTTAATAATCAAAAATAAAAATTAGAAACATTAAGTATTATTAAATATGCCTTAAGCTACATGGGTCAAGTCTTAGTCTACATATGATTTAATCTTATAATAATCACTTATTAATATTAATATTTTTTAGATTTGAATAAAATTATCTTCTTAAAATTTCAACTGTTTGCACATAAAGTGAACCCTCATAGGTTTTTGAGATTAGTCCTTTCTCATAGGAAACCACCCTATTATTTTAGTAACAAACTTGATGAGGCAAGTAATACCTCCTTAGAGAAAATGATGAGTAAGTGAGCCAATATGAGCTATAATATACAAGTTCTTGAAACCTATTAAAGCCGAGTGTAATCTCTAGCATGGCATTAATGGAAGTGACCAATTTGAGATGTTCAGGCTATGCTACATGCAGACTAAGATTTATACAGTATTTTAACGAGGCTGAATCAAAGTGTGGTTATCACCCATATTATGCATTTCATTCTACATGTGCTATTATTAACCTAAGTTAGGAGAGTGCTTGAATGAATCATTATTTCATTAGTTCGATAGGGTATTTGCTCACAAAATGGTATCGGTGAACTTCTCAGATCCAAATCTTTTGCTTTCCTCATTACTTAACATTTTTCTTATCATAACTCATACTATTTAATAAATTTCAAAACAAACAACCCATATATTATTGTTTGGAATTGCTAAAACGGATCATAACCTTGAAATAAAAATATGATTATGTACTTTGGAAGGAATGCTAAGCTTCTTGTAATTTTTGTTCGAAAATTTTCAATACTGAATGTAATTAATATAGAAGTTGAGTTCCCATTGCAATTCGAAAAGATTTCAGAGGGCTTGAAAAATTAATTTTTGCATATATGCTTTTAGTTCTTCATTGTTATTAAATGCGCAGGGACAATTTGTATTAGAATCTATATGCATTATAATTAACAAGAAAATCATTTCTGGGCTTTTCATATTTAGCGAGCCTTTTTCGGTGTTGTGGTTGGCCCAGCCCATTCTAGGATACCAAACAAGTTTTTATTTCACATTAAAACATAAACAAAAATGAAAATTGAAAGTGATCCCAAACAACACTAATACATCATAAAAAAATTAATCTGATGAAACAAAAATCTTGATTCAATCTTTGCATTAAAAGCTTCTCGAATAATGAATTATGATTTTAACAAATTTATAGTCAAATTGAATATCTCGAGATGATGAACCTAATGGCCCCAAAAGTGACATGACTAACTCCAAGCGATCCCAAATCAAATATCTGAAGCATGATTGAAAACTTTGTGATGTTAATTAAAAGATCAATTGATATTCAAATTTAGTAGTAAAAAGAGCTTCTTAATGAGAGGAATCTAATGAGCACAACATCTCTCAATTCTTAGGTTAATAAGGAATTTAATTAATGCTGAAAAAATAGTTTGTGGTAAAAAAAATAAATATGTCTATTTGTTCGAGTGTTTTAAGATTTAGCTGAAATTACAAAAATGTCACATCCAAAAATTATAAATAGATTCTCATTCTTCACATGACAAGTGATAAGCTTGGAGCTAAACTTGACTTGAAATTACAATTAAAGAGCCTAGAGATCTGAAGAATTTTAGAGCTCCATCGAACGTATGCACAAAACAATCATTTCTATTAATGATCATTTCCTATCCATTGTTGCCCAACGATCGCTGCCTGAATTATATCTTCTAACTACCATTATCGACCAACTAAAACCTCTTCATCAGTATCGTTTGACTATCCTGACTATCAACATTTTTGCCCACCGGCACGAACAACATTGAAGTATGTCATCCATCGCCTATAAAGGTCTATACAAATTATAGATACAAATACTAAATCCCATTGACTTCATCACCCATCATCGATAATAACAGCAACATACATCATCGTTGGTAAGGTTTATGAATGTTTTTAGCAGAAATGATGATGTCAGTGACTTCCTCTACCATTGTCATAAATAATGTTAACATTTGATATCACCTATAAAGTCAATCACAACCCAACCTGATATGTTACGATACTGCACTGGTCATATCATATTCAATTATGATAAGAACCAGAAATCCCAAAATCTAGTTGAAATATTAAAATAAAGCTTTATATATTAATAAAAAATACATTTACAATATGAGATAACTAACTAAAAGTGCATACCTATAGCATAGATCTAAGTGTGTTATCAAAATTACGTGGCTCACTCATTACCCTTTTTCTGACAAAAAAAAAAGAGGAAGCAAAAATAGAAATGAGCAAACACGGCTCAATAGACTATTATAGCCTAAAATAGAAATCAATAACTTAACTAAAAGAACTGAAAAACAAGTATTATAATAAATTGAAGTACTATATGAAAAGCTGAAATTGAAATAGATATTGATATTAAATGCATTTAAATAACTACTAAATTGTACTAAAGCTAAAACATAAATAATTATCCTATAGTGAATTTTAGAATAGCTCTTAAGCTCCAATTTCTTGTCACTCTTATTAATTAGTAAGATCCCTTCTCGGTAGCTCTTAGGCCCTAACATCATAACACATAGCATAACTGAATCCCACCTCGACAGCCCACTGGATTTGGCATAATAGAATCCTACCTTAGTAGACCATTGCCTTCGACATAATATAATCCCATATCGTTATTCCACTGGTTGTGGCATAACACAACATACCAAAATCTCTTCTCTTCATAAGAATAAATTCACATTTCATTTAATATATGCATATTCTAATGCATTATAGTAAATAAAGAATAATTGACTCAATTTAGAATGTACCAAAATGTCTTAACAACAGGCAACAAAAAATCCTACTGAGCATCACATTTTTAGAAATTAATCAAATTATCAAATAGTATATATTACAATATTCTGAAGCTTTACTAGAACTAAAGCATTATTTTTGATGTCGAAATAAATTTTTGAATTTCTAAAAAATATTGCAATTGAAAACCACCCAGCAAAAGATTATTGAATAAATACTCAAAACGATCAGAGCAATTGTGCTCTTGACATATCAAAAGTTACATGGATAAAAATTACAAGAATTTGATAAAATTGTGTTTTCATATAACAAAATTATAAATTTGATCGAAAAATTCTAAAAACACAAAATGATTAAAAACGGAAATAGGCAAAACATAACTTACCTCAGGTTGAACAAAATTTTTAAATAAGCCAACAGATAAATATGGCTCTATGACCCCCAAACCCTAACTTTTCTTCTTCTCACTCCTCCCTTTTTCTCTCAATTTCATGAATTCCTTCTTTGGTATTGGAGACGAATGGGGAAATGAAACTTTAAGTGGAAATAGATTTTTATTATATGATAATGTAAGGGTACAAAAGTAATTATATCATTTGATTAGATTTTAGCAAAAAAAATCATAAAAAGATTTGTATATCTTCAAATTTAAGGATACAAAAATTATGAAAAAATATTCATAAGTTAGCTAAACATATTTAGAATGATCGGGTGAAATCCATTTGCAAAACAGACATCTAATGACCCCAAAAAACTTACTTGTATCGATATGTATCAATTTTCTAAGAAATTACACCAAAAGAAATTACACCCAAACCAATAATTAGGGAAAATTTTGTGAAACTAAAGCACAATAATATCTATATTATGACGAAGATAGATTATAATTTAGATTTATAATGACTCCTAAAATAATTTTTAACTGTTGTAGATTAAAACTCATCTTTTAAAATTTAAAGGATATAACAATCTACCCACCTTAAGAAACTATCATCATCAATATTTTCAAACCAAAATGAGTCAAAATAAACTTGGATACGACCGTCTCATCTTAGATTCTTTCTCCCAAGTAGCCTATCTGGCAATAATATGTTTCCACTA
Organism: Dendrobium chrysotoxum; assembly: GCA_019925795.1. Taxonomy (NCBI): domain Eukaryota; kingdom Viridiplantae; phylum Streptophyta; class Magnoliopsida; order Asparagales; family Orchidaceae; genus Dendrobium; species Dendrobium chrysotoxum. The sequence goes on along the minus strand of CM034314.1, from coordinate 21,397,780 downwards.
TACCTTGGCCATCAAAATCTATTTGCTCATCAATTTTCTTACATCATATGCCAAAATTTTATCGAGCTCTTCCCTATATTACAGATTCAGATGAATCTCAACATCAACAATAGATAATCTCTTTCTAGAATTAGATACCAACTTCAGCAAAGAAAGGTATATGAAATATACTATGTATATCTAACATATAATTGAGTAATAATAATCTATAAGTAGTGATAATAATCTATAAGTAGAACTACCAATCCTCTCAATAATCTCAAAAGATCCAATATATCTTAAACTCAGCTTGCTAATCTTTGCAAATCAGTTAACACCATTCATAGTGCTGATTTTGACATAAATAAAATCACTAACCTAAAATTTCACAAACCTGTATTTCTAATCATAATATATATTTTTTTTGCCGATCCTGTGTACATCTCAACATTTCTCTGATCAAATGGATCTTTATTATAGTGTCGTCCATAAAAGCAGACCCTATCACCTTTCTATCACCCACCTCTATCAAAGATAAAGGGGTTCTGCTCTATACAGAGCATCGTAAGGACTCATACTTATGCTTGACAAATAAATATTTTTATAAGTTAACTCTATTATAGGACTATGAACTTTCTAATTACTATCAAAATCTAGAACACAAAGCCTTAAAAGATCCTCTAGTATATGAATAATCCTTTCAGGCTGTCCGTTTGTTTGTGAAAGAAAAATAATAATGAATTGCAATTTTGTACCTAGTCCCTATTGATTACTTCTCCATAACCTGGAAATAAATTGACCATCACGAGTGGATTCAATCATCTTTGGCACACCATATAATTTAATAATGTCTCTAACATATATATGTACTAACATATCTACTGGATCCATCTATTAGATCAAAATCAAATGGACATACTTCATTAGTTGATCGATAATAACCCAAATAATATTATATCCCAACCTTAATCTGGGAAAATTCATAATAAAATCCATCATCACCTTTTCCTATTTTTACTCTAGAAGATAACAACTACATATGGCCACCTAGTCATTAATAATTTATCTTTTCCAACTAACAGGCCTAAAAGTTTGACACAAACTCTACTATATCCATCTTGAATCTAAGCCACCAAAATATACCATTCAAATCTTTATACATCTAGCAGCTTCTTGGATGATTAGTATAGCTTGAATAATGGGTCTCATGTAGAATCTCAGTTCTTAGAACACCAATAGAAGGAACTCAAAATCTATCTTTATAAAAAATTATACCATAATTAGATAGTCGTGTGGGCCTCTTAAAGGACACCGCTCTATGGGGGAACAGAATGCAAAGGGTACAACCACACTATCTCGAAGGATAAAACGATCACGGACCCTTGCGCTTTTCGTAAGTGGATCAATGGGAGGGCATATTAGATCATACATACGATTAACCATTGAGGATAGTGGCTCTCACCTAAGCACCTCGATAAGCAATAATATATATAACCTAATTGGAGTCACAGGGTTTCCCCCACCCAATATATCCACTCGAGTGAGGTTTATTTGATTGGGGGATGCAATTTTCCATGGGCATAAGCGATTGTGGTTAATTATATCTCAAGCTGGGGCGTGAGAATACTCTTGATTAAGGATTATATATTATACTTTCAAATGGGATTGGCACATAGGGAGGAGACTAGGAAGTTCCTACTCAAAGGGAAGGAAAGGGCTCAATTAGCTTAGTCAACAAACACGACTCATATCAGTATCCGGAGGGACTAAGGTAATGAGAAGAAACTAGAGAAAAGAAATAAATAATACATTTAGAGCATAAAGAGAGAAAGATGGGGGTTGCGTCATTTGTGTGGCGTGAATAGGCATGATTTATAGCCTCTGAAGGATAGGAGACTTACCCACCGATGAGGCATACTACATGACACCAATAGTAGTAGCCTTAAACCCTAGATCTAAAGTGGTTCTAGTGTTCTACATATACCACTAACACCCTTGTCCTTGCTAATGTATTCTAGATTTATATCCTTCCTGAAAAGAAAAGTCAGCTAACTATCTAGTCGTATAAAATTCATGATGTCCGGTCATTATGAAAGATGGATGGGTGGCTGAGTTTTTAGAAGTTAAGGCCGACATCTAGAGAGGCTCCTAAGTGGCCTTGTACTTATGTAGGATATAATGCTTCAAGAACTAATGCAATTAAATTTTGATTTAATTAGTTTCTAATGCAATGTATGCTGCTTAATATTTCCAAATTAGGAATGTATGAAATTTTAAAAAGGCTTATAAAAATAATTTTTTTAGAAAGACTAGATTTTTCCAGATCTAGCACCTCATCCTCATAGGTCAGATTATCTGGACTCTACCTGCAGGTGGGAAAGTGTCTTAAAATAAGGAGAAAGAAGATGCATTAATATGCATGTGACCCCGGACGATTCCAGCCATTCCCTAGACTGTTAAGTTTTTATATTATTTAATTCTTAAAATATTAAATTTTAATTATGAGTAGAAGAAGTTTTAGTCCTTAGGGAGCCTAGCAAAATCAGGCCACACACATACAAGAAAGAAACCCAGAAAATGCATATAATTTCTACGACTCAAACAAAGTAAACGCATCAATAAAATAAATCTATAGAAAATAATGTCCATTATCTATGACAAGTGACATATAAATATAACCTAAGATCTGCAGAAAAGTAATGGTGGCCAGGCCCCACCAACAACAACCTGAATTCTAATCATACTGAATGATGAAGTCTTAAAAGTAAGGCATTTCATTTTCAAGTCTTCTATGGATCATCTTCCTTCAGTCCTCGTAGGGTTCATCTTCTTCGAATCATCTTCCTTTGGGCTTCATAAGATTCGTCCTTTAAAAGATTACCCAAATGAATAAGAAATTCCCTATGAAGGGCCTTTCCTTTTCCCTTTGTGCACTTAGTGTTTGAAATACCTCACTTTTGAAGACTTTCATAACTCGATACATTACATCAAATTACATTGTGAAAAAAAAAAAATCTAGACTCTCCTACATGGTTATTCTAAGCAGTTAAAATGAAAAATTCCAAGCAGTTATATATGGAAAAGTAAAATGCTCATGCCAGCCACACTTGACCATGCTCTTATTTATTTGGGAGCTAAGCATCTGTAGCACATGCAGCAAGTATTTACATTATTATTACTTATCTTTTTAGCCCCCTTTATTTTAGCACTACATGAGTATAACCACCTGCAGAAGATAACGTCAGTATTAAGATCGACCCTAACCTATGGGTAATCTATCGCTTACATCATATCATATAAAGGAAGTACGGTAATAAAATGAACATCAAAACAATCACAGTAAATCAAAGCAACCAGTACACATGCCACATAGAAGAGCGTCACATCATAGAAGCAAAAAAGTAAAATACTAGCCTAACCTAGAGCTAGAAGTGGTGCCCTAGCAAATAATTCTTTGTGTGTATAGAAGGCTGTGTGGCTTTAGATAGGTCCTATATTAGGCACTTAGCTCAAGTTGCATATGATTCGATTTGTTAAAAGCCAAAAGAGAAATTTTAATTTAAGTTTAACTATTAATATCTTAAGGTTAATTTTAAGAGTTTATTTAAGTGTTTAGTGACTACTGCCTTTATTGCTCATCGAGGCTATGAGGTTTATTTCACCCTCCTTGGGGCTAACTTAATAGCATCGTAGGCCTGAGTTATCTAGTAGTAACCAATCAAGTTAGTTTAGTTGGTTAATGATTAGGGATTGGTTAATTAATTTTAAATGAGATGATTTATAGTTTGATCAAATTTTACGTTAGTTATTAGATTTTGAGTTATATTGGATTTTTAGTTAGTCTCTTATTTCTGTTCACTTTATTCATCAGTGAGTTATCGATTTTATTTTACTTTAGAGATTTCACCTAAACTTAGATCATTAGCCTTTAGGTTTCATTTTATTTAATTTTAGATATATCTTGAATTATGTATATGATTAGTTGTGAGGGGAGTAATTACTTAATGAATTAGGATCGAATTTTGTTAAGTCTTTTATTTTGGCATTTTTAACTTGGATTTATAACTTTTGAATTTGGTTTTATCTTCTAATTAATTTTATTTAGTTAATATTCAATTATGGGGTGATTAATATTTTAATTAGATTTGGTTCAAGTCTATGTTCAAATTCTATCTTTTAGTTATTATGTACGTTGGTTATGGTTTGATTGAGTATTTTATGCATTTTATTTAGATTATTATTGGTTTCATAGGAATTTTTTATTACTAATTAATTATGATTAAGGTTAGCCTACTAGTACCATGCTATTACTAGGGTGAGATGCCACAAAATTTTCTATGTTATATATTTCTATCCTAAAGGGAGCATGCATCCTAAGTCTAGATTTTCTAAGACTCAATCCTTAGTTTTTATCCTTAGGTGTTACTAGTATTGTAGGGGATGAAAAGGGGTTTATGGATCTATAATAAACTAAGAAAAGAAAATAACCTAAGAATTGAAGTTTCTATAAGGTCCTAAGGGTAGGAGAACGTGCACATAGAAGGTCTCCTAAAGGCTTCTAAGTTTTAAGGAAACTCACTACACCGGGGCCTATGACCAGGTGGTATTACCCGTAGCACCCCCACCAGAACAAACGGGGGTGACTGATGCTCGAATCTGATTGTCCAAGCTCATTCGTCCGCGCTCTAGTTACTTTTTACTTTTTTTCCAAAAGTACCTTGCAAAGAAATCATAGAAAACGAAAGGAAGGTTGTGTGAGAGCAGGTTAATATTTAATATGCAAATAATCAAAATAAAATGTAATTAAATAAAAACATACCTTTCTTCAAGCTTGGACACTAGCTTAGTTATTTACTCTTCGAGACTTTTCGAATATTAGAAACTCTCCAACATTGTTACAAAAATGGTTTTTTATTTACTTGTTTTTAAAGCTCCGACAAGTGCAAAAGAAAGGAGAAAAATAAATTTAGAGAAAATGTATGTAAGCATCTCATTGTTAGGCATGTCTTTTCAAAATCCAAATATGCCTTTAACCCACCCTTCATTCTAATTCAACATTTAAGCCAAACGCAAACAAGAGGGAGAGAAATTTAATACTATTTAATATTCTCACGTTTAAAGAAAGCGTTCAGAATACTTGACATAATTACTCATATCACCTCCCATATAAAACTCAAAGTAGCAAAGAAGAAAACCAGTCATGAAATCAAAGCCCAAACAAGTCTTTCAACTTTGAACCCAAATATGCTTCCACTCCACATTCTTTTTAACTCATTTCCAGAATCAAATGCGAAAAAGCGAATGAAACTCACCCACGAAGAGAGAACTAAAAGAGCCGTTTAGCATCGAGCTTCCCAAGTATAAAGCCATTCATAGAATCCCCAATTCTCAAAACAACCTATAGGACCTTCCAAACAAAGCAACACATAAAACCTTCCCATATGAAATCCACTATAACCTTTTCCGGCGCGAAATGAACAATGAGCCTTTTTAATGTGGGACAAATCCATGAAAATTCTCTAACAAGAATATTTTGTAAGGCTTTCCGTCATAAAACATTCACAAAGCGTATTGTAAGACTTCACAATGCAAAAATAATTCACTAAGCTTTTCATAAAGCTTCCAACAATAGAGCAACTCATGAGACTTTTTATCCAAAGCGAATTCATAAAACTTTCCATCTCGAAGCACTTTCCAATACAATGCTCACCATAGAGCTTTCCAACCATAAGACTACTTAAGATATATTTCCACATGAAGCAAATCACATGATTTTCCAACATAAAATGAATCATAAGGGCTTTCCAACAAAAAACAACTTATAAGGATTTCCAATATAAAATAACTTATGAAATTTTCCAACACAAGACAACACTACAAATAGATCACTAAAAAGACATTATACTATCCAAGTGCAATTATACATGATGAGTCTTTCATCTACTCATAGCTCTAAAGGAATGCAAACATCTCATAAACCTCCTTGATAATGAATACCGTACCCATTACAACATGAGAGAACTATCTTTAAAAAAAAAAAAAGAATAGGCAAGGCCATGTGATGGCATTCTAATTTCTTAGATCTATCAACAAATAACAATCTCTTACCACCATTTAACTTATATATTAAAGAAAGCAAAGAGCATGAAAGTAGTTCAACGATATACCCCTTATGAACACTAAACCATCCCAAATTTAAACATCTCCACATCTTGTAAATATTACAAATGACGTAAGGAATTAAACAAGTCATAATGGAAAACATATTTATAAAAGCAAGGGAGATTTCCCTTTTGTCTTGAGTCTTGAAAATAATCAAATGGTACAAACAAAGTTACTGATTTTTTTTTTACAAAGCAAAGCACATTGAAGACATAAGAACAAAGGAAGAGAGGGAAAAGAAATAGAAGTGGAGGGGTAAGATGACTCCTTTCAAGGTATTTCATCAAACATCTAGTATGCGATACCTAAGAGATAACACAAAATGCTCTTCTTGAAATTAAGCTTACCACATCACAAACTTTTCCAGAATAGAATATAAGTAAAAGGTCATACAAGTTCAAGATCAGTATTTCATCCACATATTAGAACACTTGTCAAAACAACAATGTATGAAGGTCTCACTCATCCAAAGCATCAAAACTGATAAAGATTCAATATATTCCTTCTTCTTCTTCTCATTGCATATATCTATAAGAGACACGAATAAAACAACAACAAGAAGAAGACCAAGAAGAGGTATGGAGAAGATATTCCTGCAGTTAGAGAAGCGGTTCGGATCGGCTAGGGGAGTCGGGTCCTCATCCAGCACCTGCGACCGCATAGAGACGGAGGAGTGAGGGTCTTCGTCTAGGACTTGTGAGCACAAGGAGATCGAGAGAAAGGGAGGTCACGAGATCCTCGATTGGGTTGAGACCGTGCAAACTGTGGGAGCCGATGAAGGAGGGCTTCAATCCTCCTAGTTTGCAAATAGGGAAAGCGAGAGAGAGAGAGAGAGAGAGAGAGAGAGAGAGAGAGAGAGAGAGAGAGAGAGAGAGAGAGAGAGAGGGAGGAAGGGGGAGGATCTCCCTCATCTAGGATGTGCAAACCCAAAAAAAAGGGCGGAGCCAAGGGGGGTTCTGCCTTGTACTTCTACGAATAGGGGAGAGCGAGAGGTCTGGGGGCGTGCGGGTGCCTTCAAACCGAGAAGAAGAATCTGAGAGCCCAAAGAGCAGGATTTCCTTATGGGATTTCAAACAGGAGAGAAAATGAGCTAGAGGAGAAATTATTCAGTCCGGATTCCGGATGTAGAGCTACCTCCAGACGCCAGTAGAATAGTTACGCGTGTTATGCTTACGTGGATGTCCCCTAACCCGACCCGGTCCAAATCATGAGATTAGAAGCCCGACCACTCCAAACATTAAATTTAGAGTTGGCGCTTATTTTTTCAGTATTTCAGGCGCGAATCACCGCAACATATATTATTCCATTATGGCAAAATAAGAAGAATGCCGATGAAGATGGAGATTGAGGAGGATGTTTCTCTTTACGAGCAGACGATATTCTCACAGGGTATGGAGGCTGAAAATCGGTACGCAGACATCCATGAAGCGAGCTCCCACGAAGCAGAACAGTTAAACAAAGCGCAACCAGAGGGAAAGTTCAGCTTATCGGTAAAGTTCGCCACCTTCCATGTTTTCTTTACAGCAATATAGCCATTATGTATGTTTGACCGCTTTTATTGTTGTCATTATGTTATTCCCTGTATCTCTAATGTTGTTTGCCTGCCTTTTGGTCGAGTTGGTTGAGGTGGCCGTTTGGCTCTATCTCCTATTTCTACTAGCATGAATGATCCTTTATTATTATTTTGACCTAATTTATTACTCTCTTTATTACTGGTTTGACCATCATCTCTATATAAGCTTGTTCGCAGTTCACTTCTTCCTTGCCTTGTAATGGAATGCGGTGTGCGTATAAGATGCGTACGATCTGCGTATTAGGAGCGTATTAGCTGTGTATAATATGCGTATTAACTGCGTATTTGCAACTACACAGCGAATACGCAGCAATCCCACTATCCGGTGAACGAGCATTTCCGCCTCTTCGTGGAATTCCAGTGCTGATGGTTTAGCAAAACTGAGTGCCTAAATCTTCAGCACAGGAATTGCCATGAAGAGGCGCATTGCATTATATGGGGAGACCTGATAGTCAAGATCTGCTGTGTATTCGCTTTGTTGTTGCACTATGCAGCAAATTATTGTAATTGAGTATATATGAGGGAACATTTTAGCTCTTTCAAGCAGTAGTGAGCTGAATGTACCTTATACATCTTGTAAATGGTATTTACTGCAGCAATGGTTATTTTTTGAGTATTTTTTACGCTTTTTATGCGTATTTACTGAGTTCTTGTTGCACATTATCAGCGTATTTGTTGCGTATTTTATGCGTATTAGTTGCGCTATTTATGCGTATTTGTTGCGTATTTTCTACGTATTTGTTGCGTCTTTTCTGCGTATTTATTGCGTATTTATTGCTTATTTATCAGGACGTTTATGCTAATGAGAAAGAGGCATACGAGGCTTACTGTAATTATGGCCATAATCTTGGATTTAGTGTTCGTAAGGATCATCACAGTTTCTGGCCAAATTCCAGAAAAATAAAATCCAAAGTCTTTGTATGTTCTGAAGATATATTTTTTTTTCCACTGGCTGCTTGCATGATGAGGAGGAGGGAGCAGGATGTTGCTCAGGGTAGGCCTTGCCGTGAGTAATGCTGTTCATCTTGTATTCAATTAAATCCACTCTCTGTACTATTTCCTGAACCTTCTTGTTCATCCTATCTTCAAATTCATGGAATAGTTCAGTACAGGTCTCCTGAACTATTTTCATTATTTTATCTTGAAGATAGGATGATGGGGTTTCGGTTTGGGGTTGCTGGGGAGATTGGGGTTAGGGTTGCTGGGCAGATTGGGGGGGGGGGGGATAAGCTGTTCAGGAGTGGAAGTGTGGTCGGGAGAATGATGGCTAAGTGGATATTTCTAGATGCCCAGTAGATTAGCTTCCTCCTGGGTAACTCCCTGGATGTAACCAAAAATCTGTGAAAAAATAAATTATTAGCAAATCACATCTCTCAACTAATAATTAATTTTTTTCATGACATATCTGCATAGGTACCTGTCGTTTTTTTAAATTAACAAATAACTTGGTGGTCTTCTCAGTATTATATACAATGTCATCGGGCCATCGAAGAAAATGGGGCCTTTTGTCAGGGTACATAGGGGAATGAATGGAAGTGTGCTTCAGGAACCAAACCTGCATAAGATCAAAGTTAATTTTAGCAAATAAATTAGTCAAATTAAACGTTAAATTAGAATGATATTAGCACTCATAATTAGCAAAGACACAAAACCACTGATGTAACCAGCTGACTTGTTATTTGAAATCTTCGTAGATACATTATTAAACTCTTCAACCAAATATTTCCTAATGGCCCATGCCCAGTTAATTGATAAGAACTCATCAACATTATTTGATATTATATGTAAAAATCTAGGGGTTCTAAAATTACTAAGTTGGAAAAATAAATTTGAACATAAATACAAAATAAATGTTTTGAACATAGTCTCCGGAGGGCTATGTCTGTTCAACTCTAGCATTTCCAGCTTTATATCTTTTGAGGTGACTCCAACTGGTGGCAAGTTAAGCCAGGAAATCTCTGCACCTCTATTTGGCAGACCAGTGAGTAGGGCGACTTCATCAACAGAAAAAGGTATAACCTGACCCTTTATCATAAAACATTCTTTCGAAATATCCCACATTGTCATCAGCTGGTAAATAAGTGGGGCATTTTGCTCGAATGCAGGAAATTGAAGAAATTGGTAGATATTTAATCTCTTCAATTTGTCCTCAACTTCCAGAGGAATTATCTCAGCAAACTTGTCGCAGATTGTTCGGAAAGTTGAAACGTAGCAACGATAAGAGATGGGACGTACGTAAATCTGTGAAAATGAAGAAAAAAATTGAAATAAGATACGCATATGGCACGCACTGAATACGCATCAAATACGCATATCATACGCATTATATACGCAGTACATACGCAAATATTACGCATATAATACGCATATGGTACGCATTAAATACGCATTAAATACGTAGATTTACGAATAAATCACTCATAAAAAATTTGCAGAAGGAATATACGCAGAAGATAGGCAGAAAACACGCATTATTTACATTTAAAGCACGATAATATAAGAAATAAATATTCTTCCTTCCCTATCGTAATATTTTCTTTGGTTTTTATAGTTTTAAGTTCTATAGTAATTATATTAAAATGTTAGAATGTTAGGGTAAATACATTTTTTTCTGCGTATAAAAATATTAATCTGTTCTACGCAATAAAAATGTAAAGAATGCCCTAAAACAATCTACTGTTGTACGCAATAAAAAAGCAGAGAATAGAAAAAAACAAACCTTTTTTTTCCCAGGTGACTCCTCCATTTGTTTCTGCTTCATTTGTTTCTTCTCCACCGTTTGTTTCTTCTCCATTTAAGCAGAGTATGATGCCGGAGAATTGCGAATGGCAGAAATTCGAAACTGAACAGGCGGAAATGTGAAAATTTTCCGCCATTTTACTTTTTAACATTTATTTCGGGTTCGGGTGGGCGGGTGTCCTCCTCCTGTCGGGCTGACAAGACAGTTAAATTAATATCGGGCCGTAAGTGGACGTCCACATAAGCATAACACGCGTAACTATTCTACTGGCGTCCGGAGGTAGCTCTACATCCGGAATCCGGACAGAATAATTTCTCGAGCTAGAGAGAGGGTAAAGGCAAGAGTTAAATGCTCGTTGGTGCCAAAAAGGGAAGCCCGTCATTTTTTTGAAATTTTTTGATATCTGCTCACAACTAATGGCGCAATTTTGACTGAATCGTGGATCTCGCTCGATCATAGTCATATATGCAAATTCTGGATTTAGACAATTTATTTAAATTATGTAGAAAGTCAAATGACTCTTAATAGGATTAAATTAAGCTAAATTAGTTAGACTCAAGTCCAAATTAGACTTAGTTTGGGTTCGAGCTGGTTCAATAAATTTAATCATATAACACTGAGCCCAAAATCAGCATTAATCAAAAATAAAATTCGGCCTGACAGGGTCGATATGTGTTGATCAAAATTGATCGAGTGCAGTTGAGTCAAATTTGATTCGATCCGAGTCAATTTGAAACCAAATTCTAATTGGCGTCGATTTGATTTGAATTCAACTCGTTGTGGCTCGATTGAGTCATTCAAGCATGGTCGAACTCACTTGGGCTCAAATCTAACTCAATCGAAAGACAACCAACATGCCCGAGAGCCTAAGTGCAAAAAATGAGGTCAATAACTCGTAGTTCAATCTTCTTACCAGCTTTAATCAGATGAATCAATTTTAGATATTCTATAAAGTATGCTGAATAATCATTTGAGCTAACAAATCTAGATCTCTATCAATTGATGCTACCCCTATCTCTAGCTTCCCCAAATCTCGAATAAGAAAGTCTAGAAGTAAGAATTGAAAGAGAAGTACTTAACAACTTCTTACTCAAAATATCTGCTACCACATTCTCTTTACCTGGCTAATATTAAGTAGATAGATCATAATCATTTATCAATTCAATCAATCTCTTCTATTCAAATTCAGATCCTTCAAAGTGAAGATGTATTTCAAACTTTGATGGTCAGAAAAGATCATTTATCCAACTCCAAATAAATAATACCTCTAAATCTTCAAAGGAAATACAACAGTAGCTAACTCAAAATCACATGTCAGATAGTTCTTCTCATATGATTTTAACTATTGAGATGCATATATAATAACTCTATAGTGATGCATCAACACGCATCACAAACTTTTTAGTGACACATCACTAAAAACCTATAACCCATCTATATCTGAAGGGATATTTAGAATTGGAGTAGAAGATAAAGGATCCTTCAATATCTAAAAACTCTCCTCACACTTTGGAGTCCATATGAAATTCACTAACTTCTGAGTAATTCTCGTCAAAGGCAAAGAAATTTGAGAAAACCCCTAAGAAAACTTCTAATAATAACCAGTAAAGCTTAAGAGACTATGAACCTTAGAAACTGTAGTAGGCCTTAGCCAATCAAAAATAGCCTGAACCATCTAGGGATCCACTAAAGTACTTGCACTACTCATAATATGCCCTAAAAAAGAAATACTACTCAACCATAACTCACACTTCAAGAACTTAGCATATAATTTATGTTACCTTAAGATTTTAAGAGCAGTCCTAAAGTGTGTTGCATGCTCCTCCTCAGATAGTGAATACATTAGAATATCATCTATAAAAAACTTGAATAAATTGGTCTAGATACTTTCTAAAAATCCCATTCATCATATCCATGAAGATTATTGGAGCATTAGTCACTCCAAATGGTATGACCAAAAACTCATAATGCCCATACTTCATACTAAATGCAATCTTCTTCACATCCTCCTCTCTTACCTTTGTTGATTCCAGATCATAGACCAATCTTAAAAAAGATAGAACATGTAATCAACTGATCAAATAAGTCATTAATCTTAGGTAGAGGATACTTATTTTTAATAGTTATCTTATTTGAATCTCTATAGTCGATATACATCCATAAGGTAGCATCCTTCTTCTTTATAAATAGTGCAAGTTCTCCCCATGGAAATAAACTGGGACAGATAAAACCTCTATCCATTAACTCTTGAAGCTGTACCTTCAATTCTTGAAGTTTTTTAGGAGACATTTAATATGGGGCCTTAGAGATCGAAGTTGTATATACAAAAAATATCAATATAAAGCTTAACCTCTCTATCTGTAGGTAAAGTCACTAAATCCTCAGAGAAATATATGAAAAATTCTTGAACTACAGGGACACTACTCATATATACAAAAGAGATCCCCACATGTCTGAATCATGCTAAAAAACTAAGTTGTCTATTCTCTAATGTCTATCCACTTCTAAAGCAAAAATCAAACAAGAGAAAACACCACTAATTCCCTAAAACAAAATTCTCTCACCACTCTGATACAGAGTCACTTTCTTCCTCAGATAATAAATCTGAGTCTCATATTGACTCATCCAATCTATACCCAAAATAACATCAAGTACAAAAATTTATAATAAAATAAAATTAGATCTCTAAACTTTAACAAAAAAACTCTAAATTATAAAAATAAACCATACTAGCTATCATATTATCTCTCGTAAGAAAAATCACAGATAAAGAAATGGGTAATATTATGAAAGGTAAACCAAGAGAATCAAAATACTACTAGCACCTAAATCAAGTAAAATATGGTAAAGAGATGTAGAAGTATAAGCCAAACTTGTCGCAACATCTAGAGACACCCTGGCTGCTCGCTGAGTCAAATTATAAACTCGTGGTTGTACTAGGTCAAAGCAACAGAACAACTTGTACCTCTCAAATCTCTAGAATAATGACTCATGCTGACAAACTAGCAATTCTACTACTAAAAATCTCAAAATGTGATCGGGTGATATTGTCCTCGGCCTACCCACTATCGGTAGTCCAAAACTGTCAATTCTTAAATCAAAACATCTATCAAAGCCACCCTGTAGACACTAAGAAATCCTATGTCTATACTAATCACAGTGAAAACATCTACCATATATTCTATAACACTAACCGTTGTGTCTCCTGCCATAATCACTACAAAAAAATCGCCCATTACCAACGAATGTTTTGGCAGCTTTCTGGCGAAATATTTTCCTGTGAATTTTTTAGCGGATTCCAGACAGACTACGATAAAATATTTTTGACTAATTTTCAGGAAGGTTTTCCAGCAGATTTCTGGCAGATTTCGAGTGGATTGTTTTCTGTCAAATTTTCTGGAGGCTTTTCCGGCGGATTTAAAAATTTCTAAGAAAAACATATATTCATAATTAATAATTTTATAACTTATTTTGATTAATTATAAATTTAATAATTTATTTTTAATTAATTATTAATTCAATAAATTATTATAATTAATTATTAATTTAATAACTTATTTTAATTATTAATTAAAATAGTAAATTTTAATTAATTGCTAACTTTAATATTTTATTGTAATATATTTTTAAATAATATAAAAGTTATTAAATTAATCATTATTTTATTATAAATTTAATAATTTGTTTTAATTAATTATTAATTTTATAACTTATTTTAATTATTTATTAATTTTAATATTTTATTTTAATTCATTTTGAATTTTAATTTTTGTATGATGTTATTTAAATATAAAAGAGTAAATTTTATAGCAGGTTTTCTTTCACAGCAAAGTGGTTGAGTGTTTACAAAACTCCAGATATCCTCTTCGAATTCCACGGGTGTCAAGGGCAACGTGGGCGGGCCTGCGCATTGGCTGGAGTGGGCTCTGCAGGCGAGAGCACTAGACGCGGGCAAGGTCACTGGCGAGTAAGCCATCATGGGCGTCGGGCTACGTGGGCGGGGTCACTGGCAGGCGGGCAAGCGTGGGCGGGGTCTAGCAACTTGGGTGGGCAGTGCGGGCTGATTAGCGAGCTTGTGGGCAGCACAGGCAGGTGTGAGGGCAGCTGCTCAGATTTATTTTCTTAAAATCATTTTTTAGTTATTCCGGCAGAGTTATTCCATAGGGCAGTCGTTGAAAAAGTTTTGGCCGGAAATCTGTCAAAAAATTTTGAAATCCGTCGAAGAATTTAGAATTTTTTGCCAGTAATACATGATTTTTCTGTAGTGAATACTAGTATAATGGGGTGCCACTAACTGAACATTCAAAGTTGGCAACACTACCTCTATCTTATCCATAGGAAACTGCTACCTACTATCCCCTCCTTCTCCACTTAGTATGCTTAAACTTGCTCTTCTTCCTATACTGTCTACTGCCAGTTGTCTCACTATCAAACATCTTCTTGCTTGCAATCCCTTCCTATTGAACACTACCAATTTAGCCTATGTTCTCCTGGCCCTCTAGACTAACAGAGCAAAATCTATAATGTCCTATGGATACCTCAAAGTATCTCAGAGTCCCTACAAAAAATCTATAACACTTCTTCTCAAAAGTGTTAATCAACTATGGAGAGTACCTAGAGAAAGAAGTAAACTTAGTCTCATATTACATCACTAATATACTCTCAAGAATCAACTTCAGAAAGAACTTTATCATTGTTGTTGCGGGCTAGAATATACGCGGCGGTAGAGTATTAATCCTACGTCTTAGCGTTGCACGAATATCCAGCTCACACATAGAGAACACAAGATTTTTACGTGGAAAACCCTGAAAAGGGGAAAAACCACGGGGCCTGGCCCAGTTGAAATGATTCCACTAGAACTTGAGCAGATTACAGGGGACTGACTTGCCTCCAAGGGCGTTCAGATTACAAGTATCACCCCGTAGGGTGAAAGTTAGAGGCTTTTAAAGGCCTAAGGTTCTGCTGGCAAAACTTCGGGGTCTCCCGGCGGTCTGGTAGAATGTCGGGCCCTAGGTAGTTGTCAGGCAGAGTTGAGGACGTTAAAAGGTGGTCTGGCGGAACTCCGGCGTCAGGCGGTGGTCTGGCGAAGAGCAGGGCCTCGGGTGGTGGTCCGGCGAAGTGCAAGGCCTCCGGTGGTGGTCCGGTGGAGAGCAGGGCCTCAGGTGGTGGTCCGGCGAAGTGCAGGTCCTCGGGCGGTGGTCCGGTGGAGAGCAGGGCCTCAGGTGGTGGTCCGGCAAAGTGCAGGGCCTCAGGTGGTGGTCCGGCGAAGAGCAGGACCTCAGGTGCTGGTTCGGCAGAACTCCGGCGTCAGGCGGTGGTCCGGCGAAACTCCGACAGTGGTCGAGGAGGAGCGAGGGGGCAAGAGCTCTCTCTTTTTCTCCTTAGGAATAGGTGTGTCTTTTCATGAGAAATGGGGTCTCTATTTATAGATTTTTGTGAGTGGCATGGCCTGTAAATAGGTGGAAGATCAGGGGTAGTTAGGGAGTGGTTGAATGGACGGCCGATCTTGAATCCCTTGATCATAGACCGTTCACTGGACATTTGAAGGTCTTAATGATCTCGGAATTTGGCGATCTTGGGCTCGTTGGATTCATATCTTCAAGACGCTCGATTCAAGTCTAAGCATGTTACATTTGGAGACCGTTTCTTAATCCAAATTATGGTTTGAACCTTCCAACAGCGCTTCAAAATCTTGCTTTGGACCCATTTGGGCTCGGATTGGGTCGAACTTGGTGTCGTTGGGTTCGTATTTCCGAGACGCTCAGTTCGACTATAAGTTTGCTGAAATCGGAGTTCGGATGGTCCCAAAATTAATTTCGGAAGTTTCCAACTTTGTTTTGCCTCGAGATTCGTGCCCGATCAAGATAATTTTTTGAGGATGTATCAGTTGTCTTCTAGCAAATGGATGTACTAACCAAGTCAATGCATGATATCAACACAAATTTAGGCACTCACTAACGTCATTGCCTTCCATTGTAAGTAATGTTGATGCATGTCATTACTTATAAAGCCCGTGCAGTCTATCAACACAAACAAATTGCCAATTTACTTCATTACTAGCAAAGCCTACATACGTTATCATCTACAAGGTTGATGCATGATATTAACAATGATGTTGTTGCCTTTTGAAAATTTTCCCACTTTTATCAATAACATCTATGCATGCCATTACTAACAAGGCCAATGCATGCATCCTAATGTCAGCACTAGATTTATAATTAGTTTTTGGTCTTTGATCTTTTCTCTTCAAAAGATAATGACCAAAATGTCCACAAATGATCTTTTTATTTCAATTCCATTATCCTTAGGCTCCTTCAACTTTCATCGTAAGATTCATCATTCATAATTCATTCCTACTCTAATGTATCAATGCCTTCCCTAATTATAGAGAAGGGCATCATCTGTGATTTATAACATATAATAATGGAATTATTTTAGTAAGGCCAATCCCAATATTTTTTTTCCTTTTTAAGTTTTTCATATTAAAAATTTGATATTTATTGTGACCTTCTTTTTATCTCTTTATGTGCTAAACTTTTTTATGAAGTTAAAAAGTTACACTCTCACACAATTTTCTTGCAAATTTTCTAGCACACAATAGGGCCCTTAATAATTATTCCATTATTGATTCGTTGTACTAGAAGGGAATCCAAGTTGCTATAAGTAACCTGTGAAAGTCACAAACCACAGTCTACAAACTTTCCCACTAATAACCTTTTTAAGAAGGTACAAATGATTACACTACAGGAAAATAGCGTATAACCGGCGGATTTTTTGGCGAAAAATTCTGAATTTTCCTGCAAATTTCTAAATTTTCCGATGAATTTCTGGCAAAAATATTTTCGATGGTAAATCGAGTGTCGAAAAAAAATTTCTATCGAAAAAAATCAACAGAAAAATTTTCCAGTAGAATTAGTTCGCCTGAAATATTTTCTGGCGGCACTGCGGCAGAAAAACTCTGCCGGAAAAACTAAAAAAATTTTTAAAAACTGAAATCTGCTAGCTCTGGCTCTCATGCCTGCTCAGCCCGGATCAGCCCGACGCCCACGTAGCCTGACCCCGTCCCTGGTGGCCGGGTAACCCGACCCGCCAGCGTGCGCTGGCTTGCCCGCATAGCTTGACCCCGCCCTCGCGCCCGCGTACCCGACCCGACCGTGCAACCTGACCAACCCTCGCTGGCCCGTGCACTGTGCCCGTGACGGTCGTGTGATTCGAAGAGGAGACCTGTTTTTTGGCAAACACTCCACCACTTTGCATTGGATGAAAAACTATTAGAAATTGTACTCTTTTTTATATAAATAACATAATACGAAAATTATAATAAAAAATAGATTTAAATAAAATATTAAAATTAATAAATAAATAAAATAAGTTATTAAATTTATAATTAATTAAAATAACTTATTAAATTTATAATTAATTAAAATAACTTATTAAATTTATAATTAATTAAAATAAGTTATTAAATTTATAATTAATTATTTATTTATTTAATAACTTTTTATACTATTTAAAAATACATCAAAATATAATATTAAAGTTAGTAATTAATTAAAATTTATTATTTTAATTAATAACTAAAATAAGTTATGACATTAACAATTAATTATAATAATTTATTAAATTAATAATTAGTTAAAATAAATTATTAAATTTATAATTAATTAAAATAAGCTATAAATTATTAATAATTTCTTAAATTTTCCGGCGAAAATTCTGCTGGAAAGTCCGCGAAAAAACATCCGTTGGAAATCAGCCAGAAAATCTATCGGAAAATTTGTCTGAAAATTAGTCAGAAATATTTCATTGTAATCCGTCGAAAATCCGCCGAAAAATCTGCTGGAAAATATTCCGCCTGAAAGCCGCCGGAAAATCCGCCGGTAATGAGCAATTTTCCTATAGTGTTAGAATATTGAGGGTCCTAAAAACCCCATGGTTACTCCACGTATATATAGTCTCACTTAGAGTTTCATGAAGAAAAGGATTATAAACATTCTAATTACAAGTTAGTGCAATTGTAAGCTAAACTCATATAGTGGGCATTTTTTCCACATGACTAAAATTTTTCATAAATTCAATGCCTGGTTCTTATTTGTAGCCTCAATCAACCAATCATGATTTATGCCTAACAATCACACCCTTTTGAATTGGATGTCATTTTAAAAATTCATTTGTTTCCAATAATATTTTAATCAATAGAGGGAGGAACAAGCAACTAGGTACCCTGTGCTAGCAAGTCTTGGAATTTCAAAGGCATAGCTTCTCACCATGTGTTATCTTTGATTGTAGAAGAATAACAATTACGATCTTTGGGTGCAATGGAATGATGCAGGCTTAGAATTTTCTTAGCTCTGAGGAGACTTGCTTTGAAATAAGCTTTCATATGATTTCCTTAATGAGTTAGCTGAAGAAGAAGATGTTGGTGAAATTAAAGATTTAGGAGAAGGGTTGATTGGTTGATTTGTATATGAAGGTGTATTAATAGCAGAAAAAAAAAAAAAAGTTTGGAGATGAATATTAAATTTTAGAAGTTGGGGCAAGAGATGCAATATCAGAAAAATCATAAAATATAATACTTTTTTGAAATAGAGAATTTATATTACATCCTACATATTATTATATATGCTAATGGTGTAACTTATTTATAATGAATGATCATGTACCCTGTGCTAGCAAGTCTTGAAAAAGCATAGCTCACTAACATTGGAGATAACTTATTTTTAAAATGTGATTTAAACAAAGGGTAAACTTCACAAGCAAATATTTTCAATAAGGATTAAAAAAGGGTTTAGTTGTGCAAATATTGATGTGGAGAAATATTTTTGGTTGTTAGTGATGGCATCAAACTTTTAAGATAAATAGCAGTGAGCATCTCATCAATTGGAAATAGTGAGATAAGTGATCTTCCAGCTATAAAGTGCAAACTATCTCAATTAAATGATGTTGTTTCATTCAAAAAATCCCATTTTATTTAAGTGTGTAAGGACAAGTGTATTAATGAATGATATTTCATGTATTCTCTACAAGCATCATAATGAAGAAATTTTATAGAATATTGAAATTGTCTTTCAATCATGTTCTCAAAATATATACTTTTGGAAATGGTGTCACACTATAGAAAATAGCGAGAGTTTTGACGACCTAAAACTGGCGCATAAGGGCAGCAAGAATTTCAGGTGTCTCATGTTGCTGGAAATTACGATAACTTTCAAAAGGCTCCTACAAATTGGCCTAGTTGCCACTAATTTTTTCGATAGTCATTACCATAGAATTTAACTCACATGTTGCCTCTTTTAAGTAGCAAAAGAATTTAGAAACCTGGCAGTTAAAAATTGCCTGTTGGGATCTTTAAATATCTAAACCAAGTTGGAGTTTTACTTCTTATTTCTTTCTTTCTTCTTCCCTGAACTGCTTAGCCCCCCATTTTTTGCCTTCTTATTTGCTCTACTTATCAAACCTCTCTTTTGGCCTAATTAAGTTGATTTTTTCAAATATTTGAAGGTACATCACTTCATCTTTTTCCTACATGCTTTATCTTGAAATCTTAATAATATGTGACACTTTGAGTAGAGACGAGCCAAGTTGTTGAGTCGATATGAAGTCAATTTTGATGAAGCAAAATAAATACCTTGATGGTCTCAAAAGTCCTAGTTGATTGGACTTCAGATCCTAAATTGTTAGCTAGTGGCATCAAATCAAATTGCACAAGCACTATCATTAGTAAATCATAGAACCAAAAGAAGGTTATAAGAAATATCTGGTACATGAAGAGTATTAGGGTAAGAGCTTACTAGATTGAGTGGGTAGAAGAATTGTTCTAGTATTATCATTAGAGAATGATTTACCTCTAAGTGTTACTTGTTGATTTCTCTGATATGTAGTAAGATTTGTCAGCTTGGGAACATTGGAACTAATATGAGCATAGCTCACTAACATTGGAGATAACTTATTTTTAAAATGTGATTTAAACAAAGGGTAAACTTCACAAGCAAATATTTTCAATAAGGATTAAAAAAGGGTTTAGTTGTGCAAATATTGATGTGGAGAAATATTTTTGGTTGTTAGTGATGGCATCAAACTTTTAAGATAAATAGCAGTGAGCATCTCATCAATTGGAAATAGTGAGATAAGTGATCTTCCAGCTATAAAGTGCAAACTATCTCAATTAAATGATGTTGTTTCATTCAAAAAATCCCATTTTATTTAAGTGTGTAAGGACAAGTGTATTAATGAATGATATTTCATGTATTCTCTACAAGCATCATAATGAAGAAATTTTATAGAATATTGAAATTGTCTTTCAATCATGTTCTCAAAATATATACTTTTGGAAATGGTGTCACACTATAGAAAATAGCGAGAGTTTTGACGACCTAAAACTGGCGCATAAGGGCAGCAAGAATTTCAGGTGTCTCATGTTGCTGGAAATTACGATAACTTTCAAAAGGCTCCTACAAATTGGCCTAGTTGCCACTAATTTTTTCGATAGTCATTACCATAGAATTTAACTCACATGTTGCCTCTTTTAAGTAGCAAAAGAATTTAGAAACCTGGCAGTTAAAAATTGCCTGTTGGGATCTTTAAATATCTAAACCAAGTTGGAGTTTTACTTCTTATTTCTTTCTTTCTTCTTCCCTGAACTGCTTAGCCCCCCATTTTTTGCCTTCTTATTTGCTCTACTTATCAAACCTCTCTTTTGGCCTAATTAAGTTGATTTTTTCAAATATTTGAAGGTACATCACTTCATCTTTTTCCTACATGCTTTATCTTGAAATCTTAATAATATGTGACACTTTGAGTAGAGACGAGCCAAGTTGTTGAGTCGATATGAAGTCAATTTTGATGAAGCAAAATAAATACCTTGATGGTCTCAAAAGTCCTAGTTGA
This sequence comes from Dendrobium chrysotoxum, assembly GCA_019925795.1. Taxonomy (NCBI): domain Eukaryota; kingdom Viridiplantae; phylum Streptophyta; class Magnoliopsida; order Asparagales; family Orchidaceae; genus Dendrobium; species Dendrobium chrysotoxum. The sequence goes on along the minus strand of CM034314.1, from coordinate 21,376,439 downwards.
TTGGACTTCAGATCCTAAATTGTTAGCTAGTGGCATCAAATCAAATTGCACAAGCACTATCATTAGTAAATCATAGAACCAAAAGAAGGTTATAAGAAATATCTGGTACATGAAGAGTATTAGGGTAAGAGCTTACTAGATTGAGTGGGTAGAAGAATTGTTCTAGTATTATCATTAGAGAATGATTTACCTCTAAGTGTTACTTGTTGATTTCTCTGATATGTAGTAAGATTTGTCAGCTTGGGAACATTGGAACTAATATGAGCATAGCTCACTAACATTGGAGATAACTTATTTTTAAAATGTGATTTAAACAAAGGGTAAACTTCACAAGCAAATATTTTCAATAAGGATTAAAAAAGGGTTTAGTTGTGCAAATATTGATGTGGAGAAATATTTTTGGTTGTTAGTGATGGCATCAAACTTTTAAGATAAATAGCAGTGAGCATCTCATCAATTGGAAATAGTGAGATAAGTGATCTTCCAGCTATAAAGTGCAAACTATCTCAATTAAATGATGTTGTTTCATTCAAAAAATCCCATTTTATTTAAGTGTGTAAGGACAAGTGTATTAATGAATGATATTTCATGTATTCTCTACAAGCATCATAATGAAGAAATTTTATAGAATATTGAAATTGTCTTTCAATCATGTTCTCAAAATATATACTTTTGGAAATGGTGTCACACTATAGAAAATAGCGAGAGTTTTGACGACCTAAAACTGGCGCATAAGGGCAGCAAGAATTTCAGGTGTCTCATGTTGCTGGAAATTACGATAACTTTCAAAAGGCTCCTACAAATTGGCCTAGTTGCCACTAATTTTTTCGATAGTCATTACCATAGAATTTAACTCACATGTTGCCTCTTTTAAGTAGCAAAAGAATTTAGAAACCTGGCAGTTAAAAATTGCCTGTTGGGATCTTTAAATATCTAAACCAAGTTGGAGTTTTACTTCTTATTTCTTTCTTTCTTCTTCCCTGAACTGCTTAGCCCCCCAGTTTTTGCCTTCTTATTTGCTCTACTTATCAAACCTCTCTTTTGGCCTAATTAAGTTGATTTTTTCAAATATTTGAAGGTACATCACTTCATCTTTTTCCTACATGCTTTATCTTGAAATCTTAATAATATGTGACACTTTGAGTAGAGACGAGCCAAGTTGTTGAGTCGATATGAAGTCAATTTTGATGAAGCAAAATAAATACCTTGATGGTCTCAAAAGTCCTAGTTGATTGGACTTCAGATCCTAAATTGTTAGCTAGTGGCATCAAATCAAATTGCACAAGCACTATCATTAGTAAATCATAGAACCAAAAGAAGGTTATAAGAAATATCTGGTACATGAAGAGTATTAGGGTAAGAGCTTACTAGATTGAGTGGGTAGAAGAATTGTTCTAGTATTATCATTAGAGAATGATTTACCTCTAAGTGTTACTTGTTGATTTCTCTGATATGTAGTAAGATTTGTCAGCTTGGGAACATTGGAACTAATATGAGAAGTAGGTCTCGTGTCCAAATACCAATTAGAAGAAAATTGACTAGAGATAGCAACTATAACTTGAGAAGTGGAAGAAGTGAAATTAGGATCATGCCTGTAGAAAAATTTATTTTCTATATGCCTAAATTTGCAACAAATCTGACATATGATAGGAGTAATTTAAGCCTTGCCTCCTCTAAAACTGAATGTGGGTAGCACATAGATTTGTTGAAACCTTGTGTTGAATGTCATTTGCTTGGCATAGACTAGAAGTATTTTAATTGCTCGTGACTATGTGTTATTGACGAGGTAGTTGGTTGTTAAGATAACTAAAGCATTTGTAGCTCCCTAATAGCCTATCTATGGAAAAATTCTTTTCTTCACTACACAAGATTGAGTAAAGATCAATAAGCTAAGTGGTTGTAAGTTTGTACAAATTACTATTTTAAAAGCTTGATATTGTGAATGTGATTTTTTGAGTGTGTAAAGCATAATATCTATAGATTTTAAAGGGGGAACTATAGTCACAATCCCATCATTTTTGGTTTTGATGAAAGAGAAATAATTTATCTTTATTAAATCCTTCATCAATACATGATGTAATCCGTTCTTCAAATGAATGATTTAAGAATGATTTGTGGGATGTAGTCAATGCTTAATGGTCAACAGAAAATAATAGGTTTTAAGAGTAAGAACATATGGTAAAACTAGTAGATAAATAGTGGAATAAACTACTACAAAAAAATATTGATAAACAAAGGCACAAACATTGAACTGTGATTTTGAAATAAAGGTCCTATTATTGAAAAACAATATATTTACAGGGTTATTTATTCAATTCATCAATATATCGCTAAAAAATATATGCTTAAAAAGTTTTTAGGACTTGTGATCTTCAAGTTAGATGGTTTTTGGTGCAAGTTAAAAAATGAATAACATTTTAATGTTTAACATCATAAACTTTAGAGGAGGAATGTTGGTATCAATCATTAGAGAGATAAAACTTATACAATTGTCAGTGTTTTAAGTAACAAATTCATCTAAAAGATCCATATAAATCATACAAAAGTGATAACAACAAAAAGCTTACAGTAGATATATATGCTGCCATTGGAAACTTGTCTCTAATACCATGAAGAATATCAATCAGCAACAAAATTGTTGCTCAAGTGGAAAGGAAATAGAGGAAGGAAAAATAATAGAGAGTAAGTGGAATGATGCGGAGCATGTTAAAGCTGAAGGATAACTTATCTCCATTTCCCTATTGCTTTACTCATCACCACTGTATCTGTTATAGGCTATCTTTAGAAATAATATGCCATTTTAATACATTTTTGTTACCTATTTTTGCTTTCTACTATCCTAGACACTTTTCTATTTTGGTACAGCAGGTCTCCTTTTTGGTATGTGTATATATATATATATATATATATATATATATATATATATATATATATATATATATATATATATATTAGGTAATGAAGAAAATTATATTTTTTGAGTTTATTGTTTAAGTATCTTCTTGAGATCCTATGTCCAGTTGGTATCAGTGTCTAGAGCTTATGAAGAATGACATACTATAGGAAAAGACTGGCTGCCGATAACGATTGAAGTCCCATGGGAAACTCGATTGAATGCATTACATTGATTAGATTATTCATCTTCTAATTTCATGTGTTTCTTAGTACAAATGAGCAGGGAATTCCATGCCCTCAAATCAGGAGCTCATCCCATGCATCGTGTAGCTACGTCGACAACCATACGGGCTGCAAGAAGGGGTAAGGCCTTGGAACGACTCAGAAGACTCCTATGATAAAGGCATAAGTTACAAAATTTGAAAAGAAGGCAGCAGTTGGTGTAACATCAACTGCCACTATTTAGGAGGAGGCTAAGGAAGAGAAGAAGGATTCGTCAAAGGGAAAAGCTGCATATAAGAAATTGCCAAAGCTTGTTAGAGAGATGTAGGAGGAATTGGCATGGAGGAAGGAGGCTGAAGAAAAAAAAAAGAGAGAGGAAGAGGAAAGGCTGTAGAAGGAGGAAGAAGAGAGAAAGAGCTAGAAGAGCAGGAGAGGCTTGCTGAGGAGGCAAAGAAAAGGAAAAAGGAAAAGCAAAAGGATAAGCTGCCGAAGAAGAAGCAGGAGGGAAAACAGGAGGTTGGTTTTCTTGGGAGAACAATCCACGAGCTCGAGAAGTATGCATTGACATCATTTTTCAAGGGATAGTCTAATAGTAGGACAACATAAATATATGTGGAGATACAAAATTCCATCATGAAGAAATTTCAGGTTGATCCTCAGACTCCGGTGGAGGTTGAAGATTTATCTGAAACATTTGTTGGCGAATTATGTGTTAGACAAGAGGTATTGGAGTTTCAAGATAACTGGGTTTTGATCAACTTCCATCATTTTTCGCATCCATTACTGATAAAAGAGTGATAGAAGCAGAAGCTGAGAAAACAACCTCTCTGCTTGACCAGTTGTACCAATTCGAAAGTATAGAGTCACTACCCTGTAATGTTCCAAAAAAATAGAAATCATCACTACCATCGCCCTCCTTGATGACATGATTAGCCAGCGGGCCCTTCAGTTGAGTACCAATGTAATTCATGTTTAGGCGATTGCTCTCGCAAATGATATCATTGCTTTATTCTTAGGGAGCTACATAATGATGATAGATGTCTTTTCCCTGAGAGTGTTGTTGCTGTCAATGGTGACATTGAGGTGTTAAAGGAGGAGCAGTTGCCAAGTTCAAATGATTATACAAATTTGAAGAATGAAATAATTAATAATTAGCCAAACGCAAATTCTGTACAGAGTGAAATGAAACAGTTAGCTTCTTCTAATGAGTCTTCATAGAAATCTACTGAGAAAGAATTAAGTGATTCATTTCTCTCAATGGATGTCACTTCTTGCAGTAATAAACCAGATAACAAACATTTACCCAAGGAACTAACATCACTCTGACAGGAAGGGTACAAGTAATTTTTATGAGTCAATGGTAAATAAAACTAGTAATTCAAAGGAGTTGGATTTTCCTGCACAGGACCTGCACAGGATGGAGATGCACCATCTATCCTTAAGTTTGTAGATGATCAAGAGCTTTTAGAGGAGGGCAAGATAGAATCCGTGGAGCAATCTTGTAATTCATAATTAATTTATCAGGTTCAACAAATTTTAAATTCACTAATCAGGTCCGACAAATTTTAGAATTAACATAAGTTAAAAGCACCACACCAACATCTATTGTCCTGAAAGAGGAACCGAAATAAAAAGTTAATGCAGCAAGCTCCATATTAAGCAAACAAGGAACTTCAGTCTTTGCTTCAGATCCATTCACTTTCATATATATATGATGTTCAAATACCTATTAGAATTGGCACATTTACATAAATGAGAACAAGAGAATGCAATATATTTTTAGTAATTAAATTTGTGACAGTTGCATCGAATTATGACTAGCCCGAAAAACATGTAAAATTCTTTGCTAGGGTTTGCTCTCTAGCTGCACCTACTCCTTTGTGGTCTTCCCCAGGGGTTGTCGGAGGGATCCTCAACAGTGCTTTTCCCCCTCTCCATTCCTCTAACCCCACCACTAAGCAAGCTATAACCACCTCCAACCCCCTTCCATAGGACTGCATCCTCTCAAGAAACCCTAACCCTTGAGAATTTCCTATCTCCCCTCTACCCACACCAGAAGAAATAATCCCTTTTACTCATGAAGATATTATTGATGCCTCTCAAGAATGGAACCTTACCCTAGTGGGCTACTCCCTTGGCAAAAGGCTGTATTTTCCACTATGAACAAAGTTAGGAAGATCAAAGGCAACCTCAAAATGATTTCCCTCAACGATGGATTCATCTTATTCAAATTTTCATCCTCTGAAGATTTCAACATGGTATGGGGCAAAGGGGCTTGGTTTATTCTAGCTAAGCATTTCATTGTCCAAAAATGGTCCCCCCACTTTAGCCCAAAGCGCGAAGAGTTCTCCATTATTTCTATCTGGCTAAAGATCCATGACCTCCTTCTTTGTTGTTGGACCCCTGTTGGCATATAAAAAATCACCACTAAAATTGGTGCTCTGCTCACTGTGGATGCCCTTACGGCCTCCAAATCCCGTTTAACCTACGCTCATTTTTGTGTGCAGGTGGATTCCTCTGCCACCTACCCAGACTTTGTCCCTATCTTGGTTGAGGGTAAAATTTTTTATCTCAAAATTTAGTATGAATAGAAGCCTACACCTTCCCAAAGCTGCTCATCTCTAAACCATACTACCAGTTATTGCCCTTGTAATCCTCCTTCAAATCCCCAATGCCTTCTTCCGATCCCATTAGGCCGTAGTTCTAGTTACAGGCCTAAGCAGCATTCCAAGAACCAACATGGAATTCTTCCAACCCCAATGCCACTCTTAACACCACCAACAAAACCTATGTTAATATCATCCAACCATAGCCACAAGTTGACCAAAATCCCCATCCCCCAATCCTAACCAACAACCCCTTAATACCCAATCTACAAAAGGCCCTTTCTTCCTCTAAATCATCTCTCCCTCACTTGCCACCCTCAAATAATATTCCTCCCAAAAAATTCAATGTCCTACAAGAAGCCCCCGAACCTGATGATTCCAACACTTAGGTGGATCAGGCTTCCTCTGACCCTCCCACGAAAAATTCCCCTCCTTAGACCCATCCTCTTCTATCTCAAGGCTGCACTTTCTCCCTTCAAACCCACTACCGAAAGACCTAACCAACAGTCTTCTGATTGTTGAGCTCAGGTGCATAAAAATATTAGAGGAGAAGGTTTGAAAAGGGGACCCCACTCATCCCATAAATCCTAATGTCCATCCCCCCGATAGCTGTTTGGAATTTTTGGGGTTTCAATAATCCTGATAAGGTTTTCCGCTGTAGAAAATTGGTTAGTGACCATCATTTGGAAATGGTCTATCTTTTAGAGAATAGACTTCCTCACAACCTAAACGATCCTTACGTTTGTTCTATTCACAAAATTTTTGTCAACGAACAAAGCTACGACAATTTCTGTTTAGCTAGCTTTAGATGGATCTGGATCAAATGGAACCCAAAATAGATTAGCTTTTCTCCTAATTGTTTTCTCTAACCAGATGATCTATGATTTGCTTATGGTCGCTTCCCAACCCCCACTCTTCCTATCTATCAGCTATGCCTCTAATTCCTTTGACGAGCATTCCGTCTTATAGGAAGACCTCAAAACTCTAAACCCTCAAAATACTTTGCCCTGGGTGGTCTTAGGTGACTTCAACTGCTGTCGCTTCACCTCTAAAAAAGTCAGTGGGAACGTGGTATCTGATTCTAGGCTTGTCCCATTCAAATCCTTTATCATTAACACCAACCTGATAGACTTAAATTCCCCAGTTCCTTCTTTACCTTATTTAACTAGCAGGAGGATTATCCTATCCACCTTAAACTTGACCGTGCCTTAATTAACAAGAAGTGGGTTACCACATTCCCCAACTATTACTACAAAGTCCTCAGCACCTCTATTTCTGACCACTCCCCTCTCATCCTCAATGCTAATGAAAATTGGAGATACTCCCACAAATTTATGTCAAAAACTACTTAACCCACTTTTCAGAGTTCTAGGACCTGCTCACCTCTGTTGCAATGCCTTATCATGGGAACCCTGTTGTCAGCTTTTACCAAAAGCTTAGAAGGCTTAAGAAAATTATTAAATCCAGGAATTGGAGATCCTCTAATACCATTGTCCCTATGATCACCAACCTATCCCAACAGTAGCATGTATGTTAGATGCTCATTGACTCTGACCCCCTCAATCCTGACCTATACTCTAAGTTTAAAAGTAGCAATTCCAAACTTATGTATTATACTTCCATTTAGTCTTTTTGGACTATCTAGTGGTCTAAGGCCAAATGGCTAACACATAGGGAAGAAGACTTAATATTTTTATATTCCAGAATTCACTGGAGGAACTCCGATACTAGGAGCGTTATATCAGCTACTTTACTTGGGTCACTGCAACAACATCAAACTAAAAAGTAATAAATCATATCCCACTTCAAGGAAATTCTTAATTCCCTTGCTTCACACATTTAGGACCTCAGCCTTGTTCCCAAGGAGAACACTTTGCCGGATCAGCTGGCAAACTCCCTCCTTCTTCCTATCTATTATGAGGAGGTACGGTCTGGTGTATTTTTGTGTTACTCTGACTCCTCTTCAGGGCTTGATGGCTTTAATTTTGAGTTTTATAAAAAGTATTGGCTCGTTATCAGGCAGGAGGTTTTTGAAGCTATGAATTCTTTCTTTCTCAAAGGCTACCTTCCTAAATGCGAAAAGGCTACAACTCTTGCTCTTATCCCTAAGAAACCTCATGCAAACCAAATTACTGACTTTAGGCCTATTTCCCTTTGTAATGTCTTTTATAAGATCATTACAAAGATCTTAGCAGCCCGTATGAAACCCATTATGCCTTTAATTATTCATAATAGCCAAGTCACCTTCATTTCCCAATGCCTCTCAACTGATAACCCCATTATGGCTAGTGAAATCTTGAATCTCTTTAAAAAGAACGATAAACACATGTTCTTTTGTACCAAGTTTGTTATTAAAAGGCCTTTGATACGATATCATGTGAATTCCTTATCTCCATAATGATATAAAAGGGATTCCCCCATACCTTTGTTAGTTGGATCAAAGCTTGTATTATTAATGTTAATTACTCCCTTTGCTTTAATGGAGCACTTGAAGGTTATTTCTCATCCTCTTCGAGTTTGAGGTAGGATTGCCCCCTCATCCCCTACCTCTTCTGTATCATCATAGATGACCTCTCTCGTCTACTAGATAACCGGGAATAAAGAGATAGCTTTGAGGGATTTAGTATGGACGGCTTTTACCTGTCTCACCTCCTCTATGCTCACAATTTATTATTCTTTGGGAAAGCTAATGCCCCAAATTGTAACCAGCTTATGGGTATCATGAATTATTTTTTATCCAGCACTATCCTCCACAGTAATATACATAAAAGCTCTCTCATCATATCCCCTCATACTCCAAACCCATTAAACATTTCCTTATCTCTGAACATTTCCAGCATTACAATAAAATTCACTTATCTTGGCATCCCTATTTCTTCTGAGAAATATAAATATTATAATTTCTCTCCTCTAATGGAGAAGATCACTAACCTGCTATCTGGCTGGAAAGTTAGGTTACTTTCTTTTACTGGTAGGTTGGAATTCATCAAGTACACAATTTCAAATATAGTGACATATTAGGTCAGGGCTTCTGTTGTTCCTAAGGCCATAACCAAGGCTATTGGGAAACTTTGCGCTAAATTCCTATACTTTTGGGGCTCTTAAGATAAGCATCTTCAGCTCATCTCCTGGGTTAACACTTATAAACATTATCATAATGGCGGATTGGCATTCCCTCCACTCAGGCTCTAAGGGGTTGTTTGGTATCGGATTTATCTCAGGATTTAAGTCGGATTTACGCTAAATCCAGCCAAACGGTTTTACAGCGCGCGTTAAATCCTGGGATTTGGTAAATCCCGGATTTACGGATTTACGGCTTAAATCCAAGATTTAGTAAATCCCACGGTTGGGTGGATTTAACAGGATTTGGCTGAAGAAGCGCGCGAAAGGGAGAAAGTTACCTTCATAGCCAGCGAGCTCCCGTTGTTGCTTCCGATCAAAATGTCGTAACTTCCAATCCGACAGAAAGGGGAAGTCATCGAAGGAGCGAAGTCGAACAGCCACAAAGCAGCCGAAGTAGCGACGCGTGCAATCTCTACACCTACTGCGAAGCAACAACACCGAACAGCAACGACGAAAAGAAAAGATGAAAGGCAAACCCTAGACGCCTCTAAGTTATTATTGATCAACTTAATTAATATAATTTAAACCATTAATAATTAAGTTAATTAATTAAATAATTAATAATATAATTAGTGCATAAATTAATTATCTAATTAAACTTAATTAAATAATTAATGATATAATTAGTAATTAAATATTAATATAATTAGTTTAGTTAATACTTCGTCTGTCATTTTGGTCCATATTAGTTTGTAATTTGCTTTTTATTGAATTTTCGATCATTTTATATAAACTAAAGTTGATTTTATTATGTTTTATGCAATGATCTTGATGTCATAAATATCTCTTTTAAATTTAAATCCCTAACCGCCATAAATCTTGATATATGTTACCAAACAGTTTCTTAGAATTTAACAGGATTTAACATTTAACATACCAAACAGTTTTTAGGATTTAACACATTTCGGATTTACTAAATCCAAATTTGTAGGATTTACTAAATCCCACTAAAATCCCACTTGATGCCAAACAGTCCCTATGGTTTGCTTGTAACTAATCCATTATTAGCAAAATGTATAATAGGCTATCTCGTCTCTATGATTATCTGAAGACTTGCTACATTTCACCCTAGAAACCTCACATAGCCAAATCCACTACCTTTTGGAAGAGCATATGCAACACTTCTCTATTGAATAGAGACAAATTTCAATTTATTATTAAGAAGAACAGTCTAGCTGCTATTCTTTGGGATCATTAGTATTTGGGTGAGCTATTTTTTGAACAATTCTCAGACTACCCTCTATTGAATCACTGTTGGGCCTCTGACATTTTAGCTAACTGGATTTATAATGACTCTTGGTTCACTAATGAAACTTTAAGCCCTCGCATTTCTGAGTTTATATTTTCCACTCCCATCTCTAATGATAAGCCCAATCACCTCATTTGGGAAAATACTGTTGAAGCTTTATTTAAAGACTTTTATAATGATTTTTTTGTGAATGATCCCACATATGATTGGTCTCATCTAGTCTGTAATAAGAAGCATTCCCCTAGATTTTCAATTTTCTCATGGATGGCTTTATGAGGTGGCCTTAAAACTACAGAGGCATTTTCTCGAAGGAATATTGTAGTGCTAGACCCACTTTGCCTCCTCTGTAGTAACAACATGAAACTGTTTCTCACCTTTATTTTGAATGTGAATACTCATATACTGTAATACTCCATCTTCTACCTGACTTCCAGAACTTTCTCTTATGGCCTAACGTTTCTCAAGCTCTTGAATTTATTGGGGGATTGCAGGTGAAAATAGATTTAGGAGCTACTCTTTACTCCTTCTCAATGCCATTGTATACCACATATGGAGATAAAGGAATAACTTAAAATTTAGTTCTATGGCTATGTGTATTGCTACCCTTTCAACCAAGATAGCCAAAACATTGAGAATCATGATTTCTAAATGGAAAAAAGAGGACCTGTTGAAGGAAAAGTTTAATTTATGAATTGACTTTCTATTATGGGATGTTTTTTTGGTTCGAGCCATGGTGTTATTAGCCACCAGTTGGCTTGCAGCTTCTAGTTTCTTGGTGCCTTATTATGACTCTTACCTGCCTTCTCATGATGAATTTGAGCTGCCTTGTTTTTGGTCAAGTAGGTTTTTGCATTTTTGGGCATGGACAATAATGATTGCTTGCCTCAGACCCTCCCCTTGGATCATCTCCGAACAACCAGGGGATTCATCATCGAATTTATCTAATTATTGTTTGCTTCTTCTGAGTTATGGCCGGCTATTCTATCCAGATTTTGTGTCGTTTTCTCCTTACAATCCTTTTTTTGTTCTGCGTGATTTGCTTTTTATTTGTTTTTTAATTTACACATCTGGTTAACACATGTGACCTTTTCTTTGATTTATAGAAAGGGCAAAGCACCAAATTTTCCAAAAAAAAAAAAAAAAAAAATTGGTGAAGCCTGCTTTTGACTTTATTTCATCATCCTTAAGGATTTCTGGAGGCTATTTTATGCGCTTTGGTGAAGTAAGAGCATATATACTGAAATTGTACAGGCAAATGATATTATTGTCTCTCAAGAAATTCTTAAAAATTCAACAAAGGACATTACAACACATAAAAATCTTGCACCAAATCACTTGTCTGTGAGACACTATTTTGTACCTAAAAAGAATGATATATGACACACATGTGTTGATAATAAAGATATTAAAAAAATAACAATTAAATTTCACTTCTCTACGCATCAAATTGAAAAATTGTTAGATAAGCTCATGAGGACTACTTCATTCTTCAAGCTCGGCCTTCACAGTGGCTACCACCAAATTCGATTTCACCCAATAATTGAGTGGAAAATAGTCTTTATGAATCATCAAAATTTGTGGAAGTTCATGTCATTTGGGCTATGTAACACATATTCAACATTTATACAACAAATGAACTAGCTTATGGGCAAGTATCGAAAATGCTAAATCTTTGATCCAAGAGATATGATTATGATATCTACACCTATCACCCTCCTAGTGACGTGTGGAATACGACCATCTCGACTAAGTCGAGCTCTTCTGAAGTTCGGGACACTTGATGCGGAGCATGTTAATGCTAAGGGATAACTTATCTCCATTTCCCTTCGGATTTATTCATCTAAGCTATATCTATAGGCTGCCTTTAGGAATAGTATACCATTTTAATAACTTTTTATTACCTATTTCTTCTTTCCACTATCCTAGCTGCTTTTTGTTTAAGTAGCACAGCGAGTCTCTTTTTTGGTTGTTAAGCCTTTTTTGGCACTTTGATAGTATATATATATAAGGATATTTTTGAAAAGGTAATGAACAATATTATATTGCTTTGAAATTATTATTTTGTTATCTGCTTGAGTTCCTGTGCCCCCTCTTCCAACGATCACCACATCACAGAAATATAACTTTCATTCATTTCATCTAACAAAATCAAAAGATACATAAAACTGCAGTTATAAATAATACATGATATGGCTTACAAATATCTCTTCTCTCTCTCTCTCTCTTTGCTTCTCTTCTCACATGAACCATTCTTTATATCTATATTAAAGAAATACAAAAGAATGCCAAGTAAATAAGTCTAAGGGATGTAGAAAAATGAGAAAGAAAACTATCTGGTTCGTCTCATAGCTTTGCGGAGCTAGTTTGGGGTGCTACGGCGCTCAAGCCTATGTCTGCTGACACTGCGGCGCTCAAACTTGCAAAACCAAACTTGTAATGCTACTGCACCGAATCCAGAGTACTGTGATGCTCTGCTCTCTATTGATCAGTGCTGGGGCGCTCGGGTACACAGCACCAAAGAGTTGTACAGTAATTTTTTTTTTAAGCTGGGGGTAAACCCCCCACACCCCCTAGCAAGCACGACAAACTTGAGATCCGAGACAATAAAACAACCTAATTGATCAACACAATTAGATTCCATACATCACAGAGAATGTTGACATGTTCGTTTGATAGGTAGGGCCATAGTAAGGCAATGAAGCTAAGAGGGGCCATAGTCGACAAGTGACAGAGGTCAAAAGAATCATAGTTGGGTGACGATGGCTGAAGGGATCGTAGCCAGTGGGTGATGGTGGTTATAGGGACCGTAGTCGTAGTCGGTAGGCGAAAAGGATTATTGTCAGTGGGTGGAGAGCAATGGTGGTCGGAGTGGACTGTAGTTGGCGGGCAACGATGGTCGGAGTAGATCATAGTCGATGGGCAACAGTAGTCGGTGTTGACCATAGTTAGAGAGCGACTGTGGTCGGAGTAGACCATAGTCGACAAATGATGGTGATTGGATGGACCGAAGTCGATGGGCGATAGTGGTCAGAAGGACCGAAGTTGGTGGGCGATAGTGGTCAGAGGGACCGAAGTCGGCGTGCGACGTTGGTCGGAGGGACCGTAGTTGGTGGTACAAGCTTCAGAAATCAAGAGAGATCCTTTGTTTTTTATCTATTCCTCCTCGCCCTTTGCAAAGAATGAGGGGACTATTTATTATTTTTTGGGTGTGACATGGCTAGTAACTAGGGGGAAGATTAAGGGCACGTTAGGAGTGTTTAAATAGATGACGAATATCAGCTCCCACTATGGTGGATCATTTATCGAGCATTTGCATGAGTGTCTTATTGATCTCAAAATTTGGCAGTATTGATCTCGTTGGATTCATCTTGTCGAGCCGCTTGATTTGACTATAAGCATGTCACATTTGGATATCATTTGATCATCCAATTAATATTTTGAAGCTTCCAAATAAGTATCGGGCCCTTGATTTGGACTCATTTGAGTTCGGATTGGACCGATTTTGGTGTCGTTGGGTTCGTTTCTTCGAGACATTCAGTTTGACTATAAGTTATCGTAGTTCGGATAGTCACATATTTAATTTTGAAAGTTTCTGATTCATGTTTGCATCGAGATTCATGCCTGATCAAGACAACTTTTTTATGACATATCCTTCTCGTCCTCCTCTTCCTCAGGCAATGGCATCGTCGCCTTCTGAAGATGATGACTGCATTGAGGTGATTAAGAATGTTGAGAAGAACAAACAGGTGCAAGCTACCTCGATAGGTTCGCTGTCGAACGAATAAATAAGCTAGTTTCGTACTCGGAATCGCTGGCTTTTTGCAGGGTGGTGATAGCAAAGTGGTGGCGTGGGTTGTATAGCTGGGATTACTTCCTCATTATAAAGTCTGAGAAGGTGACGGAGAAAATTGAGGGGAGTTTGTACGTTTATGTTTACACCTCTTCATATGGGAGCAACGTAAAAGCTTTGAACTTCAAGCCTAACTATGCCTGAGAAGAAAAAAGTTCTTTTTACTTTTAGCTCTCTCTAGTTTGTAATACGTGCTATTGCTTTGCTGTGTTTCCGTTTCTCGATCTGTTGTTTCAGTCATATGGCACAGACCATATATAATCTTCTTTCACAATAAGATTATTGTAGGGGTTAGAAGACTTGTGACACACATAAGATGTTTGATATTTATGTTATCTCATTGTGCTTAAATACATTCTCCTTGCAAGTCAAATTAATCATGCACTCGCTCAATCATTTAATTTAGGCTTCATTTGGGATAGCCTTTGGCCACTATTTTTTTTATTTCTTCCAAAAAAATTTTGTTCGAGAAAACTATAATAGAAAACTTCTATAGGAAGCAATAAAAAAGCTGTCCCAAACGAAGCCTTAAACTATTATTAGCTTCTTAAGTGTATTTAGTTTGTGCATTTATTTGTCCAAGTATTCATATTTTTGTGCATAATATTAAGGGTTTAGAGTTGCGTAAAATTTCAAAAAAAGTTCGTTAGCTAGTTATTTAGGAGCTTAGGTTTCAAACTTAAAGACATTGAGTTCGAGGTCTTATTTGCATTGCGAGTGAATTTGTGATTGAATTTGCTCGAAGTCGAATACAAAAGGTCTGCTAGTTCTACTGCACACCTAATTCACCTCACTTGTGATGTCTTTAAGCCAACAACAAACTCCTCATGAGAAATTCTATAAATAATTAATTTTTAGTCATTTTTTGATTAACAACAAATTAATTGAAAAATATTTTAAATATAATTAAAGTTGAATTAAAATAGTTTTTCATATATATATATATATATATATATATAATATATATATATATATATATATATATATATATATATACATATATATATATATATATATATGTATATATATATATAATTGAAGAGAAATTTAATGAAATCATATTTTTAATTTAATTAACAATCAACATAGTTTGTGTGTTTTAAGTTAACGTGGAGTTGGACATTTTAACTTGACTTCTGGTTCATCTCACATCGCCTTTTTTTTTATAAAGATGGCCCACTTAAAGCCATCCAACCTATTTAAAGTTTGAGAATAAATAGGTCAAGGGCTTTTTGCCATGAGAAAAACTTTAGAGGAGAATATATATATATATATATATATATATATATATATATATATATTAGGGGAAAGCCCGGCGGTGGGGCCTTATGTGTTAATTAAGAAAAAAGATTACAGAGTCCTTAAAAGGATCCTCCAGCTCGTTACTACTGCTCGAAAGAGCTACAAAAAAGAGCAAAATAAAACCTAAGAGCTGGTGGTTCCATATACTAACAGTTACAAAAAATCCTAATAACATTCTAGGGTTGCAAGGAGACAGCACCCAAAAAAGGAAGAAAAAAAGGATGACATTCAGCACATTCTTCCAATACCAAAAAAGGGTCCGCCAGCACAAAATACCCTGAGAAATCTCCATCCTCCAAATCTGCAAAATAAAAACACTAGAGCACCACAAGGAATTATGATATCGGAGATATAACCAAAATACCAAAAGGTACACATTCAAAACATTGTTACTATATAAATAAGTTAATGAGGTAGAAGCAGTATCTGGCAACCAACCAGTAAAAAAAGAAGCCACTGGATTAGCAGAAAATAGAGTAATGGCAAACCAGGGAGCACAAAAATTACCAACCCAATACACAATACAAATAGTCCAAAGATTAGCATAATCCCTCTTATCAGGCACACAGAACAGAAACCTGGCTAGGAGAGCACAAAGCCACTCACCCAAAGACATCCAACAACAGGTAGCAAGACCAGTAGCAACGACCAGAGAGCCAACCAACCAAAACAACACCAAATTTAAGATAGGAAAGCCCGGGGAAGACAACACCCAGCAATTCAGTCCCATACAGAAAAACTCAGAACCGAATAAATAATCCCAAAAGGCAAACGAAAAACCAAAAACGGACACCCCAAGACCAAGAAAAAGGAAACGGATCCAACCAAACTAGCACAACATAAGCAGCAACATTAAAAGGCAACATAAGGGACGCCCAGTTCATCCAATTTAATCAAACCACGAAGAGTAGCGGGGATGGAAGAGCCCAAGATGTTAGTGAAACTATCAAGAGAACACCCCCAGTTAGTGAGCCAAGAAGCAACAGCAATACCATCCTTATGAATATGGTGAAACAAACAGTTTAACTCCCTCAACAACTGCTTAATATCCCTAATAATATAGAATAAGTTCGGATTATAACAGATATCTTTCTCAGCATACAAAAGTTTAAAATCATAGTACGGGAGCACATTAGTTAGGCAAAGAGAAACGCATAATTGAATACCATAGAGGATAGCCTTGGTGATAGCCGTAAAGAAGTTACCATTATGAACAAGCCCAGCAAAGGCACAAATCAGGCGACCAAAAGAGTCCCTCATAATACCACCGCACCCGCCAATAGTATTGATAAACTTACCATCCACATTCAACTTGTAAAAATTCATAGGAGGTTTGTTCCAAAAAATGATATTAGCGAAGGTGTCAGATGAACCATTACTCAAATAGATTCCAAGAGCATTTCCCACAAACAGAAAGTTCTTGAAATGCTTATAAGACAGCAGTTTAACGGTCACAAGGGAGAGAACCTTGTCATTCACCTTTTGAATAACATTAAGATGATTCATCCGCACATTATTGAAAACAGAATTATTTCTTTCCAACCATAAAAACCAAAGAATGAGCATAGGAATAACATTACGATTATGACCCTTAGAGTTAATAAGCCAGGCCGAAAGAATGGCTTTAAGGGATGAATGAACATTAAAATAATTTAACTTGAATAAGTCATCAAAATAGACCCAAGTTTTTACCGCCACAGGTCCATAAATAAAAACATGATGAATATTCTCTAAATGCCAACAACATTGACATTTAGAAGCTAAACTAAAACCTTTCTTGATAAGCATATCATTAGTAGAAATATATTTGTGAAGAAGACGCCAAATAAAAATAGAAACAGTAGAGGGGATGATCTTATTCCACAAATGATTAAAGATCTTATCAAAGTTACCTCTTGTTCTAAAAGACTGCCAAACCTTGTAAAGGTTGAAACCACCATCCTTAGTGAGATCACACAAAATCAAATCCTTAGAAGTAGAGTTGATAGGTAAATTTAAAATTTTGGGAATAATGCAAATAGGATCCTCATTATAAAGCTTCTCATAATCCCAACCATAGTCATTAAAAAAATACTCGACCTTTGTCAAAGCAGTAGAAGAAGTATTCAATATAGAGTCAATCGATTGTTGAGTAAGCCACCTATCTTGCTAAAAAAAAATATTACCTTCACCCAGACCCTAGGAAATGAAGGGTTCCACTTCCCACTTCACCTTGTAAATTCTTTTCCAAACTCTCGAATCACCAAGCTTAGCAATATAATTAGTAGGATGCTTTTTACCACAGTATTTGGCATTCATGAACATAGCCCACAGACTAAGGTTCTTGAGAAAATTAAACCAACATTTAAGAGAGAAACCCTTAGCCAAATCCTTTAAATTCTTGCAACCAAGACCACCCTCAGAAAGAGCACCACAGCAGTTAACCCAACTAGCCCACAGGATTTTATACGAAGAAGAGGTGCCTTTCCAGAAAAATTTGTTAATAAGCTTGTGTATAATGTCACAAACAACTTGAGTAGGGAGGATAGTTTGAAAAATATAAACCGACAAGGAACACAAAACACTTTTAATAAGGACCAGTCTACCCCCAAAGCTGAGAAAATTGGAATCCCAAGATAAAAGCTTGTTATGAACAGAAGTAATAAGATTATCAAATAAAAATGAAACCCTCCTACCATTAAAGAGAGGGACACCAAGGTATTTAATAGGCAAGTGAGCCTGCGTAAAACCAGTAAGATTCTTAATGGAAAGAATACGAGCATTCGAAACCCTTTTCGAAGTAATAAAACAACTTTTATGCTTACTCAAGGATAAACCACTGCTCAATTCAAATTTGACAAAGAAAGACATCAGTTTACGAATACAATTAGCAGCAGCATTCGTAAAAACAATAAAGTCATCAGCAAAACACAAATGCGAGATGGGAAAGCCCCCCATCATTTTAAAATAAAGAGACAGATAGTTTTCAAAAAGATTAGTAAGCCCCCTAGACAAGAAATCCGTAGCAATAATAAAAAGCGCAGGGGAAATAGGATCACCTTGTCTTAATCCTTGAGAAGAATAGAAAAAACCATTGGAAGAACCATTCAAAATAACAGAAAAATAAACATTATCAATACAATTTTTAATGAGGTTAATAAAAACAGAATTGAAACCAAACAACTCCAAAATGTGGTAAATAAAATTCCAATTAATATTATCATAAGCTTTAGCAATATTCAATTTCAAAATCAAGTTGCCGCCACGCACCTTAACATTAATATCATGGCAGAACTCTTGGGCTAATAAAATGTTATCAGTAATCGCCCTACCTTTAACAAAACCCATTTGGTTAGGAGAAATAATTTTAGGTAAAACAATGGTAAGACGATTCATAAGAACTTTAGAAATCAATTTATTAAAAAAGGTGCACAGACTAATAGGTCTAAAGTCATTCCAAGTAGTAACCGAGTTCTGCTTAGGAATCAGAACAATAGAAGTAGAAGTAAAGAACTTCGGTATAGGAGTCCCATTAAAAAAATCCAAAATACCAGCAAAAATATCCTCACTAATGATGTGCCAAGTTTTTTGAAAAAACATAGTGGTGAAACAATCAGGTCCAGCCACCAAGTCACTGCTCATTTGCATCTGAGTATCTTCAACCTCCTCAAAAGAAGGAGGCAGAGTGAGTAAGACATTATCCTCTTGAGCTATAAGTTTAGGAATAATAGTATGATCTAAATTAATAACAGGATTAAAATCTTTATTGAAACTACTCTGAAAATAATGAATGGCTAAGTTGGCAATCTCCTCAGAGTTATCAGTAAAAGAACCATCATCTCTTTGAATCTTAGAAATAAAGTTTTTAGACCTTTTCTTCTTAACCAAAGCATGAAAATACTTAGTATTGTTGTCACCTTCAGTCAACTGCTTAGCAGCAGCTTTTTGCTTCCAAAAGATCTCTTCTTGAGCTTGAAGAAGAAAAAGATCCTCTTTAGACTTCTTTAAAAGATTAAAATTAGCCTCAGAAGGATCAATTCGACAAACATGCTCATTAGAACTAACATTGTGTTCAGCTTGCAAAATATTAGAAAAAAGATTCTTAAACACATGCTTGTTCCACCAAGTAAGAATAAATTTCAACCTTTTCAACTTATACCAAAGTCTACGCATACCATAAATAGAATTATCTGGATGTAAAGGAGCACACCAATTATTTTGAACAACATCAAAAAAATTGTTATGAAGAAGCCACATGTTTTGAAATTTGAATTGAGAAGAAGCCCTAAAATGTTTAAGTTTAAGACTAATAAGCAAAGGGGAATGATCAGAAAGGGTTCTACTAAGATGCTGCACATTAGTGGATAAGATAGAAGAAAGCCAAACCTCATTAAAAAGGACACGATCCAGCCTTTGCCATAAATGACCCCTATTCCAAGTAAAATTATTACCAACAAATCCAATATCAATCAACTGACATTCCAAAATCATATGATTAAAATCTTCCATAGACCGAGATGATGGCAAAGCCCCCCCTCTTCTCTCAGAGGGATTAGTAATAGCATTAAAATCCCCCTCAACAAGCCAAGGTAAAGTATATGTGTTGTGAAAGTTAATGAGTTGATTCCACAAAACTTTTCTAATATATAAAGAAGAAGCAGCATACACAAAGGAGGCACAACATTGAAAATTAAGAGCCTCAACCTTACAATGTAAAACTTGGGTAAAATCACCAAGAATGTTAATTTTAATCGGGTCTTTCCAAAAAAACTCAAATTTTATTAGCCACATTAGCAACAACATGCTTAAAACCCAAAAACCTAGAAGTACAAAGTAATTTAGTCGAGGAAACAAGCGGCTCAAGAAGCACAAGAACATAAATATTGTGAACACGACATAAATTCTTAATGCGGATACGAGAAGAAGAGCAGCCAATGCCTCTCACATTCCAAACAATTGTATTAAACATAAAAAAATAAAATCAGTGATGAGTAAAAGCACGAGTGGACTTAGCAGGTTGCGAAGAAAGAAGTTTAGGCTTCCTTCCTCTCTTACTTTGCACTTTAATAAAGGTAGAATCCATATCATCCTTAGCAAAATATTTAGCACCATTTAATAAGTCCTCGGTATCCTTAAAAACAACAGAATTTGAAGGAGAAATATTGATATGCTGTATATCATTCAAGGTATTATTTTGAGGATCTGCATCCTCCAAAATCAAATCATCATCATCATAATAATCAATTTCCTTACCTTTACCATTATCAGAAGGACTTACAATTGTCTCAATTTCCCCTTCCTCTAAGAGCTTATCATTTTCTTCAATGGGTGACTAGATAGTAATATTAGGACCAATATCAATTTCCTGCATAACATCATTAGACGGGTGAACAATTAACTGATTATGTTTCGCATTATCAGGTTCCTGCATAACGTCATTAGCCGAAGAAGGGGGTACCAAAGTAACAGGAGACGAAATAGGATTAGGTATGACAGCTTCATTAATAACATCCAAATTAGAAACAGGGGAAGGATTAGCGACAACTAGATTATGCACCTCCAAATTAACATTGTCAGTAACTAACCCGTCATCAGAAGAAATGGCCTTAGAGATAGGCTTCTCTTTACGAAGTTGTGGATGCAGCTTAAAGCATTCGTTAACCCCATGACCATGCATTTTACAATGAGAACAAAATATAGGAAAGTTTTCGAATTCAACATTTTAAAATAGCCATTAAGTTTAGAACCTAACCAAATTTCATGCGGAAATTTTTTTGAAACATCAATTTCGACAAGCACACGAGCAATAGATGGGCGAGAGATAGAAGCAGTGGCTTGATCAGTTTGCAAAGGTTTCCCAAAAATTGACGCAAGGCCAAATAGAATTTGTGAATTAAAAAAATGAAGGCGTGAGTTGGGGAAGGAAAGCCAAACCGGAGCGATGGGGGATTCTTCCCGCACATCGAAATCAGGTGTCCATTTGAGAAGTCATATTTGACAAGCTTGTATATAGTAAGATCTTCGAGCAAAAATGCGACTATAATTAAGATCATTCGACAGTTGAATCGCTATGTACCGAGGATCCAACAAACCCACATGAAACGCACCAGAAAGCTTCAAACTAACAAAAAATTTCCTAATAACATCCAAGTTAGGTCTTTTTAAAACAAATTTACCGACTAACGTAAGAGCAAAAGGGGCCGCCAACTGAGAAATCACTGAATCATCGAGCATAAGAGCAGGACATCCCATAAAGGAAGTATGAACAAAAGAAAGTTTAGGAGCAGTCGAAGATCCAGAGACCACATACTTGAAAGACCGAGACCGGCCATCGGGGAGGGATGAAGAAGAAGGGATAGATGAGTCATCATCTCCCACGGAGAGAAAGCCTAGAAAAGCCTCAAATGAAATCCACAAGAGACGGGAATCCTCCAGCAAACGAAAAAGCGAAAATTAAAACCCAAAACTTATCGCAAGCCATGATCTACAGTGAAGATCGCAAGAGAAACAGTGAAGCGCGCCAAAATCGCCAGAGCTCAACCCAAACTAGCCGTTGCCCAATATGAGTTCTAAGAATATAATGACTTTAGAGGACAATATAATTTCATTTGACATGGTTTTTTTACTGCTTCTTAAAATAATTTTTTATTACAAAAATTAAAACTTTTGTACTAAAAAGGTGATTTAAGAAGCAGTATGAAAGCCTTCCCAAACAAAGCTTAAGTATTAGATAATCTGATTAGTCTTTTTGCCCATAGATTTGTGTCAAAGGAACGATTTGCAGGTCTCCACCAAAGTTTCCTTTGATTTCATCCCACTATATAGTTCACTATCTTTCGACTAACAGCATGCGTTCGGTCACATTAACCTTTCATAAAAGATCTAAGTTGCTCAACTGAGCACCCATAAAGAAGATACTATGTATTAGGAAATATATCTGATTATTAATAATGATCAAATGATTTTTAACTTCTTAATAAATTATATATATACACACATATATGTAAAATTAAAAAAATCTTATATAAAATAAAAATTAAATATATTTACATTCCCTCTGATTCAAATTTTATCATTTTTAATTTTTATATTTTGAAAAAAATAATTATTGGCGGATGTAATTAATTTATAAATATAGAATAAAATAGTTAAACACAGACCTTATCACCAGATTTACTGGCAACAGTTCTTTCCAAATGGGTTGTTGTTGTGATTTAGCTATTTTCTTGGCCGAAATGTATCGACTAGTTTTGGAGGGTTTTTTTAGGGTGAATTAATTTTTTGGCCAAATAATTTTTCAAATTTTTTTCCTTTTTTGTGAATATAATTATTTTTTGTAATTAAAGATTTTTCTATTTAGCATTTTTCAAAATTTAGGAAATTATTATGTACAATTTTTTTATTTTTTTGATGATTCTATTATATTATTAATTATGTCTTATTATTTAATTACGAAAATTTAAATTTTTTTTGAAAACGGCTAAAATCATAATCAATTTAGTTTTATATTAGTTAAATTTATATATGGTGTATAATGGTGGAATTTTGAAACTTTTTTTAGAAAAGTAAAATATTATTTATTTAAGTTTAATATTTTTTTATTTTTAAATATGTTTTATAGTTTAACTACTCATTTGTCAATTTAACAATATAATATGAGATATTATGTAGTTATTTTTGACAATTTTTTTATTAGTTATGCTTAAATGAACTGTATAAATTGAATAGTCATTTATAATTATTTAAATTGAGTGATATGATATATCATATAGTGACTTTTTATTAAATTTGAGCTGATGGACACTATATTATTATTATTATTATTATTATTTTTGAAATATAGTGATATCAACTCTTTTTTTATTAATTTTCTTAAATTATTGGATGACTAGACATAGGAAGCTACTACTACAATTGCATTGCATGTTCAATATTGATGACAATTAATGATTGTTATGTATGAAATTCAAATTATTTTTTACCAACTCATATCATAGTGTGATGGAAAAACCCCTCTCAAACTTTAAAAAAATTCTATAAGATGGTGGTGAGATCTGCAATGCTTTGTGGTGCATAATGTTGATCATTAAAAGAGAAGTATAACATTAAATTAAGTGTTGCATAGATGAGGATGCTCAGGTGGATGAGTGACTTCACTCTTAGAGACAGCATACGAAATGTCCAGTGGAAGTTAAGATTAGAGAGAGTTGTCTTAGATGATTTGGCCGCATAAAATGACGGCCTCGTGATGACCCGATTAGGAAAATAGAAGCATTAGATTTGGCTTATGTTAAGAAAGGTAGAGGTATGCCTAAAAAGGCTTGGTTAGAAAATATTAGAAATGATCTTTCTTTATTATATTTAAATGAGAATTTGACTCTTAACAGGGCACAATGGAGAAAAAGGATTCATGTAACCAACCCCAGATAGTGGGATAAAAGTTTGATGTTGTTCTCATCATGTAATAATCTTATTGTTAACTTGTACCACTAGCTTTGTAATATGGGTATGAGCATGATTATCATCATTCATCATTAGTTTTTAAGTGCTTGTGATATATACCACATAATAGTCTTGATGGGCTTGTATGTGCTTTGAGATTGATGATAACTTTTTCTTGATTTTTTTTTTGCTTACAATTCTTCTTTTTTATAATTTTTGTGGTGTTAACTTGTTTCTATTTTTGTGACAGCAAACCATCCAATAAAGAAATTGGTGAAAGATTTTCCAACCCATTTAAATGTGTGTATAAGATGGTAATGCCTAATAATCCAATGGATAGTATTAGGAGAGGTACTAGTGAGAAGCATTATTTCTTTCTCCTAAATGACACAATGTCGATTTAAGATTAACATAAACTGATGTAGTTAGTAGGAGTATATAAGTGCATATGATGTTTGAGTCACACTGCTAATATCATAGACTTCCACTTGGATAATTGTTCCTAACAACCACACTATCCTTAATGGTTGCTAGAGGAAAATGTTACAAATTATCTGCAAAAATTATTAATGAAGTCTTTTTCGAAAAATTCAAGAGTCCCTTAATTATTATTCACCGTCTTTTTTTTTGGGAATGGGAGTATCTACCCACTGCCATTCCCGTAAAAGAGGTGCTTGGCTGAGTAACTAATCCCTCGTCGGACCTAGCGACAACCAGTCCCACAGGTGCCGGACTACGCACTTATTTTCTCCTCACTTATGGAGTCTCATTCACCATCTTATTCATTGATTGGTTTTGCAATAACTCGCTGCTTACCAGGTATCAATATATCAAATTGATCAATCTTGACAGGAGAATTCAGCCCTTTAATTGTTGGAAAAATGTGGTGTAACTTGTAATCGAAGGTCACAACCACCAATATATGTCATAATAAAATTCTCTCCTACGACCAACTCAGAATAAAAAATAATATCAATTGTCCAACTTCATGACTCACATGCTTACTTGGGCCTAAGGATTTAAAATAGGACCAACTCACAAATAGGTTAATTAGGTAGTAACATATTAGTCCATGTAACTAAATGTCCATAAATGCCCTTATAGGTAACTCATAAATATTTAAATAAGTTCACACTCAAGGGGTGCAGCCAGGGGGAGCATTTGGTCAATGCAATGTTAGTCTAAAGCAAGCATCACATTGAGGGGCAATCACTAGAACTAGTCCATGAGCAAATAGCACTACAGGAAAAATACAAATTTCTGCCGGATGTTTTTGACGAATTTCTGATGAATTTTCGGCGGAGTTTAAAATTTTATGGAAAATAATTATAATAAATATTTATAAATTAAATTATAAGTTTTAGTAATTATTATTAAGTTAAATTAATTAGTTTAATTTGACTAATTAACTAATTTAAGAAGTATTGTTAAATAATTTAAATCCAATAGAAAATTTCAGAATTTTGAATTAAAAAGTCTTATTATTTAATTATCTTTAATAAAATAGTGTTAATATATTATTTAATGATTAAAGAAATGTTTTCAAAAAATAAATTTTTAATAAAACATAATATGTGCTGAATTTCATTTAATTAAAAAAATAATATTTAATGAGTAGTAAAAAAATATTAGCAAAGATTATATTTTAATTAATTATTAATTAAAATATTCAATAAGTTATAATTTAAATATAAAAGAGTAGCTATTTTAACAGCAATTGCTATGTGACCTAATAGATGGGCGCTAGAATTTCAAAGGAATAGAGTTTGAATCCTACGCAGGCGCGAGGAGGGTGGGCAACAATCATGGGCGGTCAGCAGGTGCGAACAGGTGGGTTAGAGCTGGGTTCGAACCTTGCGCTGTCCCAGGCTTGGAGAGTTTGCGGGTAGGTAGCATGTTGCTTGGCAGGTGCGCGAGCAGCGATTTGGTGGGTGGGGTGGGCTGGCCCACTCAGGCAGAATTTGAATATATATATTTTTAATTTTTTTGGTTGTAATTTTTGCCGGAAATATTTGCGGCTTTTTTTGTCAGTGTTTGTTTTTCGACTCATGTTTTACCAACGAAAAGTTTTCCATCGGAAATTCGTCAAAAATATTAATTACCTACGGATTTTAGTCATTTTCTGGCAAAAAGGACGGCGAAAAAATGACATTTTTCCTGTAGTGTAGGCATTCATTTAAGAGGAGCTCAATGCATATAAGCTTGCCTCTTGTGTATCGGATTAGAGATGCACTTATTCCTTGTTTGTTCATCCAAAGGACTCGCCTTGGAATGTCTTCACGCTAAGGGACACTAGCCCTTGGAGAATTCAATCATCTTAGCAATTCTCCTCAGCTTAGGATATCATTTTTTCAGGGATAACCTAATCCATGCTACAAGAAGCGAACATCTACAAAGTCTACAATCGTCGGCTATATACATCCCTAACTTACAACTACATTAATTTGTATAAGAAACTCACTACTTATCTTGAAGGACTTACATTCACAAATTCGACCATAAATGCACTTGTGAAGACTCTCTTTAGGCTCTCACCTCCAAGGGCTCGCCCTAGGTACTCGTCAGGGTCCTCAAGCCAATTTATAGGTAGAGAGCCACTTTAGAGACGAGGAGCCATGTGAGCACCTTTTAGCCTTGCCCACTTGTACGTGTCAATCAGTACCTATCACATCATGTGTTATTTCTCTTTTTTTTTTTCTATGCATATATAGCCTCTCCTCTAGTCCTTTTAATCCTATAAGTAAAAGGCTAAGAAGCATATTTTAGGACATCATATTTTTTACTATTTGAAAATATCACATAGCCTATATTTTCCAAATGCAAGGCCATATGGTTCAAGTAAAATACAAACTAAGAAAAAAAAAAAAAGGATTAAAAATACCTTTAAAATATCCAGTGAAAAAAAATAAAATTTGCAAAATTTAGCCTAACTTTAACAACTTGGCCAATGGCCGGCCGTAACATGTAAGATATTTAAAAAGAATAGTAAAACTAATATTGCTGCCGTTTCAAATGGCAACAATGTGCCTTCGTTGTCAAGATCTGAAGACCGATCTTGTTTCTTAGTTTATTAGTATTTGTATATAGTTCTTTTTCTCGTTATACCCTCAGCTTTACATATGGCAACTCCGCCTATGAGAGAAGACACAGATGACAGAGCTATGAACTATGAACATTTTATGATAAAATAAGCTGTTGAGAGTTCTTAAAATAAATGAACAGTTCTTAAAATAAATGATTTTATGATAAAATAATAGATTCAACATTTTCAGCAAAGAAAAAAATAATTAGTTTTGTTGCAGGCTGAGAGATTCTTGACGTTAGAGTAAAATGGTGATGTACAAAAATTCAGAGCAAACATATAATGATAAATGAACACCAGAATTTTTATGTGGAAAATCCTAAAAAGAGGAAAATCATGGGGCTTGCCCCGTTGAAATGATTCAACTAGTGTTTAAACAAATTGCAAAGGTTTGCCTGTCCCTTAACTCAAGGATAGTGAAAATACAATTTAATGGAGAATTGACCAAACTTCAAATAGATACTTTTGATTTTGATTGAACGATAGATAATAGAAATCTGGTGGCTACAATCGAGAAAATGTTTAGCAGAGGCCCGGAGATGATTGAAGATCCAGTGATAATCAATAGATGGGTGGAAGTCTAACGATGTTTGCAAATCTGTAGGTAGTCAACAGACGGGCGAAGGTCCTATGATGGTCGGTCGTCAGAAAGAGATCCGACAGTGGCTAGGAGCAGGCAGATGACCGGCGACGATTGCTGGTTGAAAAGAGATCCAACAGTGGCCAACGAACAGACGAAAGTCAAGCGACAGTCGGTGGTCCGAAAGAGATTCGACGGCGGCCAACGAGCAGGCAGGCCGAAGTCTGACGAAAATTGGTGGTTGGGAAGAGATCCAGCGGTGGCCAACCAAATGGACGAAAGTCAAGCGACGATCGGTGGTTAGGAAGAGGTCCCATGGTGGCCAACTGACAGAAGTGAAATGGCAATCAGGCCATAAATTAATAATTTAAAAAATATTAGCAATGTTTTTAATAGATATTTATAATTATAAACCAATTAGTAAAGGCACAATTGAATATTTTTGTGAGATTATATTTGCTAAAGTAAAGATATGATAATAAAAAGTATAGAGTTTGACCACTTTATTATTATGTCATCATAATTATACATCGAACGACATATATAATATGCAGTAGCCATTTTATATGTTAAATAACTCCATATTTTTACCATGTGACTAATTAAAGAGAATTTTTTGATCCAATTTTACATGTCCACGGTTACTAGCAAGCCAACTCTATGAGTGGATGACTTAGGAACCTGTGAGTGAATAGAGAGAAGAGAGGGAAAGGAAAACATAATTAGGAAGGCTATGAATCTTATATTTGCATAAATTTAGCAGAATCAGTGAAAGAGTCTTAAAACGTTCTTCATCACCTCTTATTTATAAGATTTTGGTATATAGGAAATGCTACACCAAAAAGGAAAAAAATACAATGCTGCATAGAATACCGTACAATGCAATATACTATCCAAGACATGTACCATCTCTAATTGGTTGAAGGATATCAATATTGAAAGAGCTCTCATGAGTTGTCACTAGGCGAGTATTATAGTGTTGAGTACAAGAACAAATCATACTTTTTTCCTACATCCTACAACATAAATAGATAATTCTTACATTTAAAAAAAAATATTCTGAACAAAATTTATTTAGGGTATTCTAAGTCAAATTTGAATAATATCAATTAATAGCATAGCTACAGCTGAATAGGAGAGGAAATAAAACAAGGACAAATAGACATTAAGTAGAATTTTGAATTTCATTCATCATACCAATTCAAAAGTTACAATAAACTATATTTATAAGCTACAATGTTTGTTATCATTCAATTGTAGAGATTAATATTATGGTTATCTATGGATGGTGAGATTAACCCTGCAGTATAAGTGGTGGTCCCATTATCAAGTAAATGAGAAGCACTGCATATCAATCTTAGGCCTCACTTGGGATAGTTTTTTTTTTACTATTTTAGCTTTTTAGTACAAAAATTTTTAGTTCAAAAAATTTTTGTACTAAAAAGCTGCATTAGAAAGTAGTAAGAAAGCTGTCCCAAATGAAGCCTTAGCCTTGGTATTAGCCAAAAATGATGATAGTTCAAATACATCATTTTTACCTCCTCTCAAGTTGGTAGTCCAAGCTTGGATTGACAACTTGTCCATGAACACATAAAACCAGGTGGTAGAGAGGGGTTTTTTTTTTAAATTTTAGCGAGTTGGTAAGAGGAAGTATCAAGATGCTCATAAACATCATTATTTTTGTTGCAATCTCTAATAAAATTATAGTTAATTTCAACATATTTTATACATGCATAAAAATTTAATTGTTTACTAAATACTATCGAACTAAAAAGGTGTGGAACATGTTTGAAGAGTCTTAAGTTTTGAAGCAACTAATGAAGCCATATAATATCAATAGTGTAGTAACAAGTGCACAACACTAAACTTCAGTGATTCATGAAGTGATATGAGCATTACCTAAGAAAGCACACAACATCGTAGTGCAATTTTGATCTTGAGTAGTTCTGGTACAATCAAAATCAGAATGAACTAGAAGTTGTAATTTTCTTTATGTATATGTAGATAATAGTTAATAGCTTCTATGATGTATCATAGAATGCACTTGAGCTACTAATAGTAGTTAATAAAAGAAGAATGTATGTGGTGGCACAACTTACTAATATGAATAGAAAAATCTAGTCTAATAACAATAATATTGTGCAACGATCCCACAATATGCTAGTAATGAGTTGGACCATCATAATTAAGCTGTGGATTAAGGCTTCCTTTGGGACTGCTTTCTAAAGCAATTTTCAAGTACAAAAAAGTTTAAGTTCAAAAATTTTTTGTACGGAAAAGCTACTTTGAAAAGCTATAAAAAATTATCCTAAACGAAGAGCCTAAGTTTAACATTGTTTGACTTTGAAGAGGTTTGCAGTTAGTCATTATGCCACTCTAAGGAATCTTGTCCTGAGCATAAGATGATTGAGTTAGAATTAGTCCAAAGCTTTTATACCATGGAAATGAGAAGTGTTTCCCAGGATAAATATGTTTGCAGAAACCTCTAATTTTGTTTAAAATTGCTAATGGCAACAATGAAATTTTGGAAAGTAATACATCATCGATGTAGATTAGAATACAAAGAGTGATTGTTGCATCTTTATAAATAAAGAAGGACCAACAAAGCTAGAAGAAAATCTAAGATGCTACAAGACTTAAAAATCACAAGCCACAATCTATGCATTTATTCCAGGCCCAAGACACTCCTTTTAAGAAGATACAAATGATCAAGGTATTGAGGGTCTTTGAACCATGTAGTTGCTCCTTGTATATGGTCTCACTCAGAGTTTCATGAAGAAAATGATTATAGACATCTATTTTCTTGATATTTCAATTATGTGCTCAAGAAACAATAAGGAAAACTCATATAGTTGGCATCTCTACCAAAGAATCAAAAGTTTCAATAAAATAAATGTCTGGTTTATTACTCAACTAACGATGCGTTGTGTCTAGCAACCATTCCATCAAATTTAATTTTGTTTTAAAAATTCATTTATAGTTGATAATATTTTGATCAAGGGAGGGAGGAAAAAGTAACTGGATACCATTTATTTGCAAGGCTTGGAATTCCAAAGATAATTTTCACCATTTTGTTGTCTATGATAATAAAAGAATGAAAAGTAAGATCTTTTAGAGTAATGGAATGGTGCGGGCTTAAAATTTTTCAGGGTACGAAGTGACATATTTTAAACTAAGTTTACACAAAATATCCTTAAAGAGCTTCATGTGAAGAAGAAAAGAGAGTGATGAAATTGAAGATTTAGAAGAGGATTGATTGGCTATATAGTGTATGAAGGTATATTAGTAGCATTAACTAAATTTTGAGATGGCTGATAAATTTGAGAAGTTTGCAACAGTGATGCAATATTAAGTGAATTATGGAATGTGATGCATTTTTGAAATAGGGAAAGTATCACAAATATTAATATATGTATTAACAGTGGACTATAAGAAACTTAGATATATGGCTGATGGAGAAGATGGTATTTAGTTTAGGTGGGAAATTCCATTCATTAAAAACATGTTTACTTACACTAGGGTCAAGGCACTTTTAGCCTTTTTGAAAAGGAGTAATAAAAACACTGTTCATAAACATTGAGGATAACTTAATTTCAGGGTATGGTTTCAACCAAAAATAGTTTTCACAACCAAATATTTTAAGTGGTAATAAGAAAGAGGTTGATTGCAAAAATGATGATGTGTAGAAATAATTTTGGTTGTTGTTGATATCAACAAGTTTATAAGATAAATATTAATAAGTAGCACATCTACCTAGAAATAGAGATTTAACCAAGCTTCAGACAATAAAGTGCAAACCATCTCAATCAGATGATATCACTTTCATTCAAAAATACCACTTTATTTAGGCATGTAAGGACAAGTGACTGACGGATGATACCTTATAAAGAGAGCAAGTTTTTAAGAGTATATGTATACTTCATCACCATTTTTATGATTTTTGATTTTAGATAATTTCTAGGGATAGCCCCTTCCATTTTTATTAAAAGAGATATAAGAATATTAAAAAAAACTTATAAGTGATAAAAAAAATATTAGGCTCTAAAAAGCCTAAAGGCATAAAAACTTAAGAAGAACAACAAAATAATAGAAGCAAATAAACAACAATTCCAACAGGTAGCAAACATTTGCAAAACAACCTAAAAAAATGACTCAAGTAGTTAAGAAAAACTAATAGAGTGAAGGCCTAGAGGCCAACCAGGCACAGGAAATAGCAGAACTTCCTACAAAAATACCAACAATGAATAAGCATAACCCGGTTGCTAAGGCTATGGACCCTCCATTGGAGACAACATCCAAATGAAGGAGAGATATCCACGAATGAACCAGCCAGCAAAAAAAACACACAAAATCCACAAGAAACTCCCTAAGGTTGCCATAAAAAAGCTAAAGCCATCTAGGGAAGCACTGAAGAAGATTGCATCATCATCGCCAGCCATAAAACCGGCAATGAGTTGGCAATGAGTTGTGACTGCATCATCATCCTCAATTCACTAAGGGTTTTTCTTGGCAATGAGTTGTGACCGCTGGTCCCTTTTCTACTATTTTTAAAACCCACATCAATAGTAGAAAAGGGACCAGCGGTCACAACTCATTGCCAAAATGCATAAGGAAAAAAAAAGAATAAAACATATACTAGCCATAGAACTTTTAAAAATTTCCTAGAATTCTTCCAATAATAGATTTTAGCAATAATAACTTTTTTAAGCAAAGTTTAGAAGGTATTAAAATAAGTGAAAGTGCTACCATACCTCTTCCATTCTGTTAACACCTGATAAAATAAATAGAGGCATAAATGAACAAATATAAAAAGTTTTTTGTACCCTTAGTGAATTGAGGAAGCCCTTTAATGTAGTTAAAGACTTGCAAAATGTTACTTCTAAAAGGAAAAATAGAAGCCCCAGGAAATCAAGCCATTAAAACTTTAAATGAAAAATTACATTTAAAGAAAAGATGAGAAATAGTTTCAGGGATGCAGCTATAGAGGAAACAAAGAGGTTGAGCCGAGATGTTTCTTAAATTAAGTTGGTCTACAGTTTTGAGACTCCCAACCAAAGGCATCCAAGTAAATGCAGGAAACCTAATAGAAGCTCTCTTATGGCACAAATACTTAGACCAAATAGCCACCTTCTTATCTTTTTAAAAGTCTTTCAACAAGGAATTAAAAGGATCTCCATGCCACACCAAAGAGGAAAATCAATAGAAGAGCTAGAAATCAAGATAGCTAAAGTGGCCGAATAAAGATAACTTGGAAAATTAAGAAGAAGCCTTAGTATCAAAAGAAAAATGGTTAGAAGGGACACAATTAGCTTTGCCAAAGAGTTACCAGAACACCAAGGATCCCACCACAGGGCAGTACGGCAGCCATTAGCCACTTTAACAGAAATATTTGGTTTAATCAACCCAACAGCCTTAAGCAAGTGCTTCTAATAGGTAGAAAATTTCCTAGAAGTAGGCTTCTAGATGGAGATTTAAACATTCTTGAACCAAACACAAAGAGAAGCATTGGAATAAAGGCATCTCTAGATTAAAAGTAGAAGAGTAAGCCCACCCCCACCCGCCAGGATACAAGTTTTTTCCCATAAAATAAGGTGTAATTTTTTCTTGAGAGTCCACATGGAAAAGAAATCTAATACAAATTTATAATTATACTTACAATAGGATTTGGGTAGAATAGAGCTTCTAATCGGATAGGCAAATAGTGTTCCAAATAATAAATCTAACAAATTATAATCTACTAGCAAACGATAACAACTTAGCCTTCCAACAATCTACATATTAGAAATTTTATGCAGAAGGGGAAGAAAGTCATCCACTCTAAGCTTTCTAGAGGAGACAGGTAACCCCAAATATTTGAAAATACCATCACCCACATACAAGTTGAGAATACTAGCAAAGTCAACATAATTTGTAGTATCCTTAGAAAAATAAATATTACTTTTGTCTTGATTAACTTTAAAACTAGATGTCTTCTCAAAAATAAATAACTAATTAGCCAGTACTTAAGCATTTTCACAATAAGCTTTACCAAATATAAATAAGTCATTCGTATAAAGTAAATGAGAGATAGAAGTATTGGCAAAAAAAATCCTAGCAAAATGAGTTGATCTATTATGATAATCTATCATATTAGAAAAAAGCATTCATAATAATACAAAATAATTAAGAGGATAGAGGACATCCTTGCCTAGGACTAGAAGTGGAATTAAAAAAATCCATTCAAACCACCATTATAACAAATGGAGAAAAAGACCTCATCAATACAAGCCTGAACCTAAGACAAAAACCTTAGGGAAGCCTTTTTGTAACATCCCATGAATAAGGTAACTTCTAGAAATAGTATCAAAGGCTTTGAAAATATCAATTTTAGCACAAAATAACTTAAACTTCGCATGAGAATTAAATTTAGAGAGGATATCAGAGGCAAATATAATATTATGAATAGTAATTCTACCCTGTATGAAGCCATATTGGCTTGGATGAATGATATAGGCCATGATAGTCTTAAGCCTTAATGCTAAGATTTAGTAATAATTTTATAAATAGTGTTACAAGCCAAGACTTCTTATAAAATTCAAATGTACAACCTTAAGGACCAGGAGTAAAAGAGTTAGGACTAAAGAATACCGCTTTCTTAATTTCCTCATTAGAAATAGGGGCAATCAAAGAAGGAATAAAGTGAGAAGGAATGCAAGATCAAGTGGGGAGAGAGGGGAAAGGGTTGGCTGATTGAGAAGTAGTGTTAAATAAACCATTAAACTTTTTAATCAAAGTTGAATAATATCTTTAGGGGAAGAAAATGTTTAATAAACCATTAAAAAGTTTAATATTTTTAATAGCCAAGACTTCAAGTCCTTGGGCTTGGCTTCTACTTATATTGTACCTTTGGAGAGTGAGATTTACCAACCATCGAGATTACAATCTCATCCAACAACTTAGACTTGCAATCAACTTGGACACAAATTCTAGCAAAAGTAGGATGAGACTTTTTAACCCTGAAATGATCAACAACAAGTGGAATACCACTAACACTAGCTATCTTGGACATTCCTTCATGATTCCAACAAGCCAAAGGAAAATCATGAATCTTAATCCACAAAGGGATGGACTTAAACTCTTCACATTTAGGAGTGAAAAGAGGCGACTATTTTTGTAAGATAAATGATTTTCCAAGGAGAAACCATGGACCACCAGACTAAACCATTTCATAGTCCTCAGGTGAGGAAATGCGTTGTAGAACAAAGTCATTATAAAGTGAGACAAGAGACAGAGTACCTTTGAGCAGCCATGCTTTTTTAATGCCAAAAGAAAGGGCCTCATAGTAAGGCCATCTCCTTATAGAATAACCTACGAATGA
Organism: Dendrobium chrysotoxum; assembly: GCA_019925795.1. Taxonomy (NCBI): domain Eukaryota; kingdom Viridiplantae; phylum Streptophyta; class Magnoliopsida; order Asparagales; family Orchidaceae; genus Dendrobium; species Dendrobium chrysotoxum. The sequence goes on along the minus strand of CM034314.1, from coordinate 21,341,752 downwards.
GAGGTCCCATTCTTTAACACCCTCAAAGATTTATTCCAGCTAAAAATTGATAACCGAGTTAGAAGGTGGAACAAAGTTAAGAGGAAAATCAATAGATGAAGTGCTTCAAGAAGATAAAACAGTCTTCTAGTTCATTGCAATATGGCCATTTTAAATCTAGGGTTTTTTGGTGGAGTACTGTTGGCCTATGTGAAGAGGGGGAAAACCTAATCCATTTTCATAACATAGAGCTGGTGAGCGAGTGCCCTCTAGTAAGCCCCCAGGGGAGAAGGTCTTAAACGAGAAGGTTAGGGTTGGACGACTAGAATTTTGGAACTCTCCAGAGCACTCTGGGATATTTTAGGTGCTCATAAAATCTTCCCCTCGAAATTTTCATGTATGAATTATTATAAACAAGAACTCACTAGACCAGGGAGTGATGGGAAGAGTGGCAGTGTGCCAAATCACAAATGGCCTGAAAAGTTTAAATTAGATTGTGAAACTATCTTTCAACATGTATTTAAGTAAGTATAAGTTTGGAACTGGTTTCACGTTACTAAACAAATAGGAATACTAGTGGTCTAAATTTGGCATATTAGGGCCACTAGAAATTTTAGCTGCATATGTTGCCAGAAATTGCCAGAAAACTTTTAGTCGCTCCTATAACTTCCTTGACTTAATTTTTTTGGCATTCTTTGTACTTCTAATAATCACCTCTTTTAAGTAGATGGAATCATCGGGGGGAGGTGTAAAAGTAGAAGGGAAGGGACACTCGGATGGCTAGTGTTTTAGAACTCTCCAGAGTACTCTAGGATATTTTAGGCGCTCATAAAATATTCCCCTCCAATTTTTCATGTATGAATTATTACAAATAAGAACTTACTGGACTAGGGAGTGATAGGAAGAGTGGCAGTGTGCCAAAATCACAAAAGGCCTGAAAAGTTTAAATTAGATCGTGAAGGTGTCTTTCAATATGTATTTAAATAAGTATAAATTTGGAAGTAGTTTCACCCTACTAGACATAATTGGAATTCTAGCAGTCTAAATTTGGCATATCAGGGCCACTGGAAATTCTAGCTGCATACGTTGTCAGAAATTGTCAGAAAACGTTTGGCTTCTCCTATCACTTCCTTGACTTAATTTTTTTAGAATTCTTTGTACTCCTAATAATCACCTCTTTTAAATAGCAGGAATCATCGGTGGCTTGGTTGTTGGAAATAGCTCCCCAAAAATAAAAATATCTAAATAAGTTGGAACCTTGTTTTCCCTTATCTTCTTTCATCTATCTTGAGCTACTTCAGCACTTTTGGCTTCCTCAACCCCTTTCTATCTAGACCTCTATTTCTTCCTATTTTAGTCAATTTCTTAGCAATTCCAAATGCACAACACTTCATCTCTTCCCAATATGTTTTATTTTAAATTTTCAACAATAAATCTCTCTTTCGTCTAAAAAAAATTTATGATTTAATTTTGTTTTTTGTTAGAATGCTGGATCTATAATTGTTCTAAGCTTTTTATTAGATTTTTTTAAATTTACATTTTTTTTGTTTAACTCTATAATTTTTATCAATTTTAGATATAGATTAAATATAATTATTTTTTTAAATTTATTAGGTTTCTATTTTTTTTTTCATTTTTCAATATAAAGTGGTGTTGTGCTTTCATTTTCAAGTGAGAAAAATCTAGCAGTAATACGAGTAATCATCAATAAATAAAACATAATATTTATATCCATTGCTAAAAATGATATAGGAAGGATGTTGACCTCATTTTTGTATGAGGTCATTATGACCCACTTGGGGTTCTTTTTAGTGACCTAATGATGGGGAGATGTCTACCCCTTAGTCATAAAGGTCCTAATAAAGATTCAATTCAATCCCAATCAAATCCAGCTCTACCTTTTAACTCAATCTTTAATCTAGCCTTCAGTCAACATTCAATCAAATTCCAAATCATATCCAATTAATTTCAATCCTTCATTTGATTTCCATTGATATGAATGGTTCAAGGACAATCATTTAACTCTTAAATCCAACCCAAATCCAACATTCCAAATCAAACCTTCAAGGTCAATGATCTAGGTCCTAAAACCCTTTCTCGGTGAACTTTCTATCACCTAGAAACCCAGTCAAGTGGCCTCCGACCCATGATATATCTATTGCATATTGTCCAGACATGTCTCTGAGACCAATCCTCCAAATTTGAGCTCAATCCAATACTCCTAGCCCCTCAAACTGAATCTTTTCCCAAAGGCTCTAAAACCTTCAGTTATTTATAACACATGCTACTAGACTTGCCATCCAGAGCAATTTGACCTTGGGACCCTCTCCAAACCCTCCAATTATAATTATGACTTTTGCTATGATTGGTTTACCAGTAAATTGCACTGTTCCAGACCTAGTTTGACCCAGTGTTGACTAGGGGGTCAAAATGACCAAAATGCCCTTTATTGGGATTTTTGGTCTTTTCCCCAAAGTTCAACATGACCTTCACATATCAATATTCAAAACCTATTCCAATGGATCCTAAATATCATTAGGAATACATTGGACCCAAACTCAAGTCTTGGTTTGACCTAGTTGACCAAGTCAACCAAGGTTGACCAAAAATACCCCTTGAGGTTTCAAATGTCAATTTCAATCCAAATGACCTTACCAATATATAAAACCACCTCCATTGATCTCAAAATACTTATTTAAACCTTTTGACCCAAAGTCAACCCATGGTTTGACCAGGTTGACCAAGTAAACCATGGTTGACCAAATCAACCCTTAACCCACATTAAGGTCAATTTCAATGCTTGAACCCATTTTAAATCAAATCAATCCCTTAAAATCATTCAATTGGACACCCTTGATATGTTCAAAGCTTTTCAAGTCAAGATCCCCCTTGGGTTGACTTGGTCAACCCATTTGGAGGAGTCAAAACCCTCTTCAAACCCCTTTAAGCCTATGGAAAGAGGCCAAATCATGGCCACATCACCAAGCCACCTTGGCAATCCATGGATTAATTCAAAACTTGCTCAAACCTGATAGAAATTGACCCATTTCCTCTCTTAAGAAGCCCTAATCCAACACCCTAAACCAAGCCAAGCATTGGTTCATCCAAATGAGGGAAAAGGCTTGTTGTCCCCTTTCCCATGGACCAAGAGAGGTCACACTCACTACCAACCCTATTCCCTAGCTTTGGGCAGCTTAGGGGACACTTTTCATGCATCCAAACTCCCTCCAAACAAATCATGACCATCCAATCCAAAAGCCAAGGGTTAAGGTGGGAGAAACCTAACCTAAGAGAGATTCTTCATTATTCACTCTCCCTCAACTCTCCAGCAGCCTCCAACCTTCCTATAGCTTTCCCCATCATCTTCATCCATCTCCAAAGCTTTCCCAAGCTTCTTCCCATCATTTTCAAGCCTCAAATCACTATTTTAGTGAGGAGACAGCATTCTAGAGAGAGAAAGATAATTTTCTAACACAAATTTTGATCCAGAAAGATCTAGCTCTTTGTGTCTTCATCAAAGTTGTAGAGGATCACTGTAGCTTTCCAATGAGCCCAAGATATCAAAAATTTGATGATTGGATTGTAAGTTGTGCTCATTTTAATTTTAAATTTTAATTTGAAACTGCTCAAAAATTTCATTGCTTGGGGTCTCCAAACTCTAGGCAATGAAATTTCTTGTTCCCATGAGCCTATGTTTCAAATTTTGTTAAACTTCGACGAGTATTTTGAAAGTTATGAGTATTTCAATTTTCTAGTTCATTTTGAACTAAAACGGCCTTGATTGATCTCGGCCGTCCGATTTTTTATCTTTCTCGATCGGATAGCTAGGGGTTAGTGATGGCGTGGATAAGTGGTTGATAAACAGTACTTCTCATGTCAAAATGCCACACATCGGTGCCATTTTGGCGCCGATCATTGTCAATGATTGGCGCCGCTTATTAATGGACTTAAAAATTCAAAAGAAAGTCATAACTTATAAAATTCATGGTAAATTCATTTTTTCATTAAATTAAGTATTTTTGGGCTCGTTGGAAAGATAATTAATTCTAGTATTTATTAAAATTAAGTTTGAGTTGATTTCATTGCAGTATTGTGACATATTTTAGTTTCTTTAAAATTGGTTTTTTATGATTTTCTCACAATCCAGTGGTCAATTGAGCCCCAAATTTTGGTGGAAGGTATTTGGGTATCTTAGGCATGCACTATAATTTTCTTAGATTCAGATACCCATTGAATTACTGTGATGTAAATTTTTAAGGTAATGGGTCCATTTTGGACCCAAAACTTTGAAAATTCATAACTCCATTTTTCTATAGAATTAGGCTGCATAACTTTTTTGGTGTGATTGCATAATTATAAGGTTTAGACAAACCAAATTTCAAGCCTATTTGAATAGTAGAGACACCTAGAAAAAATAATTAAGAAAAAGTCTAGAAAACTTAGAAAATTTTTAGGGGATTGTACATAGACCCGATAGGGGTGAAACTTAAACATAGGAAAATTAGTGACATGATAAACCTTAGGTTCAAATTTTATTGAATTTGGAGGTCATTAAGTTACAAAATTAATTGCCCAAATTTCAGCCCTTTTGAGGACTCAGAAAATTCAAAAATGTAATAAATACAAATTAACTGAAAAAAATACAAATAATATCTCAAATTGACCAGAACATAGTCCTCTACCTATGAAAAATAAAAGCCCCTTAACTGGACTTCAAAATTTAGTTTAATTTATGTTTAATTAAAATTTAATAGTTAATTAATTTAATTAATTAAAAATAATTAAAAACTCTAAAAATTTCTCAAACACTTGATAATCCCTCGTTAGATCATTCGTGATCTTTGGAAGTGATTTCAAGGTGTTTGGAGGCCATTTGGATTCAAATTATGAAAATGCCTCTAATTAAATAAATTAAATAATTCAAATAATTATCATAACTTCAGAAATTCATAACTAATTCAAATGAACTCCAAATTGAGCAAAATCAAAGGCATACAACTCATCTTAAGGTCTAATATTTACCAAAAATATTAAATTTTTAGAAATCAATCAAATGTGAAAAAGTCAACTTTTTGTCAAACTTGGTTCAAAATCAAGTCAAAACTTCAAACCTTCATAATAAAATCTAAAAAAAAATCCATTTTCAGTGTACTTACAGTCTAACTGATTATATTAAGGTCTAGTATTTTAATAAAATATTAAATTTCCAGAAAATACTTTAAATCAAAAAGTCAATTTTTGACCCTTGAATTAAATGAATAAAATAGTCCAGAAAATAATAAAATTCAACAAATGATCTAAAATTCTAGAAAACATCAATTCAATATTAAAATTAGCAACCAACCAACCTTAATTAAAAATTAATTAACTTTCAAACTCAAGTAAAATTAAATTATTTAATTATACCGGGTACCACTGGGTAACCCAGGCCTATGAGGCTATTAAATTTGCCCCAAGAAAGGTGAAATAAACTTCACGGCCCCGATGAGCAACAAAGGTAGTATCCATTCAACACTTTAAAATATATCTTAAAATTTCAAAACATTAAGACTTAAACTTCAATTAAAATCTCCCTTAAGCCTTTCAACCAATTAGAACATCAAACAACTTCAGCAAATTACCCATCCTAGGATCTACCCCAGCCACACGACCTTCTACACACACTTTAGATGATTTTCTAGGACAAGCAACTCTAGATCTAGGCTAGGCCGGTGTTTACTTTTCGACTGTGTGATTGATGTGATGGGCGACTAGATTACCCTTAGGTTAGGAATGATCTGGATGCTCACTGGATTTTCTACAGGTGGCCACACTCGTGTAGGGTAATAAAGGGGGCTAAATAAATTATAAATATAAATACTACAGGAGCTTTAGCTGCTTAGCCCCTAAATAAAAAGAGCATAGCCAAGTGAGTTTTGTTTTATATTCACATATATATAACTGCTTGGGATGTATTTTAATATTTAAATGCTTAGGATAACCTTGCAGGATCGAGTCTAGATTTTAATTTTCACACAATGTAATTTGATGTCATATTTGAGTTGTAAATTGCCAAGTGACTTGAGAATGGAATATGAATATCCAATTTAGATTCTAAAGAGGAGAAGACATCCCTTAGGAGAGAGTCTTCCTCCATTTGGAAGGCTAAGTTAGGATATCTTTCAAACATCTAATTTAGGATTCAAAGAGGAAGGGACATCCCTTAAGGGAGAGTCCCTATCCATTTGGAGCTCTAAATTAAGATGGCCTTTCAAGTATCTAAAGAGGAAAGATAACACCCCTTTTGAGGGGGAGTTTCTTTCAATTTGGATATCTGGGCCTGACGATCCAAGGAGTTTTAAGAATACGAAGAAGTGAAGAGTGAGAAGAACCATTCTCAAAGTCACTTAAATCTTAGGAGTAGAATCTGGGTTGTTGTCAGTGGTGCTCGGCCACTTTTAATTTATGTAAATCTGGGTTGAAATAAGCAAGGCAATTTGCCTATGGATATTTACTTAATTAATTTGATTATTTAATATATTGTGATTTAATTTAATTGCGTATAGAGTTGCCTGTTTTTCTTAGTTCTTTGGCGCTTGCATATCTTTTTTGTTTTAGCCTAGACTTCGCTAGGCTCTCTAATGACTAAAAATATTTTTACTCATAATTAATATTTAAAATTTTAAGATTTAAATAGCATAGAAACTTAACAACCTAGGGAATAGCCGGAATCGTCTGGGGTCGTATGCATATTACTGCATCTCTCTCCCTCCTTGCTATAAGACACTTCCCTGCCTGCGGGTAGAGTCCAGATAATCCGACCTATGAGGATGAGGTGCTGGTTCTAGGGAAGTCTAGTCTTTTTAAAAAAAAATTATTTTATAAGCCTTTTTTAAAATTTTTTGCATACCTGATTTGGAGATTTTAACCAGCATGCATCGCATTAGAAACTAATTAAATTAAAATTTTAATTGCATTTTAGTCTGAGCATTCCACACAACATAAGTCAAGGGGTCAATTAGGAATCTGCTCTAGATGTCGACCCCAACATCTTAAACCAATCTTAAATAACATCATTGATCACTCTGCATTGAAAGACCGGACTCATGATTTTGAAGCGTTTAGGTGGTTTAGCTGGCTCCCCAATCCAGGCCGGAGTAAGTCCAGATTTTGTACTGCATTAGTTAGGTTCGGACTACTGTGTTCTAATGTCTAAATTTAGATCTAAGATATGGGGCAAATTTTAAATTATAAGACCCCAACATCCAGGAATATAATTTCAAATCTCTAATAAAATGCTCAACTCAAACTAAATCCTCTTTCAATCTAAAATTTAAAGCCCAACACCTAGCTCAGGTTGGGACACTTTTAAATTATTTTCAGAATCCTAAAGTGTCCCCTACTCCTCTTTCTTTGATTCCAAAATAAGTGTTTAATATTGCTCCTATCCCATTTGAAGTTTTAATTTCAGCTCTTTGATATCATTCCTAAAAAATCTCTAAAGAAAATTTCTGCCATTATTTTAATCGAGAGTTTTCGTAGGAGACTCCGGTCTCCTACAATGTGATTAACTATGAGGGCTTGCGTTCGTAGGAGATTTAGAACCCACTTTTAATTTTTTAAAACTAATTTTTAAAACTCAATTAGTCCTCTTTGGAAAAGTTAAATTACTAACGATGGTTATCGTTATGTTCGAACGATTATTAACAAATGATATCTTCTCCCTTCGAGGAGACATATCTTTTGTTAAAATGAATTTGAATATAAAATTAACAATCACACCTCTTGATTATCGTAGATTGATATTTAATTGAACTTTACTTTGACCCTTCGAGGCCATGTGAGGTCCTCTCTTGAATCTGGTTACGATATTCAAGACGGGATTCTTAATTCTAAATTTGAACCCCAACCTCAATTTTTATTTCCACCTCCCAAGGTGGTATAATATTTTTGATGGGATGTTTGATTTTAGAATTAAATTTTAATGTCAATTTTAAATTTCTCGAAAAAAACTAAAATTTTCAAACCCCGCTTTCAACACAAACAAAAAATGGCGACCACGGTGGGACTAAATTTCTCTTTCCATCTTTAATAATGACAAAATTTTGTTTCATCAATAGTCTTAACTACCCTTTTTTTGTTGGTCCCTCTATCCATTTCTCTCTTGGGTGAGTGTGGCCGACATCAAAAAGAAAAAGACATGTTAAATGGAGAGGTGAGTGAGGAAACCTCTGTCTAAGTCGGGCTTTAACATTTTACCGCCAAGTTAATTGGTAAAGTAAAAGAGTTAAGCCAAATCCTTTAAAATCTTCCTATAAATATTGCAAACTTGCATATTCAAATAAATCTAAATTATGCTAAGTTTCACATTCTACGGAAGAGCCTTCAATCTCAAAATCAAGCTTCAAATTTCTTTAGCAAAATCCGGGCTTTGATATTTACCCCCAAGTTAATTGGTGGGTTAAAAGAGTCAAGCCCAATCTTTTTGAATTTTTCATGTCAATTTTGTAAACCTACATGTTCAAGAGTAATCTCACATGTTGAGTTTCAAAATTTGAAGAAGATCCATCCAATTTCAATACAAGTTCAATCTCAATTTCAACTTCAAAATCAAAGCTTTGACATTTCACCCCAAGTTAGTTGGTAGAATGAGAGAGTCAAGCCCAATTCTCTATATTTTCTTATCAATTTTGTGAACCTTCATGTTGGGTGAAAACTCAATATTTTGAGTTTCAAAATTTGAAGAAAATTAATCAATTTCAAGATTCAAATTCTATTTTAAAATCAACTGATTCAAGTCACATTTCCTTAACTCTGGGAAATCAAACATACTCAAATGGCTGGAAAACTTACTTTCTCGTCATGTAGTAGCGCGACTGTAGAAGAACCACCTGTATAGAGTTAAAAGAAAATTATTAAGACTACAAAGATTGTTGAGTTGGAAGCCTTAAAGCAAGTTAAATTTAAGGCCAATAGAGAGTTCATTGCTTCTCTCACATACCCCCTCTTTGGTGGAAGCCGCTTCTACCCTTTTCCTGATACTCATGCAAGGGAGGTTGTGAGAATGGTAGTGTGATCTCCATCGTGCCCTTTTGACTGCTGCACAGAAAAGATCTACTAAACCAGAAATGAGTAATAACCAGCAGTAGACCATAGGCCCCCAATTAAGGGTTATGACCCATCCACCCTACCAGATGATGTTAGGTCACGTTACTATATATGCTCCACTACGTCTATAGAGGAGGAGGTGTAGAAATTGCCTAGGGTGCCACTCTCATAATTGCTAGGTTGCTCGTAATTAGGGAGGGAAATAATGATAGATTTGAGATCTTATCAAATAGTGACCCCATCTGAATTTAACTTCTAAAGGGGTCCTATTGCGATTGATCTTTAGATTGAAATGATGCAGCATCGTCTAGGGATAGTGTAGACCCCATAACAATCTTTTCCTCTTAAGAGATTATAGAAATATAATTCTACACTGATAGGGTCTTGCCACATAGACTTGTAACTTTTAAGGAAAACATACCACCTCTCAAGTATGCCGGGTCCCGATTTTCAAGATAGTTGATTCATCTTTTTTTAGAGAAATTAACCTCTACTTTAAGCCAAAATAGGAGAGAGTTGAAGTTGACTCCATTGGATATTTAAAGGCCCCTCCCTCCCACCACTTCTGTGGATTGATTTGACTTTGGAATTAAAATCTATGACAAACTTAAGTTAGTTTTTGAAATCAAGATCTTCTCCATCTTCTCACAATTTTCTGTCTTAATAGGCGCCTCTTGCACGCTTTACATCTATTCAATGACTTTCCGAGTCAAGCTCATTTTCTTATTAAAAGATTGGGTCTGGTTTTAGAATTATTCTTCTTTGTATGAGAGAATGAATTTTATTCTCTTATACTTGTGATATAATCCTAATTTAAAAAAAGAGCAATCATTTTAAGATTTTTAAAGGAGACGAAGCCTCTTATCAAAAAAAAAATCAAAAGATGCGGAAAGTGCTCCAAAAAATTAAAAGATGCGCAAAGTGCGCAAAAATCAAATAAAAGATGCACAAAGTGCACCAAGAAATCAAAAGATGTGCAAAATGCTTCATACAAAAAAAATAAAGAAAGAGGGTTCCCACATTTTAATTCTTAAATCTCAAAGAGCCCGATCACCCTTAATAGCTTGACTTTGAAAAATCTTGAACCAAGATTTATCATCGTGCTTGGACAGTCTATCAGATACAAAAAGAGTCATCTAGGAACATTGAAAAGATTAAATTCCTCTATCCAACTTAAATATTTTGAAATTGATTTTAATTTAAAAATATACAAGGGAGAACCCCAGTTCAGTTTCTATAAAACTTGATCTGGGTCAACAGAATCTAAACCCTTAGCCCTTTTTGGGTTAGTTGGAGTCACTCTCCTTCTCACTGTAAGTGTGAATTTGTTCCCACTTATCATTCTGACAGGATCCAAATAGTTAAGAGAAAATTTTTAATAAAAAGAATGAATTTTCTACTCATGATAAGGATCCAAATCTTATTTTTGAGAGATATATGTGAATCCTTATATATAGGCGTCATTTTCTTTAAAATTGTTGACCTCATTTTTGTATGAGCTCAGTAGGACCAATCCAGACCTTAGGATCTTTCCAATCCTTAGGATCAATCTTAACCCTAGGATCAATCTGATCTTAGATCAATCCAAACTTTAAGATCAATCCAAATTCAAATCAATCCTGACCCCAGAACAATGCAATTTAAGACAAATCTAGATTCTAGGATTCTCCTAGACTTCAGACTCTAGGATCTATTTTAGACCCTAGGATTCTACCTGATTCTACATCATATGATCCTCTTAGACCTTAGGATTCTTCTAGATCTATCTAGAGCTTAGGATTCTTTTAGATCCTAAGACTATTCTAGATCCCAGGCCCTAGGACTTCCAAACCCTAAGACCTTCCTAGAAATCAAACTTTAGGATCTACTCTAGATCCTAAGATCCTTCTAGATCTTGAATCTTAGGATTCCTAGATCTTAGGATACTTCCAGATCCTAGGATTTTCCTAGGACTTCTAGATTCTAGGATCTTCCCAGACTCCAGTCCCTAGGATCTATTCTAGACCCTAGGATTCCCTTAAGCTGATTTGGACCCTAGGACCTATTCTAAACCCTAGGATTCTTCTAGATCAATCCAAGCTTCAATTCAATCTAGACTTAATTCAAACCATATCATTCAAGTTCAAAATCCAGCTTAAACCCAGATTTCCAGATTCAAATCCAAGGCTAAAGGTCTAAGTCCTGAAAGCCTTTTCCAGTTAATCTTTGAACATTTCAAAACCCTATCAAATGACCTCTGATTCAAGATCTATCAGTTCCACACTGATATGACATGTCTCTAGAGGCAACCCTCCAAATTTGAGCTCATTCTGAGATCTCTAACCCCAGAAACTGAATTGAAATTCAAAGGCTGTAAAACCTTCAAATATTTACAGTCCATGCCACTGGACCTGTCACCCAGTGGATTTTGACCCTGGAGCTTTCTCCAAAGCCTCCAATCACTTCCAGACCTTTGATTATGACCCATTGAGCAATAAACTGCATTTTGTTGGACTCAATTTGACCCCCAGTTGACCAGGGGTCAAAATGACCAAAATACCCCTATGGGGTATAAATGGTCATTTGAACCAAATGAGCTCCAAATCAAATGCAACCACCTCCAGCAAATTTCAAATGTCAAACCAAACCTGTTGAACCCAGAACCAGCCCCTGGGTCAACCTGGTTGACCAAGTCAACCTAGTTGACCTAGAAGGCCCCTTTAGGGTCAAAACAGGTCATTTTGACCAAATGACCTCCTCTGACCTTGGAACCACCTCCATTGGTCTCCAAATGTCATTTCAAATCTGTTGAACCCATTTCCAGACCCTGGACCCACCTGGTTGACCAAGTCAACCAGGGTTGACCTAAAAGGCCCATTAAAGGCCCAAATAGGTCATTTTGACCAAACAACCTCTCCAGACCTTGAGACCACACCCAGCAGACTCAGAATGTCATTCTGAACTGGTTGGACCCATTCCCTGACCCTGGGTCAACCTGGTTGACCAAGTCAACCTAGTTGACCCATTAGGCCCATTAAGGGCCTAAACATGTCATTTGATCTAAATGACCTTTCCAGACTTTGAAACCACTTATACCAGACCCTATTTATCATTTCAAACTTATTGAGCTCAACCCAGGACCCTAGGTCAACCTGGTTGACCAAGTCAACCTAAGTTGACCAGATCAACCCTTAAGCTTTTACACTTTAAATCAAACCTTGATTGCATTCAAAACCCTATCAAACTTTTAGACTTGATTGGACATCATGTCCCAGTCATCAGTTGACTCGGTCAACTAGATCTATATCTGGTCAAACCTAGTCAACTTAAGCTCCCTTCACTATATACTTTTAAACCCAATTTAAGCAAATTTCTCAAATCCTATCAAACCCTTTAATTCATTGCAACCATTTTCAAGCAATATTCAAATACTCCTAAGTATGTTTCAAGTCAATCCATAGTGATTTCGACTTGGTCAAACCATTAGGGGTAGTCAAACCTTACCATAAGATGTCCTCTTCACTTTTGCAATAGCTCTAACCACTTAAACCCTTTGCAAATCATTCAAACAATCCCCATACATTCCCTGAACTCCACCTCAGCAGCTTAGTTGACTAGTTGACCAGTCAACAAAGTCTTCAAAGGCTTGAGGAGGTTTAAATGGTCAAACCCATTCAAACCCATTCCTCCTTCAAGACCAGGCTCTTCCTGATCATTTGATCAACTCCAGAACATTCTTAAGACCATTTTTAATTCATCATAGCCGCCCGTTTGATATTAAAACGATTCTAACAGCTCTAGTGGTCCCCTCCATGTGAGAGTGACCCATGGTTGTTTTCACCTAAGGCAGCACACCCTCTGCTCCCTAACGGTTTGGGACAGATGTCATTCATCCAGGGAGCTCACCTGATCGATCCTAGCCGTCGCTTTTGGCTCCAGTAGCTGAATAGGGGCAATAGGCACGAGAGAGAAAGATACCAAGCTATCTCTCATTCCAGTCCATCTCCAGAGCCTCTGGCTTTTCTTTTGACATCCCCAGAGGTTTCTAAACCTTTGCCTGATCATTTTACGGCGTTTGGTGGTCGCCGGCGACGAGATCAAGGGCAAACCGAAGCTAGCACCGTCCAAGCTATTTCAACTTTCCATAGAAGCTTCATCTGGACTTGAAGTCTTCTATGAATCTAAGCGTGGTCAATCTACAAGCTCAACAATACTTTAATCATCCAAAACCATCAAACCTATCTCGGTAAAACCTTAACCCTAGGTATTTACTAAGATTTCTAAATAGCATTCTAATGATTGTATCAAAAGCTTAGAAAATTCTTCCACACTCTTTATTAAGTCCTATTATATCTCTGTTCAAAGTTTAAGTCCATTTGATCCATTATTTTAAGCAAACGAAACAAAAAATAGGCTCAGGGTTTGCGGTTTACTGAAAGGAGGAAGACGGTTCTGCAGCCGTTGGATCTACTCTTTTAAGATCAACGGCTGCGTCTAAGTCGAATCCTCGGTTCGGTTCAACGCGTCAAAACCGTGGGTTGATCCATTCTTCGTCTGGTTAAATCTAGACCGCTGATCCAAGCCGCGGGATTCAAATCAACCGCTGGATCGTTTGAGTGGGTTTTTCAGCCCGCGGGTTTGATCGCTGCCGTTAGATCTGCGCTATGATGGATCCAACGGCTCAGATATTTGCCGCGCTAGATAAGTGAGGCGGGGCCCATTTGACCGCCGCCACTGGCATGGACCAGCGCGTGAGCGACGCGTGTAAAGCGCCCCGGCCGCTGGCTGACTCGATGAGCTATTTTATTTATTTTGTTAAAAAAAATAATAATAATAATAATTCAAATACAGCCCAGAACTTCAAAATAACACTGGAATTTCATTTCTGGGCCGATTTTGGAGTTCTAGGGCTCATTTTCTTTAGTTTTTAATTTACTTTATTTAAAAAATAATTTTAAAATATTTTGATTAACATTTTATTGATTATTTCAAAAAATACAGAAAATCATATTTTAATTTTAAATAAAACTATATAAATTATTTTGACTTGAACTCTGGCAGAGATGTTATAAGGCTTAAGATGGACTTTCCTTGATTTTTCCAAACTTATTTGATACAAACTTGATTTTTCATTGAATTTTTAAAAGTCTTGATCATTATTTGATTTAGACTTCTAAAAATTCATGTATAATCAATTTCAAATCCATTTCTCATACATTAGAACTCTGTGGAATCAATGAATGATCCCTTCATCATTGTCAAACAAGCTTGAATTTTAACCATGCATAGTTTTGATGGATTTTGGTCATCATTAGTGTAGCAATTTCTATGTTACACTATCTAAATATGCATAGTTCAAATCTTAGTTTGGGTGGGATATTATCTCAGGATATTCCTTATATCCTCTATAAGTCTCAATCCAACTAGATTACCTATCCTTTACATGATTGAATTTTAAAGTTTGTAATCCATCTTATGGCCTACAAGCTTTAATTACTCCTTATGCTTATTCCATAGAGTATTAGGATATTTTTGCATTATTCTTGATTGATGATTGATGTGATTGCATTTAGTGTCCAAGGGTTAGTTGAACATTGATTTAAATCCATAAAACCTAATGACATCATTAAGGACAACAATTAAGGATCTTTGTTTAGAGAATTTAGATTAATTTCAATAATTAGGATTGACCCCCTATTGACTTGAAACTCAAACCATTTCAACTTAGTGACACATACAACCCTAGGAAAATATCCCACTGAATTCTGAGATCATTAAGCCCCTTAATTAACCTAATCAAACTTAAACCTTAATTAAGCCTTTAAAACTTCCAGAAATTCAAATAAATCAAATTTAAATCCAAAAATTACAATTAACCCCTCAAACTGACCAGAATTGAACCCTTAATCAATGAAAAATAAAAGCCCCTTGACTGGACTTTAAAATTAAGTTTAATTTAAGTTTAATTGAAATTCAATATTTAATTAAATTAATTAATTAAAAATAATTAAAAATTCCAGAAAATTTCCAAACACTTGGAAATCACTCCTTAGGTCATTCCTGACCTTTGTAGTTGATTTCAAGGAGTTTGGAGATTATTTGAATTCAAACCACAAAAATGGCTTTAATTAAACAATTTAAATAATTCGATAAATAGTCAAAACTTCAAAAATTCATAACTAATTCAAATGAACTCCAAATTGAGCAAACTCAAAGGCATATGACTCATCTTAAGGTCTAATATTTATAAAAAATGTTAAGTTTCCAGAAATCAATCAAATTTGAAAAAGTCAACTTTTGGTCAAACTTAGTTCAAATTCAAGTCAAAACTTCAAACCTTCATAATAAAATGTAGAAAAATCCAATTTCAGTGTACTTACTGTCTAACTGATCGTATTAAGGTCTAGTATTTTAATAAAATATTAAATTTCCAGAAAACACTTTAAATCAAAAAGTCAAATTTTGAACCTTTAATTAAATCATTAAAATAATCCAAAAAATATCAAAATTCAATAAATCATTAAATATTCCAGAAAACATCAATTTGAACTTAAAACCAGCAACCAACCAATTCTAATTAAAATTAATCAACCTTTAAACCTTAATCAAACTCAAATCATTTAATTATATCGGGTACCACTGGGTAACCCAGGCCTACGAGGCTATTAAATTAGCCCCAAGGAAGGTGAAATAAACTTCACGGCCTCGGTGTGAAACAAAGGTGATATCCAACAAACAATTAAAATCAAATTTTAAAATCAACTTCAAGTCATTAACATTTAAATTCAAATCAAATCCCCCTTAAGCCTTTCAACCAACCAGAACTTTAAACAACTTCAATCAATTGCCTATTTAGGACATATCAAAGCCACACAGCCTATCTCACACACTTTAGATGGTTTGATAGGACAACCAACTCTAGTCTTAGGCTAGGCCGGTGTTTACTTTTCTGCTACTTGCGTGTGCCGGGTTTTCCGTGGTTTTCATTGCATGCTGGTTGCTAGATTTAAGTAATTGATGTTGATGTGATTGTTTATTTATTTACTGCACTCTGAGTTGATTGATTGTACGATTAGATCTACCCCTAGGCTAGGAACGATTTGTACTAATTCAATCTTATGCAGGTGGCCATGCTCATACAGAGCATAAATTAAAGGGGGCAAAATTATAATTATCAAATTGCACAGGTGCTCCAGAAACTGCTAAGACCCCCTTTAAAATTAAAAGAGCATGGCCAAGCGTGGCTGTGATTAAATATTTTAAATTTCAATATATTAACTGCTTGGGATGTCAAATATAAACTGCTGATTATTAGGATAACCTTGCAGGTTGTTGAGTCTAGATTTTTTAATTTCAATTTGATGTAATTTGATTTAAATTGAGTTGTAATGTTTAAAGTACTTTGAGATTGAGACATTTAAAATCCAATTTGGAATCCAAAGAGGAAGGAACATCCCTTAGGGGAGAGTTCCTATCCATTTGGAGATCCAAATTAGGATGAAGTTCAAGTATCCAAAGAGAAAAGATAACACCCCTATTCAGGGGGAGTTTCTTTTCATTTGGATACCCAGACCCGACGATCCAAGGAGTTCTAAGGAGACGAAGAAGTGAAGAACGAGAAGAATCTCAAATCTCAAAGTCACTTGAGTCTTAGGAGTAGAATCCGGGTTGTAGTCAGTGGTACCCGGCCACTTTACTTTACTGCAGACCCTGGGTTGTATTATTAAGGGCACTTGCCTATGGACTTTCAATTTGAGCATTTATTTAATTGATTTAATTATTTAACTAATTTGATTGATGTGTTGATTACGATTAAGGACCCGTATGCTTTTAGTAGTTTATTTGGCGTTCTTGCATGTCGATTTTGATTTAGCCTGGAACCCGATCGGAGGCTCGTGAGGGTACGGTCATAAACTTTTTCTACTTAAACAAAATTAAAATTTTTAAGCTCAGATAGAAACTCTAACGCTCTTAAGAAGTAAGCCCGGACTCGCCGGGAGTTTTTCATGCATTCATATTAACTTTTCTCTACCTTGTTAGGCACCTCCCCGCCTGCGGGTTTTGACAGACCACCTGACCTATTAGGGTGCAGTTCTGTCCAAGGGGATGTTGTGCAATCTCTAGGATAAAACCTATTTTTTTAAGCCTATTTTAAAACTGCTTCATATTGATTTAAGCATTTCATCGAGTCAACTAGCATGCATTGCATTAGATACAAATTAAAAATTGAGTCTAAATCTTTAATTGCATTTCTAGCTTAAGCATTTAACCCAACATACGTTAAGGGGTCAATTAGGATCTGCTCTAGATGTCGACCCTAACTCTTTAAACCAATCTTAATCAATTTCCCTAACCACTCTACATTTAAAGACTTTGACTCATGGTTTTAAAAGCGTTTAGGTGGTTTAGCTGGCTCCCCAATCCAGGCCGGGGTAAGTCCAGATTGCATTGCATTAGCTAGGATTCGGGTCACTGATTTTCAGTACCCAATTTTAGACTTAGGTTCTGAGGCATGTCTTCAAACTTAAGACCTCAATCTTCTGGGAATCTAACTCCCACTTTCTAATAAAATTGATCATTCAAATTAAAATATCTTTCAATCAAATTCAAGCCCAACACTTAGGACAGGTTGAGGTGTTTCTGAAGTAATTCAGAATCTCAAGACACCTCCTACTCTTCTTCCTTTGACTCCAGAAAGAACTGTTCAACATTGAACCATTCCCGGTTGAAAATTCCAGTCCCTACCTTCTTTGATATCAATCTTTGAATTCTTAAATAAAATTCGTATCGCTATTTTAATCGAGAGTATTCGTAGGAAATTTTCTGGTTTCCTACGATATAATTAACTACGAGGGCTTGCGCTCGTAGGAGATTTAGAAACCCAGACCAGATTTTCAAAATCAAGCTTTTTCAAAACTTTTAATTAATTATCTTTGGGAAATTCAAAAGACAACGATCATTATCGTCATTTTCAAATGATCGATAATAGACGATATCCTCTTTCCTTGGAAAGATATATCGTACTATTATCGTGATCTTGATTATGAAATTAATGATCTTTTTACTAGATTATTATAGTTAAACATTGGATTTAATATCATTTTGATCTTTTGAGATCATATGTTATTTCCCCTTGAGTTTGACTACGATAATCAGGATAAATCTAGATTTGTAACCGGAACCTATTAGGGAACGATATGTTCACCTTTCGAGGTGAAACATCATTCATAATAAGTGTTCGATTATAAAATTTAAATTCCAAAAATTAAACATTTCCCAAAGAAAATTAAACCTCTTTTCAAAACAAAATATATTTTTCAATCAAAACAAAAAATGGCGACTCCGCTGGGGAAAATCTCTCTCTCCATCTTTAATAGCGGTACGAATTTTGTTGCATCGGTAGTTTTGACTACCTTTCTTCCGTTGGTCCCTCTCCCATTTCTTCCTTGGGTGAGTTTGGCCAACTTAATTAAGACATGTGAAAAGAGAGACGAGTGTAGGAAACCTCCCTCCAAGCTGGGCTTTGACATTTTGCCTCCAAGTTTATTGGTAGAGCAAAAGAGTCAAGTCAAGCTTGTTAAAATCTTATTGCATACGTTGCAAACTCGCATGCGAATAAATCCCTGCATGCTAAGTTTCATATTTTACAAAAAATTCCTCAATCTCAAAATTTAGATTCAAAATTTCTTTAATTCAACCTAGATTCTGACATTTCACCCTAAGCTAGTCAGTGTGGCGAAAGAGTCAAGTTAAGGTTTCTAGATTTTCCTTTAACTTTTGTTAACCATTATATTGAAAATAAAACTCAATATTTTTGAGTTTCAAAAATCAAGGAAAATCTTTCAAATTAACTTCAATCGTCGTTGCTATGTGTCTTCTATAATATTCTGTTGTAGTTGAACACATGCAATTCAAATTCAAAATTCTCCAGTCAATTTTGGGCTTTGACATTTCACCCCTAAATTGCTTGGTGGGGTGCAAAGAGTCAAGCCTTAGGATCTTCAGGTTAATTTGGCACACCTATATATTTGAACAAAATTCAATATGTTGAGTTCCAAATTTTGAAGAAGATCCGTTCAATTCCAACCTTAAGTGTAAATCCAGTTTCAAATTTGAATTTAATCTCGATTAAAACTCAATTTCAACCTGAACTTCGAATTCAATTTTAATCTTAAGATTCAAATTCAAATTCAACATTAACTCTAAATTCAATTTCCACGTTGAATTCAAATTTGATTTTAATTTCAGATTCAAGTTTAAATTTGATTTCAAGGTCAAATTCGGGACTTTGACATTTTGACCCAAATTAATTGGAGAAACGAAAAGAGTCAAGCCCGATCCCCAGATCTTTCATATCAATTTTATGCACCTACATGATTGAGTGAACCTCAGTCTGTTGAGTCATAAAATTTGAAGAAAGACCCATTTGACTTGAGCCTCAAATTCAAATTTAACTTTGAATCCAAACATAATTTCAACCTGAAATTTGAATTTGATTTCCAATTTAAAGTCGATTCAATTTTGATCGGGATTTTGATATTTCGACCCAAGTCAATTGGTGAAATGAAAAGAGTCGAGCTCGATCCTTGAATCTTTCATATCAATTTTGTGCACCTACATGATTGAATGAAACTCGATCTGTTGAGTCACAAAATTTGAAGAAAGATCCTGCCAACTTCAACCTTAAGTTCAAATTCAAATTCAACTTTGATTCAAAATCCAATCTCAACTTTAAGTTCGAATTTGATCGTCACCTCAAATTTTAATTTCAATTTTGAATTCAAGTTCGAGTTTGAACTTTGACATTTTGCCCCAAGTTAATTGGTGTAGCGAAAGAGTCGGGTTCAACCCTTAAGTCCTTGTCAATTCTACGAACTATCGTTTTGAATATAAACTTAACATGATTGAATTATTAAATTTTGAATAACATTAATCAAATTTAAAATTCAAATTCATATTCAAGATTAACTAATTCAAATCATTGTTCATTAATTTCAGGATTTAAGCACTCAAATGGCTGGGAAACTCATTTTCTCTCTAGATAGAAACTTGATAGTCGAAGGAATCACTTCTGGTAATTTTATCCAGTTTGAAATACAATTCCAAGACTTCAAGTTATCAGTCGATGGAGAAGAAATGATTGATCTGTCTGCTGGAATACGAAGGAATATCCCCTTGGTTGAGATTACTTTAGGGTCAGGAGTTGACTCCCCCATCTCCGAGATGGAGGCTGATGTCACTCCTTTACCCATTGTACCTTCTGCCCAGGTGGATAAGAACCAGAACTCAATAATGATAGAAGAACTACCATCTCAGCCTGAGATCGGGTCAAGTTCTAGTACCCCTGTCGTCAGCAAGGTCAGCAAGAACAAAATGAAGAACTACCTTCGTAGAGTCAGAAAGAAGGTTGTTAAGGCCAGGAAGACTGCTGAGGCGAAAGCCTTAAAGCACGTCAAGTCTGAGGCCAATCAAAAGTTTGTTGCTCCTTCTACGAACCCCTTTCCTGGTGGAAATAGTTTCCACCCTTCTCCTGTTGCTCAAAGGAGGGAGGTTGCAGAGACGAGAGCACAATCTTCAATACATCTTCTTGACTACTACATGGCAAGAATCAATCAAGCCAGAACTGAACAAACTCCAGCACCAGGCCCTAGGCCCCCAGTTGAAGGTTATGATCCGTCCACTCTACTAGATGATGTTAGGTCACGTTTCTATACGTGTCCCACTACATCAACTAGAGAGGAGGAGGTGTAGAAACCACTCGGGGTGCCACTCTCCTAATTACTAGACCACTAGTGATAAGAGAGGGGAAATAATCTAAGATTTTGTCAGATAAGTGATACCGTTAAAATTTAACTTTCAACGGGGTCCTATCGAGATAAATCTTTTTGATTAAAGTGATGCAATGACTTCTAAGGATAGTGCAGACCCATTAGTAGTCTCTCCCTCCAAGGAGATTATAGGAATTTAATTCCGTACTACTGGGGTCTTGCCACCTAGATTTGTAATTTCTTTTTAAGGAAAAGCTTTCAATTTCTCAAGTGTACTGATTTCAAACTTTCAAGATAATTGAATCATCTTTTTAATGAGAATTGACCTCTATTTGAAGTCTTAAGCAGGAGAAAGTTGTAGTTGACTCCAAATGTTTGAATACACCTCCCTCCCACCTCTTTTGTGGGATTGATTCAACTGTTGAGTTAAATCGATATCGAACTTAAGTTGATCTTTGAAATGAAAATCTTCTCAATTTTCTCGCAATTTTCTATCCTAATAGATATCTCTTGCGTGTTTAAAATCTGTTCAATGATTTTCAAAAGTCAAGCCAGTATTCATTTTAAAAGACTGGGTCCTACCTTGAGGATTATTCGTCCTTGCATAAGAGAATGAGTTTTCTTCTCTTATACTTGAGATGTAATCCCGGTATTGAAATAGAGAAGGTGTAGCCTCTTTTTAAATTCAATTGAATTCAAAAGATGCGTAAAATGCGCCAACAATCAAGAAATGCACAAAGTGTACTAAAAATCAAAAAGATGCGCAATGGGCGCCACAAGTTAAGAAATAGTGCAAAATGCACTATAAATAAAAAGATGCGCAGTGTGCGCCACCAGAAAAAGAAAGAATGAAAGAGGCTCCCTCCTGCTAAATTCTTCAATCTCAAAAGACCCAGTCAAATTTAAATTACTTGACTTTGATAAATTTTGAATCCAGAATTTTTACCGTGCATTGATAATCTATCAAGATACAAAAATCTCTCGTGCTAGAGAATTGAAAAGATCAAATTTCTATATTCAACTTAAACCTCTTTGAAATTGATTTTAATTCAAAATACTTAAGGGAGACCCCAGTTTAGTTTCTACGAAACTTGGTCTGGGTCAACAAAACCTAAATCCTCAAACCTTTTCAGGTTAGTTGGGGTCACTCAAACTTTTCACTGTGCTTCTGAACTTGTTCCCACTTGTCATTCCGACAGGGTCCAAGTACCTAGAGGAAGTTTTCTAATAAGAAGAATGAATCTTCTACTCTTGATAAAAATTTAAATTTGGTCCTTGAGAAATGTGTGTTGTTGACCCTGATTTTCTCCCAGGCTTGGTCAAGGGAGTTGACCTGGTCAAATTGACCAAGTCAGGGCCCAAGACCCTCTCCCTTGTGTTCAATGAGTCAAACTGAGTCTGTTGAGCCCAGACCCAGGCCCTGGGTCAACCTGGTTGACCAGGTCAACCCAGGTTGACCCATTAGACCCATATGGGTCTAAATCAAGTCCAAATTAGATTCAAACCCAATCCAGGGCTCTCCAAGCCCTATTCTCTCCTCCACTGGACTCAGTGGGTCAGGCTTGACCCATTGGGCCTAAGTCTTGGTCCTGGGTCAACCTGGTTGACCAGGTCAACCCAGTTGACCCATATAGGCCTTAATGGGTTCAGATCAGATCCCAACCCAGCTAAACCCTCTCTTGGGCTCAAACCCTCACCCCCTAGGCTTAAGTTGACTGGTTTGACCAAGTCAAGTGTTGACTTGGTCAACCCTAGCCTTTAATGGGTCTAAATGACCTATTTAGGTCCATTTAAGACCTATTAAGGCCTCAAAAACTTCCCTAATGCTCTAAGGCTCAAACCACGGCATTAGAGGCCCAATAACCTCCTAATCAAACCCTAGATAGGATCCTAGCCGTTGGTCTTGACCCTAGAGCTTTAAATAGATGGAATTAGGGTTGATTTAGGGGACTTTTACTCTTGCCCGATCTCTAAGCCCCCAAAGCCTGTGAGATTCTGTGTGAGAGCTCCCACGACCCGTCCCCACCTTTTCCAACCCAAATCCGCCACCAAGACCCCGCCGGCGGCAGACTTTCCGGCGAACCGAGGGCTAGAACCTTCCTACGCGAATCCCGTCCGATCCAAGGCGTTTCGAGGCTCGAGATCAACTAGGGGATTACTCGTGGACAGTCTACAAGTTCAACAAGCCCAAGATCGCCCGAATCCACCGTGTGGATTAGGTATAATACCTAACCCTAGTTAGAAACACTTAGGGTTAATTAGCATCGTCATTAGTGCGTTTTAAGCCAAATGAATCATCCCACACGATTTCTGTTCATTCATAGATCACATGTTTAAAATTTCATCGTGTTTGGTTCAGCCGATCTCGAGAACGAGCCAGAATAGTGTATTAGGGTTCGGTCTCGGCTTCTCGTCCAGGGGGAGTTGATCTCCGCTGTTGATTTCGAAATCAATGGCGGAGATCTGGTCATTCCGCGGTTTGGAACGACCGTGGGGATCCCTCCTTGGCATCGGCGCGTCGTCTGACTCCATCACGACCGTCGATTCATCGCGGCGAGAGATCGGACGGCGGGTATGGCCCGCTGACGTGGCTAAGTGGCGGTTCGACCGCGGCAATCATTGCCGCGGTCATTACGGCAATGATTGCCCGCCGCGGCAATCATTGCCCCAGAACCGCGGACCCAATCAGGGCTCGCCGCGTGGCCACCCAGCCGTCGCTGCCGCGGGTTCTCTCCCCAATCATTGCCCGGGACCGCGGAACCAGTCCCGGGCCGACACGTGGCTGACCGCCGCCGCACCGAGCCGCCGCCGCCGCCAAATATTTTTTTTTTTTAAATAATATTTATTTTAAAATATGTTTTATTTGTATTTTAAAAATCAGAAAAATTTAAATAAATTTAAATAATTATTTAGTTATTATTATTTACAATATTTAAATTATTTATGAAAATTATTTTTTATTATTATTATTATTATTATTATTATTATTATTATTATTATTATTTTAATCTTTTTTTTTATTATCATTATTATTATTATTATTATATTATCATTATTATTATTATTATATTATTATTATTATTATTATTATTTTAATTATGTCTTATCATTACTATTTTATTATCATTATTATTATTATTATTATTATTATTTTAATTATTCTTATTATTATTATTATTATATTATTATTATCATTATTATTTTTTTTTAATCATTTTAATTATCCTTTTTTTTTATTACTATTACTATTATTATATTAATTAATTATTATTATTAATATTATTATAATATCAATATTATGATTAATAATAGTATTATTATTTTAATAATATTATTATTATATTAATATTTATATTATTATAATATTAATATTAATTATTATTATTAATATTATTATAATGTCAATATTATGATTAATAATAGTATTATTTTAATAATAATATTATTATATTAATATTTACATTATTATAATATTAATATTTATTATTATTATTAATACTATTATAATATCAATATTATGATTAATAATAATATTATTATTTTTAATAATATCATTACTATGTCAATATTTATATTATTATAATATTAAGGTTTATTATGATTATTAATATTAATATTATGATTAATAATAGTATTATTATTTTAATAATATTATTATTATATTAATATTTATATTATCATAATATTAATATTTATTATCATCATTGGTATTGTTATAATATCAATATCATGATTGGTAATAATATTATTATTTCAATAATATTATTATATTAATATTTATATTATTATAATATTAATATTGATTATCATTATTAATATTATTTTAATATCAATATCATTAATAATAATAATATTACTATCATTACTACATTAAATATTCATGTTATTATAATGTTAATAGTTCATTATTATTATTAACATTATTTTAACATTATTAAATTAATAATATTATTATTTTAATAATATTGTTATATTGTTAATACTTTGAAACTATCTTGACTATTATTACATTATTTATTTTTATGCTTTAAAGTTATTTTATTGTTATTTAAATTTATTTTAAAATTCAGATATTATATTTGATTTATTTTTAAAATAATTAATTATTTTCAAATATTGATCATTTTAAATTATTTCAAAATTACCTTTAAATCTATTTAAACTTCAAAAATTCATAACTTTCTCGTTTTAAATCGGATTTTTGCGTGCAATACCTCGTTCTTTTCAGAAAAATATGAATTTTAATTTAAAATTATTTCCTATATGTGATTCTGTCATTTCTAGATGTTTTCTGTATTTCTATGTTTTTTTTTTTTTTTAATTATTTAAATATTATTTAATTAATATAATTGATTATTTTAAAATAAAAAAAAAATTATTTTTAAAACCCCCTTGGTGGCTGGTAGACCTCCCATACTTATGAACTGAAGTATTTTCAGTTATCTTATTTTCAAATTTACATTATTATTATTTATAATATTTATGTATTTTAAAAATGAGTTTAAAATTACATATTATTTAAATCCCCCAATTTTGGGAGGTCCACCCCTTATGAAATCTTAAACCTAGGCTATGTATATGAAGAGCAATTCGTGTGGGAGAAGGATTAGTGAATGATTGTGTCCCAATCATTCACTAATCACTTCATTAGGCTTCTTTACTTAGTGTTTTCGTAGTCCTTGCATGTGTAGGTTGCACAAGCACTTAGCCTAGGCTCTCCTAGATCTAAGGACATGGCTTGGTGTGTTTATATTTGCTGCATTTACCCTCTGTATTATGCCTAAGGGTTAGTTACTTCATTTCACTCCTGTATAACGTAGTGACACCCTAAGGATAACAATTAAGGACCCGTCTAGCAAACTTAGAAAAATTCCAGGAATTAGGGTAGAACCCTGAATAGCTTGAAATTTGAAACACTTAAACATAGTGACATCTGGGACCCTCTAGAATTTTCTAGGAATTTTCTGGACTCTTTAAAACACTTAATTAGCAAACCCTAATCTACCCGTTAATTAAGCCTTAGAAAATTCAGTAAAATCTAATAAATCCATTTTAAATTAGAAAAATACCCATAATACCTCAAACTCTCCAGAATTCAGTCCCCAACCTTAGATAATTAGGGCCCCTTAATTGGACCTTAATCTGGACTTTAATTCAACCTTAATCAAAAATCACCTTTTTGCCTTAATTAAATCATTAAAAATTATTAAAAATCCCAAATTTTCCCCAAACACTTGGGAACACCTTCTTAGGTCATTTCTGACCTTTGGGGGTGATTCCAATCAGTTTGGAGCTGATTTGGGCCAAAACCCCCAAAATACCCCTAATTAGGCAATTTCGATAATTCCTTTAATTGCCCTAACTTCTAAAAATCATAACTAATTACAGAAAATTCCAAAATGGGCAAACTAAAAGGCATTTAACTCATATTAAGGTCTAGTATTTGTTAAAAATATTAGGTGTCCAGAAATCAACTTAAATCAAAAAGTCAACAATCCGGTCAAACCTAGTTCAAAAACAAGACCAAAACTTCAGAAATTCATAACTTTGGATAGAAGAATCCAAATCGGGCATGCTAACTGTCTAACTGATCAGGTTAAGGCCTAGTATTTTATAAAAATATTAGCTGGTCATAAATACCCTTTAATCAAAAAGTCAACTTTGGACCCCCTTTTACTTAGTGTATAGGTGGACCCCGAACCCCCCTAAAACTCACTAATGCAATTTAAACTTTAAATATTATTACCCTAAGAACTAAAATTGATCCACACACTAAATTAACTAAGATAGATCTCAATTCACTAATATTTGGACTTTAAATAAAATTCACTTTTCAGACCTACAACCAACCTGGACAGTAGGCAACTGTAACTAACTACCCAGCTTTAGGATCTACCTCAGCTACACAGCTTTTCACACACATCTAGATGGTTTGTTAGGGCACCACTTCTAGATCTAGGCTAGGCCGGTGTTTACTTTTCTGTTGTGTGCCGAGATTTTTGAGATTTCATTGCATGTTGTGATTGAACTATTGGTATGTTTGTTTACTTTTACTGCACTCTGGGAATTGATGTGATTGCACGATAGACTACCCATAGGTTAGGATCGATTTTGATACTAATGATGTTTTCTGCAGGTGGCCATGCTCATGCAGCGCTAAATATAAGGGGGGCAATAATCATGATTTAAAAATTAATGCTGTTTTATGCAGGTGCTTCAGAAATCGCTCAGCCCCCCTAAATAAATGAGGGCTAATTGAAAATCATTATAAATTGCTACAGGTGCTCCAGAGCTTGCTTAGCCCTCAAATATTTAAGAGCATGGCCAAGTGTGGCTGTGATGAGTATTTTCATTTCTATATAAATTGCTTGAGATAACATAAAATTGCCTGGGTTGATTTTTATTAGGATAACCTTGCAGGAGAGTCTAGATTTACTGCTTTCATTTAATGTAAATGGTTTGTAACTTGGTATCGAGTTGTGAAAGTTTATTTTGAGTGGGGATACAAGAATCCAAAGGTTGGATGCCCAAAGAGAAAAGGACACCCAATATGAGGATAGTCCTTTTCTGTTTGGGAATCCAAATTTGGGTTATTCTACTACCCGAGGAGTCCAAGGAAGCCGAGGTCCAAGGAGTCCGAGGAAGCTCAAATCCAAGGAGTCTAAGAAAGAGAAGATCAAGAAGATGAAGACCAAGAGTATCCCACTCAGAATAACTTGCGTCAATCTTAGGATTAGAAATCCGGGTTGTTGGCAGTGGTGCCCGGCCACTTTAATTTTCTGCAGACCCTGGGTTGTAATTAAGGGCAGTTGGCCTATGGACATTTATTAATTTGTTTGGATAATTTTGATGTGTTTTATGATTGTGTGCCTCTAGGATTGTTTGCTTTTCTTAGTTTCTTGGCGTTTTGCATGTCGCTTTTGTTTTAGCCTGGATTTCGTTAGGCTCTTTAAGGACTAAAACTTTTTCTACTCCCAACTAACATTCAAATTTTAAGATTTAAATAATTTAGAAACTTAACGACCTAGGGAATTGCCGGAATCGTCCGGGGTAGCATGCATATCGTTGCATTTCTCTCTTTCCTTCTATAAGACACTTCCCCGCCCGTGGGTAGAGTCCGGATAATCTGACCTATGAGGATGAGGTGCCGGACCTGGGGAAGCCCAGTCTAATTCCAAAAATTATTTTTATAAGCCTTTTTAAAGTTCTATGCATACCTGATTCGGATACTCTAACTAGCATGCATTGCATTAGAAACTAACTAAATTAAAATTTTAATTGCATTAGTCTTAGGAGCATACACCCTACATAAGTCCAGGGCCAACTAGGAAATCCTCTAGATGTCGGCCCTATCTCCGAGAACTATAACCCACCTACCCATCCTTCATAAATGACTGGACAGCATGGTTTTAAAGCGATTAGGTGGTTAGCTGGCTCCCCCTTCCAGGCCGGGGTAAGTCCAGGTTTTACATTGCATTAGTTAGGACACGGGTGTTAGTGTTGCGTAGAACACTAAACCCACCATAGATTCAGGATTCAAGGCTACTATTGTTCCGTAGTACGCCTCATCAGTAGGTAGGTCTTCTGTCTTCCAGAGACCCTAAACCCTACATATCCGCGTCACACGGATGACGCCACCTCCATCCTTCCCTCCTGCATGTTTCGAGTGCATGATTTATTTATTTTTCTCCAGTTTCTTCTCACTACCTTAGTCCCTCCGGATGCTGATGTGAGCCGTGCATGTTGACTAAGCCTAATTGAACCTCTCTTTCCCTTTGAGTAGGACTTCCTAGTCTTCGCCCTATGTGCCAATCCCAATTTAGAAAGTATAATATAGAATCCTTAATCGAGAGTATTCTCAGGCTCCGGCTTGAGATGTAATTAACCACGGGGGCTTGCGCCCGTGGGAAACCGAATCCCACTCTCAAATAAACCCCATTCGAGCTAATGTATCGGGTGGGGGAAACCCGTTGTGATTAGACCATACATATTGTTATCCATCGGGGTGTGCTGGTGAGAGCCGCTATCCTCAATGGTTAATCATATGTGTGATCGAATCTGCCCTTCCATTGGCCCCGGATACTGTCTCCCCTCGCGGGGCGATGGTGTCTGTAGTCCTTTCGGAGGTCCACAGGTTTCTGGCGACCACGGTGGGACAGGTTTCTCTCTCCATCTTTGGATTCTATATTATTCTCTCTTGTTTGTACTCCGGGATTGGTACTCCTTAGATTAGGTTCGTCCCACTCTTAGTTAGGGTCCTTCCTTAGTTAGGATCGTCCTTCTTTTTCTTAGTTAGGGTTTCCCCCCCCTAGCTAGGTTTCTTTCTTTCTGTTCTTCTTAGTTAGGGTTTCCCCCTAGCTAAGCTTCCTTTCCTTCTGACCTTCTAGGTCATTCCGTTCCCTATCTATCATTCATCTTCTCGTTATTTCTTACTAATCATTTTAAGTTTCTTTTCTTCTTTTTGGCAGACAGTGCCATGGCTTCCTTCGTGCCTTCCGTTACTTTCAGTTTTGGTTCTGACGCGCGGGTGACACTTCTTGAGTCCTTGCTAGCCAGTCCTCCCGCTGGAGGAATCACTTTTGGTTTCTTCACTGACTCGGCCTTCGTCACTCTTGGCGGGCCGACCCCTGCTGAGGCTGCTGCCTACTCTCCTCCCCAGAGGAGAGCTCGCGCAGCCATGCGACCTTTTGGACGTCCAGTTGCTCGGCGGACAGCCCGGGCACCTGCTCGTCCTACTCCTGTTCGTGTGCAGCCGGCACACCCTGTGGTTAGGCAGCCAGTGCCTAGACCACTCCCTGTTCAGCCCACTCGTCCAGCGGTTAGGCGACCAGTGCCTATCGCACCTGTTGTTCAGGCTGCCCCGGCCCCTCAGCGCCGGCAGGCGGTAGTTACCCCTGTTGTTACTCCGGCAGAGGTAGCTCGTGTTCGGGTTCCCCCTCCTTCTTCCTCCAGGAAGAGGGGTGCCCAGACCGAGGCTCCTTCGCCTTCCTCCCGTCGGGTTTCAGCTTTCGCTCGACTGTCTCACCCAGAGACCCTCGTGCAGACCCCGACACTTCCCGTACTTCCTGTTCCCCCTGCCACTCAGGTGGTGGGTTCAGATGTTGCTTCGTCTTCCGCCTCCGGCCTTGGGAGAAGGGCCCGGAGGAATAGAAACCGTAGACTTCGGTTGGCTGCATCCGAGGCAGACAGACAGCGGATGGCAGATTCATTGGCTCACCAGGAGCCAGTTCAGAGGAGAGTGGTCCCTAGGCAGCGGGCACCACGACCAGTTGCAGTTTCCCCTACCCCGGACGTTACAGTTGCCCCTGAGATAGCAGCGGTTCAGGGAGGACGCTTTTCCCCACTGACATACAGTGGTGATGAGGAGGACGTTGCTCGCATTGCGGCGGCCCCTCCTGTCGCTACTACTTTACCACGCGCTAGGGTCCCCAGGGATGATGCTGCTCGAACCCTCTCTCAGAGGATTCGGAGTATTATCCGCTTAGCGCGGGGTCGAGGCCCTGTCAGTCGAGAGAGGTTACTCCACCAGATTTCTCAGGCGTCCGTTCAGTTGCAGAGACAGACTGCTAGACAGAGGTACAGGTGGCAGAGAGGACAGCCACCCAGGCAGCCTGTTAGTTCAGTTCCGTTGGTGAGACCACAGACAGTTACTCCGGTTGTTGGACGACGCCCACGTCGTCATGGACAGAGGCAGCAGTTGGAGCCTCCCAGACCCCAGCTCCCTTCAGTTGTAGTAGCCCTGCAGCAGTCAGTTGCCCCTACTGGGTCCCGTCGCAGCAGATGGGTGTGGAGACGACGACAGGCAGAGTCCCCTGTCGATACAGTACAGCCAGTTCAGGCAGTTGAGCAGTTAGAGGCAGTTGTTCCTTCCGGATCAGAGGCAGTTCCGATGGTCTGTGATGCAGCAACGGACGATGATGTTGCAGTTTCTCCTAGTGGTTCACCGGTTCGGGCAGAGCCAGCCCTTAGCCCTTACGAGACTTCTTCCCCTTTGAGTCCGTATGCAGAGGACTTCCATCAGACCCTCTACGAGGATGAGGCACTTGAGGATGACTTACTCGAGGAGGAGTCAGATGGAGACATACCGGTACACAGAGTGTGTGTGGTTACTAGACGTGGCCACTCAGACGAGCAGATAGAGGCAGATGATGATGATGAGCAGGGAGAAGCTGAGGTAGGAGGATCTCCCCGGTCAGTTGAGACAGATGCCACAGTACTACAGTTACAGACTCAGATGGCAGAGATGGCCAGGGCCATGGCAGCGATGACAGCTCAGTTGACAGCTTTGGGGGCGATGCCCCAGATGACGGGCGTAGGCACTCCTGCTACGTCCAGGGACGAGCCAGCAGCACCACCTGTAGTAGCACCAGGTCCTGTGGGAGTAGACAGGGCCCAGAGAGCAGTTCCAGTGGCACCGACAGCAGTTGCTTTTACTACCCCAGTCCAGAGTCAGTCAGTTCAGTTGTCAGCCGGACAGATTCAGGATCTGATTGCCCAGAAGGTCGAACAGGCCATTTCCTCCAGGAAGTCTGGAGAGGTAGTTAGCAGGGGGCGTCCTTACCCAGTAGAGTACGAGCACGAGCCCTACCCCCCTGGTTTTGTCCCTCCTAGGTTCAGAGTCTTTGATGGGTTTGGGAACCCGAGGCAGCACGTGGCCCAGTACCGAGCCATCTGTTGCAACATAGGAGGGAACGATGCACTGATGTTGAGACTCTTTGTCAGCAGTTTAGTTGGGGTGGCCTTTGCTTGGTACGCCGACCTCCCCAACGATTCAGTACGCACCTTTGCAGAGTTGGAGCAGTTGTTTGTTCAGAGGTTTGTCAGTGCAGAGCACCGAGTTACAGTTGGAGAGCTAGTTGTGACTAGACAGCGGCCCCGAGAGCCTCTCCCAGATTACATAGTCAGATGGAGGAACCTCAGCCTACAGTGTGAGCCCCAGTTACAGGAGCAGCATGCAGTAGAAATTTTATTGAAGAATATAGATGGTCCGATAGCACCTTATCTGAAGGGTTTCAGCATCAGAACCTTTCAGAAGTTGTTGACAAAGGTGATCAGTTTGCAGGACAGCATACCCGATGCAGTCCCTCCTAAGGTTGAGAGTCAACCTTCACGTAGACCTCAGCGGCAGGAGTCATCAGGAGCACCTCCACCTAGGAGAGGAGAGGTACACAGTACTTATGGGCCATCAGATAAGGGCAAGAAGCCCTTAGTCAGTTCAGCACCACCTCAGCAGTCTCACACACCGGGCCAGTCAGCAGTGCAGTCTAGACCCTCCCGTAGGACCCCAGAGAGTCAGCAGTACCTACGGGAGAAGCTTAGTAAGGAATATCCCTTTAAAAGGGAAAGTGTGATGAAGATCTTCAAGTTCCTTACTAAGAGAAACATCTTAACATTCCCGAACAACAATAGAGTGGAAGAGGAAGGGCAGACGGAACACCCACTCTATTGTCCATTTCACAGACATATCGGGCATGTTATAGAAGACTGCTATGTGTTCAAGGACAGAGTTGAGAAGCTCATGGCTAGTGGGCAGATCCACCTACAGGACAGCGACCTGGTTCAGCCCAAGGGCAAGACACCTCAGACAGTTCAGATGATCTCGGGCTCCAGTAGTTGTAGTGACAGCCAGAGTGGCAGACAGAGCAGTCGTAGCAGATCACCCAGAGGTTCTGAGGGGGAGTGGCAGTTAGCACTCTCTCGGAAGACGAGGCAGATGATCCGGCAGACAGTTCAGAGTTCAGAGGCAGTTGAGAGGAGGCCTACCCAGGCCAAATCGACAGTTGCCAGCCCAGTTTCTTCGCCAGCACCTTTTTCTTCTCCTGTTGTAGTGCCTACTGAGCACATTTCTTTTTCTATTTTATGTAATAAAAAGATGTATGAAAAGGAAAAGTTTGTTGTAACTTCTGAGGGGAAGACGGGACGCCTTCCAGCACTTACGCTGAAGGATTTCGTTCTCCCTTCAACTGATGATGAAATAATAGAAGAAGGTGATTCTGGCTACTTCTGGTGTTCTGCTCCTACTTTTATTTCTTCTAGCACTTGCTCTTTCAATATTTTACATGTTTCTTATGATGGTTCTGTATGTGATGAAGAGTCTGAGTGTGATGAGGAACCAGTCTTTATGATTCCGGAGGGTGGTTGTTACATGGATTCAGAAGATGAATCCGAGAACCCACTCCAGTCGCTTTCCTTGGAGCCAACACAGGCCGTCACCGCTGAACCAAGTGAATCTCCTGTCAAAGATGACTCGATACAGGAAGTTCACTTGCGTTCAGGGAAGGTTCTTCCACCTAGGATGGCTAAGAATACAAAAGAGAAAGATAAGAACATTGTTACCCAGCAGGACGATCCTATCCCTTCCTCCCAAGAGCAGTCTAAGGAGAAAGGGAAAGGCCCTCAGCTGGAGGTCGATTACAATGTGTTGGCCCATTTAAGGAAAATTCCTGCCCTTCTCAGTGTCTATGACGCTTTGATGATGTCTTCTGACTTGAGAGAGACCCTGGTAAAAGCACTACTCGAGCCAGAGTCCTATCAAGCCTTCTTTGCTTCCGAATCTGTTGGAGATGCATGCCTTTTGAGAGAGATGCCGTGCATTACCTTTTCAGATCGTGATCTCCTCTTGGGTACCTCTGATCACAATCGTCCTTTGTATGTCACCGCTGAAGTCAATGGTTATGAGTTGAACAGGGTCCTCATTGACCAAGGAGCTTCAGTAAACATCCTGAGTTATGAAACTTTGAAGAGCCTCTCCCTGGGTCATTTGAAGTTAACCTCCGATAAGATTATGTTGAAAGGCTTCAATGACCAAGGACAGCGTGCCCTAGGGTCTATCACCCTACCCCTGAAGTTTGGAAATTTCCTTACTGAGGCGAAGTTTCATGTGATCGAGGCAGATACTTCATACAGGGCTCTCTTAGGAAGGCCCTGGATTCATGAGTATGGAATGGTGCCCTCCACCCTGCACCAATGTATGAAGTATATGAGGAATGAAGTCGAGTACTCCATTCCCGGGGATACCCAACCCTTTTCCGTGCATGAGGTCTCTATTTACGATGATGCTGAGCATTACATACCTCGTAAGAAGAGTAAACCTCCCTCTGCCCAGTCACCAGTGACACCTGCCAGTACTGTACAGGGTCCTGTACAGCTACCTGTGCAAGGTCCGTCACAGGTTAGTATTGAGGCAGATACCTCCACTGCAGATCCTGTTAGATCTCCTTTCCAATTTGCAGTTGGGCACGATGTTCCCCCTAGTAGAGGTAGGGGAGAGCGAGGTAGAGGTAGAGGTAGAGGATCGACTCGCCCGCCGCGAAACTACGATACTCAAATCCCTCCTCCCTCATATCTTTATGCTTCTCCTTTGACTGTCGAGTCCGACTCCTCTGACGATGAGATGATCACTACCCCTCATCGCTCAGCTCCCTCACCAGCCCCGGACTTCACTGATTATAGTTCACTGCCTACCTTTTGTAGGTACCTGATACCCGAGGGTGGTTTAGTTATTGACAGTGGTTCAGACGAGGAAGTAGACCCCCGACGTCAGACCACTAGTCAACAGTCCCTTTCCCGTCAGATACGTGGAATAAGAGTTGAGGAGTCTCACCAAAGATCTTTGGTTACCCCCTCCACCAGTGATGGTGGCGCACTACAAGTTAGAGGCCGCCCTCCGCCTCCTCTGTACGAAACCTTTGTGCCACCACGAGCTAGTGAGTGTGCCTCGTTATCCCATAGTGTAGGTGCCCCACTGGGTCCTGGGAGTCAGGGTTCAGCGGAGACCGCTATAGATAACAGGGTCACAACTGCCCCTCGTTATTTTTCCCCTTTCGTGGAAGACTGTGTAGAGCGGGGTGTAGTCATCTCGACTTGATCAGATGAACAAGCTCTACGACAGGCTCGCGTTTGGCGGACTGATATGCCTCAAACTAAGCAAGGTTTAGGTTATGTCGAGCAGAGCTCACCTAACCATGCTAACATCCGAACGGTTTCCCACTCATACCCGGTTGTTTCTCTTACCGATAAAGAAGGCCCGGGTGATGATGAGGATAGAGTGCTCGATGCTCCTCAAGAGTTTGAAGATGGCATCACTTCTGCCATGGTCGAATTGTGTGAGGTGAACTTAAGCACTAAATCAGATCCTAGACCTATTTTTCATAGTGTCTTGTTATCTGACTTAGAGGCTCAAGAATACATCGAGCTACTCTCAGAGTTTAAAGATTGCTTTGCCTGGAACTACACCGAGATGCCTGGTCTAAATCCAGATGTAGCAGTCCATAAACTAGCCATTAAGTCTGATGCAGTCCCTGTTAAACAAGCACCTCGTAGGATGAGGTTAGAAATAGAACAACAGGTGATCGCTGAGACTAAGAAGCTTATAGAGGCCGATTTCATTCGTGAAGAGAAGTACCCTACTTGGCTTGCCAACATTGTTCCAGTCCGGAAAAAGAACGGGCAGATTCGTGTCTGTATCGACTTTCGTGATTTAAACAAGGCATGTCCTAAGGACGATTTTCCTCTTCCTATCCCCGAGCTTATGGTGGATATAGCGTCGTCCCATAGCATTTTCTCCTTCATGGACGGTTCATCTGGTTACAATCAGATAAAGATGGACCCCGAAGAGGAAAAGTTTACTGCGTTTCGCACACCTATAGGTGTGTTCTGCTACAAGGTGATGCCCTTTGGTCTCAAGAATGCCGGGGCCACTTATCAACGTGCTATGACTGTTATCTTCGACGAGATGATACACGAGCAAGTTGAATGCTATGTGGATGATCTGGTAGTCAAAAGCAAGGTCCGTGGAGATCACCTTCGAGATCTACGAATCGTTTTTGAACGCCTACGCAAATATGATTTGAAAATGAACCCTCTAAAATGCGCATTTGGAGTTAGTGCAGGAAAGTTCCTGGGGTTTATAGTTCGCTACCGTGGCATTGAGATTGATCCTTCCATGATCAAAGCCATAGTAGATCTAAAACCCCCTAAAAGCCTTACCCAGCTAAGGTCTTTTCAAGGAAAGCTAGCCTTCCTGCGGAGATTTATCTCCAATTTGTCTGGTAGATGTCACCCCTTTGCTGCCCTGGCAAAGAAAGACGCCCGCTTTCACTGGGATGAGCGTTGTCAGGAGGCCTTTGAGAGTATAAAGCGCTACCTGATAAACCCCCCTGTTTTAGCTGCACCCATCCCAGGGAGGCCGTTGATTCTCTACACTACGGCCCTGGATGAGTCCTTGGGTGCATTATTGGCTCAAGAGAATGAGGAAGGCAAGGAGAATGCCTTGTACTACCTCAGTAGACGGTTGATACCCGCAGAGCTGAAGTACCCCGCGATGGAAAAGCAGTGTTTAGCTTTGATCTTCGCGGTACAGAAGCTTAGGCATTATATGCTTTCACACAAGGTCAACCTAATCTCTCGAGTCAACCCCTTGCAGTATCTGATGACCCGTCCGACCCTCTCAGGTCGTCTGGCACGATGGTCTATGATCCTACTGCAGTTTGACATCACTTTCGTCCCGCAGCGGGCCGTCAAAGGACAGGTTCTAGCTGATTTTCTTGCTGCTCACCCGATCCCTGCAGACTCCCCACTCAATGATGAGCTGCCTGACGAGCTAATCATGAGTGTGGTGGAGCAGGAGTCCCCTACTTGGGAGTTTTACTTTGACGGTGCGTCGTCCGTTAGAGCCTTGAGCCCGAATGAAACTCCTATAGTTAGGGTAGGTCTGGGCCTCATTTTCGTATCCCCTGAAGGTCACACTCTGAGATATTCCTACAGTCTTTCAGAACCTCGTACTAATAATGAAGCTGAGTACGAAGCTCTGATTTTAGGACTAGAGTTGGCCATTCAGATGAATGTCATGCGGGTGAAAATTTTTGGAGACTCACAACTGATCATAAATCAAGTAGCGGGAGTCTACAAAGTGCTTAAACCTGAGCTCTTGCCTTATCACAGCAAGGCAATGGAGCTCTTGTGTTTGATTCCTGAAGTGACCTTAGCTAAAATCCCTAGATCTGCCAATGGCAAGGCAGATGCATTAGCTAAGTTAGCAAAGGAACTGGCTGACCCAACTGGCAACCCACTGTCTATCGTTGTCCAGTGCCGTCAAGCCCTGTGCCCCGCAGACCTGTCTTCTCCCGATCAGACCCTCACAGTGTTCTCAGTTGAGGAAGAATCAGACTGGAGAATACCCTTTATAGAGTATTTGAAGCATGGCAGGCTTCCAGATGATAGATCTCTTGCTGCCCAGGTCAGAAAGAGAGCCTTATCATTCACTTATGTGGACGACACCTTGTATCGACGCTCTTTCGACCAAATGTGGTTGCGTTGCCTTAACAACGAGGAGGCTCGCAAGGTCATGGGCGAGATACATGAAGGTCTTTGCGGTGCCCATCAGTCCGGACCAAAAATGAAAGGCAGAATTAAACGCCTCGGTTACTATTGGCCGACTATGATCCGTGATTGTATGGAGCACGCTAGAAGGTGCCACCAGTGCCAAATTCATGGCACGGTGATTCACCAACCCCCTAATCCGCTGCACCCTACTGTATCATCTTGGCCATTCGAGGGCTGGGGCACGGATGTAGTGGGTCCTATTGACCCTCCTTCCTCTAAGGGCCATAGATTCATTTTAGCTGCCACTGATTACTTCTCTAAGTGGGCAGAAGCTGTGCCACTTAAGGAAGTCAAATCAGAAGATGTGATGCGGTTCTTTCGTGATCATATCGTCTATCGTTTTGGTGTCCCGCGCCGTATCATCTCAGATAACGGCCCGTCATTTAGAAGCACCAAAATTGCCAGATTTGCCCGCCGTCATAACATCAATTGGCGATACTCTTCAATTTACTATCCCAAGGCTAATGGCTTGGCGGAAGCATTCAATAAAACTCTCGTGCAATTAATAAGAAAAATCCTGGTTGCAAACAAACGAGAGTGGCACGATAGACTTCCCGAAGCACTATGGGCCTATAGGACTACATACCGTACTCCTACTCAGTCTACCCCATATGCTTTGGCTTTCGGGGTCGAGGCCGTCCTTCCACTTGAGGTCGAGCTCCCCTCGTTACGTGTGGCAGTCAGCCACAGTCTTTCCCACGAAGATAACGCCCGACTACGGACAGAAGAGCTTGATGGTTTAGAAGAGCTTCGCCTACAAGCTTATCAGAACCTCAAACTATACCAGGCACGTATGGCTCGATCACATGATCGCCTTGTCCGACCCCGTGCTTTCCGGGTTGGCGAGTTGGTCCTTGTTTTACGCAGACCTATCATTTCGCGCCGTCGCCGAAGTGGTAAGTTCGAGCCTGCTTGGGAAGGCCCCTTTGCTGTAGAGCAAGTTTATGAAGGTGGTGCCTACCTACTCGTTGATGCCAATGGTGTTCACCCTATGCCTGTCATCAACGGGCAGTACTTGAAAAAGTACTATGCCTGAGTTCGCTCTTCGAGAGGGAGGGGGTCTCCTTACCGCCTGCAAATACTCCCCTGTGTATGTACCCCCTTTGGAGGGGCTTCTTCACTTTTCGACAGTCTATGTGGCCACGACGATTTGTCCTCTACCACACGATGTTTGTTGCGAGAAGTATGAGGCTATCCTTAGGGGTGATGAGGTGAGATGATATGATTCGTACACTGACATAAACTCTAGTCTCTATCATCTCCCTTGTCTGAACTCTTCTAGGCCAGATCTTGACCCATATCAGTCCAAATACAGATTCAAGTTCTATTTTCAATGGTGGGATCTTTAAATTTAATATGCAAAGTTTTTAAAAGAAAGATTAATCTGAGAAAAGTCTGAGAGATTAAAACACGAAGTAAACCTTTTAGAGAATTTTTTCCTTGTAAAGTACAGAATTTATTTTTCCTAATGAAAAATTTACCCCTGTCTTCTTTAGAAAATTAAGTAATTGATGGTTGACTTCTCTAAGCCCTTGAAGGAAAATTATAATGATTCAAAAGAAAAAATGTATGCCTTCTCTCTCATCCCTTTCTTGGGATGATTTCCTATTTTGAACTAAAATCTATATCAAATTGAGATTAGATTTAGAGACGCATATTTTCTCAATCGTCTTGCAGTTTTCTATCTCATAGGCATCTTTCGCAGGCCGATGAATCCA
This sequence comes from Dendrobium chrysotoxum, assembly GCA_019925795.1. Lineage (NCBI taxonomy): Eukaryota > Viridiplantae > Streptophyta > Magnoliopsida > Asparagales > Orchidaceae > Dendrobium > Dendrobium chrysotoxum. Next base: position 21,302,838 of record CM034314.1, on the reverse strand, counting down.
TCTCATAATTTTCTTATTCAAGTCGTTCATTCTTATCATAGGATTGGATTTGCTTTGTGGATTCTTCTTCCTCGCACGAGAGAATGAGTTCTTCTTCTCTTATGTTTGGAAGATAATCTTACAACTGAGAAAGTTTTCCTTTAGAGGTTTGGAAAGGGAGCCAGTTACAAAATGAAAGATACACAAAGTGTATCAAAAGTGAAAAGATGCGCAGTGCGCCAAAAATCAAAGATACACAAAGTGTATCAAAAGTGGAAAGTTGCGCAAAATGCGCCACAAAGTTAAAGATGCACAAAGTGTATCAAATAATTAAAAGATGCGCAGTGCGCCAAATCAAGTTGAGGGGCTCAAAATGAGCCCAAAGTGGATAAGTAAATGGCTTCCCTTTCTTGTAAATCTCTAAGTCTCAGAAAATTCATACCCCTTGATATTTGTGATACTTGAGTTTGAAAATCATGATTTTGGATTCATCATCGTGCAAGGATGTTCTATTAGATATAAAAATATTCTCATGCAAGAAGATTGAGAAGATTCAGTTTCTCTCTCTAATTTACACCCTTTTGAATTAGACATTTATTCAAAATATATAAGGGAGAAAGCCCAGCTTAGCTTGTAGGGAGCTTAAGCTGGGTTAGCAAAATTTAAATCCCCAACCTTCTCGGGTTTAGATGGAGTCAACCTATATTGCTGAACTTTCTGAACCTTTTTTAAGGTTCAAGACGATTCAGGGGTTAATTTTTCATTTCTAAAAATAGTTCTTTTACTCTCTGATAAAATTTTCACTCTTTAGGAAATGTGTGAATCAGACTTCTCTCAGATTGATTGGTAAGGGCTTAAACACCTCTTAGTGGTCCCACTATTGAGTTTGTTTAAATGCTTGCCATATTCTTTTAAAAATTCGTGCACGAAAATATTTTGACCCCACCATCTGGTTATAGACCATTCTTAAGGACTGATAAGAGTCTCGCATTTATTGTACTTTCCTCTTCTGAGTTATGGTAATTTGGGAGTTTCCCCCTCTCTGTTCCCCCAGTTTCACTTGGTGCTCCCAAGTGTGGTCTGGGATATCAAAACCAATTCAGACTCCTTTGGTACTGGGTCCATACCAACCTATGCTAGCTAGGGATGGTAATATTGATCCACTATCCTAATCTAAATTTCACTCACATATCAATCGTGTTATGGTTGTGCCCCCAGTTTTATTCATGTGGTGAATGTGGCCTGGGTTATCAAAGCCAATCCTATATCCCTCTTTGAGTTCCAATCATTAGAGGATGTCCCATACTAGGAGTAACACACGGATATGGTAAACGTTCTCTCTACCGGGTGTTATCTTCGACAGTACGAGACATATTTAGTCTATGATTGTGAACATACAAAAATATGCATCTATACAATAAAAGAGGGAAGCTCTTAGTAGAGTAAAACCGGTTGCCCTTGTCACAGGTGGAACCCGGTAATACTCTCTAAGAGCTCAAATTCCCCAAAGTCTTTCTTTCCTTCTCCTACGAAGCGTCTGAGTGATTGCTTCAAGGATGAGTTTGCACTTGTGATTATTATGATCTTTTACAATCATGATAGTCCTTGTTAGTGGTGTGATACATCTTGCTCAAGATGTTAACATCCCACCTTCGCGAGCTCTGATTCCCTAGTAGGGAATCAGCTCTCCGGTTTCTTTTAGTGACCTACTTTTTCACCCTTGCCTTGCTCTCAGCTACTAGAGCAGTCCTATGGGTTTGGTAGTGTCGCTCCTGCCTCTCACAGGGTCCCCCCGGTCAGGGTGAGTGTTACCGCTGTGATGTTTGATGTTTATTGATTTTACTCATAAATCATTTCCCTCAATGACGAGTGTGTCTCCTCGCCATCTTGAGTTGTTTCCCCAGTAGTGTTGCAGTACGCCTGGTTACCGGCGTTAGCATCACTGACTTGAGAGCTCTGATTTTCTGGTAGAAAATCAACTCAGTTTCTACTTTACTCTCTCTCTCTCATTCGTACTCTACCCTCAGCTGCTGGGGTAGCTCTACGGATGCACTGATATTATTCCACTTCCCACAGGGTCCCACCAGTTTGTGTGGGTGCCACTACTGTGGGCCTTTCATAAATATTATTCCTATGCAATGTTACTTCCCTTAGTGGCGAGTGTGTCCCCTCGCTACCCTTGTGTGCTTTCTTAGTTGTGATGCAGTACATCGAGTCTCAGATGTTAGCGTCGCTTCTTAGTGAACTTTGATTTTCTAGCAGAAAATCACTTCACTTGTCTTAGAGTGACATACTTTCCCGCCGTGACCCGACTCCTGGTTGTAGAGCGGTCCCTTGGATGTGTTTATGTTGCTTTCCACCTCTACAGGGTCCCACTAGCTTACGTGGGTGTACCACTGTAGTCTTCTATGATTATTTCTCATTGATATAGTCCTTTTTTCTGTAGCAAGTGTGTCCTCCTTGCTACTTTAGCTACTCAGTGGGAATGGAAATTACCCCTCTCACACTTTGTTGAGGGCGTACCTTTCCCTATGGTCTCTCGAGGCATCATTCTGGTGCTTCCAGGTTTGTATGATTTTGGTTTCGCCTAGGCAGTTTCACTGGCATTTGGATACTCGTGGCCACGACGACTTGTCCTCTACCACGTGGTACCCAAAATACTAGTTTGAAACTCCTTAGACGACCCTTCTCTCTTTGAAATTTTCCATTTTCTACTCCTCTTCCCATCCCTACACATATGCGTGTTAGGGAATGGTTGAGATGACTTTCCCCTGAGCGCTCTACTGCAGGCATATGCGCCGGGTAGGCATCAGACTTTACTTGGTTGAGAGTGCCCCACAGAGCCCCTGGGAGGCATATCTCACCACCTCTTTTCCCTGATTGCTCTGCTGCAGGCATATGCGCCGAGTAGACATCAGGCTTTACTTGGTTGGGAGCACCCCGCAGAGCCCCTGCGAGGCATAGCTCACCACACCTTTACCCTGACTGTCCTGCCGCTCTGGTAGACATCAGACCCTTACCCTGGTCGTCTTGCTCTGATCAAGCAGACATCAGACTTTACCCGGTTGAGTGGGAGCCCGACAGAGTCCCTGGGAGGCATTCCCCACCACCACTTTTACTCTGGATGTTCTGTAAAAGACTACGCAGACTCCAATTTCGTGGCTTATTTACTTTTGCTGAGGTCAGGCAGAAGTATTGAGTCACCCCTATCCGCTGTTCCGAAAGGAGCAGGAGGAGACGGGATCCTTTCACCTTCTATTCTGCTGTTTGAAATGAACAGTCAGGTAGTTGGTTTTACTTACCAGTCGAGAGAGCCCGACAGAGTCCCTGGGAGGCATTCCTCACCACCCCTTTACTCTGGATGTTCTGTAAAAGACTACGCAGACTCCAATTTCGTGGCTTATTTACTTTTGCTGAGGTCAGGCAGAAGTATTGAGTCACCCCTATCCGCTGTTCCGAAAGGAGCAGGAGGAGACGGGATCCTTTCACCTTCTATTCTGCTGTTTGAAATGAACAGTCAGGTAGTGGGTTTTACTTACCGGTCGAGAGAGCCCGACAGAGTCCCTGGGAGGCATTCCTCACCACCCCTTTACTCTGGATGTTCTGTAAAAGACTACGCAGACTCCAATTTCGTGGCTTATTTACTTTTGTTGAGGTCAGACGGAAGTATCGAGTCACCCCTATCCGCTGTTCCGAAAGGAGCAGGAGGAGACGGGATCCTTTCACCTTCTATTTTGCTGTTTGAGATGAACAGTCAGGTAGTTGGTTTTACTTACCTGGTTGAGTGAGCCCGACAGTGTCCCTGGGAGGCATTCCTCACCACTACTTCTTCCCTGATTGTTTTGCTCTGATCAAGCAGACATCAGACTTTACTTGGTCGAGTGAGCCTGACAGTGTCCCTGGAAGGCATACCTCACCACCCTTTCACCTTCCATCTTGTTGTTTCGATGCGATCAGATGGGTAGTTGGTTTTCTTTACTACCTCACCTTTTTTTGGTCTCCCCCTCAGCTCTGCCCTTGCTACAGGGCAAGGTGAGGATGGGATTTCCTTTTACTCTGTCACCCTTTTGTGACCTGTTACTATTTTGCTTTCCGCTTTCTCCTTGGCTCTGCCCTTGCTGTAAGGCAAGGCCAGGAGAAGATCCCCCTTTGCTCTCTTTCACCTCTTTTGGTGCTCTTTCCTAGAACCTTTACTCTACTTCTTCTGTCACATTCGGTCAACGCCAACACGAGCGGTTCACTAGTTTGTTCGCCACTCCTGTTGGGGGTCCGTTTGTTGACCCTGATTTTCTCCCAGGCTTGGTCAAGGGAGTTGACCTGGTCAAATTGACCAAGTCAGGGCCCAAGACCCTCTCCCTTGTGTTCAATGAGTCAAACTGAGTCTGTTGAGCCCAGACCCAGGCCCTGGGTCAACCTGGTTGACCAGGTCAACCCAGGTTGACCAGGTCAACCCAGGTTGACCCATTAGACCCATATGGGTCTAAATCAAGTCCAAATTAGATTCAAACCCAATCCAGGGCTCTCCAAGCCCTATTCTCTCCTCCACTGGACTCAGTGGGTCAGGCTTGACCCATTGGGCCTAAGTCTTGGTCCTGGGTCAACCTGGTTGACCAGGTCAACCCAGTTGACCCATATAGGCCTTAATGGGTTCAGATCAGATCCCAACCCAGCTAAACCCTCTCTTGGGCTCAAACCCTCACCCCCTAGGCTTAAGTTGACTGGTTTGACCAAGTCAAGTGTTGACTTGGTCAACCCTAGCCTTTAATGGGTCTAAATGACCTATTTAGGTCCATTTAAGACCTATTAAGGCCTCAAAAACTTCCCTAATGCTCTAAGGCTCAAACCACGGCATTAGAGGCCCAATAACCTCCTAATCAAACCCTAGATAGGATCCTAGCCGTTGGTCTTGACCCTAGAGCTTTAAATAGATGGAATTAGGGTTGATTTAGGGGACTTTTACTCTTGCCCGATCTCTAAGCCCCCAAAGCCTGTGAGATTCTGTGTGAGAGCTCCCACGACCCGTCCCCACCTTTTCCAACCCAAATCCGCCACCAAGACCCCGCCGGCGGCAGACTTTCCGGCGAACCGAGGGCTAGAACCTTCCTACGCGAATCCCGTCCGATCCAAGGCGTTTCGAGGCTCGAGATCAACTAGGGGATTACTCGTGGACAGTCTACAAGTTCAACAAGCCCAAGATCGCCCGAATCCACCGTGTGGATTAGGTATAATACCTAACCCTAGTTAGAAACACTTAGGGTTAATTAGCATCGTCATTAGTGCGTTTTAAGCCAAATGAATCATCCCACACGATTTCTGTTCATTCATAGATCACATGTTTAAAATTTCATCGTGTTTGGTTCAGCCGATCTCGAGAACGAGCCAGAATAGTGTATTAGGGTTCGGTCTCGGCTTCTCGTCCAGGGGGAGTTGATCTCCGCCGTTGATTTCGAAATCAATGGCGGAGATCTGGTCATTCCGCGGTTTGGAACGACCGTGGGGATCCCTCCTTGGCATCGGCGCGTCGTCTGACTCCATCACGACCGTCGATTCATCGCGGCGAGAGATCGGACGGCGGGTACGGCCCGCTGACGTGGCTAAGTGGCGGTTCGACCGCGGCAATCATTGCCGCGGTCATTACGGCAATGATTGCCCGCCGCGGCAATCATTGCCCCAGAACCGCGGACCCAATCAGGGCTCGCCGCGTGGCCACTCAGCCGTCGCTGCCGCGGGTTCTCTCCCCAATCATTGCCCGGGACCGCGGAACCAGTCCCGGGCCGACACGTGGCTGACCGCCGCCGCACCGAGCCGCCGCCGCCGCCAAATATTTTTTTTTTTTAAATAATATTTATTTTAAAATATGTTTTATTTGTATTTTAAAAATCAGAAAAATTTAAATAAATTTAAATAATTATTTAGTTATTATTATTTACAATATTTAAATTATTTATGAAAATTATTTTTTATTATTATTATTATTATTATTATTATTATTATTATTATTATTTTAATCTTTTTTTTTATTATCATTATTATTATTATTATTATATTATCATTATTATTATTATTATATTATTATTATTATTATTATTATTTTAATTATGTCTTATCATTACTATTTTATTATCATTATTATTATTATTATTATTATTATTTTAATTATTATTATTATTATTATTATTATATTATTATTATCATTATTATTTTTTTTTAATCATTTTAATTATCCTTTTTTTTTATTACTATTACTATTATTATATTAATTAATTATTATTATTAATATTATTATAATATCAATATTATGATTAATAATAGTATTATTATTTTAATAATATTATTATTATATTAATATTTATATTATTATAATATTAATATTAATTATTATTATTAATATTATTATAATGTCAATATTATGATTAATAATAGTATTATTTTAATAATATTATTATTATATTAATATTTACATTATTATAATATTAATATTTATTATTATTATTAATACTATTATAATATCAATATTATGATTAATAATAATATTATTATTTTTAATAATATCATTACTATGTCAATATTTATATTATTATAATATTAAGGTTTATTATGATTATTAATATTAATATTATGATTAATAATAGTATTATTATTTTAATAATATTATTATTATATTAATATTTATATTATCATAATATTAATATTTATTATCATCATTGGTATTGTTATAATATCAATATCATGATTGGTAATAATATTATTATTTCAATAATATTATTATATTAATATTTATATTATTATAATATTAATATTGATTATCATTATTAATATTATTTTAATATCAATATCATTAATAATAATAATATTACTATCATTACTACATTAAATATTCATGTTATTATAATGTTAATAGTTCATTATTATTATTAACATTATTTTAACATTATTAAATTAATAATATTATTATTTTAATAATATTGTTATATTGTTAATACTTTGAAACTATCTTGACTATTATTACATTATTTATTTTTATGCTTTAAAGTTATTTTATTGTTATTTAAATTTATTTTAAAATTCAGATATTATATTTGATTTATTTTTAAAATAATTAATTATTTTCAAATATTGATCATTTTAAATTATTTCAAAATTACCTTTAAATCTATTTAAACTTCAAAAATTCATAACTTTCTCGTTTTAAATCGGATTTTTGCGTGCAATACCTCGTTCTTTTCAGAAAAATATGAATTTTAATTTAAAATTATTTCCTATATGTGATTCTGTCATTTCTAGATGTTTTCTGTATTTCTATGTTTTTTTTTTTTTTTTAATTATTTAAATATTATTTAATTAATATAATTGATTATTTTAAAATAAAAAAAAAATTATTTTTAAAACCCCCTTGGTGGCTGGTAGACCTCCCATACTTATGAACTGAAGTATTTTCAGTTATCTTATTTTCAAATTTACATTATTATTATTTATAATATTTATGTATTTTAAAAATGAGTTTAAAATTACATATTATTTAAATCCCCCAATTTTGGGAGGTCCACCCCTTATGAAATCTTAAACCTAGGCTATGTATATGAAGAGCAATTCGTGTGGGAGAAGGATTAGTGAATGATTGTGTCCCAATCATTCACTAATCACTTCATTAGGCTTCTTTACTTAGTGTTTTCGTAGTCCTTGCATGTGTAGGTTGCACAAGCACTTAGCCTAGGCTCTCCTAGATCTAAGGACATGGCTTGGTGTGTTTATATTTGCTGCATTTACCCTCTGTATTATGCCTAAGGGTTAGTTACTTCATTTCACTCCTGTATAACGTAGTGACACCCTAAGGATAACAATTAAGGACCCGTCTAGCAAACTTAGAAAAATTCCAGGAATTAGGGTAGAACCCTGAATAGCTTGAAATTTGAAACACTTAAACATAGTGACATCTGGGACCCTCTAGAATTTTCTAGGAATTTTCTGGACTCTTTAAAACACTTAATTAGCAAACCCTAATCTACCCGTTAATTAAGCCTTAGAAACTTCAGTAAAATCTAATAAATCCATTTTAAATTAGAAAAATACCCATAATACCTCAAACTCTCCAGAATTCAGTCCCCAACCTTAGATAATTAGGGCCCCTTAATTGGACCTTAATCTGGACTTTAATTCAACCTTAATCAAAAATTACCTTTTTGCCTTAATTAAATCATTAAAAATTATTAAAAATCCCAAATTTTCCCCAAACACTTGGGAACACCTTCTTAGGTCATTTCTGACCTTTGGGGGTGATTCCAATCAGTTTGGAGCTGATTTGGGCCAAAACCCCCAAAATACCCCTAATTAGGCAATTTCGATAATTCCTTTAATTGCCCTAACTTCTAAAAATCATAACTAATTACAGAAAATTCCAAAATGGGCAAACTAAAAGGCATTTAACTCATATTAAGGTCTAGTATTTGTTAAAAATATTAGGTGTCCAGAAATCAACTTAAATCAAAAAGTCAACAATCCGGTCAAACCTAGTTCAAAAACAAGACCAAAACTTCAGAAATTCATAACTTTGGATAGAAGAATCCAAATCGGGCATGCTAACTGTCTAACTGATCAGGTTAAGGCCTAGTATTTTATAAAAATATTAGCTGGTCATAAATACCCTTTAATCAAAAAGTCAACTTTGGACCCCCTTTTACTTAGTGTATAGGTGGACCCCGAACCCCCCTAAAACTCACTAATGCAATTTAAACTTTAAATATTATTACCCTAAGAACTAAAATTGATCCACACACTAAATCAACTAAGATAGATCTCAATTCACTAATATTTGGACTTTAAATAAAATTCACTTTTCAGACCTACAACCAACCTGGACAGTAGGCAACTGTAACTAACTACCCAGCTTTAGGATCTACCTCAGCTACACAGCTTTTCACACACATCTAGATGGTTTGTTAGGGCACCACTTCTAGATCTAGGCTAGGCCGGTGTTTACTTTTCTGTTGTGTGCCGAGATTTTTGAGATTTCATTGCATGTTGTGATTGAACTATTGGTATGTTTGTTTACTTTTACTGCACTCTGGGAATTGATGTGATTGCACGATAGACTACCCATAGGTTAGGATCGATTTTGATACTAATGATGTTTTCTGCAGGTGGCCATGCTCATGCAGCGCTAAATATAAGGGGGGCAATAATCATGATTTAAAAATTAATGCTGTTTTATGCAGGTGCTTCAGAAATCGCTCAGCCCCCCTAAATAAATGAGGGCTAATTGAAAATCATTATAAATTGCTACAGGTGCTCCAGAGCTTGCTTAGCCCTCAAATATTTAAGAGCATGGCCAAGTGTGGCTGTGATGAGTATTTTCATTTCTATATAAATTGCTTGAGATAACATAAAATTGCCTGGGTTGATTTTTATTAGGATAACCTTGCAGGAGAGTCTAGATTTACTGCTTTCATTTAATGTAAATGGTTTGTAACTTGGTATCGAGTTGTGAAAGTTTATTTTGAGTGGGGATACAAGAATCCAAAGGTTGGATGCCCAAAGAGAAAAGGACACCCAATATGAGGATAGTCCTTTTCTGTTTGGGAATCCAAATTTGGGTTATTCTACTACCCGAGGAGTCCAAGGAAGCCGAGGTCCAAGGAGTCCGAGGAAGCTCAGATCCAAGGAGTCTAAGAAAGAGAAGATCAAGAAGATGAAGACCAAGAGTATCCCACTCAGAATAACTTGCGTCAATCTTAGGATTAGAAATCCGGGTTGTTGGCAGTGGTGCCCGGCCACTTTAATTTTCTGCAGACCCTGGGTTGTAATTAAGGGCAGTTGGCCTATGGACATTTATTAATTTGTTTGGATAATTTTGATGTGTTTTATGATTGTGTGCCTCTAGGATTGTTTGCTTTTCTTAGTTTCTTGGCGTTTTGCATGTCGCTTTTGTTTTAGCTTGGATTTCGTTAGGCTCTTTAAGGACTAAAACTTTTTCTACTCCCAACTAACATTCAAATTTTAAGATTTAAATAATTTAGAAACTTAACGACCTAGGGAATTGCCGGAATCGTCCGGGGTAGCATGCATATCGTTGCATTTCTCTCTTTCCTTCTATAAGACACTTCCCCGCCCGTGGGTAGAGTCCGGATAATCTGACCTATGAGGATGAGGTGCCGGACCTGGGGAAGCCCAGTCTAATTCCAAAAATTATTTTTATAAGCCTTTTTAAAGTTCTATGCATACCTGATTCGGATACTCTAACTAGCATGCATTGCATTAGAAACTAACTAAATTAAAATTTTAATTGCATTAGTCTTAGGAGCATACACCCTACATAAGTCCAGGGCCAACTAGGAAATCCTCTAGATGTCGGCCCTATCTCCGAGAACTATAACCCACCTACCCATCCTTCATAAATGACTGGACAGCATGGTTTTAAAGCGATTAGGTGGTTAGCTGGCTCCCCCTTCCAGGCCGGGGTAAGTCCAGGTTTTACATTGCATTAGTTAGGACACGGGTGTTAGTGTTGCGTAGAACACTAAACCCACCATAGATTCAGGATTCAAGGCTACTATTGTTCCGTAGTACGCCTCATCAGTAGGTAGGTCTTCTGTCTTCCAGAGACCCTAAACCCTACATATCCGCGTCACACGGATGACGCCACCTCCATCCTTCCCTCCTGCATGTTTCGAGTGCATGATTTATTTATTTTTCTCCAGTTTCTTCTCACTACCTTAGTCCCTCCGGATGCTGATGTGAGCCGTGCATGTTGACTAAGCCTAATTGAACCTCTCTTTCCCTTTGAGTAGGACTTCCTAGTCTTCGCCCTATATGCCAATCCCAATTTAGAAAGTATAATATAGAATCCTTAATCGAGAGTATTCTCAGGCTCCGGCTTGAGATGTAATTAACCACGGGGGCTTGCGCCCGTGGGAAACCGAATCCCACTCTCAAATAAACCCCATTCGAGCTAATGTATCGGGTGGGGGAAACCCGTTGTGATTAGACCATACATATTGTTATCCATCGGGGTGTGCTGGTGAGAGCCGCTATCCTCAATGGTTAATCATATGTGTGATCGAATCTGCCCTTCCATTGGCCCCGGATACTGTCTCCCCTCGCGGGGCGATGGTGTCTGTAGTCCTTTCGGAGGTCCACATGTGTAAGTCCTTGCGCGTAGGCATCTTTCCTTCAAGGCCTTCTTTGTAAAATTACACTCTATGCTGGGTCCAAGTTCAGTCCCACTGGAGGAGTATTTTATAATACTGGAAATTATCGTTCAAAATCAAACCACACCCTGTGCTGAGTCCTAGATCATTCTGATCTAGAAGCGTAGTTTCCTAAGCTGAGACTTGCTGTCTAAAATCAAACTCTAACTGAGCAGAATGCTTGACTCCAATTCAAGGAGCTCAAGGGCATCAAATAAAAATCAATACATGCTCAATAAAGTTTAAAAAATTCATAAGTCACATTTGATTCAAGTTACTGATAAGTTGTGTCACTTTAGAACTCCCCAAGTAGGAGACTTGGTCGTAGTCTTTTGTAGACCACTTCTAATCCATTATAAACTTAATGGAAATCTTGAGTCAATGTTGATTGGATCGTTCATTTTTAATGATGATCTTTGAGGAAATTTCCCTTTGACTGATCAACCCTGAAGAGTGCCACCCAATTTTTTTCAAAGACTGGGGAGGCTCTTCAGGAAGTACCATGCCAGATGAGTGTCAAACTTAAAATTAAATTCAAAACACTTCAAATTCAAAATCAAATTCAAACAAATCAAAATCGAATCAAACAGAATCAAAATTCAAAATTCGAAATCAAATTCAACATCAATTAAAATCAAATTTCAAATTCAAAATTTTCAAACTCAAAACCAATTCGAATCAAATTCAAAACACATCACAGTTTTAAAACCCTTCAAATTCAAATTCGTCAAATCAAGTTTCAAATTCAAACATCTTTAAATTCAAGTTCAAAAATCATTCAAATCTCAAATTCCAGAATTCAAATCCGATCCTCTATACATAATAAGTTTCCTCTGTATATGATCATTCCAGACTCGATCCTCTATGTGGAGCAAGTTTCCTCTACATATGATCATTCCAGACCCGATCCTCTATGTAGAGCAAGTTTCCTCTACATATGATCATTCCAGACTCGATCTTTTGTGTGAAGCAAGTTTCCTTCACATACGATCAATCCAGATCCGATCATCTGTATAGAGCAAGTTTCCTTTATACATGATCACTCCAGACCCGATCCCCTATGTGAAGCAAGTTTCCTTCACATATGATCATTCCAGACCTGATCCTCTATATAGAGCAAGTTTCCTCTATATACGATCAATCCAGACCTGATCCTCTATACAGAGCAAGTTTCCTCTGTATATGATTATTCTAGACCCGATCCTCTATATGAAGCAAGTTTCCTTCATATACGATCATTCCAGACCTGATCCTCTATATAGAGCAAGTTTCCTCTATATACGATCACCTTGACTCGATCCTCTGTGTGAAGCAAGTTTCCTTCACATATGATCATCCGGACTCGATCCTCTATATGAAGCAAGTTTCCTTCATATATGATCATTCCAGACCTGATCCTCTATATAGAGCAAGTTTCCTCTATATACGATCACCTTGACTTGATCCTCTATGTAAAGCAAGTTTCCTTTACATACGATCACTCCAGATTCGATTCTGTGCGAAGCAATGCTTCCTTCTCACAGGATCATCCAGTTTTCTTTTCCTTAAGGTTAGATGAGAGTCGTCATGCTTTCTTTCCTTAGGATTAGATCTTCTAGTGGTGGAGCACGCCCTCTGTGGCACCATCCTAGGTTCAAAATCCAGATCTGACCTTCTGTGGGAAGCAATGCTTCCTTCCCTCAGGGTCCTCCAGTTTTTTTTTTTTTCTTTCCTTAAGGTTAGATGTGAGTCATCGTGCTTTCTATCCTTAGGATTAGATCCGATAGTGGTGGAGTACGCCCTTCGTGGCACTATCCTAGCTTCTTCTAGTTTTCTTTTCCTTAAGGTTAGATGAGAGTCGTCATGCTTTCTTTCCTTAGGATTAGATCTTCTAGTGGTGGAGCACGCCCTCTGTGGCACCATCCTAGGTTCAAAATCCAGATCTGACCTTCTGTGGGAAGCAATGCTTCCTTCCCTCAGGGTCCTCCAGTTTTTTTTTTCTCTTTCCTTAAGGTTAGATGTGAGTCATCGTGCTTTCTATCCTTAGGATTAGATCTTCTAGTGGTGGAGTATGCCCTTCGTGGCACCATCATAGCTTCTTCCAGTTTCCTTTTCCTTAAGGACAGATGTGAGTCATCGTGCTTTCTATCCTTAGGATTAGATCCGCTAGTGGTGGAGTACGCCCTCCGTGGCACCATCCTAGTGTCTTCCAGTTTCCTTTTCCTTAAGGACAGATGTGAGTCATCGTGCTTTCTTTCCTTAGGATTAGATCTACTAGTGATGGATAACGCCCTCTGCGGCACCATTCTAGTTTCAAAATTCAAAACTTTAAGCCTGATCTCCTATAGGGAGCAATACTATTTTCCTATGAGATCATCCAGTTCTCATTTCCTTAGAGTAAGTATTCTCCTTCTCTTAGGATTTGATTCCCCAGTGATGGAATAAGTCCCTTGTGGCCCCGTCCTGGATTCAATTTCAACTCCAAAATCAAACTCTCTTCTCCTCAAGGTTAGGCTTTTCTCCTTCCTTTAGGATTAGACTCCCTAGTGATGGAATAAGTCCTCTATGGCACCGTCCTGGGTTCAATCTCAAAATCCAGTTCTCTCTTCCTTAGGGTAGGTTCTTCTTCCTTCCCTTGGGATTAGACTTCCTAGTGATGGAGTAAGTCCTCTATGGCACCGTCCTGGAATCAATCTCAATCAAGCTTTCTTTTCTTTAGGGCTAGATTCTTCCTTCCCTTAGGATTAGATCTACTAGTGGCAGAGTACGCCCTTCGTGGCACTGCCCTAGTATCAAAATTCAAACTTGATCCTCTGTAGTTAGGAATTCTTCCTTTCTATACGATCATCCAGACTTCCTTCTCCTTTAGGGATAGATTCTTCCTTTCCCTTAGGACCAGACCCACTAGTGGTAGAGTACGCTGCCTCAGCACTACCCTAGCATCATTTCAAATTCAAACTTCTAAGTTTAGGATCTCCTTCCCTTAGATTCGTTTCAAATTCAATCTTCTAAGGTTAGGATTTTCTTTCCCTTAGAATCAAATCTAGATTCAATCCTTTATAGTTAGGAGTTCTTCCTTCCTATAAGATCACCCAGGTTCCTCTACCCTTAAGGTTAGGATTCTCCTACCCTCAGGACCAGACCCACTAGTGGTAGAATATGCTTTTTCTAGCACTACCCTAGTATCTATTCAAACTCTGATTCCCTAGGGATAGATTTCTCTTACCTTTAGGATCAAAACCCCAGACTTGACCATTCTATTCGGTCAACACCAATATGTGCAATAGAACTACATTCTATTACATATATTGGGGGTCCATTTGTTGACCTCATTTTTGTATGAGCTCAGTAGGACCAATCCAGACCTTAGGATCTTTCCAATCCTTAGGATCAATCTTAACCCTAGGATCAATCTGATCTTAGATCAATCCAAACTTTAAGATCAATCCAAATTCAAATCAATCCTGACCCCAGATCAATGCAATTTAAGACAAATCTAGATTCTAGGATTCTCCTAGACTTCAGACTCTAGGATCTATTTTAGACCCTAGGATTCTACCTGATTCTACATCATATGATCCTCTTAGACCTTAGGATTCTTCTAGATCTATCTAGAGCTTAGGATTCTTTTAGATCCTAAGACTATTCTAGATCCCAGGCCCTAGGACTTCCAAACCCTAAGACCTTCCTAGAAATCAAACTTTAGGATCTACTCTAGATCCTAAGATCCTTCTAGATCTTGAATCTTAGGATTCCTAGATCTTAGGATACTTCCAGATCCTAGGATTTTCCTAGGACTTCTAGATTCTAGGATCTTCCCAGACTCCAGTCCCTAGGATCTATTCTAGACCCTAGGATTCCCTTAAGCTGATTTGGACCCTAGGACCTATTCTAAACTCTAGGATTCTTCTAGATCAATCCAAGCTTCAATTCAATCTAGACTTAATTCAAACCATATCATTCAAGTTCAAAATCCAGCTTAAACCCAGATTTCCAGATTCAAATCCAAGGCTAAAGGTCTAAGTCCTGAAAGCCTTTTCCAGTTAATCTTTGAACATTTCAAAACCCTATCAAATGACCTCTGATTCAAGATCTATCAGTTCCACACTGATATGACATGTCTCTAGAGGCAACCCTCCAAATTTGAGCTCATTCTGAGATCTCTAACCCCAGAAACTGAATTGAAATTCAAAGGCTGTAAAACCTTCAAATATTTACAGTCCATGCCACTGGACCTGTCACCCAGTGGATTTTGACCCTGGAGCTTTCTCCAAAGCCTCCAATCACTTCCAGACCTTTGATTATGACCCATTGAGCAATAAACTGCATTTTGTTGGACTCAATTTGACCCCCAGTTGACCAGGGGTGAAAATGACCAAAATACCCCTATGGGGTATAAATGGTCATTTGAACCAAATGAGCTCCAAATCAAATGCAACCACCTCCAGCAAATTTCAAATGTCAAACCAAACCTGTTGAACCCAGAACCAGCCCCTGGGTCAACCTGATTGACCAAGTCAACCTAGTTGACCTAGAAGGCCCCTTTAGGGTCAAAACAGGTCATTTTGACCAAATGACCTCCTCTGACCTTGGAACCACCTCCATTGGTCTCCAAATGTCATTTCAAATCTGTTGAACCCATTTCCAGACCCTGGACCCACCTGGTTGACCAAGTCAACCAGGGTTGACCTAAAAGGCCCATTAAAGGCCCAAATATGTCATTTTGACCAAACAACCTCTCCAGACCTTGAGACCACCACCAGCAGACTCAGAATGTCATTCTGAACTGGTTGGACCCATTCCCTGACCCTGGGTCAACCTGGTTGACCAAGTCAACCTAGTTGACCCATTAGGCCCATTAAGGGCCTAAACATGTCATTTGATCTAAATGACCTTTCCAGACTTTGAAACCACTTATACCAGACCCTATTTATCATTTCAAACTTATTGAGCTCAACCCAGGACCCTAGGTCAACCTGGTTGACCAAGTCAACCTAAGTTGACCAGATCAACCCTTAAGCTTTTACACTTTAAATCAAACCTTGATTGCATTCAAAACCCTATCAAACTTTTAGACTTGATTGGACATCATGTCCCAGTCATCAGTTGACTCGGTCAACTAGATCTATATCTGGTCAAACCTAGTCAACTTAAGCTCCCTTCACTATATACTTTTAAACCCAATTTAAGCAAATTTCTCAAATCCTATCAAACCCTTTAATTCATTGCAACCATTTTCAAGCAATATTCAAATACTCCTAAGTATGTTTCAAGTCAATCCATAGTGATTTCGACTTGGTCAAACCATTAGGGGTAGTCAAACCTTACCATAAGATGTCCTCTTCACTTTTGCAATAGCTCTAACCACTTAAACCCTTTGCAAATCATTCAAACAATCCCCATACATTCCCTGAACTCCACCTCAGCAGCTTAGTTGACTAGTTGACCAGTCAACAAAGTCTTCAATAGCTTGAGGAGGTTTAAATGGTCAAACCCATTCAAACCCATTCCTCCTTCAAGACCAGGCTCTTCCTGATCATTTGATCAACTCCAGAAAATTCTTAAGACCATTTTTAATTCATCATAGCCGCCCGTTTGATATTAAAACGATTCTAACAGCTCTAGTGGTCCCCTCCATGTGAGAGTGACCCATGGTTGTTTTCACCAAAGGCAGCACACCCTCTGCTCCCTAACGGTTTGGGACAGATGTCATTCATCCAGGGAGCTCACCTGATCGATCCTAGCCGTCGCTTTTGGCTCCAGTAGCTGAATAGGGGCAATAGGCACGAGAGAGAAAGATACCAAGCTATCTCTCATTCCAGTCCATCTCCAGAGCCTCTGGCTTTTCTTTTGACATCCCCAGAGGTTTCTAAACCTTTGCCTGATCATTTTACGGCGTTTGGTGGTCGCCGGCGACGAGATCAAGGGCAAACCGAAGCTAGCACCGTCCAAGCTATTTCAACTTTCCATAGAAGTTTCATCTGGACTTGAAGTCTTCTATGAATCTAAGCGTGGTCAATCTACAAGCTCAACAATACTTTAATCATCCAAAACCATCAAACCTATCTCGGTAAAACCTTAACCCTAGGTATTTACTAAGATTTCTAAATAGCATTCTAATGATTATATCAAAAGCTTAGAAAATTCTTCCACACTCTTTATTAAGTCCTATTATATCTCTGTTCAAAGTTTAAGTCCATTTGATCCATTGTTTTAAGCAAACGAAACAAAAAATAGGCTCAGGGTTTGCGGTTTACTGAAAGGAGGAAGACGGTTCTGCAGCCGTTGGATCTACTCTTTTAAGATCAACGGCTGCGTCTAAGTCGAATCCTCGGTTCGGTTCAACGCGTCAAAACCGTGGGTTGATCCATTCTTCGTCTGGTTAAATCTAGACCGCTGATCCAAGCCGCGGGATTCAAATCAACCGCTGGATCGTTTGAGTGGGTTTTTCAGCCCGCGGGTTTGATCGCTGCCGTTAGATCTGCGCTATGATGGATCCAACGGCTCAGATATTTGCCGCGCTGGATAAGTGAGGCGGGGCCCATTTGACCGCCGCCACTGGCATGGACCAGCGCGTGAGCGACGCGTGTAAAGCGCCCCGGCCGCTGGCTGACTCGATGAGCTATTTTATTTATTTTGTTTAAAAAAATAATAATAATAATAATTCAAATACAGCCCAGAACTTCAAAATAACACTGGAATTTCATTTCTGGGCCAATTTTGGAGTTCTAGGGCTCATTTTCTTTAGTTTTTAATTTACTTTATTTAAAAAATAATTTTAAAATATTTTGATTAACATTTTATTGATTATTTCAAAAAATACAGAAAATCATATTTTAATTTTAAATAAAACTATATAAATTATTTTGACTTGAACTCTGGCAGAGATGTTATAAGGCTTAAGATGGACTTTCCTTGATTTTTCCAAACTTATTTGATACAAACTTGATTTTTCATTGAATTTTTAAAAGTCTTGATCATTATTTGATTTAGACTTCTAAAAATTCATGTATAATCAATTTCAAATCCATTTCTCATACATTAGAACTCTGTGGAATCAATGAATGATCCCTTCATCATTGTCAAACAAGCTTGAATTTTAACCATGCATAGTTTTGATGGATTTTGGTCATCATTAGTGTAGCAATTTCTATGTTACACTATCTAAATATGCATAGTTCTAATCTTAGTTTGGGTGGGATATTATCTCAGGATATTCCTTATATCCTCTATAAGTCTCAATCCAACTAGATTACCTATCCTTTACATGATTGAATTTTAAAGTTTGTAATCCATCTTATGGCCTACAAGCTTTAATTACTCCTTATGCTTATTCCATAGAGTATTAGGATATTTTTGCATTATTCTTGATTGATGATTGATGTGATTGCATTTAGTGTCCAAGGGTTAGTTGAACATTGATTTAAATCCATAAAACCTAATGACATCATTAAGGACAACAATTAAGGATCTTTGTTTAGAGAATTTAGATTAATTTCAATAATTAGGATTGACCCCCTATTGACTTGAAACTCAAACCATTTCAACTTAGTGACACATACAACCCTAGGAAAATATCCCACTGAATTTTGAGATCATTAAGCCCCTTAATTAACCTAATCAAACTTAAACCTTAATTAAGCCTTTAAAACTTCCAGAAATTCAAATAAATCAAATTTAAATCCAAAAATTACAATTAACCCCTCAAACTGACCAGAATTGAACCCTTAATCAATGAAAAATAAAAGCCCCTTGACTGGACTTTAAAATTAAGTTTAATTTAAGTTTAATTGAAATTCAATATTTAATTAAATTAATTAATTAAAAATAATTAAAAATTCCAGAAAATTTCCAAACACTTGGAAATCACTCCTTAGGTCATTCCTGACCTTTGGAGTTGATTTCAAGGAGTTTGGAGATTATTTGAATTCAAACCACAAAAATGGCTTTAATTAAACAATTTAAATAATTCGATAAATAGTCAAAACTTCAAAAATTCATAACTAATTCAAATGAACTCCAAATTGAGCAAACTCAAAGGCATATGACTCATCTTAAGGTCTAATATTTATAAAAAATGTTAAGTTTCCAGAAATCAATCAAATTTGAAAAAGTCAACTTTTGGTCAAACTTAGTTCAAATTCAAGTCAAAACTTCAAACCTTCATAATAAAATGTAGAAAAATCCAATTTCAGTGTACTTACTGTCTAACTGATCATATTAAGGTCTAGTATTTTAATAAAATATTAAATTTCCAGAAAACACTTTAAATCAAAAAGTCAAATTTTGAACCTTTAATTAAATCATTAAAATAATCCAAAAAATATCAAAATTCAATAAATCATTAAATATTCCAGAAAACATCAATTTGAACTTAAAACCAGCAACCAACCAATTCTAATTAAAATTAATCAACCTTTAAACCTTAATCAAACTCAAATCATTTAATTATATCGGGTACCACTGGGTAACCCAGGCCTACGAGGCTATTAAATTAGCCCCAAGGAAGGTGAAATAAACTTCACGGCCTCGGTGTGAAACAAAGGTGATATCCAACAAACAATTAAAATCAAATTTTAAAATCAACTTCAAGTCATTAACATTTAAATTCAAATCAAATCCCCCTTAAGCCTTTCAACCAACCAGAACTTTAAACAACTTCAATCAATTGCCTATTTAGGACATATCAAAGCCACACAGCCTATCTCACACACTTTAGATGGTTTGATAGGACAACCAACTCTAGTCTTAGGCTAGGCCGGTGTTTACTTTTCTGCTACTTGCGTGTGCCGGGTTTTCCGTGGTTTTCATTGCATGCTGGTTGCTAGATTTAAGTAATTGATGTTGATGTGATTGTTTATTTATTTACTGCACTCTGAGTTGATTGATTGTACGATTAGATCTACCCCTAGGCTAGGAACGATTTGTACTAATTCAATCTTATGCAGGTGGCCATGCTCATACAGAGCATAAATTAAAGGGGGCAAAATTATAATTATCAAATTGCACAGGTGCTCCAGAAACTGCTAAGACCCCCTTTAAAATTAAAAGAGCATGGCCAAGCGTGGCTGTGATTAAATATTTTAAATTTCAATATATTAACTGCTTGGGATGTCAAATATAAACTGCTGATTATTAGGATAACCTTGCAGGTTGTTGAGTCTAGATTTTTTAATTTCAATTTGATGTAATTTGATTTAAATTGAGTTGTAATGTTTAAAGTACTTTGAGATTGAGACATTTAAAATCCAATTTGGAATCCAAAGAGGAAGGAACATCCCTTAGGGGAGAGTTCCTATCCATTTGGAGATCCAAATTAGGATGAAGTTCAAGTATCCAAAGAGAAAAGATAACACCCCTATTCAGGGGGAGTTTCTTTTCATTTGGATACCCAGACCCGACGATCCAAGGAGTTCTAAGGAGACGAAGAAGTGAAGAACGAGAAGAATCTCAAATCTCAAAGTCACTTGAGTCTTAGGAGTAGAATCCGGGTTGTAGTCAGTGGTACCCGGCCACTTTACTTTACTGCAGACCCTGGGTTGTATTATTAAGGGCACTTGCCTATGGACTTTCAATTTGAGCATTTATTTAATTGATTTAATTATTTAACTAATTTGATTGATGTGTTGATTACGATTAAGGACCCGTATGCTTTTAGTAGTTTATTTGGCGTTCTTGCATGTCGATTTTGATTTAGCCTGGAACCCGATCGGAGGCTCGTGAGGGTACGGTCATAAACTTTTTCTACTTAAACAAAATTAAAATTTTTAAGCTCAGATAGAAACTCTAACGCTCTTAAGAAGTAAGCCCGGACTCGCCGGGAGTTTTTCATGCATTCATATTAACTTTTCTCTACCTTGTTAGGCACCTCCCCGCCTGCGGGTTTTGGCAGACCACCTGACCTATTAGGGTGCAGTTCTGTCCAAGGGGATGTTGTGCAATCTCTAGGATAAAACCTATTTTTTTAAGCCTATTTTAAAACTGCTTCATATTGATTTAAGCATTTCATCGAGTCAACTAGCATGCATTGCATTAGATACAAATTAAAAATTGAGTCTAAATCTTTAATTGCATTTCTAGCTTAAGCATTTAACCCAACATACGTTAAGGGGTCAATTAGGATCTGCTCTAGATGTCGACCCTAACTCTTTAAACCAATCTTAATCAATTTCCCTAACCACTCTACATTTAAAGACTTTGACTCATGGTTTTAAAAGCGTTTAGGTGGTTTAGCTGGCTCCCCAATCCAGGCCGGGGTAAGTCCAGATTGCATTGCATTAGCTAGGATTCGGGTCACTGATTTTCAGTACCCAATTTTAGACTTAGGTTCTGAGGCATGTCTTCAAACTTAAGACCTCAATCTTCTGGGAATCTAACTCCCACTTTCTAATAAAATTGATCATTCAAATTAAAATATCTTTCAATCAAATTCAAGCCCAACACTTAGGACAGGTTGAGGTGTTTCTGAAGTAATTCAGAATCTCAAGACACCTCCTACTCTTCTTCCTTTGACTCCAGAAAGAACTGTTCAACATTGAACCATTCCCGGTTGAAAATTCCAGTCCCTACCTTCTTTGATATCAATCTTTGAATTCTTAAATAAAATTCGTATCGCTATTTTAATCGAGAGTATTCGTAGGAAATTTTCTGGTTTCCTACGATATAATTAACTACGAGGGCTTGCGCTCGTAGGAGATTTAGAAACCCAGACCAGATTTTCAAAATCAAGCTTTTTCAAAACTTTTAATTAATTATCTTTGGGAAATTCAAAAGACAACGATCATTATCGTCATTTTCAAATGATCGATAATAGACGATATCCTCTTTCCTTGGAAAGATATATCGTACTATTATCGTGATCTTGATTATGAAATTAATGATCTTTTTACTAGATTATTATAGTTAAACATTGGATTTAACATCATTTTGATCTTTTGAGATCATATGTTGTTTCCCCTTGAGTTTGACTACGATAATCAGGATAAATCTAGATTTGTAACCGGAACCTATTAGGGAACGATATGTTCACCTTTCGAGGTGATACATCATTCATAATAAGTGTTCGATTATAAAATTTAAATTCCAAAAATTAAACATTTCCCAAAGAAAATTAAACCTCTTTTCAAAACAAAATATATTTTTCAATCAAAACAAAAATCCACTCTGTAAAATAACACTCTATGGCGGGTCCAAGATTATTCTCGTCTAGAGGTGTGTTTTACATCACTGGAAATTACTTTTTAAAATTGTGTCACAACTGAGTAGAGTGCCCAACTTTAATTAGAGGAGCTCGAGGGCCTCGAAGAAGGTTATTTTTAAGCTCAAAAAAATTTGAAATCATATAAGTCGCAAATGATTCAAGCTCATGATAAATTGTTTCACCTCAGGACCTCCCAAGTAGGAGACTTGGCCGTAGTCCTTTGGAGACCAATTTTAGTCTGCCATAAGATTGATGAAAACTTTGAATCAATGTTGACTGGATCATTCACCTTAGAGATGATCTATGAGGGAGGTTCATGTCAATTAATCAATTTTGAAAGATGCCACTTGATATTTTTAACATTAGGATGGCTCTTCAATAAGTACCATGCCTGATGAGTATCAAATTAAATATCAAAATTGCCTCTCTAAACTCAAAGAAATCAAATCAAATTCAAAAATTGTTCAATCAATCGACTTCCATCCTCTTTTCATTCAGGTTAGGGTTCTTCATTTCCTTAGGATTAGACGTGCTAGTGGTGGAGTACGCCCTTCATGGCACCATCCTAGCTCCCACCAATTTTCTTTTCCTCTAGGTTAGGATTCTTCCTTTCCTTGGGATTAGCCATGCTAGTGGTGGATAATGCCTTTTGTGGCACCACCCTAGTTTCAATCCAGTTTAGATCCTCTGTGTGGAGTAAGCTTCCTCCACACATGATCATCCACTAGTGGTGGATAATGCCCTTTATGGCACCATCCTAACTTCCTCCAGTTTAGATCATCTATGTGGAGCAAGCTTCCTCCCCACATGATCATCCACTAGTGGTGGATAACGCCCTTTGTAGCACCATCCTAGTTTCAATCCAGTTTAGATCCTCTATGTGGAGCAAGCTTCCTCCCCACATGATCATCCGCTAGTGGTGGATAACACCCTTTGTGGCACCATCCTAGCTTCCTCTAGTTTTGATCCTCTGTGTGGAGTAAGCTTCCTCCCCACATGATCATCCGCTAGTGGTGGATAACACCCTTTGTGGCACCATCCTAGCTTCCTCAAGTTTAGATCCTCTGTGTGGAGCAAGCTTCCTCCCCACATGATCATCCGCTAGTGGTAGATAACGCCCTTTATAGCACCATCCTAAATTCTTCCAGTTTAGATCCTTTATATGGAGCAAGCTTCCTCCCCACATGATCATCCACTAGTGGTGGATAACGCCCTTTGTGGAACCATCCTAGCTTAATCTAGTTTAGATCCTCTATGTGGAGCAAGCTTCCTCCCCACATGATCATCCGCTTGTGGTGGATAACACCCTTTGTGGCACCATCATAACTTCCTCTAGTTTTGATCCTCTATGTGGAGCAAGCTTCCACCCCACATGATCATCCGCTAGTGGTGGATAACACCCTTTATGGCACCATCCTAGCTTCCTCCAGTTTAGATCCTCTGTATGGAGCAAGTTTCCTCCCCACATGATCATCCATTAGTGGTGGATAACTCTCTTTATAGCACCATCCTAGATTCTTCTAGTTTAGATCCTCTATGTAGAGCAAGCTTCCTCCCCACATGATCATCCACTAGTGGTGGATAACGCCCTTTGTGGCACCATCCTAGTTTCAATCTAGTTTAGATCCTCTGTGTGGAGCATTCTTCCTCCCCACATGATCATGCGCTAGTGGTGGATAGCACCCTTTGTGGCACCATCCTAGCTTCCTCTAGTTTTGATCCTCTGTGTGGAGCAAGCTTCCTCCCCACAAGATCATCCGCTAGTGGTGGATAACACCCTTTGTGGCACCATCCTAGCTTCCTCCAGTTTAGATCCTCTGTATGGAGCATGCTTCCTCCCCACATGATCATCCGCTAGTGGTGGATAACGCCCTTTATAGCACCATCCTAGATTCTTCTAGTTTAGATCCTCTATGTGGAGCAAGCTTCCTCCTCACATGATCATCCACTAGTGGTGGATAACACCCTTTGTGGAACCATCCTAGTATAATCCAGTTTAGATCCTCTGTGTGGAGCAAGCTTCCTCCCCACATGATCATCGACTAGTGGTGGATAACACCCTTTGTGGCACCATCCTAGTTTTAACCCAATTTTGATCCTCTGTGTGGAGCAAGCTTCCTCCCCACATGATCATCCGCTAGTGGTGGATAACGCCCTTTGTGGCATCATCCTAGTTCTACCTTCTCTTCTCTTCCTTTAGGATAGGTGCTGCCTTTCCTTAGGATTAGAATCACCAGTGGTAGAGAACGCCCTTCGTGGCACCATCCTAGTTCTACCTTCTACCTTTTATTTTCCTTAGGATAGGTGCTGCCCTTCCTTAGGATTAGAATCACTAGTGGTGAATAATGCCCTTCGTGGCACCATCCTAGTTCTACCTTCTACCTTTTCTTTTCCTTAGGATAGGTGGTGTCCTTCCTTAGGATTAAAATCACTAGTGGTGGATAACGCCCTTTGTGGCACCATCTTAGTTTTACCTCCTACCTTTTCTTTTCCTTAGGATAGGTGCTGCCCTTCTTTAGGATTAGAATTACTAGTGGTGGATAACGCCCTTCGTGGCACCACCCTAGTTCTACCTTTTACCTTTCTTTTCCTTTAGGTTAGGTGCTGCCTTTCCTTAAGATTAGAATCATCAGTAGTGGATAATGCCCTTTGTGGCACCACTCCAGTTCTATCTCCTACATAATTCTCTAGGGTTAGATCTCTTCTTCCCTTAGAATCAAAGTCTTAAAATCCACTTCATCCTTTCAATTCGATCAACGCCAATAAGTGTCCTAGAACTTCGTTCCACTACACATATTGGGGGTCCATTTATTGACCTCATTTTTGTATGAGGTCATTAGAACCCACTTGGGGTTCTTTTTAGTGACCTAATGATGGGGAGATGTCCACCCCTCAGTCATAAAGGTCCTAATAAAGACCCAATTCAATCCCAATCAAACCCAGCTCTACCTTTTAACTCAATCTTTAATCTAGCCTTAATTCCACATTCAATCAAATTTCAAATCATATCCAATTAATTTTAATCCTTCATTTGATTTCCAATGATATGAATGGTTCAAGGTCAATCATTTAACTCTTAAATCCAATCCAAATCCAACATTCCAAATCAAACCTTCAAGGTCAATGATCTAGGTCTTAAAACCCTTTCTGGGTGAACTTTCTGTCACCTAGAAACCCAATCAAGTGACCTCCGACCCATGATATATCTATTGCATATTATCTAGACATGTCTCTAAGACCAATCCTCCAAATTTAAGCTCAATCCAACACTCCTAGCCCCTCAAACTGAATCTTTTCCCAAATGCTGCAAAACCTTCAGTTATTTATTGCATATGCCACTAGACTTGCCATCCAAAGCAATTTGACCTTGGGACCCTCTCCAAACCCTCCAATCATAATTATGACTTTTGCTATTATTGGTTGACTAGTAAATTGCGCTGTTCCAGACCCAGTTTGACCCAGTGTTGACTAGGGGTCAAAATGACCAAAATGCCCTTTATTGAGATTTTTGGTCTTTTCCCCAAAGTTCAACATGACCTTCCCATATCAATATTCAAAACCTATTCCAATGGATCCTAAATATCATTAGGAATACATTGGACCTAAACACAAGTCTTGGTTTGATCTGGTTGACCAAGTCAACTAAGGTTGACCAAAAATGCCCCTTGAGGTTTCAAATGTCAATTTTAATCCAAATGACCTTACCAATATGTAAATCCACCTCCATTGATATCAAAATACTCATTTTAAGCTTTTGATCCAAAGTCAACCCATGGTTTGACAAGGTTGATCAAGTTAACCATGGTTGACCAAATCAACCCTTAACCCACATTAAGGTTAATTTCAATGCTTGAACCTATTTTAAATCAAATCAATCCCTTAAAATCATTCAATTGGACATCCTTGGTATGTCGAAAGATTTTTAAGTCAAGATCCCCCTTGGGTTGACTTGGTCAACCCATTTGGAGGAGTCAAAACCCTCTCCAAACCCCTTTAAGCCTATGGAAAGAGGCCAAATCATGGCCACATCACCAAGCCACCTTGGCAATCCATGGATTAATTCAAAACATGTTCAAACCTGATAGAAATTGACCCATTTCTTCTCTTAAGAAGCTCTAATCCAACACCCTAAACCAAGCCAAGCATTGTTTCATCCAAATAGGGGAAAAGGCTTGTGGTCCCCTTTCCCATGGACCAAGAGAGGTCACACTCACCACCAACCCTATTCCTTAGCTTTGGATAGCTTAGGGGACACTTGTCATGCATTCAAACTCCTTCTAAACAAATCAAGACCATCCAATCCAAAAGCCAAGGGTTAAGGTGAGAGAAACCTAACCTAAGAGAGATTCTTCATTATTCACTCTCCCTCAACTCTCCAATAGCCTCCAACCTTTCTAGAGCTTTTCCCATCCTCTTCATCCATCTCCAAAGCTTTTCCAAACTTCTTCCCATCATTTCCAAGCCTCAAATCACTATTTTAGTGAGGAGAGAGCATTCTAGAGAGAGAAAGAGAATTTTCCAACACAACATTTGATCTAGAAAGATCTAACTCTTGGTGTCTTCGTTAAAGTTGTATAGGATCACTGCAACTTTCCAATGAGCCCAAGATCTCAAAAATTCGACGGTTGGATTGTAAGTTATGCTCATTTTAAGTTTAAATTTTAATTTGAAACTGTTCAAAAATTTCGTTGCTTGGGATCACCAAACTCCAGGCAATGAAAGTTCATATTCCCATGAGCATATGTTTCAAATTTTGTTAAACTTCGACAAGTATTTTAAAAGTTATGAGTATTTCAATTTTTTAGTTCATTTTGAACTAAAACGGCCTTGATTGATCTCGGCCGTTAGATTTTCTATCTTTCTCGATCAGATGGCTAGGGGTTAGTGATGGTGTGGATAGGTGGTTGATAAACAGTACTTCTCATATCAAAATGCCACACGCCGTCGCCATTTTGGCGCCGATCATTGTCAATGATTGGCGCCGCTTATTAATGGACTTAAAAATTCAAAAAAATAAGTTATAACTTCCAAAATTCATGGTAAATTCATTTTTCCACTAAATTAAGTATTTTTGGGCTTGTTGGAAAGATAATTTATTCTAGTATTTATTAAATTTAATTTTGAGTTGATTTGATTACTGTATTGTGAGATATTTTTATTTATTTAAAATTAATTTTTTGTGATTTTCTCACAATCTAATGGTCAATTGAGCCCCAAATTTTGGTGGAAGGTATTTGGGTATCTTAGGCATGCACTATAATTTTCTTAGATTTAGATACCCATTGAATTGCTGTGATGTGAATTTTTAAGGTAATGGGTCCATTTGGACCCAAAACTTTGAAAATTCATTACTCCATTTTTCTATAGAATTAGGCTGCATAACTTTTGGTGTGATTTCATATGTATAAGGGTTAGACAAACCAAATTTCAAGCCTATTTGAACAGTAGAGACACCTAGGGAAAATAATTAAAAAAAAGTCTAAAAAACTTAAAAAAATTTTAGGGGATTATACACACACCCAATTAAGGTGAAACTTGAACATAGCAAAATTAATGACATGATAAACCTTAGGTTCAAATTTTATTGAATTTTGAGGTCATTAAGTTACAAAATTAATTACCCAAATTTTAGCCCTTTTAAGGACCCAGAAAATTAAAAAAATGTAATAAATCCAAATTAACTCAAAAAAATACAAATAATATCTCAAATTGACCAGAACGTAGTCCTCTACCTATGAAAAATAAAAGCCCCTTGACTGGACTTCAAAATTGAGTTTAATTTAGGTTTAATTAAAATTTAATATTTAATTAATTTAATTAATTAAAAATAATTAAAAATTTCAAAAATTTCTCAAACACTTGATAATCACTCCTTAGATCATTCGTGATCTTTGAAAGCAATTTCAAGGAGTTTGGAGGCCATTTGGATTCAAATCATCAAAAGGCCTCTAATTGAACAAATTAAATAATTCGAATAATTGTCAAAACTTCAGAAATTCATAACTAATTCAAATGAACTCTAAATTGAGCAAACTCAAAGGTATACAACTCATCTTAAGGTCTAATATTTACCAAAAATGTTAAATTTCTAGAAATCAATCAAATTTAAAAAAGTCAACTTTTGGTCAAACTTAGTTTAAAATCAAGTCAAAACTTGAAATATTCATAATAAAATCTAAAAAAATCTAATTTCAGTATAATTATAGTCTAACCGATCGTATTAAGGTCTAATATTTTAATAAAATATGAGCTTTCCAGAAAACACTTTAAATCAAAAAGTCAATTGTTGACCCTTGAATTTCAATCACAACATGCAATGAAATTGATTGATGTGTTTGTTTACTTTTATTGCACTCTGTGGATTGATGTGATTGACAACTAGATTACCCTTAGATTAGAAATGATCTGGATGCTCACTGGATTTCCTGCAGGTGGCCACGCTCGTGTAGGGTAATAAAGGGGGCTAAATATATTATAAATATAAATGCTACATGTGCTTTAGCTGCTTAGCCCCCAAATAAAAAGAGCATAGCCAAGTGTATTTAGTTTTATATGCACATATATATAACTGCTTGGGATGTATTTTAATATTTAAATGCTTAGGATTACCTTGCAGGATCGAGTCTAGATTTTAATTTTCACGCAATATAATTTGATGTCATATTTAAGTTGTAAATTGCCAAGTGACTTGAGAATGGAAGATGAATATCTAACTTAGATTCTAAAGAGGAGAAGACATCCCTTAGGGGAGAGTCTTCCTCCATTTGGAAGGCTAAGTTAGGATATCTTTCAAACATCTAATTTAGGATTCAAAGAGGAAGGGACATACCTTAAGGGAGAGTCCCTATCCATTTGAAGCTCCAAATTGAGATGACCTTTCAAGTATCTAAAGAAAAAAGATAACACCCCTTTTGAGGGGGAGTTTCTTTTCATTTGGATATCTAGGCCTGACGATCCAAGGAGTTCTAAGAAGATGAAGAAGTGAAGAGCGAGAATAACCATTCTCAAAGTCACTTGAATCTTAGGAGTATAATCCGGGTTGTTGTCAGTGGTACTCGACCACTTTTTATATAAATCTGGGTTGTAATAAGCAAGGTAATTTTTCTATGGATATTTACTTAATTAATTTGATTATTTAATGTGTTGTGATTTAATTTGATTGCGTATAGAGTTTCTTATTTTTCTTAGTTCTTTGGTGCTTGCATGTCATTTTTGTTTTAGCCTGGACTTCGCGAGGCTCTCTAAGGACTAAAAATATTTTTACTCATAATTAATATTTAAAATTTTAAGATTTAAATAACATAGAAACTTAACGACCTAGGGAATAGCCAGAATCGTCCAGGGTCGCATGCATATTACTGCATCTCTCTCCCTCCTTGCTATAAGACACTTCCCCGCCTGCGGGTAGAGTCTAGATAATCCGACCTATGAAGATGAGGTGCTGGATCTGAGTAAGTCTAGTCTTTTCAAAAAAAAAATATTTTATAAGCCTTTTTAAAAATTTCATGCATACCTAATTTGGAGATTTTAACCAGCATGCATCTCATTAGAAACTAATTAAATTAAAATTTTAATTGTATTTTAGCCTAAGCATTCCACCCAACATAAGTCAAGGGGTCAATTAGGAATCTGCTCTAGATGTAGACCCCAAGCTCTTAAACCAATCTTAAATAACGTCCCTGATCACTCTGCATCAAAAGACCGGACTCATGATTTTGAAGCGTTTAGGTGGTTTAGCTGGCACCCCAATCTAGGCCGGGGTAAGTCTAGATTTTGCACTGCATTAGTTAGGTTCGGACTACTGTATTCCAGTGTCCAAATTTAGATCTAATATTTGGGGCAAATTTTAAATTATAAGACCCCAACATCCGGAAATATAATCCCAAATCTCTAATAAAATGCTCAACTCAAACTAAATCCTCTTTCAATCTAAAATTTAAAGCCCAACACCTAGCTTAGGTTGGGACACTTCTGAATTATTTTCAGAATCCTAAAGTGTCCCCTACTCTTCTTCCTTTGATTCTAAAATAAGTGTTCAATCTTACTCCTATCCCATTTGAAGTTTTAATTTCAGCACTTTGATATCATTCCTAGAAAATCTCTAAACAAAATTTTTGCCATTATTTTAATCGAGAGTTTTCGTAGGAGACTCCGATCTCCTACGATGTAATTAACTACGAGGGCTTGCGCTCATAGGAGATTTAGAATCAACTTCTGATTTTTCAAAACTAATTTTCAAAACTCAATTAGTCCTCTTTGGGAAAGTTAAATTACTAACGATCGTTTTCGTTATGTTCGAACGATTATTAACAAATGATATCTTCTCCCTTCGAGGAGACATATCTTTTGTTAAGATGAATTCGAATATAAAATTAACGATCGCTCCTCTTGATTATCGTAGACCGATATTTGATTGAACTTTACTTTGACCCTTCGAGGCCATATGAGATCCTCTCTTGAATCTGGTTACGATATTCAAGACGGGATTCTTAATTCTAAATTTGAACCCCAACCTGAATTTTTATTTCCACCTCCCAAGGTGGTATAATATTTTTGATGTGATGTTTGATTTTAGAATTAAATTTTAATGTCAATTTTGAATTCCCCAAAGAAAACTAAAATTTTCAAAACCCGCTTTCAACACAAACAAAGGATCATATATTCTAGAACGTATAAGTTCAAAAGGCTTGTAATTATTTGATTGAGATGTAGTAAATGGAAGTTTTGTGAATCTTAGCCATCTTATAAGAGTTGCAAAACTAGAGAGAAGTACATATAGTTGAATTACTTCTAGAAATAATCGAGATAATGGAGGATCTAAGATGACCAAGTTTATAATGCCTCAAATTTGTGATGTGTTGAGTGGAGGTAAACAACTAAGTAGTGAGAAAGTTGTTCCAAACGAAACTTAAATTGTTGATTCGAGGTAAAACATATTTTAATAGAGAAGCAGAATAAATACCTTGATGACTATACTCCTAAAGTAGAAGCCATTTTAACATTTCAATTCATCTTAATAATTATATATATATATAAAGTTCAACAAGTGAATGATGTAAATTAATGAATTTCAAAGGTTAAGACAATTTATAATAATTAAATTATTGTATATAACAACATAATTTCAAATATTATTTTATGCTATACCAAATTTTAATATTTCTCAGCAATTATTTTAATTATATTAGGTGTCTTCCACGATTATTAATGGGCATAAACTCATCTTTTCCCCAATAAAACCATGAGTAAAGCTCTTTCTTCATATCCCCACCGCTTCTTCGGCAACCCATACAAAAAATCATTTAATTTCAGAAAGAAGGATTGATAAAAGCCATGGCTTTGAGGATCAACAACCTCTTCCTCTTCGCAGCCCTCATCCTCCTCCTCTTCCTCTCCGCCAAATCCGCCGCTCGGCCACAGGCAATGGCTCCGTCGCCTTCTGAAGATGACGACGACATTGAGGTGATAAAGAATGTTGAGAAGAACAAAGAGGTGCAAGACCTCGGTAGGTTCGCTGTCGAACAAATAAACAAAAAGGTTTCGTACTCGGAACCGTTAGCTTTTTGTGGGGTGACGAAGGCAAAGCGGTGGCATGGGTTGTATGGCTGGGATTACTTCTTCGTTATTAAGTCTGAGAAGGTGGAGGAGAAAATTGAAGGGAGTTTGTACGTTTATGTTTACACCTCCTCATATGGTAATGGTAAAACCGTGAAGGCTTGGATCTTTGAGCCTAACCTTGTCTGAGAAGAAGAAAGTTCTTTTCAGCTCTCTTTCGTTTGTAATGCGCTTCTTGAATTGCTGTGTTTCCTTTGTCGATCTGTTGTTTCAGTTATTTCTTTCCATGCTTTGTGATTGTGCGTTCAAGCTGTGCTTTTTAATCTTGCTTTCTGTTTGTTTGTGTTGACTAAAGGTGTTTTTTATCTATTAATCTAATAAAGATTTTGCCATATCATTGTCGGAAACTGGCGACCGATTGAATTGAATAGGACATTTTTTTTTAAATAATTTAGTTAAAACTTTTTTAGGTGAAACAATATCATAAAGATAAAAATTTAAAAATAAAGCGAGTCATTTGCTTAGGCAACAACTGCTCTAACGTGGTGTGTCACTTGGCAGAGCCAATTTGGTAATGTGGCAGAATAGGTAGTCGTCGAGAAGGCGAACGACTGGGCAGTCGTTCAGAAAGTGAACGACTTAGCCAATCATTCAAAAGGCAAACAATTTGGCTAGTCGTTCAGAAGGCGAATGACTGGGCCAAAGCTAGGTTGGGGGAGGGCCAGGGACGTGCGTTGACACAGGCAAGCGCTCTAGAGCTGGGACGGGGCAGAATGCGGGCATTCCACCAAGCTAGGCGCGATGCCAAGTCAAGTGCTTGGCGATTCGGGCGGTTTGGGCGATTAATGTAGATTAAATCCTTCAAATTATTTAAATTATTGAAAGAAATTTGTAAATTATATTTTATAAATTAATCTTGCTGTCAAGAACTTTAAATTTTTTTCAAGTTTTTTTTTAATTTAGAAATTATTTTTTTTAACTTCTTACTTCCTCTCACTAAAATTCAATTCTATCAAATAAAACTTATTAAATTTCTAATTTATTCTATATTTAATAAAAATTCTATTTTCATTATTTAACTAATTTTAACTTAATCTATAAATTTATCCATAAATTATTTTAAAATTAATTTAATTATCAACAGATTTATCTAACTGTAGCAGACTAGAATATACGCGGCAGTAGAGTAAAAAATATGTCTTAGCAATATACGTATAACCAGCACACCAGCAGATAGTCGAGGGAGAGAAACACCACAAACTTTTTATGTGGAAAACCCGAAAAAGGAAAAACCACGGGGCCTGGCCCATATGAGAAAATTCCACTAACTTTGGGTTGATTACAGAGTTTGATTCGCTCCTTGGAGATGTTGCAATTACAGTAGGTCAAATAAAAATCTGGCGTTGATTGATGAACAAGAGGAAATACAATAATGGTTGAGAAGAGCTTCAGTGTCGATCAGAAAAACTCTGGCAACAGTCAGATGGAAACTTTGGCGAAAGTCAGAATAATTTCTGACAATGATCGGCAAGAACTCCAGTGGTGGTCAGCAGGAACTCCGGCGGTAGTCGATAGGAACTCCGGCGGTGGTTGGAAGGAAGTCCGGCGGTGGTCGGAAGGAAACTCTGGTGGTGGTCGGTAGGAACTCCAGCGGTGGTCGGAAGGAAACTTTGGCGGTGGTCGACAAGAACTCCGGCGGTGGTCGGAAGGAACTCCGACGGTGGTCAGAAGGAAACTCTGGCGGTGGTCGGCAGGAACTCCGGTAGTGGTCGGTGGCAAGAGCTACCAAATTCCTCCATTCCTTTCCTTCCTCTCTTTCTCCCCCTCCTCTCATGAGAAGAGTGGGGCTATTTATAGTTTTTTGAGAGTGACATGGCTTGTAAATATATGAAGGATCAAGGTCAAAATTGGAGTGGTTTGAATGGACGGCTGATATTGATCCCCTTGATCATGGACTGTTTAATAGTCATTTGAATGCCTTAATGATATCAAAATTTAGTGATCTTAGGCTCGTTGGATTTTTCTCGTCGAGTCGCTCGATTCGACTATAAGCATGTCAAGTTTAGATACCGTTTGGTAATTCAAATTATGATTTGAATCTTCCGAATGCGCTTTGGGTCCTTGATTTGGACTCCTTTGGGCTCGGATTGAGTCGAATTTGGTGTCGTTGGGTTTATATTTTGGAGATGTTCAGTTCGACTGTAAGTTTACTGAAATCGGAATTTAGATGGTCCCTGATTTAATTTCTGAAGCTTCCAACTTGATTTTGCCTCGAGATTCGTGCTGAATCAAGACTATTTTTTGGTGACATATCAGTTGCCCCCCTATTTTCGGACGTCGAAGCTTGCAGAATCCGAAAATATATATTTATACCTTCTCCTAAATGTTCACCCGCATAAACATTAGTTTGTCCAAATTTACAAATAGGTTGACTACCAATTACAAAATTTAAAAAATAAAGTTTTATAAAATTCTACATTTATTTTCAACTCTTATTTGTTTTAATAATTGGATGATTTAATTATATAATATATTAAATATATGTTGATATTTAAATCAATGTATAGATCATGATTTAAATATATTATTAAACGAATGTGGATTGGTTCAGCTTGTGATTAGTATATGTAATAAGTTTTGGTCAATTAAACACAATTTATATATCGTAATTATAATTGAAAGTTTAAATCAATTAACTAAACATTTAATCTTTATTTAATTTCAATTGTATTTGATCTATTTTATAACGTAATAGTGGGAGATCCTTAAATCTCTTAAAATTTCAAAAACTTCTGTAGGCTTAGTAGACTTGCCAATTATTAGATATAATTTGATTAGTATATATTATGGTTTTAGGTAATTTTTTCCTATCATAATTTGACATTAAATTACATCAGTTTTTATATATTGAATGCTTTAGCATTCTGCCTCCGATTTCAGAAAAAATTGAAACTTTTATTAGGATGATAGCTATGCCACCTATATATTAATATCAAATAAGTTAATATATATTTTGACTTTTTAAATTCCCAACAATTTCAGAAATTTATGTAATGACTTTTTGAATTCTTATATAATTTTGTCTCTTAAAATTCCTAAATTTATATTTAAAAAATTATAGAAATTTTAAGAGAGACTGTTTATCTTCTCCCTCCTTGCAACTATAAATACCCCCCTTGGGGTATGATGAAGATCACAATCTCTTGTGTCGGTCCAAGTCCTCCCTTTGGATTGATAGCTCGGAGATTGTTAGCGGCGATCAAAACCTTACTCTCTTGTGCTGGTCCTAGCATTCCTCTGGATTGGTAGCTCGAGGAGCGTAAGTGACGATCAAAGCCTAGTTCTCTTGTGCCGATCCAAATTTTTCTTTGGATTGGTAGCTCGGGGAGCGTAGGTGGCGATCAAAGCAAAAAATTGTGGCGATCAAAGCCTTGTCCTCTTGTGCCGGTCCAACCTTGAATTGGTAGCTCGAAGGGTGTTGGCAATGATCGAAGAAACAAAGTGTTGCCCTGTTGTGCCGGTCCTACCTTTGATTGGTAGCTTGGAGGGCACTAACGATTGTTAGTCCTTTTCAGATTTGGAGACAAATATGGCCGATAATTCCAAGGATGGCAATCAACGGAGAACCTTGGATACAGCATTAAAGAGGTCTTCTTACAAAAATCCAAAGAATATTTCTAGTATTAATATTTTGATTTTCTATGTTCGAGCATTTTGATATTTTATTTCATCAAAACTAAATTTCTTTAGGTGGAGGATTAACGGATGCCTACAAAATTATTTCTTCTGCTCATGATGGTGATAGGAGGAGATCTGATGATGTCGCATCCATCATTACATCTGATAGCTTGGCGAAGATTCGCAAGAAATTTCATATGACAAACGATGTGTTGATTATTGCTCCAAAGAGGTCTGATATGGAACATGCTCCTCCATAAAGATTTGTAGCAGTTTATGAGATGACGTTGCGTGCTGGTTTGAGGTTTCCTCCAGCTCCCGAGTTACTTGACATTTTCAAAGCATGTAGCGTTGCCTTATCCCAATTTTTATGTAGAGTGATAATAATTATAGTGGGCTTGATAGTATTCTTTAGGGAATGTGGAGCGACATTAGCTGTAGAATATTTATCAAAAATGTGTAAATTTATTAGTGATTCTTATGGCTGGATTTCATGTCGAGCTAATAAGAAATGGTTGGATCTTGTAATAAGGGACCCTTCGAAGAATTGGCGTAACTCATTCTTTTTGTGAAGAATGAGTGGGGCATTCCTGAAAAATGGGATAAATTGAAAGAGTTGCCAAGTTCTTTACATGTCGGGGAGGAAGATATTTTGAGAATTTTAAATTTTCTTGATACGAAAAGTCTTCAACAAGAACTGCGCTATATTAGTCGATGTGTAACGAAGGAATGTCTTTCTAAAGTTGGCCTTTCTATTTAGGCACGAAGATCCAATATAACTCAATTGAAAAATCTGAGAAGGTTCATGAAACAACATCAACTACCTTTAAGCGTTCAGCTAGCAATCCTTCAGAAGATCAAAGAGTAACCAATTTCTCCTCCCTAAAGAAGAGAAAGATAAATGATAAAGTGATCTTACCAATAGATGATGGGGGAAGCAAAGAAGCTACACATCTCCCAACTATAGATATAGTTTCTCTTGATTCAGATATTAAGGCTCGACCCTCAAGAATACATATCCTAGAAGATGTATTGAAGTATATTTGTATCGGGCGACGTCATGCTAATGAAATTGTGAGTTATTTCAATCTTTTTCTCCTTATTCCCTTCATTTTATTTTTTTAACATAATTAAACTTCTTGTTGTAGATGATTCAAAAGATGGATTTGGAATCTCGATTTGAATCAATTTTGGATAATTGGAATGATGAGTTTGTTAAAGTTTAATATTTACAAGGAGAGTACAAATGAAGATTGGATACAAAGACTAAAGAAATATCATCCTTGGAGAACCAATTGATGGAATGTAGAGCCGAATCGGCGACAATATTCACCTCTCTCTCTTTCCAAAATCGAGAAGCTGACCTTTCCTACCATGAGTTGATTGAGGCTCGTGCAGAGATTAACCAGCAAAAGAAAGCTTTAAAAATCCTTACATTAGAGAAGAAAGCTCTTGAGAAAGAGAACAACAAATTGCAAGATCAGTTTCAAAAAAGAGAAGCAATCACTTTGGATATTGAAGCCATATCATTGAAATCTGTTGAAGAATTCAAAAAGTCTGTAACTTATCACTGAGAGATTCAAAGTCATATTCAAGAGGCTTATGAAAATTTATTTGATGTTGAAGTGAAGGATCTGGAGCGTCAGAGTCTCGAAGAAGGTTTTACTCGTGGTTTCTTGAAAGGTGTTCGGTTGGTTTACCATAAGATTGGGGTTCATATTGAAGGACTTACTCCCAGTCAAGTATCTGAGGATTCTTCTCTAGATTCGAGCGATGAAGATATTGAAAGTTAATTGAAAAAGGCTCTTTTCAGTGATGATGATGATGTTGATAGTGCAGAAGATGTTTATTATTGGTTGTATTTCATCTATTTTTCTTAGAGGTTTTTATGAATCCATTGTGTTTTCAGAGATGTATCTCCTAATCTATATATTGATTTTAAGAAATATTAAAGTTTTTTTAAAGAAAACTTTCTTAAAAATTTATGATTCATTTAATGAAAATTTTTTATTAATTTGAAAGAATTGAGAGACATCCTTTTAGGAGGTTTAACCTATCCAAGGTTGTATTGTCAAAGCATTGCTTGATGACATTAACCTGTGTGAAAGAGGTTGGATCAAATCCCTATAGGTTGATCAAAGAAATGATAAATATCCTTTTAGGATATTAAACCTATCTAAAGTTGTGTTATCAAAGAATTGCCTGATGACATTAACTTGTGTGGATGAGGTTGGATCAAATTCCTCTAGAATTGATCATATATTGATTGAGATATAATGAATATTGTGTATTTTTTGAATCAATATTATATTTTGTATTTTTTTTAGGACCACAGCTATGATCCTGCTTAGAAAAAAGAAAAATGATGATAATGATCAAACCAAATTTCACTATTTTAGAAAATAATATAATAATTTTATGATATTTAATAGAAATAGGAGGGCCATATAATGGCGTATAGTTTTAATAATCATTATTGATAATATTTGCAAAGATTTTTGATATTCCAGGTTCTTGGCAGCATTTTTCCATCAATATCTTTTAGCTTGAATGTTCCTGGTTTGACCATGGCCGCCACCATATAAGGACCTTCCCATAAGGGTAAAAGTTTATTATGTTTGGGGCCTTTTCTAACCGCTTCAAGACTACGTAGAACTAAATCTCCGACTGAGATATAGCGGGGCTTCACCTTTAGATTGTAGTGACGAGCTATTCTTCGATAGTATGTAGCAATTTTATGTGACGCCATGTCTCTTGTCTCAGGAAGAAAATCTAAAGAGTTACGAAGTTTTTCCTTATTATTGCTAAAGTTAAAAGTCTGAACTCTAAGGCTTGGGACTCGGATATCGATCGGGATGATTGCTTCTGTGCCAAAGCAGAGGTTGTATGGAGTTTTTCCTATTGGAGTTCTAGCAGTAGTGCGATAAGCCCAAAGAATATTTGGTAGTTCATCAGCCCACTACCCCCCAGCTTTTCTAAGACGTGTTTTTAGTCCTTTAAGTATAGTCCTATTTGTAACCTCTGTCTGTCCATTTGCTTGAGGATGAGCCACAGTTGTATACACTAGTTGTATATGGAGGTCTTTGCAAAATATTGTGAAGATTTTTCCTCTAAAATGGGTTCCATTATTTATGAAAATTTTTGCAGGAATGCCAAAACGATAAATAATATTTTCCATACAAATTGTTTTGCATTTGCTTCGGTAATTTTTACGAGTGCTTCAGCCTCCACCCACTTGGTGAAGTAGTCCACTACCAAGATGATAAACTTTCACTGTCTGGTAGCTTTTGGAAAAGGCCCCATTATATCGA
Organism: Dendrobium chrysotoxum; assembly: GCA_019925795.1. Lineage (NCBI taxonomy): Eukaryota > Viridiplantae > Streptophyta > Magnoliopsida > Asparagales > Orchidaceae > Dendrobium > Dendrobium chrysotoxum. The sequence continues at coordinate 21,263,953 of CM034314.1, read as the reverse complement.
TCCCCCATTGGGCGAAAGGCCATGGGCTCTGAAATGACAAAAGTTTAGTGGCTTGTAAATGAGTGAGATTAGAGTGCAATTGACAGTTATTACACTTTTGAGTGAATTCTAGTGCATCTTACTTCATTGTGGGCCAGTAGAATCCTTGTCGCATAATTTTATTAGCTAATGCCCTTCCTCCTAAATATTCCCCGCATATGCCTGAATGAACTTCCCGTAATGCATAATCAGCTTCTGAAGGTGAAAGGCATTTGAGGTATGGTCCACTGAAAGCTCATTTATATAATTCTCCTCCAATGATAGTGAAGTTAGCAGCCTGCCATCGGAGTCACATTGTAGTTGTTGGATCTTCAGGTAGCACTCCTTCTTGTAAGTATAGGATCAATCCAAGAAGGCTCTCTTGGCTCGTCGATTGATTGTATAACCCATGGTCCTTTGACGTTAGGAAAGTGTACTTCTTCGATATATTTTCTCTTAAAAAGATCACCGGTTAGCAATGTAGCAAGTTTCGAAAGAGTATCTACGCGAGTATTTTATTCCGGAGGTATTTGAATAAGTTCAAATTTCTCTATGAGGGTGAAAAGTGACTTCACCATATCATAATATTATGCTAATTATGGATTTTGAGCCTCAAATTCTCCTCATACTTGAGAAACTACGAGTTATGAGTCAGTATGGACTATCAAATTTTGTACTTCACATTCGATAGCTAGCCTCAACCTGGCAATAAGAGCTTCATACTCAGTGACATTATTAGTTACAGTAAATTTTAGCCGTAGTCCATACTCAATAGTAGTATGATGAGGAGAGATTAATAAAATTTTGGCTCCAGCGCCAGAGCTTCCAGAAGCTCCATCAACATATAACATCCAACAAGGAGAAAAGGAAGGTTGAATTAGTGGTTCATCAGAAATAGGAATAGTGCACTCGACCATAAAATCTGCCAAAATTTGTTATTTGATATCTGGTCTAGGTAAGAAATGGATGTTAAACTCCCCTAATTCTACTGACTATTTGATTAATCTTCCTGAAGCTTCAGGCTTTTGAAGGATGCTCCGTAATGGAAGATTCGTGTAAACCCCAATCGTATGAGCTTGAAAATACGGCCTTAGTTTTCTAGTAGAAAATACTAATGCCAAAGCTGTCTTGTCTGCCAACGGGTAGCATCCTTTAGTCTCAGAAAGGATTTTACTGACATAGTATACTGGTCATTGAATAGCATTTTTTTCTCAGATTAACATTGAGCTTATGGCATGCAAAGAGACATCCAAATATAAATATAACCTTTCTCCTTGGATTGGTTTTGATAGAAGAGGGGGTGAAGCCAAATAAGTTCGAAGCTGTTCGAAAGCTGCTTGACATTCATCTGTCCACTGAAATCCTATATTTCGGGCATTTCTAAGTATTTTGAAGAAAGGTAAATATTTATCTCCTAAACGGGCCAAGAAACAAGATAGAGCAGCGATTCTCCCATTCAGACGTTGAACTTCTTTTATATTCCTTGGGGGAACCATCTCTCTCAAAGCTTTGATTATTTCAGGGTTAGCTTTTATCCCTCTGTGAGTAACCATGAAGTCCAAGAATTTTCCAGATGTGACTCCAAAAGCACATTTTGTAGGGTTGAGTCGTATATTATAATGTCGAAGGAGACTAAAGCATTGCTCCAGATCAAACATATGTTGTGTCCTTTCAAGACTTTTAACCAACATAATATCTCTATATACCTCTATTAAACGACCAATAAGGTTCTTAACAACCTTATTCATGAGGCGTTGATAAGTTGCCCCAGCATTTTTGAGTCCAAACGGCATGACCTATAGCAATATAGCCTCTTATCAATTTGAAAAGCAGTTGCTTCCTCATCTGCAAGATCCATTCTTATTTGATTATATCTAGAGTATGCATCCATGAAACTTAACATTTGATGTCCAGATATTGCATCAACTAACTGATCAATACGAGGAAGTGGAAAACTATCCTTTGGGCAAGCCTTATTGAGATCTGTGTAATCCATGCACATTCTCTATGCCCCACTAGCGTTTTTAACAATTACGACATTTGCAAGCCAAGTTGGATAATATACTTCTCTTATGAATTCAGCTTTCAAAAGTTTATCCACTTCCTGCTCTATAGCTTGCTAACGATCTAGTATAAAATTTCTCTTCTTTTGGATGATTGGTTTAAATATTAGATTTATCCTGAGTGAATGTACAATAGTCTGAGTGTTAATTCCAGGCATTTCTTCTTAACTCCATACAAAAATATCTTGATTTATTCGTAAAAAATATGTATATTGCATCTTTTTTTCATCAAAAAGTAAAGACCCGATCTGCACTGTTTTGAGAGGATCTTCTTCTGATATGGAGACACAAATTAAATCCTCCACTGGAGAAGCTCTATAAATGATGTCTTCATTCTGGAGATCAAAATTTTTAATGCTTAAAGTTATATATGGATGAGGTTGAGCTTGCTTGAGATAGCAAGATTGTGCCTCATGTTGATTTCCTCGCACTTCTCCAATCCCCGCTGGAGTTGGGAATTTCATCTTCAAACGAGGCACTGAGGCGATAGCTCTAAAAATTGATTGCAAAGGTCTTCCAAAGATAGCATTATATGTCGATTCTAACTTAACCATAATAAATTGAACTAAATGAGTAACTTATCGAGGAAATTCCTCAAGTGTGACAGGGAGAATAATTATTCCTTCCACCCTTACTGGACGATTATCAAATCCATATAATGGTCCAGCAGCAGGCTGAAGCTTCTATCTGGATAACCCCATACTAAGAAAAGTTGAAGGACATCAACAGAACTCCCATTATCGATTAAGATTCTTTTGACATTATAACATGAATCTCCAATACCGGTATTGATGACAAGTGGGTCTTAGTGTGGAGTATGAATCCCTTCTAAGTCAGAATCGCCAAATATGATGGAGTGATCAGATCGTGCTTTCTTTAGAATCAGTACCTCCGGGCTAGTGAGTAAGACATGAGAGGATATTAAGGGTCCTCTAGCAATAGTTTCAATTTCTCCAATTATTTATCGATTTGTATGATGTTGCCTTTATTGCTATTGATTCTGCCCCCAGCAAGATTAGCCTCATTTTGTGTAGGTGAGTTTTGGGTGAATTGAAGAAGATATCCATGTTAAATTAGCCTTTCAATTTCTTCCTTCAATTTTCTGCAGGCTTCAGTCGTATGTCTACGACTTCGACGAAAATGACAATAATAATCTTGATTTCCAGAATTTGGCTTTAGTGGATTTGGCCATTTAATGTTTTGCTCATTCTGTCTAGCCATGAGAATATAAACATGAGTTGTATTTAATGGAGTGTATTCTTTCTTTGGTTTATAATCCCGATTTTATTGAGGGGGTCGAGGTGCACTACAGGAAAATTGTTAATTTCCGGCAGATTTTCGGTGAAATTTCCGGCAAATTTCCTGAGGACTATTTTCTGGCAAAATTTCCGGCGGTCTTCCGACGGATAAAATGAAATATTTCTGACAAATTTTTTAGGATGATTTTCCGACAGATTTTTGTTCGCCGGTGTTTTGAGCAGATTTTAATAATATCTTAAAAAGATTATCTGTTTTTAATTCCATTAATTAAATATTTATTGCCTAAATAAATTCATTTTTTGTGAAAATTTATTTTGTAAGCTTATTTAAATATAAAATAGTTACAAACTTAATAAACTATACATCACAACAGAGTGGTTGACGCTCTGAAAATGAAGAGTCCACGGTTCGAATCCCTGCGCAGACGGGTGTGCGAGGGAGCTGGGTTGCACCGGACGGTTTGTTTTTTTTTGTTTAAACATTTTTTTAATTCTGGCGGCGTTGTTCGGCGGACAAATCCGCTTGAAAAAAATTTCTGGCGGATTTATTTCGACGGAAAGAATTTCCGACGCGCGCTTTACCATCGAAAAAATATTCTCCCGAAATTTGCCAGAAAAGTTTAAAATCGGCCGGATGCTTAAAAATTTTCCACCAAAAAATCCGTCGGAAATAGGAGATTTTCCTGTAGTGGTGGAAGATCTTGATTCCTCTTTTGAGATTTTTGGGCTCCAGCTCCAGTCTCGTGCCCAATCTTTCTTCTATTAGAATGTTGTTCAAATTATTTTTGATGAGCGTTAATAGCCTCATCGGCAGTAATTTGAGCCTCCACCCTATAAATTAGGTCAGCATAAGAATGGACAGTCTCTCACATCAACAAAGAGTACAATGGTCTGGGGCGTAGTCCTCCAAGAAAAACACCTCGCAATAGTTCAGGATCTACTCCTGGGATTTGTCTGGCTTCAGAAGAAAATCTGTGAAAATATTCTTTTAAAGATTCTCCCTCATTTTGATGGATTCTAGAGAGATGCGATGAATCTTTAATAATTCTTCTATTTGCAATGAACTATTAGACAAACTGCCTCGCTAGATGAGCAAAATTATGGATTGTATTTCTAGGCAGAGCATAGAACGAGGTGCGAGCTTGACCCTTGAGGGTAGCAGGAAAAACTTGACAAAGAAGGGCATTAGAAGCTCCCTGTATGTGTATAATTATTCGATAATGATCAATGTATTCATAGGGATCAGATGACCCATCGTATGGATCAATGGTTGGTAGCTTGAACCTAGTTAGAATAGGGCATAGGAGAATTTCATAAGTCAACAGAGAAGATTCTTGAAAACTTTGTTGGAGATTAAAATGATTTTTATCCCTTATTGGGAATTCTTCTTGGATAAGATGTCGCAATTCATCTTGTATAACATCACGACGAGTATCTAGAGCAGGCTGGAGATTTTGCATCTGATAGGCTCTAGGTGGAGGATGTGTCAAACTTGCAGCATCATCTATTTCTGGATTATAATGCGGAGGAGGAGCATTACCTTGACGATGAGCATTTTCGAATTATTCGCCTATATTATGTTGTTGAGGATGAGGGAGAGGAGCTTCATTATCTTGAGATGGTATTCTTTATTGGCCTGCCTCCTCCAATATTTCTAGGATTCTTGCTTGTTGCTCCTCTATCCTACGAATTCGAGTTTCTAAGGAATAAGGTCCTTCCCTTGAATAATTACAATGTCTATGATTGCCATATGGGAATCTAGTTCGATGCATGTTAGAGCGAGAGAATCTATTATTGGTATTACTTCGATCAGTCATTGAAGAAATATTGGGAATAAATTCCCATAGACAGTGCCAAACTATTACATACTAGAATATACATTGCAGTAGAGTAACAAATACAACATCTTAGTAATATACATATAACCAGCACACCAACAGATAGTCGAGGGAGAGAAACACCACAAAATTTTTACGTGGAAAACCCAGAAAGGGAAAAACCATGGGGCCTGGCCCAGATGAGAAAATTCCACTATGTTTGGGTTGATTACAGAGTTTGATTCGCTCCTTTACTTGGAAATGTTGGAATTATAATAGGTCAAATAGAAATTTGGCGTTGATTGATGACAAGAGGAAATACAGTAATGGTTGAGAAGAGATTCAGCGTCGATCAGAAAAACTCTGGCAGCGGTTAGATGGAAACTTTGGCGAAAGTCATAATAATCTCTAACGATGATCGGCAGGAACTCTGGTGGTGGTCGGCAGGAACTCCGGCGGTAGTCGGCAGGAACTCCGGCGGTGGTTGGAAGGAACTCTGGCGGTGGTCGGTAGGAACTCTAGCAATGGTCGGAAGGAAACTCTGGCGATGGTCGGCAGGAACTCTGGTGGTGGTCAGAAGGAACTCTGGCTGTTGTCGGAAGGAAACTCTAGCGGTGGTCGACATGTCTTTTCTGGCAGAATTACCGGCGTATTTTCCGGCGGATAAGACGCCGGAAGCATTACCGGCGGATAATCCGCCGGTAATACTTAGTCGGGTTTTAATTAACCGGTGGTAAATCCGCCGGAATCGCTGCCGGATATTACCGGTGGAATATGCGTCGGTATAACCGCCGGTAATACTTCATCGGGTTTTAATTAACCGGCGGTACATCCGCCGGAATAGCCGCCGGATATTACCGGCAGAATATGCATCGGTATATTGAAAAAACCGTCGAACATCCGGCGGTTTAGTTAAAATTACCGGCGGGTCCATCCGCCGGAAATGCCGTCGTTGATTCCGGCGTAAATATTTCCGTCGAAAATTCTGCCGGTATTTCACTGTTTTCCTGTATTGATAGGAACTCCGGTGGTGGTCGAAAGAAAACTCCAGCGGTGGTCGGTGGCAAGAGCTCCCAAATTCCTCCCTTTCTTTCCTTCCTCTCTTTCTCACCCTCCTCTCATGAGAAGAGTGGGAATATTTATAGTTTTTTGAGAGTGGCATGGCTTGTAAATATATGGAAGATCAAAGTCAAAATGGGAGTGGTTTGAATGGACGGCTGATCTTGATCCCCTTGATTATGGACTCTTTTAGTAGTCATTTGAATGCCTTAATGATATCGGAATTCAGTGATCTTGGGCTCATTGGATTCATCTCATCGAGCCGCGCAATTCGACTACAAGCATGTCAAGTTTAGATACTGTTTGGTAATTAAAATTATGATTTGAATCTTCTGAATGCACTTTGGGTCCTTGATTTGAACTCATTTAGGCTCGGATTGAGTCGAATTTGGTGTCGTTGGGTTCATATTTTTGAGATGTTCAGTTTGACTATAAGTTTGCTGAAATCGGAATTTAGATAGTATCCGATCTAATTTCAGAAGCTTCCAACTTGATTTTGTCTCGAGATTCGTGCTGAATCAAGACTATTTTTTGGTGACATATCACTAACAAATATAATTATTACTACATTAATTTAAATTTAATAATTTTCTTAGGTAATATCCCAATTAAATTATTATTTTAACTCCTTTAATTTAATTATACATAATAAACCTTTAATTTAATAAAATTCTATAGATTACAGAAACTTTTTTTTCTTGCACCATAGTCATTTGGGATGTAAACGACTGTGCTTGTGGACCAGATCATCACTCGCCCGTCACTAGTGGTGGAGCCAGAAATTTTGTTCAGGGGGGGAGTCTAACGAAAGTCATGCTCGAGGTCGTGACTCATGAGTTGCGAGAGAGGAGTAAAGGGGAAAACAAACCATTGATGCTTTTCATGTGTCCAGAAAAAGCCTGTAATAAATAAAATGAAAGCTCAGAAGGGGTTGTACCATAATTGATGCTTAAGTATGGAAGTGGAGAGAGGAGCTGAATATACACAATATTGATTTGGTTGGGTGCGCTGTCAAGAGTGAGCGGCCGCAGCATTTTTGTTGCACAAAAAGAGCGAGGTAAAGATAAATCCTTCATAATAATTAATTAGATTATTAGCAGTCCAAAAATAATTAAATAATTGGGTGGTAATTTAATATTTAATAATTATTATTAGATAATGAATAGTAAGTTAACGATTAAAGTTTTAATAAAATTATATTTAAATAGTTAAACATTTTAAATAATAATTAATTAAATAGTATTGTAACTCTACGTCAAAATCGCTTTTCATCATTCCATCCACAATGGAAAGTCATTCCTCCCTCTCTCTTTCAATATTTTATCCTATTAGCCTTTCTCTCTCTACACCTAAAGCACTGCATGGTCCGAGTCAAAGGTGGATTAAAGACTTGAAATGGAAAAAGCTTGTAACAAACAAAATGAAAGCTAACAATAATGGTTCTAAGTTAATTTTTTTTTTAGGGGGGGCACATGCCCCCTCTTCCAAGAGAGCGAGAGACCCCATATTTTCACTCAAGATGGAAAATGAGGAAAATGAGAACTTTCTTGCTTAAACTGGGATCACGACCCTTTTATAATTTAAATGTATTTATTTTATTTTAATCCATCATTAAAATAATATAAATATTTAACATCTACACAATATTTAATTCCATACAAATTTAATTGAGATGCCACATAATACAAATAGTAATTTAATTCTTAAGTAGATCATGAATTTTATTTGGCTTATTTTTAAATAGCCACTAATACGTAATACTTTATATATATATATATATATATATACATAATGGGCCCGTATATAAAAATTTCTCAACAATCTCCCACTTGAGCCTCATATATATACATATAATTATATATTCGTAAACAATCGTATGAGCTCACTATTTATCATCTTTATGAAATAACATCTCTAGATAATCTGATCCATTAATCATATCAATATAAAATCTAAGCGACATTTCTTACATTCTTTATAATAAGACCCATCAATGGTTACTATATTAATATAATTAATAACATATATTAAGTATGGATGTGTATCATGAAAATTTCATATAAAGTGATCTCAAAGTATGACTATTTTCAACTAGTTTAATATTATAACTCAAAAGAGTTATAACAAAAAATTTAATACTTTATGCTAAACTGCAACTAAAATTAAGTAAGATTATTTCAAAATTTTCAATAACTAAAATAACAACATTTTAGTCTTATTAGAAAGTAAGTTCATAATAATTGAACAATATAAACAAGCTCCCACTATATTAGCACATTACAAAAATAAATTATAACCTTACGAGCCACATGCTCATGAAATACTTTAGATGGTAATCCTTTTGTAAGTGGGACTGTATTCATAAAATTTGTACTAACATGTTCAATAGAAATTTGAAAACTCTGTACCATTTCTTTTATAACAAGAAACTTAATGTCAATGTTCTTGAATTTTGATGAGCTCCTATTATTTTTGGAATATAACTCAGCCTTTACAACTTATCTTTAATGGTCTCTCAATGCCATCAATAATATGTAGCCTTGTGATAAAATTTTGCAATATATTCCCTAATTTGACACCTCATAACAAGCTATAAACTCTACTTCCATTATGGAATAAGCTATAAGTGATTCTTTGAGACTTTTTCATGATATAGCACCTCAAATTAACATGAAAATATAGCACGAAGTGGATCTTCTGCTATCGAGGAAACCAACAAAATCAAAGTAAAAAAACCCAACGACCTCTAAATGATTAGATCTTTGATATGTGAGCATAAAATCTCTTATCCTTTTAGATACCTCATGACCTATTTCACTACTTTCTAATGATCCATTCCTGGGTTACTTAAATATATATCAAGCATTCTTATAATGAATGCAATATCCGGACGCATATAAACATGTATGTACATAAGACTCCCTACTATCGATGTATAAGGGATCTTATCCATCTCTTGCTTTTTAACTTCATTTCTTGGGAATTGAAGGATACTAAATTTATCCCCTTTTATAATGGTTGTATTTGTTAATACACAATCTTTCATGTCAAATCAGCTAAGCACTTTATCAATATAGTCTGTTTATGACAAACCAAGTATACCACGGGAGCAATCCCGATGAATTTGTATACCCAATACAAAGGATGCATTTCTAAGATCTTTTATTTCAAATTTATTTAAAAAAAAATCTCTTAGTCTCATGCAATATGCCTATATCACTGCTTGCTAGTAGAATATCATCAATATATAATATAGAAGAATAAACTTACTTTCACTGACCTTATGATAAATGCATTGATCAACAATATTTTCTTTAAAACCAAATAAAAAATCACTTGATCAAGTTTCTTATATCATTGATGGGATGCTTTCTTTAAACTATTGATGGATTTCTTTAATCTACACACTAGATATTTTGAATCAGAAGATTAAAAATTTTATGTTTGTATTATATGTATTATTTTCTTAATGTCTTAATTAAGGAATGCAGTCTTTATATTCATATGATATAGCTCCAAATCATAATGAACTATAAGTGCCAAAATAATTCTAAAAGAGTCTTTTGAAGAAACTAGAGAGAAAGTCTCTTTATAATCAACGCCTTCCTTTTGAGTGAAATATTTAGCAACTAGACATGCGTTATATCTTTCAATATTACTATATATATCTCTTTTTATTTTAAAAATTCATTTATAACCAATAGGTTTTACTCATTTAGGCAATTCAGAAAGATCTCATACATCATTATCATTCATTGATTTCATCTCATCTTCCATAGGCTCTATAAAATTTTAAAAATTAGAACATTATTTGACATGACTGAATGAGATTGGGTCATCTTCCAATCCCATATCAAACTCATATTCTTGGATATATACAATATAATCATTTAAAATCACTGTTTTCCTTTCCCTAGTGAATCTTCTTAATGATATTTTAATTTGAGGTTATTATCCTTCTATTTAAGTAGGAGATAAATCAAGAGTATTTTAATTATCTAGATCTATAATTTGAATAACATTTAAGCATGGTTACCTAATTATTTTTAATTATAATAATAGGAATAGTAACATATTCCTCTTCGAAATCAAAATCTTTGAGTTTTTCATTCCCACTGTATTGAACATCCTCACTTTACATTTCCACTGTATTCAACATCTCAAAAAAAAAATTTATTTGAATAATCATAAAACTTAAAGTCTCTTAACCTTTTAGAGTATCCAATAAAATAACAACTAATAATTCTTGAGTCTAATTTTCTTATATTAGGCTTATATGGCCTAGCCTCAGCTAGACATCCCCAAATATAAAAATTCTTAATACTAGACTTCTTTCCAGTCCACAACTCATATGGGGTTTTAACAACGGCTTTAATTAGAACTACAAAATTTAAGGCTTCTCCCTAAAGTGATTCTAACAAAGAAGAATGACTAATCACACTTCTAACCATATCCTTTAAGATTCTGTTTCATCTCTTAGCTACACCATTTTAACTTGGAGTTAGCATAGTGTATTGAGGAATGATGTCACATTCTGCTAAATATCTTATAAAAGGGCATAGACATTGCTCACCTAATCCATCATATCTACCATAGTATTCATCATCATGGTCAGATTTGACAACTTAAATCTTCTTACTAAATTAATTTTTAACTTCAGCTTTAAAAATCTTAAATGTATACAGGGATTCTAATTTTTCATGTATTAAGTATAAATACTCATAACTAAAATAATCATCTTTGAAAGTAATGAAATATTATTGACCATTCCAAGAAGCTGTAAGGAATGGGCCACAAATATCAATATGTATTAATTTCAAAATATTTAAACTCCTTTTGGCATCTAATTTCTTAGTATTTATTTATATTCCCTTAAAAAATTAATATAAATTTTAAAATCAGTATAATTAAGGGAATTAAAAAATTTATCTAACACAAGCCTTCCAATTCTTTATTTAAAAATATATCCTAAATGTCTGGGCCATAACATAAAGGAATTCTTATTAGTTAATTTTCTCTTTGTACAAAAATTATTTATATACAAAGTTTCATTTATTTGTGAGCCACAAATATTCAATTTATATAGATTATCAATGAAATAACCTGTACAAAAAAGACTAAATTTTCTATTTTCATATAAACAAGAATAACGTGATATATTCAAACATGAAATAGAAATCAGATTTCATCTAAATGACGATACATAAAATGTCTCATACAAATCTAAAGTATAACCAAATTTTAAGTACAATCTATATAAGTATATAACTTTAATAGAATCTTTGTTGTCATTCTCTATATAGATGAATCTTTCAGCATTAGTTTACATTCGACATCTTAGAAAACCCCACATAGTCACACTTTTGTGAGTAGTTATACCTGTATCTATCCACCATGTATGATTTGGTACTAAGGCCAAATTAACTTCAGAATAAATAAGATTTAGAAGTTTACCATTTTTGATGAGCCTGTTAGCATATTTTGGACAATCCTTCTTCACACAACCAATCTTTTTGCAGAAGAAATAAGTAATAATTGCTTCTGTTGTACTTTAGATTATGAAGTCCCTTTATCTGTTGTTCCTTTACCATTATAATTTATTTTTCTTTTCATGGCTATATCACGAGAAGAAGAAGCTAAGTGAGAACTTTCTATATTTTTTGTTTTAATCTTTCTTTCTCTTGTACACACTAAGCAATGAGCTCATTAAGAGTCTAATTTTTCTTTTGAGTATTATAACTTATCTTAAAATGACTGAATTGTGCAGGAAGAGAGATTAAGACTAGATGCATAAGAATATCATCAAACAATTTAAACTTTAATGCTCTTATTCTTGTAACAAGATTAAACATTTTCATAATATACTTCCTTATGTTCCCTTTATACTTTTACCACATTGAAACAAGTTTATTAAGAATAGTGCTTGTTTCGACCTTTTTAGAACCAGTGAAATGCTCTACTATTTGGCTTAAGAACTTCTTTGCATTTTTTCCTCAAATATTACACCCCTGATAGTATCTAGAATTAAGTGCTTCATGATCATAAGACTCTTGTTGTTTGAACGTTCCACTTTTCAAAATTTGCCTTTATTTAATAGTGCTTTTGCAGTAAAGGCAGAGGGGTTTTAGTCCGAATCGTATAGTTTAGATCCATACACCTAAGAATAATAGTAATATACATTTTCTATTTCTTAAAATTAAAGCCATTAAGCACTAAAATATTTTTTAAATTGGTAGATATTGAAGAAATATTAACTGAAAAAGAATAAAAAATAAGCTCATAATTAGTAATAATATAAGGTGAGCCATTTATAAGATATCTAATACAACATCATAATTTAATATTTAGACAAAAACTATAATTTGTTAACGACACTCTTAAAATTATAATCAATAAATATTGATAATAAATTTTGCCAATAATAAGCGTTTCTTTGGATCAACTTATTATATGCATGAATGATTCTCATAGTATCACAGATTTATTATTATATCTCTATAGTTCAACCAAAAAATAATCTTTCTTCAGACCGATTATTTTCTATATAGACTTGAATAAATCTTTAGCATTATTCAATAAAATTTAAAAATAATATAAATTGATTTAATAGAGGTCACTTTGATGATATATTATTTCAATTTAATTTAATTTTGAAATAAAGAATAATAATTTATAGAAATATTTAATTGATAAATATATTTTATTAATGAATTAATTGATTTATTTATCAATATTTCTTTATATAAAAAAATTTGCATCATGATTTACTTTAAATTTAATAAAGCAAGCATATCAAACTTCTAAATACACAAAAAAACATCTTAGCCTTTTAATATTAAAAATAATAAAAATAAAAATAAATAATAATAATAATAATAATAATAATAATAATAATAATAATAATAATAATAAGCAATTAATAATCTTTACGATAACTGTTCATTATTTTTGTGCATGTGAAGAAAAGCATCAAAATACTGAATAGTAACTTTAATCAAGAAATAATTAGAAATGATTTCCATGGCATCAATTTCGAGATTTCTTTAAATATATGTCAGGCATAAGTCAAATGAAATTAATTTCATGTAACATGCTATTAAAACATTAGTATAAATAGATATATTCATTAAATCCATTACGGTGTGCATAGAAAAGGGAAAAATTATTTGGTGCGGACTTCAGACGTAGCTCTACATTCGGACTCCAATACAATGTCGCCACGTGGCGACCCGACGACCCAGCTCAATGAAAACTTAATATTTAGATCACGCGGCCCGTTGACCTGACTCGGACAACATGCTAAAAGTTACTTTTTACTGAAAAGAGCCCCACAACCATTCAGTAAAAAATTCAAAATTGAGGCTTTTTAGTTTCTCTTCTCTGCTGCTATTCATTTTTGTCTGAAGCTCCTTTTGTTTGATCAAGATTTGTGTTGCTGAGGCCATGGCGAAGGTCAGTATTTTGTTACTTGGAAAGAAGTACATTCTCACTGGATTTGTTAAAGTTTTATTTGTTTTGTAAATAATTTATGTAAATGTCATGTTAGGGTTTAGGTTTAGGGTTTCAAACAATTGCATGTAGCGATAAAATATTTTCTCACGGATGAGTATTACATAATGTATGTGGGAAATAAGTTTTTTATACTCTATACCTCTGTGTACCCATGTGTGCTGCTGTGTACCGATCTTTGTGGGTAGTAGTTATGTATGCTTGGTATCGCTGTGTACCGAGCATCGATACTCAGAGGTACATAGAGGTTTCGAACGTTAGCATGTTACTGTAAAATATATTCTTACAGATACATTAGCAAATGTTTGAAACCTTTTTGTACTGACTAGTGGTGTACCTCCGTGGGTTTCGAACATTTGCATTTTTTATATATGTTAGAGATGTGTACCTTTGATGTATTCTTCTATGTACTAATTTTTAATGCTTTTGTGTACCTGCTCTATAACTCTGCTCGGTACCTCTGTGTACCAAAGCCCAGTACCTCTATGTACCATAGCTCTGTACCTATGTGTACCAATGCTTGGTACCTCTGTATACTGATTTGTTATCCATTTACATTATTCCTAACAACCACACCACACCTAATTTACAGGGATATGTTTCAAAGATTAGTTTTTATTGCAGAACTTTAACATTTAGAGAACTTTGTAATCACTTGGTTGATACATTTAGCCAAGAATTTGTGGAAAGACTGAGGCTACTGCACATTGATCAATTTCTATTGATGCCTTCCTTCCGTCAAAATGTCCCTTTGATGTACATGTTGTTGTCAAAGTGGGATATCTGGAAGCAGTGTTTCGTAATCAAGGGTCGGAAGTTGTAATTCACTACTGATGAAGTTGCTCTGATCCTTGGACTACCCAATATAGGAACTGAATTTGAGTTGGGAAGTGCCCGAATAACTAGGAAATCCACTAAAGGTATTAAAGATAAGATCCTCAGTCTGGACGAATCTACTCCACTTAATGATCTTGTGAAGAAATTTATCATTTTTTATTGTCGAATCTATTCTTTTCACTACGTAACTACCAAAACCCTGCTAGGTCCTAACTATTGCTCGTCATGTAAATCAATTTTTAACTTATAACTGGCCAACATCTATTAGAGATTTTCTAGTGGCCAAGTTCAATGCCATTGCCAGGAAGTTTGACAAAGGCAGACCCCTGGATATATGAATGGCTTTGTATATTGTAATTATAAGTGCATCCAACACTTTAGAACCTTTGTGCATTATAGGAATTAATTTAATTGGCTAACAACTTTTGTGGATTAAATATAGATTTTATTTCTAGAGTATACCTCAATCTAGGAACCAGTGGATAATAAGTCCCGACCTCATTTTGTTCATTGGGATAGTGATATAATATACAACGAACTAGAGGTCAACCAATTATTTTCTAATCTTTAGGATGGCCGGGTACTAATTATTCTTCCCACTTCATGTTGCTGTAGGGAAATTTATTTTGATGTGAGCTCATCCTTTCTTCCTATTATGTAGATATTCCATACTTTCTAAGGAGTAACGTGAGAGGGGAGAACATTATAAGAGAATTATCCCCCTCTCTCTCCTCAGAAAACTTCAATTCGACCTCACTTATTCCTCCAACTTGAACTCCCATGCCAACCGCCATCTCCAGCCACCCCCTAACCCTCATAGGTCCCCTAGACACGAAAGGTTCCCCAGCCCCCACCGGCTCCCCCAGCCCCCACAGGTCCCCCAGGCCTCGCAGAAACCTCCCACAGAAACAATCTTCTCCCACCAATTTTTCAGAAGATGCCCATCCAACCCTTGAGCAAGCCATCACCAAGTTAACCGCACAAAATAAAATTCATTTGAATAGGTTAGCGAAGGTTGAATCCACCACTAGGCTGCTTGAGCGACGAGTTCTTACACTGGAAAATTGTCTATTTGAAGTGAAGAAGAAGGAGAACAAATATCATGCCTTGGAGAAGTTTATACTGAACAACTTTCCTACGTTCAAAGCTTATGAGATAGGAGAGCATGCAAAATCTTCTTCAAGGACAATTACAACTAAAAATATTATTACCTAGTTACCTATCGAGAATGTTGAGGAAGCCCCACACAAAAAAGATGTGGAGGAAGCCCCAGATAAAAATGATGAGAGTGTAAAAAAGTAGCTATTATAGATTTGGTCATTTTACTAATTAAAAAACCATCTACTCCTGACATAGATAAAAAAATAACAATCACAGATGATGAGGAGGATGAGGGCTTTGGTGCAACCTGCACCACTAGTATTGCATACAGATTGCTAGATGTATGTATGTAAATATATGGAAGTTGCTATCCAACATCAACCTGTCAACTGGACTAAGCGTAAAGACTAGCAAGATAAATGCCTAAATTCAGGGCAGAATTTGTATATGCCATTCTTTGTGCAACCAAAAAATAATTTACCAGAAGTTGTTGTTCATTTTTTGTATTTATACATAATTGTCATACATTATTTGTACATGCATTAATTATTTGTATATAAATTCTTCATTTATTTTTTGTTAAACTTCATTTGTATAAACATTATTCATTTGTATATAAATTCTTCATTTTCTTGTTAAACTTCAATTGTAACTGTAATTTTATACATTTTTCGTGAAGACATAATGCATAATGGAACAAGACAATAATTTAAGAAGTTATATTAAGATATATGATCATATGAATAGACAAAAATCATTACACAGTGATACACAGAGGCACACAGCAGTACACAGAAGTAATATATAGTGATGATACTGTGCGTCAGCTACTTAAGGAGTAGTTTTAGTTACAAAACTTGAGCTTGAGCATCCCTTCCTCAGTTGCAGAACTTCTGCAGCTGAGGAATGGATGCTCGAGATCAACTTTTGTAATTGAGGAAGTCATGCTCGAGCTCAAGTTTTGCAGCTGAAACTACTCCTTAAGTAGCTGGCGCACACATTGCTACAGTTGAGTTTGTATTAGACAACATCCAAACCTTGTCATCAACTTATACTGTAAATCTTGTCAATAAGCTAGGTTTAGGAACTTCTTCCATTTACCTCGACATGAAAACTTCTTCACTACTTGTTTATACAAGTCTACAATAAAGGCATCCTTAGCTGGATCCCTAGGGTGATAAAGAATGATGTTGTCTACATCACAAGGTGACCTATCTACAAAATTGGAAGTGCCACATTTGCCTCTGTCACTTTGGAGCTCATGAAAATGCATCTGAAGGAAGTGAGCACTAACTAAGTGGTGATATTTCTCAAAAAACTTACTTCCACACATCTCCAGCCATTAGCATTCAAGAAATTTCCTATTCAGTTACCCTCAACAGCCATTGCCTCTCTATATGAAATCTGGAGTACACAATCACAACGTTCATGCCATGTATGAACATAACATTTGTATATTTCATTTACCCTTACTGGTTGCTCCAGTGGACCCTCAGAATACTTTGCCATACATTCATGCATCCTACTAGTGGCAATGTTAATGAAGACTTTTGTCGGCATACCTAGATGTTTCTCGGTATCCATCCAATGTAGTTTATTGAGTATGATCGAAAAGCATAGACGATACAACTACCTACATGTTTCTCAATACACATTTGCTGGAGAGAACTGGTGATACACCTTAAATAGAATAAATGATGAAAAAGCTATCTTAAATATTGGTAAAGATACAACCACCACTATAAATGTTGCAACAACCCCACTTAAATAGTTCAATTAGGGAATTGGTGTCCCCATTCTCAATCTTCACTCTTTTCTCTTTCTAAATCTGGTTATATGCATCCCTTTTAAAGAATCCAACATTTTCTACACCTCCTACTTTATCGACTAGGTAGGTAAATGCATCAATAGTTCCTATCTCAGCTTCTGCCATTGATTTAAAACTAATGCTTTCTCATCACTAGTATTCCTACATGATCTAAGCAGATGTTGATCTTCCGGCCAAACTAATTCGTGATTGTGGCTCTTTATACATTTCTGCACCGCCCAAACTCCATTTTCATCCACTAAAAGTCTAATCATAGCGGGACACCCATTTATTGTAATTGATTTTCAATATTTTGATTTGGAATTTAAGGCAAAGCCCTGCTTAAATCAAAATTTCGAACACACAAAATCCTTCCATCTTATTTTTCTCGAATTAGGCCAGAAACTGTGATGTTCTTTGCGAATACTAAAACTAAGATTATGAGCATAAGGACAATACATATCATATGCTTCCTTCCTAGAGTTATAAACACCCTTTGCATAAGAAAAATATATTTAATATTCTAATATAAACATGGCAGTACACAAAAAGTTATTGAACACAAATATACACAGAAGCGGTATACAGAGAAACACAACAATGGTACATAGAGGTACGTGGAAGTGGTACACAGAGATATACAAAAGCGGAATAAATAGGCACACATAATAGGTACATAGAGGTACACAAAAGAGGTAATATGCAACAATAATACATATCAAATTTTTTTTTATCGGGACTTGCACACAAAATCCAAACTTGCATCTAAGCATATGCAAAGCAATATAAATTTGAACGTGCAAAAAAGATTAGAACGAACACCCAAAACCTTTAAAATCTCTACATTTTCAAATGAAAAATAGTAAAACCTCTTTGGAGTTTAAAATTTAGCAATAATATCCCTGACTTATCTCACGTAGTTGTTGTGGTAAGTTTTCCTGGATGTTTTGCGTCTTTAGCGTAACGCCTTCCATCTCCTCGCATGATTTGACGTGTGAGAACCCTTGAAAAAAAAAAAAATTTCGTGCAGGTTAGTCCCGGACGAACCTGTACGAACTGTCTGTACGAACTGAGAAATTCAAGATTTTTGGTGCAGGTTCGTACTGTACGAACCTGTTAGTCCCGTACGAACCGTCTAGACGAACCGTCCATAGCCGATCGTACAGCAGTTTAGTCTGTACGAACTGTCTGTACGAACTGAACAGAGCCGATCGTACAGCAGTTTCGTCTGTACGAACAGTCTGTACGAACATAACAAAAATTTTACAGAGCCGATCGTCCAGTAATTTCGTCCGTACGAAGAAATTATCATCCGGGACGAACGACACGATCGTCCGGGACGAACGACACGATCGTCCGGGACGAACTGAAAAGATCTCAACCCATTAAATATCTCATCCGTTTGATTTTGAAGAGAGAGAAACATTTAGAGAGAGAAAGAGAAGGAAAAGAAGAGGAAATCCGCGTTTTGGGCGACTTCGGTCCGTTTTCGTCCGTCGTCGCAGTTGGGAAAGTTGATCGACTCGAGGTAAGGCACATTATGCCTATCTCAAATTTTCAGAAATGTGAATTTGATGAATTTTTTGATTAAAATTGTGTTTCCGTTAGCAAAAAACGGGTATAACTTTGCACTGGCAAATCTTTTACCGCGTAACTTTTGGTATGTTATCGAGATTGTTATTATGCACATTTTGACTATTTTCTAGAAAATTTTCATCGGATATTTTGAAATCTGTGGGATTTTTATCAAACAGAAAATTTTTGGAATGTCGAAAAATAGTTCTTCAGTACAATAAAAGTCTTGAAACGATGTTGTGCACGATTTCTGGTAATTTGGAAATATTCTGAAACTGTGAATTTTGTATGTTAAATTTTCTGTTGGCCGTTATGCCGTCCGACTGTATTTCGATACGTATTTGATATGATATGATTTGATGTGTTATATGATATGAGATATCAGAAGGGAGTTATAAGGGGCCAAAATCCTTTGAGATTCTGTCTGGGTCCGGGAATATGAAAATGAATTCTGATCTGATAATCTGATATGTTCTGGTGCTGTAAGCACAAAGGGAGACATAAGGGGCCAGAATCCTTTGAGATTCTGTCTGTGTCTGGGAGGGGAGGCATAAGGGGCCGGAATCCTCTGAGATTCTGTCTGTGTCAGGGATATGTGATCTGATATGTGATCTGATATGTGATTCTGTGATGTGATTTGTACGATTCTGTGAGATGAATTTGATTCGATTTCTAATGATTGCTGTGATAAGATGATTTCTGTGGTCTGATGAATTCTGTTTATGTTCTGATAATTTTTGTGATAATATCTGAACTTTATTTGATGCTTTGAATTCTGTGCTTTATTTTGAGATTTCAATTCTGTGAATGGATCTGAGAATTTAGATCGGCTAGTGTGATCTTGCTGAGCTGTTAGCTCACTGTGGTTATCTTCATGGTTTTCAGGTTCTGGGAAAGGGAAGGAAGTGTCAGACTAGCTGTTCAGGATCTGAATTACAGTCATAGGTATTTTTATACTTTTAATTTTTGTACAGTCATGGCTAGGTTGCTTTTCTGTTCTGTACTTTCTATTTATAGCCATGCACTATAGTGTACATTATTTTTGATGAAAGAAAGAAGAAAGAATGGATGAGTTTTTCGTACACTTAGATGTTTGTAGCAGCTCTGTGGTTCTATAATTTGTTGAAAAGAAAAAGAAAAGCAATTCCAAAGCTAGATCCTGGGGTTTTCAGTCGTAACCTAACACGATAGGATCAGTTCTTGTCGTGTTGGGTTGTGACAATCTTTTTGGTATCAGAGCTTTAGTTTTGGAATTGGATCGTAAGACAGAGCTATAGGCATTGATCTGTAAGTCTGGTGGGGTAGTTTTGGGTTGTCTGCGTGTTTATTAGTTTTATTTTATGTGCATAGTTCCGTATTCTGTGTGATCATGAATCCGCCAGACCCGGATATGACCGATGGACAAAGTGCTAGTCAGGCAGCTCCTGTATATAGTTCTGCTCCCACAGTTGGTTCCGATACAGTTTCTCAGTTTGCTACTTTGATAGCCCAGATGATGGGTGAGGCACAGAGCAGAGTTCCTGTTGCCAGATCTGAAGAGGTAGACAGACATCTACAAATGTTTTTGAGATTGAAACCTCTGAGATTTGAAGGTATTATTGTGCCTAGAGAGGCAGAGGACTGGTTGAGGAGATTGGAAAAGACATTTGACAGTATGCAGTGTCCTTCTGAGAGAAAGGTACCGTTAGCAATTTTTCTATTAGATGGTGAGGCAGAGCGCTGGTAGATGGGCCAGCAGGAGGAGAAATTCCAAGGGAGATTGAACTCTCTGATTACTTGGGAGGAGTTTTCTGATGTGTTTCGAGCCTGTTTTATACCCCCTTCTGCAAGACAACAAATGCAGGAGACTTTTCTGAGGTTGGTTCAGGGGAGCAAGACAGTTATGCAATATGAGGCAGAGTTTACTGCTTTGGCTAGATATGCTCCACAGTTGCTGAGCACTTCTGCAGAGAAGTGCTATAGGTTTTTGAGAGGACTTCGGGATAGTCTGAGGCAACCACTGGTACCATTTCACATTTCTGATTTCTCTGAGCTTGTGGAGAGAGCCAGACTGATAGAAAATGATCTGATGGCTACTCAACAGCGGTGGACTGCTAGTAGAAAGAGATTCAGTGGTGATACTTCAGGTAGTAGTTTGCCTGGAAAGAAGAACAGATTTGTATTTGGAGATTCAAAAAGAAGTGGTCAGTCAGTATCTGCAGCAGTTTCTGGTAGTGGCAGTGTAACCAGCTCTAGTTCTGTTAGTGGAGCACCCGTGTGCCAGAATTATGGACGGCGACATTTTGGCCAGTGTTACAGAATGACTGGTCAGTGTTTCAGATGTGGTCAGACAGGACATCGGATAGCAGAGTGTCCACAAGTCGGATTTGACCGACGATCTGAGTTCAGATCCGAGAGTTTTGTTAGACCGACCTTCCAGCCGAGGACAGTTCCTCCCCATACTATTTTTGAAGGATCATCTGGTAGAGCTAGTGGTTCAGGTTTTGTGGCAAGGAGACCACCCAGAGGTAATCAGAGGGAGCCTAGTAGTTCTGTAGCTCCAGCTCCAGTTCAGCCACGTGTGTATAGTTTGAATCAGCAAGAGGCTCGAGATGCTCCAGATGTGGTGACAGGTATGATTTACATTTCTGAACATCCCTGTCGCGTTTTATTTGATTCTGGGGCTAGTCATTCATTCATTTCCGATCGTTGCTTTGATGTTTTGCAACTGGATTCAGTCCCGTTACCTATTTCGCTTTCTGTTATTTTGCCGGCTGGAGATAATATAATAGCCCGAAAGTTTTGTTTATGTGAGATTGAAATTTCTGATAAGAAGTGGGAGTCTTATTTGATTTTATTGCCGATTTCTTCGTATGATGTGATTTTGGGTATGAATTGGCTGAGTTTATATAGGGTTCAAATTGATTGTTTGAAGAAGCGGGTTACCTTATTTATGGGCAGTGAAAGTTATGTATTTCAAGGATTGAGAGGTGTTTTATCCTGTCTGATTTCTATATTGGAGGTGAGAAGATTGTGGAAGAAGGGTTGTATGGTGTTTTTGGCATCAGTCAGGGATATGAATATAGAGGCGGGTTCTATTTCTGACATCCCAGTAGTACGAGACTTTTTGGATGTATTTCCTGAGGAGTTAGTCGGTTTGCCTCCGGACAGAGATGTTGAGTTCTGCATTGATGTATTTCCGGGTACGGCCCCGATATCAAAAGCTCCATATAGGATGGCACCAAAGGAACTTACAGAATTGAAAGTTCAGCTTTAGGAGTTAGTTGATAGAGGATTCATACGTCCTAGTGTTTCGCCTTGGGGAGCACCTATTTTGTTTGTAAAGAAAAAGGACGGTACGATGCGTATGTGTGTTGACTACAGAGAGCTGAATAAAGTTACAATCAAGAATAAGTATCCATTGCCACGGATTGATGATCTATTTGATCAACTTGCTGAATCTTCTGTATTCTCAAAGATTGATTTGCGATCTGGTTACTATCAGGTAAAGGTAAGAGAAGCTGATGTGATGAAAACAGCTTTCAGCACTCGATACGGACACTATGAGTTTTTGGTTATGCCATTTGGGGTGACGAATGCACCAGCTATTTTTATGGATTTGATGAACAGAGTGTTCAAGGAATATCTGGATCAGTTTGTAATTATTTTTATAGACGATATTCTGGTATATTCTACTTCTGAGGAAGATCACGCCAGACATTTGAAAACTGTATTAGAGACTCTGAGGCAGCATTAGTTGTATGCAAAATTCTCCAAATGTGAGTTCTGGCTAAGAAGCATTTCTTTCTGGGGCATGTAGTGAGCGGTGAAGGTATTTCTGTTGATCCCCAGAAAATTCAAGCAGTTGCTAATTGGCCAAGGCCTACTACGGTGTTTGAGGTACGCAGTTTCTTGGGTATGGCTGGATATTACAGGAAGTTCGTGAAGGGCTTTTCTCAGATTTCTGTACCTTTGACGAGATTGACTCAGAAGTCAGTAGCTTTTGTTTGGACACCAGAGAATTGAAAGATTGTTTGACTTCTACTCCAGTATTAGCACTTCCATCTGATACGGAAGGATTCCAAGTATTCAGTGACGCTTCATTAAAAGGTTTGGGATGTATTTTAATGTAGCATGGTCGGGTAATAGCTTATGCTTCACGACAATTAAAACCACATGAAAATAATTATCCGACGTATGATTTAGAGTTGGCAGCTGTTGTATTTGCTCTGAAGATTTGGCGTCATTACTTGTATGGCGTCAAATGTGAGATTTTCTCAGATCATAAGAGTTCAAAGTACATATTCACTCAGAAGGATCTAAATTTGAGGCAAAGAAGATGGCTTGAGTTGATTAAGGATTATGATCTGACTATACAGTATCAGCCTGGTAAGGCTAATGTGGTGGCAGATGCTTTGAGCAGGAAGTCTTCTGGCTTATCATGTGCACATCTCACTTATGATGAATATCTGATACGAGATATGGAAAGACTACAGTTGGAGGTAATATCTCCTACTGATTCTGGAAGAATAACTCAGATGATCATTCAATCCTCTTTAGAAGAAAAGATTCATGAAGCTCAGAAATCAAATGTTGAATATTCAAAGTTGAGTGATCAGATCAAGTCTGGTAAGAAACCTGAATTACGAATTTCTGATTCCGGTATTATTTTCTGTGAGAATAGACTTTGGGTCCCTAATTCTGGAAATCTGAGACAAGAGATTCTGCACGAGGCTCATTATTCAGGTTACACTATTCATCCAGGAAGTGGTAAGATGTACGGAGATATGAAAAGTATGTTTTGGTGGTATGGATTGAAAAAGGATATAGTGGAGTTTGTTTCAAAATGTGAAGCCTGTCAGTTAGTGAAGGCAGAACACCAGCGACCGGGAGGTCTTTTGCAGTCATTGCATATTCCTGAGTGGAAATGGGAAGAGGTAACAATGGATTTTACTATGGGTTTCCCCAGATCAAGGCAAGGACATGATGCTATTTGGGTTATTGTAGATCGACTGACGAAGTCTGCCCATTTTCTTCCGATTAGACAGACAGATTCGGTAGACAAGTTGGCATAGATCTATGTTAAAGAAATTATCAGATTACATGGTGTGCCGAAAGTAATTATCTCTGATCGGGATGGCAGATTTACCTCCAGATTATGGAGAGGAATTCAGCAAGGATTGGGCACGAAGTTGCATTTCAGTACGGCTTTTCATCCGCAAACTGATGGACAGTCTGAAAGGACTATTCAGGTACTGGAAGATCTTTTGAGATTGTGTGTTTTAGATTTTGGAGGCAGTTGGGAAGATCATATCCCACTGATAGAATTTGCCTATAATAATAGTTATCAGTTCAGTATTGGTATGGCTCCATACGAAGCTCTATACGGCAGAAAGTGTAGAACTCCTTTGACCTTGACAGAAGTGGGAGATAGACAAGTGATGGGTTCAGCTTTTGTGGATGATACTGTGATGAAGATCATTCTGATTAAAAAAAAGTGAAAATCTGCACAAGATAGACAACAGAAGTATTACAATCAGAAGCACAGATTGGTTGAATTTCAGGTTGGCGACCTTGTATATGTCAAAGTCAGTCCGATGAAAGGCGTTAGCAGATTTGGAAGAATGAGCAAACTCAGTCCAAGGTATGTTGAACCTTTTGAAATCATTGAGAAGATTGGAAATTGTGCTTACAGGGTATTATTACCTGAACAAATGTCTGATATACATAATGTGTTTCATGTGTCAACTCAGAGAAAGTGGATATCTGATTCTGGGAAGAAATTTTCTGCTGACGATGTTCAAGTTCAGACAAATCTACAATACAAAGAAGAACCTGAAATGATTTTAGCTTATGATGTAAGAAAGTTGAGAAGTAAATAGATTCCTATGGTTAAGGTGCAGTGGAAGCATAGAACAGCTAGAGAGGCTACTTGGGAGAAGGAATCTGATATGAGACAGTTGTACCCAAGTCTGTTCTGACTCCGTTTATTTTGGCAATGTCGAGGACGACATTTTTCTTAAGGTGGGTAGATTGTGAAAACCCTTGAAAAAAAAAAATTTCGTGACTAACCTGCACGAACTGTCTGTACGAACTGAGAAATTCAAGATTTTTGGTTCAGGTTCGTACTGTACGAACCTGTTAGTCCCGTATGAACCGTCTGGACAAACCGTCCAGAGCCGATCGTACAGCAGTTTAGTCTGTACGAACCGTCTGTACGAACTGAACAGAGCCGATCGTACAGCAGTTTCGTCTGTACGAACAGAACAAAAATTTTACAGAGCCGATCGTCCAGTAATTTCGTCCGTACGAAGAAATTATCGTCCGGGACGAACGACACGATCGTCCGGGACAAACTGAAAAGATCTCAACCCATTAAATATCTCATCCGTTTGATTTTGAAGAGAGAGAAACCTTTAGAGAGAGAAAGAGAAGGAAAAGAAGAGGAAATCCGCGTTTTGGGCGACTTCGGTCCGTTTTCGTCCATCGTCGCAGTTGGGAAAGTTGATCAACTCGAGGTAAGGCACATTATGCCTATCTCAAATTTTCAGAAATGTGAATTTGACGAATTTTCTGATTAAAATTGTGTTTCCGTTAGCGAAAAACGGGTATAACTTTGCACTGGCAAATCTTTTACCGCGTAACTTTTGGTATGTTATCGAGATTGTTATTATGCACATTTTGACTATTTTCTAGAAAATTTTCATCGGGTATTTTGAAATCTGTGGGATTTTTATTGAACAGAAAATTTTTGGAATGTCGAAAAATAGTTCTTCAGTACAATAAAAGTCTTGAAATGATGTTGTGCACGATTTCTGGTAATTTGGAAATATTCTGAAACTATGAATTTTGTATGTTAAATTTTCTGTTGTCAGCATATGCCGTCCGACTGTATTTCGATACGTATTTGATATGATATGATTTGATGTGTTATATGATATGAGATATCAGAAGGGAGTTATAAGGGGCCAGAATCCTTTGAGATTCTGTCTGGGTCCGGGAATATGAAAATGAATTCTGATCTGATAATCTGATATGTTCTGGTGCTGTAAGCACAAAGGGAGACATAAGGGGCCAGAATCCTTTGAGATTCTGTCTGTGTCTGGGAAGGGCGGCATAAGGGGCCGGAATCCTCTGAGATTCTGTCTGTGTCAGGGATATGTGATCTGAAATGTGATCTGATATGCGATTCTGTGATGTGATTTGTACGATTCTGTGAGATGAATTTGATTCGATTTCTGATGATTGCTGTGATAAGATGATTTCTGTGGTCTGATGAATTCTGTTTATGTCCTGATAATTTTTGTGATAATATCTGAACTCTATTTGATGCTTTGAATTCCGTGCTTTATTTTGAGATTTCAGTTCTGTGAATGGATCTGAGAATTTAGATCGGCTAGTGTGATCTTGCTGAGCTGTTAGCTCACTGTGGTTATCTTCATGGTTTTCAGGTTCTGGGAAATGGAAGGAAGTGTCAGACTAGCTGTTCAGGATCTGAATTACAGTCATAGGTATTTTTGTACTTTTAATTTTTGTACAGTCATGGCTAGGTTGCTTTTCTATTCTGTACTTTCTGTTTATAGCCATGCACTGTAGTGTACATTATTTTTGATAAAAGAAAGAAGAAAGAATAGATGAGTTTTTCGTACACTTGGATGTTTGTAGCAGCTCTGTGGTTCTATAATTCGTTGAAAAGAAAAAGAAAAGCAATTCCAAAGCTAGATCCTAGGGTTTTCAGTCGCAACCTAACACGATAGGATCAGTTCTTGTCGCGTTGGGTTGTGACATGACGTCCTCCAAAACGATTTCCATCTTCATAGCATCTTCCTCTCTATTCTTTCTCAGCTCTCTTCAGAGGAGAAATCCTATCTAAAGTGGCAAAAATAGTCCACCAATATCACAAACCCTTTGAAATTGGCGAGTTTCTTTTCAATTTTCGGGTGCGGTCCGGGTCGGGTAGTCAGGCCACGCAGTAAGTTGGAAAGCGCGTGCTAAATATTAAGTTTTCATCGAGCCGGGCCGTCGAGTCGTTGGGCCGCCACATGGCAACATTGTATTGGAGTCCGGACGTAGAGATACGTCCGGAGCATCCCAAATAATTTTTCAAAGGGAGGTAGTTATGCTTTACACATTTAAAAGGGAGGCAGTTATACTTTAGACATTGAAAAATAAAACGTCAAAACTAAATAATTGATTACTTGTAATCGCAAACTCACCAACAGTCGCACCTTTTCATAAAATCGATCAAAATAATAAATTCAATCCACAATTACAAATAAATTTCTTGAACCAGGAGAAACTTTATATGAAGATTTCAAAATGCAATGAAGAAAAAGTAAATGACTGAATCACTATTCATATTAAAAGTTTTGAAATTCATAATCAAAATTCTGAATTTCTGATAAACTACTTAAAACTTAAACAAAATTCACAACTTTGCTAGAAGGATTTAAGCAAATTTATTTTCAAGATATAGATCAATCTATATATCTCAATGAAGATTTTATTTGATCGAAAAACTCAATTAATCAAGAGCATGTTAGAGTAAATCATTTCTCGTTGATTCAACATGAAAACTAAGCTCTGATACAACTTTTAGGATTCAATGGAGTCGAAAAAAATAAATTCATCGACTCCGAATTACATGTCAAATCATCGAGAAAATTTATTGGAAGCATACCTGAATTCATTGAAATACATAATTGAGATTTTCGGTTTCCCATGTTTGAAGCGGCGTTCTCTAAGAGAGCGAGAGGCCACTTCATTTCACTCAAGATAGGAAATAAGGGAAATAAGAACTTAATCGCTTAAACTGGGGACCATGACCCTTTTATAATTAAAATATATTTATTTTTTTTAGCCAATCATTAAAATAAAATAAATAATTGACCTCAACACAATATTTAATTCCATATAACTTTCATTGAGATGCCACACACGCTAAATAATAATTTAATTCTTAAATAGATCATGAATTTTAATTGGCTTATTTTTAGATAGCTACTAATTATAATACTTTGTTTATATGTATATATTTAATCAACCAATATATAAAAATTTCCCAACATGATCATGTCATCGCCCGCCCCGCCACCAGCCACGTCATTGCCCGCCTGCCATGTTGTCTACACTCGCCACATCAGAAGGCCAGTTGTTGCCTAGGCAAACGACTGGCATTATTTTTAATTTTTAATTGTTTTGATTTGTTTTCCCCTAAAAAGGTTTTAAACGAATTTATTTTAAAAATTTGTCCAATTGAATATTGAAAATAAAAATATTATCTCTAAAGTTAATAAGAATTAACAAAGAGAAAATAAGGTTGTTGTTAGGATAGCTGGCTTGCAGCGAAGGAGAAGGTAACAAATGTTGGCCTGCTGGCCATGGAGATGGTAACAAATCATTTTCAGCAAGATTAATAATTAAATGAGAAGAATAGTAGGATATATATATATATAAACTTATTATAGACAAGACAAGGTCATAATAATAATGTGAATAATATAATGAGATAATTTTATAAATTGTTGTTAATTACTTCACCACTTTAAAAAGAAATATAAAATTTACTCACTATAAAATATGTTTATATCTTGATTTATATGAATAACAATTTACTTAATAATTTTTTACATATTGACTTAAAATCAAATTGTTTAAATAATGTAAAATGAATATATTAAATTAAAGCTTCTATATATAATACTTTTAAAGAAATATTTTATTTCGAAAATAAATTAGTGCTGAAATAAATAAATTTGCTTACAAATTTTATAGAATATTAAACAAAGAAAACTTAGATATAGATTGAATAAATATTAGATCCAAATATATATGACAACTGACATCCAGTTTGAATTATAAAATTAGATAATATTTAAATTAATAATAATAATTTCTGGTTTAGTCAAATGTTGGTCGTATAACCCATCAAATTGTAATATAATGAACATCAAATTTAAATTTATCAAACTTAAATTTTGTAGTTATACAATAACATTTATCGATATATTAATTTATATATTTTTATATTTATTTGAAGGTATATTAAATATTTTTACAAAAAATTTAGATAAAATCACACACACATATATATATATATATATAGATAAATTGTCATAATTATTTTAATTCAAAATAAATACTTTAAGTATACTAAATAAATTTTGAAGGAAAAAGACATTACTTTTAAGAATTATAATAAATAAGTACCTTTATATTCTCATGGATAACTCGATGCTTATATGAAGTAGATAAAAATTTCTAAATTGATTAACATAAACTTTTATTAATTAAAAAATCTTATTTTTATCAAATTTATAATCATTATCCTTAATAAAGTTGATTCTCATGATCTGTCTGAAATCAATGTTATTTAAAGTTTTCAAAGATGATTCGATATTGGATTCTTCTAAGCATAAAAAATATAAGAGAAAGAAAAAACTGCAGATTAATCCTATTGTTGCTCGGGTTACCAGAGCTAATGCTTCTTCTAAAATTGCTCCCCTTATTTAGCCTTTCATTTTTTTTTTCTTTTAGAGTGTTCTGCTCCTTTGTTGGCTTCTTTGGTGTGTAATCAAGCTGCACTTGTTGTGGTTTAGTGTTGGTGTTGGCTTAATTGTTTTAGTTTGTTAGTTTGGCGGTTGTGTGTTGGCTGTTCGTGGGTCTTTTGTTAGTTGGGTTGTTTTTGCTACTGGTGGCCGATTGAGTGTATTTGTGGTGGGGGCTTTATTGTTGGTTAATGACTTGGTGTTACGGTTAGCTGTTTCTGCTCCTCTGTTGTGTGGGGTTGTTAGGTGGGTTGGGTGCCCTCTTTGTTTTTGTTATTCGCTCTGGAGATTTTTTCGTTCTTATTTCCTAGCCTGATTTTTTTTCTGGAGTCTTTCTTTTCCTACAGGCTCAGCTAGTGGTTCGTCTCTCGGTTTTGGTTTGTTAGTTTAATTTGATTGGTTGTTGTTGCTGTTGATCGTGCTGGGTGGTCCTATTGCTTCTCTAGTGATGTTGCTTTTACAACAATTGATGTTCTTTTGCCTGTATCTTTTGATGTTGATACGGTCCTCTTTTACCTTCGGCGATTCATTTGTTTGGCTGGTAGATGGTATGTTAGCCCTATTGTTCATCACCTTTTTTTGGGTGCTGGCTCCTAGTTGCTCTAGATTTTTTATTAGGTTTATATTTTAGTGTTCATGTAATTAGATGGGATCTTCAGCTCTAAGTTTTTTTCACTCTTTTTGATGTAGCTCTTCTGAGCATTAGCGAGCTAAAGATTTCTTTTAAGGACTTGTACTTTTTCTTTCATAGTAACATGTAAGCTCGCCAGCGGGTTTTAACATCAACCATCCCCCCCGAAAAAAAAAAAATTGTCAACAGTGAATGATGTAAATTATTGAATTACAAAAAGTTAAGAAATAATAGTAAAAAAATTATTCTACATAACGACATAATTTCAAATATTACATTACGCTATGCAAAATTTTAATATTTCTCAGCAATTATTTTAATTTAATTAGGTGTCTTCCACTATTAATAATGGGCATAAACTCATCTTTTCCCCTATAAAACCATGAGTATAGCTCTCTCTTCATATCCCCACCACTTCTTCGGCAAACCATACAAAGAATCATTTTATTTCAGAAAGAAAGGTATATAAAAGCCATGGCCTTGAGGATTAACATCCTCTTCCTCTTCGCAGCCCTCATCCTCTTCCTCTCCGCCAAATCCGCCGCTCGGCCACAGGCAATGGCTAAGTCGGCTTCTGTAAACGCCGACGGCAACCGCATTGAGGAGATAAAGAATGTTAAGAAGAACAAAAAGGTGCAAGACCTCGGTAGGTTCGCTCTCGAACAAATAAATAAAAAGGTTTCGTACTCTGAACCGTTAGCTTTCTGTGGGGTGGCGAAGGCAAAGCGGTGGCAAGGGTTGGACGGCTGGAATTACTACTTTCTTATTAAGTCTGAGAAGGTGGTGGAGAAAATTAAAGGGAGTTTGAATGTTTATGTTTACACCTCCTCACATGGTAATGTTGAAACCGTGAAGGCAGGGATCTTCATGCCTAACCATGCCTGAGAAGAAGTTTCCTTTCTCGATCTGTTGTTTCAGTTCTTGCTTTCCATTTGTTTGTGTTGACTAAAGGTGTTTTTTATCTATTAATCTAATAAAGATTTTGCCATATCATTATCAGAAACTGGGGACCGATTGAATTGATTATTGAAAA
Source organism: Dendrobium chrysotoxum (assembly GCA_019925795.1). Lineage (NCBI taxonomy): Eukaryota > Viridiplantae > Streptophyta > Magnoliopsida > Asparagales > Orchidaceae > Dendrobium > Dendrobium chrysotoxum. Next base: position 21,232,718 of record CM034314.1, on the reverse strand, counting down.
TTAAAATATATATGATCACTGAAGTTAATAATGACAAAAAGAAAATAGGGACGTTGTAGCCCAGGAGAAGGTAACAAATGTTGGCCTGCTGGCCATGGTGATGGTAACAAATCATTTTCTACAAGCTTATTAATTAAAGGAGAAGAATAGTGAGAAAAATATATGTATTTCTTTTCATCATACAAAATGTCAAAAATGTTAATATCAAACAGGAGGTATATACCAATCTCAATATCAACAAAAGCCGGTCATACTTCATTATTGTTTGGCGTAACTTTTATGACTATTTTGCTACTAGACCACAACCATACTAGTGATTGGCTATTTCTTTTTTATTACTTTTTAAAAATATTTATGATGGGAATTACTTTTGTAAGAAAATATATGCTAATGTGTAGGAGTTGTATGGGTACCATGACCTGAGTCTTCAATATATATATATATATATATATATATATATATATATATATATATATATATATATATATATATCACTACTAAAAATGATATTTTTGATAGCATTTAATAGCAGCATTTGAATAACCGATGCTCAAAAATATATTTAGAATCGGTATAAACCGCAGTTTGTAATTAATCTCACGTGTTCTCCTCCCTTAATAATCTCCCACGTTCCATCCATCTCGTGCCCTAGCTCTCAAACTGATCCCACATCCTTCTTTAGGTTTGCGTCTCTCCCCTCCGTGCCCTAGCTCCTGAGCTAATCCCGCGTCCTTCTCCAGGCTTGCGTCCCTCCACTCCCGTGCCTTAGCCCCTGAATTGATCCCACGTCCATCTCCAGGCTTACATCCGTCTCCAAGCTCACGTCCATCTCTCAGGCTAGCCTCCTTCTCTCATACCCTAGCTCACACCTCAAACAACATATGCGGTCAGCTATTCTTCATCAATTGAGCAGCCTTAGTCCCGCATTCGGCATCAAACCGGATCGCCTCCTCCCGTGCCCTAGCTCGCGAACCGCTGCCCTCTTCTTTAATCGTTCACTTGTCATGTAAGGTTAAACAATGTCAAGCATTAAACCCTAGACTATATACTTTGCTACTATGGAATATCTTTAAGTTTCCTTTGGTTTTGATGTGGCATGTTTGGATGATAAGGATTTGACCGCTGATGTAATTATTTGTTGCTATGTGGTCATAGGCATTCCAATTTAGTTGTTTTCTTGAAGACATTAATGTAATATTCAACTTACTTGAGAAGATCTCCAAGCTGAGGTTGGGATCTTTTAAAGTTAATGAAGTCTAGGTTGAATAACGTTTTAGGTTTACCTTTTAATGTATTTCTTAAACTTTCAGATATGTATGTAAATTAATCAGATTTTAGTGATATGGAAAACGAATAAGTAAATAATGAATGAAAATAAAATGAGAAGCTGATTATCTTTGATATATGATACAAACGTTTATTCCAATTTTCTGCATGAAGAAAAAAACAAAGGGGCAAATAAAATTAGAATAAAATGATCTTATCATCATCAACAGCCTTATTATAAGACCCTTTGTTAGGGAACGATAAACCAAATACAGAAAGAAATAATAAATCACAATTATAGAGCAAAAATAGGGTAATGAAAAAAAGTGGAATTTCAAAAATACCCTTACAGGTTGATCCCCGCCAGGGGGCGCTGCCTCCTTGGACCCTTGACATATTTGCAAAGAGTATGGCGGTCAAGAACATGAACAAACAAGGGTTGAGCCAAATTCGAGGACACTCCAATGCCCTCATTTTCTATTTTTCAATTTTGTCGAGCACCAATTTCATTTGATTTATTCTAATACTCTTCTCTTAACCAAATCTCCTAAACAACAACTCAACTAAAAAAATTGAATTGTTTAAAATTACAATAATGAGAGCGCATGCCCTAAATGTCACCTTGTAGAACTCCAATTGTGCAAAAGTTGATGTTGAGTTCATTAATATTTTTGTTACAAATATATCCCTCAAAAAGTAGTTTTTTCATAAGGTTTGATATTATTAATAATGACGTAATCTTATTATTCAAACAAGGTTTTATTAATCTTGCTTGGAAGATTTTTAGTGGTGTTATTGGGTTTGATAATTCATTAAAGAGGTTGATATAACTTTTGATTGCTGGTTATTATTCTAAGTCTCTTTTATTCAAAGTATGTTCTCTTGTATTAGTATTGTTCAGTTAATGTACTAGCAAAATAATGTAATAATGAACTGAAACAGTTTCTTAATTATTGTTAATGGTTTAAAGCTGCAGCTTAATTTTAAAATGAATAAGAGTAGGATATCCAAGTAAGGATGGAGTTGTGAATATAAAGAAGGAGTTCAAGATTTTTTTGATTTTGCTAGTTGGAGTAAGAACCAATCAGGAAAAAATATTATGCCCATGCAAATCATGCATTAACAAATTCTTTCATTCAGTACAAGATGTCAAGGAACACATTATCACCAATGGATTCTTTTTGGGTTACATTGTTTGGAATTGACATGGGGAGGATCATCATGTTGTTGTTAGAGGTGAAGAAAGTGAAGGTGTTGTTAGTATGTTTGATTTTGAATCACAAACTACTGAAATTGAGCAACCATATATATAGATGATATTGAAGGATTTTTGAGGGATACATTTTCTCCAATTAATGAATCTATTAACTTAGTTGATCAACATGAAAACCTTACTCAAGATTCAAATAAAGAAGATGAAAAACAATCAAAGTTATTAGAAGATGCGGGAGTAGAATTATATTCAGGATGTAAGACATTCTCAAAGTTTTGTTCATATTACAATTATTTTGTTTAAAATGTCTTAACTCTTAGACTACAAGGTATTTCGATATGTTATCAGAGTTGTTGATTGATGCATTTCCTGAAGGGGTTTCATTTCCTAGAACTACATATGAAATTAAAAAATTAATGAGGGCTTTTGATCTTGGTTATACGAAGATACACACATGCCCAAATGATAACACATTATTTTGGGCAGAGAAGTCTAATAAAAATATATGCGAAGCCTATGAAGCATTAAGATGGGCTCTTAATCAAAAGGGCAATAATGCAAAAGAAAAGAAAGTTCAATTAAAACTTGTTAAAATTCTTTGATATTTTCCCTTGATTCGAAGACTTCAAAGATTATTTAAAACAAGAAAAAATTAGTAGAAGAGATGATTTGGCATGCTACACAGCGAAATACAAATGGTATTTGCGACACCTAGCTGATGGAGAAGCTTGAAAATCATTTGATTCTAAATATCCTGACTTCTCCGTAGATCCACATAATAATCATCTTGGTTTACCCACTGATGGTTTTAATCCTTTCAAGATAATGAGCAGTATATACATCATTTGGCCAGTTCTTGTATCATATAATATGCTCCCGTGGAGTGGAATGAAACATTCATCCTTTATTCTTTCAATGATTATACCTGATGAGAAAAATCCTAGAAATGATATTGACATTTATCTCAAACCTTTGATTCTTGAACTACAAAAACTATGGCAAGGTGTTCAAAGCTATGATGCAGCAAGTGGAGAAAATTTCATAATGCATGCAACATTACAATGTATTATTAATGAGTTTCCCTCATATGGAATGTTGTCAGGGTGGAGCACCAAAGGTAAGTTTGCTTGTCCATGTTGTGCCCAAAATACAGAGTCCTTGTGGTTGTATAAGAGTAAGAAGTTTGCCTTTATGGGCCAACAACACTGTGTTACATCATCTCATTTATTTCGTAAGCAAAAATAATACTTTGTTAATATAGATAAACTTAGAGCAGTGCTTGCAAGGATGTCTAGTATTGAAATTTGGATTGAATTATATAATTATCAATTCAATCTTGGAAAAAATAGTAAATATATGTTAAAAGTATTGAAGAGGGGGTATGAAGCTGCATTGACTATCAATGAAAGTGTGGACACTAACTGGAAGAAAAAATAAATATTTTTTTTTATTTACCTTATTCGAAATATAACACATCACTTCAAAATTTAGATATTATGCATATAGAGAAAAATATTTTCGATAAGTTCATTTTTACATTGCTATACCTTGATAAATCTAAAGACAACTTACATGCTCGATAAGATTTGGTTCAAATTGGAGTGAAGCTTGAACTACAACCTCATGATTTTTTGGATGGTAGTTATGTTTTAGCACGAGTTCCTTTTTCCATGTTGAAGAAGGATAGGTTAATGTTTTGTGAAGTGCTTAATAATATGAAGTCATCAAATATTTCTAAGAGTGTTAACATTAAAGAGTGCAAAATAATGGGTCTAAAAAGTCATGATTGCCATGTACTAATTGAGGATATTATGCCTTTTTCCCTAAGATTATGTGTACCATCAAATGTAGTAATGACCATCATTGTTGGGATTTCACATTTCATGAAAATTTTATGCACAAAGGTCATGAATCTGGTTGAACTTGACAAGAAGTAGAAGGACATTACATTAACTATATGTAATATGGAGAAGTACTTTCTCCCATGTTTCTTCACTTTCATGGTCCACATGCTCATCCATTTGGTTAAAGAAGTGAAACTTGGCAGGACGGTACATTATAGATGGATGTACCCTTTTTGAAAGGTAATGTTATCTTATTACTTAGATGCGTTATAACTTCGTAGGGTATATTCACTTATATTTTCACAATTCACATATTTTTCTTAGTATTAAAGGATTTTGTTGGGAATAAATCACAACCTGAAGGGTCAATTACTGAATGATACATCGCTGAAGAGGAAAAAATCTTTTGCTCAAAATATCTAGATGGTGCACAGACATTATCGTAGTTTGTATCTACTAGAATTTCATTAAGGGATGATGATGTATCCTACAAATTCTTGACTGCTAGTAAACCTTTGGGTCAAGTGTTTCTATGCGTGTTAGATCAGAAATCATTAATGCAGGCTCATAGATATGTGCTCTTACGCTGTGATCATTTAGCAAGTACGTTGATCTTTACATGGAGGAAGAGAGACAAATAAGAGCAATCAACTTTCCACTAACACCATCAACTCTTGATAAACTTGTTAACAAAAATTTTCATAATTGGTTCAAAAGAATAGTAATCGATCGAAACATCTCACCACTTTGTCAAGTTCAATTCATGCTATTATGTCCAAATAATTTATATGCTTAATTTGATTATTCATTTTTATATAAATTACATGTACGGATGACTCCATAATTTCAAAATAAATTAGAGGCCTTGCAATTGGTCCTAAGCAAATAGAACAAAGAATTAAAGAATTTTATGTTAACGATTATAAATTTCATACTAAAGCATGTGATGAGAACTGGAAAACATAACCATGGTGTTGTTAACAAAATAAAAGTTGGAGACTTTCATTAATATGGTCGACTGAATGATATCATTGAGATTAATTACGCTGACTTATTTCGTGTTGTCATGTTCAAGTGTGATTGGTCTAACACAATTGTTGTTGGCACTAAAATAGATCATTATGAAAATACTTTGGTTAACTTTTCATGTTTTATACGCATAGGTGAAAGATGGGTAGATGATCCTTTTGTTTTCTCATCACAAATTGAGCCCATTTTTTTCATTGAAGATCCTAAGAATAAAAATTGGAGCTTTGTCTTACCAGTAATGGCTAGAGATGTATTTGATTCAGCATTTCTCACGCGAACAATTATATATGAATTTATGTTAAGATGTAGTTTTGAGGGTTGTATGTTAATTCTTTTTTCTTACTTTATATATTAGTCACACATTTAAGGTAATAATACCAATTCGTAGCAGGATCTGGAAAATGTTGCCTGTTGATTTTGTATTGCTATATATAGCTATTCAAGTATTTTGGAACAAAATTGTGTTCCCTTACACTTAAAAAATTAAGGCGCATCACAAATTTACTTCAAAATATGAAGAATGTGCATCCCTTTTATATTCACAAGCTTATGCTTTTATTGTTAAAGCTCTCTATAGATCATAGGTATGTTGAGCAGAAACAATCATGCATCAGCTGTCTTGATTAGTTTTTTTTTTTAATTTCCCTTTTTCTTATAAATAAATCAAGTGGAATGGTGAACTTAAGGGAATTACAAATGGGCTTTTCTCTCTTTGATTATTGTTTGCATAGCTTATGACAGGAAACACTTGTAAATCTCAAGTATTTCCTATCAATCTTCAAAAAATAGAGAGATTCCTCCACCTAAATCCACACAAAACTAGAAAAATAGTAGGAATTTATATTATTTGATGAAATAGAAATGGAAATAGCAAGATATAATTGATCGTCTATTCGAGAGGAGGATCGATCTCTCCCAATCTATAGACGAATTTAGAGCCTAAAACCTAAACCTAAGATATCCCAAAATCAGCCAAATTCAAGATGCCCTAACCTTAGGAAAATAAACTATTTAATGCATACAAATCAAAAAGAAATCCCTAAATAGTCCCTACATTCAAATTTCCCTCCCAAATTCCTAAACAATTCTTCCTAAAATACTTTGTTTACTTCAACGGCTCTCGCGGCATCCGCAGGAGGCAAAAAAGCTTCGCTATTTCGCCAATAAGCCAGTTCTTCCTGGACTGGCTTGACCAGTCCAATGGACCGGTCTAACAATACTCCCCTCCCAAAGTACCACCTTGTCCTCAAGGTGGAATGAATGAATTTGCTGCAAAAGCACTTGACTAATACTAATGTACTAAAAAATGGACTGACACTAGGTCGAACGATCCCTGCCTCGAGCATCTCCTTGATTAATCTCTCAACCTCTTTGTTAGGGATTTGGGGAGGATGGTATAGACGGACACTGATAGGTGGGACTCATTCCTTCCAAATGATAACATACTCACATTCCTGCAGAGGATTCAACCCCTGAACTTGCTGGAACACCTCTTGATAATGTTATCGGGGTGGTAGAATCATGTCTGGTGCTTCAATCTTCTCCCCATCTTTTTCTCCTTTCAAATTATGTAGTTCCACTAAAAGTCCCGCTCCTTCACCACGAACTGTCCTTCATGCTATCCCCCATCCGATAACCCTATTCCACCCCTTATCGAAGTTTCAGGAGGTGGCTCTTAACCCCCTCCTTCTTCGATGAGTGGCTCCCCTTGCCCAAAATACCTCTGATAGTGGTCGGCCTCCCTACTGCCTCCCTCAAAAGATTTCATCTTTATTGTCCCCTCATCTAGAAACCCTGATCCACCCCTTATTAGAGCCCCAGGTGGTGGCTCTTGATGAAAGAAACTCCCCTCATCAAACTCCTCTTGTCTGATCTCCTTTCCCTTCGATTTGACCAAGGGAATCCCAGTAAAATCTTGTTTAAGATTAGCCATTGGAACCACCAGTGAAGTTTTTGTTTGCATCTCTAAAAAACTTCTTAACATCTCCTCCATGATCTCCACATCGTTTTCTCTCCTACGAAATTCAGAATTCATAGTTCTCCCCACACATCCTTTTGCCTCTGATGCCACAATTTGAATTTGATTTTCCAATACTTTTTCATCATCGCATGAAGATCAGTAACTTTATATTCCATGGATGATATTCGATCTTCCATCGTAGCTATTATTTGGCTCATCTCTCCTTCCAATCGTTCCTCCAACGCGTGTACCTTCTTGACCGCCATCAAAAAATTTGATTTTTACTCCAGAAATTAGCAAGGGTCCCTTCCTCAGGATGAAATTTTGTCACTGAAATTTTAAAAAATCAGCCCCCGATAGTTCCAAGACTTTGTCTGATACCAATTTGATAGGAAACACTTGTTAATCTCAAGTATTTCCTATCAATCTCCAGAAAATAGAGAGATTTCTCCGCCTAAATCCACACAAAACTAGAAAAATAGTGGGAATTTATATTATTTGATGAAATAGAAATAGAAATAGCAAGATACAATTGATCCTCTATAAGAAAGGAGGATCGATCTCTCCCAATCTCTAGACAAGTCTAGAGCCCAAAACCTAAACCTAAGAGATCCCAAAATCAACCAAATTCAAGATGCCCTAATTCTAGGAAAATAAACTATTTAATGCATACAAATCAAAAGGAAATCCATAAATAGTCCCTACATAAAAGTTTCCCTCCCAAATCCCTAAAAAATCCTTCCTAAAATGCTTCATTTGCTTCAGCAGCTATCGTGGCATTTGCAGGAGACAGAAAAGTTTCGCTGTTTTGCCCGTAAGCCGGTCCCACCTGGACCGGTCTAACAGCTTAGCTTGTTGATTTTCTTTTGTTAGGTGGTTTGCAAGGCTTAGCTTGTTGATTTTGTTTTGTGGGGTGGTTTGCCATGCTTAGCTCAGCATCCAGCAACCAAAAAAGAAACAAAAAAAGCCAAAAGGAAAAGGCTAAGTATTATGAGAAGCTTACATATCTCATCAGAGTTTTTACAGTACATAGTCTTGGCTATGATAGCTTTCTCGAGATTAAATAAATAGGTATTAGGACAAGTTGAATGGCATTGGAATGGTGAACTTACTGATTTCTTATTTAATTTGTAAATAATATTTTATGAAAGCCATGATTCGTGTTTAAGTAATCTTCTTTCAATAAATCTCTTATTCCCATAATCTGAATGGCGAACTTCCTGAACAATATGTTCTTTCCATAATCTAAACTATTAATTTACTAGATTTTATTAGTATTAATTGGTATGACAAGAGGTGGCTCATTTCGACATGTTAGAAAGATTACATGTCAAGAATCTTGTAGTGCAGAGCACACTAATAGTTCTAATAACACATCAACTATGATGCATTCTAATTCATCATGTGATGATGATTGGAATAACAACAAACAGGCCCCATGGCAGTCTGTTGAAGAATTAACATAGCAGGTGCCACCAACAGATGATGAAATTTGGCTCATAAGTTTTTGTTCACTTAAATATTTATATCTTTAAGTCATTTACTATAACATTTTACTAATTTACAAGCCTCTTACATATTCATTTTTTTAGATGAATAGGGTGCTCCGATAAAAAGGAGAGGTCGAAACACTTGCACAAACATATAGGGCATGCCTCCAGGTATACAGGTTTACATTGAAGTCAATGATAATGGCGTGCCATGTAATATACTAGAGTGTATTATGCTTGGTTCATGCTTAGGGGTTATAGCTAGAGATCCTATTTTGGCACTTATCTCATTCTCATAAGAGAATGCTAGTAGAAGTAGAGGTAAATATCATAGTAAATTTACATAGGTTATTTATTTCTACATGCTAACTTAAATCATTTAACAAACTTTATGCCAAATTTGACTTCCCTGGAAACACAAGGCATGGGATACTACAATCTCTTGGCATCTAGTGGTGCAACTATAAAACTAGTTTAAAGGTGGAACACTAGGATAGTAGACCATTAGAGGACATTATGGAGGCTATCCCTATAGGCGTAGACATGTTGCAGTGGTGTCAGCTTGTCAACCTAAGGACAAGGTGAGCTAGTAAGACAGACCGTGCTAAGGATTTCCTTTAAAAAATGAAAGTAATATGACAATTATTTATTGTAGGAAAGGGCGGAAAGAAATGTGGAAAATGCAAAAAAATAAATGTGTCCGCATACAAATTGTTGAGTGAGCTCTGTAAGGAGACATTAGGAGATGGTATGTATTCCATTTGCTTATATTTTAATTTCTATGAAGGAAATTAATTTTCATATTTTTTTCAGTCTACACAAGATAGCCTATTATTATTGAAAATGAATCACATACGTTAAGATGGATCATGGTAATCTGAGGAGGCCAAACAGAAATGGGTAAATTTACGTTAAATTTGTAAGCATTTCATATTATGAGTTTAACGCAGCATTATATATATAGGGGCGGAACCCCTTTGGTCCCAAGGGGGGCAATTGCCCCCCCTAATTTTTTTTTTTTCAGTATACGAGTATTTAGATAATTTGTCCCATTCAATCTATTTTTTAGTCTCTATTACGAGGGTTTTTATGTAATTGCCCCCCCCCCCCTAAAGTTTTAAAATATTATCGTCTTTAAACAATTGCCCCCAAATATAATAAAATACATTGTGTATAGGTATTATTGTTAGGGAATGATGAACTAAATACAAAGAGAAACAGTAAATCAAAATTTGTTCCCGGAAACCCCCGCAGGGGCGCTGCCCCTTGACCCTGCGACCTGATCGGGCAAGTCGAACCCCGCTAGGGGGCGCTGCCCCCTTGGACCCCCGACATATCCGTCAATAGTTACTTATAAGTTTGCCCCCCCTAAAATTTATGGTTGGTTCCGCCCCTACACACACACACACACACACACACACACACACACACACACACACACACATACATACATACATAAATAAAATCTACGCACATGCTTGTAATATGCTTGCCGAGGAAGGGTTGACAACAAAAGATAAAAATTTAGAGGCCATGAGAAATTCTTCAAAGCAATCATGGGGCTCGAACACCCAAGGAGAGTAAGAACTCAAGGGTTTAGGCTCACTCCAAGCCGATGTTTTTCTCAGAGCACCAAGAGTCCATGAAGCAACAGCGATGGTAGTGCATTTGACCAAGTTGTAAGACTTGAGGAGATAGTGCAAACACTTTGAAGTGAGATGAGACAATTCATGCAAAATTGTCAGGGACACCATCCAACACCAAGACTATGGTAGGTTAAATTATAAATTAGTTATTTTCATTTATAGATTTATTTATCATCTTCATTTCAACTAATTAATTCTATATTATTAATAGGGAGAAAATGATCAATTTTTTCCATGTACAATATGATCCAACATATTGTAAGCATAGTTCTATCCCGTTATGAACAATTAACTTCTTTCGAAAAAGGTTCACCATGGTGGCCATAATAGCTCATATGAAGGGCATCTGCAGACTTATACTCTTACATAAGCTGCTGTATATTATATTCGGTGTGGTTGGTATTTAGTAACTAGATAAATATGAGAAAACAAAGAATTTTGGTATAAATAACAGTTCCATGTTTATATACAATGTAATACTTTGTCATGTGTGAAACCCACAAGGACAAACCTTTGTACTTATGAGTCTTTATTCTGACATGAGTTTATAAGTACTTGGATTAACTTTTCTGTTTCATAAATGCTTTAGGCGTATCAAACAAGTCGTTATTACGTTTAGTTGTAAATAACACGAAATGCTTGGATTATTCTGACTGCATATTCTACTCGTTTTCATAAGTGTTTAACGTTTCTTTGAATAAAATATTATTCCACAGATGACTTAGGTATTGTAGTGATTGTTATGTCTCCTAAAGTTTATAAACCCATTTTCTGAATTTTTAGGAGTTCTTTGTGAGGAGAAATATTAGAAGTTTATTCAGAAGTTTATAGCATTTTAGTTTTTTCCTGCATGATAATATGAATTTTATTATTTAGATAGTTTCAATCATAATCGTCAACAAGCATCTTATACTTTTAAATATTTGTGATTAAGTTTCCAATTGATTGCAGCTTGTAAATGATAAATCAAATATTCATATACATTTTTAATTTTTTTAAAAAATAATTTATATATGTTGCAGCAGTTTTAACCGTCCCGATATTCTGATAATTCAATTTTGCAGGTGTTAAAACCGCTGCTATTGCCAAATTTCATAAATTTGCAGGTGTTAAAACCGCCGCTAAATATTTAAAAATACTTACATTTGCAATGGTTAATTAATTGCAGCTGTTAAATTGTCACTAACAAGGGAACTTTAAAATACTAACATTTGCAATGGTTAAAACCATTGCATTTTATGACATCCTTTTTACCATTGCCTAATGCTTTACTTTAATAACCTGATCAATCTATTCTCATACAATTTATTAGCTTGCTCAACAAAACCTAGTATAGCTGCATCCAACCCTTTGCCTCTCCCTTTCCTAATCCCACTACCATTTCCACCTCCCTCCACCACTAGCTATGGCCGCTTCTACCATCAGCTGTCTGCCATAGAATTTAGGTTTCGTTTGAGACTGTTTTCATATTGCTTCCTAAAGCAACTTTCTAATAGAAAAAAATTTTTGGAAAAAAGAAATTATACAAGAAAGCTGTTTTAGAAAGCAAGAAGAAAGTTGTCCCAAACAAAGCTTTAGTTTTTGCAGGTGAGTCTAACTTCTTCAAAATTAACTTTTGGTGTAAAAGAACTTTGCGAAAATATTCTTGTTTCTTCATTATTGTCTTGTTTCGTGGTACATATTATTTGGGAAGGGAAATAAGGATTGTTTATTGTCTTAATAAATATTAATTTTGAGATATTTTATCATGAGATTGAGTTTGATTTTAAGAGCATTTTTTAACGAACTTTTTATTTAAGAATATTCATCTAGGAAACTTTTAGCTTTTTATAAAACATCAAGTTCTTTAATAATTTTGCAAGATTAAGGCTTCATTTGGGATAGTTTTCTTACTTCTTTCTAAAGCATCTTTCTAATAAAAAAAAATCTTAAAAGTAACAAAAAAATACTGTTTAAAAGCTGTCCCAAATGAAGCCTAAACAAAATCTAGTGAAAGTCACATGTTAGTTAAGACATTTTTACAAATCTTGTAGAAATTGTAAATATGTAGGTTGTGAATTGATACATCACCAAATAATCTATTTGATCAAGAAAAAATTACTATTTTATAATTGGATTTCAAAATTTTGGAATTAAATTCAAGATCTTTCAAACACTTATGTCATGGAACTTAAAGTTACACTAAAGGTGTTCATGAAACGAATCAAATGTCATTAAATGTAATTCAATTTTACTCCAATTGAACTCAAATTTAGCAATTGAAGTGTATTTGTAAACTATGTGATGTTGGTTGGAGGAGCATGTGATATTCAATTTTTGCATGCTAACATTCAAAATGAGCACTTTGATAAGAAGAATTCAACTTTCCATAAATTTTGAGATCATTAATTCATTTACATGCTAAAAGAAATATCTATGACTAAATGAATCAACATGGGTCATCCAATCGAGTATGTTGGGATTTTGGCTAGGTTCACCAAATTGCAACTCTCAAATTTAAAAAACTACCCATTCTTCAATGAAAGGAAACTTGAAATGAAACATAGAGTTGGAGTTAGAGAGCTCTGGTGGATAATATATAGTTCTGACAAGCATTTCTTGTATGTTAATGCATGACTATGGTTTCCTAATCATATTTGTCCAACCACCATCATCCAACTACCTTCTCTAAACTATCTTCACTTTATTGTGTTCTCTTAATAATCATTTCTCAACTACGATTTCCATCCACCATCTCTCAACCAATAGCATTCATCCGCCATTGTTTGTATATGATTTATTAACTATCGTCATTTGACTCAAAATCTCCAAACCAAAATCCCATGACTACCATCTCCTGCCAACTTCATCTTCGACCATTTCTACTAATGTTGATACACACTTTCACCAACACAAAAACTAATGCACACAATGGAAACTATTAAGGGTCCATGCGTGTGTATTCCTACAGTTTACCCACCTTTATCAAATCTTAAATGAGTCCTTAGAGGTTTCTATACTTTAAATGTCTTGCACATGGTCTATATGGTAGGCATAACATAAAGGTATCTCAAGTTTGGGCACTCACCTTTGTGGGAAATGGATATATACAAAATTATTTATTTTGAATTGCATCAATAAGTTTATCCATTAACACTCACATGGGCATCATAGATGGTTAGTGGTGTGTAGAGGTTTTACCACCTTTATGGCATGGGTTAGTGACTCATGGTTATTCTTCCATGCATGTGGCGGGTAGGCTTGCAATTTTGGTTAACATAGCTTAACGAGCTACCCAGGTTTATGATGAGCATGTGGTGTGTGTAGCCTTCTATCAACCCTATGGTTCCTTAGGTGACTTTAATCATGTTGGCAACCTTGAGTCCAATCATGCTTGACGATGTGTTCTTTAGGGTAAATGGTCAAAGAGGACACAACCTCATGATAGTACTTCTTTGTATTGATATGGTTGTTGGTAAGTTTGAGCAGTTCAAGCAATATTTTGGGTTGTTGTAATCCAAGAGAGTAATGAAATGGGCTTTCTATTAGGCCTTTTGTTCGAGCAGCCTGCCTGACTTCTTGCATTAGGTCATTCACCACCATCATGCTATTTGGAGTCAAACAACAAGTCTACGAAGTGAATTGCCTATCACCTAGTCCTTTTTAAGGGAGCCTATATTCTCTTTTATAAGTCTATAAGCACTCACAAATTAATTGATGAATATCCTCTTGAACTCTATAAACATGGTTTTCACATTAGTGGAAGACATGTGAAACATCGAAGCACAGACTACTTGAAGGAGGTAAAGAATAACCAACAATTTAATGTGTCATCAATGTTGAGCATTGATATCACTGACTTGAAATATGTGATATTCTTCGAGGGGGAAATTATTCTTATATATGGCTCCAAGTTAGGCAAATTAAACTTGGATGATGACCCTCCCTCTACTATCTCCTTAGAGAAAGTACTATTTAATTTATTATATCTTTGTCACTCGCTAAAGAGGGGGTTGTATTCTTCATCATGGGAGTGAGTGGGATCACATTTGAGTGTCAAAGTGAGTGGCCTAGTTTTAGACCTCTTACGATGAACAATGAAGTCAGAGGATACTTCTAGAGTGCTCTTCCCTAGAGCATTTCTTGGCAAAACTCCTAGTGCATGTTGATGAAACTTTCATCCATCTCCATTAGACCAAGCCAAATAGTAAAGTTAAAGGTGTTTATCTTCACTGGTGGCTCTAGGTTCTAATATTATTGAAGCCTTCAAAATGTGACTATCTTCTTATCACTGGCATCAATCTATGCTAACCAAATTTTCCAGGAAGTTGGATCTATTTTTTTCTTAGATAATTACTAACTCCACTAGTAAGCAATTTTTTAATCAAGAACTAGAGAACTAAGAGAGGTTTGTGTGAATATGGAGAGTGAAAAAAAGATAGAAAGAGCTAGGAGGTTAACTATGTATAAAATATGCAAAAATTTAAATAGTGTCCAAAAGATGTAAAATATTCCTCTTCAACCTTAATTAATAAAGTTTAAAGGGTTATAAAGAAGCCTACACTATGAAAGTAAGAGACTATAATGCTCAATATGACTCATTATAGACTATATAAGACATGTGGATTCATCAATAGAGATCCATGTGGATATATATTTTTTACAAGGCCCATTGTTCCAGTGTTTGTCTCCTGAGCAATTCTTCAAGAGTAAGTGTTCTAAACGAGTCCTTGAGATATATCATGTGGGATGAATATTTATGGGTGAGTCACATGGATGCGGCGGTGAGTTTTTGAAGGAAATTTGTTGACCACTAGTCACGAGGAAAGAGTCTATTTGGGTGACAAAGATTTTGCGTTGAGGATCAGTTAAGTCTAGAGGGTTGTAGTGTTGAACCCCTGAGATGCACACTTGTCGTAGATGGATAGGGAGTTATTAATGGAAGTTTGATAGCTTGGATGATTGAAAAAAACCTTGAGACTAATTTCAACCAAGAGAGAGTGTATACCTTAGGGTTTGAAGAATTTGTATGAGTTCCATGATGTCCATGCCTGGGTGGACTCCTTGATTCTACTGATTGGATGAGTCTTCTTATTCTTTGCTGGTGAGTGTCTTTGATGGGCAATATGACTGCCTTGGTTGTGTTCTTTAGCTTGAACCAACTAGGTACCTATAAAATATATATATTGACATGTATGAGTATACATAAACCAATTTGGATTTTAGGTTCATTACTACTATAAAAATAATTGATTTAAAATGTTGAATTTAAAAGTATGCTCCTTTTTCATAAATCATATTTATAATTTTCAAAAGGCATTAAAAAGTAGAGCTAATGCATATGATAAGATATACTATAAAACATTTCATGGTTAAATTCTCTTATAGTTTATTGTGTTGCAAGTATTAAAAACCCAAAATATATTCACAATGCAATATAAAAGAAACTTAATACTTCTTGGTGCTAGCTTATATAATTAGTTCTTATAAGTTGGAAGTTCTTCTTGGTGGTTGCTTTTTAATTGCCTTAAATTTTCTTTTCATAAAGGGAGATATATAGAAGAGGGGCATTGTCTTATAGTCTCTAAAAAATTAGGATTGTAATTCTACCCAGTCAACTATTTTTTTTTTTCTTTTTGCAAATATGAAAATGAGATGTAGCCATAATTTTGTTGAAACTATATAAAATCCTTTTGTTTTCGTGTTTTGATAATTTTGTTGAAACTCTTCGGTGCTATTGTCAATATTTTAAAATTGAATTTGTAAAAGTTAAATTTATTATTTTACACTAAAAAATTCAAAATTAGAAAAGAAACACCTTCCATATATACAGTTTTTCAAATATATAACATCACTTAAACAATGCATTAAAAACATATATATTTTTTATGAATATAATAAGTATAACTTCAAAACTATATTATAACATTGAAATAAAATAACATATGAAAATATAAATAAAAATATATAATATCAACATAAGAAATACTACCAAAATCAAGTGCCTGATGTAGTGATTCATAGCACTCACATCACATACTCAAGACTCAAATCCAAGACCTCTTCGTTGGTAGTCAAAGATCTCAACTAACAGACTAAAGTGGGCTGTGTTGATTCTTCGTTGTTCTAAAAATGTAACTAATTTTGTTTATTAGCAGCTATTTAAATTGTCCTAGCAAGAACGTGTTTGTGGAACTTTAAAGTACTTATATTTTAAAAGTTAAAAATCATTGCATTTTATGACATCCTTTTTAGTTAATGGTATAAGTAGATGAGGTTATTATCGCCACTATTTCCCAATGCTTTACTCTAATGACCTGATCAATCTATTCTCATACAATTTAATAGCTTGTTCAATCAAAACCTAGTATAGCTGCAACCAATCCTTTGCCGCTCCCTTTCCTAATCCCACTACCATTTTCACCTCCCACCACCACTAGCTAGTGCAGCATCTACCCTAAGCTTCCTGCCATAAAATTTAGCTTATGTTGAGTCTACCTTCTTCAAAATAAACTTTTGGTGTAAAAGAACTTTGTCAAAATATTCTTGTTTCTTCAATATTGCCTTGTTTCACTCTATATATTATTTGGGAAGGGAAATAAGGATTGTTTATCATCTTAATTAAAATTAATTTTAAGATATTTTATCTTGAAATGGAGTATGATTTTAAGAGCATTTTTTAGAAAACTTTTTAATTAAAAATATCCATATGGAGAGCTTTTAGCTTTTTGCAAAACATCAAGTTTTTAATAACTTTATATGATTAAAGCTTCATTTGGGATAATTTTTTTTACTGATTTCTAAAGGAGCTTTCTAGTAAAAAAAAAATTCTTAAAAGCAGCAAAAAAAGTAGTGTTTAAAAGCTGTCCCAAATGAAGCCTAGACAAAATCTAGTGAAAGTCACATGTTAATTAAGTCATGTTTACAAATCTTGTAGAAATTATAAATATGTAGGTTGAGTTTGTGAATTGATACATCACAAAATAATCTATTTGATCATGAAAAAATTACAATATTATAATTGGACTTTGAAATTTTGGAATTAAATTCAAGATCATTCAAATGCTTATGTCATGGAACTTAAAGTTACACTAAAGGTGTTCATGAAATAAATCAATGACACTAAATGTAATTCCATTTGAATCAAATTGAACTCAAATTTAGCAATTGAAGTGTATTTATAAACTATGTGATGTTGGTTGGAGGAGCATGTGATCTTCAAATTTTTTCATGCTTATATTCAAAATGAGCACTTTGATAAGAATAATTCAACTTTTCATCAATTTTGAGATCATTAAGCTACTTGCATCCTAAAAAGTTATATTAAGATGATCATACAAATAGATAACAATCATTACATAGTGGTACACAATGGCACACAGCAGTACACAGAAGCAATATACAACGGTGATACTATGACTTAGCTACTTAAGGAGTAGTTTCAGTTACAAAACTTGAGCTCGAGCATCCCTTCCTCAGTTGCAGAACTTGAGCTCGAGCATCCCTTCATCAGTTGCATAACTTCTGTAACTTAGGAATGGATGCTCGTGCTCAACTTTTGCAACTGAGGAATGGATGCTCCAGCTCAAGTTCTACAATTGAAACTACCCCTTAAGTAGCTGGCGCACAAGTTGATGCAGTTGAGTTTGTATTGGGAAACATCCAAACCTTGTCATCAACTCATACTAGAAATCTTGCCAATCTGCCAGGTTTAGGAACTTCTTCCATTTACCTCCACGCAAAAACTTCTTCAATACTTGTTTATACATGTTTATAATAAAGGCATCCTCAGTTGGATCCCAAGTGTGATAAAGAATGATGTTGTCTACATCATAAGGTGACTTATCTACAAAATTGGAAGTGCCAAATTTGCCTCTATCACTTTGGAGCTCATAAAAATGCATCTGAAGGAGGTGAGCACTAGCTAGGTGGTGATATTTCTCGAAAACTTACTTTCAACACATCTCCAACCTTTAACATTCAGGAAATTTTCTATTATGTTATCCTCAACATCTATTGCCTTTATATATGCAAATCTTGAGTATACAATCACAATGTTCATGCCATGCATGAACATAACATTTGTATATTTCATTTACCCTTACTAGTTGCTCAAGTGGACCTTAGAACACTTTGCCATGCATTCATGCATCCGACTGGTGGTAACATTGACAAAGATATTTGTCGGCATACCTAGATGTTTTTTGGTATCCGACCAACACAATTTATTGAGCATAATCAAAAAGTACAAACAGTATAACTACCTACACGTTTCTCAGTACACATCTACTAGAAAGAACCATCGATACACCTTAAATAGAATAAATGATGAAAAAAGCCATCTTGAATATTGGTAAAGATACAACCACCACCATAAATGTTGTAACAACCCCACTTAAATAGTTCAATTAGAGAATTGGTGTCCCCATTCTCAAACTTTGCTCTTTTCTCTTTTTGACTGTAGTTATATGCATCCCTTTTAGAAAATTCAATGTTTTCTACACCTCATACTTCATCAGCTAGGTAGGTAAATGCATTAATGGTTCTCATCCCATCTTCTGTCATTGATTTAAGAACTGATGCTTCTTATCACTAATATTCCTATAAGATCTAAGCAGATGTTGATCTTCTGATCTAGCTAATTCATGATTATGGTTCTCTACACATTTTTGCACTGTCCAAAGTCTATCTTTATCCACTAAAAATTTAATCATAACGGGACACCCAGTTCTTGTAATTAATTTTTGATATTTTGATTTGGAATTTAAGTCAAAACTCTTCTTAAATCTAGATTTCAAACACACAAAATCCTTCCCTCTTATTTTTCTCGAATTAGGCCAGAAAATGTGATGTTCTTTGTGAACTCTAAAACCAAGATTATGAGTATAATAGCAATACATATCATATGCTTCCTTCTCAAAGTTACAAACACCCTGTGCAAAAGAAAAATATATTTAACATTTTGATATAAATATGATAGTACAAAAAAATAACGGTACACAGAGATACACAAAAGCGGTACATAGAGGTACACAATAATGGTACATAGTGGTACACGAAAGCGGTACACAGAGATACACAGAAGCAGAATAAATAGAGGTATACAATAGAGGTATATAGAGGTACACAATAGAGGTAGATAAAAGAGGTAATACGTAATAATAATACCTATCAAATTTTGTTTTTATATGGACTTGCACACAGAATGAAAACTTGTTTCTAAGCATGTGCAGAGAAATATAAATTTGAAGGAGCAAAAAAGATTCGAACGATGCACCCAAAACCATTAAAATCTCTACATTTTCAAATGAAAAATAAAAAAAACCTCTTCAGAGTATAATTTTTTTTGATAATATCCATGACTTATCTCCAGTAGTTTGCTATGGTAAGTCTTTTGGATGTTTTGTGTCTCTTGCATAATGTCTTCTATCTCCTCACAGGATTCAACATCCTCCAAACTAGTTTTCATTTTCATAGCCTCTTCCTCTTTATTTTTTCCCAGCTCTCTTTTAAGGAGAAATCCTGTCTCAAGTGGCAAAAAAGTCCACCAATATCACACTCTAAAAATTTGCGAGTTTCTTTTCAATTTTCGAGCTTGGTCTGGGTCAGGTCATCAGGCCGAGCGGCAAGTTAGAAAGCACGTGCTAAATAATAGGTTTTCATCGAGCTAGGTCGTCGGGTTGTCAGGTCGTCAGGCCGCCATGTGGTAACATTGTATTAGACTCTGGACGTAGAGCTACGTCTGGAGTCCGCACCGAATAATTTTTCAAATTGAGGTAGTTATACTTTACACATTTAAAAGGGAGGTAGTTATGCTTTACACATTTAAAAGTAAAACATCAAAACTAAATAACTGATTACTATAACTGCAAACTCACCAACAGTCGTGCCTTTTCATAAAATCGATCAAAATAACAAATTTGATCCGCAATTACAAATAAAATTTTTGAACTAAGAAAAACTTTACATGGAGATTACAAAATGCAATGAAGAATATGTTAACGACTGAATCATTATTCTTATTAAAGTTTTGAAATTCATAATAAAAAAATCTAAATTACTCATAAACTACTTAAAACTTAAACAAAATTCACAACTTTGCTGAAAGGATTTAAGCAAATTTATTTTCAAGATATAGATTAATTTATATATCTCGATGAAAATTTTATTTGATAAAAAGACTCAATTAATCAAGAACATGTTAGAGAAAATTATTTCTCGTTGATTCAACATGAAAACTAGACTCTGATACAACTTTTAGGATTTAATGGAGTCAAAAAAATGAATTCATAAACTCCAAATTACATGTCAAATCATCAAAAAAATTTATTGGAAGCATACATGAATTCATGGAAATACATAATTGAGATTTTTGATTTTCCATGTTTGAAGAGGTATTCTCCAAGAGAGCGAGAGACCACTTCATTTCACTCAAGATTGGAAATGAGGAAAATAAGAACTTAATTGCTTAAATTGGGGACCACGACCCTTTTATAATTTAAAATGTATTTACTTTTTTCAGCCCATCATTAATATAAAATAAATACTTTGTCTCTACATAATATTTAATTACATATAAATTTATATGAGATGCCACAATAGTCAAATAATAATTTAATTCTTAAATAGATCACGAATTTTAATTGACTTAATTTTAGATAGCTACTAATTATAATACTTCATTTATATGTATATATTTAATGAGCCCACATATAGAAATTTTTCAACATGGTCACGTCATTGCCCGCCCCACCACCAGCCACGTCATGCCCGCCTACCATGTCGTCTGCGCTCACCACATCAGAAGGCCAGTCATTGCCTTCACAAACGACTGGCATTATTTTAATTTTTTTATTTTTCTAATTTTTCCCCTAAAAAGTTTTAAACCAATTTATTTTAAAAATTTGTCCAATTGATTATTGAATACAAAAATATTATCTCTTAAGTTAATAACAACAAAGAGGAAATAGGATGCTGTTGGGATAGCTGGCTTGCAGTAAAGGAGAAGGTAACAAATGTTGGCCTGCTGGCCATAGAGATGGTAACAAGTCATTTTCTGCAACATTAATAATTAAATGAGAAGAATAGTAATATATATATATATATATATATATATATATATATATATATATATATATATATATATATATATATATATATAAACTTATTACAAACAAGACAAGGTCAAATTATATTGTAATAATGTGAATAATATAATGAGATAATTTTATAAATTGTTGTTAATTACTTCACCACTTTCAAAAGAAATATAAAATTTACTCACTATAAAATATGTTTATATCTTGATTTATATGAATAATAATTTACTTAATAATTTTTTACATATTGACTTAAAATCAAATTCTTTAAATAATGTGAAATGAATATATTTATAAAAAAAATGACATGAATCCTTTAAAAAATTATGTTAATGTTAGGGCGTCCCCTGAAAGTGATGCATTGTATGGCCTGAATATAGTGACAAGTGTGTAAGGGCTGCTGCACTGGCGCCTGAGTGTAGTGTTAAATAGGAAAGGGTTCCCACATCAAGGACGGATGTGGGCAAAGAAGTTAGTCCATGAACTAAAATTAGAATATGAACTTGGAATATAAGTTCCCTTATAGGAAAATTAGTGGAATTCATAGATATTATGATTCATAGGAAGATAAATATATCGTGCATTCAGGAAATTAAAAGAGTTAGAGATAAGGCTAAGGAGATTGATAGTCTAGGATTTAAACTTTGATATTCGGGTAGAAGTCATACTAGGAATGGTGTAAGTGTGATTATAGATAAGAGTTTGATGGATAATGTTATAAAAATTAATAGAATTGGAGATAGAATTATAGCTTTAAAGATTATTATTGATGCTAAGATTTTTAATATTATAAGTGCTTATGCTCCTCAAGTAGGTTTGGACATGGGTTAAAAATTAAAATTTTGAAATGACTTAGAAGAATTAATATAAAAGATACCTCTTAAAGAAAGAGTTTTTATTGGAGGAGATTTAAATGAAAATGTTGGTAGATAGGTAGATGATTTTAAAAGCATTCATAGTGGACATGGGTTTGGAACAATAAATGAAGGTGGTAAGAACATATTAGATTTTTATTTAGCTTATAATTTTTTAATTGCTAATACCTTATTTAAGAAAAGGAATGACTATCTCATCACTTATAAAAATGAATATAGTATAACTGAGATTGATTATTTTTTTATAAAAAAATTAGATCATTTGGATTGTAAAGATTGTAAAGTTATTTTGAGTGAAAATTTATGTACCTAACATCGATTATTAGTTTTAGACTTTGAGATAAAAGGGCAGAAAATAAAAAATAAAGTAAAATGATATTTTAGGATTAGATGAGGGCATTTAAAGAATATTAATAAAAATATTTTTGAGAGTAAGATTTTAGATCTTAAGATTTTGTCTGTGCATGAGGATGCTAATATTATGTTGAAAAAAGTGGCTTGTGATATTAAAAATATTACAAAAGATGTGCTTGGAATATCAAAGGGAAAAACTCCTAATCGTAAAAGTAGCTAGTGGTGGAATCCAAATGTACAAGAAAAGATTAAAAATAAGATGATTTGTTATAAAAATTAGTTTAATTATAAAAATTCTGATAATTAAGAAAGATATAAAGAGGCACATAAAGAATCTAAGAAAGTAATATGCGATGAAAAGATCTTAGCTTTTAGTGATTTATATAATAGATTAGATACTAAAGAGGGAGAAAGATATATACATAAGTTAGCCAAATAAAGAGATAGGAGTAGTAAGGATTTAGTTCAAGTGAAGTGTATTAAGGATGAAGATCAATAAGTACTTTTCTTAGAAGATGATATACAACAATGGTGGATGAGATATTTTGCTAAATTTTTTAATGAAGAATATGAAAATACGATTGACTGTAGTGACCTTAGCATCCTAAATGAAAATAAAGATTTCTATTTTTTCGGCGTATTAGTAAAATCGAAGTTCGTGAGGCTTTAAAGAAAATGAAGGGTGGAAAAGCTATTGGACCTAATGTTATTCCAATAGATCTGTGGAAATGCTTAGGTGATGAAGGAATTTCTTGGCTTACTAAATTTTTAAATACTGTTTTGAAGACTAAAAAGATACTAGATGAGTGGAGAATGAGTGTGTTAGTTTTTATTTTTAAGAATAAAGGTGATGCACGAGATTGTGCTGATTATAGAGGAATTAAGTTAATATGTCATACTTTAAAGCTATGGGAGTGAGTTATGGAACGTAGGTTGCGACGGGAGATAAATGTTTCTCAAAATCAATTTGGATTCATGCCGGGTAGGTATACTATGGAAGCCATACATTTATTAAGAGGTTTGATGGAGAAATAAAGAGAGAATAAGAAGGATCTACATATGATATTTATTAATTTAGAAAAAGCATATGATAAAGTTCCAAGACAAGTGCTATGGAGAGTTCTTAAAAAGAAAGGAGTTAATTACGCTTACATTCAAATCATTAAAGATATGTATGCAGGAGCTATTACTTGTGTTCAAACACAAGGTGGTTCGACCAAGTACTTTCCTATTTCGATTGGATTACATCAAGGATCAGCCTTAAGCCCATATCTTTTTTCTTTAGTCATAGATGTTCTCACTAGACATTGGCAAGAGGATGTACCTTAGTGTATGCTTTTTGCTGATGATATTCTTCTTGTTGATAAGACTAGAGAGGGAGTTGAAGGTAAACTTAAATTATGGAGGTCAACCTTAGAGTCTAAAGGTTTTCGCTTGAGTAGATCTAAACCAGAATATATGGAGTGTAATTTAAGTAGTAATAGACCTAGTGAGGGGGTTGTTCCTTTGGGCGATCAAGTCATTAATAAGAGTACACATTTAGATATCTTGGATCTATTGTTCAAAGTGATGGTGAAATAGATGGGGATATTATCAGCAGAATTCAAGTTGGATGGTTGAAGTGGAGGAATGCATTAGGCTTGTTGTGTGATAGAAAAGTCCCCCTCAAACTTAAGGGAAAATTCTATAAGATGGTGGTGAGACCTGCAATGCTTTATGGTGCCGAATGTTGGCCATTAAAAGAGAAGCATAATACTAAGTTAAGTGTTGCAGAGATGAGGATGAAAAAGGATACATGTAGCCGACCCCACATAGTGGGATAAAGGCTTGATGTTGTTGTTGGTGTACAAATTTTATAGATGAAAGAATATTAAAAAAAGAAAACTTAGATTTATATTGAATAAATATTAGATCCAAATATATATGACAACTGACATCCGGTTTGAATTATAAAATTAGATAATATTTAAATTATTAATAATAATTTCTATTTTAGTCAAATGTTGGTCGTATAACCCATCAAATTGCAATAGAATGAACATCAAATTTAAATTTATCAAACTTAAAATTTGTAATTATACAATAACTTTTATCGATATATTAATTTATATATTTTTATATTTATTTGTAGGAATATTAAATATTTTTAAAAAAAATGAAATAATTTAGATAAAATCACACACAGATATATATATATATATATATATATATATATATATAGATAAATTATCATAATTATTTTAATTCAAAATAAATACTTTAAGTATACTAAATAAATTTTGAAGGAAAAAGACATTACTTTTAATTATTATAAATAAGTATCTTTATATTATCGTGGATAACTCGATGCTTATATGAAGTAGATAAAAATATCAAAATTGATTAACATAAACTTTTATTAATTAAAAAATCTTATTTTTATCAAATCTATAATAATTATCCTTAATAAAGTTGATTCTCATGATCTGTCTAAAATCAATGTTATTTAAAGTTTTCAAAGATGATTCGATATTGAGTTCTTCTAAGCATAAAAAATATAAGAGGAAGAAAAAACTACATATTAAGCCTACTGTTGCTCGAGTTACAAGAGCTAATGCCTCTTCTAAAATTGCTCCCCTTATTTAGCCTTTCATTTTTTTTTTCTTTTCGAGTGTTCTGCTCCTTTGTTGGCTTCTTTGGCGTGTAAACGGGCTGCACTTGTTGTGGTTTAGTGTTGGTGTTGGCATAATTGTTTTAGTTTGTTTGGTGGTTGTGTGTTGGCTATTCGTGGGTCTTTCGTTAGTTGGGTTGTTTTTGCTCCCCTGTTGTGTGTTTGTGGTGGGGGCTTTATTATTGGTTAATGGCTTGGTGTTATGGTTAGCTGTTTCTGCTCCCCTATTGTGTGGGGTTGCTAGGTGGGTTGGGTGCCCTCTTTATTTTTGTTATTCGCTCTGAGATTTTTTGGTTCTAATTTCCCAGCCTGATTTTTTTCCTGGAGTCTTTCTTTTCCTGCAGGCTTAGCTAGTAGTTCGTCTCTCGGTTTTGGTTTGTTAGTTTAATTTGATTGGTTGTTGTTGCTGTTGATCGTGCTAGGTGATATTGCTTTTACAACAATTGATGTTCTTTTGCATGTATCTTTTGATGTTGATATGGTCCTCTTTGCCTTTGGCGATTCATTTGTTTGGCTGGTAGATGGCATGCTAGCCCCATTGTTCATCACCTTTTTTTGGGTGCTGGCTCTAGCTGCCCAAGATTTTTTATTAGGTTTATCTTTAATTGTTCATGTAATTAGATGGGATCTTCAGCTCTAAGTTTTTTTCTCCCTTTTTGAGGTAGCTCTTTTGAGCATTAGGGAGCTAAAGATTTCTTTTAAGGACTTGCATTTTTTCTTTCATAGTAACATGCAAATTAATGAATTAAAAAAGTTAAGACATAATAATAAAAAAAATTATTCTACATAACGACATAATTTCAAATATTACATTATGCTATTCAAAATTTTAATATTTCTCAGCAATTATTTTAATTTAATTAGGTGTCTTCCACTATTAATAATGGGCATAAACTCATCTTTTCCCCTATAAAACCATGAGTATAGCTCTCTCTTCATATCCCCACCACTTCTTCGGCAAACCATACAAAGAATCATTTTATTTCAGAAAGAAAGGTATATAAAAGCCATGGCCTTGAGGATTAACATCCTCTTCCTCTTCGCAGCCCTCATCCTCTTCCTCTCCGCCAAATCCGCCGCTCGGCCACAGGCAATGGCTAAGTCGGCTTCTGTAAACGCCGACGGCAACCGCATTGAGGAGATAAAGAATGTTAAGAAGAACAAAAAGGTGCAAGACCTCGGTAGGTTCGCTCTCAAACAAATAAATAAAAAGGTTTCGTACTCTGAACCGTTAGCTTTCTGTGGGGTGGCGAAGGCAAAGCGGTGGCAAGGGTTGGACGGCTGGAATTACTACTTCCTTATTAAGTCTGAGAAGGTAGTGGAGAAAATTAAAGGGAGTTTGAATGTTTATGTTTACACCTCCTCACATGGTAATGTTGAAACCGTGAAGGCAGGGATCTTCATGCCTAACCATGCCTGAGAAGAAGTTTCCTTTCTCGATCTGTTGTTTCAGTTCTTGCTTTCCATTTGTTTGTGTTGACTAAACGTGTTTTTTATCTATTAATCTAATAAAGATTTTGCCATATCATTGTCGGAAACTGGCGACCGATTGAATTGATTATTGAAAATTAAAATATATATGATCACTGAAGTTAATAATGACAAAAAGAAAATAGGGACGTTGTAGCCCAGGAGAAGGTAACAAATGTTGGCCTGCTGGCCATGGTGATGGTAACAAATCATTTTCTACAAGCTTATTAATTAAAGGAGAAGAATAGTGAGAAAAATATATGTATTTCTTTTCATCATACAAAATGTCAAAAATGATAATATCGAACAGGAGATATATACCAATCTCAACATCAACAAAAGCCGGTCATACTTTATTATTGTTTGGCGTAACTTTATGGCTATTTTGCTACTAGAACACTACCATACTAGTGATTGGCTATTTCTTTTTTATTACTTTTCAAAAATATTTATGATGGGAATTACTTTTGTAAGAAAATATATGCTAAGGTGTAGGAGTTGTATGGGTTCCATGACCTGAGTTTTCAATATATATATATATATATATATATATATATATATATATATATATATATATATATATATATATATATATATATATATATCACTACTAAAAATGATATTTTTGATAGCATTTTATAGCAGCATTTGAATAACCGATGCTCAAAAATATATTTAGAATCGGTATAAACCGCAGTTTGTAATTAATCTCACGTGTTCTCCTCCCTTAATAATCTCCCACGTTCCATCCATCTCGTGCCCTAGCTCTCAAACTGATCCCACATCCTTCTTTAGGTTTGCGTCTCTCCCCTCCATGCCCTAGCTCCTGAGCTAATCCCGCGTCCTTCTCCAGGCTTGCGTCCCTCCACTCCCGTGCCTTAGCCCCTGAATTGATCCCACGTCCATCTCCAGGCTTACATCCGTCTCCAAGCTCACGTCCATCTCTCACGCTAGCCTCCTTCTCTCATACCCTAGCTCACACCTCAAACAACATCTGCGGTCAGCTATTCTTCATCAATTGAGCAGCCTTAGTCCCGCATTCGGCATCAAACCGGATCGCCTCCTCCCGTGCCCTAGCTCGCGAACCGCTGCCCTCTTCTTTAATCGTTCACTTGTCATGTAAGGTTAAACAATGTCAAGCATTAAACCCTAGACTATATACTTTGCTACTATGGAATATCTTTAAGTTTCCTTTGGTTTTGATGTGGCATGTTTGGATGATAAGGATTTGACCGCTGATGTAATTATTTGTTGCTATGTGGTCATAGGCATTCCAATTTAGTTGTTTTCTTGAAGACATTAATGTAATATTCAACTTACTTGAGAAGATCTCCAAGCTGAGGTTGGGATCTTTTAAAGTTAATGAAGTCTAGGTTGAATAACGTTGTAGGTTTACCTTTTAATGTATTTCTTAAACTTTCAGATATGTATGTAAATTAATCAGATTTTAGTGATATGGAAAACGAATAAGTAAATAATGAATGAAAATAAAATGAGAAGCTGATTATCTTTGATATATGATACAAACGTTTATTCCAATTTTCTGCATGAAGAAAAAAAGAAAGGGGCAAATAAAATTAGAATAAAATGATCTTATCATCATCAACAGCCTTATTATAAGACCCTTTGTTAGAGAACGATAAACCAAATACAAAAAGAAATAATAAATCACAATTATAGAGCAAAAATAGGGTAATGAAAAAAAGTGGAATTTCAAAAATACCCTTACAGGTTGATCCCCGCCAGGGGGCGCTGCCTCCTTGGACCCTTGACATATTTGCAAAGAGTATGGCGGTCAAGAACATGAACAAACAAGGGTTGAGCCAAATTCGAGGACACTCCAATGCCCTCATTTTCTATTTTTCAATTTTGTCGAGCACCAATTTCATTTGATTTATTCTAATACTCTTCTCTTAACCAAATCTCCTAAACAACAACTCAACTAAAAAAATTGAATTGTTTAAAATTACAATAATGAGAGCGCATGCCCTAAATGTCACCTTGTAGAACTCCAATTGTGCAAAAGTTGATGTTGAGTTCATTAATATTTTTGTTACAAATATATCCCTCAAAAAGTAGTTTTTTCATAAGGTTTGATATTATTAATAATGACGTAATCTTATTATTCAAACAAGGTTTTATTAATCTTGCTTGGAAGATTTTTAGTGGTGTTATTGGGTTTGATAATTCATTAAAGAGGTTGATATAACTTTTGATTGCTGGTTATTATTCTAAGTCTCTTTTATTCAAAGTATGTTCTCTTGTATTAGTATTGTTCAGTTAATGTACTAGCAAAATAATGTAATAATGAACTGAAACAGTTTCTTAATTATTGTTAATGGTTTAAAGCTGCAGCTTAATTTTAAAATGAATAAGAGTAGGATATCCAAGTAAGGATGGAGTTGTGAATATAAAGAAGGAGTTCAAGATTTTTTTGATTTTGCTAGTCGGAGTAAGAACCAATCAGGAAAAAATATTATGCCCATGCAAATCATGCATTAACAAATTCTTTCATTCAGTACAAGATGTCAAGGAACACATTATCACCAATGGATTCTTTTTGGGTTACATTGTTTGGAATTGACATGGGGAGGATCATCATGTTGTTGTTAGAGGTGAAGAAAGTGAAGGTGTTGTTAGTATGTTTGATTTTGAATCACAAACTACTGAAATTGAGCAACCATATATATAGATGATATTGAAGGATTTTTGAGGGATACATTTTCTCCAATTAATGAATCTATTAACTTAGTTGATCAACATGAAAACCTTACTCAAGATTCAAATAAAGAAGATGAAAAACAATCAAAGTTATTAGAAGATGCGGGAGTAGAATTATATTCAGGATGTAAGACATTCTCAAAGTTTTGTTCATATTACAATTATTTTGTTTAAAATGTCTTAACTCTTAGACTACAAGGTATTTCGATATGTTATCAGAGTTGTTGATTGATGCATTTCCTGAAGGGGTTTCATTTCCTAGAACTACATATGAAATTAAAAAATTAATGAGGGCTTTTGATCTTGGTTATACGAAGATACACACATGCCCAAATGATTACACATTATTTTGGGCAGAGAAGTCTAATAAAAATATATGCGAAGCCTATGAAGCATTAAGATGGCTCTTAATCAAAAGGGCAATAATGCAAAAGAAAAGAAAGTTTAATTAAAACTTGTTAAAATTCTTTGATATTTTCCCTTGATTCGAAGACTTCAAAGATTATTTAAAACAAGAAAAAATTAGTAGAAGAGATGATTTGGCATGCTACACAACGAAATACAAATGGTATTTGCGACACCTAGCTGATGGAGAAGCTTGAAAATCATTTGATTCTAAATATCCTGACTTCTCCGTAGATCCACATAATAATCATCTTGGTTTACCCACTGATGGTTTTAATCCTTTCAAGATAATGAGCAGTATATACATCATTTGGCCAGTTCTTGTATCATATAATATGCTCCCGTGGAGTGGAATGAAACATTCATCCTTTATTCTTTCAATGATTATACCTGATGAGAAAAATCCTAGAAATGATATTGACATTTATCTCAAACCTTTGATTCTTGAACTACAAAAACTATGGCAAGGTGTTCAAAGCTATGATGCAGCAAGTGGAGAAAATTTCATAATGCATGCAACATTACAATGTATTATTAATGAGTTTCCCTCATATGGAATGTTGTCAGGGTGGAGCACCAAAGGTAAGTTTGCTTGTCCATGTTGTGCCCAAAATACAGAGTCCTTGTGGTTGTATAAGAGTAAGAAGTTTGCCTTTATGGGCCAACAACACTGTGTTACATCATCTCATTTATTTCGTAAGCAAAAATAATACTTTGTTAATATAGATAAACTTAGAGCAGTGCTTGCAAGGATGTCTAGTATTGAAATTTGGATTGAATTATATAATTATCAATTCAATCTTGGAAAAAATAGTAAATATATGTTAAAAGTATTGAAGAGGGGGTATGAAGCTGCATTGACTATCAATGAAAGTGTGGACACTAACTGGAAGAAAAAATAAATATTTTTTTTTTATTTACCTTATTCGAAATATAACACATCACTTCAAAATTTAGATATTATGCATATAGAGAAAAATATTTTCGATAAGTTCATTTCTACATTGCTATACCTTGATAAATCTAAAGACAACTTACATGCTCGATAAGATTTGGTTCAAATTGGAGTGAAGCTTGAACCACAACCTCATGATTTTTTGGATGGTAGTTATGTTTTAGCACGAGTTCCTTTTTCCATGTTGAAGAAGGATAGGTTAATGTTTTGTGAAGTGCTTAATAATATGAAGTCATCAAATATTTCTAAGAGTGTTAACATTAAAGAGTGCAAAATAATGGGTCTAAAAAGCCATGATTGCCATGTACTAATTGAGGATATTATGCCTTTTTCCCTAAGATTATGTGTACCATCAAATGTAGTAATGACCATCATTGTTGGGATTTCACATTTCATGAAAATTTTATGCACAAAGGTCATGAATCTGGTTGAACTTGACAAGAAGTAGAAGGACATTACATTAACTATATGTAATATGGAGAAGTACTTTCTCCCATGTTTCTTCACTTTCATGGTCCACATGCTCATCCATTTGGTTAAAGAAGTGAAACTTGGCAGGACAGTACATTATAGATGGATGTACCCTTTTTGAAAGGTAATGTTATCTTATTACTTAGATGCGTTATAACTTTGTAGGGTATATTCACTTATATTTTCACAATTCACATATTTTTCTTAGTATTAAAGGATTTTTGTTGGGAATAAATCACAACCTGAAGGGTCAATTACTGAATGATACATCGCTGAAGAGGAAAAAATCTTTTTGCTCAAAATATCTAGACGGTGCACAGACATTATCGTAGTTTGTATCTACTAGAATTTCATTAAGGGATGATGATGTATCCTACAAATTCTTGACTGCTAGTAAACCTTTGGGTCAAGTGTTTCTATGCGTGTTAGATCAGAAATCATTAATGCAAGCTCATAGATATGTGCTCTTACACTGTGATCATTTAGCAAGTACGTTGATCTTTACATGGAGGAAGAGAGACAAATAAGAGCAAGCAACTTTCCACTAACACCATCAACTCTTGATAAACTTGTTAACAAAAATTTTCATAATTGGTTCAAAAGAATAGTAATCGATCGAAACATCTCACCACTTTGTCAAGTTCAATTCATGCTATTATGTCCAAATAATTTATATGCTTAATTTGATTATTCATTTTTATATAAATTACATGTACGGATGACTCCATAATTTCAAAATAAATTAGAGGCCTTGCAATTGGTCCTAAGCAAATAGAACAAAGAATTAAAGAATTTTATGTTAACGATTATAAATTTCATACTAAAGCATGTGATGAGAACTGGAAAACATAACCATGGTGTTGTTAACAAAATAAAAGTTGGAGACTTTCATTAATATTGTCGACTGAATGATATCATTGAGATTAATTACGCTGACTTATTTCGTGTTGTCATGTTCAAGTGTGATTGGTCTAACACAATTGTTGTTGGCACTAAAATAGATCATTATGAAAATACATTGGTTAACTTTTCATGTTTTATACGCATAGGTGAAAGATGGGTAGATGATCCTTTTGTTTTCTCATCACAAATTGAGCCCATTTTTTTCATTGAAGATCCTAAGAATAAAAATTGGAGCTTTGTCTTACCAGTAATGGCTAGAGATGTATTTGATTCAGCATTTCTCACGCGAACAATTATATATGAATTTATGTTAAGATGTAGTTTTGAGGGTTGTATGTTAATTCTTTTTTCTTACTTTATATATTAGTCACACATTTAAGGTAATAATACCAATTCGTAGCAGGATCTGGAAAATGTTGCCTGTTGATTTTGTATTGCTATATATAGCTATTCAAGTATTTTGGAACAAAATTGTGTTCCTTTACACTTAAAAAATTAAGGCGCATCACAAATTTACTTCAAAATATGAAGAATGTGCATCCCTTTTATATTCACAAGCTTATGCTTTTATTGTTAAAGCTCTCTATAGATCATAGGTATGTTGAGCAGAAACAATCATGCATCAGCTGTCTTGATTAGTTTTTTTTTTAATTTCCCTTTTTCTTATAAATAAATCAAGTGGAATGGTGAACTTAAGGGAATTACAAATGGGCTTTTCTCTCTTTGATTATTGTTTGCATAGCTTATGACAGGAAACACTTGTAAATCTCAAGTATTTCCTATCAATCTTCAAAAAATAGAGAGATTCCTCCGCCTAAATCCACACAAAACTAGAAAAATAGTAGGAATTTATATTATTTGATGAAATAGAAATGGAAATAGCAAGATATAATTGATCGTCTATTCGAGAGGAGGATCGATCTCTCCCAATCTATAGACGAATTTAGAGCCTAAAACCTAAACCTAAGATATCCCAAAATCAGCCAAATTCAAGATGCCCTAACCTTAGGAAAATAAACTATTTAATGCATACAAATCAAAAAGAAATCCCTAAATAGTCCCTACATTCAAATTTCCCTCCCAAATTCCTAAAAAATTCTTCCTAAAATACTTTGTTTACTTCAACGGCTCTCGCGGCATCCGCAGGAGGCAAAAAAGCTTTGCTATTTCGCCAATAAGCCAGTTCTTCCTGGACTGGCTGGACCAGTCCAATGGATGGGTCTAACAATACTCCCCTCCCAAAGTACCACCTTATCCTCAAGGTGGAATGAATGAATTTGCTGCAGAAGCACTTGACTAATACTAATGTACTAAAAAATGGACTGACACTAGGTCGAACGATCCCTGCCTCGAGCATCTCCTTGATTAATCTCTCAACCTCTTTGTTAGGGATTTGGGGAGGATGGTATAGACGGACACTGATAGGTGGGACTCATTCCTTCCAAATGATAACATACTCACATTCCTGCAGAGGATTCAACCCCTGAACTTGCTGGAACACCTCTTGATAATATTATCGGGGTGGTAGAATCATGTCTTGTGCTTCAATCTTCTCCCCATCTTTTTCTCCTTTCAAATTATGTAGTTCCACTAAAAGTCCCGCTCCTTCACCACGAACTGTCCTTCATGCTATCCCCCCATCCGATAACCCTATTCCACCCCTTATCGAAGTTTTAGGAGGTGGCTCTTAACCCCCTCCTTCTTCGATGAGTGGCTCCCCTTGCCCAAAATACCTCTCATAGTGGTCGGCCTCCCTACTGCCTCCCTCAAAAGATTTCATCTTTATTGTCCCCTCATCTAGAAACCCTGATCCACCCCTTATTAGAGCCCCAGGTGGTGGCTCTTGATGAAAGAAACTCCCCTCATCAAACTCCTCTTGTCTGATCTCCTTTCCCTTCGATTTGACCAAGGGAATCCCAGTAAAATCTTGTTTAAGATTAGCCATTGGAACCACCAGTGAAGTTTTTGTTTGCATCTCTAAAAAACTTCTTAACATCTCCTCCATGATCTCCACATCGTTTTCTCTCCTACGAAATTCAGAATTCATAGTTCTCCCCACACATCCTTTTGCCTCTGATGCCGCAATTTGAATTTGATTTTCCAATACTTTTTCATCATCGCATGAAGATCAGAAACTTTATATTCCATGGATGATATTCGATCTTCCATCGTAGCTATTATTTGGCTCATCTCTCCTTCTAATCGTTCCTCCAACGCGTGTACCTTCTTGACCGCCATCAAAAAATTTGATTTTTACTCCAGAAATTAGCAAGGGTCCCTTCCTCAGGATGAAATTTTGTCACTGAAATTTTAAAAAATCAGCCCCCGATAGTTCCAAGACTTTGTCTGATACCAATTTGATAGGAAACACTTGTTAATCTCAAGTATTTCCTATCAATCTCCAGAAAATAGAGAGATTTCTCCGCCTAAATCCACACAAAACTAGAAAAATAGTAGGAATTTATATTATTTGTTGAAATAGAAATAGAAATAGCAAGATACAATTGATCCTCTATAAGAGAGGAGGATCGATCTCTCCCAATCTCTAGACAAGTCTAGAGCCCAAAACCTAAACCTAAGAGATCCCAAAATCAACCAAATTCAAGATGCCCTAATTCTAGGAAAATAAACTATTTAATGCATACAAATCAAAAGGAAATCCCTAAATAG
Source organism: Dendrobium chrysotoxum (assembly GCA_019925795.1). Taxonomy (NCBI): domain Eukaryota; kingdom Viridiplantae; phylum Streptophyta; class Magnoliopsida; order Asparagales; family Orchidaceae; genus Dendrobium; species Dendrobium chrysotoxum. Next base: position 21,197,718 of record CM034314.1, on the reverse strand, counting down.
TCCCTACATAAAAGTTTCCCTCCCAAATCTCTAAAAAATCCTTCCTAAAATGCTTCATTTGCTTCAGCAGCTATCGTGGCATCTGTAGGAGACAGAAAAGTTTCGCTGTTTTGCCCGTAAGCCGGTCCCACCTGGACCGGTCTAACAGCTTAGCTTGTTGATTTTCTTTTGTTAGGTGGTTTGCAAGGCTTAGCTTGTTGATTTTGTTTTGTGGGGTGGTTTGTCATGCTTAGCTCAGCATCCAGCAACCAAAAAAGAAACAAAAAAAGCCAAAAGGAAAAGGCTAAGTATTATGAGAAGCTTACAAATCTCATCAGAGTTTTTACAGTACATAGACTTGGCTATGATAGCTTTCTCGAGATTAAATAAATAGGTATTAGGACAAGTTGAATGGCATTGGAATGGTGAACTTACTGATTTCTTATTTAATTTGTAAATAATATTTTATGAAAGCCATGATTCGTGTTCAAGTAATCTTCTTTCAATAAATCTCTTATTCCCATAATCTGAATGGCGAACTTCCTGAACAATGTGTTCTTTCCATAATCTAAACTATTAATTTACTAGATTTTATTAGTATTAATTGGTATGACAAGAGGTGGCTCATTTCGACATGTTAGAAAGATTACATGTCAAGAATCTTGTAGTGCAGAGCACACTAATAGTTCTAATAACACATCAACTATGATGCATTCTAATTCATCATGTGATGATGATTGGAATAACAACAAACAGGCCCCATGGCAGTCTATTGAAGAATTAACATAGCAGGTGCCACCAACAGATGATGAAATTTGGCTCATAAGTTTTTGTTCACTTAAATATTTATATCTTTAATCATTTACTATAACATTTTACTAATTTACAAGCCTCTTACATATTCATTTTTTTAGATGAATAGGGTGCTCCGATAAAAAGGAGAGGTCGAACCACTTGCACAAACATATAGGGCATGCCTCCAGGTATACAGGTTTACATTGAAGTCAATGATAATGGCCTGCCGTGTAATATACTAGAGTGTATTATGCTTGGTTCATGCTTAGGGGTTATAGCTAGAGATCCTATTTTGGCACTTATCTCATTCTCATAAGAGAATGCTAGTAGAAGTAGAGGTAAATATCATAGTAAATTTACATAGGTTATTTATTTCTACATGCTAACTTAAATCATTTAACAAACTTTATGCCAAATTTGACTTCCCTGGAAACACAAGGCATGGGATACTACAATCTCTTGGCATCTGGTGGTGCAACTATAAAACTAGTTTAAAGGTGGAACACTAGGATAGTAGACCATTAGAGGACATTATGGAGGCTATCCCTATAGGCGTAGACATGTTGCAGTGGTGTCAGCTTGTCAACCTAAGGACAAGGTGAGCTAGTAAGACAGACCGTGCTAAGGATTTCCTTTAAAAAATGAAAGTAATATGACAATTATTTATTGTAGGAAAGGGCGGAAAGAAATGTGGAAAATGCAAAAAAATAAATGTGTCCGCATACAAATTGTTGAGTGAGCTCTGTAAGGAGACATTAGGAGATGGTATGTATTCCATTTGCTTATATTTTAATTTCTATGAAGGAAATTAATTTTCATATTTTTTTCAGTCTACACAAGATAGCCTATTATTATTGAAAATGAATCACATACGTTAAGATGGATCATGGTAATCTGAGGAGGCCAAACAGAATGGGTAAATTTACGTTAAATTTGTAAGCATTTCATATTATGAGTTTAACGCAGCATTATATATATAGGGGCGGAACCCCTTTGGTCCCAAGGGGGGCAATTGCCCCCCCTAAATTTTTTTTTTTTTCAGTATACGAGTATTTAGATAATTTGTCCCATTCAATTTATTTTTTAGTCTCTATTACGAGGGTTTTTATGTAATTGCCCCCCCCCTAAAGTTTTAAAATATTATCGTCTTTAAACAATTGCCCCCAAATATAATAAAATACATTGTGTATAGGTATTATTGTTAGGGAATGATGAACTAAATACAAAGAGAAACAGTAAATCAAAATTTGTTCCCGGAAACCCCCGCAGGGGCGCTGCCCCTTGACCCTGCGACCTGACCGGGCAAGTCGAACCCCGCTAGGGGGCGCTGCCCCCTTGGACCCCCGACATATCCGTCAATAGTTACTTATAAGTTTGCCCCCCCTAAAATTTATGGTTGGTTCCGCCCCTACACACACACACACACACACACACACACACACACACACACACATACATACATAAATAAAATCTACGCACATGCTTGTAATATGCTTGCCGAGGAAGGGTTGACAACAAAAGATAAAAATTTAGAGGCCATGAGAAATTCTTCAAAGCAATCATGGGGCTCGAACACCCAAGGAGAGTAAGAACTCAAGGGTTTAGGCTCACTCCAAGCCGATGTTTTTCTCAGAGCACCAAGAGTCCATGAAGCAGCAGCGATGGTAGTGCATTTGACCAAGTTGTAAGACTTGAGGAGATAGTGCAAACACTTTGAAGTGAGATGAGACAATTCATGCAAAATTGTCAGGGACACCATCCAACACCAAGACTATGGTAGGTTAAATTATAAATTAGTTATTTTCATTTATAGATTTATTTATCATCTTCATTTCAACTAATTAATTCTATATTATTAATAGGGAGAAAATGATCAATTTTTTCCATGTACAATATGATCCAACATATTGTAAGCATAGTTCTATCCCGTTATGAACAATTAACTTCTTTCGAAAAAGGTTCACCATGGTGGCCATAATAGCTCATATGAAGGGCATCTGCAGACTTATACTCTTACATAAGCTGCTGTATATTATATTCGGTGTGGTTGGTATTTAGTAACTAGATAAATATGAGAAAACAAAGAATTTTGGTATAAATAACAGTTCCATGTTTATATACAATGTAATACTTTGTCATGTGTGAAACCCACAAGGACAAACCTTTGTGCTTATGAGTCTTTATTCTGACATGAGTTTATAAGTACTTGGATTAACTTTTCTGTTTCATAAATGCTTTAGGCGTATCAAACAACTCGTTATTACGTTTAGCTGTAAATAACACGAAATGCTTGGATTATTCTGACTGCATATTCTACTCGTTTTCATAAGTGTTTAACGTTTCTTTGAATAAAATATTATTCCACAGATGACTTAGGTATTGTAGTGATTGTTATGTCTCCTAAAGTTTATAAACCCATTTTCTGAATTTTTAGGAGTTCTTTGTGAGGAGAAATATTAGAAGTTTATTCAGAAGTTTATAGCATTTTAGTTTTTTCCTGCATGATAATATGAATTTTATTATTTAGATAGTTTCAATCATAATCGTCAACAAGCATCTTATACTTTTAAATATTTGTGATTAAGTTTCCAATTGATTGCAGCTTGTAAATGATAAATCAAATATTCATATACATTTTTAATTTTTTTAAAAAATAATTTATATATGTTGCAGCAGTTTTAACCGTCCCGATATTCTGATAATTCAATTTTGCAGGTGTTAAAACCGCTGCTATTGCCAAATTTCATAAATTTGCAGGTGTTAAAACCGCCGCTAAATATTTAAAAATACTTACATTTGCAATGGTTAATTAATTGCAGCTGTTAAATTGTCACTAACAAGGGAACTTTAAAATACTAACATTTGCAATGGTTAAAACCATTGCATTTTATGACATCCTTTTTAGCTTATGGTATAAGTAGATGAGGTTATAATCCCCACTATTGCCTAATGCTTTACTTTAATAACCTGATCAATCTATTCTCATACAATTTATTAGCTTGCTCAACAAAACCTAGTATAGCTGCATCCAACCCTTTGCCTCTCCCTTTCCTAATCCCACTACCATTTCCACCTCCCTCCACCACTAGCTATGGCCGCTTCTACCATCAGCTGTCTGCCATAGAATTTAGGTTTCGTTTGAGACTGTTTTCATATTGCTTCCTAAAGCAACTTTCTAATAGAAAAAAATTTTTGGAAAAAAGAAATTATACAAGAAAGCTGTTTTAGAAAGCAAGAAGAAAGTTGTCCCAAACAAAGCTTTAGTTTTTGCAGGTGAGTCTAACTTCTTCAAAATTAACTTTTGGTGTAAAAGAACTTTGCGAAAATATTCTTGTTTCTTCATTATTGTCTTGTTTCGAGGTACATATTATTTGGGAAGGGAAATAAGGATTGTTTATTGTCTTAATAAATATTAATTTTGAGATATTTTATCATGAGATTGAGTTTGATTTTAAGAGCATTTTTTAACGAACTTTTTATTTAAGAATATTCATCTAGGAAACTTTTAGCTTTTTATAAAACATCAAGTTCTTTAATAACTTTGCAAGATTAAGGCTTCATTTGGGATAGTTTTCTTACTTCTTTCTAAAGCATCTTTCTAATAAAAAAAAATCTTAAAAGTAACAAAAAAATACTGTTTAAAAGCTGTCCCAAATGAAGCCTAAACAAAATCTAGTGAAAGTCACATGTTAGTTAAGACATTTTTACAAATCTTGTAGAAATTGTAAATATGTAGATTGTGAATTGATACATCACCAAATAATCTATTTGATCAAGAAAAAATTACTATTTTATAATTGGATTTCAAAATTTTGGAATTAAATTCAGGATCATTCAAACACTTATGTCATGGAACTTAAAGTTACACTAAAGGTGTTCATGAAACGATTCAAATGTCATTAAATGTAATTCAATTTACTCCAATTGAACTCAAATTTAGCAATTGAAGTGTATTTGTAAACTATGTGATGTTGGTTGGAGGAGCATGTGATCTTCAATTTTTGCATGCTTACATTCAAAATGAGCACTTTGATAAGAAGAATTCAACTTTCCATAAATTTTGAGATCATTAATTCATTTACATGGTAAAAGAAATATCTATGACTAAATGAATCAACACGGTCATCCAATCGAGTATGTTGGGATTTTGGCTAGGTTCACCAAATTGCAACTCACAAATTCAAAAAACTACCCATTCTTCAATAAGGAAACTTGAAATGAAACATAGAGTTGGAGTTAGAGAGCTCTGGTGGATAATATATAGTTCTGACAAGCATTTCTTGTATGTTAATGCATGACTATGGTTTCCTAATCATATTTGTCCAACCACCATCATCCAACTACCTTCTCTAAACTATCTTCACTTTATTGTGTTCTCTTAATAATCATTTCTCAACTACGATTTCCATCCACCATCTCTCAACCAATAGCATTCATCTGCCATTGCTTGTATATGATTTATTAACTATCGTCATTTGACTCAAATCTCCAAACCAAAATCCCATGACTACCATCTCCTGCCAACTTCATCTTCGACCATTTCTACTAATGTTGATACACACTTTCACCAACACAAAAACTAATGCACACAATGGAAACTAATAATGGTCCATGCGTATGTATTCCTACAGTTTACCCACCTTTATCAAATCTTAAATGAATCCTTAGAGGTGTCTATACTTTAAATGTCTTGCACATGGTCTATATGGTAGGCATAACACAAAGGTATCTCAAGTTTGGGCACTCACCTTTGTGGGCAATGGATATATACAAAATTATTTATTTTGAATTGCATCAATAAGTTTATCCATTAACACTCACATGGGCATCATAGATGGTTAGTGGTGTGTAGAGGTACTATACCACCTTTATGGCATGGGTGAGTGACTCATGGTTATTCTTCCATGCATGTGGCGGGTAGGCTTTCAATTTTGGTTAACATAGCTTAACGAGCTACCCAGGTTTATAATGAGCATGTGGTGTGTGTAGCCTTTTATCGACCCTATGGTTCCTTAGGTGACTTTAATCATGTTCGCAACCTTGAGTCCAATCATGCTTGACAATGTGTTCTTTAGGGTAAATGGTCAAAGAGGACACAATCTCATGATAGTACTTCTTTGTATTGATATGGTTGTTGGTAAGTTTGAGCAGTTCAAGCAATATTTTGGGTTGTTGTAATCCAAGAGAGTAATGAAATGGGCTTTCTATTAGGCCTTTTGTTCGAGCAGCCTGCCTAACTTCTTGCATTAGGTCATTCACCACCATCATGTCTATTTGGAGTCAAACAACAAGTCTACGAAGTGAATTGCCTAGCACCTAGTCCTTTTTAAAGGAGCCTATATTCTCTTTTATAAGTCTATAAGAACTCACAAATTAATTGATGAATATCCTCTTCTATAAACATGGTTTTCACATTTAGTGGAAGACATGTGAAACATCGAAGCACAGACTACTTGAAGGAGGTAAAGAATAACCAACAATTTAATGTGTCATCAATGTTGAGCATTGATATCACTGACTTGAAATATGTGATATTCTTCGAGGGGGAAGTTATTCTTATAGATGGCTCCAAGTTAGGCAAATTAAACTTGGATGATGACCCTCCCTCTACTATCTCCTTAGAGAAAGTACTATTTAATTTATTATATCTTTGTCACTCGCTAAAGAGGGGGTTGTATTCTTCATCATGGGAGTAAGTGGGATCACATTTGGGTGTCAAAGTGAGTGGCCTAGTTTTAGACCTCTTACGATGAACAATAAAGTCAGAGGATACTTCTAGAGTGCTCTTCCCTAGAGCATTTCTTGGCAATCCTCCTAGTGCATGTTGATGAAACTTTCATCCATCTCCATTAGACCAAGCCAAATAGTAAAGTTAAAGGTGTTTATCTTCATTGGTGGCTCTAGGTTCTAATATTATTCAAGCCTTCAAAATGTGACTATCTTCTTATCACTGGCATCAATCTACATTAACCAAATTTTCCAGGAAGTTGGATCTATTTTTTTCTTAGATAATTACTAACTCCACTAGTAAGCAATTTTTCAATCAGGAACTAGAGAACTAAGAGAGGTTTGTGTGAATATGGAGAGTGAAAGAAATATAGAAAGAGATAGGAGGTTAACTATGTATAAAATAAGCAAAAAATTTAAATATTATCCAAAAGATGTAAAATATTCCTCTTCAACCTTAATTAATAAAGTTTAAAGGGTTATAAAGAAGCCTACACTATGAAAGTAAGAGACTTTAATGCTCAATATGACTCATTATAGACTACATAAGACATGTGGATTCATCAATAGAGATCCATGTGGATATATATATTTTTACAAGGCCCATTGTTCCAATGTTTGTCTCCTGAGCAATTCTTCAAGAGTAAGTGTTCTAAACGAGTCCTTGAGATATGTCATGTGGGATGAATATTTATGGGTGAGTCACATGGATGCGGCGGTGAGTTTTTGAAGGAAATTTGTTGACCACTAGTCACGAGGAAAGAGTCTATTTAGGTGACAACGATTTTGCGTTGAGGATCGGTTAAGTCTAGAGGGTTGTAGTGTTGAACCCCTGAGATGTACACTTGTCGTAGATGGATAGGGAGTTATTAATAAAAGTTTGATAGCTTAGATGATGGAAAAAAACCTTGAGACTAATTTCAACCAAGAGAGAGTGTATACCTTAGGGTTTGAAGAATTTGTATGAGTTCCATGATGTCCATGCCTGGGTGGGCTCCTTGATTCTACTGATTAGATGAGTCTTCTTATTCTTTGCTGGTGAGTGTCTTTGATGGGCAATATGACTGCTCTGACTGTGTTCTTTAGCTAGAACCAACTAGGTACCTATAAAATATATATATTGACATGTATGAGTATACATAAACCAATTTGGATTTTAGGTTCATTACTACTATAAAAAAAATTGATTTAAAATGTTGAATTTAAAAGTATGCTCCTTTTTCATAAATCATATTTATAATTTTCAAAAGGCATTAAAAAGTAGAGCTAATGCATATGATAAGATATACTATAAAACATTTCATGGTTAAATTCTCTTATAGTTTATTGTGTTGCAAGTATTAAAAACCCAAAATATATTCACAATGAAATATAAAAGAAACTTAATACTTCTTGGTGCTAGCTTATATAATTAGTTCTTATAAGTTGGAAGTTCTTCTTGGTGGTTGCTTTTTAATTGCCTTAAATTTTCTTTTCATAAAGGGAGATATATAGAAGAGGGGCATTGTCTTATAGTCTCTAAAAGATTAGGATTGTAATTCTACCCAGTCAACTATTTTTTTTTTCTTTTTGCAAATATGAAAATGAGATGTAGCCATAATTTTGTTGAAACTATATAAAATCCTTTTGTTTTTGTGTTTTGATAATTTTGTTGAAACTCTTCGGTGCTATTGTCAATATTTTAAAATTGAATTTTTAAAAGTTAAATTTATTATTTTACACTAAAAAATTCAAAATTAGAAAAGAAATACCTTCCATATATACAGTTTTTCCAATATATAACATCACTTAAACAATGCATTAAAAACATATATATTTTTTATGAATATGATAAGTATAACTTCAAAACTATATTATAACATTGAAATAAAATAACATATGAAAATATAAATTTAAATATATAATATCAACATAAGAAATACTACCAAAATCAAGTGCCTGATGTAGTGATTCATAGTTGTTTTTTTTTTTTTTTTGGGGTAGGGGGTGGGGGTGGGGGGTTACATTTAGGCTAGTCAAGGCTAACTCACACTCACATCACATATGCAAGACTCAAATCTAAGACCTCTTCGTTGGTAGTCAAAGCTCTCAACTAACAGACTAAAGTGGGCTGTGTTGATTCTTCGTAGTTCTAAAAATGTAACTAATTTGGTTTATTAGCAGCTATTTAAATTGTCCCTAGCAAGAACGAGTTTGTGGAACTTTAAAGTACTTATATTTGCAAAGTTCAAAATCATTGCATTTTATGACATCCTTTTTAGTTAATGGTATAAGTAAATGAGGTTATTATCGCCACTATTTCCCAATGACCTGATCAATCTATTCTCATACAATTTAATAGCTTGTTCAATCAAAACCTAGTATAGCTGCATCCAATCCTTTGCCGCTCCCTTTCCTAATCCCACTACCATTTCCACCTCCCACCACCACTAGCTAGTGCAGCATCTACCCTAAGCTTCCTGCCATAAGATTTAGCTTATGTTGAGTCTACCTTCTTCAAAATAAACTTTTGGTGTAAAAGAACTTTGTCAAAATATTCTTGTTTCTTCAATATTGCCTTGTTTCACTCTATATATTATTTGGGAAGGGAAATAAGGATTGTTTATCAACTTAATTAAAATTAATTTTGAGATATTTTATCTTGAAATGGAGTTTGATTAAGAGCATTTTTTAGATAACTTTTTAATTAAAAATATCCATATGGAGAGCTTTTAGCTTTTTGCTAAACATCAAGTTTTTAATAACTTTACAAGATTAAAGCTTCATTTGGGATAATTTTTTTTATTGATTTCTAAAGCAGCTTTTTAGTAACAAAAAATTCTTAAAAGCAGCAAAAAAAGTAGTGTTTAAAAGCTGTCCCAAATGAAGCCTAGACAAAAGCTAGTGAAAGTCACATGTTAATTAAGTCATGTTTACAAATCTTGTAGAAATTATAAATATGTAGGTTGAGGTTGTAAATTGATACATCACCAAATAATCTATTTGATCATGAAAAAATTACAATATTATAATTGGACTTTGAAATTTTGGAATTAAATTCAAGATCATTCAAATGCTTATGTCATGGAACTTAAAGTTACACTAAAGGTGTTCATGAAATAAATATGTGACACTAAATGTAATTCCATTTGAATCAAATTGAACTCAAATTTAGCAATTGAAGTGTATTTATAAACTATGTGATGTTGGTTGGAGGAGCATGTGATCTTCAATTTTTTTCATGCTTACATTCAAAATGAGCACTTTGATAAGAAGAATTCAACTTTTCATCAATTTTGAGATCATTAAGCTACTTGCATCCCAAAAGAAATATATATAACTAAATGAATCAACATGGGTCATCCAATAGAGTATGTTGGGATTTTGGCTAGGTTCACCAAAATGCAACTCTCAAATTAAAAAATTACCCATTCTTCAATGAATGGAAACTTGAAACAAAACCTAGAGTCAGAGTTAGAGAGTTCTGGAGATAATTGATAGTTCTAATGAGAATTTTTTGTATACTGATGCATGACTATGATTTCCTAATCAAATTTTCCCGACCACCATCATCCAACTATCATCTTTAATTAATCATCACTTGGTTGCAATCTCTTAATAATCACTACTCAACTACAATTTCCCATCTACCATCTATCAACCACTAGGATTCATCCAACATTGCTCGACTATGATTTATTAACTATCATCACTTGACTCTAATCTCCAAACCAAAATCACTTGTCTACCATTTGCAGCCAACTTCATCTCCCATCATCACCACTAATGTTGATACACACTTTCACCAATATGATTGATGCACACAATGGACACAAACACTAATGCCCGCCAACTTTATCGCATGCCATCATTAATACGATTAATATATGTTGACAACACAAACATTTGCTCATGACATTAAAACCAAGATTTATATTATACTTCTTGGTCTCTAATCTCTAGTCTCCTTTCTTGGAAGAAGAACAATTAGATAAACCATAAATGATCTCATGAAAATAACTCTAATTCTTCATGACTCTTCCAAATTCAACCATGGAATCCATCCTCCAAAGTTCATGTTTACTAATTATATCAACTCCTTCTAATTACATGAAGGGTATCATTTGTAACCAATAACTTAGACTATTAGAATCATTCTTCAAGATTTTTTTTTCTTTCCAAGTTGTTCATGTAAAAGCTTGGGTATATTTCGTAACCATCTTTTATTTATATGTATGTTGAATTTTTGTATAAAGTTAAGATATTAAACTATCTGTCTCTACTATCATGAATGTTGTAACATGTACGAATTTGGCATCATCTAAGAGAAATATTATTAATATTGTACAACTACATTTCAATGGATCATAACTAATCATTCAATTAAGAATAATATAATCTAATTAGTAAAGGCCATTCTGGCCTAATTTTGGAAGATCATTTGCATAGGATGGAAGAGCATCATATTGAAATCCTTCAACTCTTAGTGAAACCTAGATAATAAGAGTATCATCTCACCATTATGGAGTTCTCCCACCAAAAAATTAATATTAGGATAGAGTTCATAAAACATATGCCTCTCATATGATGGCCATCATCGTCATAATATAAGTTCTCCCTCAGCACAGTCAGATTTAGTTCTCTTTGACACTATTAGTTCAGCCAAAAGAAAATAAACTCTTCATCTCACTACTCATTTTCTCATTTGAATTTTTATAAGAAAAAGGGTATAATCTCTATTGTTAGTGATAACTAGAGATATATTACCTTCAAATAAGTTTCCTTTTAAATAATATTGTAAATTTTCATTTCATTTAAAAAGATTCGATGAGGGCAAGTGAAAGACAACATCTCCATTCCAAACCTTTGAAAAGCTTTCCTATAAGAAAATCTCAATGGAAGCTACTAATGATATGGTTCTCATTAGAAAGACTCCAAAGAATAAATAGTTAATAGAATCTCAACTTTAAAAATAAACATCATAAGATAGAGTTTTTATCCATAAATCTTAGAAGATACATATTCTTTCTAAAATATCTTAGAAGTTAACACTCTTAGAAGATATGTGTTCTTACCCTAAAACCTTAGGACTTGTATCTTTTTAATTAATATTAACGTGTAGACCTCTTTTGTGGGTTTCCAAAAAAAAAAAAAAAAGATGCATGTACTTTCCAAAAACTATATAAGGCATAAGCCTCAGGATGTTTTTTTTTTAATCTCACAAGATAAAAGACTTAGATGACATAGATTTTATTTTTTATTTATCTCTCATGGCATAAATTTCAAAAGTTACATATATTTAAAAATCTCATAAGATGTAAGCCTTAGTAGGTACAGAAACTTAATTCTTATGAAGAATATTCACTAACCTTCATTACATATATCTTTAATTATCTAGAAATCTTAGAATGTTTAAGCATAAGAAGATGCAAATTTTTTATTCATATAAAAATTTTAGAAGGTAAAAGCCTAAGAAAGTATATGATCCGTATTTATCCAAAAATATAAAGGATATAAATTAATTAAAAGAGCCAAAAAGCATGTAATCCTTGTTAAATTCCTTACCAATTAAGGGATAATTAAGATCAATATCTTCCAACTAGGGACTAATTTACCACTAAATCAAAGATCTAACAATGATATATTTGATTTTTAATAAGATATCATGATTTTAGGTACATCATAAGAACTTATCAAGAACTTAATCTCCTATAGGGAGCAAGTTCTTAGAAACTTGGATTACTCTTACATGAAAATTGAGAGTTTATCAATTATCATTACTTCTAATAATTTGATAATAAATATTAATAAGCTCCTATATCAATATATGAAGGAACATATGTTCAAGAGTTGTATAAATAAAAAGTGTTATACTGAAATAATATATAGAATAATTTAAATTACATAGTGATAATATTTTTTTTTTAATTAACAAAGATTTGTTAAAGTTTTCTACATCCTTCAAACTTTTAAATTTCTATCTTAGCTTCCAACGGACAATTGCTTCCCATTTGATGTTTGTCGCATTTTTCAAAGATGTAACTTCTGTCTCATTATCTTGAATAATTCTAATAGAGTCAATTACAATGCCGAAGTTTGAAACCATCAATATTGGTGCTTTTTTATGGCACTTGAAATATACCATATAGGCATAAGATATTTGAACAAATATTGAAATAAAAAAAGATAAAGTATGAAAAAATATACAAAAAAAAGTTATGCAAGGATGTAGATTTCTAAAATTTTACTCCAACAACATTAAGTACATTAGAAAAATCACTTGTCTTATGCTTTAATATTTTGTTTTAAATGAAAGTAATGCAATATGGGATGTGCTAACCAATCACCACTCAAGAATTTTCATTAAAACATACTTCGAGAAACATTCAAAATTTCTCTTGAAGCATTTACACATTAATAGAATTATACATTTTATAAAAAAAAATGGTTTTTTTTTCATCTCTACCTCAACACATCACACTCTGCCCTCGTGCCCTAGCCGCCTCTAGTGATTCTAGGGTTCCACCCTTCCCTTCACGATTTCTGCCCGATCTCTCCTGCTATTCACTAGTTCAGTATGATGATCTTTCCCTTTTGGGGGAGTGTTTTCATGGCAGTCGCATCCAACTCCAACCCGTGGGGAGATGCCAACGCTATGATTTCTAGTAAGCCTAAAGGATTTTTCAACTTGGATTCTGAAGGTCTCAAAACGCCTTCTCGTTCTTTCAAGGAGGTTGTTTCTGGCAACACCTTTGCAGGTGAAAATTTTTCTACCCTAGCTCAGTCAATAATTCAAGGAGTTCCTGTTGTGCTTTTTTCTGACGAAGATGTTCTAAAACTAGCCTCTCCTTTTCAATTCACATTAGTAGGAAAATTTGCTATGAGAAGGCCGAATCTTGATGCTATCCATTTCTTTTTTGGTCATCTAAAACTATCTAGTTTTTACTCTATTGGTTTGTTGGATTCTCGCCATGTTACAATTCAGCTTTCGAAAGATTTAGATTATAGCAGGGTGTTTGCTAGAAGAGCTTACTATATTAACAATTGTCAAATGCATCTTCTGAAATGGATGTCATTTTTTGACCTTAAGGAGGAATCTCCTATAGTGTCGATCTGGATTTTGTTTCCTAATCTTCGATTGCATTTTTTTAATCCATGGGTTTTAAATGCGTTGGGTTTGATTTTCGGTAGGCCTTTCCAAACTGATCAAGCAACTACTTCTGGGACCCATCCTTCTATGGCTAGGGTTTTAGTTGAAGTTGATATCACCAAAAAAACATGCTAAAGAAATATGGGTAGGTTCAAAAGCTTTTGGTTATTTAAAAAAGATGGAATTTGAAAATGTGCGTGATTTTTGTTCTCAATGTAAAGTTCATGGTCATGCTATGAGTGATTATTTCTTTTCGCACCCGAATTTAAGAAAGAAAACTTTAGCTCCATCTGTGTTGGATGTTGGCTCTACACTGAACGAGTAAGTGCCTTTCGAGAATGATAAAGGGTTGATACATAACACTATTCTGGAGACTACATCCTTTAATGCTCAGAAGGGGGAGGAGGTTGATATCAATAATGTGCAAACAAATAATATGGAAATGATGGGGGCCGAGAGGGATTTGCCTAGAATGGAGGTGCTTATTCAGGAGAATCTGGAACTTAATATTCAACATTCTAATGATCCTGAGCTTTATATCTCGATTAACTCTACTTCAAAACATTATTGATCCAAATCCTCATCCACCCACTTCTTTACCAATGAATGTGAATAAAGAAGGTGAAAAAGAAGGAGATCTATTGGAGGTGAGGGATTTGTCTAATGATGATTTTGAAGAGGAGATCCTTTCTAAATCCAATTTGTGTCCTAATCAGGTGAACCATAAATGTGAGGTTGTTAATGTTGAATCCACTTCTTCATCTTATGAGGACAGTGCTTCTAAAGTTAATGATGATGATGGCTTTACTAAAGTGGGGAAAAAGAAAGGCAAACATAGTAAAGTTCCTTTATCCTCTACACCTCGTTCTATTATAGCTCAAACTTCTTAAAAAGATTTTAATGTTTAAGGCTCTTATATGGAATGTGAGGGGTATTGGAGGGGTGGATTCCAAAGTAAGAGTTAGGAATCTATGCAGAGTTCAGAATATTCAATTACTGGTTTTAATTGAGCCTTTTATCTCGCCTGACAAGTTAGATATTATTGCTTCTCGTTTGGATTTTTCCATAAAATTTGCTAATAGCTCTAATAAAATTTGGATTTTGGGGATGAATGTTGTTACTATTAATATTATTTTAGATTGTCCTCAAGTTTTTCATCCTCAAATTTACTTTCATAATACCAAATGTAATGCATCTTTTGTGTATGCTGCTTTCTATAGGGTGAGTCGCTTGCCACTTTATGAGGAGTTATCTAATTTTGCTCTTACTTATAATGGCCCTTAGTGTGTGGGTGGTGACTTTAATATTATTTTCTAATATTTTTGAAAGAATTAGGGGGAATCCCCTTAGTCAACATGCTATGGATGATTTTAATTCTATGATCACTGATTGCAATTTACACGACATTGGTTATTCGGGTGGTAATCTTTCGGTGAATAGAGCCACTATATGGCAAAGACTGGACATGATCCTTTTAATTCTAATTAGATTGTTGATTTTTCTCTTACTCATGCAGAACATTTAAGTAGAATAAATTCTGATCATGCGGCTTTTCCTTTAAGTATTAATATTAGTAGCTCTCTTATTACTTCTACTTTAAAATATCAAAATATGTTGTTATTTGATAATAGTTTTATGGATATGATTCATAATAATTGGTATGCTCTTGTCTTCCCTGATAATAACATTAAGGGTATGCCTAGATTATGGTCTAAGTTGAGCATGTTGAAGAAGAAGCTGAGATGGTGGAACAAAGTTATTTTTGAAAACATATTTTTCAACATTAAAGAAGTTGAAAATAAAGTTATTGACTTGAATAAAGTCTACTTGGATTAGCCGACTAGTGACAACCTCATTACTCTCAATAATGCTAAAGTGAATCTCTTTCATTTGCAGGCTCAAGAGGAGACTTATTGGAGGCAGAAAGCTGCTTCCAAGCTATTCCTTGAGGGGGATAGGAACACTAAATTTTTTCATGTTATGGTTAACAAGAAAAGAGTATGAATCATATTCATAAAATAAATACTATTGAAGGTACCTCTTATGAGTCTAATGATTTGATTTTTAAATTTGGTGCTGAGCATTTTAAAAAGATTTTTAACAATAATGTTAACACCCTCCTCATTAATAATCCTTCCTTTATTCCTCACTTTATTGGTGTGGAGGAAAACTAGTTACTTACTCTTCCTCCCTCCAAAATGGAGATTTGGAATTCTATCAAAGATATGAATGGGGATTCTATGGCTGGCCCGAATTGTTACACAATTAAATTTATTCAGAAAGGTTGGGACGTTGTTAAAGGGGATGTGATTGAGGCTGTGAAAGAATTCTTTGCTGGCAATCCTTATCCCAATTTTTTTTTCTTATTCTAACATTATTCTAATTCCTAAAAAGGAGGTCGCCAATCAATGGAATGATTTTAGACCAATCGGTCATTGCTCTTTTCTCAATAAGTTAAACTCTAAAATCATTTTAAGTCATTTTGTTAATATTCTCCCTAGAATTATCTCCTATAATCAAACTAATTTTGTTAAGGGTCGTAGCACCTTCGACAATAACCTTCTTGCTTAAGAAATCACTTACGATATTAATGCTAAAGTGAAGGGGGGCAATATCATTTTGAAACTTGATATCACCAAAGCCTATGATAACCTTGATTAGAATTTTTTGTATAAAGTTTTGTCTTTATTTGGTTTTAGTTCTTCTTTTATTTTACTTATTAAGAATAGCATTAAAAATTGTTATTTTTCTATAATCATTAATAGGAGGCAATATGGTTTCTTTAAATATTCTCTTGGCCTTCGGCAAGGTGACCCAATTTCTCCTGCTCTCTTTATTATTGCCATTGAATATCTTTCCAGAGGCATAAAGGAGTTTCATAAAAGGTATCCCAAGCTTCTTTATCGGACGACAATTGGTATTCTAATAACCCACCTTAGCTTTACTGATGATTTCATTATCTTTTCCAATGGTTCTATAAATAACATCAAGATATTATGTAAATTTCTTTCTTAGTTTCAAAAAATTAGTGGGTTACCTATTAATAAAGACAAGAGTGGTTTTATTGTGGCCAATTATGTGAATCAATCTAGAATTAGTGCTATTTAAAGATTATGTGGTTTTAATTCTAATTCTTTGCCTATTAAGTACCTCGGGACACCTCTTTTTAAAGGAAGAAAAAAAACTCATTTGTTTGAAGACATTTTACTGCTATTCAAAGGAAACTTTTATCTTGGTCTTTTAACTTTCTATCTTTTTGTGGTAGGCTTGTTTTAGTTAAAAGTGTGTTGAATTCTATTCCTATTTTTATTTTCTATATTATTCAACCGACTATGACTACTTATCTTAGAATGGAAATAATCTTTAATAAGTTCTTCTAGGGTTCGAAAAATAATACCTCGATAATTTGTTGGGCCTCTTGGAAAAATATATATGGTGTCTTTGAGGAAGGGGGTTTGGGTTGCAAGAATATTATGGATATGGTCCAAGCCTTTTCTCATAAGCTTTAGTTTTCCTTTAGATCCAATAAAAGCTTGTGGGCTAAGTTTATGAAATTCAAATATTGCAAGTATATTTACCCTCTACTATGGTTTAGAAAAGGCTTTTCCATATCAAGTGGGAGGCTGGGTAGTATATTCCATGGGGTGTGGGCAAAGGTGATGTTTTCTTTTGGCAAGATAATTGGCTTGGGCCTTACTCTATTGATAGATTTCTAAATACACACACTCTTGATAATATCAAAGTTAAAAATTTTATTAAGGATGGGCATTGCTATGAGAATAAATTATTGGATGTTATTCCTCCTATGTTAGTTGATTTTATTAAGATTATTCCTTTACATATGCATGATGAAGATAAGATTCTTTCCAGTTATCTTCTTCGGGTGAATTCCTTTTAACAAAGGTGTGGAATACTTTTAGAGTCAATTATGAAAAATCTTTGATTTTTTCTGCTGTTTGGCATAAGAACATTCCTTTATCTTATTCTATTCTTACTTGGCGTTGTCTTCATAGTTTTCTTCTTGTTGATGAGTTATTGATGAGAAAAGGTTTTTATGGGCTCTCCAAATATCAATGTTGCTCTAATATCAAAATTGTCAATCATGTTTTTGTTAATGGGGATCTTGCCCAAAAAGTCTGGAGTTGTTTTTTTAATTTGGCTAACAAGGGTGACTTTGATAGTAATAGTAATGTTTTTTTCTATTCTTCAGTATTAGTACACTCCCATTAAAGGCCATATTTTCAATCTTTTGCCTATCCTTATTTGATGGTTCCTTTGGATGGATAGAAATGACTCTAAGCAAATTAAATTAAGATGGAGGCTAGTCGCATCATTGCCAAAGTGAGAGATAAAATCTTTTCATTATATGTTGTTAATCTCATTTCGGCCACTAACTTCAATAAGTGTTGTTATATTGTTATTGATTTTGGTATTTATAATATGTCCAATGTTTCTGATAGATTGGACATCATTATAAGGTGGGTTAAACTTTCTATTCCTTTTTGCAAATTAAATTCTGATGGGTCTGTTGGTGCCAGTTATGCTGGTGCTAGTAGCATCATTAGGAACCACTTAGGTAATGTTATAGCTGCTTTTGCTGGTCCTTTAAACTTTTGTAATGTTATTACTGCTGAGCTTATGGCCTTGTCTTATGGTTTATATTTGTGTCATAGATTATTAGGGATTATGAATGTCTAGATTGAAGTAGATGCTATTCTTATTATCCATATTCTTAAAGATGTGGTCTATGGTAGCCCTCGGAATTTTTATCTCTTAGAAAAATTAAATAATCCCTCAATAATTTAAATTTTTATTCTTCTCATACTCATCGGGAAGCTAATTCTGCTGCTGATTGGCTGGCTAAATTTGGTGGTCATCTTGTTGGTTTTTAGGAATTCAATGATATGAACTTACCTCACTTGCTGAAAGGTTTAATTAATTTGGATAAGTTTGGGTTGCCTTATATTAGGAATGTTTGGTCTGTGCTATTAGAGTTCCACTACAGGAAAATAATGAAATACCAGCAGAATTTTTGGCGGATATAGTTACGCCGGAATCAACAACGGCGTTTCCGGCAGATTGTTCCGCCGGTAATCTTACGGCAGAAATATCATCGGTAATGTTCCGACGGCTGAATCGCCGGAATTGCGCCAGTGTTTTCAATATACCGATGCATATTCCGCCGGTAATATCTGAGGGATTTACCGCCGGGTTAATTAAAACCCGACGAAGTATTACCGATGGAAACTCCACCGGTAATACTTCCGGCGTATTTTTCGCCAGAAAATACGCCGGTAATTTCAATATATCGGCCCCGTACCCTCGACTTCAGCTCATTCGCTTTAGGTCGCTGCTTCGACGACGTCCTTGCTCTTCTCTGTCGATGATGATGCCCCTCCCTCGAGCTCCGTCGACGACGTCCCTCCCTCGCTCGATCGAGATCCTTCGACGACGACCCTGCCCTCGAGCTCCTTCGACGACGTCCCTCTTCGCCCTCGCCCGTGCTAGTCGCTGTGTGTATGTAACTTTCTCCCTTTCACATTCTTCGCTCAGTTTGCTCTGGTCAGTTTGCCCTAATTTGATGAACTTCTCTCCTTGGACGCAGATCGACTTCTCTCCTTGATGCGCGAAGGTCGGCTTCGCTCCGTTGACGTTTGGCCTGGAGCTCGCCTTGCTGTTTAGGTAACTTTCTCCCCTTTGCATTCCTGATTTTTGGCTTTAGTCATGGATGTTCTTACTAGACATTTGCAAGTGGATATACATTGGTGTATGCTTTTTGCTGATGATATTCTTCTTGTTGATAAGACTAGAGAGGGAGTTGAAGGTAAACTTGAACTATGTAGGCCAACCTTAGAGTCTAAAAGCTTTCGTTTGAGTAAATCCAAAACTGAAAATATGGAGTGTAATTTTAGTAATAATAAATCAAGAGTGGGGTTTGTAACTTTGGGCAATCAAAGTCATTAATAAGAGCACACATTTTAGATATCTTGGGTCTTTTGTTCAGAGTAATGATATTGATGTGGATATTATTAGTAGAATTCAAGTTGGATGGTTAAAGTGGAGGAATGTATTGGGCTTGTTATGTGATCAAAAAGTCCCTCTCAAACTTAAGGGAAAATTCTATAAGATGGTAGTGAGACCTGCAATTCTTTTAAGTACAGAATGTTGGTCATTAATAATAGTACACATTTTAGATATCCAAGTAGGATGGTTGAAGTGGAGGAATGCATCGGGCTTATTATGTGATAGAAAAGTACCCCTCAAACTTGAAAAATTATTCTGTCCGGATAGCGATACCGATCGGTATCGAGCGGTACTTCTGTCGGTACTGAGTGGTACCGCGCTCAGTACCGAGCTCGGTACCGCGCGCCTAATGATATTGCATTTTTTATTGGTCTCTAGACACGTTCGATGTCCGGACATAATAATCTCGATGCTGGTGAGACCTGCAATGCTTTATGGTGCTGAATGTTGGCCAATAAAAGAGTAGCATAATTTTAAGTTAAGCGTTATAGAAATGAGGATGCTCAGGTGGATGAGTGGTTGTACCCTTAGAGATAGGATACTGAATGATTCCAAAAGCTCCTGCATACATATTTTGGTCAAACCCTCGAGCTCGCTTGCTGTTCTTGGAACTTTATCATATGCTTTCTCTAAATCAATAAATATCAAATGTAGATCATCCTTATTCTCTCTATATTTCTCCATCAAACCTAGATAGGACTACCTTGCTATCTTTTTATCAATGGTACTATGTAATTATTTTGGCAAGTAATCGTAACTTATATCCATATTGTCAATATTATATGTAGGCTATATATTATGGATATCAAAACTCAAAGAAGTTGGATGTATAATCGATAGGCGTAAGGACGAAAGACATTAACTGATGAGTTCATTAGAGGGGTGAATATTTTTATTCAGACAGCTTCTCAACTACCCAGCTTCATCTCAGATGAAAAGTTTCATTGTCCATGTTCTAAACATAAAAATCAGGTGCACCTTAGCCCAGATGACGTAACTGTTGATCTATATCATCGAGGTTTCATGCCAGAATATTGGTATTGGACTTCTCATGGTGAGTATGAATCATATTTGGATTCTCGATGCTGCCCATCGATAAGTGCTACTAGAGATGAGGAAGAGCATATCATACCTAATCTTGAGGACTTAATTTATGATGCAAGTGGACCACAATTTGAACAATATACAGAAGAGTCACCTAATAAAGAAGCATAAAATTTTTATGATTTATTGCATGTTTCCCAACAACTGATATGGAAAGGTTGCACCACTCACTCGGAGTTATCTGTTGCTCTTAAGATGTTAAGTATCAAGGCAGAATATAATGTCCCCCGTGATTATTTTAATCAATTTATTAGACTACTCAAAGAAACCAATCCAGCAGATAACATAATTCCCACAGATTTATATCGGACTAAGAAGTTGGTTTCAAAGCTTGGTTTGACATACAAAAAGATAGATTATTGTGTCAACAGTTGCATGTTATTCTACAAAGATTTTCAATCAGATATTGCATGGCATTATTACAACGCACCGAGATTTAAACCAAAATCTATCACGAAAAGAAAACTGAAGGATGTAGCAGCCAGCAGGTTATTTTACTTATCCATAATTACTAGACTGCAATGATTATATGCATCAATGAGATCTGCTGAACATATGAGATGGTATAAAGAACATATCTCATAGAAAGGGTTTATTACACATCCATCAGAAGCAGATGCCTGGAAATAATTTGATCATATATATCCCACATTCATCTTAGAATAAGAAATATAAGATTAAATTTATGCGCAGATGGTTTCACTCCATTTAGTCAGTCTGCTTCATCTTACTCATGTTGGCCTGTCATACTCACACCATATAATCTTCCACAGGAGTTGTGCATGACTACTCCTTATATGTTTTTGACGCTTATCATTCCAGGGCAACATAATCCAAAAGCAAAGATCGATATTTTCTTACAACCATTAATTGATGAATTAAATCTATTATGGGAAGAGGGAATAAGTACATATGACATCTCCACCAAACAGAACTTCATTATGAGGGTAGCATTACTTTGGACAATTGGTGATTTTCCCGCATACGGTATGCTCTCAGGTTGGAACTCTTCTAGAAAATTAGCTTGTCCACTTTACATGGAACATACAAAGTCATTCACTTTAAAGTACGGAGGGAAGAACACTTGGTTCAACTATCATCACGTATTCTTACCTACAGATCATCCTTTCAGGTGAAATAAGGATAGTTTTGTCAAGAATAAAATGGTTATGTTGCTACCTCCTCCTAGATTAACTAGTTAAGAAATATTTGAAAGAGTCAGATCTAGCCCAATAATAATAGAATCTCCATCATTAGCTGATTACAAATTTCCAGGATATGGTGTCAACCACAATTGGACTAAGAAAAGTATTTTTGGTCATTATCATATTAGAGGACAAACTTGATCAGACATAACTTTGATGTGATGCATATAGAGAAAAAGGTCTTTGATAATATATTCAATACAGTCATGGATATCAAAGATAAATCTAAAGATAACATAAAAGCAAGGATGGACTTAAAAGAGATTTGTAGGAGAAAAGCATTAGAATTGAGGGATGGTGGAAGTGGAAAATATTTCAAACCAAAAGCTTCATTCACTTTGACTTTAGAGCAGAGGCGTGTTATTTGTGAATGGGTGAAGAGTTTACGGGTACCTGATGGATATTCTTCAAATCTAAGCAGATGTGTTGACATTAAAACTGGAAGATTATTTGGTATAAAGAGTCATGACTATCATATATTCATGCAATGTCTGTTGCCAACTGTCTTTAGTTATCTACCAGATTAAATTTTGAAGCCCTTGATCAAGCTGAGTATCTTCTTCAAAAATTTATGCTCTTCAAAATTAAATACAGAGCACCTGATTATTATGAAGCAGCATATCCCTTTTATTCTGTGTAAACTTGCGAAGATATTTCCTCCAGCTTTCTTTAACTCTATTGAGCATCTGCCCATACATTTGTCATATGAAGCTAGAGTTGGTGGACCAGTTCAGTATCGGTGGATGTATCCTTTTGAGAGATACTTAAATAAACTTAAGAAGACTGCTAAGAATAAAGTGCATCCTGAAGGCTCAATGTGCGAAGCATATTTAATATATGAGACAACTCAGTTCTGCTCGTATTACTTTGAAACAACGATACAATCAAGTTAGAGTACTGCACTTGAAAACGTGCACTACAGGAAAAATAGCTATTACCGGCGGACAAACTCCGCCGATAAAGTAAAAAATGTGACGGAAATAATAGGTTTCTGGTGGATTACTGGCGAAAATTGCTCCGACGGTAAAACACGCGTCGAAAAAAACATTCCGTCGTATTTTTTCCGCCGAAAAAATTTCCGGCGGATAACCGGCGGATATATTTGACAAACCGACGCCTTTTCTGTTGTAGTGTTCTGGCGTAATAACCGTCGGAAATACCAGCGGAAGTGTTCCGCCGGAAGTTCTGACGGATATTCCGTCGCAATAAAAGCGATGTCTAGTCTTACCGTCGGACATTACCGTCGAAATATTCGTCGGAAGTTCTGTCGCATATTTCGCCGAAAAGTTTGTCATATCGTATTTCCGTCAAAGTTACCGGCGGATAATCAGCCTGAAACCTGTAGCAGAAAAAAAAAACCTTCCTCACTTTGAAAAGTGATTTCCATATTTAAACCTGCATACAAAAAATTACAATAATATATATATTCCACAAAATCAATAATTACACAAACCAGAAGAGCATCAACCAGATAAGGAATACTTAAACATGTATAAATAAACATATATAAGAAAAGTGTCATAAATAAATAACTAAACATGTTCAAACAGCAAATAGATAAATTTGTCCAAAAAACCCATAAAAACATATATCCACATCAGTTAAATAGATTAATAATGTCTACTCTGATTCAGTTTCATTCTCAGTTGTACTTCTACCACTACTCATCTGCTCCCTCATCTTTCTAATTTCTTCTAACATTTGAGCTTGCTGCTGCTGTATCTGTATCTGCTGCTGCTGCATTTGCATCTGTCAATCAGCTTGGGCTTTTCGTACCTGTTCCAACTCAGCTGCGAGGGCAGCTATTTGTTGGGTATATAAAGATTCCTGGGTACTAGATGAAAAACTACCCCCACTAGATGACTGCCCTTTATATGCATAAGCCTGCGAGCCTAACCCATATACTCTGTCATGCTGCATTCCTCCTACCGCTTGCAACCAAGTGCGGTAGTCAGAATAGTCTATTGATCCAGCAGAAGACCCTTCACCTGCTGCAGCCTGACTCTCTCGAAGCCGTGTATAGTCCTCCTATGAAAGTTAATAAAACGTTATGCTATTTACACATAATATCACCAAAATTAACTTATATACATGCATAGGCTCTCCTAGCACGCTCGTCAATCCATTGCTGGTCCTCCTGCCTCTTGTGGGTATGACTATGCAATTCAATAGGAGTCGGTTCTCTACCCAACACTTATTTCTGTAATAAATATATATTAGTATTCTAATTAAAGTAAATTATTAAAAGATTTTAAAATTTCTTACCAAATATCTTCTGTGCTCAGTATGAGGAACAGAACCACCTATATGAAGGGAACTACCCAAGCCCCCAACATCAAAAGCTCTGTTCTGTCTATTTTGATCTCTTCTTCTGGTATAATCTGGGCTTCCCCAAGCACTGCTCAACTCTGCCCATACACCCTCACCAATCCAGAGAGGTCGCTGGCCTGACTTTCTAATATCAGTAAACATGTCTTGCATACGAGTTGAGCCACGCTTCTCAAAGTTGTTTCTAATTTTATCATTATGTTGGGGAAGCCAACAAAAATTTTTCAGCAATTAAACACATACAAGAATGAATAATTATTTTTTTTAGCTTATATATATTAGATATAATAAAAAAAATTTATATAATAACATACCTCAAACTCTCTAAACCACATGTCCCGTACTTCTTTTGGGACTTTCTTCCAAGAAATATAAGGAGCATCGTATCTGCTCCGTATTATGTCCCAGATTTTATGCGTAGGATCTTTTGACGGATGAAACCTGAAAGCAATATGTTAGTCAAAAAAACTAATTCAATTCTATTTACATAACTGAAATAAAATTAGTACTTACATGTCACCGTCAGGTTCAATCAACATACGACCCTCTGTCGCCTCCTCTACTGCAGCTGGGTAGGAAGGTCCGGCTGTAGTGGGCTGAGGTGGTGCTGTAGCGGGCTGAGGTGGTGGTGGGACATATGGAGGATATGAAGGATGTGCACCATGATAAGGTGGGGGTGGGTAATAGAGGTAGAAAGGAGTGGTCTGTGTAAGGTCTGGTGAAGGTAAGTGTGGGTCTGGTGAGTAGAACTGTGGGCTACTGGCTGCAGGAGTAGATATAGGCGGGCTAGGCTGATTTTGAGTAGCAGGCTAAGATGAAGAGGTGCCCTCAGTATGTGCAGGCCTGCTAACAACAGCCTTCTTACTGCACCTACCAAATATTTTCTTGATCAGTCCTCTCTGACGGTCATCACCTGAAGCCATCTGCACAACTATTGAAAAATATTAATAACAGATATTATGCCAAAAACTGTATAAAATATCACAGGAATTAAATAAATGAAAGTACAAAAAACTTTTAAATATAAAATAACACAATAAATAAGTAAATAGAAATACAAAACTTTTTAATTTTACTCCAAATTCATTTACCTTATGTTAATTCACTTTCATATGATGAAACTTCTGCACCACTGTCAGACTCGTCATGAATGTCCTCTATGTTTAAATCCACTCCCTCTAACTATAGCTCATCTCAGTAGTTGTAATTTGATTGTCCACATCGTTAGAAACATCTTGTATGTTTGACATAAACTCTTCTTGATGTGCTGGTGGTATTGAAGTAGTCTTTTCAATAACTCCCCTGGGTTTGGTTTTCATAACTACGAGCCAATCTTGTTTGCCTCGTACTCTACTCGGGTAGTTAGCAAAATAGACTTGGTGCGCCTGACTAGCAATAATGAATGGGTTATACTTTGAATATTTTCTACCCCGTTTGACTTCTGTTATACCATACAATGGATGTATTCTTGTACCTTTATTCTTTACTGGATCAAACCACTCACAATTAAATAGATACGCATTATTCCCAACACCAGGATATTCCAACTGTAATATTTCTTCT
Organism: Dendrobium chrysotoxum; assembly: GCA_019925795.1. NCBI lineage: Eukaryota > Viridiplantae > Streptophyta > Magnoliopsida > Asparagales > Orchidaceae > Dendrobium > Dendrobium chrysotoxum. The sequence continues at coordinate 21,171,864 of CM034314.1, read as the reverse complement.
AATACCTCGTAATACTCAGACTCATCACCTGTATGGGTATTCCCTCTAACACATACACTAAAATTATCTATTTTTCTATCTTCACACTAATATTTGGTTTGAAATTTATAACCATTAACTAAGAAATTTTGATAATACTTTACCACTCTATTTGGTCCCCAAGCTAGATCAAGTAGTCTATGATATTGCAAATTACTACCTTCAATATGGACCTAGTTATTAGATAAAGTATATCATTAGTATGCTTAATAACTAAATAAAGATATATTAATTGAAATGAATTGTCGAAATATGTACCGCATTTTTAAACCAAATAGGAAAATTTATTTCCACTATCTTTTAGACTTCTACTTGTTCTGTTGTATTCAATCCATCAATGAAACTCCTGTAAATATTAAGGTTTAGATTGAATGAAAGTGTGAGTAACAAATTTATGAGCAAGCTTATTCAAACTTACTCGAGATATGGCTCAACTTCATCACAGTTAAGCAAGACATATAAAGTGGAAACTCGCATCTCTTTATCAGTTAAATAGCGCATGGTACTAGCGCCTACGGGTTCATCATTGCCGTTGAATACAGATAAATTTGAGGATTGACCCACTTTTTCAGGTGCAGTGCTCTGACTTGGTTGTGACCTTATTTTAAAGTAATACGAGCAGAACTGAGTTGTCTCGTACATTAAATATGCTTCGCATATTGAGCCTTAAGGATGCGCTTTGTTCTTAGCAGTCTTCTTAAGTTTATTTAAGTATCTCTCAAAAGGATACATCCACCGATACTGAACTGGTCCACCGACTCTAGCTTCATATGGTAAATGTAATGGCAGATGCTCCATAGAGTCAAAAAAAGCTGGAGAAAATATCTTCTCAAGTTTACACAGAATAAACGGGATATGCTGCTTCATAAGAATCAGTTGCTCTATATTTAATTTTGAAGAGCATAAATTTTTGAAGAAGATATATACTCAGCTCGATCAAGGGCTTCAGAATTTGATCCGGAAGATAACTAAAGGCAGTTGGCAATAGACATTGCATGAAGATATGACAGTCATGGCTCTTCATACCAAATAATCTCTCAGTTCTAATGTCAACACATCTGCTTAGATTTGAAGAATATCCATCAGGTACACGTAAACTCTTCACCCATTCACAAACAATACGCCTCTGCTCTAAAGTCAAAGTGAATGGAGCTTTTGGTTTGAAATATTTTCCACTTCCACCATCCCTCAATTCTAATGCTTTTCTCCTACAAATCTCTTTTAAGTCCATCCTTGCTTTTATGTTGTCTTTGGATTTATCTTTGATATCCATAACTGTATTGAATATATTATCAAAGACATTTTTTTCTATATGCATCACATCTAAGTTATGTCTGATCAAGTTTGTCCTCCAATATGGTAATGTCCAAAAAATACTTTTCTTAGTCCAATTATTATTGACACCATATCCTGGCAATTTGTAATCAGCTAATGATGGAGATTCCACTACTATGGGGCTGGAGCTGACTCTTTCAAATATTTCTTCACTAGTTAATCTAGGAGGAGGCAGCGACATTATCATTTTATTCTTGATAAAACTATCCTTATTTCACCTGAAAGGATGATCTATAGGTAAGAACATGCGATGACAGTCAAACCAAGTGTTCTTTCCTCCGTGCTTTAAAGTGAATGACTTTATATTTTCCATATAAAGTGGACAGGCTAATTTTCCAAAAGTGTTCCAACCTGAGAGCATACCGTATGCGGGAAAATCACCAATTATCTAAAATAATGATGCCCTCATAATGAAGTTCTGTTTGGTGGAGATGTCATATGTACTTATTCCCTCTTCCCATAATAGATTTAAATCATCAATTAACGGTTGTAAGAAAATATCGATCTTTGCTTTTGGATTATGTGGCCCTGGAATGATAAGCGTTAGAAACATATAAGGAGTAGTCATACACATCTCTGGTGGAAGATTATATGGTGTGAGTATGATGGGCCAACATGAGTAAGGTGAAGCAGACTGACTAAATGGAGTGAAACCATCTGCGCATAAACCTAATCTTATATTTCTTGATTTTGAGGCGAATATGGGATATGCACGATCAAAATATTTCCAGGCATCTGCTTCTGATGGATGTGTAATAAACCCTTCCTGTGAGATATGTTCTTTATGCCATCTCATATGTTCAGCAGATCTCATTGATGCATATAATCGTTACAGTCTAGGAATTATGGGTAAGTAAAATAACCTGTTGGCTGCTACATCCTTCAGCTTTCTTTTCGTGATAGATTTTGGTTTAAATCTCGATGCGTTGTAATGATGGCATGCAATCTCTGATTGGAAATCTTTGTAGAATAGCATGCAACCGTTGACACAATAATCTATCTTTTTATATGTCAAACCAAGCTTCGAAACCAACTTCTTAGTCTGATATAAATCTGTGGGAATTATGTTATCTGCTAGATTGGTTTCTTTAAGCAGTCCAATAAATTGATTAAAATAATCACGAGGGACATTATATTCTTCCTTGATACTTAACATCTTAAGAGCAACGGATAACTCTGAGTGAGTGGTGCAACCTGTCCATATTGGTTGTTGGGAAGCATGCAATAAATCATAAAAATTTTGTACTTCTTTATTAGGTGACTCTTCTGTATATTGCTCAAATTGTGCTCCACTTACATCATGAATTAAGTCCTCAAGATTAGGTATGATATGCTCTTCATCATCTCTAGTAGCACTTGTCGATGGGCAGCATCGAGAATCCAAATATGGTTCATACTCACCATGAGAAGTCCAATACCAGTAATCTGGCATGAAACCTCGACGATATAGATCAACAGTTATGTCATCTGGGCTAAGGTGCACCTGATTTTTGTGTTTAGAACATGGGCAACGAAACTTCCCATCTGAGATGAAGCTGGGTAGTTGAGAAGCTGTCTGAATAAAAATATGCACCCCTCTAATGAACTCATCAGTTAATATCTTCCGTCCTTGCGCTAATCGATTATACATCCAACTTCTTTGAGTTCTGATATCCATAATATATAGCCTACATATAATATTGACAATAAGGATATAAGTTATGATTACTTGCCAAAATAGTTACATACCATTTGTAAAAAGATAACAAGGTAGTCCTATATAGGTTTGATGGAGAAATATAGAGAGAATAAAGATGATCTACATTTAATACTAAAGTTACAACCACTCATCCACCTGAGCATCCTCATTTTTGCAACGCTTAACTTAGAATTATGCTACTCTTTTATTGGCCAACATTCGGCACCATAAAGCATTACAGGTCCTTTTCACATCATTAGGTGCGTGGTACCGAGCTTGGTACCGAGCTTGGTACCACTCGGTACCGACAGTAGTACTACTCGGTACCGATCGGTACCGCTATCCGGACAATAGAATTTTCCCTTAAGTTTGAGGGGTACTTTTCTATCACACAATAAACCCGATGCATTCGTCCACTTCAACCATCCAACCAACATAAATTCTACTGATAATATCCCCATCTATTTCACCATCACTCTGAATAATAGATCCAAGATATCTAAAATGTGTATTCTTATTAATGACTTGATCATCCAATGTGACAATCCCATCACTAGCTCTATTACGACTAAAATTGCACTCCATATATTCTATTTTAGATCTACTCATGCGAAAACCTTTAGACTCTAAGGTAGACCTATCTGGCTTGAATCCAAATTAACTTTGAGAAACATTAGCATCACACCACAACATACGCTCCATAACTGACTCTCACTGTTTTAGAGTATGACACATTAACTTAGTTCCTCTATAGTTCGCACAATCTTGTGCATCACATTTACTCAAATGAAAGGTTTTAGACTCTAAGGTTGGCCTACATAAATCAAGTTTACCTTCAACTCCCTCTCTAGTCTGATCAACAAGAAGAATATCATTAACAAAAAACATACACCAATGTACATCCTCTTGCAAATGTCTAGTGAGAACATCCATGACTAAACCTAACAAAAAAAAAAATGCGAAAAGGAGAAAGTTACCTAAACAGCAACCGAGCTCCCAGCGTGCGCGACCAACGTCAACGGAGCGAAGTGGAACTGCGTCCAAGCATAAAACTTCGTCAAATTAGGGCGAACTGGCGGGAGGAAACGGAGCATGCGAAAGGGAGAAAGTTACCTACAAAGTCACGGCCGTGCGTCGTCGACAGAGGATCTCGCCCGAGCTAGCGAACGAGGGACCTAGCGAGCGAGGGAGGGAGGTCATCGACGGAATTCGAGGGCAAGGTGTCGTCGAACGAGCTCGATCGAGGGAGGGAGGGACGTCGTCGACGGAGATCGAGGGCTAGCACGTGTCGTCAGTAGCGGAGGAATGAGCTGATGTCGAGGGCACGTGGTCGATATATTGAGATTACTGGCGTATTTTCCAGTAGAAAATACGCCAAAAGTATTACCGACGGATAATCCGCCGGTAATACTTCATCGGGTTTTAATTAACTGGTGATAAATCCAACGGAATAGCCGCCGGATATTACCGGCGAAATATGCATCGGTATATTAAAAAAACCGTCGAACTTCCGGTAGTTTCACCGCCGGAAACGTACCGACGGTATTTCTGCCGGAAAAGATGTCGTAAAATTACCGGCGGTTCCATCCGCCGAAAATTCCATCGTTGATTCCGGTGTAAATATTTCCGTCGGTATTTCATTGTTTTCCTGTAGTGGTGGGTCAATCCTCAAATTTATCTGTATTCAACGGCAGTGGTGAACCCTTAGGCGCTAGTACCATGCATTATTTAACTGATAAAGAGATGTGAGTTGTCACTTTATATGTCTTGCTTAACTGTGATGAAGTTGAGTCATATCTCGAGTAAGTATGAATAAGCTTGCTCATAAATTTGTTGCTCATACTTTCATTCAATCTAAACCTTAATGTTTATAGGAGTTTCATTGATGGATTGAATACAACAGAATAAGTAGAAGTCCAAAAGATAGTAGAAACAAATTTTCATATTTGGTTTAAAAATACGGTACATATTTTGACTATTCATTTCAATTAATATATCTTTATTTAGTTATTAAGCATACTAATGACATACTTTATCTAATAACTAGGTCCATGCTAAAGGTAGTAATTTGCAATATCATGGACTACTTGATCTAGCTTGGGGACCAATAGAGCGTTAAAGTGTTATCAAAATTTCTTAGTTAATGATTATAAATTCCAAACCAAATATTGGTGTGAAGATAGAAAAATAGATAATTCTGGTGTATATGTTAGAGAGAATACTCATACAGGTGATGAATCTGAGTATTACGGGGTATTAGAAGAAATATTATAGTTGGAATATCCTGATGTTGGGAATAATATGTATCTATTCAATTGTGAGTGGTTTGATCTTGTAAAGAATAGAGGTACAAGAATACATCCATTGTACGGTTTAATAGAAGTTAAACGGGGTAGAAAATATTCAAAGTTTGACCCATTCATCATTGCTAGTCAGGCGCACCAAGTCTATTTTGCAAACTACCCAAGTAGAGTACGAGGCAAATAAGATTGGCTAGTAGTTATGAAGACCAAATCCAAGGGAGTTATTGAAAAGACTACTTCAATACTACCAGCACATCAAGAAGAGTTTATGTCAAATATACAAGATGTTTCTAACGATGTGGACGATCAAATTACAACTACTGAGAATGAGTTGTAGTTAGAGGAAGTAGATTTAAACATAGAGGACATTCGTGACGAGTCTGACAGTGGTACAGAAGTTTCATCATATGAAAGTGAATTAACATAAGGTAAATGAATTTGAACTAAAAATAAAATTTTTGTATTTATATTTACTTATTTGTTATATTATTTTATATTTAAAAGTTTTTTGTACGTGCATTTATTTAATTCCTGTAATATTTTATATTCATTTTTTATCATAATTTCTGTTACTAATATTTTTCAATATTTGTGCAGATGGCTTCAGGTGATGACCATCAAAGAGAGTTGATCAAGAATATATTTGGTAAGCGCAGCAAGAAGGTTGCTGTTAGCAGGCCTGCACGTACCGAGGGCACCTCTTCATCTCAGCCTGCTACTCAGAGTCAGCCTAGCCCGACTATACCTACTCCTGCAGCCAGTAGCCTACAGTTCTACTCACCAGATCCACACTTACCTTCACCGGACCTTACACAGAATACTCCTTTCTACCCCTATTACCCACCCCCACCTTATCATGGTGCACATCCTCCATATCCATATCCACCATATGTCCCACCACCACCTCAACCTGCTACAGCACCACCTCAGCCCGCTACAGTGGGACCTTCCTACCCAGCTGTAGCATAGCAGGCAACAGAGGGTCGCATGTTGATTGAACCTGACGGTGACACGTAAGTACTAATTTTATTTCAATCATGTAAATAGAATTGAATTATTTTTTTTTACAACTAACATATTACTTTCAGGTTTCATCCGTCAAAAGATAAGGTGGGGGTGATATCCGGGACATAATACGGAGCAGATACGATGCTCCTTATATTTCTTAGAAGAAAGTCCCAAAAGAAGTACGGGACATATTTATCTATTTGCTGTTTGAACACGTTTAGTTATTTGTTGATGATACTCTTCTTATATATGTTTATTGTATACATGTTTAGTTATTTAATGTTGCTCTTCTGGTTTGTGTAACTGTTAATTTTGTAGAATATATATGGTGTTGTAATTTTTTATATGAAGGTATAAATGTGGAAATCACTTTTCAAAGTGAGGAAGATTTTTTTTTCTGCTATAAGTTTTCGGCGGATTATCCGCTGGTAACCCTGTCGAAATACGATATTATGACATTTCTGGCAGAATATACGATGGAACTTTTGACGGATACTTCGAGGGTGATATCCGACTGTAAGAATAGGCATCGCTTTTATTATGGCGGAATATCCACCGGAAATTCTGACGGATATTATCCGCCGGTAATTCTGACGATTTTTACGCCGGAACACAGCGACAGAACAGGCGTCCGGTTGCCAAATATATCCGCCGGTTTTCCACCGGAACATCCGCTGGAAATACTTCCGGTGAAAAAAATGCGACGGAAATATTTTTCTGACGCGCGTTTTACCGTCGGATAGATTTTCGCCGGTAATCCGCCGGAAACCTATTATTTCAGTCGCATTTTTTACTTTACCGGCGAATTTTGCCCGCCGGTAATAGCTATTTTTCCTGTAGTTTTCTTTTTGGTTGATTTTCATCGAGTTGGTTTATTTTTTGGTTTAGGCCTCTATTTCTTTATGGTGTGTTGCTAAGTTGCATCTTTTGCTGATGTTTTCCTTGGGTTAGGATATGGTTGCTATCTCTCTGGTGCTTAGGTTTTGGGTGAGTTTGGGGGGCTTATGTTTATCCGTTGCTTTTCTTGATGCCATGTTATCTTCATTGCTCGTCGTCTTTCTTGTCGTTAGCGCATGTTTTCTTTTCTGGCCAGGTTTTGGTGCTACTGCTTTGTAGCTTTATTATTGTTCGTGTGGTTATTTTGATATATGGTAGGTTTGGGGATTTCTTAGTGCAATTTCATGGCGGTTCGCTGTTGTTTTTGGTGTTGTCCTTATAGTTTTTACTTAGGGTCTCTGCTTATATGCTCATTTGGTTTGTGCACTGCTTCATGGTCTCCTTATGTAGGGCGGTTTTTAGATTGTTGGTGGATATGGGGTTGCTTTTGGAGGGGAGCCTGGTTGGTTTATTACTTTGGTTAGTATCTGTGATGTGCTCTCTTTCCTGTTTTAATGGTGGCATCCGTTTGTGTGGTGGGATTGTCATCCCGAAGCATGATCATGTCATTTTATTGTGTTGTCTCAAGGTGTAAATCATTTTCATGACCTATTTTGCTGATCTAAACCAGCTTATGAACTCTGGGTGGGCTACCGATATCCTTTTTTATAGATGTAGCAAGCAGAAGAGGAGGTTTATTTGTGTCATTATACCTGATAATTGGCTCCATAGTTTTTCTGATCTAACTGTTATAATATCTGCCAAATTCTCATTTCTCTATCTAAATTCTATGTAATTAGCTATCTGCCATTTTTTGTTTGTAGCTTTAATTTTTTATACATGTTTTGGCTTGCGGTTGTTGGTTGCAAGGTTTATTTTTTTGCTAGAAAGATGGAGTTGATTGCCTTTAACTGAATCTTTCTTTTTTGGGTGCTAGCTCCTGGCCGCCCAAGCATGTTGCTAGGTTTTCTTGTAATTTTATTTAGAGGGAAATTTTGGCTCGTAGGTTTTTTATTTTGGTTTTGTGTTGTAGCTCTTCGGAGCGGTAGAGAGCTGAAGGTTCCCCTTAAGAACTTTGTAATTTTCTTTTTAAGATGATCAAAAAAGCATTGTGTGGGCCTCTTGTGTTGTGGAAGCGCATAGTGCCCACCCAAGTGATGGTGCCTGTTGCCTACTTGTGATGGTGCTTGCAGTTAGTAAAATTATTTTTTAATATTTTGAACTTCGTTTTGATGCTTGAATGTCTACTGAAACCGCTACAAAAAAAAATTTGAGTAATCTTGAAATTTCAGGATAACATTTTTAGCAACTTTTGCTCCAATTGACGTGCCAATATTAGAGAATGATGAGATTATAAATTTAGAAATTTTATTTGATTCATGGCCCCAATGTAGACGTCAAGTGAGTAATCATGCCTTATCACTGATTGAAAATTATAATTTTAGGCATATAATTTCTTGGAGAAATATGTTTTTATTATTATTTTTTTTCCTTGCAGGCTTGATTGCATCCTTCTACCTTTCTTGATATATACTCAAATGCATATCCTTTTGGTTATTTTTGGGTTTGGATCCTTGTCAGCCTTCTTTATTGCCTATTTTGTATCCAGTATGAGATCATATACTCCATAGGATTATTTTAATTTTGCATGTAACTCTTTGAGCATATTTCTCCAAGAAATAAAATGACGGACATATTTTTCTAATTTCGAATATTAAGAGCACATAAAATCAAATTTCTCATTTAAAAATATCATTTAGAGACCAAAATACTTACCCCACTTGTATTATCTTCACAACTTTAAATGTTTTTTTTTTTCTTCTTCTTCTTCTACTTCTTCTCCTTTAACTTGCGTTACTTTTAATATTTTTAACTCTTTAAATGTCATGCAAGAAACGATTGACTAAGTATATAACTCCCTTTGCCTCTCTCTCTCTCTGTACTATGACCTTGTCATTTGAAGCTAGCTCTATATATGGTAACCCTATGATAGACAAAAACGAATATTTGAAGCTTTCAAAAGAAAAATTATATAGAAGATGCCACTGAACAAAATAAATATGTAACGCAGAATTCTGTAACGGAAGATAAATTTTGAGCAAAAGCGTAATTATATAGATGGTATGTTTAATGTTTAGGTGATTAAACATAATTTTAATCATACTTTTTATTATTAATCATCAAAAAGATTAATAATAACTTTTACTTTTTCAGAGTATTTGATATTTTCATGAAATTAATTAATTATTAAACCCTGAGTATTTCTTCCTATAAAAGCATGAAGCATCCTCCTCACCCCTTCGCCTACAACCAATCAAAAGCATAACTTGCATACGAGAGGTAGAAAGCAAGCTAGAGATAATCCATGGCGTTCACACATAGTATCCTCCTCCTCTCTGTCGTCGCCCTCTTCTACCTCATCTCCATCACCACTGCTCAGGTGGCGCCTACAGCGGCGCCACCTACAGCTGCGCCACCTTCTGGAAATGGCGACGATGTGGAGGTGATAAAGGATGTTAAGAACAACAGAGACATACAGGAACTCGGAAAGTTCGCAATCGATAAAGCAAATTTAAGGAATTCATCTTGGTGGTCGATTTCTTTCATCCAGGTGATAAATGCCAAGCGTTGGCATAAAATGGATGGCTTTCGTTATTTACTCGATATTAATTCCACAAAGAAGAGCGAAGAAGAAAAAGTTATAGGATCCTGCTTTGCATATGTGTATGTGTATGTGGATTCGGGAAAGCGAACCTTACAGGCTTGGTTCTTCAAGGCTGCTCATGAGTGAGCAAAAAATTTCCTTTTGTCAGTAATTTAAGTGTGATTTCAGCAACAAGCAGCTCTCCTTGATCTATTGATTCGGAGCTTTGACTATCAATAAGAGACCTTGGATTAAAGTTTTGCGTACATGATGTGTGTGAGTTTGCATTCATTGACCTAAATATCCCAAAAAAATTTCAGCATATGTTTATGATAATTTATTTTAATAAATTTGTAGAAGCGCTGGGTTTGGGTCTTTGGTTCTAGTTGAATATGTTCTTTATTTTTGTATCTTCAAAGTGTGATCTTATGGAATCAGGTGTTCATTGGGAGATATTGTTGGAATCTTTTTTTGTGCCTATTTTAATCGATTTTCAATTAATAATAATAATAAATAAATTTTTATTTTGTTTGAATAGAATATAAAATGTTTATATTTATATTTATTTATAAACCAATTTTAAAATTTATTATGATCATCTAATGCTTCGTTTGGTTGAGCTTTCTTTTAGCTTTCTAGAGCAGCTTTTTAATATAAAAATCTCATGAAAGTGATGAAAAATAGTGACCAAAAGCAATCTCAAATAAAGCCTACTAAGTCTAATGTTCTATCACAAAAAATTTTCATGAAAAGCTTTTTTGTTTGTTTTGTTGACTCTTCTATGGAGAAAAATCACCAAAGTTAAAATACTATTTCAAGTTGTTTTCAGTTTAGGAAGACCTAATCAAACAATGTCTATGACTCAGTTAATAAAAGACAATTTGTCAGCAAAGCGAACTAAACGTGGATTGGAGTCGTTATCTCTGATGTTTGTTTCTCAATTATGAATACTTTTTTGTATACTGCTTCTTTGTATTAGCTTGGTGGCTTCATCTCACTTGTATAGCTCTTCCATTAACAACTAGAAGGATTTTTCCCTTCACCCCTTCAACAGCTCTTAGGTCTACATGGGATAGTTGTAGCTTTCTGCAAAAGTGATTATAAATTTTTATTAGAAAAATTTTTTTTTTTAAGCTGCTATGAAAAGCAACTTTCCATTAAAGAAAATTCTAGAAAGTAAGGTGAGAGTAATAGCCAAACTGAATTGTGATTATTGTAATCTGAAAAGAAAAAAAAAACATGAAAAAAGCTTTCCCAAATAGATCCTTAGGAATATATGAAAGCTTCTGTATGGATGTAGTTTTCTTCCTATTAGGTTCTCTCACATCCAACCACTACAGAAAAATCGCTCATGAAAATTACTGATAAAATGATGGGCAGATGAAATTGTGGTTGCCGTCTGATAAAATAATACTTGAAGAAATCCAACCCAAATAGATCCTTAGGCAAATATATGAAATTAAGCTTCTAAATGGATGTTGGTCTTCCTATTAGTTTCACTTGTATCGGATGTCAAGGTTAATTGTGCCTAAACATGGCTATTCCCACTTATCATTACACTCCATGCCCATCCATCTCAACATTCTAAGTATGTTTGCCCTTGGAAATCTAGTGGGGGAAAGGAAGAATGAGCCTACAAGCCAGACGATCTAAGCTAGATGTTGGAACAAAACACATTAACCTAGCTTAAAATGTCAACAAAAATTCTAAGAAGCTCAAAGTTTCCAACCACCTTTTTCTCCACATGAGATTATTATAAATGATCTGAAAAACTTATATGTTGATCATTTGAACCAACAATGATGGATGAGTGAAAGAGTGTACAATTTACCTCGATATGCCTGAGTTGGCATCTGCTCCTCTGAGTGCCGCATCAAAATTAACACTCACAATGATAACTTTACTCTATCTAACCATATTACTCCATATGGGTTTGCCTTATTAGAATTCTTCGATAGTTGATTATGCCGTTGGTCAAGTGGATACTATATTAAATGCAAATTATTAATTTATTATTGCAAGCAGGGTCTTCTACATGATTTTTTTTTAATTTTTTTTTTTTTTTCTGCACGGCTCCATATGTGTATGGTTTTATCATCTCGAATGCCTAGGTTTTGACAGAAGAGTAATATTAATTTCCATAATCATATTAAAATGAAATATTTTGAAGATAATCATCAAACAATCTTGGGAGTAGAGGTGTCAATATCTGACATGACACGAAAACCCAACTCAAATTTAACCTAAAAATTTCGGGTTAGTCCCGACCCGATTTCAAAACGGGTCGGGTACGGGTTCCCGGATTCGATCCGTTTGAAAAACAGGTCGGGTTCGGGTTGACCCGTCGGGTTGACGGGTCAACTTAGAAACCCGTTTGAAATGAACTGACCGCGCTGCCCGAGCCTTCCCCCACCTACTCGCGCCTGCTCACCCGCTCGCCCAAGGTTGCCCGCGCCAGCCCGCGTCGGGTCAGAAGCTGCCCGAGGCTATCCGAGCCCGCCCACGCGTGCCCGAAGCTGCCCGGACCTACCTGCGCCCGTCCGCTCGTGCCCGAGCCTTCCCACCCCAGCCTGGTCTTGCCCAAGCCTGCCCGCATGCACTCGCGTCCGCACCAGCCCCTGCCCGCCGTCTGCGTCGGCATTCACGCTCGCCCACCGCCGCCAAAAGCTCAACCGTGTCGGGTCGCGTCAACCTGGCAACCTCCTGGGTCGGGTCTGGGTCCAAATTTCCGACCCATTTATATACCCGAGTCGGGTTAGGGTCGACCCAGGTCAGTTCCGGGTTTGACCCGAACCTGACCCGAACCCAATTTTGACCCTCCTACTTGGGAGAAGGTATTGCAAACTCGGTCACAAACTACTTCATCATTATATTTTAGCCATGGGAAATCAGGTGATACATCAATATGAAATACCTATGCTACCTCATGTGCCAACCTTCTACGTTGTAGATCTCTGCTCAGAACTCAATGCATCCACCAAGATACATCTATCTTGTTAAGACTTCAATGGTTTAATCATCTAGAAACTTCATCATAAGAGGGAAATATAATAATTAATTTCCATAATGCCTATATTTGGATGACGAAAAGCAATCAAACTTTGTCATCAATATTATCTATTATTGATCTTATCTATTTTCTATCATCTGTCATCAGTCTTATCTATCATTTATCATATATCATATCTATCATCTATAAAGAGTTATATCACTCTCTACCCGTCGGTGTAATTCAATTAATCGGTTATATGCTAACATCCAATTTTATTTTAAGAAAGCATATCGGCTCGCCCTCCTGTATAGGTTGCCATGCACATACATTTCATATCATATATCTCATAATAATAGACATCATGTGCACATCATATGCAATTATCAGTACATATAGATCTATCTAGTATCCTCATCCATATGCTTGTATTATGTCCTAAAATGTTTGTCATGCCAAATGAAGAATAATCATATGCATGTCATGTATCTCATATCCGTATTCGATACATTAGCACTTGATCATTTTATAATCAATATTTTTGTACTCATTTCAAATAAAATGACATATAAGCTGAACCACCAGTTAAAATTTAATATAATCCAGTCAAAATATTCATAATAATGATTTCTATCATATGCCAAAAATGACTTGGTGAATGTTTACTAAAATAGTAGATATTATATTTTTACCAATTTCAAAAGAAAAAAACTTACTAAACTCAAAATTATTATAATCAGATATAGTGTAGAGGTCACTTATAATGATCAAAATAAATTTCATGATAGGAGTGACACATGAAGAAGCCTTAAAAGACCTTCTCTCTCCTCTCTCTCTCCTCTCTCTCTCTCTCTCTCTCTCTCTCTCTCTTCTCTTATCCTCCTTTCTTTCCTTCCTAGGAATGAAATGAAATTAGGGAGGTGGTGAATGATATTTAATATTAAATATATAAAAAAAACTTTTTTAGTGTCTGACGCTGTGGTGCCCAAACCCTAATGCTACTACACTATATCAAAGTTCATATAGAATAAAAACTCCAGAATAGTAGTGACACTACCCCATCGCCACTGTGCTCACAAGCACTGTACCATTGCTTGTACTTTAGAATTTTAGATTTTTCACATAAATACAATTTTAGGAAATTTGGATTGTTACAATCTACCCACCTTAAAAAAAAATTCATCCTAAATGGTAGGACTAATCATCGATTACACCAATCAGAATAATCATATAATGTATTCATTCGATATAGATATGCGTATGAGTCCCTCATGTATAATATGATGTAATGTATTTTAATTAAAGTAATAAATCACATAATAATATTCAAAGTAGAAAATTATATTAGGTGCTTTTGACATTTCTTATTAAGGTTGATCAGATACCCTCACAGTTTCTTCAATAGTTCGAATAAACCTTTGTAGATATACAAATTGTGGATAATGCATCACCTTGTTCCCATAACTACCACACCCAAAGCATTTTCCAGTAATCTTATAGCACTATCTTGCATGCCTTCTTCTACATAGAAATATTGTGGGATGCTTAAAGTAAGTGCTATCATAATATTATCAGTCTTTTTTCTTACCACCTTCACTTACTATCTTGAATGGTGGAGGTTTTTTATTTCAAAGGTGCCTGATCAGACTACTTACACAGCCTCTCGCTAAACACCTATGCAATTATATCAGCTAACTTTAATACACCCTAAGGCGTAATTGAAGTTTCTTATATATCTTGTTCAGTTAAAATTTCTTTCACCTTTGGTTCCACCTACTTTTGTCTGATCAGTTCAACATATCTTAAGCATACAATACATATTCTAACAATACATATCTTAAGCACAACCCCATTCCTACCCCACTCAAAATCATTCCTATAGCTCAGGTTACACAATTTAATTCTTCTAACAACCATTTCTCTGATACCAACTATAATGCTCCAAAATCTAAATTAAAAAATTACATCTTCTTAACATTTCAACATCATACGAGATGACAAATTTTCATAAATAGTGGAAAATATAAATGCATTAATATTCATCCAATAATTATAGATTGTTTCAAGTAGAAAATAATATATTCAATAGCCATGATATTTAATCAAAAATAGTCCATCACTAAGAGTACATCATGACTACAAAAGGAAAGAAAGACAAATAAATATAGAAAGAGAACCTAAGCATGTAGCCCAGATCCATCTCACTCCACTGGCCCTTACCCTTATGTGAAAACATGTAAAAATCACATACTGAGCTACAAAGCCCATCAAGTTACCATTATCTACAATAAAAATTAATGCACAAACCAATCATTTCATGTATATCATACATCATGTTTGTCTCAACACATCATTATAATATCATCTTTGCTGCATATCAAGCTGAGAATGAAGACATTTTGTTGGAGAAAAACTATATTTCTAATGGTCTAAAGATGATAAATTTTTATTAATCAATGCTAAAAATCTTCTTTCTAATCTTCAATTTAAAGAAGAAGAGTACTGGCGTCAAAAGGCTAACTCCAAATTCATTTTTAAAGGTGACAAAAATACTAAGTACTTCCATGCTCGTGCTAATAATAAGAAAGCCAATTCTAATATTAATAAAATTAAACTTGATTGTGGCTCTTGGTTGGAGGATAAGGATTCTATTAAAGCTTTTGTTATCTCATATTTTAAGACTTTACTTGATAATTCTAAGATTATGGAGGATCTTTCAAATCCTCATTTTATCCCTTCCACCATTAATGAAGTAGATAATACACATTTTTTTAAATTCTCTGATGAGATAGAGATTCATAATAATCTTATGGAGATGAACAAGGATTTTGTTACTGGCCAAGATGGCCTTACTACTACATTTTCTAAAAAAAAATATTGACATATTATTAAAGATGATTTATGTATAGCTGTCATGGGTTTTTTCAATGGTATGTCTTTCACTAAGTTTTTCTCGAGTACCTCTTTAGTCCTTATTTCTAAATGTGATAATCCTAAAAACTGGAATAAATTTAGACCCATTAGCTTGTGCACTACTTTTAATAAAATTATCTCGAAAAATCTTGCTTCTATAATGGCTTCTCTCCTTCCCAAGATTATCTCTATTAATCAGACTGGCTTGTGAATAGAAGGAGCATCTATGATAATGTGTTGCTTGCACAATAGCTTATCCATGATATTAATTTTAAAGTGTAGGGGGCACAACTTAGTTATGAAGCTAGACATTTCTAAAGCTTATGACAATATAAACTAGTCATTTATTTATAGCATTTTGAGGTTTTTTTGTTTCAATGATACTAGTAGTGCTCTAATTAGCAATATTAATAAAAATGATTGGTATTCTATTATTATCAATGGAAAGCCCAAAGTTTTTTTAAAGCTGGTTAAGGTATTAGTTAGGGTGATCCTTTATCCCCTGCTCTTTATATCATTGCTATTGAATACCTCTCTAGAGGCCTTCGTGATACATTTTCTAAGTAAAAAGAGTTTGGCATATATCATTTCTGGTGTTATAAATATTTCTTATTTATGTTTTGTTGATGGTATTATTATCTTTATAATGGCTCAATTAAAAATGTGAATAAGATTTATCATTTTCTCATTGATTTTGAAAAAGAAAGTTGTCACGATTTTTATAAAAAGAAATATTCTTTTATCCATGGTATAGGTATGAACCATAACAAAATCAATTCTATCACCCAATTTACTGTTTTCACCAAGCAACCCCATCCTATTTATTACTTGGGTACTCCTCCTTACCAAGGCCAAAAAAATACCTTTTTTATAAAATTTTCAAAATATTCATGCTAAGCTTTCTGCTTGGGAATTCAAATTATTTTCCATGGGTGGAAGACTTATGTTAATTAAAAGTGTCATTTGCTCTATGCCTATTTATTTGTTCCAATCTATTAACCCTTCTTTAGAGGTTTGCAATAGATTGGATAAAATTATTAATAGGTTTTTCTGAGGTTCCTCTTAAGATAATAAAAAGATTCATTAGAGGGCTTGGAGTTCTTGTATTTGTCCTTATAATAAGGGTGGTGTTTGCTACAAATCCACTATTTATATGGTCAATTTTTTTTCTATTAACTATGGTGGAAGTTTTGTATTAACAATTCTTTATGTGCCAATTATATGAATCTTAAATACTGCAAAAATGTTCATCCCTCTCAATGTTTATTTAAGAAGGGGCAATCTCCTGGGTGGTCTAGGCTTTGTAAGTCTAAATGGCAAGGGGAGCAAATTATTCAATGGGTATTAGATATGGTTCCTCTTTCTTTTGGCTAGATGACTGCATGCGGAATGGTTTTATTGATTCTATTTTTTATACTTATTCTTTATCTAATTTGAAAGTTTTTGATTTTATTTTGAATGGTAATTAGAATTCTAATATTCTTCTTGTCTACATTCCTAAATTCATTTCTAATGATATTTATGAAATTCCTATCAATATTTATAACAAAGATCAGCCTATTTTCAAGCTTTCTGTTAATTGTGATTTTTTCAGTAAAGTAGTTTGGAATTACTTAAGAACTAAAAATATTTACAATTCAATTTTTCACAAATTCTAGAATTCTATTATACCTACTAATATCTCCATTTTCTCCAGGAGAATTATTAATGGTTTGATCCCTGTTGATGATAAATTAAAGAATGAAGGTTTTTATATTACTTCTAATTTTCAATTTTGTTTCCAATTAGATACTATCAAGCATGTTTTTTTTTTTGGATGGGCCTATTGCCATTAATATTTGGTATCTTTTAGATAATGCTTTGGGGGTTAATATGAGCTACATTATTACTACTTGTTCTTCTCTTCTAACTCCTTTTTTTTTAAATAAACTTGCTGATCATCTTTGAACTGTTATTCCTATGTTTGATTTTCGGCTTTTATGGATTAAAAGAAACTATTACAAGCACCAAGGTATTAAGATGAGCTCTGATAGATTCATAATTTCCTTTAAAAATAAAGTACATCAATTTGTGTCATCTATGTTACTTCTTCCTAAGCATTTCAAGGGAAATAAGAGTTGGACCTCATTCTTTCACGTCACTTTTGCATTTGAAAACAAGTGTTGCAATTCTAGAATTTTGTATTAGAAGAAACCTTCATTATTTCAGTTTAAATTAAACATTGATGGTTCTATCTCTATATTTGGGGTTGGTTGTGGTGGTCTTGTTAGAGATTATTATTTGCTTTTGCTTCTTGCAGTTCTATTTGTATGGTGATTCTTGTGGAGGCTAATATTTTATTGCTTGGTCTTAAGTTTTGCTTGGCTCCAAACATAACTAACATATGGATTGAATCAGATTCCCTTTTGTTGGTTAATTTAATTTTTTTCTAAAAATTGAAAAAATGCTAGTCTCTATTACTTTTTAGGAAAATTATGTGCCTTCTAAATCAGTTTGATCATGTGATCTCTCATTTTTGGAGAGAAGGTAATATATGTACTGATTGGCTTGCTAAGAAAGGGATTGGTATATCTTCCAATGGATTATTTCATAATTTGGATGAGCTTCATGAATTGAGGGTTATGATAGGACTTGATAAATTGGGTATGCCTTATTTCAGGAAAGGGTAATTTTTTCCTTCTCATATATTTGGGGTCTCTCTATGGTTTATGTTACTCTTTAGTTCTTTTCCCATTGCTACTATTATTTTGTTGTTTACCTGTTTTATCTATTTTTGTTTCTTGCTATAGTCTCTCTTTAATATGGGTAGTTTATCTATTTTTCCTTAATATTTATTGTTGTTGATTCCTTTTGGCTGGGTTCCTTGGCTTTGTGTTAGTCTTTGGTTATCAGTGATCCCTAATTTTATTGACTTTTGCTTATTGGGTTGGTGCTATCTATCTGGTGTATTTTATCCAATGATAGTTTGTTTTCTATTTCTAGTTATGGAGTGTTATTCCCTTTCATTATTTTTTTGAGTGGGTGTGTTGTTGGAGTTATATTGGGTGTTGTTTACCACTTGTTTCCCTTTATTTGTTTCGAGGGGGATATGTTGTATTATTTCTCTATTTTAGTTCTTCTAGAAATCATCACGGGCTCTTTTTTCAGTCTAAGTTTCTGATTAATTCTCTTCAGTCTTTTTACTGTGTTGTTAATCTTGTGGATTTTCACTCTGCTCGTGGAGTTTGACTTGTTTCATGTTACTTTACTAGAGGGGTTGCTTCTATTGTAGTGGTTTTTGTCTTTACTTGGGTAGTTAATTTTGGTTGTTTTTCCCCTATGCCTTTTGAGGTCTTATCTCCACTAACTATTGGATCACTTCTATAGTTAGGACTGCTTTTCTGTGTTGTTTATTTTTTTAGGTTAGGAGGATTTTCTTGATCTCTCTCAACTCTCAGGTGTGTGTATTCCTCTCAATTTTTGTCTTTTTCATATATTTTTGTTTTTGTAGGTGCGATTGTTAGCCTTTATGGATTTTGGATTTGTTGTCGCACTCCTGGTTCTCCTAGGGCCAATCCCCTGACTTGCCTTCTATTTTCTTATTTCATTGTATTTAGATAGGGATCAAGGACTTTTTGGATTTTATTTTTCCTTTGAATGTAGCTCTTTGAGCATTTAGTGAGCTATTGAACCTTTTATGGACCTTGTACCCTTTTTGATGATGAAATAAAATTTAAATAAAAAAGAAATTAATTAATTATTAAATTTTAAGAGGCTATAATAGGATTTATGCAGGATTTAGCCTAAATCCTATCAAATAGGATTTCGACTTGGCATAAATCTCACGACGCAATAAATCCACTACTACTGCCTTTTTTGGTAAATACCAGATTTACTGAATTCTTTATTTCAACAGATTTATGAGATTGCGACGAGGAAGCGCACGAAAGGGATAAAGATGGTTACCTTTGTAGGGAGTGAGCTCCTGTCGTGACTTCTGATCTAAGGTTGTTGAAGGAGGCAAAGAAGTTTCTTTAGCGACTTTTTCAAAACACTACTTCATGTGAATTCAAAATGCTACTTCACGCAAACAAACAAAGTCGAAACAGCCATGAAGAAATGGTCATGAGGAAAAGCAACAACAACGAAGAAATAAAGAAGATGAAAGGCAAATCATAGATGGCCTACCACTATCACTAGTAATTAAAAAATTAATATAATTAACTTAATTAATATAATTTGAAATAGAAATTATTAAATATATAATTAACAATATAAATAATAATTAAATAATTAATAAGTAGTAGAATACTAAAATGATTAATGGGATAATTAATAGTGTAATTAATAATTAAAACTAATTAAATAGCACTTAAATAATTAATTAAAATATTAGTATGAATATTAGTTAAATCATTAGTTAGTTTTAAAAATAATTAACTAATTAATTAGATATTAATTATTAAATTTACTTCTAAATAAGTAATTTAGTACTATAATTAGTAATAAAATTATTAGTTAAATTTTTTAATAATAAATTAGCTTCTAATTATATTATTTATCATTATAATTTATTGATAGCACTAAAATTAAAATTAATAAATAACTCGTACTTAATACATAAATTAAATTCAAAATATATTAAATTTATATTTTAAATAAAATTATTTCCTTAAACTCTGAATTAGGTTGCCAAGCAATTTCACAAGATTTAACAACTAACTTTTCAAACAGTCTTAAAGATTTAAGATACCTAGAATTTACTAAATCCTACTATTGCCAAGAACCCCCCAACTATTTCTTCCTATAAAAGGATGAAGTAGCCTGGACTCCATCCACACCACTTCTCTGCAACGAATAAAAAGCATAACTTGCCTGAGATAGAAAGCAAGCTAGAGATCATCCATGGCGTTCACACAGAATATCCTTCTCCTTTTCTCCGCCGTCGCCCTCTTCTACCTGATCTCCATCACCACTGCTCAGGTGCCAGCTACGGAGGCGCCACCTTCTCGAAAAAGCAAATATAAGGAATTTATCTTGGTTGTCGATTTATTTTATCTCTTGGTTGTCGGTTTATTTTATCGAGGTGGTAACTGCCAAGCGTTGGTGTCTGTTTCACAAACACAATTGCATTTTTTGTATAATGCTTCTTTGTGTTAGCGTGGTGGCTTCATCTCATTTGTATAGTTCTTCCATTAACTACTAGAAGGATTTTCCCCTTCACTCTTTCTACAGCTCTTAGGTCTTCTTACAATGGCTGCAGCCTTTGGCAAAAATTGTTCAGTCTACACCCTTTTAAGAGTAAGAATTAAGCCACACCAAATGGATTATATATTCTTGGTGCCACTCATAACTCAACTTAAGAAAAATTGTTCAGTCGATATTCTTGATAGAGAAGCATGTGCTTGCAAGAGACATATACACCACCTATCTTGGAAAACATTAAACATCTATATAGGGCATCACTAACTGTTTGTTTCTGCATTTGAATTAGATTAGCTATGTAAAATCCAATGATGCATAACCAGCACCACTATAAATTATTATCCATTTGATTTTCTTTGAGATTGATTTGATGATATGAACTGAACTACTTAAGTTGTTAACTTAAGGGGTCTCGGGATTTAGATTTTATTAACCTAGATCAAAGGACTCTACAAGATAAATTGGGATTTCCTTCTCTTTATTTTTTTTCTCTTTTTTTTTATTAAAATCTAATCCAATGAGAATTTAATTGGATATATAATTTAAATCTTTTCAAATCTCTTGGATGGCCTATATTTTTATATCCAACAAAGCTTCAATTCATGATGCTGAATATAAAATCAAATTCTCAAGTGTTAAAAATATTAAAGGACAAATGGATCCTCTGATATTCAAGATTTAGATAGGGAAGTCACGCCCTTATTTCCTTTTTTTTTTGACAACACATTTTTTGTATATACATCTTTTTTAACAATCCACATGATACAGAGTATGTTTATTATACTCATGGGCTATTATTATTTCATCTCATTTTTTTTACCTCTCTTTTCTTTTTTTATAGGAGGCTTTATTTTTTAAACCTTGAAAAGTTTATTGTCAGCTGTAAAAGTGTCTTCCAAGTAGGGGCGCATCACCATACAATTGAGGGTGGGAAAATACTTACCCTAAAAATTAAATTTTAGTTAATAGAGATGATAATTTTTAAATTTAAGGTTTAGTAGTTTTACTTTGTTTATACTTTATAGCTACAGTTTTGAGAAATATTTTTTTAAATGAAAAAATTACTAAAGAGCCAATTTTGTTATTTATTTATGTGGTCCAGTTTAGTTAAGAATCATAATTAACCAGGGGTCCACTTCATAGACAGAACAAAAAATTTCCCCAACTTCATTTCATCAGTTCACGCTTCCCGCACAAGGCACATTATGAGAAAATGTAAAATTGAATGAAATACCTATAACTATTATTTAATTCATTAATTATAATAAAATATAAGACTTAGCTTTGAATTTTATCTTATATGTTTTTAATTTTTTATATTTAGCTTTTCATATATAATGAGTTTTTTCATCCTAAAAAATATAGTTAGTTCCACCCCTGCTTCCAAGCCTAAGAGAAGGAAATTAGCCCTCTTATGCAAGGAGGATGGTTCCACAAATCAGACTATATTCTATGTTAGGAATAGATAACTTGACTAAGATAACTATGAAATAGGTTCATAAAAATGCAAAAATGTGTATGAGATGTATAATCACAAGAAGATGGAGAAGATTTTCATTTCTAACTCCAATTTTAGCTTGACATAAATTTATTTCAATTTTTTTACTAGTAAGAGAAGGAAACTTTTAAAGATGTTATAAAGTTACTGACTTATTATCAATTCAAGATTCATCGATTAATTTTGAGAAGGTCAAACCAAGTGAGAGAAAATATTTACTATATCATGGGTAAACTCTAGTAATAAACTTTGAAATGTCCTAAGTTTTTTACTCAAAATGGAAATTAAGATGATCAATCTTAGTCAAAATTTTCTAAAAGTTTTCTCAAATGAAGTAATAAAGCAAAGAATAAACTTAACTAGAGTTTGATTTGAAAACACCATCAAAGTTAAACTACACGATAGAGGACAAATCGTCGTATCCATACGGCACCCTTAAAAAATATGACTCAAAGGCATTCCAAGTTCTGACCTGCAAGAACTTTAAGTTTGATTATAAGTGATGAGGGCACTTACGAGTAAATTTCTAAACTTTAACACATCAACTAGTAATCAACCTCCCTAAGGTTAATAACTTCATAATATGATTGAATATAAAATTTGGAAATACAACATTTGAATTCAATTTGGATGATTACTAAAAACCTCTTGCAAAAGAGGTTGAACTTTCGTGCTTTAAATTTTTTGTCAATTTTTTTTTCTCAAAACCTGGCTTATTAGATCCTCGTCTCATAAGAATTTCTAATATTTTAAGGAATCAGTAAGATTTTGTTAATTTTTTTATTTTTAAGAATTTTAGAAACCTACCCACCACACCATAATTGATGGGGGTCACTAAAACCAGGATGTTGACCAAGGTTGCCAAGAGAGAAATAAGTTAGGCACTTAATGAAAGAAAGATATTCTAAGCTTATGCAAGCTCATGCATACTACCTATGTAAGAAAAATATAAGCCACTACTAAAGATGGAGAAAGGAACATTCCCTAGCGGAGTCGCTAGAAAAATTTGTGGGAAAATAAATACCAAACAAATTTGGTTTGCTCTTATATTTTGTGATCAAATGTTATATTGAGAATATCGTATCATCTCAAAAGACGCACACGAATTTTATAATGGATTCAAAGATAAAATAGAGCTTTTAAAACAATATTATTTCTATAATTAAACACAATCAAAAGGATAAAATATCATCCTGGAAGATGAACATAATGTCATATGGGAGTGTTTGAAAAAAGAAATGAGATTTTAAATTTTAGTCATTCCTACAATCAAATTAAACTACGATAGTAACATAACATCTCTAGAGACGAATATAATATTCTAGAAATGATTTGAAAGTAAGAATGAATTTTGACAAATAAACCATCTCCAAAATCAAATGCGGCAAAGAGAATGTCATATCATTTATGAAAATGATGCCAACACTCTACAAAGACATTTGAAAATAGAATGGGTTTTGAAAGTATTATCTATGTTCCTAAAGATCTTTCCCCTATCTTATGAGAATAAGAAATTGTTTATTTAATTTTGGAGTTAAAGATTCCCATAAAGACAAGTCCTTATGGTTAATTACATCTTAAGAGAGATGAATATCTTAAGAACATTCTTGATTAATGTAGTGGTAAATATTTTTTAGGATTTTAAAGTTTAAGGCATAATAAGAATCTTTAGATTTTTTTTTGAACGGGATTGGCTCAAGGTTAATCAATTCTTTCTGGAGTTGAATGAGGAAGAGTATGGAGCACTAAGATTTTGAGATAACTCAAAAGTGTTATAACATATCTTATGGTTAGATTTTAATATTTTAGAATGAGATTTATTTTTATTTAAATTAATATTTTATTAGAAAGTTGAGACTTATATTCCCAATTACCATATAAAGATAATACCCAGTAGATAAGGGTTTATGATATGAAATTAGTCATAGGATCTAAAATTAACATGAGCCACTATAGAGTAATAACTCAGACCAAGTCTAATGAAATACAATGGGACTTATATCTCTCACCCCACCAAGGATTTAATAAAGCTTGACTCTTCTGGAATTATAATCTTACATGGATAGAAGTGCCAACTAAACTCTACCTAGCACTTTAAAATCATGATATCAAGTCTCATATAAATGCATGATAGGGTAGGATGTTGTTTTAATTAGAAAATTGAGACTGACATCTAAGAATCCTTGAATGGCCTCGGACAAAGAATAGTGGATCATGCTTCTAGTTCTAAATACAATATATATATATATATATATATATATTTTGATGGGTTGTTAATGTAATGCATGCTAGTTATTTACAAAATTGTATGATTTGAAAAAAAATAAAAAGGTTTAAAAAATCAATTTTATCCCATGAAATTCATGCATTTTCAAGCGGAGATTCTAGTAGAATTTTTTTGCCAGACTTTTCAACAAAATTTCTGGTAGATCGTTGGCCAAAAATTTTGGCAGACCATCTGCCAAAATTTTTGCCTATTATTAATATATGCGGCATTTTTTCAGTCAAATCCAGCCGTCAGAAAATTTACTTAATTTTTGATGAATTTTTTTCCAAGAAATCTAACGATAAGAGCCTTATTTTATCCCAACCTAACCTCTTCTTTCATTTTCACCTTCTTCTTCCCCAAGCTGGAACTCTCGCCCTCTCTGCCAATCATCACCATTCTAGGTGATTTGTTGCTCATTTTCTCCATTTCTTCAAGATTTAAGAGGTAAAACTCATTCTCTCTACATATTTCTATTTTTAGAAAATTTGAACCATTAAAATGTATCCAATGTTCATATTTGACTAGAGATTTGAGAGGTAAACTTATTCTCTTTGCTCTTTGTTCTCTTTGCTCATTAAAAAAGTTTAAGGAACATTTATTTAGATGAGTGGTAATTTTGTTGCGTAAAGAAAATTTACATGGAATATAGTCAAATATTATAGTTTGTGTTAAATTCATAAGTAATAATGATTTTAGTGGTTGTTATGTAAATCCCCCTTAATTAATTAATTATTTTTAACTAATTATTTTGATTAATTAAAATTTTTTTTTGTAATGAGCATAAATTATCATAATAAGTTGACCATTTATGCTTAATGTTATTACAATTTATTCTAATAATATCATAATTAATAACCAAATAATGTTGGCTAAGTAGGGGCGGAGAGGTTGCTAAGTAACGGCCAACCCATAGGAAATTTTTTGACAGATTTATGACTCTAGTGACAAAGATTCTAATAAAGATTAAGGTTGAGCTAATATCTTAGTTATAGTGGTTATAGCAATCCTTGTAGAAGATATTTTTAGTAATTATGTCAATTATTCTTTATTTTCTATGATCATTACATAAAATTATTTGATTTTCTTTGATTATTTTATTTTTAGTGTTGTTAATTCATGGTCCATATGAATATTCGAGAGGAGAGATATTGAATGTATAATAGAATGTTACTGAGATAAAAAGTACCGACAGATAAATTTTTTAAGGAAGTTGAATATTTTATTCACATGGTATATCAACTATATTCATTTAAGTCAAATATGATGTTTAGATGTTCGTGCTCAAAGCATAAAAATTAGGCTTATCTTAAACATGATGAGGATAAACTTGATTTATATCATAAGAGATTTGTCCTATGATATTGGTTTTGGATCTTACATGGAGAGTATGAGTCACATACAGATACTCAATGCAGTCTCTCCAAAACATCAAGAATAATAATGGAAGATCAAATTAGTAGAATGTATGAAGAACTTATTTAGATGCTGCAAGTCTGAATTTAAGAGGATATATAGAAGAGTCACCTAACATAAAAATAAAAAATTTTATAAATTACTATGTTCTACTCAACAACTAATTTGGGATGGTTGCACTGCTCATGCTGAGCTATTAGTTACTGTTAGGATGCTCAGTATTAAAATTTAATATAATATTTCTCGAGAGTATTTCAATAAGTTCACCGACCTACTTAAGGAAATAAATCTTGAGAACAATTTAATTCTCATAAATTTATATCAGATAAAAAAGTTACTATCAAAGTTGGGTCTCGCTACTATAAAAATTGATTATTGTATGAATGATTTTATAATGTACTATTAGGATGATGTGACAAAAGTTGGTTGTCGTATGTGCAGTGTACCTCGATATAAACTCAAATCTGGGAAACATCTAAAATAGAAGGATATGTCATTTATCGATTATTTTATTTATCAATTATTCCCAAGCTTGAGTGGTTATATGCATCAATGAGCTCCACAAGTAATATAAGATGGCATAAGGAGAAATTATCTCATGATGGTGTTTTTTCTTATCCATCAGATACTGAAACATGAAAGTGCTTTGATCAGATACATCCTTCATTCACTGTCGAGTAGTATTGATGTGTACGTGCAGTAGTAGTGTCGGGGACTCCCTTTCATTCTCCCACTGAGCAGGAGTAGGGCCATACATTTCTAGCTCCCGTGGAAGTACCGCCGCATGGGGCTCACTATCCTTCTCCTACTGATAGTGGCCAGCCATGGTTTCCATCACCATATCCCACCCATGAAAGTTCATGAGGGTTGTTAAACCCTAAAGAACTAGTCCTGATGCTAACCAAGAGGAGGGATGAATTGGTTATTTTAAAAGAACTTTAACAAAATGAGAAATTTAAAACACCTTGATGCAAAAGCAGCTTAGTTTAGCAATAATAAAAATTTCAGAGATTTCAAATATAAAATAATTCACAAAAAATGTAAAAATTAAATGTGAAAAAAATAATCAGAAAGAACACACCAGATTTATAATAGTTCAGTCAACTTAACCTATGTCCACTCCCCAAAAATCTCCTTTCTAGGTATTGCACTAAAAGTAGTGTCTCTCCTTTTGCCCCCACAGCAAGGTGGAGAAGCCCTTACAAAATCATTCCACCGACCTGGTGAGCCAGAGTACCTTAAATCCTTTTACTCCCTCATAGAGTAGGTAGAGAACCTAAAAATTCTTTTACTCCCTCCTAGAGTATGTAGAGAACCTGGAAATCTTTTTACTCCCTCCTGGAGTATGCAGAGAACCTGGATCTGATACTGATGAAAATCTTCCCAGAGCCACCAAGGAACTAAACAAGTAGCTTGACGAAGATAGTGGAAACCTTGCTTGGAGAAACCTTTGTGAATCCCTCACAACACCCTCTCACAAAGATTTCTCTCTCTCCCAAGCTCTCTCTATCTTCCTTCTCTAGCTCTCTCTCAAGAAGACTAAAAAGCAAAAGATTATCTCAAGGATAATAAGAGGACTTAAATAAAGAGCCTTAAAAAAAACCCTAATATTTATATGGCAACGCTGATCATCTAGTATGATCATACGATCGTCATGTACGATTAGTTCAAAAATACCAATTTTGTCAGTATGAATTGCATAGCCCTGTACGATTAGATCAAGAGAAATAGACTGATCATCCCGGACGATTATAATATCATCTCAAATAATTAGTATAAAAATATTGAACTTCATCTAGTACGATCCTCGGCTATGCCTTATCATCCCATGCACTTCTCTGCCGTTTGGTACAAAAGAGGTCAATCATCCTGGACGATTAATTGAAAAACCAGGGTAATCGTCTAGGACGATATGTAGTGATCCCTTATCATCCCATACATGTTCTCTATCGTCCAAGACGATCATCACCGATCGTCCTGTACGATCGGATAGAATCAAATTTTACCATAATTATTATCCTAATTATAGGGTTAATTTAGGCATGATTGTCATATATCGTCCAGGATGATAAGGATCATCCTGTACGGTATGTACAAAATTTGAAAAATAAAATATTGCCTAAATTATGATTGGAGGTTATTTTTCATAATCTAAACTGATCGTCCTGTACAATCTATATCGTATAGTATGATTAGTTTAATCTCTTAATTAACAGGGATGCCCTAATTTGGTTTTCTTTTTTTAACTAATCGTCCAGTACGATATGAATCATCCTGTACGATTAGGTTAAAAACCAAAAAATTTCTCTAACTCACCAACCCACTCCCTTGAGTATGTGTGCAAGGTTACTTAGCTTGGGGTCCACCAGTTACATGATTTGACTCACGAAAGGTAAAAAGTATATTAAAATAAAAATTACAGACAGACTCAACCATAGTCTACCTGATCTTGAGCTGATTTACATTACAAGTGAACTTGTGGACTTGAAAGGTTAGTAAGCAGGATAAACAAAATAGATATGCAATAATAGCAGTAAAAAAGAAACTATAATATTTATTATCATCAAAACCATAGTACTTGAGCCCAGATCTGCAATAACCCAATCAACACCCTTTTACCCATATTACCCCTCACTACCATCACAAATAGTTCCCTCAACATACCATGATCCTCCTTACCATCAACATTATTATTATTCACCTACGATTCAGCCACATCAAGCTAGATTGTCTATAGTAGCAAAGGACAGGGTTAAGGATCCAGGTGTTATAGAGGATAGACATAAGTATATAGAGCCTGAGAGTGATACATAAGTTCATAGTGCTAGTTAATTTTACAATTTGATATGTTAAATAAATGAGAAACATGATCTAAAAATCATTATTATGTACAAGTTTAATTCTGCCAGGTAGCCCACTCACAAGATTAGAGACATCATAAGGACTAGGTTTGATGCTCCATATTTATCTTGGAAGAAAATTCTACAGGATGTTAGAGATATGTGGTTCAGAGAGTTTCAAGTAAATAATTATGATATTTTCAGAATTTTAAATAATTTCATACTAATATCTTTGATTCTAACAATGTTAAATAAAAATTCTTTAAGTGGTAGCCAGAACATAATGCGAGGGTCAGAAATAATTTTGAAAAGAGAGGTTATACTCGACTGAGAGATATGTTCACTAATATTAGAAAGTTTGGAGAGCACCCCTTATGGCTTGGAGAGGGTGTATAGGGTAACTTAACCAAATCTTAAGCCACCCCAAAATTCACTAAGAAGAGATAGTAAAATAAACAAAATAGAGCATCCGATTGTGGGGGTTTAGGGAGCTCTCTCCACAGAGGTGGTTTCGTGCCTTACATCGAGCATAGACAATGACTAGTAAAATGATTCCTATTAATACACATATATATTTTTTATTTTAACAAGGTTTTCTTATAGAAAGAGGTGCTTGGTAGAGAGCTTACACCGTTAGAGCTGCATACACAAACACATCAATGTCAAATTGATCTCGAGTGAGTTGATCATAAAGCAAAGGAACTCAAGTAAGTATCAAATATTCAATAGTGTTCATTAATAAGATGAAAATTTAAATGGTTTATCATGGACTTCATCTCTTGCAGGATGATTTTAAATTAATTCGGAAGACTCAGTCTTCTCTTTTTAGGGGCCATCTTCAGGATTGACACAGTACTTCGAGTACCACACGAGATCACAAGCTATAAGAGGGAGGCAAAAGGTAAGGGTGTATGGATTAGGCTCCCAGGCATATGCATATTAGACAAACCCATCCAGTTCAATATTATATGGTGATAGTGGAATTGAGGAGATCGTAAGCCAAAGGGTGGCTACTCCCACCAAGGAGATACAAGAGATGAGACAAATATAAGCTAATGTACTGACGTAACAATATGAGATATAAGTAAAACTGCAATCATACATAAAAGAAAATTGAAAGAAGAAGGGTTAGTAGCCTGAGCTTGAGTTTGAGGAGAGCGAAGGCAATGCAAATGAATAGATTAGATTTTCATATTTATTGAAAAATGTTATGAGTTTTATGTTTAAGTTGACAATGATGTTTGGAGAACTTATTTTGAATGTGTGTAAATAAGACTTCTTTGTGAGATTTATGTTTGTGAATTGAATGGTTTATATTTACAACAACGATATTTGAATTTTTGTGAGATTTATGTTTTGAACTATTTCTTCTTTATTAATATTAGCATTGTTCTCTCACAGTTTAAAAAGTTATAATATGCTTGAATAAATGTTATAAATTGTTTCGTTGAAATAAGGAAAGGCTGCAATTTTTTTAGGATGGTAGGTTTTTAATAAATTTTCAGAGAAAAATCCATTGTAATTCTTTGATACTGGCACCGAAGGATAGATGAAATGCGAAAGTTGGGGGGCAGGGGGATTCTACAGCAAATTTTTGACAAAACATTTCTTTGGAAAATTTTGACGGTGATTCAACCCAAATCATTCGTATTGGGAGACGGTATTTTTTGGCCTTGATTCGTCGAAAATCTATCGTAAAATCTTTGACAGAAAAGACCCAATGAAATATATTTTCCTACGAGTGATTTACCGTCGGAAATCCGTTGAAAATATCTATTTCTATCAAAAATCACCCAATTTCTGATGGAAAAATTTGCCAAAATTTAGAAATTTTCTGTAGTGTCTACCCCAAACCCGCAAGTGGAGAGATACTTAACAAGGAACAAAAGCAAAATGATTTGTACATTACCGAATGCCATTTACATCCTTATAACCATTTATCTCTCTATGTTATTAATAAAATTTTTAAATCATTTTTTCTGAGTAGAAGAATTTTCTTTAAAAACTAACGAGAGCTAATCTACAGGCTATCCTTAGTGAGCATGCAAATGTCCATCGCACACCAATTATATTTTGTATAAAAGTAGAGAGTTTTTTTCTGTAAAAATCATGGGGTTTGAAATGTATTTTGATGTTGCGATGTCGATTGTTTTATTCGTTAACTAAGGGTTTTAGTTTTCAATTCTAGTCAAAAGTTGTAATAAGTCATCTTTTATTTTATTTAGGGTTAGAGTTTGTAATTAGTAATTTAATATTTATAATAAAGGAAGAAAAAAAATACAACATCATAAAATATTGAAAGTAGAAAAAATATAATTAAAGAATATATAAAACATGTAAACGACCACTACAGGAAAATCGTCCATTACCGACGAAATTTCTAGAGGATTTCTGGCTGACTATTTTCTGGCAGATTTCAGACGAATTACTCTGGAATATTTCCAACAAATTTTCGAGCAGATTTTCCGACAGATTATTCGATGAATTTTAATAATTTCTAAAAAAATTATATATTCGTAATTTAATTAATTAATAATTTATAGCTTATTTTAATTAATTATTACTTTAATAACTTAGTTTAATTAATTGTTAATTTAATAACTTTTTCAATTATTAATTAAAATAATAGATTTTAGTTAATTATTAACTTAAATATTTTATTTTAATTTATTTTTAAATAATTAAAATAAGTTGTTAAATTAATAATTAATTAATTTTAATTTAATAACTTATTTTAATTCATTATTAATTTAATAATTATTAATTTAATAACTTATTTTTATTATTTATTCATTTTAATATTTTATTTTAATTTATTTTAAATTTAAATTTTTGCATTATTATATTTAAATATAAAATAGTGTATTTTATAACGTATTTTCCTCCACAGTAAAGTGGTTGAGTATTTGAAATCCTACTAGCAAGTGTTGTGTTCGAATCCCACAGGTGCCAATGCGCGGGCAGCGAGCAGGAAGGCGTGCGGACAGCGAGCAGGAAGGTGTGCGGGCGAGCAGGTAGCCAGGCAGAGCACCTAGGCAGGAATGCAGCCTAGCAGCCCGCGTGGACGGGTAGGCCTGAGGGTAGCATGCGTGGGCAGACAAAAAATTCTGGGCATAGGCATAATTTGTGACGGTCAAATAATTTGAAAGGCTTGAATAAACTCTTAAAGATTAAATTTTTCTGGGTTTCCAATGTTGCTTCCAAAAAGATCCATTGGTCTAAATGGGGTGCTTGTACGGGCCCTTATTTAGAGGGTAGATTAGGTTTTAAGTCGGTTCATAACTTAATTAAAGGTTTCTCCTTCAAACTTTGGTGGAAATTTAGGAAGAATGAGTCTTTGTGGGCCAACTATATGCATATCAAATATTGCAAGGATTTGCATCCCTCTCTTGCTTTTTTTAAGCAAGGCCAATCTCTTGGGTGGAAATGACTTCGTGACATTAAATGGATTGTTGAATCTACCATTCAATGGAGAATTTGTAATAGGTTATCCTATTTCTAGCAGGATGATTGGTTGGGAATTGGGTCGATTAACTAGTTCCTCAATACTCATTCTACCTCTTCATTGAAAGTCTCTTACCTTATTGTTGATGGTAATTGGTCCAATAATCATCTCCTAGATTTTATTTCCCAAAGTTTAGTTGATTGTATTTGTGACATACCCATTATTCTCGACTGCAAGGATCAAATTTTGTTTAAATTGTCTCATCATGGCAAGTTTAGTCTTATTAAAGTGTGGCACTCTTTCAGAAATAAAAATAGCCCATTCCTATCTTTGAGAAATTTGGAAGTCTACTATTCCTCCTAAATCTTCTTTATTGGCTTCGAGAATTTTAAGAGGATTTATTCCTATTTACTTAAGGATTCAAATGAAATATGTTAATTTAGCTTCTAAGTGTCAATGTTGTTTTAGTTCTGAAGCTATCAATCATGTTTTTCTTTATGGTCCAGTGGATGCTAAGGTTTGGATGGCTGTTCAAAACGATTTGCACATTAACATTGGTTTTAATGCTATCAACATTATTTCCTTTTTAAATGAATTACATCATAATAATTCTTTTGGCCAAAGGTTAATGGTGATTCCTTTAACTATCTTTTGGCTTTTATGGGAAGAAAGAAATAATAGCAAGCATAAGGGGGTCAAGATGTGCCATAAAAGAGTTCTTTGCTCTTTGATCTATAAATTTTAGCAGATGTATTTAGCTGATGTTTTATCTGTAAAGCATTTTAAAGGGAGGAAGGTTTGGCTTTCCTTTTTCAACATCAATTTTGAAAATGCTATTCATATTCTTGCTCCTAAGATTATTAAGTGGACTAAACCTATTTTGGGGGAGTTAAAGCTCAATATTCAAGCACCTTTGTTTAACAATCATTATGGATTTGGTGGGCTTATTCGTGATTCTATTGACATGTTAATATTTGGTTTTGGTTCTTCTTATCGTACCCCTGATGCTATAGATGCTAATTGCCCTTTATAAAGGCTTATAATAATTCTCTACTCTCAACTTTTATTTCTTATGGATTGAAGCTGACTCAGAGGCTTTAGTTGATACTATAATTAACAATAAATGTGTGAATTTTAATATCTTTTATACTCTTCAGAGAACTAAGGTCCTGCTTGCTAATTTTGTTTATAGGATTTTTACTATTAAGAAGGCTATTAATGCTTGTGTCGTGTGGCTGGCTAAGAATGGGTCTCTTAACAATGATTTAATATCCTTTTCTCAGGCTAATGTTCCTCAATTCCTCAAAGGTAGTATCATTTGGATGTTGCTGGTTTCCCTTACATTTGTTAGCATGTTTAGTTCCCCATGTATTTTCCAGTGTTTCAGCTATTGGTTGTATGTTGTTTTTCTTGTTTTGAGGTTTTATCATCCTCTTGGTTATGTCTGTATTATAGTGTTTTTCTGATGTTCTTTTTATCATCCTTGCTTTGCTTTCATCTCTAGCTAGTTGTTAATACTCTAGATTATGTTCGTCGTAGTGATTTCTCATGAGCTATTTCGAGTTCCTTCCTACACTTGTTTGCTAATTTGTGCATTTGGACTTCTTATGGTTCTTATGTTTTGTTAATGTGGTTCGCTTTGCAGGGGAGTCTCATTTGGTTTTGGTCTTCAACGTGTGATGGCTCCACCCCCCTCCCCTCCCCTCCGTTTTGGTTGCCTCTGGGTTTTATTTTCTTAATTGGGTGGTCATCTGCCTCCTATATTTTGGCTCTAGTTATCTGTTATGATCTATTATTTCCTCTCCTTGTGTCTGGTGCAATTGGGTTTTTTTCCTATGTTGTTGTGTTTGGCTGGGTCATGATTTCCCTTTTTTTTTAGATTTTGTTTCATTTTTGCTTGTGCTCCTTTTTGCTTCTTTTTGTTCAGGGTCCTCTTCTTTACATGCATCTGTTGTTCAATCAAGCTCTATCATTCATGGTATCTTCTTTTGGATGATGGCTCCTGGCTTGCCTAGCTCTTTTTATAGGTTTCTTTTCTTGATTATAATTAGGTGGGATCTTTGGCTCTCAGGGTTTTATTTTTTTCCTTTGAATGTAGCTCTAATAAACAGTAGCGAGCATTAGATCCCTATTAAGGACTTCTAATTTTTTCTTATATTAACTCGTAGGCCTGATGGAGAGTTTTTCTATAAATAATAATAATAATAATAATAATAATAATAATAATAATAATAATAATAATAATAATAATAATAATAATAATGATAATGATAATAATAAACTCTTAAAGATTAAATTGATTTGCTAGGTTAGGATAAGTTTTTTTTTTCAATGATTGAATTGATTAAGAAAGTACCTTATGTCCTAACCAGTACAAAATGAATATCTAACTATACTTCCATTAAAACAATAGAGCTATGCAGAATTTTGGTTTTAGTTTTCTTAAGGAAAGCACATTAAATTGCATGGAAGGAACTTTAATTGTAATCCAACAAAATTTATGAACCATTTCTCAATTTATGTTTAATTTCCTTAGTTATTTTAGTACCAAACTTTCCCCCTCATCATAACACTCACTCTTCTTTTCTAATTGTTTAATTTGGTAGCTTTATTGAATATTAAATGAACAATGTTTGTTAATGGAGTTTTCTGCAAGAGGAAATAATCATGACAAAATGAAACTCTGTATAATCTTCATTAGTATACTATTTATCTCCATTGGCATAATTATGTTGCGAGGGGAATTTCAGTCAATTTGTAGGAAAAACATAAGTCGTCCATTCATTTGACAAAGTGTTAAAGCTTACAAAGTTTAGTAGAGGAATCTTTACCTGCCTCGTTCTCTTGCCTTCTTTTATTTTGATAAAAGAAAACGTAATAATGGCTACCATACCATTAGCTCATTTACAAGTAAAACAGATTGAGATCACATATATGTAAGTATGATAAAGTCAAGAGTATTGTACCTCTCATTCTCCCTTCAATAAGTTATCTTTCATTTAGGGGTGTCAAAATGGGTCAACGGGTGAGTTTGGGTCCAACCTGCCCTGACCCGGGTCCAAACAGGTCAACCTGAACCCAACCCGGTTCTACAAACAGGTCAGGTTTCCCAACCCGGACCTGACTCATGCGAGTTGTCTAGTTGACCTGACCCGACCTGCGAATCATTCAATTATCGGCTAAAGAGCAGGAGTGCGGCTTAGTCTTCTTCTCAGTTTTGCATGTGAAGGAGCAGCAATCGAACTGTCAAGGAACAGCAGTGCGTGTGAAACGACAGCTCGGATTACCTCATATTGGTGTGCTCTACGTCATCTACCAGGATCAGATGATTCAAGCAATTTTTTGAAGCTCGACCGCTCGAGTAGGCAAAAATCGCAGAAGCTCTATCCCTAGGTATAGAGAAGCGGGGGAGAGAGAGGGCATTAGTACCTTAGCGACATTTGGCTCAATTTCCTTGATCACTATGGTGCCCAAAACTCTCCAATAGGGATTAGTGGCATTTGGCTCTCATGCTCGTGTGACCAGATAGGACAAAACCCTTTCTTCTATTCATCTCTCTCGCACAGCTGAAGCCCTCGATCCCCCTCTCACCCAGCTTCCTTGATCGGTCAGCCCTAGGAGAGACAAGCTGTCCACCATCCCTGCTTCGCACGCATTGGACTAGACATTTGCACGAAGGGAAACCCGCAAAGATGACGAACCTTTTCAGAGTTCTTTTCAAATCGGGTCACAGTCGGGTTAGCGGGTTGACCCAAACCCTACCTATTTTTGCAAATGGGTCAAAAACTATAACTCGAACCCAACCCATTTGTTAAACGGGCCAACCTGAACATGTATTTTCTGGTTCGGGTTCGAGTCGAGTTATCAGGTGTGTCAATAATTGATACACCTACTTTCATTTCACAATGACCTGAACGCAGGGTTTTCTCTTCCTCTATGAATGACTCTGCCACATCAGCCATTTTTTGTTCAGGGTTGCACAAGGATAAAGGGAAGAGGAAGAGGATAAGAGCTACATCTTTCGATCAGATTTGTTCCATAGCTCTTTTCCTTCTTCATATTAGCCTTGATTTCACCAAAACCAAAAGATGAGAGGAACACTAAAGCCTTCCTATGTCTCCCGTCTTTAGCAAGCTGCACGCACAAGGCTCAAGGGAGGAGAAAAGAAATCGACTGCTGCTCTCTACTCATTCGCCCTCTCGTTTTAACCCACAGAAAAAAATGTACAGCCCCCTCGCCTTTCCATCCTCAAATGTCTTCAAATGGAAGGAAAATGCAAAGTATCCTTCATGCATTTGAAAAATTATGGTCCAATGGCTAAAAAGAATGTTTGCACTGCCTTTGATAGGAATTTTTATTTGGTACAGACTCCGAATATAGATCTACATCTGGAATCCAATAAAATCCTACCACGTGGATCCTGATGACCCCACCATTTCTATTTAGCATGTTTTTCCCACTTAAATCGTAGCTCGACTACCCGACAAGGACCAGACTCAAAAAATTATTTTTTTACCGAGTCATTTCAATTTTTCAAAATGGCCCGAAGCATTTCAGTTTTGTAAAATTGACCGTATGTTTTAGTGTCAAGAAGTTGCAGGTGATCTTCATCTTCTACATGAGGCCCCTTCCGTTTACTCCACATTTTTCGTTGCAAAAATAGAAAGTATGGCTAAGGTCAATTTTTTCATAATAGGATAACTTATATTTGTTCTGTAAATGTCACACTTATGGTTTAGGGTTAGGTTTTTTTGCATATTATGTACCATTGGGTACCTATTTATCCCTGTGCATACTGGTGTTCACCAGTGTGTACCACTGGGTACCCCTTTTGTGTACCGCTAGGTAGCCCGTTTGGGTACGTCTTTGTTCATTTGTGTGTACCGCTAGGTACCTCTTCTGGGTACCACTGGGTACCCATGTGGAGACCGTTTGGGTACTGCTGAGTACTGCTGGGTACCACTGGGTACCGTATCTAGGTACTTTTGTGGGTACCGCTGGGTACTTATTGCTAATCAACTACAACTAACTTTCCAAGGATATGTTCTAAAGATTAATTTTCGTTGCAGAACTTTGATATTTAGAGAAGTACGTGATAACTTGGTTAAAACATTCGGCTAAGATTTTGTGGATAGACTGATGCAAGTTCAGCTACGCCATTTTCTGTTGATGCCCCACTTCGTTCAAAATGTTCCGTTGGTTTACAAGTTGTCATTCTGGGATATCAAGAAGTAATATTTCATCATCAATGAGCAGAAGATAGCATTTACTACTGATAAAGTTTCATTGATCTTAGGCCTGCCAAACAAAGGAAATCATTTCGACTTGGGAAGTGCCCAAATCACTAGAAAATCTGCAAATGACATTACGAAGGAGGTACTTAGTCTGGACGACTCAACTTCACTTTTTGAGCTTGTGAAGAAATTCATCATTTACTTATTGTCTAACCTTTTCTTTCCTCTGTGTAACTACCAGACACCAGGCACTATCCTAGAGATTTTCTTGTGGGTGAGTTCGATGAAATTACGAAGAAGTTTGTGAAAGGCCAACGACTTAGATACATGAATTGCTTTGTACATATTTTAATTATGAGTACATACAACAACTTCTCCCCCTCAACACCCACAAGATTCCCCTGATCAAACTTCCCATTCACCTCAAACATTTCCCAACTTATAACTCACCGTGCACAAACCTAGCCAAGTTTTTTCTTCACCTTCCAATTCACCCAGTCCCTCCAAATCCCCCAGCCCACGAAGCTCCCTAGCCCCACTAGGTCCCCTGGACAACAACAACCTTCTCCCCCTGCTGAACCAATTCGTTAGAGCATTGAGGAAGCCCTCAGCAAGATCATGGCTCAAAATAAAATGCTTCAGAGAAGGTTAGTGCATCTTGAGTCGACATGAGCTCTGATTGAGTGGCGAGTCGCAATAGTAGAACACCATATTTTCAACCAGCGATAAAAGGATGGGAGATATGATGCCATGGAGAAGTTTTTGTCTGAGAACCTTTTAGCATTTAAAGCTTTAAACACTGGAGAGTAAGCAAAATCTTCTTCAAGGACAGTAACAGATGAGAAGAAGACTCATACACCTAATCTCAAGAGAAATGTC
The DNA here is from genome assembly GCA_019925795.1 of Dendrobium chrysotoxum. NCBI lineage: Eukaryota > Viridiplantae > Streptophyta > Magnoliopsida > Asparagales > Orchidaceae > Dendrobium > Dendrobium chrysotoxum. Next base: position 21,133,317 of record CM034314.1, on the reverse strand, counting down.
GATGAGAGGCCAGTTAAACATGATGCACTGAAGGACGCCAACATACCTGGTATACTGAAGGAGGACATAACACCTAATGAACCGAAGGTTGAGGGGAATTATGAGGGGGATGAGGGCCTTGCTTCAACATGCAGCACGGGCATATCAAGATGGGTGTGATGAAGGGATGACCGAAAGCCTAAAGAGGTGAAGACCCTATTCACAATTGGTCAATATAAGAAGAGGAAGAGGTTAACAAAGAAAGAAATGGCAAGGCCTACTCCTATGGAAAGACTGGCAACAGCTGCTACTTCTGATATAATTGATGTTGATAAATTGTAATAACTGAAACCCACACCAGAAGTTTCTCAAATAGAATATCCTAGTAGGGTATTGATAAGTGAAGATATGTGGATGTTCATCGATAGTTGTCTTCAGAAGTATAATGATAAGTATGTTTGAATTATGTTGCAAGATGTTTATTTTATTTGTTGTTTCATACAGCTAGGTATTGCTTGGTATCGCTCAGTACCTATGGGTACCATGAGGTACCGATATCTTTATACTACTCGGTACCGATGGCTATCCCTCGGTATTTTTGGGTACCACTCGGTACTGATATCTTTGTACTACTCGGTACTGATGGATATCACTCTATATTAATGGGTACCACTTGGTACCGATATCTGGGTACCTCTGGGTACCCCACAGTACCCTAGGAACCCTTGTGTAAATTATTTGTTATTGACCTTTTTTATTTTGTAGAGGTGACATGATTTTTTTGCTCGGAACACCCAAATTTTTAGAAGTCAAATTGATGAACTTTTAACAGACCAGTACCTCGACAACAATCACATAGGTGCCTTCGCTATATTTCTAGCTGAGAAGAATAAACTATGTCCTTGCCTTTATCAACCATTCATTTATGTTTCTAGCCTGCATTGGGTACGCCATTACTTATTAAACTTCTTCTTTAATAAATCTGTGTAAGTTAACATAAAATCCTTCCATATGTTCCACAACAGGGTTCTTCATTATATAAGTATGAGAGCAAACAATATGTTTTGCATGTCACTAAGGAATCAGTTCAGGCTTCCAATTTCCTTCTGATGCCAGTGGAGGAGAAGTCACATTGGACACTTCTGGTAGCAAACTTGAAGAGTTTAGCATGGCTTTTCTTCGATTCTTTCTCTAACCCGACTCATAGGGTCATGCTTCCAAATGTTGTGAGTAAAAATTTGCATATACTAACATAGCAAATGTAAAGTGGACATAATTAAATATAACAAGTTCTTAACATTCTGTGTAGATAAATCATTTGTACGAAGAAACACCAGATTTTTTTGAAGGTGACATATAGAATTGGCCACTCAATGTTGCTAATGGTATTCCAACACAGAAAAATGGTTACGATTGCGGGATGTTTATTTGTAAATAAATGGATCATGCTATCCTGCCTCGTACTATCAAGTGGGAAAAATTAATACATTGGCAAGATGAAATACCTAAATACAGCGCGGAATTTGCATACGCAATTCTATGTGCAACGATGAAATAATGGGTCAAAATTATTTTTGGATTAGTCCATCAAAAATTGTACATACATTTTAAAAATAAATTTTTTTGAATATTCATACTTACTTTGTTTGTCACTATCAAAATAACTTTAACTTTCATTATATGTACATAATAACATCACAGAGAACTACCTCTTAAGTAAATGGCGAACACGATCTTGGAGTTGAGTTTGTGTAGGACATAATATATTTCTCTGATTTATGTTATTATAACAAATCAATCATATTTCTCTGATTCAATTATTCCAATCATCTTTCTTATATATTCAGGGGTCGGCTAGCCGGTTGGTCGGCGGAGAGTGTACTCTTTTGTGAAGCATTCTGGTATGTTTGCAAACATAACCTCACCAATTGGTTCCATTGGTGTACATCGTTCAATTGATGGAGTACCTTATTTCTCAGTTCTCTTTTTCTTACACTTCCTCTTCTCCCAATGATTCTTCAACCTTGCCTTAGAGATGCCTTTAGGCCTACACTTTAGTGTGTCTTTCAATTTTTTTGCTCCACCTATATTCGCAACAAACTTATGGTTCTTTTTCTTGCCATCTAGTATCAAGTCGATATTTTCAGCCATGTCAGTCATTGCAGCTAACATGTATTGTTCTGCTTCCTCATTTTCTTGTGCTCGTGTACTAATTTGATAAGTAAATCTGCTTAAATGATTTTTGAATATCATACCTCCTAATCCCTCATGAGATGGGATCACTTTGTTTCCCATACATGTGAACGTCAGCATAAATGTTTTTTCTAGCTCTAGCTGACCATCTCAGAAGTAGGTATTTTGAAGGAATATTAACTATATCTAACTGCCTTATTACTTTCATGCGGTGAGACTATAGTAAACCCATCATGTTGAACTTCCCACAGCTACATTGAATGGCACCCTCATTTGCATCAAAATGAACAGTCCAATGCTATGACTGATCAATCTTCTTGATGTTTTTGATGAAAAATGTTGATGAGTCACTTGAGGCATGATCTATGCACATTCTACCCACGCCCTGTAAGAACTCCTCCTCAAAAAATGAATATAATTTTCGTGAATAAAATTGAGCAGCTTGCTTGAGTATTGGACTACTTTTAATTAAAGGTATAGTGTCCAATTAGCTACATTTAAAATCTTCATCCTGTTCAATCTAATGCCATGTCTTCATCACCTTCTCTAACCCTAGAAAATAATCAATTATACTACTTGTTGGCTTAGAAATGCTGTGGTTGGAGCATCTGATATGGGTAACTCACGTGACTGGAGCATCTGATAACAGCAGAGTCGAGATTTCAACGCAGTGAGAGCCGTTGGATCGGGCTACTTGTTATGTTACTGAAATCAAATTCATTAAAAAGCAATTTGGAGTTTATTTAGAATTATTTTTGGGTTGATGTGGGTCAGGTTTAGATGCAAATTTGACTCAAATTAGCTCGACTTAAAATCTAATTGGGTCTGATCAATTTAATAAAAAAAATTAGGCTCGAATTGCAATCAATTGGGTCAAATTCGGCTCAACGCCACCAAACTTACCTAATCGGGTTTAATCGAACATGGTCGAGTCTAATTCGACTCAATTTGAGCTGATTCGAGCTCGAATTGGACTCATCGGGGCTTAATTAAATCAATCAAAGGCCCTCGAGGGAACTCGTATAAAAATTGAGGTCAATAAATGGACCCCCAACAGGTGTGGCGAATGAAGAGCCCTCCCGAAGTCTAATGTCCACCTGACCATACTCGTAACACGAATAAAGAGCCCTCCCGAAGTCTAATGCCCACCTGACCAAATTCGAAATGGTGAGACAAAAGAGAGAAAGAATCCGACATCCACCTGACCATATTCGAAACGGCGATGAGGATTACCTAATGTTCACTTGACCATATTCGCAACGGCTAAACAAAGGGTCAAAGAAAGGGGAGTTTAACATTCGCCTGATAATATTCATAACGGTGAATAGGAACAGCTCAATATCCACCTGACCATATTCGTAATAGCGAATAAAGAGCTTCCCCAAAGTCTAATGTCCGCCTGACCATATTTGCAACAATAGGATAAAAGAGAAAGTCTAAAATTTACCTGACCGTATTCAAAATGGTGAATGAGGATGACTCAATATTTGCCTGACCTTATTCAAAATAATGAAATAAGGAGTCACTAGAAAACTCAACAACCCCCAAATAGGAAATAAAAAAGGGGGAATGAAGATGTGGTGAAGTATGCCTCCCAGGGACTCTGTCAGGTACCCAACCTTAAAAGAGAGTTCAACATTCACCTGACCATATTCACAACGGTAAATGAGAATGGCTCAATATTCACCTGACCATATTCGCAACAATGAATAGAGAGCCCTCCCGAAGTCTAATGTCTACTGACCATATTTGAAATGGTGGGACAAAAGAAGAAAGTCAACGATTCACCTGACCATATTCATAACAGTGAATGAGGACGACTCGATGTTCACCTGACCATATTCGCAACAGTGAGACAAAGGGTCAAAGAAGGGGGTTCAACATTCGTCTGACCATATTCTTAACGGCAAATGAAAATAGTTCGACATCTACCTGATCATATTCGCAACAGCGAATAAAGAGCTTCCCTGAAAGTTTAATGCATACCTGACCATATTCGTAACAGCAGAGCAAAAGAAAAAGAAGAGTCTTATATTCACCTGACCATTCTCACAATAGTGAATGAGGACTACTAAATGTTCGTCTGACCATATTTGCAACAACGAGATAAAGAGTTAAAGAGAAAGGGGGTTCAATGTTCGCCTGATCATATTTATAATGGTGAATGAGAACAGCTCAATATCCACTTAGCCATATTCGCAACAGTGAATAAAGAGCTTTCTAGAAGTCTAATGCCTGCCTGACCATATTCGAAATGATGAGCAAAAGAAAAAAAAGAGTCCAACATTCACCTGACCATATTCGTAAAAGTGAATGAGGACTACTTAATATTCGCCTGACTATATTCACAATAGCGAGATAAAGAGTTAAAGCCACCTCAACAACCACCCTACGCACACATGTGTAGTGCTGTGAGGGAAAAAAGAGAGGTAAAAGGGAGAAATTCCATGTGGTTTTCCATCTAAAAATTCTAAGCTTACACTTTTGTTACCATATGGTAGAGGACAATTTGTCGTGATCAAGAGTAATCCAAATATAAGTAGAATTATTTAGGCAAAACTGAAATTATACACAACAAAAAGTAATCGACAGATGTATATCTCTCCAAATAAGGAGGAACATACAAATAGCAGGGTGGAAAGTGATCTCATACTAAGGAAATGACAACTGAAGTGGTGAGGGGATGCACCCGTCACCAAGAACAACAACCAAAGAGGTCGCTCTTACAGCTAAGAGAAAGCTCTCAATAGAAAACTACGTCAGCAAAGAGGATAAGGGATTGACTTCCTACTAGAAAATCTAAATCCACTAAGCAATGATGTTAACATCTGGAGCAAGATGTACCACATCATAGGTGGGGAAACAACATCCCTGTTATAAGGGAAGAACCATAATAGAAGAAATGAACACATGATCATTTCCTAATCCATCACAAAGATGCTTTAAGGAAAGGAAAAAGAAGAGAATTTTAGAGGGACTCGGCCTCTTGGCGCATAGAACCAGGTTCCACTTATGACAAGGGCAACCGATTCTGCTAAACTAAGAGCTTCCCTCTATTCTATCATCACTGTATTTTTTTTGTATATATATTTTTGTCATATTCACAGTTATAGATTGGGCTTATCCCATACTGTCAAAGACAACACATGGTAGAGAGAATGTTTACCATATTTATGAGTTACTCCTAGTATGAAATATCCTTTAATAACTAGAACATAAGGAGAGGGAGATATGGTTGGCTTTGATAACCCAGGCCATAATCACCATATGAATAAAACTGGGGAGAGAGAGAAATCATACACAGGATCTATAAAAGAATGGGACATTAGCTTTGGTAACCCATGCCACATTCAGCTCACATGAATGAATTGGGGAGCAAAACTATCATGAATAAATTTATAGAGGAAAGAAGTTCACATAGTGATAGTAGGTCAACATTACCACACTTGGCTAACATAGGTTAGGCATGGTCCCAATATCAAATTTTATAAAGGATCTGAATTAATGATTTTGATATTCCAGACCACACTTGGGGGTGACAAGTGAAGCTGGGAAGCTAAAACATATGGTAAACTCAAAGGCACATAAATCCCATAAGTCTATGCTGAGCTAGGTAAATCATAAAGTTTGAATATACATGAATCGTATGATTTATACTAGAGGAACAAGAAAAATCCAAGAAGATCATACACAATAGTTTTAATAACCCAGACCACACTTGGGGGTGATAAGTAAAACTGGGGGAGTTAACCCTCGGAGGGGGGCCAAAAGAAGGTTTCATGGAACAACACTAAGGTGATTGGTGGGCATAAACGTAAGCACAACACCCCTACAACGTATTTACATACAACTTCTAAGGATAAACTCATACTTTGCATGACGAACATCACGTGGTAAAGGATAAATCATCGTGGCCGCGGACTGCCAAAAAATAGAAGGGACCCTTTAAGCTACATCTATACAGAGGGATATTTACAAGTGGCGGAGGGGTGCCCCCCTTGTGATGTGCGAACTCAAGCGTAGTACTTTCTCAAGTATTGACCATTGATGACAGGCATGTGGTGAACACCATTCGCATCAATTAATAGATAAGAGCCACCTTCATATACTTACTCTATAATAAAGGGGTCTTCCTAAATAGGCTCAAACTTATCACCTCGACGATGATGTGTGATGATAGGCCTATGCAAGAAAATAACCAAATCCCCGACCCAAAAAGCACGGGGTCGAACAATGCGATCATGTGCCTAGGCCATACAGGCCTGATATAACTTAAGGTTCTGACGAGCTTGTAAGTGAAGCTCTTCTAAACTATTAAGTTCTTCCAACCGCAGTCGGGCATTATCCTTATGAGAAAGATTGTGGCTAACTGATACACACAATGAAGGGAGCTCGACCTCAAGCGGGAGGATAGCTTCATCCACGAAAGCTAAAGCATATGGGGTGGACTGAGTATGAGTATGGTATGTAGTCCTATAAGCCTATAATACTTTGGACAACTTATCATTCCATTCTCTTTTATTCGCCACAAGTTCCTTCCTTATCAATTGGACCAAGATTTTATTGAATGCCTTAGCCAAACCATTGGCACTAGGATAATAAATCGAGGAATAACACCAATTGATATTATGGTGGCAGGCAAATTTAGCAATTTTGGTACTTCTAAATGATGGGTCATTATCAGAGATTATACGGTGCGGAACACTAAAATGGTAAATGACGTGATCGTGAAAGAAGTGTATCACATCTTCTGATTTAACTTCATTAAGTGGGATGACTTCTAACCACTTAGAGAAGTAATCAGTGGTAGCTAGGATAAACCTATGACCCCTAGAGGAGGAGAGGTCAATAGGGGGTCATAGGTTTATCCTAGCTACCACTGATTAGGGGGTTGGTAAATGGCCAAGAAGACACGGTGAGGAACAATAGATTAGGGGGTTGGTAGATAATAGTGTTATGGATCTGATACTGATGCCACCTTCTAGCATGCTCCATATAATCTTGAATCATAATCAACCAATAATAGTCAAGGCATTTAATTATAACCTTCATCTTAGATCCGAACTGATGGGCACCACAAAGCCCCTTATATATCTCACTCATGATCTTACGAGCCTCTTTGTTGTTGAGGCAACACAATCACATTTGGTCAAAAAAGTGTTGATATAAGGTTTCATTCACGTAGGAGATTGATAAAGATATCTTTCTAATCTGAGTGGAAAGAGAGCGATCATCTGGAAGCCTATCATATTTTAAATATTCCATAAAAGGGATTCTCTAATCTAACTCTTCTTCAACAACAAACACTGTAAGGGTCTGATCAAGAGAAGGGGACAAGTCTGTGGGGTATAAGGCTTGACGATACTAGATAATAATAGACATCAGGTTTTCAGTTGGGTCAGCAACGCCTTAGCAAGTTTAGCCAGTGCATCCGCTCTACCATTCTCAGATTGACGGATTCTAACCAAAGTTACTTCAGGGATTATAGACAAGAGATCTATTACCTTATTGTGATAAGGCAAGAGCTTAGGTTTGAGAACTTTGAAGATTTTGGCTACTTGATTAATGATTAGTTGGGAATCTCCAAAGATTTTCACCTGAATGGCCAACTCAAGTCCCAAAATCAGAGCTTTGTACTAAGCTTTATTGTTAGTACGAGGTTATAAAAGTCTATAAGAGTAAGATGGGTGTGACTTTCAGGAGACACAAAAATAAGGCCCAAACCTACTCTAACCAATGGAGCTTCATAAGGACGTAGTGATTTGATGGAGGATGCACCATCAAAGTAAAACCACCAAGTAGGGGACTCCTATTCTTTCACACTCATTGCTAGTTCATCAGGTAAGTCATTATTGAGTGAAAAATCTGCAGGGATTGGATGAGCAGCAAGAAAGTCAGCTAGAGCCTGTCCTTTAACGGCCCGCTGAGGGACAAAGGTAATGTCAAATTATAGTAAGATCATAAAACAATGTGTTAGGTAACCTGATAAAGTCATACGGGTCATCAAATACTGCAAAGGGTTAACTCGAGAAATGAAGCTGATCTTATGTGAAAGCATATAGTGTCTAAGCTTCTAGTGACCTTAGGAGGGACTACAATAGGTATACTATCCTACAAACTAGTGACCTTAGTCAATAACTTCTAAAAGGTTCGAATGCTAAAAATCTTCAGGTATGAAATGATAGGACCATCTATATTCTTCAACAGAATCTTAACCGTATGATTCTCCTATAACTGAGGCTCACACTGAAGACTAAGGTTCCTCCACCTAATGATATAGTTAGGTAGAGTCTCATGGGGACACTGTCTAGTCACTACCAACTCACCAACTGTAACTCTGTGCTCAGTATTGATGAATCTCTAGATAAATAACTGCTCTAGTTCTACAAACATATATACTGAATCATTGGGAAGATCAACATACCACTCAAATGCCACTCCCACCAAACTACTAACGAATAATCTCAACGCCAATGCATCGTTCCATTCAATGTTATAATATATGGCTCGATACTAAGCCACATGCTGTCTTGGGTTCCCTAACCCATCAAACACCTGGAAATGAAGAGGGATAAAACTTGTGGGATATAGCTTCCGCTCGTATTCTATCGGGTATGGATGACCCCTACTAACTGGATCACCAGACTTCCTAGCAGAGATAGCCTGCTCAACCCTTTATGCAATCATATCTTTAATCTATCATGGTGACAACTGAACTAACTGACTCTGGACTGGCACACTAAATTATACTACTGGGAGTGCTACTGAATAGCCCTCTAAACTCTATCTACCCTTACAAGCTCTAGTATTGCTACCTGTGGTACTGCTGGCTCATCCCTGGATGTAGTTGGAGTATCTACATCCATGACTTGGGGTGCAGCCCCCAATGCTGTCAACTGGGCGGTCATCGCTGCCATAACTCTGGTCATCTCCACCATCTGAGTCTGTAACTATAAAACCATCGCATCTGTATCCACTAAATGGGGAGGCCCACCCTGTGATGAGGTGGAAGGCACATCAGCCTCTCCCTACTCCTTCATACCATCATCCAAACCTCTATGATCATCTGAGGTATCTTGCCTCATGACAACACAAACATGGTGGATGGGGATGTTCTCATCTGACTCTTCTTCGAGTAAGTCCTCACTAGAGAAGGTCTGACAAAGGACATCAATGTATGGACCCATAGGAGAGGAGATCCTATAGGGACTAGACACAGGAACTGGTTCTACTTGAGCTGGGGTACTATCCTCAACCTCTACTTCATCATCACAACTCATTGGAACTACCGCTGATCTTAAAGAAATCGTATCAACCCACTAAATTGTCCCAACTGTCTGCTCTATTTTAATAGGTCGGTCTACCTGTCGGCATCTCCAAACCCCCCTATTACGATGGGACTCAGTAAGAATCTCTGATTGTGGTGGAATGATTACCACGGAACCAAGCTGTGGCCGAATAGGCTCCAACTATGGGTGACGTCCGTGATGATGTAGGCGACTTCCAATAGTAGGGACACCTACCTGGGCTTTATCTGTTGGAACTGCTCTAATCTACTATCGTGGTGGCTATCCACTCTACAACTGGTAATTCTATTTCACAGACTGCCTCTACAACTGAGCATGCACCTGAGAGATTTGATAAAGTAACCTTTCTTCGCTAACACGGCCTCTACCTCATACAGAATGGATAATGCTCCTAATCCTCTGAGTGAGGGATCTAGTAGTACTGTCCCTGGGGACTCTGGTGTGTGGAAGAGTAGTGGTGATAGGAGGGGCCACCGCAATAAGAACAGTATCCTCCTCATCACCACTATGTACTAGCAAGGAAATGTGTCCTCCCTGGACTGTGTCGATCTTAGGAGCAATGACAACATCAAGGATTTGAACTATCAGTCGGTGTGGCTCCCGCTGCAAGGGAACCACTCTCTGTTGAGCTGGCTTCTGCTGAGCCACTAAGTCTGCCATCTACTGTGCTGCTGCCTCAGACGCTGCTAAGCGTAACCTCCTGATTCTATTCCTCTGGGCCTGTCTCCCAAGGCCAGAGATGGAGGAAGACGCTACATCCATACTAACTAATTGAATCAGAGGGACAAGAACTTTTAGAATGGGGAGTGTCGGGGTCTGCCCAGTAGTCTCAAGGTGAGAAAGCTGGGCAAAAATAAAAACCCGGCAAGTGGGAGGTGAAGGAAGATCAACCTGGGCACCCCTCTTCCTCGAAGAGGAAGGGGGAGGGGAAACTCAAGTATGAGGGACCTCCACCGGAGCAGCGGGGAGGGTAACTAATGTCTGCCAGCATTGAGGGGCCGAATCCATCCGAACGACAGATGGTTTAGGCACTGGCCGCCTGACCGCTGGATAAACTGGCTAAACAAGAAGTGGCCTAGGCACTAGCTGCTTAGCCACTGGGTGCACTGGCTGCGCACGAACATCAACGAGATGAATAGGTGCCCGAGCTGGCTGTCGAGCAATTGGACGTCCGAAAGAACACATGGCTACATGCCCTCTCCTCTATGGGAGAGAAAAGAATGTAGCCTTGGAGGGGGTCGGCCCGCCAAGGGTGACGTACGCCGAGTCAGTAAAGGATCCAAAGGTGATCCCCCCCCGGTGCCCCCACAAGTAGGCTGGACAACAGGGACTCAAGTAGTGTCACCCATGAGTCCGAGATAAAATAAAAAGTAACAGAGGACCAGAGTAATCCATCCTACTATCTGCTAATATAAACTAAAAGAATTAGCATCAGATAATACAACAAAAAAGAAAGAGAAGGGAAATGATGGAATAGCCTAAAAGGCTAGGAAAAGAAGAACCTAACTAAGGAGCACCAAACTCGGAGTGCACACAAGACAAAATAATATAGAATTCAAAGATGAAGAGAGAAACCTATCCCATCGTGGTCACCAGAAATCCGTGGGTCCTTGAAAGGATTATGCTTAGCAGGGAACAGAATGTTAAGGGTACGATCGTACTATCCCATAGGATAAAATGGTCGTAGGCCTTTACACTCTACACAAGCAAGCCAATGGAAGAACATATGAGATCATATATACGATTAACCATGAAGGATAGCGGTTTTCACCTACACACCTCAATGGGTAATAATATATATGACCAGATTAAAGTCATGAGATTTCTCTCATTCGATACATCAGCTCGAATGGGGTTTATTTGATGTGGGGGTCGATTTCCTATGGGCACAAGCCCTCGTGGTTAATTGCATCTTAAGTCTTGACTTGGAAAACTCTCGATTAAGAACTCTATATTATTCTCTCAAAAGATTTTAGCACGTAGAAAATTTTCTAGGATCTTCTTAATCAAGGAAAAAGATAGGCTCAACTTGTTTTAATAAACATACATGGATCATATTATCACCCGGTTGGTCCAAAGAAGAGAAACTGGGGAAAAAGATAATTGCATTGAAGCATGTGTGAGAGAAAGATGGAGGTGGCATCATCTTTATTATGCCGATGGGGTGTTTATAACCTCTGAAGGATAGAGAGCTTACCCACCAATAAGGCATGTAGCAATACACCGGTACCACTAGCCTTTAAACTTAGATCTATAAAGGAAGTAGTACTGTACATACAGTACTAACATCCACGACCTAACTAGTGCAATCTGGGCTTATATCTTGCCTAAAAAGAAAGCCAGCTAAAATCACCTAGTCGTATAAAATCCATGTTGTCTGATCTTTATGAAAGATTGGTGGGTGGTTGAGTTTTTAGAATTTGAGCTCAATATCTAGAGAAGTTTTTAAGTGGTCTCATACTTATGAATAGTGTTATGCTCCTAAGACTAATACAATTAAATTTTAATTTTAGTTACTTGCTAATGTAATGCATGCTAATTAAAATATCCAAACTTGAAGACTAAGCTTCCCCAAGTTCAGAACCTCATCCTCATAATCAGATTATCTGAACTCTACCCGCGGGCGAGAAAGTGTCTAAACAAGAAAAAGAGAGTGCAATAATATGCATGTAATCCTGAACGGCCTCGGGCTCATTTCCTAGATCGTTATCTTCATATGTTATTTAATTCCTAAAATTTTGAATTTTAATTATGAGTAAAAAAATTTTATCCCTAAGAGCCTAGCGAAGTCAGGCACATACACATGCAAGAAAGAAACCTATAAAAATATGTCATTTCTACTGCGCAAACAAAATAAACACTCACAACAAATTAAAAGAACAAAGTAGTGCCCAAAGTCCATAGTAAGTGCCATATAATATACAACCCAGAGTACAGAAAAGTAATTATGGCCAGGATCCACCGACAACAACCTGGATTCTACTCCTATAGAATTACACAAGTCTTAAAATGAGGCATTTCAGTCTTGATCTTCATCTTTTGGTTCTTCTGTGGATCACCTTCCTTCAGCCTTCTTGTGGTACATCCTCAATAGGATATCCAAATGAAAAGAAATTCCCTGTAAGGGGACTTTCTCTTCTCTTTGGATTTCTAATATCTTATTAAAATGCCCCATTTTACAGACTTTCACAACTCTTTACTTCAAATATGTTACATCAGAATTACAAAAAGAAAAATTTAGACTCTCCTATAGGGTTATCCTAAGTAATTAAAATCAAACATCCCAAGCAGTTATATATGAAATAAAATTACTCAATCCAGCCACACTTGGCAGTGCTCTTATTAATTTGAGGGCTAAGCAGCTAAAGCACCTATAATAATTATATTTTTATTTATTTATTTTTAGCCCCCTTATAGCCCTGTATGAGCATGGCCACCTACAAAAAATATCATAAGTATCAAAATTGCTCCTAACCTATGGGTAATCTATCGCCCATCACATCATAGAGATAATACAGTAATTAAAATCATCATCACAAAAATTATCACAGAAAGCTAGAACAACCAGCACATGTATCACATGCAAATTGCCACATGATAGAGACAGAGAAAAATAAAATATCGGACTAACCTAGAGTTAGAAGTCGTATCCTAACAACTAGATTTATGTGTGTGTAATAGGTTCTGTAGTTTAAGAATTTCCTATGTAGGATAATTGTTCAAGTTATTTACGATTTAATTTGTTAAAGGGAAAAGGAAGATTTTAGTTTAAGTTTAAATATTAATATTTTAAGATTGATTTTTAAAGGTTTATTTTAGTGTTTAGTGATTACTACTTTTGTTGCTCACTGAGACCATGAGATTCATTTCACCTCTTTGGAGCTAACTTAATAGCCTTGTAGGCCTGGGTTATCCAGTAGCAACCAATTTATTAAGTTAATTTATTTGGTTGAAAATTAAAAGAAAGATAGATTTAATAATTTATTGTTGGCTTAGGAGGTTAATTAAATTAAGTTTGCTATCAACTGGTTTGTGATATTGTGCCATCAGGCTCGAGGTCTAGGCCTCTTTAGGACACTTAGCCCTGCAGCCCAAAGTAGTCCATCCTAAAAATAAAATTGTTATAGTTAAATTAAGAATTTAATTTGGTTAAATTATTAATAATCAATTAGTTTTAAAGTTTTGACACTCTATTGAATTCATTCGTGGTGTTGTGCTGTTAGGCTCGAGGATCAGGCCTCCTTAGGACACTTAGCCCCGCAGCCCGAAGTAGTCCATCCTAAAAACTTTATCTTTGGAGTGCTTGTTGTATATTAAGGGAGTTGGTTGATTGATTTTAGAATGTTAATTTATGACTTGATTAAGCTTTCTGAAAAATTAGTGGATTCTGGATATTTAAGTTATGATTAAGCTTTTAATGAGTTCCTTATGTTGTTCATTTAGTTAATTAGGTTTTAATTCAATTACATTCAAAATTAGAAGTGTTTTAGGTTAGGTGTGTAATTGATTATGAGAGGGGTTTAATGAATTAAAGTTTGGGTTTTAGGAGTCTTTTTACTTAACATGTTTTACATTAAGTTTGTTCTCCAATTTTATAACTCTTGGGCTTAAGTTTATTTTAATGGATTTTATTTAGTTAATATTTGATTAAGTGGTAATTAATAGATTAATTAGACTTAATTCAGGTTTGTGTTCAAGTTTTACCACTTAATGATCATATGTGTTCATTAAGGTTTGATTAAAGGTTAGGTATTTTCTATGCATTTTGACTTGGACTGTTAGTGATTTTTATTGATTAGTGATTAATAAATTATGGCACACTAATCCTAGGAGAACGTGCCACTAAGTTTTTAATGATTTTATATTTTTATCCTAAAGGGAGCATGCACCCTAAGTCTAGGTTTACTAAGACTCAATTCTTAAGTTTTGTCCTTATGTGCCACTAATGTTGTAAGGGACGAAAGGGAGTTTATTTCTAACCCTTTATACATGCGCACATGTGAATAGGTTTTGGGTTCTAAAGTAAGCAAAGAAAGTAATATAAGAAATGAAGCTTCTACAGGGTCCTAAGGGTGGGGAAGAGCACACATAAAGGGCTCCTAAGGGCTTCTAAGTTTAAGGAAACTTACTACATCGGGGGGCTATAACCCGGTGGTTCTGCCCGTAGCACCCCCACCAGAAAGAATGGGGGTGACTGATCCATATATATAGGCTCCTTTGTCTAGTGCTCCAAGGGTCCTTCTACTTTACTTTTCCAAAAGTACCTCGCAAGAAATCACAGAAAAAGAAAGGAAGGGTTGTGTTAGAGCAAGTTAATATTAAATATGCAAATAATCAAAATAAAATGCAATTAAAATAACCACGTACCTTTTTTCAGGCATGAACACCGGTTGAGCCATATGCCTTTTGGATCTTTCAATTATATAAGCACTTTATCGTATTTCATCTCAAAGTATAAGTAGTAAAAGAAGTAGAAGAATGAGAAAGAGGGATGGAGGGAGGAAGAGAGTTAATGTTAACTTTCCAAAATTCTATCTTTCAACCATCACCCAACAAGCTCAAGTCTCCAATGCACCACACCTCCCAACATTTAAAAGAAACACTCCAAATAACTACACTTCTACTCATGCAAAGAGACATTTTAATGCAGCATATTTCTCTCCAAAAGTATTCATAGCCACAAGCTACTAAAGGAGTATAAAAGATATGACTTTGGAAGCTATAAATGAAGACACATGCGAAATCACTTCTTACATTTTCACCAAAAACTGCCATAATAAAATCATACAAATGAGAACCAAGGTTACATTTCTTAAAATCAAGCAACCTAGTTATTTAATGTTGAAACCTCAACACTTTCTACTAAAAAAAAGGCAATAATAAGAGAGAGGTTTGATGCAATTTGTTCTTCCTATGCTTAAACAAAGTATTCCAACAATATAAATAACAACGTATAAAAATTCTTCCAACTCAACATTTATACCAAATACATTTAGAAAAAGATAGAGATCATCATGCAACCTCAACCCTTCCAAAGTTCAAGAAAGGCATGCCACCACCGTAGTGCAACATTGAATGCATTCTATAGAAACTCACACTTGGAACATAAGTCATGATAAACTCTCTAACAGCTCTCCAAAATGCTTTATAAGAAAACTTATAAATGCTTACAAGTAAAAAAAAAAAGAAAATATATGATTGCTCTCCAACATTCATGCATCTCTCCAACCAACTAATGAAGCTTTCAACAACCTTTATTTGCTAAGAAATCAAAACCAATCAAAACCAATCATAAACAATCATATATCCCTTTGAAACATTCTTTAATTTCTCATAAACATGATATTAACAACAGAGCTTTACTTGAATGAGAAGAGACTTGAGCAAGCATATAATCCTTCCAAATTAATCCTTAAATTAAAATTTAATCATGGGAAAGAGTGCTTGTTCCCACTATTGAACATAATTACTACCATTACTTTGCATAGAACTCAAACAAGTGAAGAAGAAACAAGGATGCATGTAGATTTAGTAAGCTACGTTTATATTCTTTTGAGCAAATGATCTTACAACCAACATGTGTATGTAGCCCTTTCCAATAATTTCATGAACCTTTGATACTAAACATATGCTCATTGCTAAATCATGGCCATATATGTAAGTTCCATACATGTAAACTTTCCAAATGTAATCCATCAATCTTTTCATGTAATATATGGATAAGATAATTGAAACTGATAATATGAATGTGTGTATCCCCTCAAGACATAGCTTCTTCAATACAACATGAATGTAAAGAAACATCAAACTCATCACAATCAAAACATGCCACACAAGATTTCTTTTCTCATTGTTCACCCCACTTGCAAACTAATACTTGCTCAACTTTCATTTCTCAACACATTATTTCCTCGTATGAAGTCTCAACATGGACAAAAAAAAATCACAAACCACTTGTTTGCTCCCACTCAATGTTCATATTGAATACCCTCAACATGAGAGTGGACTGACATAATCTCATTCTTTCCAACAACTCATATGCTTTCAACACAACCATCCAAAGACTTTTATCAAGTGCATAGATATGAACTCAAAGCATGAAATGTACACATACATGCACTCAAAAAAACCATTTTCTAGTATTGAATGCAATTTAAACATGTATGTAATCTTCCCAACAAGGCTCATGAGGTAAAACATCACACCCCTTTTTGTAATATATGGCATGAGATCGTTTACAAATGAAATACTTAAGCATAACAATGTACGCACCACCCTTAAATGATCAATATCTATTAAATACATACATGTCCCTTTCATTCACAAAAAATAATAACTTGTAGGAGAAGGAGAAAAGTGCACATGAATTTCTCTAACCGTCAATCTCCACCAAATACATACATATAAAAAAATAACAAACACAATGTCACTAGTTAACAAGCGTTGTATCTTTTATGTAATTCATTGGACCAAAACTTAATACAATGCTCCATGTATATATATATATATATATATATATATATATATATATATATATATATATATAACTAATGAATCATATATGTAAAACCATGAATCATGATTGAGAGATTACAAATCAAGAACCTTTACACACTATTGCAACTCAAAGTAAGCAAAAATCGTTTGAGGCTACCATTAGAAGGAATACACATTCATATACATCTCAACTTGATTATGTGGAGGAATAATTAAGAGCATGCTTTTGGATACCTAAAATAAATAGAAATTCATTAAGTAGATTTTGTCCGATATCAAGACAAACAAGGAGAAAGGTCACATGGAACCCTTACACCAAGTGTACTCATGAAACTTGAGAAGGTGTTTGATCCAGAATTATGAAGAATAACTATAAATCCTACAAATAATAACTAATCAAGAAAGCCAAATGCTTATTTATTATAAGCTTCTAGGTAATACATTGGGGAAAGGGTTTCCATATGAACAAGATCTTCCTACAAAACTTCAATGCAAGTGAAACAATCATAACTTTCCTTTAGTGACATTTCATCAGACAACTAATATGCAATGTTCACAAAACTTCTTGAAACAAGTCAACAAGAAAGTTAATGTTTTACAATAACACTTTCTCATGAAAGCATTAGACATTCACTTGAAACACATTAACAAAGGTTTGCTTGAAATTCATCAAAACTTATCATGAATAAAATATCTATCACATGAGGGGAAATGAAGAAGGAAGAAAGGGAAAAAGGAAGAAGGAAAAGAAGGGAAGTAAGAAGAGGAAGAAGAAGAAGAAGAAGAAGAAGAAGAAGGAAATGAAGAAGAAAGATCAAGGAGAAGAAGAAGAAGAGGAAAATCAAGAGGAAGAAGAAGAAGGAAGAAGAAGAGAAAGAAATTACCTTGCCAAGGAGAAGGGGCGGCGGCTAGGGCTGGACAGTGACGGTAGAGGAGGTGATGGAGGGTGCTTCGGCTCCCTCTTGGTTTGCGAATGAGAGATGGAGGCGGAGGGAAGGAGATTGGTCTGCCTGGGCTTCGATTTCCTCACAAACAAAGAAGAAATGGGAGAGGGTGAGGGGTGCGAACCTCCTGGAGGCATGTGAATGGAAAAAAGTTCGGAAAGAGTGGGAGCTGGAGTGCGAATAATGGAGAATGCATGTGATTGGGGGGAAGTCGAAGGATTATCCCGGGATAGTTACGAGAGCCTTGGAGATAATCCCGTTGCCTCACCTTCTTGATCCCGCCTTTACAGATCAAAATGGCTTTTCCACACTCAATCCCTATGAAAAGAAGCCTACGTCTATCCTGAAATGGGTAACTCATGCGACTGGAGCATCTGATAATAGCAGAGTCAAGATTTCAATGCAGTGAGAACCATTGGATCGGGCTACCTGATATGTTACTGAATTCAAATTCATTAAAAAGCGATTTGGAGTTTATTTAGAATTGTTTTTGGGCTGATTTGGGTCAGGTTTGAAAGTTTGATAGGAATGTTAAGCCCTGATGAACTAGTCCTGAGGCTAACCAAGAGGGGGGTGAATTGGTTATTTAAAAATTTAAGAGTAACAGGAAAAATCTTTTTGATGATTTGCAGTGAAAATAAGTAAACACATAAACGAAAAGATCAACCATAGATTTCCCCCAAGCAGATAATTACAGAAAACTAAAGTGCAGAAAATAATCAGAAAGAACACACTAAATTTTATAGTGGTTCGGTCAACTTGACCTACGTCCACTCTCCGGAGCCTCTCCTCCGAGTATTGCACTAACACAAAAGTAACTCTCCTTCTGCTCCCACAGCAAGGCGGAGAAGCCTGTACAAAACTCCTTTCCACCAACCCGATGAGGCAGAGAACCTGAACTCCTTTTGCTTCCTCCTGAAGCGGGCAGAGAACCCAGACTCCTTTCGCTTCCTCCTGAAGCAGGCAGAGAACCTGAACTCCTTTTGCATCTTCCTGAAGCAGGCAGAGAACACGGATCTTCTTGCGAATGATCCTCCCACAGAAAACACTGACAAGAGGAGAGACGACGAACGGAGAAGACGACTCTGATCCTTGCTTGGAGCAACCTTTATGAATCCATCACGAACTCCCCATCACAAGATCCTCTCTCTCTCTCTCTCTAGGGTTTCTCTGTAAAGGAAATTGGCAAAAGATTTTTCTTATTGGAAGAAAAAGATCTTTTATAGAAGGGATCAAAATTTGCCCTAAATCTCAACTGGTTAGCCAATATCATCCAGGACAATCGATAGATCGTCCTGTACGATCAGTTCAAAATCACCTGTTTCAGCCTGGATGATCTAGCTCTTCTGGACGATCAGTGGAAAAAGTTGTTCAGATCGTCCCGTACGATTCTGCAATCGTCCGGGATGATTAGTATAAATTCAGAAATTTCATCCAGAAGACTGCTATGGTCATCTAGAGAAACTTGTGCTGGACGACCTAAAAATGACTTGATCGTCCAGGATGATACTGATATCGTCCGGTACGATTAGTTCAAAAAGTACCAAAATCATCATGATTACCGCTCTAGACGTACAGGTGAAACACACTGTACGATCATGATCATCCCGGATGATCTTGCGATCGTCCCGGACGATAAGATCGTATCAATTAAATAATAATTACTTTCCTTAATCACTAAACTAATTTAGGCATGATTGTACTGGATCGTCCATGATGATACACGTATCGTCCATGACGATCAGATCAAATCTCTAAAAATAAAACTTGCCTAACTTTATCTAGTGGCTGAGAATTTCTGATTTGAGCCTATCATCCCGTACGATGTATGGATCATCTAGGACGATCGGCTTAATCAGACAAACATAATTTGGTCGCCCTAATTAGGGTTTCTGTTTTCACTTGATCATCTAGGACAATGTGAATATCATCTAGGATGATCTGAATAAAAATTAAACAAAAATTCTAATTCAATCAAGCTCTTCCCCTGAGTGTGTGTGTGCAAGGTTACTTAGCTAGGGGATCAGTTACATTACAATTGACTCAAGAAAAAGGAAAATATTACATTTAGACACACTTGGACCCGATCTTGAGTTGGCTTGAGTTGCTTTTGATCTTTTGTACCTGAAATGGGTTAGCCAAGTAAAATAGAATACAAATATATTTATCATCATCAAAACTGTACTTTTTAAAACCAGATTTACAACAATCTCCACCTTTTTTATTATGGCAAATATTAGTGCAGTAGTTTAAAATAAAATAACCAGGAGTTAACCAACGCATATACGAAAAATAAATATCTTCACAAATTTCACTGAATAACTAGAACAGTACAGGAAAACGACTACAAATAAAATAAATAACATAAAATAAGATCAATACATAAAACACAAAACCACTACAACTGACTCCCCCTTTTGACATCATAAAAAGGAGGATGAACAGACACAACAGTATAGACAGAAAATAGCTCAAAACACAAAACTAAAATGGAGGCAGATCCTGATCAAAAGGAGGAGGTGGTGGTGGCGTAAAGTTGTTGTGAATGGCGGTGAAGTGTGCTCCAATCCAGACAATATCCTGGTCGTGCTGTTGTTGCTGCTGAGCAGCGTAGTCATTGAAGCGCTGCATAGAAACAGAATGAAAAACAGATAAATCAGAAATCAGTAGTCACCAGAATTAAGCATTTATGTCAATCACACCTAATCTGGTCCTCAAAATGTTGAATGAGTCAAAGGCTAGTGGTTTAGTAAATATGTCAGCCAGCTGATTTTCAGTTGCTACATAATGTAGCTCAATATCCCCTTTTATAACATGATCCCTAATGAAGTGATGCCTTATATCAATATGTTTGGTTCTAAAATGTTAGAGTGGATTCTTAGAAATGCAGATGGCACTAGTATTATCACACATAACAGAAATTATGCCCACAGGTAATCCTAAATCTAAGACTTGTTGCTTCAATCAAAGAACTTGGGCCACACAACTTCCTAAGGCAATGTACTCAGCTTCAGTAGTGGAAAGTGCAACTGAGTTCTATTTCCTACTGGACCAGGAGACTAAAGATTGTCCTATGAATTGACAAGTTCCAGAAGTGCTCTTTCTATCCACCCTATATCCTGCAAAGTTGGAATCAGAATATCCAATAATCTCAAAAGAGGTGATGTGCCTAGGGTACCAGATTCCTAGGTTTGGTATCCCTAAAAGATATCTAAGAATTCTCTTAACAGCAGTCAGGTGGGACTCTTTAGGATCAGCCTGAAACCTAGCATAAAGATAAACACTAAACATGATATCAGGTCCTCAGGTAAAGCAGTGATCCAATTATTCCTCTATACTTCTTCTGATCAATAGATTTTTTACTTGAATCCTTATCTAATTGAATAGAGGAGCTCATGGGAGTGTTGATTGGCTTGGCTTTGTCCACTTCATATTTCTTCAAAATGTCATTAGTGTATTTAGATTGATTGAGAAAGGTTCCATCATCCATTTGCCATATGCTAAACCCCAAAAAGTAGGATAATTCTCCCATCATACTTATCTCAAACTCCTTACTCATTATTTTAGAAAACTTATCACATAAATATTTATCATAAGATTTAAAAATTATATCATCAACATAGATCTGGACAATGAGTAAATCATCCCCTACTCTCCTCAGAAAAAGGGTGGTGTCTACACTCCCCTTAACAAACTCTCTTTCTAACAGGAATATACTAAGCCTCTATTACCAAGCTCTGGGTGCTTGTTTCAATCCATATAAGGCCTTTTTTAATTTGTAAACATGATTTAGACATTGGGAACTCTCAAAACCCAGGGGTTGTTCTACAAAAATGTCCTCTTTTATTACCCCATTTAAAAAGGCACTCTTGATATCCATTTGAAATAGCTTAAATCCCTTATAACAGACAAAGGCTAGTAGCACTCTAACGGCTTCTAATCTAGCTACAGGGGCAAGGGTCTCCTCAAAATCAATCCCTTCAATTTGATTATACCCCTTAGCCACCAATCTTACCTTATTCCTAACCACCACACCAGAATCATTCATCCTATTCTTAAAGACCCACTTGGTTCCCACTATACTTTGATTCCTAGGTCTTTCTACTAGCTCCCAAACATTATTCCTTACAAATTGATTCAATTCTTCTTGCATAGCTAAAATCTAAAACTTATCAGAAATGGCTTGATTGATGTTGGTGGGTTCAGTCATTGAGATAAAGGCAGAGTGGTTTACTTCCTTCCTAAGTCCATGCCTAGTCCTAACACCTTCAGAAGGGTCTCCTAAGATCAGTTCTTTAGGATGACTCGAAGAATATCTCCAATCTCTAGGCAAAGTGGTTTGAGGTTCTACCCTTTCCTCCAGATTTGCATTTTCAACCCCTTGTGTAATCTCCCCTACCTGTTCTTCTTCCTCAACTCTAGTCACCTTAGGATCAGATTCATCAAACACCACATGAGTTGTCTCTTCCACCACCAAAGTCCTTTTATTAAACACCCTAAAGGATTTCCCATACTAGAATAGCCTAAGACCACTCCTTCATCAGATTTAGGGTCAAACTTTCCTAAGCATGATTTCTCGTTGTTCATAATAAAAACCTTACAGCCAAAGACATGGAGGTGGGACAGGTTTGGAGTTCTACCCTTAATGATCTCATAAGGTATTTTGTTCAGATTGGATCTAACATTCACCCTATTCAGCACATAACAGGTAGTGTTCGCCGCTTCAGCCTAAAAGTATTTTGGAAGTGATTACTCAGTAAGCATGGCTCTAGCGGCTTCCACTAAGGTCCTGTTCTTCCTTTCAGCTACCTCATTTGCTGAGGGGTACTAGGAGCTAAAAAATTGTGACTAATCCCTTACTCCTCACAGAAACTTTTAAACTTCACATTTTAAAACTCTCCACCATAATCACTATGAATAGTCAAGATCTCACAACCTAACTTCCTCTGAATCCAAGTGGAGAAGGACTTAAATTCATTAAATGACTCAAATTTATGTGATAGAAATTTAATCCAAGTGAACCTCGAGTAATCATCAACAATCATAAAACCATAGACTTTTTCCCCTAAGCTGGCAGTGCTAATGGGTCCAAAGAGATCCATGTGAAGGACTTCTAAAGGTCTAGAGGTACTAATATCCTTAACAATATGAAAGGATGACTGGACTTACTTCCCTAATTGACAGTCATCACACAGGTGGTCCTTAGTGAACTTAAGCTTGAGACACCTCTAACTAAGTCCTTTTGGGTGACTCTCCTAAGAGTTTTCATACTGGCATGACATAATCTCCTGTGTCACAACCAAGACTCATCAGCAGCAGTTTTTAAGTAAATTGAAACATCAGCTTTAAAGTAACTTACATCCAGCATGTAGAAATTGTTGATCCTTTGTCCCTGCAAAATAATTTTGTAATTTAAGCTTAAAATGCAGTAAGTGTGCAGGAATTTGATGTTGTATCCTTTGTCATAGAGTTGACTGATGCTCAGCAGATTGTGTTTCAGTCTATCTACAAGCAAAATATTGTCAATCATAAAATTCTTTGAATCACCAATTATACCTGAACCTACCACCCTCCTAGTGGTGTTATCTCCAAGTGTAACCTTGCCTCCAGCCCTGGCATCCAGTGAAATGAACTAATTTGCATCTCCAGTCATGTGTCTTAAACATCCGCTGTCCAGGTACCACATGCTCTCACAAGGTCTTGTGTGAGAGCACACCTACAAAATCATCAAACGTTAGATTTAGGAACCCAAATAGGTTTAGGTTTTTTCTTATGAAAGGAAGAATGCAATGCATGTGTGCTGTGCTGTGAAACATGTAATTTGGGCATTCACACCCAATGTGTACTACGGTGAACAGTGCAGGTGTGAGAAATGTGTCCTAACATGCCACAAGAAAAATATCTAACACTAGAAAAAGGGTTAACTAATCTACGTGGGTGATAGTGCCTCTTCCTAGGTTTCTATGAAATATGCTTTGATGATTTTGAAACAAATTCTTCAAAATGTGGAGGTGCATAAAATTGTGCAAAAGTATGAGGTGTTTCATTTTTCTCAAAAGCACTGATTTTTACTCTTAAAAATTCATTCTCTTTGTTAAGACTTACAATTTCAAATTTTAAAGCTCCATTACTACTCTCCACTTCACATGCCATGTTATCTAATTCTTTAAAAGCTCTTTCTAAATCAACATGCGAGGTTTTCAATGAATCATGCTCAGTAATCAGATCATAATACTTTTTATTCAATTCATTAAATTCATCAAGTAAAGACATGTGATTGCTGTCAAGTGTGAAATGATCTTTAACTATAGAATCATGCTCTTTTTGTAAATTCAGAAATTCTAGTTTCAGGCTAGCATGAGTTTTCTTAAGCTTCCAATATGATGCATGAATTCTTTCAGACACTTCAAATAATTGATCGTAAGTAAGCTCACATACCTCTTCCTGGTTAGACTGACCAGGATGATCATCTACCTGTGGGCTCCGAAAATTCGGCCCCGGCCTCCGCCCGACTTTTGTGCTTTCTTCGGGGGGAGTTTTAACGAACTAAGTTCCGGGGTAAATTTTGGAAGGCAGATGAGATAGTAGATAAGACACTACCTAGAGATTTCGCCCTCATTTAGCGAGGACTTTATGATCTGAGTTCTGGTTTCCTATAGGCGCAAGCCCCTATAGTTAATTACCCCTCCCGGTAACGAGAGAGAACTTTCGATTAAGGCTAGTCGTCAATCAGATACGTAGAGACACGTATCTGGCATATAGTAGCAGCATGAGTTTGGGGTTTTGGAAAGTTTGAGAATTTGGAAGATTGGAAGATTTTGAGATTTCATATTTAAAATTGGAAATGTCACCATCTTGCACTTAAAGCGGATGGAGGGGGAATGGATGATAGACCCGATCAAGATCCCATGGTTTCGTCATCCCGGGCCATCGTGGTCCCTGGTCTACTTAGCCAGAGGAGGTAGTCGACCCAACCTGACAGAAGGATCCTTGTCGGCAGCCATGGGTTGCTTCGTCCAAGGGTACCTTGTAGACCTGGGGTGGGTATTTGTCTAAGGGGACAAATTTGAATCCACCTTAGCTAACAGAGGGCTTTGTGCCCTATCGATCATATCCTATTGATTCATATCTCAAGGATTTAATGCCATTGGGGAGCATACGGGCTCTGGCCATAACCATAATATAATGGTGCCATTTGGCGGCAACCACCTGGTTCAGAGGGCCCCGAGTCATAACCGTTTATCCTGCAGTGCCATTTGGCGGCGAAACTGCCGGTTAGAGGACTCGTACCACGTCCTTGCTGGCAGGAGATTGTTTGAGAATGGATCCTAGTGATATTTTCGACCAGGCATTAGCTCTATGTGGGCTGAAGTAGTTTTCGACTTGTCCACCTCGACAAACTGTTGCGGAGGGTTGATGGATTTGCTTTAAGTGTTTGATGGTTGGATTTCAATTTCAAATATTTTGGGATTTTGATGATTTTTGGAGATTTAGATTTTTGAGTATTTTTTGTTGGGTTTTGGAGTTTTGGTAGGGTTTGGGAGGCATTTGGGATGATTGATGTAAACCCCTCCGGTTGAGACTCGCATTCAGCACGGCCATCATCGGGGTGTGGGATCATTTATATTTCTATATTTTAAACCTTGTCGACTCTATCTAGCAATTGATAGAGGATCGGGTTTCGTAGGCTTTATGCCTTTATTGGTGAATTCTCTTGATTATAGGCCTTGAAGGCCTAATATGAACGTATAAAATAAATATTTCGGTCGACCTCGCGACCGTATATTCATTTAATAGTTCGAGCCGTGTCAACTCCTATCTACCTGAATAGGAGGATCGGGCTCGAACTTGAATTCACCTATTGACCCGCGCAGCATCCCTAGACGTCACGTGTGTACCAATAACACGCTCGTCGGGGCCCATGCGGGTGTTTGGGGGCATTTTATAATTATTTGTTGAACGTTGTCGACTCCTATCTGCTTATATAGGAGGATCGGGTTCAAATTTATTGACCCGCGCAGCATCCCTAGGCGTCACGTGTGTACCAATAACACGCTCGTCGGGGCCCATGCGGGTTCAGATTATATCTTCCCCTTTTAGTGTACCTATGTGTATACAAATTAAAGTGCACACGTGCAGGGGTATTCTTGGAATATTTGTACACGCCTTCAGTCCGCTTGCATGAAAGTTGCGGATCCGGTGGCGTTGCGTTATACAATCTCCACTACTGCTGCTTGTAGACAGGTAGATGTTTTCATTCATGGATTGGAATTGACTTCAGGATACTGCATTTACTGAAGTCTTTCTGCATCTACCCACAAGTGACATATAGTGCTCACATTTGTATTCGTAGGAGACTTGTATGTCTTGCAGATTAGTGTTAATTGTAGGAAGCTTGTTGCAGGAGTTCAATACATTCACTACGTTGTTCCTTATTTGCAGATGTTTGGTGAATTGCAAATCGATTTGCACTGATAATAAGTAAACCATGCTCACCGTATTCTTTCCAAGCATATTTTGTTGGTGGAATACTGTCTTCTTTGCATATCAATCATTGCATCCACTAATAGTTTTCTTCATTAAAGCTTTTGATCTTCAATATACAAGCTCGTTGATTGATTAGTATGAACACTGCCGGTGTCGTGTTGATTTCCCCATATCTCCCTTGCTTCGCTTGTGGTGCGTATGAGGGGTCTTCTATAGTGATTCGTAGGAGCATGTCCGTATGTTAGCATTGAGTGCAAATCTTTTAGCGTTACCCACAAGCATCTGCATCTACCATTGTTCCCCTATATTTACTCGTAGGCAGCATCTAACATGTGCAGCGGATTTTCCTATAACGACCTGCGGATTCTTATATTTGATGTATATCATCCTCCGTTGTCATTTGTACGTTGATTGATGTATTCACTTGTACATCAATTTTTATGCTCGTAGGAATATCTGTTGTCGTTGCAAATCATCATTCGTAGGCGAATTGTTAAATAAATAAAGAGTCTTCAGCAATGGCTCGTAAGGAGATTCATAAGCCTACTATAGTCATTTGCAAGCACACTGCCATATGCACTAGTCTCTTTTGTTTGTAGGAGGGCAACAAATTAGTTTGAGTGGTTGATACATGCATCATTCATTTGATACTCTCCTTGCTGCTTGTAATCAAATCACACTTGTAAATTCTTTGCAACAAACTTGATGTCAAACTCATCAATCTCTTCTCTCCAATTGAAATGATTGCTTATACATGCTCACTTGTAATTGCATTGGGGTTCATTATTTTGTAAATCATGATTTTATCTTTAATGTCATGCCATCCTTCATATGGTTCAACTTGTATGTTTAATTGCATGAAATTGTTCAAGCTATGCTCTTTATGGTTCAATTTGTTATCATTTTGATTTGAGTTCAAACTTGGTCCTCATTCAATAACATTTGGTCCCATTTGACTTGAGTTCAATTTGTGCTCAAGTCATGCTCAAATTACACAAGTTAAGTCCTCTGTTCAGCTCGAGTTCAAGTTCAACTATGGTCCCCTGTTGTTCAAACCAAGTCCAATTTGAGTTCATGTCTTGTTGTCCAAATCAAATTTGAATATTCATAAGTCCATTATGGTCCGCAGTTGATTCAAGCTTGATCTCAATTCAATTTCATTTTACTTGAGTTCAATTCATTATTAAGTCACTTAGATTTTGTTCAAGTCCAAGCTCAAGTCCAAGTCCTTGTCTTCAGTCGAAATTTCGGCAGCCTCCCGGCGTCTCCCCCGTTTAGGAGAAATTTTGGGAAACTGGGCCTTTCCCACCACGCTTAAGAAAGCGTGTATGGTAGGTGTCCTCTTTCGAGGACACCGCGGCCGTGTAAAGTCTTCAATCCCCCACCACGCTTAAGAAAGCGTGTATGGGTCTTCAAACATGCCTGTTACAAGAGAAAAGCAGTTGTTTCCCCGCGAGCGGGTATTTAAGATCGTCCCCACCACGCTAAGAAAAGCGTGTATAGGGCCTACCCGCCTCGTCGTAGGTGTCGCACCGGGTTCCCTTCCCACCACGCTTAAGAAAGCGTGTATAGGCGGTTTGCCGGCTCGACACGAACGCCGAGAACAGGATTTTTAGGTGATTACCCGCCTCGTTGTAGGCGCCGCACCGGGGTCCCATCCCACCACGCTTATGAAAGCGTGTATGGGCGGTTTTCTGGTCCGCCGCAAACGACGAAACAAGTTCTCAAAATTTGCAAAATTCTTTTCTTTCTTCTTTTTTTTTTGCTATTTTTCTTCTCTTTTTTTTTTGGAAAATAACTCTCTTTTTTTTTTTTTTTGCTTTTCCTTCACAAACACACGCGCACACACACTAAAATGAAATGCAAATAAGCATAAACACAGAGGGAATTTACTGTTTGCATATATCTTCCTTTGGTGTAAAATGGTTGGGATGGCTGGTTGGATGGGCTAGGTAGTGGTGAGGATAATGGGCTTTATTTGAGTAGGTTTTGTGAGTGGAATTATATAGGTTGAGAGCTTGGGCCAAGATAATTATAATGGTGGGCTTTGAGAATAAGAGGTGGACTATGGGTTATTTGGCTGGATGAGATGGATGATTTGGGGAAGCAAGATTCAATACATCCAGTCCACATGAGAGGCAATAAAGGCTGATAGGAAATGAATTTGATTAATCTGCTCGACAGCTAAGATTTCACGTGATGGTAGCAGAACTGTATAAGCACCTTTTATAGTTTTATGATGAATTTTGGCTGCTAGTGAGTGAATCAGGTAGAGTTAAATGGGCCGACTCTTGTAGCTTTGTAAAGGCGTGAAGGGCAATCAAGTTTGGCTTCTTCTTGCAGATGAATGGAGAGGAGTCAGGCTTGTGGATTTTGACGGGAGATGGAAGAGGTGGCTTCGTCTAGGTTGAATCGAGCAAGGAGTTCAGCTCTTGAAAGCAGTCAGTCGTGGGTTGTAGAGGGAAGGTCGGGGCAGCGCTTGGCTTGCGATGGGGAAGTGTTGTGGAGTTGGGATCTTGTGGCTGCAGAGAAGAAGGTATCTAATGGTTTCAAAATGAGGCGTCAGCTTGGAGGAGTCTTTGGGCTATGGGCCTTCAGAAGTCTTGCGGCCAGAGTGGAGGAAGAGGCGGAGTCGGATGTGGGAGTTCCGCTCAGTGGAGATGTGGGGAAGGTTTTCGCGTGGTGAAGCAGAGAGCAAAAGATGGCGAAGAAGAGCAGGGAGGTCAGAGATTACTTGTGAGTTGAAGTCGAGCTGACCACTATAGCTGGAGGTGGAAGATTCACAACCAGGAGGGAGGTCGACTTGGTATGGAGGAAGGAGGCAGGGGTCGTGGGATTAAAATGAACGGCCACCCCGTGAAGTCTCCACTGGCCTCATTTTTAACGCTGAAATAAAATGCTTGTCCAAGGTAATCAATGAAATTTTTGGGAGAGGACACCAACTCAGCGAGATTTGCTGCGAGTTATCCGGAGATTTGCACAGAGTTTTGCAGGCTTCGACTGAACGAGGTATGCGACATCTCGGCTGAAATTATGGGATTTGTAGCAGATAACAGGTATGCATTTTAAGTATATTCTTTTTGTTCTCTTGGGTATAGTATGGTGGTCAACAAATGCCCCCCAACAAATGTGGTTCACGTCTAGAGTGAATCACGTTTGTTGTTATGTTGATCGACCCTATGGATCTCTAGGTATTTGCTCTAGATGTGATATAAAGGTCTTCACCTAGTGGATCTCCAAAAATTTGCTTGGTTGTCACACTGAAGTTTTCATTCTGTGGCTCTCCAAGAGTCTATCTCAATGTCTTCATGGATCTTTAGATGCATTTATAATCTTTAGTACAGTTGACATATTTGTTCTTGGTCAGATAGAGATCCATTGGATAGTGATAGAGTACTTTGTACTTAGGACTCTAGAGCGTCACTCTGTAGATTGACGATGGTGGGTAGAATCACCATCCTTTGTTCTCGTTTAACACCACTATCACTTTAGTTTTTGGACTTTCTGTATATGCTCAATATTCTTCTTTGACACAATCATGTATAGTTGTAGCGTTTCTGCTGCATAGTGCTGATATCGATCGAGGTTTATCTGAATTTTGTAGATTCATCAGCTAGTGAGACTTCGTTGTCTTTGGTACTGATTGTATCTTGGTCAAATTATACTTTTTTGATGATGGCGCATTCAGTTTACGGAGGCTCTTCCATTCTTCCCTCCTTTAGTTGTATTTTGGAAAGAAATTTTAAATATTTATTTGGGGATCTCAGCACGCAGCGCGTTATCGACCCAAATAAATATTTAAAATACCCCCAGTTTTTAGGGACATTTGTATTGTCATTGACGGTGCTTCTTTCTGTGACTTTAGCTTGAGTCATGAGATTTTGGTTCCTCCTACACTGTGCTTTATGCTGCGGACATTGATAGAGAATTATCTGATTTGTCTTTACTGACTTGTCAGGTGATTTTTATACCTTCGACCCTATGCTTCTTGCTTTGGAGGGCTTGATGAAGGAGTAGATGCCGGTGACCTAGACCTTTTAGGATCGTATTAGGTCGTTGGCAAAAAGTCATCGGTCCAGAGCATTGTGCATAATGGACTTATTGATGACTAAATCCTCTTAGTTCAGCCATTGGCTTTTTGTGAACTTTAGGATATTTTCTTCGGTCCTTTTCTTTGTGCTTTGGTGGACTTGTTGAAGAAAAATTCTTTCAATCCTCGCTTGATGCTTTACGGATTTGTTGAAAGATTTACAGGTTTTGAATTTGATTGATAGTACCAAATGTAAGTAGTATCTTAATCCTTAACCACTTGAGGAGACTTTAATCTGAGTCACTTGAGTTCATCAGATCGGGAGAGCTGGGCTTTGACAGCTCTTCGTCCTCTTGTTGCTGAGATGGGGGTTCCTCTACTACGGCCTTTCTTATGGCGTGTTGAGTAGATGGAGCTGCCAGCGATCCGGCCATATTTGGGCTTGTTGGATCCGACCTCTTACACCCATTCAGGCTTCAGACTCGAGCTATGAGAATTATGCTTCCCAATGCTGATTTTGCTGAAGTTGTTAGATTTGGAGTCTTCCTTTGTGGTTGAAGATTTGGAGCCTACGCACATTCGGTAGTTGCTCGAGATTTCTCCTTCCCACTGGAACCTTGATTCTCCGGTCAATTAGGAGAATTTAGTAGACTATGATCACTTGAACTTATCGAGTCAAATTTGCCTTCGTACTTCCTACAGTCCCTACTGACGGGTTGACGAAGTGGGGGTTCCGCTACTACGGCCTTTCTTATGGCGTGTTGAGTAGACGGAGCTGCCAGCGATCCGGCCATATTTGGGCGTGTTAGATCCGACCTCTTACACCCATTCGAACCTTAAGCTTCAAGCTGTTGGAAGACTTCAGGTTGTTCTGGCTCAATTTATTAGAGTGTGTAGTTACAAAAGTCTCTTTCTGACCTTTGAAATCTTGATTTGTTGGAGGAGGTGGCGCTTAATCTTTTGAAGCTCACCTGCATATACTTTGAAAAGAATTTGTTGTATTCTTCAGTATAAAAGAATATTTGCATTGATGATTTTAAATATTTATTCGGGGATCTCGGCATGCAGTGCGGTGTCGACCAGAATAAATATTTAAATTGCCCCCTGTCTCACAGGGACATTTCATAATAGAGTAGATTTAAAATTTTGTAATTTTTAAATATTTATTTGGGGATCTCGGCATGCGGCGCGATGTCGACCCGAATAAATATTTAAAATGCCCCCTGTCTCGCAGGGACATTTCAGAATAGAATAGATTTAAAATTTTGTAATTTTTTAAATATTTATTTGGGGATCTCGGCATGCGGCGCGATGTCGACCCGAATAAATATTTAAAATGCCCCCTGTCTCGCAGGGACATTTCAGAATAGAATAGATTTAAAATTTTGTAATTTTTAAATATTTATTTGGGGATCCGGCATGCGGCGCGATGTCGACCCAAATAAATATTTAAAATGCCCCATGTCTCGCAGGGACATTTCAGAATAGAATAGATTTAAAATTTTGTAATTTTTAAATATTTATTTGGGGATCTCGGCATGCGGCGCGATGTCGACCTAAATAAATATTTAAAATGCCCCCTGTCTCGCAGGGACATTTCAGAATAGAATAATTTTGAGATTTTATAATTTTAAATATTTATTTGGGGATCTCGGCGCGTAGCACGATGTCAACCCAAATAAATATTTAAAATGCCCCCTATCTTGTAGGGAGATTTTGAAATGCATTCTTGCAACACAAGAGAATTTCAAAATATAAAAGGCTAATGCTAATAAGCATGTACGAAAAATATAGTACATTAAGCATAATACTTCTTCGGGCAACTTCAGGCGTAGTACTTCTTTAATTCTCCTTGGAGCTTATTTAACGGGTACTGCTTTTAGTTTAATTACCAATCTATGAACTGCTACATCAGGAGATAAGCCGGGTATCTCAGCATGTGTCTAGGAAAAGCAGTCCATGAATTTACAAAGGAGTTCTTTTATCACCTCTACTTGTTCTTCGAGCAGAAGGGCACTGATGAAGGTCGGGCAAAGATCTTCTTTAGTCTGAGAGGATATATTTGAAAAGCGATGGGATTTCTTGGAGGATTTCTTGGAGGATTCTTCAAGATGTCGACCATCAAGAGAATTATCTGTAGAGGTTTTATTTAGGACCCACTTTTGATTAATTTCTTTAATGATGGATCTCTAGGGATGTACACTAGATGTCACACCATTCTTTGACATATCTTTTTCCTCCAGAGATGTTGGACTCTATATTTGTTTTCCTTCATGTCGGGACCTTTCGACGGTGGATCCTTGGATATGCGTCCAAGTGTCACACCCCGATGCTCACCGTACATATCTTGATTCTTTTTTTGCTCTACAATCATAATAAATGGTTGTTGTTTTTTTTCTATCGGGACCTTTCATTGACAGCTTTTGGGACATAGAGACCAAGTATCACATCCTGATGTTCACCGTATAGAGCTTAGTATTATCATTATCACTTGCTACTACTATAGCATTTATACGACTAGCCAAAGATGGAAAGAGAAACCATTCCCCAGCGGAGTCGCCAGAAATCTGTGGGCTCCGAAAATTCGGCCCCGGCCTCCGCCCGACTTTTTTGCTGCTTGTTCAGGGGGGAAGTTTTAACGAATTTAAGTTCCGGGGTAAATTTTGGAAGGCAGATGAGTATTGTAGATTAGACACTACCCAGAGATTTCGCCCTCATTTTGCGAGGACTTTATGATCTGAGTTCTGGTTTCCTATAGGCGCAAGCCCCTATAGTTAATTACCCCTCCCGATAACGAGAGAGAACTTTCGATTAAGGCTAGTCGTCAATCAGATACGTAAACATACGCGAGTCTGGCATATAGTAGCAGCATGGGTTTAGAAATTGGAGAGTTTGGGAATTTGAAAGGTTGGAGGATTTGGAAATTAAAAAGGGTTAATATTTAAAATTAGAAATTTCACCATCTGGCACTTAAAGCGGATGGTGGGGGAATGGATGATAGACCCGATCAAGATCCCATGGTTCTGTCGTCCCGGGCCATCGTGGTCCCTAGTCTACTTAGTCAGAGGAGGTAGTCGACCCAACCTGACAGAAGGATCCTTGTCGGCAGCCATGGGTTGCTTCGTCCAAGGGGACCTTGTAGACCTGGGGGGAGTATTTGTCTAAGGGGACAAATTTGAATCCACCTTAGCTAACAGAGGGCTTAGTGCCCTATCGATCATATCCTATTGATTCATATCTCAAGGATTTGATACCATTGGGGAGCATACGGGCTCTGGCCATAACCATAATATAATGGTGCCATTTGGCGGCGACCACCTGGTTCAGAGGGCCCCGAGTCATAACCGTTTATCCTGCAGTGCCATTTGGCGGCGAAACTGTCGGTTAGAGGACTCGTACCACGTCCTTGCTGGCAGGAGATTGTTTGAGAATGGATCCTAGTGATATTTTCGACCAGGCATTAGCTCTATGTGAGCTGAAGTATTTTTCATATTTGTCCACCTCGGCAAACTGTTGCGGAGGGTGGATGTGTTTTGCTTTAAGTAGTTGATGGGTGGATTTCAATTTTAAATATCTGGAGTTGGAAAGATTTTTGGATTTTGGGATTTTCTGGAGATTTGAATTTTGTGGGAGTTTGGGAAGTATTATGAAAATACTTGAAATTCACCCCTCCGGTTGAGATATTCAGTCAACGCGGCCATCATCGGGGTGTTGGGATTATTCACATTTATGGGTTGAACCTTGTCCACTCTGCCGAGCTACCGACAGAGGATCAGGTTTCGTAGGCTTTGTGCCCTTTGTAAGTGAATTCTCTTGATTATAGGCCTTGAAGGCCTAATATGAACATATAAAACAAATATCTCGGTCGATCTCACGACCGTATATTTATTTAATAGTTCGAGCCGTATCAACTCTCATCTACCTGAATAGGAGGATCGGGCTCGAATTTGAATTTACTTATTGACTCGCGCAGCATCCCTAGACGTCGTGTGTGTACCAATAACAAGCTCGCCGGGGCCCATGCGGGTGTTTGGGGGGCATTTTATAGTTATTTATTGAACCTTGTCAACTCCTGTTTACTTGCTTTAGGAGGATCGGGTTCAAATTTATTGACCCGCGCAGCATCCCTAGACGTCACGTGTGTACCAATAACACGCTCGCCGGGGCCCATGCGGGTGTTTGATTGTATCTACCCCTTTTGTGTTCATATGTGTATACAAATTAAGGTGCACATGTGCGGGGGTATTGTTAGATATTTAGCGGGTCTTCTATGGCGGCTCGTAGGAGTTTACATTCGTCGTAATACTTTAATATTTGTTCGTAGGAGGCATCCTGGATGAATGACCATTGTTCCTTGAGGAAGTTACAAGCCTTTGAGATGATTGGAATGGCGGATGTATTCTCTATTTGTAATTGTAAGTTTGGACCACCAAACTTTACATTAATCTTCAACAGCACATTTGTCAAATATTGCTCATTAATTTCAGTGGGCACGATGCAGTATACGATGACATTCACTTGAATACATTCCGATATGTCACATCATTGCTTTCACTGCACGTAAAAATTCTCCTTCTTCCCTGTGGACATTTGCATCTATTGCCCAGCTGGTTGTTGTTCAATCATCCTTTGCACGGCTACTGTGTAGATTAATACCAAATTCCATCTTTATAGTTTGCAGGAGAGTTATTCATTGCGCCTTTAATCTTTCTGTTTATAGAAGATAACGGTATTTGCTTGCAATTGGGTCGTCGTTGACTGTATGAATGCCCCCAGTATTCATTGCATATTCTTCAGATCATCATGCTTATAGTGTATTGGTCTTCTTCACTTGTAGAGGTTTGATGTACTTGCTTGTACTTCAACACTTAAGTTGAATATGTTTGGACATATTACATCATTATTTTCAATGCATGTCAAATCCTTTTGTTCATAAGGGATTGATGTACTTGTTCATATCCTCCACGATTTATGGCTTCCATGTGTCTCATACATATGTCTTTTATTATAGTGATCGTCTTCATCCACAATCATGCTCGATATGAAATATCCTCCAAGGACGAGTTAAGAATCTTGCATTATTACTTACAATCAAGATACATGTTCACATTGATTGTTATTTATAAGCGAGGTGGAAGAATTTCATTTGCCATGAGTCATCATTTGTAACTATCCATTGATATTCATTTGAGTTCTTCAAATCATCGTTTGTCTTTTGCACTTGTTTGTATGTTGGGGTTAATTAGAAGTTGGTGCATGCATGGCAGGACTCCTGCAATGGCTTATATGAGTTCGTAAGTATCATGAATGTGTCATCCTTTGAACGCAGATTGTACGTTCATTCATCATTTGAACTTGAACTTTGCTTGCATGTTGATTATGTTTGGGTACCTTCCTCCACGAGTCCCCTCCTTAACCTTGCTTAGTATCATGGTTCAAATCAATCTTTTTATTGATTATTCATTTAATTAAATCCTGATTCAGGTTAAGTGCAATGTCACTTGAATCCAAGTTCTTTGTAGTTTAACTCAAATCCAGTTTGAGTTCATGTCTTATTATCCAAATCAAGTTTGAATATTCAAAAGTCCACTATGGTCCAAAGTTGATTCAAGCTTGATCTCAATTCAATTTCATTTTACTTGAGTTCAATTCTTTATTAAGTCACTTAGATTTAGTTCAAGTCCTTGTCTTCTTCAGACAAAATTTCGGCAGCCTCCCGGCGTCTCCCCCGTTTAGGGGAAATTTTGGAAAAACTGGGCCTTTCCCACCATGCTTAAGAAAGCGTGTATGGTAGGTGTCCTCTTTCGAGGACACCGCGGCCGTGTAAAGTCTTCAATTCCCCACCACGCTTAAGAAAGCGTGTATGGGTCTTCAAACATGCCTGTTACAAGAGAAAAGCAGTTGTTTCCCCGCGAGCGGGTACTTAAGATTGTCCCCACCACGCTAAGAAAAGCGTGTATAGGGCCTACCCGCCTCGTCGTAGGTGTCGCACCGGGTTCCCTCCCCACCACGCTTAAGAAAGCGTGTATAGGCGGTTTGCCGGCTCGACACGAACGCCGAGAACAGGATTTTTAGGTGATTACCCGCCTCGTTGTAGGCGCCGCACCGGGGTCCCATCCCACCACGCTTATGAAAGCGTGTATGGGCGGTTTTCCGGTCCGCCGCAAACGACGAAACAAGTTCTCAAAATTTGCAAAATTCTTTTTTTTTGGTATTTTTCTTCTCTTTTTTTTTTTCTTTTTTCTTCTTTTCTCTTTTCTTTTTTTTTTTTTTGCTATTTTCTTTTCTCTCTTTTTTTTTTTGAAATACTTTTTTTTTTCTTTTCTCTTTTTTTTTTTTGGAGCTTTTTTTCTTTTTTTTTAAATCTCAATATCCTTCACTTCTAATATATACATATACATATAACAAATATATTATATAATAATAAATTTATTAATATATATCATATTATATAATAACAAATTTATTATATAATAATAGATATATTAATATAATAACAAATACATTAATATATATTATATTATATAATAATAGATTTATTATATAATAATATATATATTAATATAATAATAAATACATTAATATATATTATATTATATAATAATAGATTTATTATATAATAACATATATATTAACATAATAACAAATATATTAATATATATTATATTATGAAATAACAGATATATTTGTATATATATATATATATATTAATATATAACAGATATATTAATATATACATAACATACATTAATGTATACATATTAATATATAATAGGTGTAGTAATATATATATATACAAAGAGAGAGAGAGAGAGAGAGATAAAGATAACCTCGATTGAGTTGGATTTGAGCTGAAATAGATTGTGAGCTTGCTGGTTGGGCTTTGAAATTAGTGGGTTGTGGGGTTATGAGATGGGCTTCTAAATAAACTGAATTAGATTTAATGAGAGAAGTATGAAGAAGACCATGTCGTGAATGATAATAAGGTCCAGTGAGGGATTAGAGCAACTAGCTTCAGCTTGCGGTCTGTTAGCTCACGAACTGGACAGGGTTGGAAGGCTTAGATGGATTTGGAGTTACGGGAAGAGGTGGTAGATGCAGAGAAGTGGAGAGGAATGCCTATTTGGGGTTGTGTTTGGCTACAGTAGGAGGTGGATCTAGAGGGGTTTAGCTAGGGTAGAGAAGATGAGATGGAGATGGAGACTTGAGAAGCTACATGTTGCGGGTTCTATGGAGTTCGGCTGGAGCAAAGGGACCGATTAAGGTAAGGAGTAAGGTCTCTCTCTCTCTCTCTCTCTCTCTCTCTCTCTCTCTCTCTCTCTCTCTCTCTCTCTCTCTCTCTCTCTCTCTCTCTCTCTCTCTCTCTCTCTGGACCGAAGCTTGGAGACAAGGTAGGGGTGGAGATGTTCGAAGCCACAGGTAGAGGATGGGATGGGTTCGGCACTGAGTGAGGGGATGAGGCATCGTGAGCTTTAATCGGGCTTGGGGTAGGTCAGATCTGGTCCGGCTTCAGTTGGTAGGGGAGGTCGGGTTAGAGCAGGTTTGCGAGAGAAGGAGAGGAGGCATCGGCCTAGAGTCGGGACTGAGAGCTGTAGGGATTGACAGCACAGAGGCTTAAGGAGGAAGATTGGTTTGCAAAGGGGTCATGGGTTAACATGGAAGTGAGGCGGTGCAGTTACGGCTTTGTTGTGGCTCTAGTAGTTGAGATGGCTGGATCTAGTGGATGGGAGCTGCTTGGGTATGGGGGCTCAGTTCTGTGATGGAGTGGAGGTCAGAAACTCTTACAGTTTGAAGAGATTGAATCAAGTAGAGGAGATGTGGGGTTGTGGCTTGGAGATTTGGAGGTGAGGATCTGCTGTGGAGATCGCAAAGAGAGATTTTCCTGGGCTTGCCGAGCTTTTACGTATGGGAAGTCGAAGAAGAAGAACTCAGTGTAGCATTCCCTGGCTTCATTTTAACGTTCAAGAGTGGATTCAATCGAGAAGAGCTCTGTAGAAGCGACCTCTTGACAGCACCGAAATACGCACCTCAGCAGGATTTACGGGACTTAATACGAACTCGGCGAATTTTGCGGGTCAGCTTCGACGTATCCGAGGTATGAAAGATTTTAGTAGATTTAATGGGATTTGAGTGGGGTTTGAGCTGGATTTGGCTCTTTGTCTAGTGGTCAACAAATGCCCCCCAACAAATATGGTACGCGTCTGGAGCGAAACACGTTTGTTGCATGCTGATTGACCCTGTGGATCTCTAGATATTTATTATAGATGTCACATAGAGGTCTTCATTTAGTGGATCTCCAAAAGTTTGCTTGGATGTCACACTAAAGTTTTTCATTTTATAGATCTTCAAGAATTTGTCTCGTCGTCTTTGTAGCTCTTTGGATGCACTCGTAATCTTTAGTATAGTTGATATAATTGCTCTATGTCCAGTAGAGACCCGTGGGATAGTGACAGAGCACTTCGTACTTAGGTCTCTAGAGCATCAGTTTGTAGGTCGATGTCAGTAGATAACATTGCCCCTCCCTGCATTCTTCTTTTACTGTCATCATGTGTAGATGTGATATTTCTATCACTTTTACTGATTGTATCTTGCTCAGATTATACTTTTTGCTGATGGCATATTCAGTTTATGGAGGATCTTCTATTCTTCCCTCCTCTAACTGTATTTCGGCAAGAAATTTTAAATATTTATTTGGGGATCTCGGCATGCGGCGCGATGTCGAGCCAAATAAATATTTAAAATGCCCCCAGTCTTTAGGGACATTTGTAGAAGTCATTCAGGATACTTCTTTTCATAGCTTTGGCTTTCCTAAGATTTTGGTTCCTTCTGTCCTGTGTTTTGTGCTGCGGACATTGATGGAGAATTATCTGATTTGTCTTCATTGACTTGTTAGCAGATTTGTACCTTCGGCCCTTTGCATCTAGCTTTGGCGGGCTTGATGAAGGAGTAGATGCCGGTGACCTAAACCTTTTAGGTTTGTAATAGGTCGATGGCGAGAAGTCATCGGTCTAGAGCTTTGTGCATGACGGACTTGTCGATGACGGAATCCTCTTAGTTCATCCCTAAGCTTTTCATGAACTTTGGGATAATTTCTTCGGTCCTTTGCTTTGTGCTTTGACGGACTTGTTGAAGAAAAGTTCCTTCGATCCTAGCTTAATGCTTTACGGATTTGTTGAAGGATTTACAGGTTTTGGATTTGATTGATAGTACCAAATGTAAAGGTAGTATCGTGATCCTTAACCACTTGAGGAGACTTTAATCTGAGTCACTTGAGTTCATCAGATCGGGAGAGCTGGGATTTGACAGCTCTTCGTCCTCTTGTTGCTGAGATGGGGGTTCCTCTACTACGGCCTTTCTTATGGCGTGTTGAGTAGATGGAGCTGCCAGCGATCCGGCCATATTTGGGCTTGTTGGATCCGACCTCTTACACCCATTCAGGCTTCAGACTCGAGCTATGAGAATTATGCTTCCCAATGCTGATTTTGTTGAAGTTGT
The DNA here is from genome assembly GCA_019925795.1 of Dendrobium chrysotoxum. NCBI lineage: Eukaryota > Viridiplantae > Streptophyta > Magnoliopsida > Asparagales > Orchidaceae > Dendrobium > Dendrobium chrysotoxum. The sequence continues at coordinate 21,093,385 of CM034314.1, read as the reverse complement.
TAGATTTGGAGTCTTCCTTTGTGGTTGAAGATTTGGAGCCTACGCACATTCGGTAGTTGCTCGAGATTTCTCCTTCCCACTGGAACCTTGATTCTCCGGTCAATTAGGAGAATTTAGTAGACTATGATCACTTGAACTTATCAAGTCAAATTTGCCTTCGTACTTCCTACAGTCCCTACTGACGGGTTGACGAAGTGGGGGTTCCGCTACTACGGCCTTTCTTATGGCGTGTTGAGTAGACGGAGCTGCCAGCGATCCAGCCATATTTGGGCGTGTTGGATCCGACCTCTTACACCCACTCGAACCTTAAGTTTCAGGCTGCTGAAAGACTTCAGGTTGTTCTGGCTCAATTTGTTAGAGTGTGTAGTCGCAAAAGTCTCTTTCTGACCTTTGAAATCTTAGTCTGTTGGAGGAGGTGGTGTCTCGATCTTTTGAAGCTCACCTGCATATACCTTGAAAAGAATTCGTTGTATTCTTCAGTATAAAAGAATATTTGCATTGATGATTTTAAATATTTATTCGGGGATCTCGGCATGCAGCGCGGTGTCGACCCGAATAAATATTTAAAATGCCCCCTGTCTCGCAGGGACATTTCATAATAGAGTAGATTTAAAATTTTGTAATTTTTAAATATTTATTTGGGGATCTCGGCATGCGGCGCGATGTCAACCCAAATAAATATTTAAAATGCCCCCTGTCTCGCAGGAACATTTCAGAATAGAATAGATTTAAAATTTTGTAATTTTTAAATATTTATTTGGGGATCTCGGCATGCGGCGCGATGTCGACCTAAATAAATATTTAAAATGCCCCCTGTCTCGCAGGGACATTTCAGAATAGAATAATTTTGAGATTTTATAATTTTAAATATTTATTTGGGGATCTCAGCGCGTAGCATGATGTCAACCCAAATAAATATTTAAAATGCCCCTTGTCTTGTAGGGAGATTTTGAAATGCATTCTTGCAACACAAGAGAATTTCAAAATGTAAAGTGTATATGTTAATAAACAAGTATGACATACACAGTACATTAAATACAACACTTCTCCGAGCAATTTTATGCCTGGTATTTCTTCAGTTTGAGAAGATATAGTCAAAAAGCGAAGAGATTTCTTGGAGGATTCTTCAAGATGTCGACCATCAAGAACATTATCTGTAGGGGTTATATTTAGGACCCACTTTTAATTAATTTCTTTAATGATGGATCTCTAGGGATGTACACTAGATGTCACACCATTCTTTGACATATCTTTTTTTTCTCTAGAGATGTTGATCTCTATATTTGTTTTCGTTTATGTCGGGACCTTTCGGCAGTGGATTCTTGAATATGCTTCAAAGTGCCACACCCCGATGTTCACCGTACATATCTTGAATGTTCTTTTGCTCTACCATCAAAATAGATGGTTGTTTCTCCCTCTGGCGGGACCTTTCAGTGACGGATCTTTAGATATAGGGACCAAGTGTCACGTCCTGATGTTCACCGTATAGATCTCAATATTATCATTAATATTTTTTTTTTTGCTACTACTATAGCACTTATACGACTAGCCAAAGATGGAAAGAGAAACTATTCCCCAGCGGAGTCGCCAGAAATCTGTGGGCTCCGAAAATTCGGCCCCGGCCTCCGCCCGACTTTTGTGCTTTCTTCGGGGGGAGTTTTAACGAACTAAGTTCCGGGGTAAATTTTGGAAGGTAGATGAGATAGTAGATAAGACACTACCCAGAGATTTCGCCCTCATTTAGCGAGGACTTTATGATCTGAGTTCTGGTTTCCTATAGGCGCAAGCCCCTATAGTTAATTACCCCTCCCGGTAACGAGAGAGAACTTTCGATTAAGGCTAGTCGTCAATCAGATACGTAGAGACACGTATCTGGCATATAGTAGCAGCATGAGTTTGGGGTTTTGGAAAGTTTGAGAATTTGGAAGATTGGAAGATTTTGAGATTTCATATTTAAAATTGGAAATGTCACCATCTTGCACTTAAAGCGGATGGAGGGGGAATAGATGATAGACCCGATCAAGATCCCATGGTTCCGTCATCCCGGGCCATCGTGGTCCCTGGTCTACTTAGCCAGAGGAGGTAGTCGACCCAACCTGACAGAAGGATCCTTGTCGGCAGCCATGGGTTGCTTCGTCCAAGGGTACCTTGTAGACCTGGGGTGGGTATTTATCTAAGGGGACAAATTTGAATCCACCTTAGCTAACAGAGGGCTTTGTGCCCTATCGATCATATCCTATTGATTCATATCTCAAGGATTTAATGCCATTGGGGAGCATACGGGCTCTGGCCATAACCATAATATAATGGTGCCATTTGGCGGCAACCACCTGGTTCAGAGGGCCCCGAGTCATAACCGTTTATCCTGCAGTGCCATTTGGCGGCGAAACTGCCGGTTAGAGGACTCGTACCATGTCCTTGCTGGCAGGAGATTGTTTGAGAATGGATCCTAGTGATATTTTCGACCAGGCATTAGCTCTATGTGGGCTGAAGTAGTTTTCGACTTGTCCACCTCGACAAACTGTTGCGGAGGGTTGATAGATTTGCTTTAAGTGTTTGATGGTTGGATTTCAATTTCAAATATTTTGGGATTTTGATGATTTTTAAAGATTTAGATTTTTGAGTATTTTTTGTTGGGTTTTGGAGTTTTGGTAGGGTTTGGGAGGCATTTGGGATGATTGATGTAAACCACTCCGGTTGAGACTCGCATTCAGCACGGCCATCATCGGGGTGTGGGGTCATTTATATTTCTGTATTTTAAACCTTGTCGACTCTATCTAGCAATTGATAGAGGATCGGGTTTCGTAGGCTTTATGCCTTTATTGGTAATCAACGCGGCCATCATCGGGGTGTCCTTGAGGTCACTTAAAAATATTTGAGATTTTAGGGCATTTTGAAATATTTGAAGTTAACCCCTCCGGTTGAAATCTGCAATCAACGCGGCCATCATCGGGGTGTGGGGTCATTCATATTTTATATTTTAAACCTTGTCGACTCTATCTAGCAATTGATAGAGGATCGGGTTTCGTAGGCTTTATGCCTTTATTGGTGAATTCTCTTGATTATAGGCCTTGAAGGCCTAATATGAACGTATAAAATAAATATTTCGGTCGACCTCGCGACCGTATATTCATTTAATAGTTCGAGCCGTGTCAACTCCTATCTACCTGAATAGGAGGATCGGGCTCGAACTTGAATTCACCTATTGACCCGCGCAGCATCCCTAGACGTCACGTGTGTACCAATAACACGCTCGTCGGGGCCCATGCGGGTGTTTGGGGGCATTTTATAATTATTTGTTGAACATTGTCGACTCCTATCTGCTTATATAAGAGGATCGGGTTCAAATTTATTGACCCGCGCAGCATCCCTAGGCGTCACGTGTGTACCAATAACACGCTCGCCGGGGCCCATGCGGGTTCAGATTATATCTTCCCCTTTTAGTGTACCTATGTGTATACAAATTAAAGTGCACACATGCAGGGGTATTCTTGGAATATTTGTACACGCCTTCTGTCCGCTTGCATGAAAGTTGCGGATCCGGTGGCGTGGCGTTATACAATCTCCACTACTGCTGCTTGTAGACAGGTAGATGTTTTCATTCATGGATTGGAATTGACTTCAGGATACTGCATTTACTGAAGTCTTTCTGCATCTACCCACAAGTGACATATAGTGCTCACATTTGTATTCGTAGGAGACTTGTATGTCTTGCAGATTAGTGTTAATTGTAGGAAGCTTGTTGCAGGAGTTCAATACATTCACTGCGTTGTTCCTTATTTGCAGATGTTCGGTGAATTGCAAATCGATTTGCACTGATAATAAGTAAACCATGCTCACCGTATTCTTTCCAAGCATATTTTGTTGGTGGAATACTGTCTTCTTTGCATATCAATCATTGCATCCACTAATAGTTTTCTTCATTAAAGCTTTTGATCTTCAATATACAAGCTCGTTGATTGATTAGTATGAACACTGCCGGTGTCGTGTTGATTTCCCCATATCTCCCTTGCTTCGCTTGTGGTGCGTATGAGGGGTCTTCTATAGTGATTCGTAGGAGCATGTCCGTATGTTAGCATTGAGTGCAAATCTTTTAGCGTTACCCACAAGCATCTGCATCTACCATTGTTCCCCTATATTTACTCGTAGGCAGCATCTAACATGTGCAGCGGATCTTCCTATAACGACCTGCGGATTCTTATATTTGATGTATATCATCCTCCGTTGTCATTTGTACGTTGATTGATGTATTCACTTGTACATCAATTTTTATGCTCGTAGGAATATCTGTTGTCGTTGCAAATCATCATTCGTATGCGAATTGTTAAATAAATAAAGAGTCTTCAGCAATGGCTCGTAAGGAGATTCATAAGCCTACTATAGTCATTTGCAAGCACACTGCCATATGCACTAGTCTCTTTTGTTTGTAGGAGGGCAACAAATTAGTTTGAGTGGTTGATACATGCATCATTCATTTGATACTCTCCTTGCTGCTTGTAATCAAATCACACTTGTAAATTCTTTGCAACGAACTTGATGTCAAACTCATCAATCTCTTCTCTCCAATTGAAATGATTGCTTATACATGCTCACTTGTAATTGAATTGGGGTTCATTATTTTGTAAATCATGATTTTATCTTTAATGTCATGCCATCTTTCATATGGTTCAACTTGTACGTTTAATTGCATGAAATTGTTCAAGCTATGCTCTTTATGGTTCAATTTGTTATCATTTTGATTTGAGTTCAAACTTGGTCCTCATTCAATAACATTTGGTCTCATTTGACTTGAGTTCAATTTGTGCTCAAGTCATGCTCAAATTACACAAGTTAAGTCCTCTGTTCAGCTCGAGTTCAAGTTCAACTATGGTCCCCTGTTGTTCAAACCAAGTCCAATTTGAGTTCATGTCTTGTTGTCCAAATCAAATTTGAATATTCATAAGTCCATTATGGTCCGCAGTTGATTCAAGCTTGATCTCAATTCAATTTCATTTTACTTGAGTTCAATTCTTTATTAAGTCACTTAGATTTTGTTCAAGTCCAAGCTCAAGTCCAAGTCCTTGTCTTCAGTCGAAATTTCGGCAGCCTCCCGGCGTCTCCCCCGTTTAGGGGAAATTTTGGGAAACTGGGCCTTTCCCACCACGCTTAAGAAAGCGTGTATGGTAGGTGTCCTCTTTCGAGGACACCGCGGCCGTGTAAAGTCTTCAATCCCCCACCACGCTTAAGAAAGCGTGTATGGGTCTTCAAACATGCCTGTTACAAGAGAAAAGCAGTTGTTTCCCCGCGAGCGGGTATTTAAGATCGTCCCCACCACGCTAAGAAAAGCGTGTATAGGGCCTACCCGCCTCGTCGTAGGTGTCGCACCGGGTTCCCTTCCCACCACGCTTAAGAAAGCGTGTATAGGCGGTTTGCCGGCTCGACACGAACGCCGAGAATGGGATTTTTAGGTGATTACCCGCCTCGTTGTAGGCGCCGCACCGGGGTCCCATCCCACCACGCTTATGAAAGCATGTATGGGCGGTTTTCCGGTCCGCCGCAAACGACGAAACAAGTTCTCAAAATTTGCAAAATTCTTTTCTTTCTTCTTTTTTTTTTTGTTATTTTTCTTCTCTTTTTTTTTTTGGAAAATAACTCTCTTTTTTTTTTTTTTTTTGCTTTTCCTTCACAAACACACGCGCACACACACTAAAATGAAATGCAAATAAGCATAAACACAGAGGGAATTTACTGTTTGCATATATCTTCCTTTGGTGTAAAATGGTTGGGATGGCTGGTTGGATGGGCTAGGTAGTGGTGAGGATAATGGGCTTTATTTGAGTAGGTTTTGTGAGTGGAATTATATAGGTTGAGAGCTTGGGCCAAGATAATTATAATGGTGGGCTTTGAGAATAAGAGGTGGACTATGGGTTATTTGGCTGGATGAGATGGATGATTTGGGGAAGCAAGATTCAATACATCCAGTCCACATGAGAGGCAATAAAGGCTGATAGGAAATGAATTTGATTAATCTGCTCGACAGCTAATATTTCACGTGATGGTAGCAGAACTGTATAAGCACCTTTTATAGTTTTATGATGAATTTTGGCTGCTAGTGAGTGAATCATGTAGAGTTAAATGGGCCGACTCTTGTAGCTTTGTAAAGGCGTGAAGGGCAATCAAGTTTGGCTTCTTCTTGCAGATGAACGGAGAGGAGTCAGGCTTGTGGATTTTGACGGGAGATGGAAGAGGTGGCTTCGTCTAGGTTGAATCGAGCAAGGAGTTCAGCTCTTGAAAGCAGTCAGTCGTGGGTTGTAGAGGGAAGGTCGGGGCAGCGCTTGGCTTGCGATGGGGAAGTGTTGTGGAGTTGGGATCTTGTGGCTGCAGAGAAGAAGGTATCTAATGGTTTCAAAATGAGGCGTCAGCTTAGAGGAGTCTTTGGGCTATGGGCCTTCAGAAGTCTTGCGGCCAGAGTGGAGGAAGAGGCGGAGTCGGATGTGGGAGTTCCGCTCAGTGGAGATGTGGGGAAGGTTTTCGCGTGGTGAAGCAGAGAGCAAAAGATGGCGAAGAAGAGCAGGGAGGTCAGAGATTACTTGTGAGTTGAAGTCGAGCTGACCACTATAGCTGGAGGTGGAAGATTCACAACCAGGAGGGAGGTCGACTTGGTATGGAGGAAGGAGGCAGGGGTCGTGGGATTAAAATGAACGGCCACCCCGTGAAGTCTCCACTGGCCTCATTTTTAACGCTGAAATAAAATGCTTGTCCAAGGTAATCAATGAAATTTTTGGGAGAGGACACCAACTCAGCGAGATTTGCTGCGAGTTATCCGGAGATTTGCACAGAGTTTTGCAGGCTTCGACTGAACGAGGTATGCGACATCTCGGCTGAAATTATGGGATTTGTAGCAGATAACAGGTATGCATTTTAAGTATATTCTTTTTGTTCTCTTGGGTATAGTATGGTGGTCAACACTACCATAAAACACAAGTTGGTTTCCTCCTCTTCAGCTTCAGTCTCAGAAGAGTCGGATGCAAAATCTGCCTAGAACGTCTTTTGAATCCTTTTCTTGTCCTTCCTGAATTTGGGTTTCTCCTCACCTTTTTTCCTTGCTTGGGTGAGCTTTAAGTGTAGGACAATCAGCTTTAATTTGTTCAGGCTTCCTGCATTCAAAACAAACAATATCAGATGAACCCTTAAAATTTTTACTGGACTTACCCTTGTTCCACTTCTGAAAGTTCTTATATTTTTTCCTTAGAAAGCTTTTGAATTGCATAGTGATTAAGGCAACATCATCGCTATCAGACCCGAAAGAATTGTGTTAGTTTCGTTGGACTTCAGCGCCATAGTTTTCTCCTTCTTCTTCTCACCTGCATCAAGCTATCTTTGGTTCACCCCTTGCTCGTAAGCAATTACCGACCCAAGTAAGTTGTCAATAGAATAATTGTTCAAGTATTTTGATTCAGTAATTGTAGTTATTTTAGCATCAAATGAAGAAGGAAAACATCTCAAAATCTTGTTCACTTTTTCATAATTTATAAGTTCTCTTCCTAAAACATGCAAAGAAGTGACAATTTGAGTGAACTAGTATACATTTCAGAAATAGACTCAGTAGGTTTCATGCAAAAAAGTTTATAGTCATGCAGCAATATGTTTAACCTAGACTATTTCACTTTAGTTGTACCTTCATAAGTGATGCACAATCTATCCCAAATTTCTTTGTCAGTTATACAAGTAGAAACACGCATGTAATCCTCAGATTTTAAAGCACAGAAAAAATAGTTCAAACATTTGGCATTCAGTTGGGCTAAGTCACGATCATCAAAAGTCCAATCAGTGAAAGGCAGTTCAGTTTTAACATTGTTAATCAATCTAAACGGTGGTTCATAGCCATCCTTAACAAGCATCCACATGCGATAATCAATTGATTAAAGAAAAGTGGACATGCGGGTTTTCCAAAAATCAAAAGGTATATTATCAAATAATGGCGGTCGTCTAATTGAATAACCTTCAGCAGTATTACGATTACCAAAGTTAGCCATGGATCAAATTCAAAAGTTTTTCAAAACTAGATTTTATGAATCCCTCTTTGATACCACTCGAAAGTTCTCTCTCGTTATCGGGAGGGATAATTAATTATATGGGCTTGCGCCTATAGGAAACCAGAACTCATATCATAAAGTCCTCTCAAAATGAGGGCGAAATCTCTGGGTAGTGTCTTATCTACAACCTCATCTACCTTCCAAAATTTATCGCAGAACTTAATCTGTTAAAACTCATCCGAAAAGCATATGGGGGAGGCTGGGGCCAAATTTTCGGAGCCCACACACCACTTCTCCAACAAACTCCATTTATCATCTCCCCACATACTCTTCTTCACCATCAAAATCTTTTTCATTCTTCTCTTTCATTTACTTTCTAAAAATCTGAGAAAAGAGCCCTCCCAATATTTCCTCTGCCTTCATTCTCTCTCACCAACATAACTCCATCTCATCCTCAACCCCATCCCCTTTCGCTCTCTCTAAAACTCAAAGAGACAAAGATAGGTTTCCACCTCCAAGTCTACCTTCAACTATGTTCTTGCACTTTCCACCATCTCTCTTCCACCATCTCTCTTTCCTCCATCTCTCCACCAAAATCACTTCACCATCACCTATTTCAAATCAATCACCATCAATGTCATCTCCATCATTTTCTCTCTCTAAAACGTTTCTCTCCCTAAAACCCCCTTTAAAGCCTTTCTAAACCCTCCCCTAACCTCTCTTATACACTACCCAATCTTCTCCCAGCCTTCTTTCCTCTCTCTCTAAATTCTAAGAAAATAAAACATTTTCTCTCTCTAAACCTCCCAACATCACTTTTAAAAGCTTCCCAAGTTCCATCTTCTTCTAAACTATCCAACAAAAATTCTCAAGCTCTCTTTCTTTATCTCTCTAGAATAAAGAGAGAATTTTTCTCTCTAAAAAATAATAAAATCAACAAATAAATAATTTTCAACAAATTTTTTTTATATAAAAATATATTTGTTATGATATGATTATTTGATCGCAGGCAAGTGTTATCGCTCTGCCGTCATTTTACTAAGCTAGTGCTCATAGGTATAATGTTTCATAAACCAAAAAAACTTTGAAACCCATGATGATGCAATCGACATGGCCAGGGGACTCCCATGCATGCCCTTTTGGGCGTGGTGAGAAGCATCTTATGGTGGAGTTGAAACATTGCGGTTGGACTCTACTTGATATGCATCCAGTGTAGTGAATAGACTCTTATGCACGCCCTTTTGGGCGTGATAGGAAGAAGCTTATCAGCAGTGTTTGTGGTTCAGTGGTGGACTCATGAGCAACATATTTAATGTTGTGAGGTCAACCCGTGCAAGCCACTTTGAGTGTGGCTGGAGAAGCCTCATCAACTACAGGTGTGATGCGATTAGATATGTTTTTGAGATAACCTAATTTTTCTCATGCATGTAACCTATGCATGCCCTTTCGGGCGTGGTGGGATTTCAAAATTTTGACTGTGGTGTCACCTGATACCGGCCATGCAAGCCCTTCCAGGCATGGTAGGTAGGCCTATCATCTTCCAGAATTCCCCCCAAACTAGGTGACACAGGGAAGATGCCAGTTTTTTAAGTAAATTTTGGTAGTTAGAGTAATTTCAACAATACAACAAACTTATACTTGCACTATAGGGAATCTAATGATTACAAAAGTTCTAAACAACAATGACTTACAAATACATCAATCAAATGCATAAAATAAAATATAATCAAGAATTAAAATACAAGCAAAGAATGGAACACCAGACTTATAGGGAACATAACTTGTGAGATCACTCAAGTAAGTAACTCCATAACCTTCTAGGAAGCCATGGTGGGCCCACCTTAAGAATTTTTTTTAATCCTAAGGTATGACATGTTTAAAATATTTCATACCCTTATTTGTAGCCACATGTACCCTCTTGTACTCATCTACTTACTCCCCATATTCATTCCTAATTTGGCCTTTTTAACCTCCAGATTCATAACCCCCTTAAGCAGATAGAAGGTGAGATTCAAAAACTCCTACAAAAAATAGGAAGGCAAAATTGAAACGTATATATTCATCATTTGCACAAATTTTACAAAATTAGTTTTCAAATTATGATATTTAATGCTTTGAAATTTGTATTGCAAATTTAAAAGTGAATAAAATAGCTAAATTCAAATATTTTTGGGACATATGCGTGTACCCTGAGGAAGTCTTCAAATTCTACAAAAATGTCTTGGGATACATGCAAATGTGCATAGTGCACCAAATGTCAATTTTTAGCATCATATGAGTGCACTGATAATCGTGCAAGTGCAGTATGCAGAACATATTAAAATATTTGAATGCAATATGTACATGCACCCAAAAGCTTGTACCCGCATGTCCTCTGACTGTCATACCAAAATTCCTAAATCTAGGTCTAAGAATGCTGCGCGGGTTAAAGTTAAAAGAGGGCATTTTTAAATTTTAGATCTAATCCTCCTTCTTGAAAGGACCAAAGTCGTCAAGATCTAAATTTATATAATATTTCAATTTGAATATATGTGCAATAATACCTTAAATTAGTGTCTGACCTAATCCTCTGTTAGCGATCAAACACAATTGACAGGGTTCAAACTACAAAAAAAATTATTTAAAATCCCTGATGATGACTGTGTTGATAAAAAAACTCAAGTAGAAGGTATCCCTTATTTTTGAAGATGCCTCCGAAATTCCCATAAAAATACAAACATTTAAAGTAACTTTATTTTCACCCTGAAGATGCCTTTGACCCAACACCGCAGCGCTTCGACCTAATGCTAAAGCGTTGCATGTTGAATCCAAAATTATTGTTGAATAGAGCGTTGAGCATTGTTGCATCGGTTTCTAGCATCATCGTGCTCTCATCATAGTGCCACAGTGCTCTAAAGCTCAATGCCACTATGCTCCAATTCAAATAGAAATTTAATTTTTTTAAAACACTTTTCGTATTTTCTAACTATTTTACCCCCATCACCTCTTCTCTCTCTTTCTCTTCTCTTCTTCCTTTCCTTGAAAAAATGAGGAGAATGAAAATAATTTATGATTTTTAATAGGTTTTCTTAATGGATTTAGATATTTATCCAAATTCTAACTTGGCATATTACCACAACTTTTCCAAACATCGTTACACTCCCAAAATAGAGAATTTGGCACGACAATGATACTTTCCAGCACCACTGTGCCACTTCCTAGTGCCCTGGTGCTGCAACGCCCATATTACAATGCCACTGCATTGATAATGAGAGAGGGCTATGCTACAATGCAACCAATTTATCACCGAGTGCCCCAAGGGCAGATCTTAACTTACTAATTTTCATTTCAAATTCAAGTCACAAGTCTCTTTTTGACCCAAAATAAACATAAGCACAACTCTAAACATGTTACATAATATCAACATGCTAAATAAAATTACTAATCTTCTTAAGTCTAAATCTGGTCATCAGGTATCTAATCATTGTAAAAGTTATTATTGCATAGTACTAAAGATTTTGTATCCCTTAATATAGTTAATAGAAAAAATAGAAACAACTGAAAAAAGATATTGGCGGAACAAATTTAAATGATTTGGCCTGAATGGCCTACATATTATAAAAAGTAAAAAAAATAGAAAAAACATTACTAAGATAAATAAAGCATATAATGTAGACAACTTTTTATCTGACATCTTTCTGCCCTTAAGATAGTGTTAAATCTCAATAATTAGCTTAAGAGTTCAAAAGTTTAAGAATTAAAGTCCATTCAATTAGTGAGAGATAGAAATAATAGTTTCAATCAAGTGTAAGATATATTGGCTCTACTAGTGGCAAAAATAGTTTCTAACTTGGTTGTTCTAGTGCTAATTGATGCTAACCAATAACTTTATGATGGCTTGATCTATTGATGTTGAGAAACAAAATTATTTGGATACGCTTATAATCCTTGGCTGTGGTGATTGCCTCCATCAAGAAATGGCCACAAAACTAGCAATGATAGATTGACAAGGTCTTGATATAATATGAGATAATTTGGATATTGGTCTTTTTATTAAATAAGTATTGTTGAATGACATAAAGATAAGTTAGATGAATTTACTTTAGGACTTTTAGGAAGTGGAGTCTTTATGGATAAGGTTGTCAATTATTGACCCGACCCAATAACACGATCTAGAAAATTAGGGTTCAGGATGACCAGTTTGACAAACAGGTAGGTTTTAGGTTCCCATTTTTTTACCTGTTTGAAAAATTGGGTCGAGTCTGGGTTAGCCGACCGCTAACCCAAAATTGACCCGGATTTGACCAGTCCTCAACCTCGCCACTACAACTCACCCCCATGTAGGCAGCACGTACCTGTGATAGATTACATCCGCGCAACCTCGCCAGTCACGCGCGCCATACGCACCTGCATAGGCCACTTGCCCTCGCGAGTCTCGCACGTAGCACACACCCATGCAGGTGCACTCGTGCTCTATTAGTGAAGCGACCTCGCCCTGGCCAGTCTCACTCGATACCCCCGCTTGATCCTCACATGGTCTCACCCTCTCCTACAGTCCCATGCGCACTTGCGGTTGATACTCGCGGGTCGGGTTGAGTCAACCCGATAACCGACGGGTCGGGCCCGGGTCTAAATTTTTTGATCCGTTTATAAAACCAGGTCAGGGTCAGGTTAGTTTTATTGGACCCTGGTCAATTCCGAATCCGACCCGAATATCCATTATGACACTCCAATTGACAGAGAGTCATATTGTATGGATAGATATACTAGGTGGATGCCACGAGTTCCAAGCAAAAGAGTGGAGTGTGGAAGGTAAGCACATGAACAAGTAGAGGTAATTCATTTGGATGGATCACATGATCTACTAATGCTAGATCATAATGATGATGTAGTTTGTGATCGAGTTCATACGCTTCTTAGTAGATTCTCTTAAGATTGAATGATTGTTGTTCTTAAAATATAATATTTTGATAGGTGTTTGGGAAATCAAGTATTATATTTTCCCCTTATGTCGAAGCATAGGCATTCGAGATGATCAAACCATTGACTTGTTGACTAGATAAATGTATCTTGGAGGATAACATGAGTTCCAAGCAGAAGCTACAGTGTGGAAGGTAGGTGCATGACGAATAAAGGAAGCTCATCTTGATGAATCACCTGATCTCCCATAGCTAGATCACAATAATGAAGTAGTTTGTGATCGAGTTTGTAGGCTTCTTTATAGCTTCTACTGAGATTGATTGATAACTGCCTTTAAAAAATTACATTTTAGTAGGAGTACAAGAAATCTAGTATTATAATTTTCCTCTTATGTTTAAGCCTCGGTATTCAAGATGAAAAAACCATATACATATGAGGTTGCAAAGAAGTCCATGCTTGCAATAATTAATTAGTAACAGGCATTGAGCAGAGTTTCCAGCTAACCAATGAAGAACATGTAAGTTTGTTAGATCATTTATAAGAATATGATTGTGGATGAAAAGGTTTGGTCAGTCACTTCGAGATTCTTATATTTTTTGTTGAGATTAGCAGCTCGGTTATTGTGTTTTGTTCCAAAATCTAGCTCAGATCTTCAAGCTTGTAGGCTCACTCTGCCCTTCCCCACCAGACTTTATTTAGACCAAGTGAAACCATACTGTTTAAGCATGAATGAGCATATGGAGTTAATGAACTGACTGGAATGATGAGCATGGGCCAAATCCTTAGGAGCAAAACAATGAAATGGAATAAAGAATATATATCCACTCACTGAAAGTATGCCAACAGTTTTAAGCTTGCTATATGAAGGGAGCTTAAAGTAGAGCCCATCTTTCAAATCAGACAGACTTCAATAACAAATTCTCGTAATGACATTTGTGTAAAAGAGGGAAGAGGATAAACCAGGAGAAACATTCTCTTGATTCCAAATAAAAATTGTTTCAGAGGTAATGCAGAATATCGAGATTGACTGTATTCAACAAAGCCTCCCAACAAACAGAAAAATGTGCCCATCACTTATTTCATTAGATCATACTCTGAAGATACAAAAACCAGGAACTTATAATTGCAACTGAAATACAAGATCCAAACCCAACCCTACTACAAATTTATTAAATATGCGTCATTCTCTGAAAAATCTCACAGAAATTAAATTATCATAAGCAGTCACACACACACACACACACACACACACAAAAGAGTTAAAAACCACACTGAAATTATTGACAAAAAGAATTTTTTGCTCACTCATTAGTAGCACGGAAGAACCCAGTCTTTAAGGTTCGGTCCCCTGCTTTCACATTCACATACGCGAAGAAGGATCCTTCAACCTCGACATCATTGACCTTCTTCTTGGAATTAATGTTGAGGAAGTACATAAAACCGTCATTAACAGGCCAGCGCCTGGCTCTTACCACCTCGACAAAAGAAATCGACGACGGCAATGATTTCCCTAAATTTTCTTTTTCGATAGCGAACATTCCGAGTTCCTGTATGTCTCTGTTGTTCTTAACATCCTTTATCACCTCAATATCGTCGCCATTTACAGAAGGTGGTGCCGCTGTAGGTGGCCCCGCTGTAGATGGCACCTGGGCAGTGGTGATAGAGATGTGGTAGAGGAGGGCGATGGCGGAGAATAGGAGAATGATATTATGTGTGAAAGCCATGGATTATCTCTAGCTTGCTTTCTATCTCTCTTATGCAAGTTAGGCTTTTGATTGGGTTGCAGGCTAAGGGGTGAGGATGGAGGAGTGCAAGTTACTCCATAACTTTATAGGAAGAAATACTTAGGGTTTAATAATTAATTAATTTGTTGAAATATTAAACTCTCTGAAACAGTAAAAGCTATTATTAATTTTTTAAATATGAATAAAAATATGTTTAATCACCTAAACATTAAACTTACCATTTAAATAATTATGCTTTAGCTCAAATTTTATCTTCCTTCATTAATTTTTTTTAGAATATTTATGCTAATTAAGACAAATTCATATAAATATCATCTGCGTAAGATTCAAATCTAAGACCTCTTAATTGATAATAGAAACTCTCAATCAATAAATCAAGATGAGCTGTGGGACTGTTACAAAATTGAGTGATATATTTATTTTATTTAGAGGTATCTTCTACATAATTTTTAGCTGGTATCGTTTTTTTTTTTTTAAAGAACTTCAAATATTCGTTTTTGTCTATTATAGGGTTAATGCCATAGATAGAGCTGAAAATGACCAGGTCGAAGTACAGAGAGCTTTGCCAAGCGTTGCTTTCTTGACATTTTAATCGTTAAAAATAACGCAAAAAACATTTAAAGCTGTAAAGATAAGGCAAGTGGAGTATGTATTTTGGTGTCTTAATAGTTTAATGTAAGGGACTGAATTCCTACTTGACAAACGTTGATTGAGGGTTGGAAGGTCGTCTACCTTGCCATCTAATCTTATATCTTGTTTCTTTGTATTTTTCTTTTTAATATCGAACCCTACCAAAAAAAAAAAAAAAGGTAAGCCAATGTATATCCAGAAATATGTCCGAAATTAAATTAGGAAAATAATTAAGTCAAATATGCTTGAAATTTTGTTCCAGCTCAAGATACCTCTCTGTTGTATATATGGAGGAAGCTTATTAAAGATCTCTGCAAATAAATTTAGTTTTAACTAGCTCGAATTTCAACTTTGTTTGGACCAAGTTGGAACAAGGTTCGAATAAAGCTTGAAAGAAGATTTGATCTAGGTGCGATTCAATCTTGTTCGAGTCTTATGAGAACATTATTTGAACCCAATTCAAACATAATTTAAACTTGATTTGAACCTTCTTTCACATATGCTGTCTAGTGATTTCTTCCAAACAAGCTCATTTCGATACTCATTTCATAGCAAGCCTCTTGTACTTATATGCTATTGGTCTCGATGTTGCCTTCCTCATCAAGCTCCCATCATGAAATCTTCTTGCCTGACATGTCGTCGGTCCAGTCGGCAGAACCTAGCTCCATCATGAATATATTTCTATCAGCAAGTTAGTTCCGTCCGCGAACACCAACAAACTCCTATCACAAAATCCTATGTTGTGACCATGATTCTTGCTCTAATGAGCTTTGTTTAGGGTTTATTTAAATTTGATTCGAATACGCTTGAATCACATTCGAATTAAGGTTCAATTAATGTTTCGAATTTGAACCAATTGAATACAATTTATTTTTAGGCTAGTTTCATTAAACAATCACGAATATATAAAAAAGTGTAACTTGGTCCTAAATATATTTTTGGGCATAATTCCCAAAGAATTGAAATTGTAGACATATTTCTATCTTCACTTAGTATTCTCCTAGAAGTTAGGCTTCCTACCTAGAAGGAGGCCACCGATGACGTAGTATTGGCAAGCTTTAGAAAGCCTGCAAATTCTTTAATACCCTTTTGTGGCCTTAGGTAGGTGATGCATTTACCAAGTCAAATATCAAGTCAACTCAAGTTAAATGAGCCACAAATCAAAATTAAATTTAAATAAAACAAATTGAATCGATTCGGGTTAAATCAAGTCAACATATTTCAATCTCTTTAAAGTAATTTAAGTCGATTTTAATTAAATGAAAGTGACAAGTCCGGAGTCAAATGAAATCAATTTGAATCAAAATTAAACTACTTCAAATAAAATTGAATTATATCAACCCAAATCGATCTAAGTCGACTTAAATTTAATTAAGCCACAATAAGTTCAAAATCCGATTCAACTCAAGATAAATATAGCCATTCCTGGCTATCAAAGGAATTTTTATTTGGAACGGACTCCGGACGTAGCTCTACATCCAGAATCCAGTAAAATCTCGCCACGTGGATCCCGATGACCCCACCATTTCTATTTAGCACATAGCTCATTATTTCCAACTTCCCATGTGGCCCGACGACTCAGCCCGGGCCATATGCGAAAATTGAAAAAAAAAAATGCGGCAACATCTTGGGATTTTTATGATGGAGGACTATTTTCCTTACTTGAGACATGTTTTCTCCTCGGAAGAAAGCTGAGAAAGAGAAGAAAGGAGGCTATGAAGATGGAAATCGATTTGGAGGAGGTCGAATATTGCAAGGACATGGAAGGCGTTATGCAAGAGACGCAGCAAACTACGGAAGAAGTAATGTAGCAAACTACGAAAGATAAGTCGGAGATACTATCGGTAAATATAATACTCCGAAAAGGTTTTAATCTTTTTCCTTCAAGAAGCTAGACTTTTTTTTAAATATCCTTAAACATGTGAATGCTTACTTGGAAGGTTTTTTTGTTGTGTAATATCGCTCGTGTGCTGCCGCTTTGTGCCGCTAGGTACATACTCGGTACCGCTTGGTGCTTCTAAGTACCTCTAGATACCGATGTTGTGTACTAGTGGGTACCGTTGGTGTGTGTGTTTTTTTTTTTCATTTTCAAATCGAAGTGTTTAATTAGTTTTTCTTGTTTGCAGGTTATTTGTAACTGTGAGAAGGAAGCATATGAGTTGTACTTTCATTACGCTCATAATGTTGGTTTTAATGTTCGCAAATAACATCACAGTTATTGGCCTAATTCAAGAAGAATAAGATTCAAGGACTTTGTCTGTTCGAAAGTTAGATTTAAGAAGGGTATTGACTTAAACTCCAATTCAAAATATAAAAAATCCAATAACGAGACTGGGTGTCCCGCTATGATTAGATTTTCAGTGGATCTAGATAGGGTATGGACGGTGCAAAAATGCATAGAGAGCCACAATCACGAATTAGCTAGACGTGAAGATCAACATTTGCTAAGATCATGTAGGAATATTAGTGATGAGAAAGCATATGTTCTTAAATCAATGACAGAAGTCCGGAAAAGAACATATCTAGCCGACGAAGTAGAAGATGTAAAAAATGTAGGATTCTCTAAAAGGGATGCATATAACTACATTCAGAAAGAGAAAAGAGTGAAAATCGAGAATAGGGACACCAATTCCCTAATTAAACTTTTTAAAGATTGACTAACTAATGATAACATGTTTGCATGGGACGTCCAAACTGATGAGGATGATATATTGTTGAATTTTTGTTGGGGAGAATAGATTATGACTACTTTGGAAATGTGATAATTTTTTATACTAGCTACAGGCTTAACAAATATAATCTAGCATATGCACCCTTTGTTGGAATTAATAATCAATGGCAAAATATTATTTTAGGGGTGACATTTCTATCAGTGGAAATAATTGAATCATGTATATGATTATTTAGAATATTTTTTATAATGAGTGATAAACATCCCATTATAATATTTACTGATCAAGACCAGGCAATGACTAGGGCAGTAGAAATTGCATTACCTCAAATACGTCATAGGCTATGCCAATGACACATAAGAAAGAAGGAACCATCCAAGATGTGGTGCTTCAATAGCAACAACAAAGTTAGAGGCCTTTTTTACAAATGTTTAAGTAAGTGTGATTTCGAGGAGGAGTTTGAGAGAGCCTGGGCTGAAATGATTAATGAAGGGGACCTCCATAACCATGATTGGTTGAAGGAGCTTTACAGAATAAGAAAAAATTAGTCCACAGCATTCAACAAGAATTGTTTTAATATTGGTATTCTTTCAACACAACATAGTGAATCCACTATCTCTCAGCTTCTCCTTCAAATAAGAACACTAAAAGTGGTACTTTTCAATTCTTTGGGCACTACATACTATCAAATATCTTCTCTATCCTCAATAACTAGACCTTGCTGCCTACGGCTCTATAGCTCCCTTGAATAAAGGGGGTTTTAACTTATGGAACATCTGTAGATGCATGTCCTCTTCTGATTCCTTATATCCCACATGTCTACTCTGAGTATCACTCATAGACTATACAAGCATGCTAGTTAGTTGCATCAAACTATCAAAACTCATTAGAGTTGTTGTTGATGTACTCTATATATTATATATATCCTGATCGATAGGGTTCATTTATCCACTAATAAAATCCACTATCCTAATCAATAACACACAAACTCAACATATATATATATATATATATATATGCAAATCACTTAATTAAATGCAGAAATGAAAATCTGTACTACCCAACTTCTACCTCACTCATAAATCAATTTCTATAACTCTAGTTACAATCCAATTCTTCCAACAATCGATCTGATATCAAGTTGTAATGACCCAAAATCATATTTGGTAGAATTATCAATTTTATCTTCTTAATTAATCAAATAAATCAACCAGAGATTCTAAACAATTAAAATGTATATCTAGTGAAAATAGTAAATAATTACATACCTCAAAATATTGCATTATATTCATTCTCCCAAAATCAATATACAATAGCCAAGAGATCAGTACAATCACTAGTCAATCATAAAAAATCCTGACTATAAAAAATAAAGGAAAATGCATAATAAAATTTAAAGAAGAACTTGACAATCTTTATCAGTATCACTGCTCACGATCCTGACCCCTTCGCTAATCTAAAATCGTTTAAACTACATATAATGAGCTACATAGCCCAGCAGGAAATCAAAACTTTATCATTTCTTACAAAATAAGGTTAAAGAATCAATATATATATGTTCAATTATAATCAATATCAATCATCACTTTATCTAAGCAATAAAAATCTCCAAAAATTAATAATAAAATCAATATGTTCAATGAAGTCAAAAGACATGACAAAGAGTACTATCACCTAATGAATCATGTCAGTATGCTATGCTATGTTGCATCAATATTAATGATAATATGAGCTATCAATCTATTAATCGGTTTAATAAACTATCAATCAGTTTAATATATTAACAGGTAAATATCATCATGAGCATAATTATGAAAAGTAAGGCATGACATTTAATCTTACTATGGTATTTTCTTAGTACATCTATTATCTGTCATAGCTTTCAATCTATCAATTTTCACATATGACTTTCAATAATCATTTAAGAGTCGTCACTCTCTACCCTTCGGCATAATTCAGTCAATCAGTTATAGGCTACAACTAGGATTACACCACCAATATTTTATTTAAAGAAAAGTTCATCGGCCCACCCTTTTGTATAGAGTATTATATTTTAAGAGCCAACTCGTATTCATTATAGTATTAAATGCTTATGTCCTTGCGTACATACAAATGCTATCTTTTCTCTATGCAATATAAGTTAATATCATGTACGAAATGCGTAAATCTATAAATGCAAGAAAATCTATCAAATTTGTGTATTATGCATTAAGTTTAAAAATTTATATCTTTCAATTTAACTGGTAAAAATTTAATATGTTACAGTCAAAATGCTCATATTAACTAAATCTATCACATATAAAAGGTTAAGCAATGAAAATTTTACCAATACAAATTTATCCTCATTTTTTGTTATGAAAATACAAATTTGATCAAAACATTATCAATAATTTTATTAAAATCAGAGATAGGATAATTGTTCCTTGTATTTGAGATAAGTAATTTTCCCACCTACTCAACGGACAAAAATAGCATCACGACCTCTAAAACTTAATTTTTCCTTCTCTTTCTTATACTTTTCTTTCTAATTTCACCTAACCCTTTCTCTATTAAGAGACTTAAGAAAAAAATGGATTTTTAAGAGATTAGGTTAGTGGATTATGATATTTATAATAATTTAATAATAAAATATTACTATAATATTTAATTTAGATAATTTTCAAGATAAAAATTTATGTAAATTCTTTTAAGACTTCAAAAAATAAAAAAAAAATATCTATAAATTAGCTCATTTGATTTAGAAAATACTAGTGAAATCAGTTTACAAAACGGACACCTAAAGGTCCCAAAATCCCAAATTATACTGATGAATGTCAATTTCTTAAGAATTTGCACTAGTGCCTGAAAATAATGAAAAATTCATATAATTAAAATACACCAATATAAATACTACGATGAAAATGGTTTTCAAATTTGACATAAAATAACTCCTAAAAAAATTATTTGCTTGGGTCAAAATACAGGCTATTATACACCCAATCAGAATCCTCTCACCCACCAAGATAGAGGTGTACAACACTTTTTACCATACAAAGCTTCATATATAGCCATACCTATGCTTGACTAAATGCTATTGTTATTAGCAAACTCGATCAAAGGATTATGATCCTCCCAACTGAGACCAAAATCAAAATTTATAGTTTTAAAAGATTTTTCAATATTTGTATAGTCCTTTCAGACTATCCATCAATCTAAGGATGAAATATCATACTAAATGTAGTTTCATACCCAAATAAATATCCCTTCAAAGTCTAGAGGTAAACCTTCCATCTCTATCAGAGACTATAACTCTCAATATCCCATGTAATCAGATAATCTCACGCCCATATATATGTGCCAACTTATTTACAGAATCATACTATTGATTGGATCAATATAAAATGAGCTGATTTTGCCAAATGATTCACTACAACCCAAATAATATCATATCACTGTCTTAACCTGGGAAAACTCATAATAAAATTCATAGTTACTTCTTCCCGTTTCAACTCAAGAATGGATAACAGCTGTAGAAAACTTTGTGGTTGATGATGTTCTACTTTCACTAACTAACAAGCTTCATATTTTGATACAAAATCTGCTACATTCTTTTTTAATCCATATCACCAAAATATACATTTCAAATCATTATACATTTTACCGCTTCCTAGATAAACAATATACTCTAATAATGAGCCTCATATAGAATAATTGATCTCAAATATCCAGAACTATGAACCTAATGTCTATTTTATAGAAGATAATATCATAATCAAATACTCGCAATTCAAATTTCTTACCACCTTTGATCAGATCAATCAACTTTAGATATTTTATATCTAAATTTTGAGATTTCTGAATCCTTTCTTATAGAGAAGATTGAATAATCATCTGAGCAAATATATTAGAACCTTGATCAGTATAAGAAATCACCTCCAACTGTAATATCTCCATATCACGTATTAGGGATTTATTAGAAGTAAGCTGCATACATGAAAATCTAGAAGACTTCCTGCTCAAAGTATCTGCTACCATATTAAACTTACCAGACTAATACTGAATAGTCAGATTATAATCTTTAATCAACTCAAGTCATCTCTTTTATCTCAAATTTAGATTCTTCTGAGTAAATATATAATTCAAACTCTAATGATCAGTAAAAATCTCATACATAACACTATACATATAGTGTCTCTAGATCTTTAGGGCAAATACCATAGCAGTAAGTTCCAAATCGTGTGTTAGAGAGTTCCTCTCATATGGCTTCAACTATTTGAAAGCATAAGCAATAACTTTTTTGCACTACATTAGAAGACATCCCAATCCCCTTAGTGAAGCACCACTAAATACATGAAATCCTTCTATACTAGATAAAAGAGTCAAAACTAGAGTAAAAGTAAAATAATCCTTCAATCTCTAAAAACTAGCCTCACACTTGGGTTAAAAAGCTACTCCTTTCTGAGTCAATCTCATTAGGGGTGCAGAAATCTAAAAAAACCTCTTTCCAAACTTTCTATAATATCGATCTATACCTAAGAAACTATGTATCTTAAATATGGAAGTAGGCCTTGACCAATCAGTGACTACCTTAACTTTTTGAGGATCTATAAAAATACCTACATTTCTCACCACATACTCTAGGCAAAAATACTCCTCAGCTAAAACTCATATTTAAAGAAATTTTCATATAACCGATGTTATCTTAGAGTCTCCAAAATAATCTTCAAATAACTAGCATGATCTTCTTAAGAAGCAAAAAAAAACTAAAAAATTATCTATGAAAATAATAATAAATTGGTTCAAAAAATTCCTAAAAACTCTATTTATCAAATCCATAACGACGGCTAAAGCATTTTTTACCCCAAAATATATGACTTATATCTTCACTTTTTATTAAAAATTAATGTTATAGAAATAGACTCTACTAGCAATCATATCATTTCCAGTTGATAAAATAATAGACAAAGAAAATGTAATAAAATTGAAAGCAAGTGCAGTAAATCAAAGAAACACTCAAAAATAAATGAATGACTGACTCTAGAATTAAATAAAATACAACATGACTGATCAAAAATACAAGTCATACCTATAACGACATCTGGAGCATCTCAAGCTTCCTACAAAGTCAAACTCTTTACACGTGGCTAAATTAGAGCAGATGTAATAGAACTATACAACTCTCTCTAACAACTACCAGATGGCCTCCCATTCGTAAAACCAAAACCACTACCTCTACCAAAAACACTCTCAACAAATTAGTGAAGTGGGACTATCCTCAGTCTCCTTACCAGTCTAACAGAATTCTCAATTCTATGTTCATATCATTGGTCAAATCCTATCTATAAACACTCAACCATCTTATGTCTAATATGACCATACTAAAAATATTCTTTAGTCATCTGGTAGTACTGACCAAAGCGACATATTCCATAACTCTGATACATAGGTGCCTTACTAATAAAATTTCCAAAACTAGTAACACTACCCCGACTAAGAGCTTCTACATATACAAATTGTCCACCTGCCCTGGACTCTTCAGGTCAAAACTACTCTTCTTTCTTCTAAAAAAAATAATACTAAAAATCTCACCACCAAATCTCTTCTTACTAGCAGTCCACTACTGTAGAGTAGCCATCAGATCATTCTTTATTAGACGAGCTCTCTCCAGAAGCTCAAAGAAATCAAAAATATGGAGTAGAACCAATGGCTTTCTCAAATTATCTTAAAGTTATCTCATAAATATGTAGCACTTTTTTGTGGGAGTGTTAACCAACTGGGAGCATATTTGACCAAAGCTGTAAACTTTATCTCATACTACATAATTGTCTTGCTCCTGAACCAGTCTTAGAAAGGTCTTTTGCATTAATTAACGCGGAAAAGATGGCACGAACCAACCTCAAAATATATCAAAAAACTTCTCCCATCTAATTAAAGAGTTTATTCTCCCCTAAAATTCCCCTCCTATAGGCACATCACCAGCGCTTTGTCTCCCCATCTAACAAAAAAAGCTAACGATACCTTTCTCTCGGGAAGATAATATATACCATCAAATGTCTTCTCCAGCCTCCTCAACTAGTCTTATGTTTCCCTAGGCTCAACAGCACCCTTAATCCACGGAGGCTTTAATTATTAAAATATTTATAGATGTCAGTCTACCTCATCAGATCTAATAGCAGGAACCCTGCTGTATGCCCCACTCATCATCTAGGCTATCAGACTAGTAAACTATAAAACCGTATCAGAACCGACTATTATAATAGTACTATATATAGGTACTTCCAAACTAGCACTATGTCCATCTGTCATATCTAGGCCTGGTGGATCCATAATCACACATAATATGAAATTAAACATACACGCACATAAAATAAATAATAATGAACACCTAAACATACTCAAAATTATCCCACTTGACTTATAAATCAATTTCTTATAGCTATGTTATACAATCTATTTTTCCAAAATTCCAACTCTAATACCTTGAAAGCTTATCACAACCCAATCTTACAAGACCCACTAATGGGCATGTCCTATTATATTTAGATGTAACAAGCGAATATCAAGATTTAGCTTTGGAAAGATTTCAAATTTTATCTTCCAATTTAAACTTTTAAAACATCAACAACTATAGAGCTATTAAAAAACATCCAAAGTGTTAAAATAAATTCATATACAAAATCTCTTTCATGTAATCATTAAAATGTCTATATAATTACAGTGCATGGGTATAAATAAAAGCTAAAGAACTAAATAGTAAAATAATAAAACTAGTCATGCTGTGCAAAAAAAAAAAATACATATTCATACTCATATTGGATCTTGAACAGCGTCTCAACCGGATCCTTCCCGTTCCTAGAACCTTAAAATAGAATGTAAAATTATAGTGAGATAAAACAATTCAATAGGCCACAAATATCAATTTAAATTTCTAAATATTTTTTTTATCAAATATTTTTTAGAATATTTAAATGTAGTATAATAATTTACTATGTTGAACAAAGAAATAAGAGCATAACAATTATCCAAAGCTTCAAGTAATACTATTGAGTAGTCAAATAAATTGAAATTCACATCATAGAATAAAACACAATAGATTTTCTCGGTCCCAAATAAAATCTGAAAGGATTATAGCCCCTTATGACTTCCTTGATGCTTATATCACCAGAATATGCATGTAGGCACTGAATATTATATTTTGCCACAAGAATATACTCATAAGCACCAGAATATTCTTGTAGGCACCAGAACATGCAGTATAGGCATCAAAATATCTTATTTTTTATAATAACATATTCCAGAACTTCTTAATTCAACCAATAAAGCATATAATTCAATCACATAAATATATATTTCATCATAGTAAAGCAATTAAAGCATAATTGAGCTCATATCAGAATTACAGAGTTTTTTATAATGTTAAGCAATAGAAATTTCTACTGAGTAAAAATTCATAATTTTAAAATAAAACTATATTATTATGGATTATGTAAAATATTATTTTAAGACTTTAATTGTACTGCATCACTATTTTTTATAGTCTAGATTATTTTATATTCAATAAAAATAGTTTAAACTCTAAAAACACGAGTATAAAATTTTTCAAAAATATTCAAAATATTTAGAATCTCAATCTCTATAATATATAAAAAGTTACGCGATAAAAATTTTATCAGTGCAAAGTTACTTATTTTTTGGTAACAAAAACATAAATTATTAAAAAATTCAAGAAATCTCTATTTTTTTTAAAGCTAAGATAGGCATAGTGTGATCTACATTGATCCGGACAACTTATTCAATTGGGCTGACAACTAAATATGACTCGAAGTGAGTCAAAATCCCTTTTCTCTCTGTAAAATTCCTCTCCTCTCTCCAACGCTGACTACCTAAATCCTCAAATGAATGGAATAGTGAAATTTAAATATATATTAAAATGCATATAACGTCCTAGTACTACAGCGCCACTATTCAGCATTATGGTGCTAGTTCATTTTCTATAAAATTGGAGAGCATAATGCTAGAGAACCATTTTTTAGCACCTAGGTGCCAGTCAACACAACAAAAAAGTCCAAAACATGAAAGTTCAAATATTTACATTTTTTTTATTCGAATCAAAATAGGTTGAACCAAATGCTAAACCTAGAGATGTCACAGGAACTACCTTTGTTCCTTTTGGTGTTATGGATTAATCAAGATTCTAGTAGCATACCTAGAATTTGATTATAAGGTGTTAAATGTGTTAGTACATGGTGCTAAATTGACAAGAATTCTAAGAGGTATATAAATGATCCACTAACAACCTAAGCCTTACAAAGGCCTACTAGGGTCAATCTAGTGTCGAAAAATCCACCAAGGATCGACCAGGAGCATTAAGTCAACACTCAGATAATTAACTCAGTGAAGGTGTTTATGGTAAGCCAGAATACACTTTATTAGAATTTATTAGGGTTAAACTAAAGTATAGGAGTCCATCTAGGATTGTCAAGGGAGCATTAAGTTAATAAAATTGTAGCTAGCTTAACATAGCTCAGTGGGTATTCAAGGTAATCCACTATCTCTATTAGGATCCACCAATGTCAATTTATACTCCAAAAATCTACCAAAGATCTACTAGGTGACATTAAGTCAACAATAATGTGATGAACTCAAAGAGATCTAAGGAGTGTTGATAAGCCACTTACAGGTCCTATATTAATTTGAGGATTGGGTTAATATATACTAGAATAGGACTAGTATAGAATTATTCTAAAAAAGAAGGTCAATAATAATAAATTAAACTATTTTTTCGGAATGTTTCTTGGGAATTAGCCTGTAGGCCTCAATAGTAGAACTAAATAGACCTTCAAGAATAAGTTAGATTTCCTAGGTTGTATTATCACAATTAAGGATAGATTAAATACACAATGATACTTACAGATATAATGAGTAGGTTTTGAATTATATATTATTTTATTGCGAGAAAAAATGTTACGAGTTTTCTCCTAATTTATGCTTATTTTAAGGATTTTCAACTCTTTTAAATGAAATTGAAAATTTCACTCGTGAATGGGCTCTTCTTACATCACAACCTATATTTGAATGTGAAACATTAGAGTATAACAACCTATAAATTTATTAAATATTAATCTCTTTAATTTTGTAATTATTTACAATATCATAAGCATGAGATATGTATATTCATTTTCATGTTGTTTCATAAGAATGCATTCAGAAAGAAGTTAAACTCTATTAATTTAGGGGCAAACTAGTTAGTAATATCATTTCAATGTTCAAATCTCATTATTATAAACAATTCAGATAATAATGTCACTTTGCACCTTTATCTTAATTATTACTAAAAAATATATATTTATTATCGTAAAAATTAAAAAAATTTTACCCCATGTGTTCATAATATATACAAGCTCATTTTTATAATAACAAACAGATGATTAGAGGTACTAATAATTACTCTTAGATTTAAATTCTTTTATGAATTTTAATGCATTATGAAAGATCAGTTGATGATTTAATAAAGCTAAGGGTAGAGTTAAGGACACAAAATAAAGATCATTTGGATATGAAAAAGTCATTCTAAGGACATTATACTAATTAGGATCTATATAACAACAACAACAAACCTTCATCCCACTTCATGGGGTCGGCTACATGAATCTTTTTTCTCCATTGTGTCTAATTAAGAGTCAAATTTTCATTTAAATATAATAAAGAAAAGGTCATTTCTAATATTTTCTAACCAAGTCTTTTTAGGTCTACCTCCACCTTTCTTAACATAAGATAAATCTAATACATTTACTCTCTTGATCGGGTCATTGGAAGGCCACCATTTTATTTGACCAAAGTATTTAAGGCTACTTCTCTAATCTTTTCTTCCACTGGAGCTACTCCAACCTTTTCATAAATATGCTCATTTCATATCCTGTCTCAAAGATTAAAGCTACTCATCCACCTGAGCATCCTCATCTCTACAACACTTAACTTAATATTAGGCTTCTCTTTTAGTTGCCAACATTATGCATTGCATGTCTCACCATCATCTTATAGACTTTTCCCTTAAGTTATAGGGGGGATTTTCTACACACAATAAACCTAATGCATTTCTCCACTTCAACCATCCAACTTGAATTCTTCTATTAATATCCCCATCTATTTCATCATCATTCAAAACAGTAGACCCAAAATATCAAAAATGTGTACTCTTATTAATGACTTGTTTGCCCAAACTCGCAATCCCCCTACTAGATCTATTACCACTAAAATATACTCCATGTATTTGATTTTAAATCTTGTACTCAAACTAAAACCTTTAAACTCTAAGGTTAACCTCCATAATTCAAGTTTTCGTTCAACTCTCTCTCTAGTCTTATAAACAAGAAGAATATCCTTAGCAAAAGCATATACCAAGGTACAACTTATAAATGTCTAGTGAGAACATTCATGACTAAAGAAAAAAGATCTGGGCTTAAGGCTGATCCTGGATGTAATCTAATTGAAATAGAAAAATACTTGGTCAAAACACCTTAAGCTTGAACACAAGTAACAGCTCCTCCACACTTCATTTTCTTTAAAGCCTCTGTAACTTCAGTTTTACTAATACGTCGATAAAAATAAAAAATTTAATTTTTATTTAGGGTGCTAAAGTTACTAAAGTCAATCATTTTCTCACAATCTTTATTGAAAAGCTTAGCAAAATATCTAATCCACCTTTCTTAAATATCCTCTTCTAACAAAAGCACTTTTTGATCTTCATCCTTAATGCACTCACTTGAGCTAAATCCTTACTACTATCTCATTGTTTGGCTAACTTATAAATCTTTCTCCCTCCTTATATAATTCATTAAAATTTTAAATATTTGCATCGCATATTACTTTTTTAGACTCCTTACGGGCCTCTTTATATCTAAATCAATTTTTATAACAAAACTTCTTATTTTTTATCTTTTCTTACACTTTTTTATTTCACCACCAACTATTTTTACTATTATAAGCTTTTTCCTTTGATACCCTAAGCACACCCTTTGAAACTTTCTTAATATCACTAATGATTTTTTCCCATATAATATTAGCTTCCTCATACATATACAAAATCTTAAGATCTAGAATATTACTCACAAAAATATTTTTGTTATAATACATTAAATTACCTCATCTAATCCTAGAATAATATTTTACTTTATTTTTAATATTTTTATCATTCATCTTAAAGTCTATAACTAATAGGTAATATTGGGTACATAAACCTTCACTCATAATAATTTTATAATCTTTGCAATCTAAAAGATCTATTTTTCTTATAAGAAAATAATCAATATAAATTTTATTAAACCAATTCTTATAAGTGATGACATGCTCATCTCTTTTCTTAAATAAAGTATTAGCAATTACAAAATTATAAGCTATAACAAAACCTAATATGATCTTACCATCATTGTTAGTCGCTCTAAACCCATAACCATTATGAATACTTTTAAAATCATTTATCTCTCTACCAATATGTCCATTTAAATCTTCTCCAATAAAATCTTTTTTTGAGAGGTATCTTTAGTACTAATGCTTTGAAATCATTCCAAATTTTAAATTTTGAACACATATCCAAACTTACTTGAAGAGCATGAGCACTCATAACATTAATAATCTTAGCATCAATAGCAATCTTTAAAACTATAATTCTTCTCTAATTATATTAATTTTTATAATATTATCCTTCAAACTCTTATTCATAATCACACATTCACCATTTCTAGTACGACTCCTACCAAAATACCATAGTTTAATCCTGAACTATCAATCTCCTTAACCTTCTCTTCATCCCATTTAGTTTCCTGAATGCAAAGAATATGTATCTTCCTATGAATCATAAGATCTATCAATTCCATTAATTTTTTTGTAAGCGAACCTATATTATAAATTCCTATCCTAATTTTGGAATAATATTGTATAGAATTATAAATTGTAATTTCATTAATATCCTTTGGATCAGGCTCATACTAAAAAATTATTATAATAAATATATTATATCATTCAAGAAAATAATATTATAAATTTCAAGAAAATTTTATTAAATAATTAATTTTAATAAAAAAATATAATGTCATTTAAATTAAAATATCTTTTAGTATTGTTAATCTTATACTGACTAAGTTTATTATATGATTAAATATCTAAAATGAGTTTCCATATAATAATATTATACAATATAACTATTTTACGTGGACATATATTAATAAATAAACTAACTTCATAATGATTACATCCATGAAACTCAATTGTAACCCTTTGAAACTCTTGCATAGAGCACATTACAGTGAACTTAATGAGTTATTGTTAGGGTCTCAACATGAGTCCACTCCTAAGAGTAGATTTAATTAAGGCTTTTCGTCTTCGCCTTTAAAGTTATGGCTCTTCAACTAACTCCTCCCCATGCTCCTGAACCTATGCGTACTACTGCGATGGCTATCCTCCTAGTAAGAGTATGTCCTGCTGTGAGGGGGAAGATGGCAACCCAATAGATGCCATCCACTCTTGTATAGCCATGGGAAATAATGAGTATGTAGGGGGTTATTATGATTGGCTTCTATAGTAGTCATCTGCTGCCTCACTAGCTTATGAACCGTATGACTACCAATATTGTGAGGAAGGTCCCATTCCTATCATGTCATAGCTGGTAGAGAACATGTACATGGAATGTCTAGATAGATCATTCTCCATAGTCCAACCCCCTGAACACCTTCCAAGATTTAGCCCAGTTGATTAATGATGGTAGGTTCCTATCAATTTAGAGGGAGCATAGAAGGTTAAACGTTTTCCCCCATGAACTCTACATAAACCTATTGCATCTTACCTAGAACAGGTCTGCTCCTCCATGGTGGTGTCAAAAGTAGTGTAATCTATGTAAACCAATCTCTGAACTCTGGTTTAAAGCTTCATGACCCCGTCAACAACTAACTATAATGAATTGGCATTCTCTGTGTGCCCCCCTAGTCAGTGGCTCTAGAATGACAGTTGATCATATGTAGTTATCGACCTTGAAGATATACATAAATAGTTAGATAGGAGCTTAGCAATAATTTTGTACAAAATATACTATAGTTACTGTACATAATGTAAATAATTATACGTACCACTAATCTCTTACCAAACAAATCTTGGGAAGAACATCTCTGGTGGCTCTGTCTGTAGCTGTAATAAAAAAATTGATGCCCAAGACCTATACCACCATAGGTACGTGCCCAACTCCCAATTACAAGTACCTTTTGGTGGAGTAATTGGAATAACATATGATCTCCTTTCTTTCTATAGCTGAAGGTAAGTCTGATATTGTATTATCTAATCTAAATATGCTCGTCCTCATCCATCAATCTTCATGAAACCTCGCTCCATTGGTTTGATGACAATGAACTATACTCCCCTAAACTACCTCATCACACGGTCAAGGAGGTGCCACTCAATACGCTTCAAACTAATTAGTGGTATACATGCCCTCCAAATCTCCATCCCATCATAACATTACTAAGATAGGGTGGCCAAAACTTCTTCTGAGTATGGAGCCATGCTCACCTATCATATCAAAATCTATAAAATGTGAACTCTATAAAATTATTTAAAATGTAAAATATTCTCATACCTGAGTCATCCGCAAACCATCCAAATCATCCCACCTGTATAGTAAAAGGATAAATGATTAAATATTGACCAATGAAATGAATAAATGCATTAAACTTTAATTGTATACCTACACCCTAGTGGTCGCCCGCCTAAGTCGGATATATGGAGGACTCGTAGCATGGGCCTTCCTAGTGCAACACATCTAGTGATGTACGTATGTGTCAAGCGAGTTGCATAACACAACTCTCTATAAATATGTGCGAGGACCGCACTGCCAATTAACATCCTACCAAACATATACACATCCATAAGAAGGGGCAACCACTGTAATGACACATGCAACCATGATATGTCTAATATCAAAAAATATCCAATCATAAATAGGATGTACGTACGAACATACTACATGAAAGGCCCCGGTGTTAAGTCATCATATTATAGAAAGTTCAGTGGGGCCATTGAAGAGGGAGCATCGACTCGACCTGTGTCGTAATCATCTAAAAGGTGGTTACATCCTCCTCAACTCTTGGTGCATAATATACTTTATCCTGCCCTAGATATATACCAAGAAGCTTATCACAACAATCTGGCTAACTAGTCCAATGATGGCCTTCACCAACAGCATTCAGCCCCACCAAGGAGGGCCCATTAACTCTGAGACCAAGTAGAACCTGTACATCCAAAAGTGTGATCATCATCATTTCGATCGTGAAGTGGAAAGTGTTGGTCAAGAGACACCATCTCTAGACCAAAGCAGTAATAAGGTTATGATCTAGACGAATGAATTGCAGATGCTAAAGGGTGTCAAGGCCAATGTTCCACAAAACGTATATCATATAAGGGCACTCAACCAACCATTCACGATCCATCTATAAAAATTGCATGCCCTATGTGATGTCGATGAAGCCACATTCATAGTATTACAAAATCTATTTGATCGAAGTCAACCAATATGATGCCTGAATGCAGGGGCGAGTAAAGGGATTATTCCCTTACTGCATGAGTATATGCAAGCATTTAAACTTATTATCTCACTTTGTGAGATTGGCATGACATATCGATAACTTGAAATTCTTTATTGTTTAGTATACTAGCTTGGGGACATCGACATGCTTCATGTTCTGATCATTGTTGCACAATCATCGTGTGTGGAATGAAGGTTGACTCACCTTCCTTTGCTCATGTTACTGCTTCCGTAGAACGCTTTAGTAATAAGGAAATGTGGTTGTAATAGATGGCCATTATCAGGCCCAAGATTGGCAGCCCACGAGCACGCCTAAGTACACCATTAAAACATTCTGATGAATTCGTGGTCATAATTCCATAATGGTGGCCTTCATCAAATAAGAGGGACCATTTAGACATAGCACACTGCACCAACTAGTCAAACACCTCTTGCTTAGCATTTTTTATGTCGTTTAACATGCGATTGATGTATTTTATGTCCTCGGTGTTTCCTACAAAGTACACCTTATTGCTAAGTCCCTCATTATCTAGAATCCCCAATCGACGTATAAACTTTTTTAAGTTCACCTGTAAGTGACGAAGACAGTGTCTATGTAACGCATTGGGAAAAACTTCCCTACATCCCGTGACTAGGCTCAGATGCTTATTGGATATTATGTAGAGGTCATCCTACTCAGTGACTGGATGTACCAGATCACACAGGTTGAGCAAGAACTAACCCCATGATTCATTACTCTCTGATTGAACTACCACAAATGCCATAGGAAAAAGGCCTCCATTTCCATCAATTCCTATAGCAGCAAGGAGGGTCCCCTGATAGGTTTCGAGCAAGAAAGTCTCATCCAAGCTAAGCACCAGCCAACAGTGTTGCCACCCATAAATGGGTGGGTCAAAAGCCAAGAATAGTCTCTTAAAGCGTGAACCACCTATCAACTGAATGTTGTATACAGTCCCTGGTAAGGACAAACATATAACCTCCAAGAAACGAAAAAGAGAGCAATAAGAATACTCATAACTACCAAAAGTGGCCTCTATTGCTTTTCTACATACGTCCCATGCCTCTATCTAAGACACCTTGATGTTGAACTTTGACTCCATTCTTGTGATAATCTTCTTTGGCTTCATGTCGAGTTGTTGGCGAATTATTAATGATATGTGTACATATTACTGCTTCGATGACATATTGGAGGTCGATTTGACATATTGGACATTCTAAACAATTGATCAACCAATAATTGCAGTCTGCAGGTCTTCTTTTATATGAAAAATCTAACATTCATACAATTCTATAGGAATTACAGCTTCTATTGAGCTGACTACATTTACGGCCGGCGTATTAAACTTTACATTACTATCCTAGTCAAACAGATATCTTCGGTGAACTCATTACTAGTGAGCATTACCTATAAGCCGTCATGATTCTGTCTAGCATGATCTTCAATGAACTCGTGACCCTGTATCTCTATATTACTACATTCGGCCAAAGGAACATGGGTGTCTTTTCCTAAACTACCACTCAATATATCACTACTACCACTATTCATGGTTTGTACACATTTATTCATCTCCAGCAACGTACTGATCTTCTATCATGTTAATCTTCAGTTGCACATTACATTGTACATATGGCCTAAATCAGTGGTGGTCTTCAGGCAGATGAATGTGAGGTGTCTCCCAAGCTTGTCGGTGACTAACACTAGGTCATGACAAAGGCTCTAGCTGTAGGAAAGTTAGACGCTCGCATAAACTCAGGCGGCTATGAAATTTAGCTTCTACAGCTCTCAAGTACTCACTTGCGCTCACCCGCAATCCAACGGACATTGGATTAGACCTACGAAAAACAAATTTTATTTAGGAAGGGAAAGGTTTACAAAGATGCAATCATATAGCTAAGGAAGACACCGTCAAAATGATAGTACGAACTCACATATAAACTTGACTAGACATGCCCATAACATCTGTTTGTGCTAATTCTTAAACTTCCACGTAGACAGCGATAGCATGTGTTCTAGCCTCCATCAACATAAACTCACAAATCTCATCATTGCCGACGTGTGGCACAGTATTCCACTATTTTCACAAAAAAGACATGTAAGGTTAACAGTATTTGTTGTTGAATTTAACCTTAGTGCACACATAATTCGTAGTTTCATTAGTGCTAGCGATATGTTATCTTTTACAAGGAGTGGCTGATTTCTGCCATGAGTATACTTTGTTGTGAACTTGCCTTTAATTTCCAAATCCCCCTCAAAGTGTAACATCAATCTAGACAAGCTACCAAAAAAGGAAGACAAACATTAATCCTTTAGTTATCTTAAAAAAACAAATTCACCATGATAACTGACTAATTATTAATTCAAATATTCAATTAATATTTGGATTACACTAATAACATTATCTATTATTTATCACATAACTATTTCAAAATAATCTTGTCTTAAATTGATATTTCAAAATTCTACATATATTAGAAATCAACAAAAAATTACAAAATTTAATGATTAATTTATAATTACATAGTAAACTTTTTATTTAATTACTAAATTATCTAAGCTAATTTACATGAATAATTCATAAAATAAAATAAACCTGGTACTGAATGTTATATTACAGAGTGAATAATAAATTTGTAGAAAACTTTTAAATTAAAAATCTAGAAAAAAAAAACTATATGGCAGAGGAATAATGTGAGTTATATTAGGTCTTCCTAAATAATAATTTCAATTTATAAATATCCATCTAATTTATGTAAAACATACAACTATTTTTATTTTGAAATTTTGATTTTTTTTTTTTTTTTATCCTTCTCTGACTGGAGATTATTACTTCCTTTAAAACCACACAAAAATGAAATATTGTTTACATTCTATTTTTCCTAATTTTATACCACCAATCTGAACATTTAAATTATAAGATTGCTCAAAATATAATTGCTTTTTATGTCACAAAAATCTTCTGTTTAATATCAGGAATTTTTTAAAATATATACAATAGATTGATTTTGTTAAAATATTCTTTCAAGAAAGAGTTCAATAGGAGCAAATGAGAACAATTGGAAACCTGTACAAGCAAGATCGAACACATTAATCTAAAATGGAAGCTTAGGAAAACAACTTCAAAATGAAATAAAATTTACGATTACATACTTCTGAACAAAAATTAAATGTAAATAATATAAATAAAGTCAATCTACATAAACATTGCAACTGAAAAATATAAACGATGATAACTAAGAATACTGACCTCACAACCTTAATTGTCCTCCTCTTACTTCAGCTGAGATCAAAACGTCTAATTGCCCTCTTGATTCATCTGACATCAAAACCTCCATGCATGGGTTTATATATTCAGCCAAAACCCTCCATCGCTTGCTGCCTGACCCCGGCAACTCACTACCAAAAAAGATGATTTTCGCAACACTTTTTTTGACCTATCCCGGCGGTTATACCCGCTACTACTTTCTTTGCTGCGGTTTTTGAACTGCTATACGCCCCCTGTGTTTGCAATGTGCTGCAAAGGCATTCTGCAGCGGTTCAGGAAACTGCGGGGTATAGTTTACGCAGTGCATCTTACGACAGCGGTTATAGCAACGGTTTAAACCGCTGCCAATACATGGTTTTGGCAGCGGTTTACAAACCGCCTGTGACAAGTGCTGCGAAAAACCACATTTTTTAGTAGCGACTCATTCGCCTCACGCACATGTAAGGGCACGCAGGAAAAGCATGGAAATTAACCCGAAAAAATTGGATCTGGTCCGTAAAGTATACGGGAAAGCCGAAAAATAAGCTGAAATATTCGGTGCATTCTTGAGTGCGTTAAAATTGTTGACACATTCATTGCTTGCGCGGAACTGTTTGGCTTTTTATAATTGTGACGAAATATTTGGCCCATCTACCCCCTCTTAAATTTAGCTCAGTTCGTGCTCCTCCCGCTAAATTTCGCTGCTTACGTGCTACATCTTAAAAATAGGCCAACGCAGGGTTTGCTCTTCCTCTATGAATGACGCTGCCACAGCAGCCATTTTCTGCTGTCAGGTCGCGCAAGGATAAAGGGAAGAGGAAGAGGACAAGAGCTGCAGCTTTCGATCAGATTTGTCCCATAGCTCTTTTCCTTCTTCATATTAGCCTTGATTTCACCAAAACCAAAAGCTGAGGAACACTGAAGCCTTCCTCTCTCTCCCGTCTTCAGCAAGCTGCACACACAAGGCTCAAGGGAGGAGAAAAGAAATTGGCCGCTGCTCTCTACTCCCTTAATTGACTTAATTAAAATCGACTTAAATTACTTTTAAGGAGATTGAAATATGTCGACTTGATTCAACCCGACTTGGTCCAATTTGTTTTAGGTAAATTTAATTTGATTTGTGGCTCATTTAATTTGAGTTGACTTGACATTTGACCTGGTAAAAGTGTCACCTACCTAAGGCCCCAAAAGGATGTTAAAGAATTTACAGGACACAACTCCCCTTGGTCTGTTGGTTGGAAATTTAGGCTACCAACTAAAAGGCCTTGGGTTCGAATCTTATGTATGCGATGTGTGTGTGAGTCTGACTTAAATGGCCTAAATGCCTAAAAAAAAAATTCATAGGCTTTCTAAAGCATGCCAATACTATGTCATCAGTAGCCTCCTAAGAGGATCCTAAAGGTAACTTCTATACTAAAGTAGGAAGGCCTAACGTCTAGGAGAATCCTAAGAGAAGATAGAATGTCACCTTACCAAAATGTGAGGTCAACAGGCCCAAATAGACATTTTCTAGTAGTTTGAGGGTACTTAGAATAATTTTTTCACAAAATATTTGTGAGTAATATTTGCTCAAATTCACCTCATGCCAATTTGAGATAAGGATGAAATTATAATACTAAAAATTTTACATGGTTCATGACCTGATGAGAGATCTATGTTTACGTCTAGTATTCACGACTTATCACTTAATTAAAATTAATATTTTATGCCATAAATTTTTAAAGAATTAATAATTATTTTCAAGCAAATATTACTTTTATTTTTGAAAATAATGGGCAAATTATACATCGTAGAAAATCTATCCAACCGAACTTAAACTTTGATGTAATCTTTGAATTAGAGAATTTTGGAATTAAATTCATGATCATTCAATCATTGATTTCAACAAACTTATAGTGTTATTAAACATTATGTTGAGATGAATCAAATGACACAAAAAGCATCCTAATATGAGTCCAAATGAGCTCAAATCAAGCTCATAAGCTTGTTGGAAACAATATAATATTAATTGAAGGACCGAACAATCTTCCATTTTTTGCATGCTTATAATAAAAACTAGGGAAGTCAATTTGGGTTGATGTGTCATCTACTTTAATTCTAAGCTGAATCTACTTGACCTAAATTCTATACATTTATTATATGGGACAAAATATTTGACCTAAATGTGAGTCTCTGAAAGA
Organism: Dendrobium chrysotoxum; assembly: GCA_019925795.1. NCBI lineage: Eukaryota > Viridiplantae > Streptophyta > Magnoliopsida > Asparagales > Orchidaceae > Dendrobium > Dendrobium chrysotoxum. The sequence continues at coordinate 21,055,457 of CM034314.1, read as the reverse complement.
ATTCTGCTTGACGGGGGAACAGAATATAAAGAATATGATCGCATTATCCTGTAGGACAAAACAATCATAGACTTTTACACTCTACGCAAGTAAGCCAATGGAAGAGCAAATGAGATCACATATATGATTAACCATTGAGGATAACAGTTTTCACATACAAAAATCGATGGGTAATAATATATATAATCTGATCAAAGTCATGAGATTTCCCCATTCGATACATCAGCTCAAAAATGAGGTTTATTTGATGTGGGGATCGGTTTCCCACGGGCGCAAGCCTCCGTGGTTAATTACATCTTAGGCATCGACCTAAGAAAACTCTCAATTAAGGATGCTATATTATTCTCTCTGGGGGTTTGGCGCATATGAAATTTTTAAGCTCTTCTAATCCAAAGGACGATTGGCTCAACTGGCTATTTCAGCATACGCGGATCATATAAGCATTCGGCCGGTCAAAAATAAAAGAAACTAGAAAAGAAATCAATTCGTACCACATATATGAGGGAAAGATGGAAGCGGCGCCATCAAAGTGATGCGGATGGGTAAGATTTATAGCCTCCGAAGAATGAAGAGCTTACCCACCAATAAGGCATGCAACAAAATACTAATACAGCCATCCTTTGATCCTAGATCTATAAAAGACGTATTGTATACTCAGTACATACGTCCGCGACCTAACTAATGCAAGACACCATGAGGGGACTTACAACTTAAACCTCATTAGAGATCTAAGCAGCCCCGACCTGAATTTACCACCCTGCTTGAAAAGGGGTACCAGCTAAACTCCACCTAGTATATTAAATCCATGAAATTCACTCTTATGCAAATATAAGAGTGATGGGACGCACAAAAAAAAGAAATGGGCACTAAGCCCGACCATGAATGGTACTATGGTTTATGCAAAATTAACTATCCCTCTATGCTATAAAAAAAATCTATATGCTTGGACTCAAGGCTATGCATGATATAGGTAGGGCCAACTATGGCTGACTAGTAGTCACTGTTAAATGAACAGAATTTATTCATTATCATTTTAAAAAATGACCCTTTAAAGGAGTCATGCATTAATTTAAAAAAAAAATGGTTAATTTTAATCCTATGTTCATTTTTATCTTGCTTAAAAAAGTTTTAGCTTTATATAAAATTTAACATCCTAAAAGCCTAACGCTGACTCCCTCCGAGCCACACCCAAACAAAACAATTTAAGAAACCTAGAAAAAAAAAAAGCATGTTGTTCTAATTAATCTCAAAAATAAGGCTTTTTAATCTTGATATTCATCTCTTGATTCTTCTAAGGGTCTCCTTCCTTCAATCTTCTCGTGATACATCCTTCAATAGGATGTCCAAATGAAAAGAAATTCCCTATAAGGGACTTTTTTTTTTTTATCCCTAGTATTTTAAAATGCCTTATTTTAGATTTTCACAACTATTGAATCAAATTACACTTTAAACAGAAGAAAATTACATTAAGCCCCTACAAAAAATACATATTAGCACAATTTATAATCATAACAATAAATCAATAATCCACAGCTTAGTCCTTAGGGCCATATTCCCAAGGGCTTTAGCATTCCTTGTGGTACCTGTTATAAAGTGCAATTATAATTATGATCACAGCATTTTAATTTGCCCCTTAGCAACATGGCCACTTGCAGAAAATATATCTAAAAATTATCTAACCACTTAAGGGCAAGTGCCTAGTCATCAATAAAAAAAAAAGAAAGCAACCATAAAATAATCCAAGCCAAAAACAACAATCACATCATCACACATGCAAAATGTAAAAGAAAAAAATTATAAGATGTTATCCTAGCTACACTCTACCCTATGATGCCTATAAAAAAGTGTCATATCCAATACCTAAGTGTGTGGAAAAAAAAGTGTACCTAACTACCCCAAAATTAGGTGAAAAGTTTAAATTTCAAGATCAAGTTCTTATTATTTAATTTATTATTCCTCCAATTTCTATTTAAATAATTAATGATTTATAGTGGATTAATTAACACTTAATTTTATGATTATAATTTTAATTATTAAATTATGAAGAGCCCAAAAATATGGGCCCTAACATATGCTGAGGTTATAAAGAATTGAGGGGCATGAGGCACATCCTCAATCCTACACTTAATCAAGGCTGAAAGAGTTATAGGGTGACAATGGTTGGTTAATTCTTCCTTGATAATCTAAGACTCGAGGTAAGGCTGGTAGGTGACACCACTAAGATGAGCCTATTGCCCACCATAAAAAGAAAATCCTAAGTTTCTTATGTCTAAGGTAAATTTATTTTTAAAGGCTGACATGAGAATAGAAAGACTCCCTACTTATAAATATATATAGGTTCTATCTAACCTAAGGTTTAACAGCTAGGTGGTTAAGGAAATTGGCTTAGGTTCCTAGGGGTGGCTTTAAATTTTAAAAGAGATGATTTATGTATATCTTTAGATATTTACCCCTTAAAATATAAGGTACGTTGCGTTGTGCCATTAGGCTCAAGGACCTGACCTCCTTAGGATACTTAGCCCCGCAGCCCGAAGTGTCCATCCTATATACCTCATGCATATTAAAGGGAAGCATACAAAGACATACATAAATTCAACATGGGTTGAGCACTAAAGTATGACTTAAAGTTAATTTGCTCATTTAATAAGCTCATTTTTTGTTTACCTGAGCTTAAGAAATTTTAGTATAAGTTCAAATGTTAGTGTCTTAATGTTTTATTAAAGAGTTGGTTGAGAGAATTTTAATAATTTTTAATTTGGTTTCACCTTAATTAATATAGATTATTATTCTTGATTAGATTAGAAGTTGATAAGAGGTGTATTTTATATATTTTAGGATTTCATTTGATTAGTTAATGATTTTAAAGTTATAGGTCAATTATTAGAGTTATATGGATTGTAGGTTAATTAAAAAATTTTAATAGTTTTAGATTGATTAAAGGGTTTAAAAGTTGTATATGTTTTCATGAATTTAATTAAAGATTTGATATATTATATTTTTATTAGTCATTTTTAGTATTTAATATTTTAGGTTTGATATGCACTCTTTATATTTTCAAATTGATTAGGATATATATTGCAAGATTTAGTTTGTTGATTGTTTATTACTAATTATTCAAGTTATATAATGACTACTCTTATTAAACCAGGACCATGAGATTTATTTCACCCTCATTGGGGCTAAATTAATAACCTCGTAGGCCCGGGTTACCAAATAATCATCTTTGTTATTTATTGAGTTGATTTTGTATTTATTGCTTAGTGAATTTTAGTGCATGATTATCACCTTTAGTTGGTTCCTTATAAGTTTTAGGATTAGTTATAAGTTTACTAAGTACATTTTTATTAGTTGGTTGCATAGCTTTTAAGAGTTTTCTATATTATTTTTGAAGCAAATGAACTTCAAAAGAGAGGGGTTATGCTAAGTTCAAATAAGAAATTAAACATCTTAAACAGTGAAAGAACATATAATATAAGATTGACACATGAACTAACCTAACATACTAGAGCTCAAATTTTACCTCACTTTCATATATCTTTCTTAACACATTTATGAAAAACACATTTTAAGGCTCAAAATCATTTAAGAAATAAATTTTAGAGTTATTTACATGTTTTAAAATCCCAAGAAAATCATCCTAATGGTGCCCACTTCATGTGGATAAAGCGATGCATATGACACAAATAGGTGACCTATACTACAGGCCTAAAATGATCCTAAGGGTCTCTAGGTTTCATAGCAAAGGGGGTAAGCTATGGCCCACAAGGCCAAAGCTTCATTTGTGAACTAACCTATGACCAGCTAACTAAATATCCTAGCAAGTATATTTGCTCGGGAAAGTAAAAGCAGTCAACAAAGTGTGTGATATTGTGTTTTTCATTCGGCATATAATTAGAAGTCTCTACAGGACTATCAAGGTATACTTGACCATGGCGTGCCCACTTAAAAAGCTCTTATGCAAACGACCCACTGACTAAAGCATATGCAAGACTCAATGTACTATTACAAGACAAAACAAAAAGAGAAATATATGTGTGAGCGTAGATGACATTCATTAAAGAGATATAATTAGCCAAGAATTAACTTAAAGCAATCAAAATTTGTAACTTTACATTTCATTTAAAGCATATGGAAAGAAATGCAAAAGAAGAAGAAATGAGCTAATGATAATCGTATACATGTCACATATGTATTTAGTTTAATATGTAAAAGCTTGTTGACATGAATAAGGAAGGTTGTCGATGAAGTAAATTACACATAAAATATAATCATTAAAAGGGCTCATTCGGAATATCTTACAAAAGGGATGCAAAGCACTTATCATCTACCAATTTCTAAAGGACTACTTTCATATAAGCATAAACTTTACAATAGACATATGAACATTGTATCAAAAACATACAATGTAAGTGTATATATATTCAATAAAATCCTAAACTTTTACAAAAGATGTATAGTTTTATGACTTTAATATATATATATCTATAAGTTTAACAAAGTATAATATTAAGCATGCATGTGGAATTTGAAATTTAAGTTGAGAATAGTATATGCACTATGCTAACTAAGGCTCATTCTATGAACTATGAATTGAACGACGTGAGAATAAAAAAAAGTTTATACTAATCTTCATCTATAAAACAAATACACCTACAAGAACATGTGACAAAATTATCATGTCTAATTTTTACATGAAACTTGAATACAAACAAAAATTACTATATTAACTTTTGGGAGTATATCATTAAATAATTAACATGCGCGATTTAAACAATAAAATACATAGGCAATTACTTGAATTTGATATCACACATGTATAAAAAAAGGTACAACAAATTTTATACAAACCATAATAATGTAATGGAATTTATCTTATACATATGCCATCTTGATTTATATATAAAGTAGACCATGCTTCATAAAGTATATGGTTATTATTTGGTGATGGACAAAATGCAATCTCACAACAAAAATGTAAACCATTTAGTACATAACTTGCTCAGAATATGAAGAAACGTTTATGAGGCTAAGTATTGAGGAATTTTATCACGACACTATCATGCGGTATATAAGTTGATATACTTAAAATGAGATATCCCTTCCTAACGTGGATCACGCGACATAATATTAAGTCAATGTATGCGTCTAATTGAAGCATAAAACAAGAGAAACTATGTAATATAAACACAATCCTCCACATTCGTATGCCACCAAGTATATAGGTGGAGTTTAAAATCCGAGAATATAAAGCCTAATTGAATTTTAAGGCAATTAATCATCGACGATGACAAGGTTTCGCTCATACAAACTATTTTGCTAACCATCATTCACTCCGATATCCAGGGAATTAGGAAATTAATCAGATCGTAACTATACAAATTCAATACCCAAGCGCAATAACTAAATCTAGTCATCATTTATAATTTAATATAAAAGAGAAGTTCACAAGAATATGAATATTCAATTATAAATTAACAAATACATGAAGGTGGGTTAAGATCCCCAAAACATGATTAGTGTGAAATAAAATATTTATAAGATTTCATATACCAAGATAATAACCATTATGAAAGCATGAGCTTTGATAAATCCATACAAACGAAACTTTAAACACACATTCATCTTTTCATCATTTTCAAGAAGAAACTCGACAGTTCTCATATCATTGAATTTCTTGTGCACTACGTTCTCCTACATGAACATTAGGGATCAAAGTATATCTATAGATTTAACATAAACATTTAACTTAAGTTTGCAGACTTGCTCAAGAGTAATATACAATATAAGATTTCAATATCATATATAAATATGAGTATATAGTGGAACATGCATTCAAAAATAACTATTATTTTTTTATATTCTAATTAAAAAAAAGTATATATATGAAGAAATAATGAGGGAATATCTATTCAAATATACATATGCATATTGGGGTTAAGGATAGATAAAACTAGAAAGTTGATCTCTTAGGAGCATTTCATCAATCACCTTGCATGCATCTTTTTTTTTTAAATAAAGAATGATCATGGCTTCTCAAAAAATTTTTACAACCTATATATAAAGCCTTGAATCACATGGCATGAGTTATAAACAAGTGCAAATTTAATATATCAACCATTCATTTTTCACAAGAAAAACACATAAATCGTTGCTTGGAGAAACAAGTGTTATTGCCATAACTTCTTACAAAATGAAGAAGAAATAAGGAAAGATGAAGAAGAAATTAGAGAAGAAGAAGAAGAAGAAGGAGAGAGATGAAGGAAGAGAATGAAAGAATAATAGAGAAGGAGAAGGAGAAGAAGAGAGAGAGAGGGAAAGAAATTACATTGCCAAAAGAAAAGGGACCGCCGGCTAGGGCTGAACGGCGACGTCAGAAGGGCTTGGCTCCTCTGTTGGACGGACCGAACAGAGAGATCGGGAGCTAAGGGGCTTCGGCGTCGGGTACCTTGCGAACCAGAGACAGAGAGGGAGCAGGGGGGCGGACGTCTGAGAGCTGTGCGAACCGAGAGTCGGGTGAGAGGGAGAGCTCCGCCTGGGGTATATGCGAACAACGGCTACGGTAGAGAGAGCTCGAGTGGGAATCCTTGGAGATGCCAATGGAATGCCCTAGGCAAAGGGGGCTCTCGTCTCTAGTGTAGTTGACCGAATGAGAAGTCCCTGGGCAGTGCGACTGAGGAGTTCCGAGAGAAATCCAGCGTTAGACCCTTTAGGGCTGTTTGGTATCGGATTTACAGCGGGATTTAAGTCCGATTTAAGCTAAGGGGCTGTTTGATTGCCTAAAAAAAAAATATAATGTAAAGTAAATATAATGTAAAATAAATGTAATGTATTTCAAATATTTTAAGACTGTTTGGTTGTCTGCAAATTAAACGCAAGAGAACCGTTTACCTTATTTGATTAGGTATATTCAGAGTAGTCGGTCATCCCAGTTCGACATGAAGTTGTAACTTGCAACCTGATTTTCAAATTACTTATCTATGAGATGAATCATCTTCTTGTTACTTTCAGTGCCCATCTCCCCTCTTTTTCCGTCCATAAGGCCTATTAAATTTTCAGCGTTTCAGTCCTTTGATATCCATCATGAGAATAGCCATTATGAAACAGTATCTCACTAGCTGAAGAATAACCCATGAGGTTATGTAGCCTTAAGCCTTTCAAACATCCATCTTCACCTTGTTCTTCTTCTACTCTCTCATCAAAGCTCCTTGATTTATGCAAGGCTGGCTCAACCTCACTAGAAGTGCTCTCTGAAGTAGAAATTGGATCCCAGGCAGTAATATCTTCATGCCGAGACGCTAAGTTCTCATCAACTGCAACCACACTGAGCTCATCATTCGCTTGACTTGGTGGATGCTGATTCTCAACGGGGTCAGCGGGATGGAAGAAAATCTGGGTCTAAAGAAGTACATGAGTACTTGGGAGCAAGAACCACACCGAAGCTTTATTAGAACCTAACCACTAATATAAACCCATTGTAATTATTCTGTTATACATTAGGATGAGCTGGCTTCTCCTGATAGGCTCTAGGCTCAACTTTCTCTCTATATATACATCTCCTATACCGTCTCAATGAGATAATGGATAGATTTATTTCTCTGTCAAGATTCTCCTGTTAGTCTTTTGGTTTCTTCATGGTATCAGAGCAAGGCTTCTGATCCTGCTCCATGGCTCACTCTACCTCCTCCCAACTTGACGATCATCAAGAACAGCTCTCCAACGCTGATCACTTCATCCCGGCGGCGCTGAAGTTTGTAGTCTCTAACCTCAAGAATGTTGTTCCGATACAACTCGCTCCGGAAAACTATTCCATCTGGAAATCTCAAATTCTAAAGATTTTCCGTGCAAACGGATTTCACAATTTTCTTGATCCCACGTTCTTACCTCCGTCGCAGCATCTCACAAATCAAGATGGTCACTCTACCACTAACCCACTCTATACTCAATGGCTTCTTACAGATCAGAATCTGTCGGCCTCTCTCTGCTCCACTATCTCACCTGCGATTCTCCCATACATCATTAACCTGCAATCCACAGCCGCTATATGGGTTTCTTTAGAAACTCGATTTAAAGCTACAAATCGGTCGAAGGTGATACAACTCAAAAATGCCCTTCACAACATATCCCTCAAGAACGCATCCATGACTCAGTATCTGTCCAACATCAAGAATCTGGTTGATCAAATAGCTGCTGCGGGATCAGTTGTAGACACCGAAGATGTAATCCTATACATTCTTAACGGATTACCTTCATCTTACCAGTCCTTCAAAATTGCGATCAGGACAATGCTCACTTCTATAAGCCTGGATCAACTCTATCCGTTGCTTCTAAGCGAAGAAATAAACCTGGCTTCAGATGCAGCTCGTGCTTTCCCAGGTCCCGATCCTGCCACCGCTTTGTACACCTCTCGCGGACGTGGTCGTCGTAGCCGTGGCCGCTCGTCGTCCAATACAGTAGGCACTGCTCGATCTGCCGCAAACTCCTCCATAACCTGTCAAATCTGCTTCAAGAAGGGGCACTCAGCGCAATCTTGCTGGCACCGCCTGAACATGCAGTATACCCCCCCAACTTGCTCTCTATATATACATCTCCTGTACCGTCTCAATGAGATAATGGATAGATTTATTTCTCTGTCAAGATTCTCCTGTTAGTCTTTTGGTTTCTTCAAGCTTATTAACCCTCTTCGGTGTCATCCATTGCGACGTAAAAGCGAGCAATGTGCTCCTCGACGCGAACCTGGACGGTCGGCTCGGCGACTTCGGGCTGGCGAATGGGTGGCAGTGAGGATGCCAATTTCCGGCGGGGACGGGGGGCGGATTCGGTGATGATGAGGAATACAGGATTTGCAGAAGGTGGTAGCCGGAGGTGGTGGCTAGCGGTGGCGGAGGTGGTGGTTGGCGGTGGCAGGCCGACATTGGTTGCCGGTGGTGGTAGTCGGCGGTGGCAGGTCGGCTGGCCGTGGCAGAGGTGGTGGCTTGAGGTGGCGGCCAGCAGGCAGAGGTGGCTGGCAAGGGGTGGCAATGCCCTTGAGTTATAGTGTATTTGAAAATCGCTCAAATTGGAGGAATTCCAAATACACAAAAAATAAACTAGAATAGAATACACTGCATTTGTTTTACTTTACTTTGAATTTACTTTTCATCCAACCAAACATCAAATTTTTCAAAACCCCTGCATTTGGATTACTTTACACTCTAAATGTAGCAAACCAAACAACCCCTAAATCAAGCCAAACAGTTTTTGTGCATGCGTTAAATCCCGGGATTCCGTAAATCCCGGATTTATTAAATCCCTTTGTTCGACGGATTTAACGGGATTTAACATTAGAAGCATGCGAAAGGGAGAAAGTTAACTTCACAGCCAGCGAGCTCCTGTTCTTGCCTCCGATCAAAATGTTGTAACTTTCGATCCGACAGGAAGGGAAAGTCGTCGAAGGAGTGAAGTCGAACAGCCACGAAGGAGCCGAAGAAGCGACGGAACAAGTCCTTCCAATCAAAATGTCGTAAGGGGAGAAATATCGTTACCTTCACGGCGAGCTCCCGGCGCGACTTCTGATCCGATAGAAACAATGTCGGATGAGGGCGCAGAAAAGTTTCGACTCTTTCAGAATTCTACTTCACGTGAACGGAACAGCAACGAATAAATGCAAAAGAGGAAAAGCAAACCCTAGACAGGCAATGACAAGCGACTCGTTCGAAGCTCCACCCCACGCGAACTAGCGAAGAAGAAGAGCTAAGCTCTACATCACGTGAACAGCAACAGAGAAACCGAAGAGGAAAGCCAGCCCGCAGACGAAGATTAGATTAATTAGGAATTTCTTAATTAGGCATTAATTTAATTGCTTAATATATATAATTTAAATATATAACTATTAACTACTTAATTAAATGATTAGTGGTGTAAAATTAATTAAATAATTAGTTATTAATAAAATATTTAATATTATATAAAAATTATTAGTTATTAATGATTAGCGGTATAAATATTAATTAAATAATTAGTTATTAATAAAATATAATTACTTATAATTTGATAATTATAAGTATAATTAGTAATTAAAATTTATTAAAATAGTATATAAAAATTAATGAAATAATAAGTGCAAATAGCAATTAAATGATTAATTATTTTAAATTATAATAAAATAATTAATTTGATATCTATCATAGCATTTATATACTTATTAAAATAACACATGATAAGTTATTAATAAAATACTTATGAAAATAATACCATAATTATAGTATTCATAATCGATATATCACCAAAAAATTATCTTGATTGGGCACGAATCTCGAGGAAAAACTCAAGTTGGAAATTTCAAAAATTAATTCGGAGACCATTTAAACTCCGATTTCAGCAAGCCTATTGTCGAACTGAGCGTCTCGGAAATATGAACCCAACGACACCAAATTCGACTCAATCCGAGCCCAAATGAGTCCAAATCAAGTACCCAAAGCGTTGTTGGAAACCTCGAACAGCAATTTGAGTTACCAAACGGTCTCCGATTTTGACGAGCTTATAGTCGAATCGAGCGGCTCGACGAGACGAATCCAAAGAGCCCAAGATAAAACTATAAATAGCTCCTCATTTCGAGCGGCACACATTTTAATCCAAAGTACCTTAAAATGCTCAATAAACGGTTCACGATCAAGGGATTCAATATCAGTCGTTCATCCGGATCACTCCTTATTTGCCCCTGATTCCTCATCTATTTACAGGATATGCCACTCCAGAAAAACTATAAATAGCTCCTCATTTCTCTTAAGAAGGGACCTAAGCCAAGAAGAGAAGAAGAGAAGAGAAGTCTAGGAGGGAATAGCTCCTCCTCGACCACCGCCGAAACCCCGCCGAAACACCACCGGGACCCCGCCGGAACATCGTCGGAACACCGCTGGACGCCCGAAGTACGCTGGAGCTCGGCCCGACGCCAGAGTAACGTCGTAATTCTGCCCAACTTCCAAGTGATGCCGGAATTCTGTCGGACACCCGAGTGACGTCGGAACTCTGCTTGGCCTTGTAATCAACTTTCAATACTCATTGTAATCTGATCTTCCTGAATTTCAAGGACGAATCAGCCTCCTGTATTTCAAACAATGCTAGTGGAACTCTTTCAACTGGGCGTGACCCCGTGGTTTTTTTCCTTTCCAGGATTTTCCACGTAAAAATCCTGGTGTTACTATTTCAATTCTGTTTGTGTGCTGGATATACGTATAACACTGAGAAGGAAATTTAAACTCTATCGCCGCGTATATTCGAGTCCGCAACAATAATTATAATTTATTAGTCTTAATTAAAATTATAATTAATAAGTAACTCAAGTTTAAAACACAAATATATGAACTCAAGTTGATTTTATTATGTTTTATGCAATGATCTTGATGATCTTGATTTCATAAATATCTCCTTCAAATTTAAATCCCTAACCGCCATAAATCCTAATATATGTTACCAAACAGTTTCTCAGGATTTAACAGGATTTAACATTTGACATATCAAACAGTTTTTAGGATTTAACACATTTCTGATTTACTAAATTCGGATTTACAGGATTTATTAAATCCCACTAAAGTTAAATCTCACTTGTTGCCAAACAGCCCCTTAAATTCATTCCTTTTACGCGAGATTCGAAGGGACAACGGCGACGAATCCCCTACCCAATGCCTCGGTCATTATTGTTGCTGCCGCCCGCATCTAAGAGCAGAAAACTGTATAGGAAGACCCATTTATAAAATAATACGAATGACTTGGGTTAAAATCTGGTTCAAATCGAACTCGATTTGACTCAAATCGAGTAAATTTGGATTTAATTTGATTTGATTAAAATAATTTGGTAAAATTACACCCAAAATGACGCCGATTTGACTCGAATTGCATTCAAGGAAGCTCACAAGCATCAATCGAACTTCGTCGGGTCCAATTTGACTCAACTCGAGTCTCCTCGAATGCAAATTAGGCTTGACGAGGCTCAATTAAATTAATCGAATAGCCTCGATGGAAAACATGCGGAAAAAAAAAGAGATCAACACCAAATCAACCTACCTTATCCAAACCAGACCCATTCAATTTTTTAAATTAAGGCGGCTAAGTTAACATGAATATGAATCATTTAGCCGTATAATATACTTATCTATTTTAATACGATCTATGACAAAAATAATAATTAAGTAAATTTTGATTTGATTTCAAATTATTTGGGATAAACTCTACCAAAATAATAATGGAGTCAACATATTTAACTCGAAACCGATTCCAAGACCCATGGTGTGAAATGAGCTTGCTTGGAAGGAATCACTATACAGCATATGTGAAAGAAGGTTCAAAATCAAATTTGAATTATGCTTGAATTGGGCTCGACTAATGTTCTCATAAGACTCGAACAAGATTGGATCGCACCTAGACCAATTCTTCTTTCAAGCTTTATTCAAACCTTGTTAGAAGTTGGTCCAAATAAAGTTGAAATTCGAACTAGTTCAAACTAAATTTATTTGCAGAGAACTTTAATAAGCTTCCTCAGTTTATGCAAAAGAGAGGTAAGTAGTTTGAAACAAAATTTGGAGCATATTTGACTTAATTGTTTGTCTAATTTCGGACATATTTCTGGATATACATTGGCTTACATATTTTTGGATATACACTATTAAAAAGAAAAATACAAAGAAACAAGACATCAGATTAGATGGCAAGGTAGACGACCTTCCAACCCTTAATCGACGCTTGTCAAGTAGGAATTCAGTCCCTTACATTAAACTATTAAGAGACCAAAATACGTACTCCACTTGCCTTATCTTTACAGCTTTAAATGTTTTTTGCGTTATTTTTAACGATTAAAATGTCAAGAAAGCAACCGATTGGCAAAGCTCTCTGTACTTCGACCTGGTCATTTTCAGCTCTTTGTATGGCATTAACCCTATAATAGACAAAAACGAATATTTGAAGTTCTTAATAAGAAAACGATACCACCTAAAAATTATGTAGAAGATATCTCTAAACAAAATAAATATATCGCTGAATTTTATAACGGTCGCAGCTCATCCTTTTGTTTTTGGGGGGGGGGGGGGGGATAATTAGGCCAATGAAGACAGATTCACACACACATCACATACATAAGACTCGAACTCAAGACCTTTTAGTTGGTAGCCTAAGCGCCCAACCAACAGACCAAAGTGAGCTGTGTGTCGCAGTTCATCTTAATTTATTGATTGGGAGCTTTGATTATCAACCAATAGGTCTTCGGTTCGAGTTTTATATAAATCGTGTGTGTATGAATTTGTCTTAATTAATCTAAATGTTTCCAAAAAAAATTTATAAAAGAAGATAAGATTTGAGGTAAAGCATAATTATTTAAATGGTATGTTTAATGTTTAGGTGATTAAACATATTTTTCATTATTAATCTTCAAAAAGAATTAATAATAACTTTTACTGTTTCAGAGAGTTCAATATTTCAAGAAATTAATTAATTATTAAGCCCCAAGTATTTCTTCCTATAAAAGGATGAACTCCTCCTACAACCCAATCAAAAGCCTAACTTGCATAAGAGAGATAGAAAGCAAACTAGAGAGAATCCATGGCTTTCACACATAATATCATTCTCCTCTTCTCCGCCATCGCCCTCCTCTACCACATCTCTATCACCACTGCCCAGGTGCCATCTACAGCGGGGCCACCTACAGCGGCACCACCTTCTGGAAATGGCGACGATATTGAGGTGATAAAGGATGTTAAGAACAACAGAGACATACAGGAACTCGGAATGTTCGCTGTCGAAAAACAAAATTTAAAAGAATCATTGCCGTCTTCAATTTCTTTTATCGAGGTGGTAAGAGCCAGGCGCTGGCCTGTTGATGACGGTTTTATGTACTTCCTCAATATTAATTCCAAGAAGAAGGTCAATGATGTCGAGGTTGAAGGATCCTTCTTCGCGTATGTGAATGTGAAAGCAGGTGACCGAACCTTAAAGACTGGGATCTTCCAGGCTACTAATGAGTGAGCAAAAAATTCTTTTTGCCAGTAATTTAAGTGTGGTTTTTAACTCTTTTGTGCTTATGATAATTTAATTTCTGTGAGGTTTTTCAGAGAATGACGCATTTTTAATAAATTTGTAGTAGGGTTGGGTTTGGATCTTGTATTTCAGTTGAAATTATAAGTTCCTGGTGTTTGTATCTTCAGAGTATGATCTAATGAAATAAGTGATGGGCACATTTTTCTGTTTGTTGGGAGGCTTTGTTGAATACAGTCAATCTCGATATTCTGCATTTCCTCTGAAACAATTTTTATTTGGAATCAAGAGAATGTTTCTCCTAGTTTATCCTCTTCCCTCATTTACACAAAAGTCATTACGAGAATTTGTTATTGAAGTCTGTCTGATTTGAAAGATGGGCTCTACTTTAAGCTCCCTTCATATAGCAAGCTTAAAACTGTTGGCATACTTTCAGTGAGTGGATATATATTCTTTATTCCATTTCATTGTTTTGCTCCTAAGGATTTGGCCCATGCTCATCATTCCAGTCAGTTCATTAACTCCATATGCTCATTCATGCTTAAACAGTATGGTTTTACTTGGTCTAAATATGTTTGCCCAATAAAGCCTGGTGGGGGAAGGGCAGAGTAAGCATACAAGCTTGAAGATCTGAGCTAGATTTTGGAACAAAACACAATAACCGTGCTTCTAATCTCAACAAAAATTATAAGAATCTCGAAGTGACTGACCACACCTTTTCATCCACAATCATATTCTTATAAATGATCTAACAAACTTACATGTTCTTCATTGGTTAGCTGGAAACTCTGTTAAATGCCTGTTACTAATTAATTATTGCAAGCATGGACTTCTTTGCAACCTCATATGCATATTGTATTTTCATCTTGAATACCGAGGCTTAAACATAAGAGGAAAATTATAATACTTGATTTCTTGTACTCCTATCAAAATGTAATTTTTTTAAGACAGTCATCAGTCAATCTCAGTAGAAGCTATTAAGAAGCCTACAAACTCGATCAAAAACTACTTCATCATTGTGATCTAGCTATGGGAGATCAGGTGATTCATCAAGATGAACTTCCTTTATTCGTCATGCACCTACCTTCCACACTGTAGCTTTTTGCTTGGAACTCATGGCATCTTCCAAGATACATTTATCTAGTCAACAAGCCAATGGTTTGATCATCTCGAATGCCTATGCTTCGACATAAGGGGAAAATATAATACTTGATTTCTCAAACACCTATCAAAATATTATATTTTAAGAACAACAATCAATCAATCTTAAGAGAAGCTACTAAGAAGCATACAAACTCGATCACAAACTACATCATCATTATGATCTAGCATTAGTAGATCATGTGATCCATCCAAATGAAATACCTCTACTTGTTCATGTGCTTACCTTCCACACTGCACCCTTTTGCTTGGAACTCATGGCATCCACCAAGTATATCTATCCATACAATATGACTCTCCGTCAATAGGAGTGTCATAACGGGTATTTGAGTTGGCTTCGGGTTGAATTCGGAATTGACCCGGGCCTAATACAACTAACTCGAACCCGACCCGATTTTACAAACGGGTCAAAAATTTTGACCCGAACCCAACCCGTCAGGTTACTGGGTTGACTCGACCAGACCCACGAGCTTCAAACGCAAGTGCGCACGGGACTATAAGAGAGGGCGGAACCACACGAGGATCGAACACAGGCCGAGTGTAGGGGTATCGAGCGAGACTGGCTAGGACGAGGCCACGTCACCAAGAGAGTGCAAGTGCACATGTGTGGGTGTGTGCCGCGTGTGAGATTGGCGAGGGCAAGTCACATGTGCAGGTGCGTGCAGCGTGCACAACTAACGAGGCTACGTAGGTGTTGTCTGTCACAGGTGTGTGCTGCCTGTGTGAGGGCAAATTGTAGTGGTGAGGTTGAGAACAGGTCAATTTTGGGTTAGCGGTTGACCCGGACCTGACCCAATTTTTCAAATAGGTCAAAAAATAAGAACTCGACACCAACCCATTTGTTAAACTGGTCAACTTAAACCTGAATTTTTCAGGTCGTGTTATCGAGTCAGATCAATAATTGACACCCCTATCTATAAAAACTCTACTTCCCGGAAGCCCTAAAATAAATTCATCTGACTTGTCATTATGTTATTCAGCAATGCTTATTTAATAAAAAGACCAATATCCAAATTATCTCATATTATATCAAGACATTGTCAATCTATAGGGGTGTCAAAATTTGACCTGGTCTGAATCCGACCCAGAAAATTTTAGATTCGGGTCAACCCGTTTGCCATCTTTGTTGGGTTCAGGTTCAGGATTCCGACCGATTTAAAAATCTGGGTCGGATTCAGGTTTATCAGGAAACCTGAAACCAACTCAGATTGACCCGGAAGCCTGGATGCCACAGTGCCGAGCTCGCTTCACGTCGGAGACGGAGAGGGAATTGGAATCCTCATTCCTCGCTGGTTGCCAGCTGCCTGGTTTGTTGCCGCCCGTAGGCCACACTTCCCCATTCGGCGATTCCCCCAGATGGGCCATATACGGTCTCGAGACTTTACGGCACTTGCCTGACGCTTGTTGGTTGTTGTTCGCGTCCAACCAAGACCCGCATGCCCGCACCATGGCCAACTGACCAAGCCCCGCAATCCCTATTCCTTCATATGGGCAGATCGGGTCTTGGGTCTCCGGCGCTTGCCTGTTGCCTCGCGTCCGACCAAGCCCCGCAGGCCCGCACCCCGGCCAAGCTCCGGAATGGCTCAATCCCGATTCCCGCACCCAGAGGCCAGATTTGGTCTCGCGCTCTCCCAGCCGGGTCTGCGGGTCGTGTTGAAATAACTATTGAGATATTGAAAGAGCTTATAAAATAAGAAGGGATTAAAGCTTCATTTCGGATATTTTTTTTATTGTTTTCTAAAGTAAATTTTTAATACAAAAATTTTTTGAACTAAAATTTTTTACCTAAAAATCATTTTAGAAAGCATTAAGTTGTCCCAAACAAAACCTTACAGCTTTTGGCCACTCTTTTTTTTTTTACTATTTTTAAGAAAACTTTTGTACTAAAAATTGCTTTAAAAAGTCAAACAAAATTACCTCAAAGAAAGTCTAAATATAATGATTCCCTTGTTAATAATCCTAAGCCCTAATATTCAAAAAGAATTCGTGCCTCTTTCCAAAGGTTTGTAATCATTCGCCCATGCTTGAGAGACAGAAGAGAATAATAATGTGTTAATACATGTTAAATTGAAAAGAATTCTAAGGGTCAATCTAGAGCTAGAAATCCACCTACATCACAGGAAAATTTTGGTATACCAGTGGAATTTCTTGCGGAATTATATCTGCCGGTAAAAGTGGCGGTGTAACCGGCGAAATAACTTAGTAGCGGGTTTTCCGGCAGATAGACAGCCGGAAAGTTTCCGACGAAAAAACCACTGGCAAAGCCTTTGGTTTTTGGAAAACCGACAGCGGACTTAAATCTGACGAAATATTTTCGACGGAAATATCCGCCGATATTACCACCGAAAAAGGCCCTATTTTTCTTCTGAGGTAGTCTTCCTTCTCATTTTGCTTCGCTCCTGCTTGCGTCAATCACCTCCCACCAAACACTGCCTTCATCTCCTTCGTGTACACCGCTCCGTCGTCGACGTTCGTCGCCTCAGTCGTCGAAAATCCACCGTAAGTTGATCTGCGTTAGCCCATTTATTTTTGATTTGGTTATGGATGTTCTCAGTAGACATTTGTAAGAGATTGTACCATAGTGTATGTATTTTGTTGATGATATTCTTCTTGTTGATAAGACTAGAGAGGGAGTTTATGGTGATATAGATGTAGATACTCTTAGTAGAATTCAAGTTGGATGGTTAAAATGGAGGAATGTGTTATGCTTATTGTGTGATAGAAAATTCCCTTATTAGCAGATGAAACAAACTCAGTTGTTGGATGAGCTGCATAATTTGAGAGAGCAGTTCAGTGGAAAGCCGACAGCAACATTAGAGGAGGAGATTTATTCTGATTAGATATTTTTTTGTTATTATTGTACATTTCATTTATATGTTGGAAATTTCTTTGGTATATTTGTAAATTTTATTTTTCATTTTAAATTGTGCAACAAATGAATTTTATGTTTAATTTTAAACTATTTCGTGAATGTTCAATAAAATGTTATAATCAATATGTTAGTACATACATGTAGCATGTCTTTATGTTCAATGTTTGAATGAATATGATATATGTATATTTTTATGCAGGTTTGTTGTATTGTAGAAAACATAAAAGGAAGTGTTTTTCTTTTTTTTTTATTACTACACATTTCCGGCGGAATATCCATCGAAAATGGAGATACGACGAAGATGTATCGTATTTTGTGCAGAAAAATTTCACCGGAAGTTCCGGCGGATAAACTTCCGGTAAGAGTGCCTCGTAAACGATGAATATTGCCGCACAATTCTGCTGGAATTCCTTCGGTAAATCCGCCAGAAATATTTCCGGCTGAAAAATTTCGTCGAAAAAAGGTTTCCGACGCATATTTTACCGTCGACTATATTTCTGCCGGAAATCTGCCAGAAATGCACATTTTCTGACGAATATGGGCCGCCGGTAATGAGAGATTTTCTTATAGTGCTAGGATCTACCAAGTGCATTGAGTCAACACTCATATAATTAACTTGATGAAGGTCTTTATTGTAAGCCAACCTAAACTTTATTAGAATTTATTAGGGTTAAACAAAAGTATAGGAGTCCACCTAGGATTAGCAAGGAAGTATTAAGTTAATTAAATTATAGTTGTCTTAACATGGCTCAGTGGGTATTCAAGGTAAGCCACTAGTAGTTTAATCTCTATTAGGATCCACCAATGTCAATCTATACTCTAAAAATCTACCAAAAATCTACTAGGTGACATTAAGTCAACATTAATGTGATGAAATAAAAGAGATCTAAGGAGTGTTGATAAGCCACTTAAAGGTCCTATGTTAATTTAAGGATTGAGTCAATATAGGCTAGAATAAGACTAGTATAGAGGTATTCTAAAAAAGAAGGTCAATAATAATAAATTAAACTATTTTTTAGGAATGTTGCTTGGGAATTAGTCTGTAGGCCTCAATAGAACTAAATAAACCTTCAGGAAAAAGTTAGATTTCCTAAGTTGCTTTATCACAATTAAGGGTAGATTAGTTACACAATGGTACTTATAGATATAATGAATAAATTTTGAATAATATCTTATGTTATTGCCAGAAAAAATGCTGAGTTTTCTCTTAATATATGCTTATTCTAAGGATTTTAAACTCTTCTAAATGAAATTGAAAAGTTCACTTGTGAATGGGCTCTTCTTGCACCTCTAGACTAGTTACACAAAGTTCATTTTAAACTCTATCATTTTAGTGTCAAAATCTCATTATTATAATCAATTTAGATAGAAATGTCACTTTGCACCTCTATCTTAATTATTGCTAGAAAATATATATTTATTATCATAAAAATAAGAAATTATTGACCCCATGTGTTTATAATATATACAAGCTCATTTTTATAATAACAAACAAATGATTGAGGTACTAATATTTACACTTAGATTTAAATTCTAATATGAATTTTATTTTAATGCCTCATGAAAGATCTGTTGATGATTTAATAAAGCTAAGGGTAGACTAAAGGACACAAAATGATGATCAGTTGGATCTGAAGAAGTCATTCTAAGGTCATTTAATTTGGATGTATAGAATTATAAATTATAATTCAATTAATATCCTTTGGATCAAGCTCATACTGAAAAATTATTATAATAAATATCTTATACCACTCAAGAAAATAATATTGTAAATATCATGAAAATTAACTAAATAAATCTTAACAAAAAATTATAATGTCATTTAAATCAAAATATCTCCTAAAAGTATTAATTTTATCTTAATGCCTTTGAATTGTTGATGCCTATTAGTAGTATGTATAAGGAGAGAGAATTTATAAATTAGCTCAATGAGCAATCGAGTTGAGCTTGTGGTTTCAAGTTTGGGGTAGTCAAATGCTTCCACTTTTTCCCAAGGACTATAATCATTCACCCAAGCATGCAAGACAAAAGAGCAATATCATTTGCAAGTATTAGAGGAATTATACAAGCAATCAAGGAGTTTGCAAGTTTGTTTGCCTTCATGTTTAACTTTTCAATTGAAATTTGTTTTTATTTTGTTTTAAAAACAAAATCAATAATTTTTGCTTCTTTTCATTTGCTAAGATTTTGTTTGGGACAGCTTTTTTATCACTTCTTAAAGCAACTTTTTAATACAAAATGTTTAAATTTTGTACTAAAAAACTGCTTTAAGCAGCAGCAAAACAATCATCCCAAACAAAGCCTAAGTCTTTGGTAGCCTTAGCAAGCTTAAGATTCGTTTGGGATAACTTTTTTATTACTTTCTAAAACAATTTTTTAATACAAAAAATTTTAGTTCAAGAAAATTTTATACTAAAAAGTTACTTTAAAAAGCAATAAAAAAGCTATCCCAAATGAAGCCTTAATATTGTTTATAAACTTATACTTTTGAATTTCTACTTGACTATATAAGGTGTGACAATTTTTCCATCATCCCAATAAACAAAAGAGTTAGACCTTAAAGTAATATATATATATATAGTACTATATAAAAAAAATATCTAAAATACATACAACAATATCTCTATATACCTCTCATCACTTGCACAAATGGCAATATGACTAGAAACCCAGACTCTACAAACTTCAATTCTGGTTGTCACCAAAAACTCTATAAGAAAATAACTTATATTTTGCTTTATTGAGTGTCACTATTTGTGCAAAGCCTGGCAATGCAATTTTTCTTAAGTCCCATTTTCAACATCCTATACTCTCTCCTCCACTGTCTTTAAAACTTACCCGGCGCTTTCTTTCAAATCCTCACAGCATCTTCTTAATTGTTTAGTGATGGAATTCCCGCTAGCACATTTTCTTTCCATTCTTCTCCTTTTCTGCTCTGATGCTTTAGCTCTGCAGTATTCTGGGGCTCCACACGCTTCTACAAGAAGGATGCAAATGCAGGTGATAAAAGACGTTAAGAACAATCAAATGGTGCAGAACCTTGGCAGATTCGCTGTGCATGCGGCCAATAAAGAATACGCTGATTTTTGGTGGCAAAACTATCAGAGTATTTTGGATAAATCGGAGTATATGGTATTCTCCGAGGTGGTGGAGGCCAAGACCAAGAGGATGGCCTCAACAGGCGGCCGAACATACTACCTCAAAATTAGGACCACTAAGCGCCATAACACAGTATTAGGGCTATGCTTTGCGCAAGTATTCGTATCTTCCTCCCCACCTGTCTATTTATCTTCGCACTATGTTGTTGTGGGGTAGTATGTTAAAGCTTTTGTTCGCTCTGAGTGGAGAAATTATTTTGTGCGGAGTCCGGATAGAAAGAATCATCCGAATTATGAGTGTACATACTTTGTACAAATAATGTGTACACTGATTTAATATACATTACGTACTCACATATTTGAATGATTCTTCCTGTCCTGACTCCGCACAGAATAATTTCTCATCTGGGTGAGTATAACTCTACGATTTATTTTGCCAAAAATTATATTTTTTTAGCATTATTTTGTATTGATATCATATTAATATCAATATGAAATAATAATAATTAAGAAGATATAAATCTGGTGCAAAATAAATTACAAACTATGCACTCATTTAATAATCTCGTAAGAGAAAAATCTTGTTATGTCATATTAGATTCTGTTTGAAACAGTTTTTTTACTGCTTTTTAAAATAATTTTTATCACAGCTTTTTTATTGCTTATTAAAATAACTTTTTAGTACAAAAATTTTCTTCTAGTATAAGGCATTTTTGTACTAAAAAATATTTTAAAAAATAATAAGAAAACTGTCCCAAACAAAATCTTAGATTTCGTTTGGGACAACTTTCTTACTGTTTTTTAAAACAGATTTTTAGTATAAAAATTTCTATATAAAATTTTTATACTAAAAAATAATTTTAAAAAGCAATAAAAAAGTTGTCCCAAACGAGGCCTGGGTCTTTTTGTGCTCTTTTTTAATCCTTTTTTATTTCTTATGCTTGATTGGATTCTATGGCTTCAATGGCTATACTGTTTATTACATTAGTAATATGTTATTCAGGTGTGGTATTGAAGAGCATAGGCAAATTTATGGATATTGATCACTACTCATTTGTGGTTTTAAATTTAAGTTCAAAATTGCTTGTGTAAATCAAACAAGGACAATTCTTATGATCAAGTCTTTAATACTTAGTTCACATAAATACAATCAAATGATCCTATCAATACATTCATGAATTTGATAAAAGAAGTGCACATCAAATGAACTATAAAATAACAATCAAAGAGAGAAACCAAATAAAAGAGAGCATTAAAATTTATGTGATCAGCTTATGTAACCCAATCTCCACAAGTATAAAATTATAATTATCGTGTACAAGACTGACACTTATCAACACTTCATAAATGTACCTCACCATGTGATTTATATACGAATATTGAGTTTGATAGCCTTTATGCAGCACAAATCTCGAGGCATATATTAGTTGGCAACTTCCAAAATTACATGTGGGACCATCTAAACTCCAATTTCATCAAACTTATAATCAAATTGAACATCTTAGTGAGATGAACTCAATGACACCAAAATCAGTCTAATTCGAGCCGAAATGAGCCCAAATCAAGGGACCAAAGTATATTTACAAGCTTCAAATCATAAATTTGATGATTAAAGGATCTCCAAATATGGCATGCCTATAATCAAATCGAGCGGCTCGACGAGACGAATCCAACGAGTCCAAGATCGCTTAACTCTGACATCATTAAGGCACTTAAATGCTGCATGAACACTTTATCGTTGAAGGAATAGATATGGGTCATCCGATGAAGCACTCCGATTTTGCCCTTGATCTTTTTCATATTTATGGAGCAAGTTACTCTAAAAATTTATAAATAGATCCCCCCTTCCCACATGATAGTGGGAGAAACCTTTGGAAGCTTGGACCTTGGGCTAGAGACTCAATAGAGCTCTAAGTCTTGAAGAATAATGAAGCTCCATCTCGGCACCATTGCTAGTGAACCCTATCTGTCTGGCCACCGCTATTGAACCTCCGCCCAACCATCATCGTCGAATCTCCATCAAACCACCACTGTCGGGTCTCCCTCTAACCACCGTCGCCAGACTATGATCCTTCTAACCTCCATCGCCCACAAACTACGGTCTCTCCGGCCACCGTCGCAAGACTACAGACCTTCCAACCTCGATCGCCGACCAACTACGGGCCCTCCGACCACCGTAACCCAACTATGAACCTTCCAACTTTCGTCACCCGCCAACTATAGCCTTCGGACCATCGACACCCGACTACAGTCGTTTCGACCTTCGTCGCCTGCCGACTACGATCCCTTCGACCACCATCATCCGACTACGATCCCTCCAACCTTCATCGTCTGCCGACTACAGTCCCTTCAACCACCGTCGTCCGACTACGAACATTCCAACCTTTGTCGCCCTCCGACTACTATCGCACGCCAACTATGGTCCCGCCGACAACAATCCATTCAACCTTCATCGCTCGCCGACTACGGTCACTTAGACCTCCGTTAACCGCAGACTACGATCCCTTCGACCACTGTTGATCGCCGACTACGGTCCCTCCGACCTTCGTCACCCGCCGACTATAAGCCCTTCGACCTCTGTAGCCCACCAACTATGATCCTCAAACCTCCATCTCCAGCCAACTACGATCCATCTGACCTCCGTAAATCACCGACTATGGTCCCTCCAACCTCCGCCGCCCAATAAATATGGTCCTTCTGACCTTCGTCGCTCGTCAACTACAATCACTCTGACCACCATCACCCGTCGACTATAATACTTTTGACCTCTGTCGCCCACCAACTGTAGTCCCTCCGACCACCATCGCCCCAGTACAGATCTTCTGACCTTCATCACCTTCCAGCTACGGTCCCTCCGGCCTCCATCGCCCGCCGACTATGGTCCTTCTGACCTCCGTCGCCCACCGACTACGGTCCCTCCTGCCACCATTGCTCGAATATGGTCCATTTGACCTCCGTCGCTCGCCGACTACAGTCCCTTCAACCTCTGTTGCCCGCCGATTATGATCACTTCGACTACCGTCGCCCGTCAACTACGACCTTCATCGCCCACCGACTATAGTCTTTCTGACCTCCGTCGCCCGCCGTCCACCGTTACCCGACTATGGTCCCTCCGACCACCATCGCCCGAGTACGAATCTTCTGACCTCCATCGCCCGCCAACTACGATCCCTCCGGCCTCCATTGTCCACCGACTACAGTTCTTCCGACCTCCTTCGCCCACCAACTACGGTCCCTCCTGCCACCATCACCCGAATACAGTCCCTCCGACCTTAGTCGCCTGCCAACTGTAATCCCTCCGACCTCCATCGCCCGCTAACTATGGTTCCTCCAAACATCATCACCCGTCGACACAATCCCTCCAACCATCATCGCCTACCTTTTATGATCCCTCCGACCTTGATCTCCCGCCGACTACAACCTCCATCGCCCGCCGACTACAGTCCCTCTAACCTTCTCACCCGTTGACTACGATTCCTCTGACCTCTATCCCCTTCCAACTACGATACATCCAATCTTCGTCGCCGTACTTCACAGTCCCTCCTAGGGGTGTCAATTCGGGTCAACAGGTCGGGTTCGGGTCAAGCCCGACTTGACCCGGCCTTAAACGGGTCGACACTAACCCGACCCGGTTTTGCAAATGGGTCAGATTTGTTAACCCGAACCTGACCCGCGCTGGTTGCCAGGTTGACCCGACCCAACCCGCAATTGCGTGGGGCCTGGGCAAACCACGAAGTCGCGAACGCAGCACGGCATCAGGTGAGGCGCCGAGGCGGAGCAAGCCAGCTAGGCTGGGCCGCTAGCCTAGAGGTGAGGTCGGCCTGGTCGGGGTCGCTGGGTCGACTGGTAGCACCAGCCACCGGGCCACCGGCGAGTTTTCTTCCGAACGGATCCAGCGACGTGATAGTCGCGTGAGGCGGGTAAGCAGCTGGCTGACAACTAAACGGACCGAGTGAGACGACCGAGACCCAGGCATCCAATGACGCGACTCGGTGATTGGTTGGCCTGAGTGACGTGACCGCTTCTTAGCGCCTAAGGCCCTGAGCGACGCAACCATGACGAGACCCAGTGACGCGACCACTTCCAGGTCAATTCGGGTTGACCTGCGAGTTTCCGGGTCAACCCGAACCCGACCTGTTTTTCAAACGGGTAAGAAATACAAACCCGAACCCGACCCGTTTCACAAACGGGTTGACCCAAACCTGAATTTTTCCGAGTCGGGTCCAAGTCGAGTTTCGAGTCGTGTCAATTTTTGACACCCCTAGTCCCTCCGACCTCAATCGCCCGACTACAGCCCCTCCAACCTTCATCACCCGACTACAATCCTACCAACCAAACAAATAGGTCAACGTTCTATTGAGAATGGCTTTCATATCATTGGATTCTTCCAACCGCAACTATATAATGTGCTCTTTATTTTTTACATTGAGCCAACGCCTTCCCCCGAAGGACATTTGTAATCAACAACCAACACTAGTGAATTAATTTCAACTGGGCAAAACCCCATAGTTTTTTTTTTCTTTTTTAGGATTTTCCATGTTAAAATTATGATATCACTTATAACTCTTACACCTCTCTCTCTCTCTTTAACTATATGCATGATAAATCTTCACTCAAAATTAAGACGCTAAGCTCTTCATATCTCTATCGTTGTGAATATTTTAGGACGCAATAAAGTTAATACTTAAAAATTAGCTTAACATATTTCCAAACGTTTACACAATAAATTTGATATCCAGGTCAAATGATTTTTATATAATATTGTATTAAATACTTGACAAAATTAAGGCAATATACAGCTCAAAGAATAATTGATATAACACCCGGTTAGGGCTGTCAAAAATATGTCGTACACGAACCCCTCTTTAACAAACTCATGTTTGATTCATTCATTAAGTAAGCGAGTTGAGCACAAACCAATATTCTAAGCTCAATCTTTAAACGAGTCGAACAAGAATAATTATTTGTTTGAACTTGCTTAGCTCTCTCTCTCTCTCTCTCTCTCTCTCTCTCTCTCTCTCTCTCTCTCTCTCTCTCTCTCTCTCTATCCACATACATAATATTATGAAAAAATCAGAGAAATAAACCTTTTTTTGCTTCAGAAATATTGGCGTATTGTTGCACAATAGATAACTAAATTAAAAGAAAATAACAAATTTAGCCCCTGTTATTTAAAGGAAATTTAGCCCCTGTTATTTTAGTAATAGCAGAACCGAGTTCATTTTCTGCTTCAAGAAGACTTTACCCAACTTAAATACTGAAATAAGGAAGAGCAATTGAAACTGGACATCAAGAAACTCGCTTTAGTTATCACAGCCTAATTACCAAGGTATCGTTGGTCCTAATTTGTATTCGGCAGGTGGGATTTATATATGATACTTTGTGAACCTATCACGCCTAAAACAAATGTGAAACAAAAACCCATTTTAACAATTTAATGCAGTATAAGAAGATCAAAATTGTTCAGTGACTACTTGGAGCTAACTATGATTTTATTTGGGACGATTTTTTTATTGCTTTTTAAAGCAACTTTCTAGTACACCAAACGAATCCTATATCAGCAAATTAGTTCCAGGTACCGATACCAAATAAGCCTAACATTTTACATCAATGAATGATGACTATTTAGGTGAACACAAAAAATTAAGATAAAATACAGAAAAAGACAAGTATAGGCTTAATTATACACTAAGGGAGTATTTGGTTATCTGAAAAAGAAATGTAAATACAATGTAAAAAAATTATAATGTATTTCAAAGTGATTTGCAGTGTAAAGTGAATGCAGCGGCAACGAAAGTGGCTCACTTGAACGTTGGCCATAACCCGCTCTTCCTGTTCACTTCTCTGCCCAACCCTAACCGGGAACTCCGTCATTCGTCCTCTCAGCCGTTGACAAATTTTGCATTTTCGAAATCATTCACATAGCTTCTTCTCCCACTCGCTCCTAGCATCAGTGGTCTCTCTCCTTCGAAGATATCCGACCAATCTCTTCTAGCGTCATTCTCCTAGTTCTATTGCCGCTCAAATTTGTCTCCGTGGCTGGTTTCTCAGGATTGTTTAACCATCGCTTCCCCAAAGCTACCTTTATGGAGTAGCCACCCCTTTTCTTGCCTCGGGGCCTGAGCTGTTGAATTGGTTTTGTCACGTAGACTTTATCATTCTCTGTGTCAGCTCCTATCGAGGCAATTTTCCATCTAATTTTTGTCAGGCATCACACCTGTTGGTGCTGGCATTCACCCTACCTTCCCGACATCTGACTGTCCTCTCTGGGTTGCTCTCTGGGCATTCCATTATGTAATAGCAAAACTTACCATTGTTGGCTGCCCCACGGTTTTTGAACCTCCCGTATCTGGAGGTTCCTTAGCTGATGTTGTCCATGATCACTCTCAGTCTTGTGTGGATTTGATCTCAAGTGATGCATCTTAAACTTTTTTCTCACCCGATCAAGAGCCTCTCATTTCATCATCATAACAAGGCAAACTTCCTATTTTGATTTCGGATATTATGCTTTCTAGATTATTAGATCCATTAAAACTAATCTTAGTGGGTAAGATCATGGTTGATTAACCGCCTTCTCATTCTATTAGGACTATATTGCATGTCATGCAATTTATTGGAAAATTCTCCATAGACTTGCTCAACACAACATGTTTCCTTATAATTCTCCCGGATTGAGTACTACACTTTTTTTTTTTTTGTGAAGAAACTAGTTTTTGTTGAAAGCTCTTCAATGTGGTTTTCAAAATTGACTCCTAATTTGAATTCTAAGAGAATCACACATTATTCCTGTGGGATTTCTTTCCAATACTTAGAAGGTCTCCTATTTAACAAATCCATTATATTCATATTAGCAACTTTATTTGGTAACCTTTAGGATCTTTATTTGGTTACATTTCGCACATGAATTTCTCTACTGCTTATTTATTGAGACCATCGATAGCTAGAGCCCTTGTAGAGATTGATGTTTCTTGAATCTATTAATATGTCACTTGGATTCATTTTCAAAAGGGGCAAAATGTGATTTTTCAAAGGACATCGAGCTTTTATTCTCATTGCCTCTTGCTTGGACATGAATTTTAGACTTGAAGAAACTATGCCAAAGAGGATGCCTTCGTCAACAACCTAATAACAATTTTCTTAAAGATTTATCCTCTCCCCAAACAAATGTAACTTCCCAGGTTGAACTCAACATTGAGGCTCCTATTCCCAACTCCTCCAAGTTGATTGCCCATTCTTCTCTAATTCTCAAAGATCAAGAGTTTGCCATACACATGCTGATCCGATTGCTTTCACCATAGTCTGCCATACACATGCTGATCCGATTTGCTTTCACCATAGTCCTCAAGTAAATGATTAACTCCAAAAGTTTGAACCAGGCTGATGGAATTTATTCATCAGTAGCAGTTGTTATCTAATTTTTCTAATCTTATTCCTAATCTTTCTCGGTTCAATAACTTCAACCTAAAAATTCTTCCCCTGCATCCCTCAACTCCAAAGCAAAATCAAGAGATATTTGACACCTCTTTTCATAGTCAAATTAACAGGACAAAATAAAGTTTCAAACCTAATCTAGTTCCAACTTCTTTATGTGGCTCTATTAGGCCTTAGCATCTTCACATACCAAATTTGATAATCATGCTTCATTGGAGAATACTATTTTTTTTTCACGACATTCTAACAAACATCCTGGTGGGGGATTGAAGAAATTTATTGTGAAGTGCCCTCATTTTGTTAGATCTTCTAAATTTTTCATATTATCTAAAGGTTTTAGATTGAGAAACGGAGTATACCACGGCTTAACCCGCTCTGTTTAACTTTTCGAATTTTGCATAGGCCTATTTTGACCATATTTTATAATTATCATTTTAATTAATGATAATTATTTGCTTATTTTAAAAAAAGCTAAGACTAGTTCTTACAAGAAATAAAAATCAAAGGGTGCATTAGAAGAGCTCCTGCAGTCGCTAAAATCTATTAAGTTACAATTTTGGGGAGTAATTCTAACCGTCAATCACTCCTTTGGAATCGAAAGTCATTACCTCTCAGCTACATTAGAAATAAAATGATGTGCCCGAAGACAAAAATTTTTTAGAATGGTAGCAATCAATCCCTTGGAATTTGGATCCCTCAAAGAAAACTCCCGAGTAGAGTGTGGCTTCAACAAACGCAGTAGCAACTTCCATCAATTATTTTTTTATTCCTGCGATGGAAAATAAATTCTGAATATGAATCAGAATGCAAACATGTGCACTAAAAAAGAAACAAAAAAGAATTCGTCGATTGATATTTCTGCTTTGATTTCAAAAACATATCATTTTGTAAAAGCTATAATGCACCAAGCAAATAATCACTCAGAAACATTAGAGAATGTGTTTCAGAATCCTGAAAGATGGCTCCTCACTTTAAAGCATAATAATGGTAAAAAACAGGGCTAAAAACATATGAACCTAAATGCATCAAGTACTGGGGGCTCCGAAAATTCGGCCCCGGCCTCCCCCACTGTTTTTTCGGGGGAGTTTTAACGGATTTAAGTTCCGGGGTAAATTTTGGAAGTCAGATGGATTTGTAGATAAGACATTACCTAGAGATTTCGCCCCCATTTTGCGAGGACTTTATGATCTGAGTTCTGGTTTCCTATAGGCGCAAGCCCTTATAGTTAATTACCCCTCCCGATAACGAGAGAGAACTTTAGATTAAGGCTAGTCGTCGATCAGATACGTAGAGATACATATTATCTAGCATATAGTAGCAGCACGGGTTTAGGGTTTGGTTGGAAAATTGATATTTAAAATTTGAAATTGCAGCATCTTGCACTTAAAGCAGATGGTGGGGGAATGAATGATGGGCCCGATCAAGATCCCATGGTTCCGTCGTCCCGAGCCATCGTGGTCCCTGGTCTACTTAGTCAGAGGAGGTAGTCGACCCAACCTGACAGAAGGATCCTTGTCGGCAGTCATGGGTTGCTTCGTCCAAGGGGACCTTGTAGACCTGGGGGCATTATTTGCCTAAGGGAATAATTTGAATCCACCTTAGCTAACAGAAGGCTTTGTGCCCTATCGATCATATCCTATTAATTCATATCTCAAGAATTTGATGCCACTAAGGAACGTATTGGCTCTAGTCATAACCGTTATCTCGTGGTGCCATTTGGTGGCAAAACCACTCGGTTCAGAGGGCCCCGGGTCATAGCCGTTTATCCTGCAGTGCCATTTGGCGGCGAAACTGTCGGTTAGAGGACAAGTATCACATCCTTACTGGCAAAAGACTATTTTGAGAATGAATTCTAATGATATTCTCGACCAGACATTAGCTCTTGGTGAGCTGAAGTTATTTTCAACTTGTCCACCCCGGCAAACTATTGCGGAGACTGGATTGATTTTGCCTTAAGTGATTTGATGGATTATTTCATTTTTAAATATCTGGAATTTGAGATTTTTCAGAAATTTGGATTTTTGTGGAAATTTTGGGAATTTGGGAGGTATTTCAAAATGTTTGTGAACCCCTCCGGTTGAGATTAACGTTCGACACGGCCATCATCGGGGTGTATGGGGTTATTTCCATTTATGGATTGAATCTTGTCAACTCTGTCGAGCTGTCTACAGAGAATTGGGTTTCGCAGGCCTTACGTTTTTGTTGATGAATTTGTTTTGACATAGACCTTGAAGGCCTAATATAAACTATAAAACAAATATTCTGGTCGATCTCACGACCGTATACTTGTTTTATGGTTCGAGCCGTGTCAAC
The DNA here is from genome assembly GCA_019925795.1 of Dendrobium chrysotoxum. NCBI lineage: Eukaryota > Viridiplantae > Streptophyta > Magnoliopsida > Asparagales > Orchidaceae > Dendrobium > Dendrobium chrysotoxum. Next base: position 21,024,584 of record CM034314.1, on the reverse strand, counting down.
TCCTATCTACCCGCATAGAAGGATCGGGCTCGAATTTATTAACCCGTGTAGCATCCCTAGACGTCACGTGTGTACCTATAACAGGCTCATCGGGGCCCAAGCAAGTTTATTATACATCCCCTTATGTATACCTATGTGTATACAAATTACGGTGTATGTGCGAGGGTATTTTGGACATTTGACAAGTCTTCTACGACGACTTGTAGAAGTTCACGTTTGTTGTAGTACTTCAATACTTGTATGTAGAAGGTATATTGGATGCACGACCATTATTCATCAAGAAACTTGCAAGCCTCAATAATCTTATCCAACTTAATGTCCAAGATCTGATTGAACTGAGATTCACTCACTCCGTAATGATTTGATCTAGCTCTCTCTTCCCATAACTCGTATAGGAATTAGCGGGCAACTCCTTGATTATGCCATCATCGTTACCTTCTGCTGTTGTCTTAAATAAAGAATCAATCATTCCCACTTTGGATGACTGTGTCCTTGTTAATACCTTGTGCATCGAAGTCAATGGTCACTGCCTTGAGTGGACATTGCAGCGATTGAAGGCACCTCGTGTCGTATAGGAGAAATTTACGAGATATTCATTCCTAAAATAATTGTTGCATCCCTTGAGATGATTGGAATGGCAGTTGTACCAGACTGATGTTGGACAGTTGCTAGTTGTTGAAAATATTATAGTGTCCGATGCTGAGTGACAGTTGACTACGAGGATATTGTGATATATGTTGCTCGTGTCTACCATCACCTATGTATAAGTGATTACAACTGGCATGTTGGGGTACGAGTCTCTTGCGGTGTCCTTACACCCTTGCACAAAAATCCTATTCAATCAAGGGATCTTTCACGTCAGCAATGTATCTCCCGTTGCCACTTGCATACAAGCTACTACGTTAATCTACTATTTATCATTTGACCATTGGTCGGGTTGCATTCACCATCAAAATTTTTCCGTGTATTTGTTGTTTATATATCTCTTGTTGCCACCCACAAATAGTTCCCATTGTTGATTGGAGATTTGCACTTCAACTGTCATGGCTTTTATAAATTAGTTATGATATTCATTACATATCTTGCATGAAGACTTGTAAATAGGTTGTCGCATCCCCTACGATTCATATGAGTTATTGCTTGTGGATGAATTAAGATCAATGATCATGATTCTCTAATCAAATCACCTCCCTTGCAATCTTCTTGTTGTTTGCAAACAAACTTCACTTGCAAGCTATTTATCTTTAAAAAGGATACCATGTGCATGATGGGTTTGATATCATGCTCCTTAATATTCCATTCCATTTGAGATGATCCTCACAAATTGATTGTTATTTCTTCAAATGAAGCTTCTTTGTTGCTCATTCATCTTAGCTATGTTTGACTTCGAGTTAAACTCATGTTTATTGCACTTCCACTTGACTCTTGCTTGTATGTCGATCATGTTTGGATGCCTTCTTTCATGAGTCTCCCGTTTGTATGTTTGAGATTTACTTTCAACATTTTCCACAAATTCATTTGGTGTTCATTTTCAAATTGAAATGATGCTCCCCTTTTTTTTTTTGAAAGCTTAGTATTATGATTCAAATCAATCGTTATATTGATTATTTATTTGATTAAATTCTTGATTCAAGTTGGGTGCAATGTCATTTGAGTCCAATTCAGGTTTGAGTCCAAGTCTTGTTCATTTGATGTTCAAATCAAGTCCAAGTCTCCTTTGGTCCAAATCAAGTTTTGACTAGATCGAGTTTAAATGTTCAAGTTCAAGTCCCAAGTTTTGTCCAAGTATGAGTTCAATTCAACATCATTTAATCAACTTTGATTTAAGTTTGATTTTATGTTCAAGTCATGCTCATTATCTTAATTTATTTAATGTTCATTTGAGTTCAGTATGAGTTTTCTGCCGTCCAAAATTAAGTCCCCTGCTGTTCAAAATTTGTTCAAGTCCTTGTCTTTTTAGACAAAAATTCGCCAGCCTCCCGACGTCTCCCCCGTTTAAGGGAAAACTACAGGAGTCTGGGCCTTCCCACCATGCGCAATAAAGGTGTGTATGGTACGTGTCCGTAGACACCGCGGCCACGTGCAATAAAGGCATGTATGGGGTCTTTGAACATACATGTTTCAAAAGATAGTTGGCTTTCCCCCCGCTCGAGGGTACTTATAAGTAACCCTGCCTTTTCGCAGGCGCCACACCGGGTTTCCATCCCACCATGAGCAATAAAGGCGTGTATAGGCGATTTTTCAGTGCACCGCGAAGGCCGAAATAGGGCTTTTAGGTGATTACATGTCTCATCGTAGGCGTCGCACCGGGGTCCCATCCCACCACGCGCAATAAAGGCGTGTATGGGCGGTTTTCCATTGTGCCGCGAACTTCGAGAGCAGGAATCTGAGTTTTGGAAAGTTTATACCTTTGCAGGGTTGTCGGCAGTGTCGGCTCGTAGACTGAGGTGAGAGAAGCATTTCTTAATTAATTATAATTAATCATAATAAGTATAGTTAATAATAATTAACTATAATTAATTAAATAATCACAATTAATTACCATCAATTAATTATTTATAATTATAACTAATTAAATAATTATAGTTAATAATTAATTCCTAATTAGCAATTAATTATAATTAGTTAATTAATTATGATTATGATTAATTAATAATAAACTATAATTAATTGAAATTAATTATAGTTAATCAAATAATTAATCACTAATTATTAATTAATTATAATTAGTTAATTATTTATAATTATAACTAATTAATAATTAACTATAATTAATTATAATTAATTTATTAACTGTAATTATTTATAAATATTAAGAATTATAATTGATTATAATTAAAATAAGATTAATCTCTCCCCTCTCCTCTCTTTGGTTCGATGCACTTGGGGATTTGGCCGAAGAAGCGCGCGACAGGGAAGAAAGTTACCTTCGCAGCAAGCAGGTTCCCGTCCCTGCTTCTGATCGAAAATGTCGTAGCTTCCAATCGGACAGGAATGGCACGTCGTCGAAGGAGGCGTCGGCTAGGGCTTGTGGGACTAAGCTGAAGAAGCACGTGAAAGGAAGAAAGTTATCTTCACAGTGAACGATTCCCGTCGTTGCTTCCGATCAAAGCGTCGCAACTTCTGATCCGACGGGAAAAGAACGTCGTTGAATGGAGGTGGAAAGTCGGAGCTAGGGCAGTCGGAGGCGTCGGCTCGCAGCTAGAGATTTTCTTTAAGCATTTTTTTGTTTCTTTCCTTTTGGATGTAGCGTAGAGGTCAACAAGTACAATCACGTAACAAAAAGAATTTACAAAGGGGACTTCTTCATTTAAAACTTCTCCAGTAAATAATAATGGACAGTAACTTTGTAGTAGCAAAGTTTTTTTTTTTTTGCCTTTTCAAAGCCCAAATTGCAAAGGGACGGCACGGTTCAACTAATAAGCACTCACTAATAAGTTAACATTGATCAGTAAAGAGAATCCTGGTACTAAGGAACATTAGTATTCAGCATTCAAGAGGAGATATCGGATGGCACCCACAAAAGAATATTGTAATTAATATCATTAATATAGTAAGAGTTGTGAATCAATTGTCACTATTCTTCCTGTCTTGCTTTCCTGCAACAGTCTGTGTTGTAAGAAACGCTGCCAAGATAAGCAAGGAAAATCATTTTTCCAATTGGTCTTCGTCCTCTACTAATACTAAAGAATCTTCATTATGGTATCCCACAAGCAAGCATCCCACCTCTAGCGTATGGCAGATGGCGCAAGGAGAAACAGCACTACAGGTCCTCCCAATACTCCAGCAACCATGTATTCATCCTATCAGCTGTATCCACATGTATGTCAGCAATCCATTTGACAACTCTCTCTCCAAATATTTCATGTCTCATCTCCATCAACGTGACTGCACAAGTCCAAATATCTCTATAAATTAGAACTCTCGGAGTTTCAGTTTCATGCCATTCTCATAGGATATGATTTATAATGTGCTTTACTGATGACTCTCATTCATGTCCATCTCCAAGGGCGGAATCACTATAGCGGCATGGAGGGCAATTGCCCCCCTATAAATTTGTAAAATTCTTATTAGACTAAGGGCTATTAAGTAATTTGCCCCTCCAACATGTTAAAACTTGCCCTAATCGATCCTTTCTCTGATTTTTCCGCCCGATTCCGCCTAATGCCCGAACAGAACGTCTCTTCTTCTCCGAAAACTACGAATGTGATCTCCCCTCTGCCATCTCCGGCTCTCTACTCGATTTTTCATTCTTGACGCTCGAATCGGAGGAGGCGACTGGCGAGGACTCCGTTTTTCATCATTCTAAGATGCTTTGGTACGTCTTCTTCATGACTTCTTCGGTTCTTCCGCCTGTAACTTTGACTTGTCATTTTTTTTTAGTTTTCTCTTGTATTTGGATAAAGAATCTTACCTGCTTGTTTTGTTTTATCTTTATTAGATTTATTAGCATGGATCTACATGAAACCCCTACTGAAAATCCATAAATGCAGAAATTTTTTGGCATTGAATTAGTCTGAGAATAAAGTGACAACAATAGCTCGAGATAACATTCGATATTTACCTGCAATCAAACGCACAGTGTGCTCTGACATAGTTTTCCCATTTCTGCCTAAAATATTTGATTGTTGAAATGCAGAAATTTTTTGATTGTTTTTTGTGCTCTGACGTAGTGAGATTGAATTGAGATTTTGGAATGCAGAAATTTTTTGACATTGAATTGAGATTTGGGAATGCATAAATTTTTTGACATTGTCAAACCAAGCTTGGAGAATATTTAAAACAATAGATAGTCGTATTGAGTGAATGCAGATATTTCCTTGATTATTGACAAACTCAGAATGAAGATATTTCCTTCTGCTTCTACTGTATTAATACTTGTTTGTTATTATGTAAATATTTTTATTGACGGTTGCTCTTCTTTGACAATAAATTTCATTCTATGGTTAAATAAATGGAGAGTTATTTAAAGAGGAAAGAGCACATAAAATTTGATATTAATAATCTCTCAGCAGATCCAGGACTCCGACTTCCTATTTGGAGCTATGATGTAAATGATAGAGATAAGGTTCAGAGATCATATCTATTGAAGGGACCCCATCAACTGAGAAGTCATCAATTCCCCCAAACTTTATTTGAAAATTTGCACGTAGGTTCAATCCGAAATGGTTTGATAAATACTCTGATTGGTTAGAGTACAGTGTGCAGAAAGATGCTGCTTTTTGTCTTTACTGCTATCTATTTAAACATCAAGAGCAGATTATTAAAGGTCAAGGTGGTGGGGATCTAAGATGCACCGACACGGACACGGCGACACGGACACGACACGACACAGACACGGGACACGGCATTTTTAAAAAAATATAGGACACGGGTGCGACGTGGACACGGCATAATAATTTTTTTAATATAATATATAGAAATAAAGGTGACACCATATTGAAAATGGTAAGCAATAATAAATCAATGTCATGAGGACTTGTTTAGCTTATAACATTAAAATGTTTAGTACAATCACAAAAATATAAGCAAAAAATCATTTAGTACAACATGAAGGTTCAACTACTCAATAAAGGGAATGATAAAATTAGATTCAGAGGTTGGTCTTTGGCCTTCAATATCATCATCATTGAATATCATTGCTTCCAATTCTGGTTCATCTAGAGAAAGATTTGCAACCTCCAATAATCCCATATCATCAAGGCACTCGAACCCATCTCCAGCAACATCCCACATCTTGTTATCACCTGTCATATAAAGTGGGGTCTTCCTTGATAGAAGACGAAGATTTGTATGCACATAAACTAAATCTTCAGCTCGTTGTGGAGTTATTTTATTCCTCTTCATCGATTGAATAAATGAGTATGTGCTCCAATTTCTCTCACAACAAGAAGAGGATGATACTTGACCAAGAAGTTTTATTGCTATTGTTTGAAGAAGCGGTGCTGAAGCTCCATGAATCAACCACCACATTTTTGGATCCATCCTCCATCTATCAACCAAAGATTCTTGATCACCAAAATCCTCTAAATATCCAAAGAACTTTGCAAGTTCTATATTAATCTTTCTTCTCTCCTCCTCATTTGGAAAATATCGTTTCAAGCATATCTTTCTCATATTTGACACCTCTAAATCTTTTTGTGGTGAGACACGTTGAGGGTCTTGTTGAAGCCATTCTTTACTTGAATACCTTCAAATAATACAAAGCATATAAAATTATTTATTCATTTACTAAGAAATTTAAAATTAATTTAAAAGATGAATACAAATGTACCTTGGATTTAATGAATGGGCCAAACAATGCAGAGGTGTGTTGCTTTTGGTCCACCTATCCTCAAGAATGGTATAGACAATACTCCAAAAACTTGAGTCTTCATTATGTGACTTTCTTTCATGTCTGTATATAATTTCTTTCACTTTTGCTAACATAGAGTCCCACATCTCATAAATCAAATGTAGGCATGATTTATCTGTGTCAGCCTCTCTCAACATGTCATAAATCAGATCAGTGAAAGCCAAAATATAATCTACATTATCCCACCACAAATCATCTAAAGACCTTTTCTTTCACATACCTTGCCTTCCCAACATCATCTTCTCGATAGCAAGACCACTTCTCACTAATCACCATAGATTGAAGAGCACTTTTTATTTGTTTGAATCTTCTCAACATGATTATTACAGAGGCAAAAACGAGTTTCAGCAACAGCTAATATTCTCAAATGTGAGAAATCATTAAACATTGAAAGTCTCATTGAGTGGTTCATAATGAAATTTCTGATCAAAACTGCATCATCTGCAACTGTTGTTATCCAATGACATTCAGCATAGATGATTTCATTTGCCTCTGTATTATTTGCTGCACAAATATTTTTTAGAGCAAGATTTAAAGTGTGCACAACACATGGAGTCCAGAATATATGAGAATAAGTCTGCTCCACCAACAATCCTGCAGCTCTACACACCGGTGCATTATTTGTAATAACCTGCACAACATTTGAAGGCCCAATAATGACTATTACCTCTTTAATCAAATTGGCAATAAAATATTTATCCTTGTATTCTCCTTCACAATTCACAGCTTTAATAAACATGGGGCAATTCTCTGTAACGGCCATGAAATTAATGAGTGGCCTTCTTTGAGGATCAGTCCAACCATCACACATCAAAGTGACACCTTTTTTCTTTCCACACTCCTTTTGTTGGTTCAAGCAATGTTTTAATATGTGCTCTTTCCCTTTCCAATAATTTTGATCTTATTGCATTGTAGCCAGGTGGAACATAACCTGCAAGGTTGTTATTACATGTAAAAGTAAATGCATTCTTGTAATGAGGATTTCTTGCAAGGTTGAAAGGAAGTCCCGCTGAAAAAAACATCCTTGCAATTTCACCATCCAATTCCTCTTGCTGCTGCATGTTAAAAGCCTTCTCTAAAGCACCACTGGCAACTCCTTTTCTTTTCTTTGAATCATATCCTTCACTTTTATATGATAATGAATGATCAACTCTAACAGATGAGGAAGAAGTGTGGGATGAACCATGGGTAGATGGCAAAGGTATCTCTTTAGGAAGTGCCCTTTTGATCCTAAATTCAGCTTCATCAACTTGTCTGTTCAATTCAATCAACTGCGACGTAGTAATCTTAGGACATATTTTAATTCCATGACTAGAAATCTTAAGTAAATGTGCTTTCACCCTAGAATAAGATCCTTTGTAAGTGCCTCCACAATAATTGCATTTGAATGACACATTACCTCCTCCTTCAGAAGTTTTTCCTAACTTTGTAACATGAATCCATAAGGGCTTATCAGTTTCTACAGATGGCTCTTTGGAACCGTCACCTAATCCAATCCCACCAACAGCAGAGCTCATTTTGCTTTCAAACACACTGGTGAAATGGAAAAAATAAAGACTTAATAAATTAGTGCAATATATCAAACCCCTAAACATAATATTTCACTTATCCTAAAGATGATGAATACAACAATATGCCGGGCAGCCGGGGGTCCAAGGGGGCGCTGCTCCCTGGCGGGGTTCGACCTGCCCGGTCAGGTCGCGGGGTCAAGGAGCAGCTAAAGCGCACCTAAAGCGCAACTAAAGCTCACCTAAAGCGCAACTAAAGCACACCTAAAGCGCAACTAAAGCGCACCTAAAGCGCACGTAAAGCGCAACTAAAGCGCACCTAAATCGTGACTAAAGCGCAGTTAAGGGAAAAATTTTACTCTTTTGTTGCACTTTAGTTGCCCTTTTGATGCGCTTTAGTTGCGCTTTTGCAAAAGGACAGCTTAAGCGTAGCAAAAAGGCATCTAAATGGACAGAAATGATGAATGGAGAAAAAAATGGCGAAATCAACTTACAGGTTCAAAAATTTTTATGCAGTTTGGTGTCGCCTTTCCTCGGCTGCGCACAGAAACTAAGAACGAAGGCTTGTTGCTTATGGCCGGAAGGGAAGACTAAGGGTGCGATCTCCAGGCAACCGCTGCTCGCGGGAAAGATCTCTGATTCTCCAGTGTACCGCTGCTCGCCTCAATCGCTCGGGAAGACCACGAATACGAATAGGAATATGGGATTAGGGCGAAGATGAAGACTCGGGCGTGAATCGACTAATATAAAATAGCGGGACTAGAGTTTTTCTTTTTTTTTAAAAAAAAATTTAATTATCAAATAGCCAGACACGCGTGTCCGATTTTTTTTTTAAATGGGACACACACTAATAACGTGTCCGACACGTGTCCCCGCCGTGTCGGACGCGTGTCCGTGTCCGACACGTGTCCGACACTGCATACCCTCTTAAAACGGAGTGTCGGTGCATCATAGGTGGGGATTCATTCGTTGGAGAAGGTTTCAAAAACTAAAAGAAGAAAGAAAAATTAGTAAGTCACATTGAAGATCATAATAGTATACATAATAAGGCTAGACAAAAATGTGAAGATTTAATGAAGAACCAAGAACACAATCTTCCAGCTTTATGATTAAGCAAAGATGATAAGAAAAAAAAAATATGTGTATGTATGCGTATGTATGCTTCTGTGATACTCGTTGGAGTTCACATTTCCATTCTTTGATTAGTCTTATGCGTATATATGATTATGTGATCGAGGTGCTAGAGATTGTTAAGGAAGAAGGGATTCATAATCAACAATCGGTTGAAGCAGGTAATTCTGATTGATATAATGGAGTCTTTTAATTTTATTTTTACAATGCATTTGATGATTGATATATTGGGCATTACGAATGAGTTATCAAAATCATTGCAAAGAAAATATCAAGACATTGAAAATGTGATGAAATTGGTGCAAATATCTAAACAACGACTACAAATACTAAGGAAGAATGGATGGAATGCTTTAATAGATGAAGTGTCACATTTTTGTGGTGTTTTTGAAGTTGTTCCAAACATAAATGAAATATATAAAACTCGTCGTCGATCAGTGCGAAGAAGTGAAGAAATAACAAATCTACATCATTATCGTGTTGAACTATTTTGCGTTGTAGTCGACATGCAACTTCAAGAGCTAAATAATTGTTTTTCTGAACCAAGTACTGAGTTGCTTCTTTGTGTGTCATGCTTAAGCCCAAGTGATTATTTTCGTGCTAATGATGAGAGGAAATTGATATGTCTAGCAGAGTTATATCCAAGTGATTTTTCTATAATTAAGGTTGGAGCTCTTAAAAGTCAATAATCAACTTATATTATTGATATGCGGACTAGTGAAGAGTTCTCTCTCTGAGAAACATTGTTGATCTTGCAAAGCAAATTGTTAAGTTCAAGAAGAATGGTGTGTATCCTCTGGTTTATAAACTTATTACTTTAGTATTAACTTTACCAGTTCCTACTGCTACAGTGGAGAGAGCATTTTCAGCAATGAAAATTATCAAACATCGATTGCGTAGTAGGATGGGTGATGATTGACTCAACAATTGTCTTGTGCCTTACATTGAAAAATAAGTGTTTGATTTGATTCACAATAAAGATGTTATCCAATATTATCAAAAAATGCAAAATAGATTAATAAAATCGTAATGATTTTCAATTTCCCTATCATAATGGAATACAAGATTTCACTTTGAATTATGTCCTCATTATTTTTTTTAATATTAGTCTATTAATAAGAAAATTTTGACCCCCCCCCCCTAAGATGAAAGGCTGGTTCCGCCCCTATCCATCTCCCACCATCAAAACCAATCATGATAAAATTTTGAATCCATACTACAACATCTAGATTTGGCAAGAACTTCCTCTGATCACAATACAGGTTCCATCACACATGCACTTGTTCATTTCATTGCTCCTTACAAAATAGCTCGAAAAGCATGGAGCACCTTGGCCAATACATACGCCAAAACCACCTATCGAGGTCTTAATCATCTGGAAGATCTCAATTTGCTCACAGAAAATCACTAAATATCTAGAATATCCAAAAACAATTGAAGATGAACACATTTTGTTAAACATATTGTTTGATGACGATGACTTGATTCTCAAAATTCTTGAAGGTTTCAATGATGATTAAAGTCACCTTTTCTTTGCACTTTGTGTTTGTAAAACTACTATCACCTTTGATGAGCTACAATAATAACTTCTCAATCATGAATGCATCTCATGTCTGAAATCCAAAGTCACTCCTTGAAAATCCAAAGTCACTCATGCCCGCTAACACCAATCTAGCTGTTAAACCCAATAACTTATCACGACCTCACAATCAAAACCATCGCCAACAAAATCTCCCCACCCAATCAATCCCGCTCCACAAAGCCACCTATAACCAAAACCACCACACTCCTTCCTTAACTACTCCGAACTACAACATGAATCTTCACTAACCATAACCCTATCTTATCAAATGCCAATTTTGCCCCCAACAAGGACAATGCCACTTGATGCCCCACATATAAAAATATACCCTAACATCCTACCAACCAAAATAGGTTTTCCCAAGTGCTAAATGCTACTATTGCAAACACTCGTCCAAATTGGCTTCTCGACTATAGTGCTTCCCATCATGACACAAATAGCCTTTAAAATATGACTTCTAATGACATTTATAACAACAATGATGACATTCTCATTAGTGATGGCATCAGCCTTCCTATAACCCACATTGATTTTATCACACTCCACTCATATTCTAAATATTTTAATTTATCTAATGTTTATACTATTTCTATCACATTCTAAACATTTTACATCACCTAATGTTTATTTTGTTCCTGCTATGAACAAAAACTTAATCTCAGTTTATAAGTTGTCTCGCAAAGAGTGTCTTCATTGAATTCTTACTTAGTTCTTTCTTTGAGAAGGAGCATCACAAAGTAGAGATACTTCTATAGGAAAAGACTAGAGAACATTTAAAAAGGCCCAAGCTGTTTCTAATCAACCATCATTATTTGCTCCCTCCACCATCAAAACTCCAATCTTTCTATGGCATGCTCATTTGGCCATCCATCCTTTCAAATCTTACACCACCTTGTGATAATCAAGCATCTTGAGTTATCTTCATCTAGTACCTCTTCCTTTTTCTATAATTCTTATTATTTTGTCAAGGCACACAAACTATCAATTTATGAGTCCTCTCGTTCAAGTAATGGTCCCCTGAAAATACGTATTTCAAATGTATAGAATTCACCAATTCACTCTTATGACCATCACACTACATCAATTTTGTTGATTATTTTTCTTGCTATATTTGGTTCTATCCTCTTAAGCTAAAAACTCAATGTCCATGATGTCTTTCCTTGTTTTAAATCAATAGTTGAAAAAAATTATAAGATAGTTTGTCATACTTTACACTAACAATGGTAGGGAATACATCTCAGTAAAAAACTTATTATCCACAAATGAAATCTTCCATCTTACGCCGCCACCTCATACACCCAAACAGAATGGGCTCTCCGAGCACTGACATCACTATTTTGAATATACATATCTCACTCTTCTCCATCATGCATTTATCTCCATTTCAATTTTGGACTCACATTTGATATTGTTGTTTACCTCATCAACCAAATGTCAAAATTAAGCCTATCAATGTCTTCCACCATTGAAATAATCATTTCATCATCCTTCCAATCATTCCAAAATACGCACCTTGGGTGCTTACATTATTCATGGTTTTGACCCTACAATACTGCCACAGTCGAACCAAAATTCACTTTGTGTCATCCTGTGCTATTCTTTAACCGAAAGTGCATACAATTATTATGATCTAACTTCTAAAAATTATACATTTCTAAACATTTCATTTTGGTTGAAGAAAACTTTTCATTTTTTCCTCAACTTCCAAACCTCCCCTGTCAAAATTATGGTATCATCACAATATAATTACCCTCCTCACCTTCTCTAGATCTGACAACTACCCAATCAATTCTCCTTCCACAACTCCACCCGCAATCAAGACCTTTCACTTTCCTCCGACACTCTTACCCCTCTCCAAGTTTATTATCTCGCACATTTCCAATCAGCATTCAGAAGTAATTCACTAACCTACATCATCTTGTGTCTAACGCACACAAGGTCCACTCCAATAATAATCAACCCCCCTCTGCAACCTTTAACCCCTCCAATACAAAGCAAGTCTCTAATATTGAACCTTTCAAATCTACTGTCATCTTCCTCATCCCAAATTACCTCTACCTTACCCTCCAATCACACCCCTTCAACTAACGTCCCTCCATTCAACTCAATACCTACACCACCTCTTGATTCCTCCACTCAGATCTCCCACTCACCCAAACCGGCACAACTCCTACAAACACTAGTAAAATTTAATATCATATAACCAAACACTAAGTGTTTTCTCCACCACAACCAAACCACAAATCATCCTTGAGCCTACATGTGTAACCCAAGTTCTAAAAAAATAATAATAATAAAGAATGGTGCCAAGCTATGTCAGACAAATTCAATGTGCTTCTTTGTAATAGTACATGAGACCTTGTTCCACTAGGCCATACTTGCAATCTGGTTGGCTGCAAATGAGTCTTTCGTATTAAATGTAATTATAATGGCTCCATTGATCACTAGGCATTGACTACAATGATACTTTCAATTTAGTGTTCAAAGCAACAATAGTTCATCTAGTTATTACCATTGTTATCACAAAATGATGAACCATGACACGACTTCACGACAACAATGTCCTCTTTCTTGGGCCTATGGGAAGAGTGTTTTAAAGATCCAACCACCTAGCTTTATTGATACCAATTAGTCTAATTATGTTTTTCACCTACATAAGGCTCTTTACGGTTTAAATTTTGGCCCCATGGGTATGATATAATGAACTTGAGAAAATACTGCTCGTCATTGAGTTCATTAACTCTCAGACTGATGCCTCATTGTTCATCTTTAGCCAAGTAATCAATCTTTTTGCTGGTATACGTGAATGGCGTCATTATTAACAGCTCAACTGTCATTCAAAATATTATTAATCAATTATCATCTAAGTTCTCCATAAAAGAAATCAGTTTCATATCCTACTTTCTTGGAGTGGAGATTATTTCTACACCTAACATCATTTTTCTATCTCAAAAAAATACATTCAGACATTTTGGTCAAAGCCAACATGCTTAATGCCAATATAGTTTACACCAATATCACCTAGTAATGAGTCAACAAAATACCACTCCATCATTAGTGCCTTGCAATATCTCTCTCACACTCATCCAGACATTATCTTATCTATCAATCACCTCTCACAATTCATGCATCAACCAAGCAGCAGCCATTAGAGTGTTCCCAAAGGCCTCATACATTATCTTCAAGGTATAATCACTCATGAACTGCACATTTGCCAAACTTCCTCTCTTGATCTTCATGCCTCAGATGCAAATTGGGCGAGTAACATTGATGATCAAACATCCACTAGTTCTTATATTGTTTTTCTAGGATTTAATTTAATTTTGTTTTCTAGAGCTGCAAAAAGCAACACTTTGTAACTCAATCCTCTATAGAAGACAAATATCATGTTGTTGCCTCAATGATAGTCGAACTATTATGGATTCAATCACTACTTGAACTCAATATGCTCAACTTGAGTTCATCAATAATCTACTGTGATAACATTGACACCACTTATCTCTATGTCAATCACTTCTAAAATTACACAATTTGAGGCACAAATCAGCTCTTTTTATGCATTTTCGCCATGAGACGTGCACCTCATGGTCATCTAGAGAGGCATATGCCTCACATATTGTGGGTGCGCCTTACCTCAAGCTAATTGAGGTGGGTGCTTTATATTATTACAATTAGGGTTTTTTAAGAACATAAAGATTAAATAAGTATTACTTATTAAAACACCCCTTTTAACATGTCTCTCCATCATGCAAGGTCATGCCCTTCCCCTCTTGATCTCACACAAAGCCTGATGCCTCTCAATCTCATGCAAAGGCCTCTCCCTCTCGATCTCACACCATCTCATTCCTTGGGCTGTCATCGTCGCCATGTCCTCCTTGCTAAGCCGTTTTCCTAAACAAAGGATACATCTCTTCCTCTAGCACATCTCCTGTTATCAATAATTATAGAAAACTTTTTTCTTACCAAAACCTAAAATTTTTGCTTTGTTTATGTAGGGTTTTTACTTTTATGATTATTTATTTGTTCCAATTTTTTTAAGATTAAATTTTTTTTAGGGTTTACTAAAATGGTAAAAAAGTAAGGATAAGAGCACAATAGAACATCACGATGACCCGACATGTAAGCATAGCATGCTAGTTGACATTGGAAGGAATGACGACTTATATTTATTTAAAGTGCAACTATTACGAAAAGGTTGTTAAATGTCGTGTTACAAGAATGAAAGAGCCTTTTTAGACTTCCATAAGAATGTTACAACATGTGTCAAGATGCCAAAGGTGGTGAAAGAGGTTCATTTATATAAGAATAAGGTGACAATGTTAAAGCCTTTGGCACAACGATAGTTCGATGAAAAAATAAATGTTAGGTTTAATTATGGAAGTGAACCTAGTGACGAAAATTCCTCATCTTATTTACTACAAATGTCATGTAGAGGTCCAAAAGGGCCTATGAATTAATAAATGGTAAATATGGAGAATGACCAAGATGATGTCGAGAGAGTAGACAATAGAATGTCTTCTAAAAATACTAGAGAGGCATGCAGGCATGTCTATAAGGATATCGAAAGGATCTTTTATGAGAATATTACTCCATTTAATGTGGCAACCTCCCCTTGTTATTTCAACATGATCTATAACATAGTTACTTAAGTTTGCAGCATGAAATATCATTAATGTATGATTTAAAAACTTGGGTATTCAAGGAGTTGAACAACACTAAAAAAGACATTGATGAGATTACAAAAACTTGGAATCATACTGGACTAATGATTATATCTAATGGTTGGTCTATTATCAAGAATAGAAATTAGATCAATATTTTAATTAACAATCCCCATGATACTATTTTTGTAAAGTCAGTTAAAGGATCAGATCAAGTCAATGATCTAGAATACATATTTAGACTTCTTTAAGGAGTCATAGAGGACATTGAAGAGTATCTGGAGGAACAAGTTATTACAGATAATGCTAGTACTTACAAAGCAGCTAGAAATAAGTTGATGGAGAACCAAAAATATATGTATTTCACATCTCTTGCAGAACGCTGCATAGACTTAATTTTTTCAAAAACTTCAGTGACTTACCTCGGCATAAAAATAATGCATTGAGCAAAGCAAAAAATAAAAGTAAATTCATCTACAAGCATTCATTTGAATTGAACGGTGGATCCAACATAGTGATGGCACTCCAAAGCTATAGCAATGTACTGTTAAAGTATTGGAGCCTACAAGTTCATCATATAGATGTGAACAAAATTGATCTACATACAATCAAGTTCATACCAAAAAGTGAAACCATTGACTACTTTAGGGATGAACTTCTTGGTAAACATCATGTAAAACAAGAGAGTAAATGATAGAAATTTTTTTTAAAAAAATGCTTTAAATGATGATAAAGATACTTTATAATGATTTTCCATCTGAATGATTTGTGAATGATGATAATTATGTCACACCATCTATTTTGTAACAAAAAAAATCCTAATGTTGATTTCTTTGATAGAGATAGAAGAAAGACAAATATATCTAACACAAACCAGCAAGATATAAAGAGGCATGTAAGGATTCTAAGAAAGCAATATGTGATGCAAAGATATTAGCTTTTAATGATTTATATAATAGATTAGATACTAAGGAGGGAGAAAGATATGTGTATAAGCTAGCCAAACAAAGAGATAGGAGTAGTAAGGATTTAATTCAAGTGAAGTGTATTAAGGATGAAGATTAAAAAGTACTTTTCTTAGAAGATGATATTCAACAAAGGTGGATGAGATATTTTGATAAACTTTTTAATGAAGATTGTAGGAATACAATTGACTTTAGTGACCTTAGCATCCTAAATGAAAATAAAGATTTCTGTTTTTATCGGCGTATTAGTAAAACCGAAGTTAGAGAGGCTTTAAAGAAAATGAAGTGTGGAAAAGCTGTTGGACCTGATGATATCCCAATAGAGATGTGGAAATGCTTAGGAGATGAAGGAATTTCTTGGCTAACTAAACTTTTTAATAATATTTTGAAGACTAAAAAGATGCCAGATGCGTGGAGAATGAGTGTATTGATTCCTATTTATAAGAATAAAGGTGATGCACAAGATTGTGCGAATTATAGAGGAATTAAGTTAATGTGTCACACTTTAAAACTATGGGAGCGAGTTATGGAGCGTAGGCTGCGGCGTGATACTAATGTTTCTCAAAATCAATTTGGATTCATGCCTGGTAGGTCTACTATGGAAGCCATACATTTATTGAGAGGTTTGATGGAGAAATATAGGGAGAATAAGGAGGATCTACATATGATATTTATTGATTTAGAGAAAGCATATGATAAAGTTCCAAGAGAAGTGCTATGGAGAGTTCTTGAAAAGAAAGGAGTTAATAATGCTTATATTCAAATCATTAAAGATATGTATGAAGGAGCTACTACTTGTGTTCAAACACAAGGTGGTTTGACCAAGTATTTCCCTATTTCGGTTGGATTACATCAAGGATCAGCTTTAAGCCCATATCTTTTCACGTTAGTCATGGATGTTCTCACTAGACATTTACAAGAGGATGTACCCTGGTGTATGCTTTTTGCTGATGATATTCTTCTTGTTGACAAGACTAAAGAGGGAGTTAAAGGTAAACTTGAAGTCTGGAGATCAACCTTAGAGTCTAAAGGTTTTCGCTTGAGTAGATCTAAAACTGAATATATGGAGTGTAATTTTAGCAGTAATAGACCTAGTGAGGGGATTGTGACTTTGGGCGATCGAGTCATTAATAAGAGTACACGTTTTAGATATCTTGGATCTATTGTTCAGAGTGATGGTGAAATAGATGGGGATGTTATCAGTAGAATTCAAGTTGGATGGTTGAAGTGGAGGAATGCATCGGGCTTGTTGTGTGATAGAAAAGTCCCCCTTAAACTTAAGGGAAAATTCTATAAGATGGTGGTGAGACCTGCAATGCTTTATGGTGCAGAATGTTGGCCATTAAAAGAGAAGCACAATACTAAGTTATATGTAGCGGAGATGAGGATGCTTAGGTGGATGAGTGGATTTACTCTTAGAGACAGGATACGAAATGAGCATATACGTGAAAAGGTTGGAGTAGCTCCAGTGGAGGATAAGATTAGAGAGAGTCGCCTTAGATGGTTTGGTCACATAAAACGGCGGCCTTCCGATGACCCAGTTAGGAAAGTATAGGTATTAGATTTGACTTATGTTAAGAAAGGTAGAGGTAGACCTAAAAAGACTTGGTTAGAAAATATTAGAAATGACCTTTCTCTATTAGATTTAAACGAGAATTTGACTTTGAACCGGACACAATGGAGAAAAAGGATTCATGTTGCCGACCCCACGTAGTGGGACAAAGGCTTGTTGTTGTTGTTGTTGTATAAAAATGTAGATATTTAAAACTATAACTATCAACATACTCATTGTTTTAAATTTAATTAATATTTTTTATTTTTTTAATTATTTCTAATAAAAGAAAAGGAAGATGAATGACATTGAAGATGAGAAGGTAGATTGCGAGAACATCGACACAACTAAGGATAAGGAAGGGGAGAAAACAATTCATTATGACGATTCTAATGATGACCCCTTGAGCGATGAGAATGTAAAGGACTTCTGATTATACAAATTATTATCTTGGTAGCTAATTTCTTGATATGCTTTTATTTAGATGTTGCACAGTGGAAGTGGGAGATAGAAACTCATATTGTTAAACTTATTTTGTATTGTTGCATTATTAGTTTCTGCTCTGACGTTTGCATAACAAGTCTATTTTGCGTAATTTATTACTTGATACCACATGCAATTTGTTACTTCTTACTAATATTAGGATGTTAACATATTACTTTTTAATATGTTAGTAAATTAGGATGTTAATAAATTACTTCTTACTTCCTACTTTGATGTATGTATAATAATTCTTATTTCACACAATTTGTTGATTGTGAGGCTTATGTCTCAAAATGCATCGAGGTTTACATCTTGCCTCACAAACGAAAAATGCCTCCATATCCATTGTGGAATTTTAAACATTGATGTCAATATCATGTTCACTCGCATGAAGCATACCACAATCGACTTTCACTTCATTCATGGCAAAGTTCAAAATGGTCAACTACACATCTCTCATGTCACCTCCAATGATAAACAAATTGATGTTCTCACCAAACACTTTTCCCACTATCAATTGCATGACTTACACACCAAAATTGGTGTTGTCTCTGTACACTCTATCTTGCGGGGGCATAATAAGATAAGTAAATATTCAACATTAAAGAGGTTCTTTGTCTTAAGGAGCATTAGTATTCAGTATTAAAGAGAACACTGGCAATAAGGCAAGTTGATATTCAAAATTAAGAAGACCACGGATTGCACCGCTCACAAATAAATATTGTATATCATTACTAAAAGATTAACTGCGAATCAAATGTTACACCAAAACCAGCATTACACACTCGTCTATTTTTTATTGATATTTTCATTCATGTATAAAATAAGAATATAAGGATTTAAACCTAATAAAATTTAAGCCTAAATTTCATGCTTCAATATGCATTTAAAAGCAACAAAAAAGTGAAGCTTATTTTGAGAGGTGAACTGATAACCTGCTACCTCTTTGTAGTAATTCTTCAAGACGTATTGAATTCTCTGTGAGAACTGCAAGCCGGGACACTTACACCAGGAGATCGTAGCTTCACACTAGACCAGGTTAATGAAATATGCCGATAGCTAACAGAGCTCCAGTACACAGATACACTCAATGTGCGGTGTGTGAGGGAACATGTCCACTGGTTGTACACATTTTAACCGATAGCACCCTCTTAAATTTTTCTCAGGCTGTAAACAGTTATCAATAGTTTAGTACCATCAAAACGCTAATACACTATGGCAAGCTGAGAACAAGTAAAATACTTACCAGACCATGGCAAAGGTAATCAAGGTCACGCGCACAGGTTGCTGGATTGCAGGAAATATAGATAATACGTGAAGCCTGAAGATTAAGTAGATATTTAATGAGCTTCAAGTGCATGCCTGGTCGATTAGGATCTGAAAATTTGGCAAAAACATTTAATCAGCGAAAGTCCTCAATTAGGGTATGCTCTTCGGTTCAACAGCTTAAGAGAAATAATGTTGCGCTGTTATCAGGAAAGAATATTTCTAGTTTCCAAGCTTAGAGATTATGTGCACCAAGGGTCCATCAATGAAGTAATTAAAAAAGAAGTTAATTCTACTGCTTCAAAAGAACTTTTCTCTTAAAACTATGAGTTTCTCCAACATCTTCATTCTCAACTAAGCCTTCATAATGACTCGCCCACCTACCACCCTGCCCTGGGAACTTCACAATAGAATGATCACCGTACCCTTTCTCCTTGAATATTGTGCACTCCTTGATCCAATCCCTACTTATTTGAAAGAAGAGGAAGAAGCCGACCATTTATTTAATTTAAGATATGCATGTTATGCTTATCAGAATTAGCAATCTAAAACATCCAGAAATAAAAGGGAATCAAAGAAAGAATTAGAGACAAGTTAAAAATTAAAAAAAATTAATACAGAACCTGAGATGACAATGTCAGGTTTTGGGAATTCTTTCCCAAAATCACCATCAATTTTATTGAGGTCTCCTTGAATGAATGTGGCATTATGGATGCCATTGAGCACAGCATTTTGACGAGCATCTGAGACAGCTTGTTTAACAACTTCAAATCCATAGACATGTCTCACCCTGAAAAAATTGGATGGGTTATTCACACAAACTATTAATCATCAGAGATGGAAGGAAGACAATGCTTGTCTGGTAACATTTATCAGAAATGGAATCACACCTTCTTGCAAGAGTCAATCCAATAGTTCCAGTTCCACAAAAGAGATCCAACACAATCTCTGACAGGTCTCCCTTGAGATTAGCAAAATCTTCTATCAACTTATATAAAACCTCAGCCTAGAAAAGTAAAATTACCTACTCAGAGTAAGTGCTAATGCAAATATAAGAGTCAATCAAGGCATGCTCATTGCCTCATTCTTGATAGAATGAAAGAATAGAACAAAACAGAACTCATAGAGTAAAGGAGGAAAGAATAGCAGCCTCTTTTACGGAATTTTGAGTTTCTAACAAGTACCTTTAAGCCTGGGCATGTTAATTTCCTTCAGTATCTTTCCTATAACGCATATTGGTTTAACCAAGATAGAGTCTAAATGCATAATTTGGAAAAGGACTGAAAATGACAAAATGCAAAATGGGATGCTTGATCCATGCAAACGGTAGAAAATTATAACAATCAGTCAAGTTTTATAAAAGTTTTAAAAAAAAAAAAAAAAAAAGCAGTTTAAGAGATTGTTGACTGTAACTGCTGATCGGACAAAATCACCGACCAGCCATGCAAGCCCACGATCTCCACGGTTGGCTCCCCACGATCGGACATAACCGCTCAAACTGTCTCCCTCTCACGACACAAAAACGAAACCCTTTCCCATTTTCATTCTCACGCACACATACGCTCTCAGAATCGAAAAAAAAATTGCAAGCAAGGAAAGGGACCAAACCTCGTCGCTTCCGACCTCCAGCAACTTGTCCAAACCCGCCGCCGCCTCTGCTCCTCATCCCACCGGCGACTCCAGCCTCCTTCTCCAACGTCGAACCCAATTCTGAACTTTCGGCGACTTACCTCCTCCGATTCCAACCACCAGCACTCGCCGGCTTGAGCTCCCGTCGCCTGCACCCGTGCCCTAGCCGCTTCCACCGGCCAGAGCAGACTCCGGCCACCTGAACCGCCACCGACCAGGCCAAGCTAGCCGCCGGCTTAACCTCCCGCGACCTGTCCGACGCCGACCCGAGCCGTGCGTGGCCTCCGCCTCTCACCCGATCGGGCTTCTTCCCGATTCCTCTTCCTCCCCCCCTATTCTATTATGCACATATATTATAATATATTTTAAGATATTATAATATATATATATATATATTATATGTTATATTATATAATGCATATATATTATATTATATAACGTATATATATTATATTATATATATTTATTTATATTTAAATGAAATTAAATTAAAAGAGAGAGAGTGAGAGATAAAGAGAAATGAGAGGATTTTTTTTAATATGTATGAAATCAAATTGAAGACTTGAAGGAAATCCCGGGGTTGATTCGGTCCCCCGAAGCCCTCGATCGTCGAGCTAATCCGATCGAGGAATTGAAGACTTGAAGACTCAATCTCCTCGCAGTTGATTTGATCCGGTCGAGTCGAGCCTAAAGGGCAAATGCCCTTCTTACCTCCCGGCGCCGGGGAGGGGACGCCGGGAGGCTGCCGAATTTTTCTCAAATATTTGGGACTTAGAAAATTTTTGGACTCATACAAATTTTGGAAAAAGTGGAGAACATTCAATCAAAAAAATAATAATTAATTTAATAATAATTTCAACCTATCATTTGATCGACTAATTAAATTGATAATCAACAAATTAAATAATCTAATTTAAACAAAATCATATTATAACTAATTGATATTCTAATTAATTTATTTATATATTAAAAAAAAAACTTTAATTTAACTCCTAATACTAAATAATAAACTTTTAAATTTTGAATTCAATAATTGATCAATTGATTAATCTGACATTAAATAAAAATCAAAATTTCTAAACTAACTAACTAAATGAAATCGGAACTCTTAACTTATTAAATTAAAACTCAAATCCAATTAAATAATCGATCAATCAATTCAATTTAAAATGATGTAACAATTTTAAAATATAAATTAATCCCAAAATTCAACTCAAATCAAAATAAAATCTTTAAAATGGTTAATTGATTAATCTAATAACATCGAACTTTAACCAAATAAATGAGCAAATTGATTTAATACATTTAAAAGTTTTAAACTAATAAATTAAGCAAATTAAGTTTTAATTAAAAATCATCTTTAATTAAATTAAAACCCAATTAACCAACTAATTAATGCAATTAATTAAATCAAAATAAAATATAAATAATAAAATGCATAAATCAATATTTTCCACTATCCAATCAACCTAAGTACAAACTATTCCTAAGGCTTCCAAATCTCATACCTATGGCAATGAGAGTGAGATAGTTAAAGGGATTAAGCAATAAAGACATTTGTAGTCATAGCCACAGAGAATTGTGGCAATGATTGAGGAATTCAAAAGAATTGACTAGGCAACAACACAAAACATAATCCTAATGAAACTATGAATATTGAACTAGGATAGAAACCTTAAAGAATGCCTGTCATTCAATCATATGGAGACATATCATGAATATGTGAGGAGGGGTAAGGATCAAAGTATTTTGTTGATCTAAGAAGCCGAAAGCTATGCTATGATGGTTAGAGCTTCAAACTATTTCCTTCAACCCAAAGACATAATATAATATACTATAATTCACCTGTGAGTAGGAACAGGGAATTCGTAGTGCTCACAACAACCAGCATACAAGCAAGGATAAGGAGCTTGTATCGAACAAATCAGTCCACCTAAGAGGGAGAATAGGGGAATTTGTAGCAAGCAAAATAATTCTCATATAACTAAACACAATCTCCTAGCATCTATTAAGCAAACCTCCTCTAGGAATTGTGTCAACCGATAATAAAGAAGATAAAATTATTTGAAATGACATATATATCATTGCTGAAGCAAAATTCATCGATAATAACGCCACCGGATCCGCAACCTGTGTACAAGCGGACAGAAGGCGTTCGTAGGCCCCTAAGTAAAATCTCAGGCAATTTTCTAAATAAAATCACTGGCACTATGGATCCTATTTAAATATTTTAAAATTTTCCCTTATGTATTAAATATGATCCCTTAAACTCAAGTGCTATTACCCTGCATGTGCTCCGGTCAATATTTTAAAGTTACAAACACAAATGTTCGAGAATGTTGCGCAGGGTCAAATGCTACAACCCGCATGTGCTCCAATTGTCACATCTAAGTCCCAAATCCAACGATTCGAGAATGCTGCGCGGGTCTAAATTCAAGTCTCATCCTCCTCCTCGAAAGGACTGGAGTCGACACGACTTAAATCATAAAATGCCTCTCAAAATCCTACGAAAACACTAGTGACTTTAACTTCACCTCGATGATGGCCGTGTTGACACGAAATCTCAACCAGAGGGGTCAAATCTCAAATTCAATAAAAGCCCGAATTCTTAACATGAAATACATCACTTAAAAATTTAAAACTAAAAAACACATCCACCTCCCGCAAATGTTTATCGGGGGTGATAAATTTGAAATTAACCTCAGCTCACAAAGAGCGAATGCATATCGGGTGTATCGTTAAGATTCATCCTCAAATAGTCTCTTGCCAGCAGGGACGTGGCACGTGCCCTCTGATCGGGTGGTTTCGCCGCAAAATGGCACCATTATATTACGATCACGGCCAAACCCCGTATGTTCCCTATAGGCGTCAAACCCTTGAGCGATGAATCATAGGATATATTTCATAGGCATAAAGCCCTCTGTCAGCTAAGGTGGATTCAGATATATCCCCTTAGACAAGCACCAACCCAGGTCTACAAGGTATTCTTGGACGAAGCAACCCATGGCTGCCGACAAGGTGCCTTCTGTCAGGTTGGATCGACTACCTCCTCTGACTAAGTAGACCAGGGATCATGACAGCCCGGGACGACGGAACCATGGGATCTTGATCGGGCTCGTCTTCATTCCCCCCACCACCAGTTTTAAATTTATGGTGATAATTTCTAAATCATGATGATAAATTCAAATCTCAAATTCAAACCCTAAAACTGTTGCTATTATATGTTGTATTTACAACCTATACAACCTCTTCAACGACTAGCCTTAATCGAAAGTTCTCTCTCGTTATCGGGAGGGGTAATTAACTATAGGAGCTTGCGCCTATAGGAAACCAGAACTCAGATCATAAAGTCCTCACAAAATGAGGGCGAAATCTCTGGGTAGTGTCTTATCTAAAACCCAATCTGCCTTCTGAAAATTCATCCGGAACCTAATCTCGTTAAAACTCTTTGTCGTCATCATCATCAAACAAAAACAAGGAAAATAGAACGATGGCGCGGAGAGGCCGGGAGCGCATTCAAATGGAATTTTCGGAGCCCACAGAGATAGAGTAGGAGCTCCCATCAGAAGAAGACAATGCGTTAGCTTGAGAAAAATATAATTAAAATAAACTATGCTTACAAAACCTCATCTATATGATTTTAAAGAAAAATAACCACCACAAAATACACCATTTTCCAGAAAAGGTATACAATAATAACAGATGAAAAGATGAAGACTTGCATCTCTTTAACCCTGACATCATCAAGCATGTGAACTATATATCAATCCTGCTGCCTCCTGAAGTCAAGCAATTTACAAGTGGAATTAAAAAATAGACTCGAATTTGTTATTCACATAGAATCCACAATGATTACCCTCCAGAGTTTCTCAATTAGATCAATATCATTTCCTAGTCTGCTCCCACTTCATAAACTCCAACATTCTTATTATTTATGACAAGCTTAAAGACACAAAGGTCTTAGGTTGCAAGTGGATATTTATAATTAAATGCAAGGCTAATGATAGTGAGCAGAGGAATAAAGCTGGACTTGTAGCAAAAGGTTTTACACAAAACTTTAAACTAACAACCAAGAAAATTTGCTCCAGCTGTCAAGATGAACTTTATTCGAATTCTTGTATCCATGGCCGTGAATTACAATTGACCTCTATATCAATTGGATGTAAAAAAAAGTCTTTCTAAATGGAGATTTAGAGACATATGTCTATATATGCCTACTCTTGGGTTTGCGAAGAAGCTTGATGAAGAAAAAGTTTGCAAGTTAAACAAGTCCTTATATGGCATCTAGCAATTCCCAAGGGCATGGTCCAAGTAATTTAGGGTTTAGGTACAATAAGAGTCAAATTCATCATATTATATTCTATAAACACTGAAAAGAAGGTAAAAATCCATCTAAACTGTTTACGTTGATGACATAATAATAGGTGATGAAATTGATGAATTACAAAAATCTGAAGAAAGGCCTTGCTATGAACTTCGAAATAAAACACTTGGGAACACTAAAATACTTATTAAGAATGGAGTTTGTTGAATCCAAGGAAAGAAACTGTCCCCCAACACAAATACACTGTTGACCTGCTTGATGAAGTTGGATTGCTAGGATGTAAAGTTGATGAATATCAAATGCTTAATTCATTGGAGCTGAATTTATTCAACAGGATAAATTTGATATGAATTCACATATTTAACCTCACCAAAACATAATATCAAACAATGATCCAAGCAAAGTTTATATGTTTTCATTTATCGATTGTTTTTTACCTTAGTTGTTAATTTTGTAATTAAAACACACTAATAATTATGGTATTGAGCAAAAGAGATGTATTTCATATTTCCTAGCAGTAGGTTTTGTTCATATGATTTGGTATGGGTTTGTTTACACTTTAACCTAATTGTTATTTCTGTAATTAAAACACATTAATAATGTGGTCTTGAGAAAAAGAGATTTATTTATATTTCCTAGCATTAGGTTTGTTCATATGATTTGGTACAGTTTAGGTTGAATCCTATAGTGGATTGTTATTGGAGATTTGGGTGGTGGACCTTGCCATTATCCACTTATGACTTTTTTCTACTACAGGATGATTATTGCTCCTTTCGCCCAATCTCTGTGTTTTTTATTATGGTACTGGAGGTATTTGCCTTATGACTACACATCCTAATCCCATTCCTTAAGCTAGCAGGATTCTTATGAAAGTTGCGGTTCCGGGTTGCAATGTCTGTGGATTTCTATTACCTATAGACATATGATATTGCTTATAGGTTTAATGATGTGTTTCGATAGTTTGATATTAAGTTTATTTGAGATTCAAAATTAAAATTTTAATTTATTCTTATCTTTTGCGATTGAATTAAAACTTAAATGGAGTTGATTTTGTGCCAACTATATCTACAAGCCCTAGGAAGAGAAGTCTATAAATATACATTCTACGGCATGTCACAATTTTACAACAACAACAACATCAAGCCTTTATCACACTACGTGGGATCGGCTACATGAATCATTTTTCTCCATTGTGTCCTATTAAGAATTAAATTCTCATTTAAATCTAATAAAGAAAGGTTATTTATAATATTTTCTAACCAAGTTTTTTTAGGTCTACCTCTACCTTTTTTAACATAAGCTAAATCTAATACAACTACTTTCCTAACCGGGTCATCGGAAGGTCGTCGCTTTATGTGACCAAACCATCTAAGATGACTCTTTTTAATATTATCTTCCATTAGAGCTACTCCAACGCTCATTTCATATCCTGTCTCTAAGAGTAAAGCCACTCATTCACATGAGCATCCTTATCTCTGCAACACTTAACTTAACATTATGCTTTTCTTTTAATGGCCAACATTCTGCACCATAAAGCATTGCAGGTCTCACCACCATCTTATAGAATTTTTTCTTAAGTTTGAGGGGGGCTTTTCTATCACACAACAAGTCTGATGCATTTTTCCACTTTAACCATCAAACTTGAATTCTGCTAATAATATCGCCATCTATTTCACCATCACTCTGAACAATAGACCCAAGATATCAAAAATATGTACACTTATTAATGACTTGATCGCCCAAAGTCACACTCCCCCACTAGATCTATTACTACTAAAATTACACTCCATATATTCAATTTTAGATCTACTCAAAAGAAAACCTTCAAACTCTTAAGGTTGACCTCCAAAATTCAAGTTTACCATCAACTCCCTCTCTAGTCTTATCCACAAGAAGAATATCATCAGCAAAAAGCTTACACTAGGGTACAACCTCTTGCAAATGTCTAATGATAACAACCATGACTAAAGAAAAAAGATATGGGCTTAAGGCTAAACTTGATGTAATCCAGCAGAAATAGGAAAATACTTGGTCAAACCACCTTGTGTTTGAACATAAGTGACAGCTCTGGCATGTCACAATTTTAATTGAACAAAAATTTCTCTTTCCAGTTTTCAATCTCATGCATCTAAGTTGGTTGTGTGATCAATTCGAGAGTAATATAAGTGTGAGTCCCTAATTTCTAGGGAAAGTCATCTCTTGGTACCAACGTGAGACAAGAATTAAAATATAATAGCTTGTTGGTTTTAAATGGTTCATAATTCTTGTTAATTTCTTTTGAATTTACTCGGGTATATCATAATCATTTGAGTTATACCTTTTATATTTACTATTTACATTTAAAGAAAGCAAATTGTCAAATTATTTAGTGATTTGTTATCTTATATCTCAAGTTCCCTAATATGATTTTTCATACAAAGCACGGTGATAGTTGTATTAGAAAACTCTAACTTGAACCATCCAGCATCAAACAACTCATGCTCATACTTTGGAATTGAGAGACCATTTTAAAAAGAAACAAGAGTGCTCCTCCACACCACTCCTATATTTCTCTCAAGAAAGAATGAAGAACCAAAATGGGAAAAAAAAAACATCGTCATCACTGCCATCCCAACTATTTGGATTGGTATGAAAGAATCCTCCATCAGCTATCGTTCCTGTGCAGAGATGCATTAGAAATTAATACTAGTTTATTTAAGAATTACTGAAGAACCAAAAAGCATGCTAGCATTGGCCTTCAACTTCTCCTTCCAAGATCTCATACCTAATTGCATTACCAACAACCATAGTAAAAAATAAATAAACTATGCGAATTTAAGCAATGGAATAACAAAACATCAGCGAACAAGCTTGAATACCCACAAATTCATCATGTTTAGCACCAAATACAATCATGTATTCAATACCATATTCAACAGGAGGTATTCAGGAATTACAGTAATCAAAAGGTGAAAATCATCATTGCAATTAATATCCTTGCCTGGTAAGAATTCGTCTGGAAAAAAGAATTGGCTGAAATGTTGAATGTAAGTCCTCTTAACATTTCGTTAATGGTTGATTTTCCATAAAGAGTGTACTCTTGCTCCCCAACAGATGTATTACCAACAGATGAATTCACATTATTCATGACACTAACCTATATCCAGTAACATGAGCAAAAAATAATAATCAAATTTTATAACAACAACAACAACAAGAAGCCTAAATTTTATAGTAACAAAAAAAAAGGAAATCCAGAAAATTATACATCAATTATAAGTGAAAAGAATAGTAAAATACATTGCATTAACATAAGACTTAGACCTCACAGAATAGAATTAGTAAGAAACTTGCAAACATGTTTGTTGATCATCTTGTTTACAATTTTACTCATAATGTGAAAATTCCATTAATTGTTTAACGAAGTGATGCCTCAAGAAACATTTTAAAAAGCTTATGTTGGTGAAGTCAATAAAAAGTAAGGATTTCAAATGCCACACGAACCACTTCAGGTATAGTAGAAATCCTCCCAACAAGAGGATCCAGCATCTCAGGTTTGTAGCTTGATGTGACAAAATTAACCATAACTTCTGCAAAGCCAGTCCTTTTATCCCTGATAAACTAGATATGAAGACCATTTCAGTATTTAATCAGAATATTCAAAAAAAAGGATAACATGTGCTCTAAAATAAAGAATCTTCGAAAAAAACTTCCACGAACATGAAAGTTGAAGTGAAAAATTATAAAGCTTTATATTATACAAATACATTAAGGGTGTGCTATTCAAAGGAGAGAAGTTGGAAAAAATAGATGTCATTAACGATTAAATACCAACACCTCATCATGACATGTTTTAGGTTTTCACTGCTCCATCATACTTATTAGCCTAATTCCTAATATTTGAAACCAATTTTTGTCTATGTTAAACTTATTCTTCATAAATCATTTTAATCGACTACAAACCAAGTTATCTTAGGTTTAACCATTTTTTCATTTATAATCCTTCATCACCAATTTTATTTAGCTATTCAACTGGTATCGATTATATCGTTAGTTGTACATAAACAAATAATATAAATATATTTTAATTACTTATCTTCAATAAGCCTCATATCATCCCTTCAATATAATCATTCCTTAATTTATCAATTTTAGTTTATCGCAAATGTATCATAATATCTCATTTTTGTCACTCTCAACTCTTAATAATTTTTTTTACTATCAATACTCAAATTGATATAGCATAGCAAGTCTAATTATAATTCTATAAAATTTATCTTTTTTTCCTGTGATATCCTCTTACCTTTTCAATCTAACCATTCACCCTTAACTATAGAATTCATATCTTTATTTATATATTGATTATATTATACAATAGATTCAAAATACCTAAACAAGTCACATCTATGTATCACTTCACCTTCTAATAATATTGATTAATAATTATTATTATCCCATAAACTAAATTTACATATAATATACTCAAAACTTAATTGCACTAATCCTAGGCCCTTTATGTTCTAAACATTTTCTCCATTATTTTAACTTTCCACTTATTTCATCAAACATCTAACAAATTAGAACTATCTCATCTATAAATAGCATATACTAAGGTACATCACTTTCCTTAGTAAACATATTTACAACTAGTACAAAAACAATTGCATAATGAATGTTATTCATGAATGTAATATTATTATAATTGAAAATTCTTTAATTACTTCACAAATACTTATAATACTACTCAATGCACCATCATATATATATTTAATAACTTTAATATAAATGTAACATATAACTATATCCCTTAATTCACACCAACTATTAGTCTTCTCAAGATTAATAGAAATCATATGAATCTTTACTCATTATTTTTTTTTTCTATTAATTACCTTTAGAAGAAATTACTTTCATGATAGATTTTTTTAGTATGAAATCAAATTTCTTCTACAAAAATAATGTTATTTTTTTAAGTCTATATTCCATTTTTCTTTATCATCACTTCATTTTATGATTCATAAATTTGATTCCTCTATCATTATCAAAACATGAACTCCTTTGCACTAAAGTTGTCGTACAAAAATGTTACTTCTCCAATCATTCAGTATCCTCTAAGACTTCAAATTCTATGAAAATATATAAAAACAAAACTACTACTGTTTCCCCAATTGCACTCCAAATTTAAGTAACGTCTCACTTAGACTTAAAGCCTTACTTTTATACATTTTCTTCAAGGTTAACTTCATTCAACTTTTTAGAACAATTTATAATATACTTCAATATTTTGTACATTATGCTCTCACAAATTATTTTTTCAAAAAAATCTTTTTTATTCAGTTTTAACTAAGATCTTATAATATATTCTTATAATAAATCCAAACTTCATCCAAGCCTAAAATTTATTATATTTTTTCATAACTTTACCAAATATTATTAAAATCATCAAAAGTTAGTCATCATTTGCTTTGCTCACTAAACTCTTTGGATATTTTTAGCTTTATTATATCGTTATTATTTAATATTATCCAAATATCTTGCCTCCAACTATTAGAATTATATTTCCATACCAAATCAATAAGATATGCTTATTGAAATCTACTTACTAACCTAGAATCCCAAAGGTATTTGTGCATATAGACATAACTAATATTATTCTAATTAAAAAATTAGAAAAAGAAAACAGTTGATAATGATGAATGGCAGTATACAAAAGAGTTGTCTTTCCAATTTCTTATGATGCTTGCAGCTTATCAGCATAAATAAATACATTTAGATAGCTCATTGTGGCTCTAATGTTGACTTGATCAACATGCCTATTGATGAGAAAAACATTGACATATTATTCATTGAACAAAGGTGTCTTTTTATAGATCTATAGGATGAATGTATTCTAAAACATATAAGGATAATAAACAATTATGAGGGAATAAAATGTATAATTCCTCAACTAAGGCATTTCCCTAGTATAAATGTTTCCTAATCTGAGATATTTCAACACTTTCCCTCAATTTGGGTATAAATATATTTATTAGCTCCAACTTATTACATAGCAAGAAAACAAAATGATGCCCCATAGCTTTGTTGAAGATTGCTGGCATCAGTAAGCATCTCGTGACCAACTCAAGTGAACATGTTAAAAACAATGGACAATGGATGCAATGCCATGTGAAATGAATTCAAAACGCCTTGGCCGCAATTGAAGTTGCCCAAACGTCACTTATTCACAAAACGGATTGAGCCAACGCATCCAAAAGATCAAAAATACCATAGAAAGCACGTCCCAAGACCAATTTGGTCAATCACAATTGAAGTCCCCCAAACGTAGCGACCATAATCAAAGTCGGTCAAACAACATTTGTTTATGAAACAGATTATGCCAATGCATCTTAAACATCAAAAATACCAAAGAAAGCATCACTCGCGATCAATTCAGTCAATCGCAGCTAAAATGTCAAACAACGGATGTGACATCCTACAAAAATCATTTGAACTTCATCCATTCGCAAAAAGGATGTCGCCGACTTTTTCAGAATGTCAAACTTATACATAGAGGGCACCCATTTTTCCTAGACCTCAAATAGGCGAAATGCAAAATTTGTCAACATATAAGGAAATGACAAGTATTTTGAGATGCACAAGGATTCAATTTTTGCATTGTCTTTCCAAAAAAATTCAAATCAACATAAAAAAAATCTCCTCAAATCATGTCGACTTCACACTGCGTCTATTCCAATGCTGCATAAGTCTCACATCCCTGTCACTTCCTCTATGACATTTCTCCATACCACAATTCCCTATCCTCTCTCGCTCGCACAATTTGAAGTCGCACAAACTCCTCTTCATCAAACCCAAGCCTCGACTCTTCTTTCCTGAATCACCTCCACTTAGTCCCAAACTCCAATCTTCTCCCTCCCATTCACATCACGAAGCCCTTGCAACATTAACCAAGCCCAATACATCGCTCGTCACTCCTGCACAGCCCATGCACCCTATTCCTAGCCGCGCTCGAAGCCTCACCAAACCCAATGGCCACCAAACCCTTCTTACTCTATACACCCCTTTTCTCTCTTTCTAAATAAAGAAAGCACTCTTTGTATCTCCCTATCTCTCACTAGCTCCTCCCTCTCTCTTTCTTTCCCTCTCTTCCTTCCTTTCTCTGGCTAAAAAGAGCAAAAAGAGAAGAAAAGGGAATTTAAAAAAAAGAAGAGAAAACTTTTGTTTCGTCCTCGTCAAAACCCGTCGCACATCATCGTCATCGCCACGCGCATATGGTATAATACAAAACTGCAAAATTAAGTACTCATATATGTTGTTCCAATGCGATGGGAAAATACAAAACAAATACTAATGCGCATTTTTTAATGCAGCAAGGAAATTCCACATTTTTGCTCATGCAACTACATGAAGACCTATATGCACTCATTTAAGTGTGGTGGGATAGAAGACCCCTCGACCATGATTTCTAATGAAACCAACCATGCATGCAATTTTAAGAATGGTGGGAAGGTCTAACTTACGAAGAATCCCTTACGCGGGGAAGATGTAAGGTGACTACAAAAATTCACAATGAACAAATTTGAAAGAAGGGACTTTTTGAATATGAACATGTGAACTAAAAGAATAAGAAGTGCAAAGAACAAAATTGAACACTTAAAACAAGATGCCTAAGGACTTAAAAAAAATTATCATAAAATTTGTAACAATAGATAAATTGGAACAATAAAATGAACATAAACCAGAACTTGACAGGACTTACAGGAGACTTTTAATGAACTCTGCAACTTACCTGCAGGCAAGAACAAAACCTCCCTACAAACTAAGAACCCATTTAAACACTCAAAACTATGCAACAAATGAGAGTTTGAATGTGAAAATCAACACGCAAGCCCCTCCTATTTATAGAAGGAGAAATGAATTTTTTTGAGACCCACCTTGCTAAAATATAAATATAAAAAGACGAAGCGATCACATCTTGAAATGCACCAAAGATCCTAATTCACTTTCAACACCATCATATCCACAACATATATAAGCAAGCACACAGAAGGTTAAAGACTTTGCAAGCATTTTGATGACAGACACTCATGTAAACAATTGAAATCAAAATATTTTCAAATCTTGCATGCATTAAAAAAAAAGATCAAATTCGAGTGCTACACACCGAGGAGCATGCAGTTACCTCAAGAGCACACAAACATCTCAAAAAGCATGCAATTATCTTCAGAAACTTGCAACTGCCACGAGAAATGTGTCACAATCTCAAGAAGCATGCAAATACCTCGAAAAGCATATAGCCATCCCGAGAAGCTTGTCATTGCCTCAAGAAGCATACAACCACCTAGAGAAGCATACAACAAAACAAAAGACCCTCTATAACAAGAGATAGTCGGTACCATTAAGTTTGATGATGGTACCAATGGTGGAGGGTTTCATCTCAATATGAGTTGAAACAAGTCATGTTATTGAAGAGAGAAATGTACAGAGAGTTCAAGAGGTACTCAAACCATGTTATAAAAATAAAGTCCAAAATAGAAGAGATGTCCATGCAATGAGCTATAGAAGGATCGGTGAGTAAGTCATAGTGAGCGAACGATCTAGGAGTAGGATAAGCGAAGTAGGCTAGAACATATAGGGAGAAGTGGTGAGAGCATGACTAGGGTCACAAAGCATGCTCTTGCAAGGATGAACAAGCATTCGATCAGCAAAAATGCATGAATGGGCATAGATGTGGCTGTGGGAAAGATCGGGCAAGGTTGGAAATCGCATGCAAGCGTTAGCTGGTCGGTTAATGGCATGCGAGAACATGAATGGTGGGAGATCGAGTGATGACATGAACAGGAGGATTGGTAGGAGGGGGCGGGCATGAAGAGGATGACTTAGCCTTAGTCGCAAGCTCAGATACCTTGTTGATATGAAAACTTTAATATGTTATCCATTAAATAGAGATGAATATTAATCGGCACACAGAATGAATTCAATAGGAAACAAATGAGAGAGAGAATAACTAATATTATGAGGAAATATATATTTTCTCAACTTAGATGCTTTCCTAATATTTTTTCCCAATGAATGTCATATGCCAACCGTGTGATTGGCTCAAGAGAAGTTCCTGTCGAAATTCAATATTTGTAAGCTTTAGTAGTATTTAACTTTTATTACTCTTTAAAAGCACTTTTTTTTAATAATGTTTTGTAACTTATTAATCCACCACAAACTCTCCTTACAAATAAATAATTTGTTTCTAAACTTTACAAATTTCTTCTTAAAATAACTCTTATCCCACATTAAGTTTTTTTAAGCAAAGATTACCAATTTACTACCTTAAAAATTTTACTACCTAATCATAGGAAAATAATTTCCTTAATTCATCTTCTTTACACTCCCAACATAAACATCCATGACTACTACTTTATGTTACATGGTCAAAAACTTTCCTAGATTTTTCTTTCATTCAAATAATAAGAGATCTGGTTGTGGTTTGGCTCCACTTGTGAAAGTAGTCTATTGGAATTCTAGTTTCTCACAATGTGAATTCATAATTGCATATCATTGAGACCAAATATAGCATCCCTCGTTACATTTTTATTTCTAGTACATAAGCTTACAGATCCACTCAAAGCCTCTCATATTAGAACCTATATATTCCTTTAAAACACCGCCAATAAATATTCTCATTGCTTAAGATATATATCGTAATAATTCATCCATCTCTTAGCAGAATTAGGTTTTTAAACTATCTTCCTATCTAATTAGAAGAGTACAAACACTAACCACGTTTATAATATCCTCAATGATAATAATCTAATAACAATCACCCTATTCACCTCATTAATTTATCTTTCAACTCTACAAGTGCTACCAAACTTTATTCTTATTTTCCACCTTTTCAAAAGACAATAACTTCAATTTCCTAAAAGTTTAATCATGTTACCATTTAGTTTCTCGCAAAAAAATAATATTTATTCTTTTATAGTCATTATGTCCTACAATTTTCTTGTATACCCCTTCTAAGTCATCAAATTTGTCACTGCGGATCAAAACTTAGCCTTTACCTAATCAATCATTGCATATTTTCCACTCAAATAAATGTTAAAGCAGTACATAATCTGTGAGTGATGTCCTAGCCAACATTGCCTACTTTTCACAACAATCAAGTTAAGTTGCTTCACGTCACTTGTGGGTAATAACCCGGCCACCACTGCCCACTTTTCATCACATTCAAATTAAGTTGTAGCATGTGAGTTACCAAAAATGTCCTAGCAAACCCTTGCTACTTTTACTACAATTGGGTTACATCATAGCATGAAATTTTTTAAAATGCCCGAGCACAATAATAAAATAAATTATGGATTAATTTCAGAATTTTAGTATAAATTTTATTATTAGTGTTCCAAGAAATGACGCTTTTTACATTTTCTTGTTTCCAAACAAAAAAAATGAAAGATTGGTAAGCCATCAGTAAGATAAAGATTACCATATTTGTTTGACGCCTTTAAAGCCAGTAGATTCTGAATGAGTCAAATTTATCACATCTGTCATCCATATGTGAATCTCTATGAGAATTTTGAGGTTCAATTTTGTACTAAACAAAAGAGAAGCACAGCATCAAAAAAGTATTAATGGTCTAAAAAAATAAAAATTTCCCCAATTTTGGCATATAGAAAATGTCCCATATTTAATATTTGTGTTTCTGACTTCTTCTTATATTACATCCTGTTGCTTTTGCATTTTCATTTCTGGCAACAAATACTTGCTTACAAACTCAAACTCGCAAATACTTGGTTAGTTATACTTAAAATTGTCACGAGTTTTCATTTATTTTCTAAAATACCCAATTCACTTCTCCATGCTCACACGGGATGATAATACTATTTCAGAAGGGCAGCTACACAAGCTATATTGGAACAGTTATAACAATAGGTAGGCTAAATCAGCCAATACTTGGGCTAGATGTATCATTAAAAGTAAGGAAGAACATCGTTTTCAACTCTGCTATATCAACTGCAGCTTGAAAGAATAAAAGACGGATAATCAAAAGCATAAAACTCCTTAACAAAGAAAATAAGGTATCTGCATTGAGTTCGAATAGCATATCATCAAACATAGAACATGTACCAAAATGTTTCTAAAGGTCAATGAAATTTTTATTGGGAAGGGGGAATCGAATATCAACATGAAAAGAAAATTTTGACGAGACCACACAGTTTTAATTGCAAATTCCCATAAACTTCAAGTTTTTAAGATAGAAAAGAGGTATTATGGCTATAGAATAACAGGTATGCAGTCACTATTATATGCACCTAAAAAACTGATCAGAGCAATGTTCACCTTCCAGTTCTTAGCATCAAGTGTTTAAGAAATCCACGGTGGGTATGCACATCATAGGGAGAAAGGCCAAGACTTGGATCTCTCCAACAATCTTGAACAATTGCTAGAACCTATAAAATTAGCAGCAAATGATCAACTGATACAAACAAACCATTAATATTGATGAACAAATAATGATGTTCGCAGAAATTCATCGTGTTCACTGAATTTTAGGCTGTTGAAATTTAAATTGTTTTTTTGGCCAAATACAAAAGAATAAATCCCATTAAGATGGATGAAAAAAATAATGATAAAAAAACATTCATTGCACGACTAAATCCCATTTAAAAAAGCACACTGTAGACTAGCCTAACCTAATAAGATCCTATGATATCTTTACAATTATGCTTAACAGCATAAAGGAAAGCTGTAAAGCACCGAGCTCCAAGTGACATAAAAAGAATTACCTTATTAGCAGCTTCATAAAAAGAATTACCTTATTAGTAGCTTCACTTTGTAACATACATTTGTCAATATGAAGCACCTTATCAAAAAAACCGGGAACATGCAATCCCAATGCATAACCATTCTCAATCAAATCCTGATCCCCCCTGGGACCATCGCTAGGCACCCAGCACTGAGCACCAAAGGAGAACTCCATCTTAACAGCAACAAAAATTAAATCGGTCACATACGAAGAATGGCATCCAATTAAACAATTATGAAAAGGTGGAACAGCACAAACCTTGTTTCGGTAGTGAAAATGCATGTCACAGGGAACGATTGGTTTGAAAATACAATCTTTTGCACAATCCGTGCTGGAAAACCTGCCCACATGAATGATCAAGTCTCGAACTTGAAGCTCCTTGGCCTTCAGCTGTGCCTTGTAGTGAAGATTTTGGGTCTTGCAACCTCCACAGTAGGAAGCGTATGCACACGGCGCTTCAACTAAATCCCAATGTGGGGTGATCGTCTTCAGCTTCGTCACCTGCAATTATCTCATTATACCAACAGAATAGACAAAAAAAACAGTTATTCAAAGAATGGACTAGATGTATAGAAGCAGGTAGGATTTAATTTAAGCAAAGTAGAATTATTAAATCATGGGAGTGTTATATCCTTAAAAATTGTTTGGTTGTCGATATTTATACTTCGAGTTAAATACCGAAAAATTTTTTAAATGCGTGAGAATAAATCCTTAAACGCAATGCTTTTAATTCCCATAAATTCCACCAAATTCCATCAAATTCTAAATTTATGAAATTAATGATTTTTTTAAAAATCTGAAAAAATTGCTTGGTTGAATTTAGCTTAATTGCAACCTAAATTTTGCAACAAAACAGCTCTGTAAGATTTGGGAACATTAAATCCTGAAAACTATTAAATTGGTAATATCTTTAATCCAAGTAGAAAAACCCTAAGTATCAAAAAAAAAGTAGAAAAACCCTATACTTGTTTGATATAAGATGACTTTAACAAATTATTAAATCCTACACCTTTTTTTACGTAAATCTTGTTGTATATCCATACTTATCTGGGTCATATAAATCAAATAACAACAGGGAAATGGTCCAATGAACTAATGATTGGTTAACAAGCTTAAACCATGCAACGATTGGAAGTCACACGTTCAGAGATTGTCATAAGTAAATAAACAAGTCATCATCTAAGAAGAATTCTGCTCATAGTACCTGACTACCAACTCAATCAAAGATATGCAAAAGGTGTGCCCGACTAATAATACACAATAAATGACCAACTAACAATACTCGACCATAGTACTTGGCCATAAAAATTGTCCAAATTACCCACATCATGAGACATGAGAGGCTACAACACTGTCTCTCTCTCTCATGCACTCGCTCAGCTTAGCTTGATTACAATCTCTTATAATAGTACTAAAGAGAGCGCAAGAATCAGACTCAAAAGTCCAATTAATCCATTCCCCCGTTTCTTGAATAGGGTAGCCTCGAGTAGGGTTCAATCTGCTTCCACCAAATAATTTTGAATCCAGCATCCTTTCTATTATCATGATATGAACCAAAAAGAAAGCTGAGTCATAAAGACGATTGCAAATAAACACCCAAAGAAAGAAATGCAACGACTATATTATTTCAAACAAACTTAGGAGACAAAATGGTTTCAACAAAAGATGATCTATACCATTCTCGAGTACTTCCTGCAAACCATTCCTCAATCCTCTACCTCAAAAATCAATAATGTTGTCAAGACGTCAACCGCAAATTACAACATGGCTCGTTTTTTCAAAATCATTCAGAAATGACTGTTCTTACTAAGAGAGTGATGTTTAGATGTCGATTGAGAGAAGGGTTAAATGCGGTGCTCAACTAACAAATATATTTTCATTGAGAATTGCAAAGGAGTTACTTGTCCCCAAATTTCAATATGTCAATGATTGATGCATACAAGGACAAGTAGGGTTAGGCTTAGCACATTATCAGCATAAATCCACCATCCCTTTACTAGCAGTTACAAAAGCTATGAATTGCTGACTTATTTTTGTAACCCTCAAGGAAAAACATTAAAGTTGCCACAAGGACGTATTACTTCCATGATGATTTGAGAAAGTAAATGCATACCTAATTTGCGAGAATATAGAAGTCACTCAAGTACACATGGGCCCTCTTGAATATAAGCAATGGTTGAATGAAACACTTCTCGGATTCATCCCACGCATCCAATAACTAATGTTCAATGTCTAAGACTTGGAGGAAAGTACCGCCCAGGCTACATTCACTCAAGGGTTTCATGAAGAACCATTTTGTTACTATTTGAGAAATAAGTCACTTAGGACTTTAGCTAAGTGACTTATTTAGCTAAAAACTACATTCCGACAAGCTCATCACCCAGTGACTTTTGATGGGCAAACAATGCATTACAACAACTCCAAGTAGGAGAGGGCATCTTATAAGTTGAAAGAATCATCGTATACTCTATTGCGAGTTTCAATTGCAATAGTAATTAGTATTGAGGTGTCAGTGAACTTAACCTGCTCACAAGCCGGCTCGAAATTGACTCATCAATGAACCTGTGATTTGAGCTTATTAAGCTGCGAACTCATGCTCGAGCTTGTGCTCATACTATAGCTCGTATATTAAACAAGTTTATGTTTGAGCTTAATGAGACTCAACTTGTTGGTTCACATACTAACTCAATCAAAATAAACAAGTAAACCCTAAATCTAATTTTTCCTACATTATATTAATCCCAATCCAAATCAGAGGACATAAGTCTCACAAACTCTTCTTCAAGTGCTGTTGGTCTTATTGATGTCTTCTCCAGCGAGCTCCTCCCACAAAATCCTTGACTTTATTCTCATCGATGCATTCTTTAGCAAGCTCCCACTACGACTTTTTTGTCATTGTTCCCATTGATACCTTCTCTAACGGTCTTTAGTAGCAACTTTCTCATCATCAGAACCTTCCTCAGTAAGCACCAATTGCAACATTGTCTATCACTTCTCTAGCAAGAACCTATCCCATCTTTGTCATAGAGGGTTGTCGAATTTAATGAGAAACTCGAGCTCAAGCTCATAGTTGGTAGACAAATTGAGCTCAAACTCAATATATGAGCTCGAGCTAGGGTTTGAACCTATTGTAAGCAAGACAAGCTGAGCTCAAATTAGTCATTACTCGAGCTCGACGGCTCATTTGCGCTCTTATTCAACACCATCCACTATAAGAAGTGGTGTAAAATTAAGCAAACTTGAATTCATCATTCAACATTTTAATAATAAAACTATTGTAACTCGGGAATGTCCACCAACCTGAATTCATCATTCAACAAAATTTGAAAAAAATTAAATTAAATTAAAATTGGGAGAACCATTCCTTATTTCAACTAATAAATATTAAAAATTACTTGGAGATATTTTACCAATGTATATTTTACTTGTTGTATCCCAAAGAATCTTTCCTTATTTTTAAATGGTATAAGTTACAT
The DNA here is from genome assembly GCA_019925795.1 of Dendrobium chrysotoxum. Lineage (NCBI taxonomy): Eukaryota > Viridiplantae > Streptophyta > Magnoliopsida > Asparagales > Orchidaceae > Dendrobium > Dendrobium chrysotoxum. The sequence continues at coordinate 20,983,879 of CM034314.1, read as the reverse complement.
ATCAACCTTCACCCTCTCAGTTGAGTCAGCTTTCAACATATCCATATAATAGTATAGACCTAATTTGATCTCAGTACTATTCAACTTATTCTCATGTTGAAAATGGAGATTAAGGTAATATCCTACAGCATGTATATGATAATGGAGCCAAATTTCCTACTTCTCATCAATGATTTATCAAATATCCTTGTAAGTGGGTTCATCCCCTCCTAAGTTAAGGGTTATCAACTCTTTAGCCTTGTCCATTACATCATAAATGAAGCCATAGCCAGCTTTTTCTTTGCAACAGCCATCCTTAAAATTTGAATAATTAACACTTAGCCAAAACCTTTCATTCAGAACAATCTTCCTAACTTCTTTCCCTTCAACTTACTTTACCCAAGCACAGCTAAACCATTGTGTGTAAGTGAACATTGCTTTCAAAATTTTCCTTGCTTTTAACATTCTTTATAGAGTCAAGTAGGTTGTAGCAAATCTAGTTATAATAGGCCTTTATATAGTCAAGTAGGCTAAGATAAATCTCCTAAATAACTTGGAAGTTCTCAAAATGAGAACCAAGCCCAAACATAAGAAGTTGTAATCTTTTGCAACACTGTTGTTGGAATTCTTCAACCAAAGAAGACTGTCAACTAGAGTTTTCATTCTTGCCATCTCTCTTTCCACAAAGAAGTGTGTTGATTAATTTAGCAATATCATTCATTCTAGCACGACGATTTTCATAAAGTTTCTATGTCTTCAATGACAACAGTTTGACCTTGGACTCAAATGGCACTAATCAGAGAAATTTTTCATTGCTTAACTTGTAAGTCAAGTTCGCCATTTTTAGAGAATTTTATTTCTGAGAAGGCGAGGATTCTACTTCCTCTTCTTTAGCAAGGGTTTTAGATACATAAACACCCATGTTAACAACTATCTCAATGATGACCTTCTTGCCACCACCTCCTCCTTCATTTTACCCATAGGTCAAATAGGCCTTCAAATTCTTGCAACTTCAACCACTTTTTCCATTCTGGCTTCATCAAATTCACACCTAATAGACGCTTCAGCAGCAATTGAAATGAGGAGTCGTAGTTGGAAGTTCATAAATTGATTCCTATACAAATTAAAGAATAGCATAGAGTAACTTTGAAATCATAACTCTCATCTATGAGATGCAAAATTGAGCCCAAAAAAGCTCTTTAATTGCATCCTTAAAGACATCATAGTAGTTAGAAACCTTATGGCATTTTGAATAGAGAATGAGATGACAACCAAGGCCTCAAGCCAATGATCTTTCATGCAAAAAGATCATCCACCAACTTTTCTTTTGCTTCATGCTCCATTGCATGATTAGAAAATCTTGCATTTGCGGGTCAATCTTCATCATTAGAGACACTATGGCTGTTAGAAACTCTGCCTTATCCTCGGGCACAGATGCCGCAGTCAATGCAGAACCTTTCATAACTAGAAGTGACTTCCTCTTCAAGGTGTTTTCAAGTTGCTTACCTTTCCAATTGATAGCCAAGAGCTTGCAACCTAATCCCTTCAAATTTTCCATTATAAAAGAAATTTAATTCATAATAAAGGAAAGTTCTTAGAGCTCAAATAGTGAAGTAAAATATAAATATGGCAAAAGAGCTTATAAGCTAATAATTAAAGAATCAAGTGAAGACGTATCTTATTGGATCCAGCCTCATATGAATCAATGATCTTAATCAAATCTGACACGACACAAAGCTTAGAACACCTAATGCATGGGTTGTCAGTAATTCCATCCTATTGATCTTCAAGGCCCATAAAAGAATTAAGGCAATAGAAGAACTAACGTACATCTATACTTGCCTAGATCAATGAATCAAGTTGCAATTACAGATCTGAACTAGGTCCAAAGAACAAATGAATGGAAAACGTGATTAAACCATGCAAATATAAGAAGCCGCCCATCTAGAAGTCATCAAATGAATGCTTCATCTCAAAAGAACTCAACTCATGGTACCCAACCACTGAATTCGGTCAAATGATATGTAGATGTACCCCAGTAGTGATACTTAGCACATGACGAACTAGCAATATTTGTCTATAATGCCCAACAACATAAATCATATAAGATAGCCGCATTATAAGAGACAACTATATAATCACAAGATGGCTAGCCACAACCTATGTTATAAACCAGGAAAGATGAAAGAAGGATGACCTCGGCGTAATTCCCTTTCTTTCGGGATACGCGGCCGATGAAACGTTCACCGGGCAGAGCGCGGTCGCACAAGACAACGAAGCCCGTGTCGGCTACCTTGCAAACGCCCGTTCCCTTGAAGGCGAGGGATTCGCATACGAGCTCCAGTGTTTTCCCTCGCTTTGGGAAGAAGGAGGAAGTGGAAGAGGACTCAGGAGACGGAAGCGACGTGGATGGCTCGACAGAGGAGTGAGGAGGAAGTGGAGGGCATGGGGAAGGAGAAGAGAACGACGAACAACGTATGGCTCGCATCCATGGATGTGCGGTTAGTCGGCTAGCTGCAGCACAGCCAGGAAAGGCTACGACCGCCATGGCCGAGGAACAGAGAACCAGACTAATTGCTCGAGGGGTTTATGTTAGCGAGCTCGCGCACATTCCACGCCATCAATTTGATCCTCACACAAGAGAAATTTAACTTTATCTGTCTCCTAATCCATGCCGCTTTTTTTTTTTTTTTTGAAGGGGTAAAGGCTTAGCTCTAAAAATTGGACCGTCATTGAACCAGGCTGAAGGAGTGATTAAAAGTTCAAAGATTAAATAGGATGATATAATAAATATTAATTTATTTAAATTTAATATAATTAATATAATAAAGATGCAATTAATTAAACATGTGGCTAAATAAATAATTATAAAATATATAAAATAATGTGACTTAAGACTTAGTCATATCAAAACGAAACCATGAGCTGATTGTCTTTACCTAATTATGGCTATTCTATACTCTATTCTATTTGTAATTATCTTTGCTATTTTAGAAATAGTACCAACCATGATAAAATTTAAAAAGAAAAATGAGAGCTAAGGCTAAATAAATACACAAAGAATATTAACAGTAACGAATAAAAGAAGGGCTGAAGGAGCATGAGGGACAATAATTTTTGCTTGAGGGTTAAGGGCAAAATTTTTTTTTGAGAGGGGCAAGATTTCGCAATTGCCCACCCTCAACTATACTTAGTTTCATCCTTGCTGAACTCAAATGCTACTGTGATACAAGTATAAAATGAATAAATCTAAAATTAGGATTTTTCACAACCATAAATTTTTGCACAAAATGACTAAATGATGGAATGCACACAACCATGAGTAAATGACACAAACAAGAACATTACCAGATAAATTTGAAATGAAATACTCAAAAAAAACAAGACATGGAAGAAATTTTCTTGACTAATGCTTACTCTCAAATCCTCTCGGATGAAAAGCTTTGTGATCGGCTGAGTGAGGAGGAACGAGCACACCCGAACCGTTTAAAAGCTCAGGCCGCCAGCGACGACTGAGTAGCAGGGTTGAAGTTCACGGAGAGGAGGGGAGCCGAACGCTATTGCATTAGTCGGGAATCGGGATAGGATTCAGGCTAATGAATAAACGAAATGAGAGAAAGTGAGCAATTGTTAGTATTGGATTTAGGATACAATAGATTTAGATTCAATGGTTGAAATTCGGCTTTCATGCTTTCGCCCGGTTTTTCAAAAACAATTGCTAGTTCGCCAGGTGAGCGGTTCAACCATCGATTCTCTCCGGTCCCAGCAGGTTTCATTCGAAACAGATTATTATGAGAATCGGAACCAGCCAATCTGATCCGATTTTTAAAACTTTAGTAAAAGGAATCTTTAAAGTTGTTTGGATGAATGTAAAGTAAATACAAGTGAATGATTTTTATTATTTGGTTAGAAATAATGAATGTAGAGTAAAGTCCTAAATGGTGATGCCAACAGCGTGTATCGATGGCGGAGGCCGACGGGCGGTGGTGGCCAGTGTTGGCGACGGTGGTAGCGGCCAGCAGGCGGCAGGTGGTGGTTAAGCAAGCTTGTGGTGTAAACAGTTTTTAGTCAAAATTAGAGGAGTTTGGTTTACTCTGAAAACGAACTACTTGACTCTGCATTACATTTACTATACTTTATTTTGCATCATTTTGTATTCCAACCAAACACCAAATTTTGCAAAACTCCTGCATTTAGAATACTTTACTTCTTAAAGTAATCCAATCAAATAGCCTCTAAATATGTCTCCAAGTCCATTTCAAATTAAAATAATTTTATTTTTATATTATGCATTCGGTATTTTTTATCTCGTAAATCATTATATTTAGACTTAAAGTATATGAACAATAAAAAGAATTATCTTATTTATTTGTTTAAACCATATCACATGAGAGTGATTGTCATCTTTAATAGACACTTTAGTAAATGATGTATCCATAGAGTAATCAATATTTTCATCATGCATATTTTTAGTATCATCTTCATTTGTTCTCATTTGTTCTTAAGTCAATGCATGATTAGTAGTTGTTAGGAGTTTGATAATAATTCTTATAATGATTTATAAAAGTACTTTAAAAATATAGATGTGCTCTTTATGAAGAGGAGGGCATGAACCATTGGCTCTAGAGAGAGATATGTCGATAGTCTCCATTCTCCAATAATCTTATTGCACCTACCACCATTCTCCATAACAAATGAAATCACCTCCCTTCAAAGCAAACATCCAAGTCGTATATATTGCCATCCCATGCATAGTTGTATAGCATGCAAATGAACTCAAAACTTGTTCCTTTAAGGCAAAATTAGTGGGCAAAGGCCTGCGTGCTCAAGTCCTTATGAAACTCTATCTTGCAACAACCTTCAAATTCAACTTTACATGCATAATTTATTCTTTGAGTTACCTTTTATATTTGAGCATATTACTCGCAAACAAAGCCTCATATTATAAGCAATTGGCTCTTGTAAATCATTTACATACTTACCGCTAACTGGTTTCATAACATACTTAATTGGCCATTAATAAAGTCTCTAATCCTCTCAACCACAAATATAAATATTATCGTAAGGATCGTGACAACCTCTATGTCAACCCTGACAACCTCAACATTTCCATCGATAAGGTGTTTATTCTTCTTCGTGGCATAAGATGTCCACTTATAAAGTTTCATAATTTACTTGTCAGTGTACATCTCATTCTCAAGAAGGTAATTGAGCCTCTTCATGGATGTCTATTACTTATTGGAGCATTAATCTTCTTAACAAGACATCCCTGTCATCTTACTAACATTTCATTAACCTTGACATTCATTCTAGCCTTCATAAAAAGATAATTTAAAACTCTCTCAATATTTTGTGATAAATTGTATCATTATGAAGTGACCTTCATCTTGGCAATATCATCGAACCAAACCATAGTTATCCTGAGCCAAGCTGAGCTACCCATCACCTTGGTGTATAAACCTATGGTATCTTAAGGTGGCATATTAACATCTCTACATCTTTACAACATTGATGGTCATGTCATCTCACGACCTACTACAGTTCTAAGTCATAACCCCGGATTTAACAAAAATACTTGTGCGGCTCTAATTCTCTTCACGACATATATATATATATATATATATATATATATATATATAAGGCTCAATGAACCAATATCGCTAAATCATGAAGAATATGTCTTAATGAATGATCATGTTAAAGAAGAACAAGTTTTATTTTCCTTAATGTAGTAACACTAAACATAGCTGTCATGACCTGGCCCGGATACTCGAATTAACGAGGAAGGATTAAAAAGTCGGACGTTTTAACATTTCTTAAAATTCAAAAATAGTTTATCAAATTCATTCCAAAGAAAATTGAAGAGCCACTAAAACAATTTTCAATGAAATATTTCACATACTTAACATTTACACAAATTATATAAATTATATGCTTTTACTTGTGCGTCGTCTTCTGTAGATATATTACTCTTCTCCTTCAGCCATTTCTATTTGTCAGGAGACCTACCTGAAAGTTTAGTTTAATAGTTTAGTTTACAAGGTAAACTAAGTGGGTAATCATGCTTGTAATATAGAAATTTTATATGCATAAAATGAGCATTTTTCTTTGGCTTGCTTTTTCTTTTACATTTACACTTCTTTATATGGGAATTTAAATTTAGCAATTTTCCTATTGCAGTCTATGATCACAAAGTGATTTGATAACCAATTCATTCCCAAGATCAAATCAAATTCATGCAATTGTATACATTATTCAAGGTTGCTCCAAATCTCCACACATTTATTTCGAATTCAACATGGCATAAACTATTAAAATTCAGTTTAAATCCATTTGGCATTAAAACTTCTAAAGTTATAGTTGCTTCATAAACATTTAATCCAACAGATTTAACAAATTCTTCTAAAATGAAGGATTGCGAAGCTCTTGTATCAAAGAGAATTTGTATTGGCTTCTCTTGAATTATTATCATACCTATAATTTTTTTATAGAAATTAGCATATACATATATTATTTCTTTAATAAATTTCCATTTTACTTGATTACTTATTTTTCTCAATTAACTATGCCATTAACAAAAATTCTTAGAAATTAAATAAAAAACATACCTATAATCACTTCAAGTGAGTCCTTGACATCCTGCTAAGATAGTGCATATACTCTAGGCTGAGTACTGGGTCAACCTTGACTTGGTCCTGGAGTAGAAGCAGTTGATTCTATCATTCTTGATCTTTTAGCATTTGTGATGCTCCAGAATCTAATTTGAAAGAATTATTCTTTTAATCTGTTAACAACTAGAGCTATCTAATATCTTCTATCAGTAATAAATAGCAAAGCAGATTCTATAATTCAAAATATTAATGTACACATTTATATTTATTCTCAAAAATTATATATACTATACAAAATCTACACAATCATATCACAACTATCCTGAGTACAAAAAAAATTAAAAAAAATAGAACCTGAAGAATCCTGACCAGCCTCACACCCCTGGTTTCCTACCCTGACCTGAAATCATTAAACCACATATAATGAGCTTAAAAAGTCTAGCAAATCACAAAAACCTATAATTAAAATCAAAGCATGATAAAAGAGCAATATGCATGATAAAAAGAGCAATATGCATGTCAACAATCAAATCATAGCAGTTGCATCCATGTGATCATTGAATCAGTATAGAAATAGTAAAATTCACATGTAGTAGTAGAATCTACAAATAGTAAAACGCTACAGTACGAAAGCCAATAAAATAGTAAATCAATATGAGTGTCAAATTTATAAAGTAATCATTGTATCTGTAATACCAATTAATATAGAAACTTGATAAAGTATCGAATCAAAACATCAGTAAAGACTATCAAAATCAAATCAATACAGTAAAATCATATAAGAATGTGCATATGTTATCTTTGTCTACTATATCAGTATATCACATGCTTAGTATAAGTATATTAAATCAATATTATCAAATAGTATCGGTATCCAGATTGGTAATGATAACAATCTAGTGACAGAAGCAGTAGAATAATGCAATAACAGTACATCCATATAGTAACAATAAATCTGTACAATAATAAGAGTAATATCTCAAAATATGTATTTCAGTAGTCACACTAAACAAGTAAGAAGACCTGGCTATTACGATATTTTTTAGTATTGTATCAATATGAGTAAACTGTTGGCTCAGTAAATAGAGTTATCATTATTTGCAAGTCGGCACAGTAATAATCTCCTTATAACTCCCAACCAGTGTATCATGTGAATTAGTATAAGATAACACTAAACCATTTTATTTAAAGGAAAGCCCATCTACCTACCATCCTGTACAGGTCAATCAGTCTCTTACCAACATGTAAACTAATCTTTACATGTTTTATACGACACGTGCATTATTATCACAATATTATAACAGTAATAGCGACCAGCTATTACTCAAGCACATATCTATATTTATCTATAATATATTACAACAAATAAAGTATAATTGAATATAATTTAGAAAATATAAAATATACTAACGTTAGACAATAAAAATTATACTGAGCAAAAATTCACATTTTCAAAATTTGACCAAATTACCAAATATTGCATAAAATAACATTCTGAAGCTTTTGTTAAACTAAATCACTATTTTTATACATCAAAATAAATTTTTAAGCAGATAAAAATTACTACATTTTTAAAATCACCAAGTAAAAAATTTTAAATAAATACTCAAAATATTCATAATCTCGATCTCAATAACATACAAAAAGTTATGCGATAAAAATTTTGCTAATACAAAGTTATTCACATTTTTAGTAACAAAAAAAATAAAAATTTGATTAGAAAAATATCAAAAATATAAAATCTTTGAAATCAGAAATAGGGAAAAGGTTCGTTATAGTGAGATGAGCAAATATTCCAACTGGCTAGACAAATAAAAATCGCACTATGGCCTCTAAATCCAACTTTCTATTTTCTCTCTCTTCTCATTTCTCTCAAATTTCCTTAAACAAATTCTCTGTTGCCAAAATGAATAGGGAAAGCTTTTAAAATGATTTGTGACTTTAGATATTTTAATAAAAAATAATAATTTAATATTATATTATTAATTTAATCAATTTTATTTAGTATAAATTCAAATAACTTATTTTAGGACTTTAAAAATTATAGAAAAATATTTATAAAATAAAATATGTTATTTAGAAAATATCGATGAAATCGGTTTGCAAAACGGACAGCTGACGGTCCCAAAATCCTCACATATACCGATAGGTACCAATTTCTTAAGGATTTTCACTCGTGTCGAAAAATTACGAAAAAATTCATGTAAGTAAAATACTACAATTAAAATACTATGGTGAAGATGGTTTGCTATTTAGAGCTATATTGACTCTAGAAAAATTATTTATCTAGGTCAAAATATGGGTTATTACATTATTTCTCTGAGGTCTAGCATTTGTCCGTGATTCCCCTAATGGTCTTTGCCCCTGTATAGGATAATTCTTAACTATGTGATCTGGTTAATGACACTAGAAGTAAGTGTATGTCCTAGATAGACATTCTCGCTTATGTTGCTTTCCATATTTACTGTAGTTATTCAGACTCATCTGACTTCCACTACTACTGGGCTTTGCCTTCTTCCAGTTAAACTTCCTAGATTTTGAAGTAAATTTACTACAAGAATCCTGAGAAGCTCTCATAACATCACCACTCTTCTAAAATTTACATCGTATTTGGATATTTTGCATGTCTATTTCTACCCTTCTAGCTCTCTCCACTAACACGTATAATCTTCAATCTCCAAAGGAATAAAGGGCTGCTTGATTGCATCTTTCAATCCAGATAAGAAACAGTGACATTTTCTTCTGTAGTTTATACTAACTAAGGAGCATATCTGAATAATATAATGAATTTAGCCTTATACTACATGACTGATCTATCTCCTTGTACCAGTCCTAAAAACTTATCCAGCATCTGTCTCCTTGTAAAAAGAGACACAAACTAATCTCTAAATACTTAAATAAATTCATCCCACTTGATCTAAATGCTAGGCACTCCTCCAAATTTATCCTGATGTTGACCTCTCCACCATCTTTCAACCTCACCATCAAGTACAAAGGTCGCCAATGAACATTTCTCCCTTTTTTTTTTTGAAGGAATGCAAATAGCATTAATCGGGAAGAAAAAAAATAACTACAATCAAAGAAGAAAAGAAAAAAACAAAAAACAAACCTATCAAAGTTACCTTCCTAACATACAAAAGATAACAATTATTAAAAAGCAAAAAGAACCTAAGAAAGAGATATTTACAAAAAATGAAATCAGAATAATAGAAGTAGGATCCACTACCTTTCATTTCAACCCAGATGGGGTGGAAGGGAAACCAAATATTAGACAACCCAAAGGGTTGGTTAGTATCCTAGAGTTCCCAAATAGGTAAAAACAGAAAATTAGTAAGAGTCTTACCCGCCATTACTATAGTTCCATCATGCAAATATAAAAAAATACAAGTAGAAACCAAACTAAGCTTCCTAAAAGCTGCCACTTCAATCCTTGGACAAGCACCCTCAAAGTTTGCCAAACAAGTAATCCTCAAGAACCAAAACTCGCATAGCAAAAGAAAATTAGTTATCTATTATAAATAGTAACCTTCATCATCTATAGAAAACATTGCACAAAAACAAACAGAGATACCAAATTCTTCCTCTCAACGGCCAACCATAGAATACCAAGAAGCATCAAAACCAGCTTCACAATCAAACCCAACAACATAAGAAGTCATATCAGATAATAGAAGGGGAATGATCCCCATTACTGCTAATTATACCCAAACCAACTTTCCTTCTTCTAGGTAGATCTTCCACCGGACCCAAAGATTGCAATTCTTTAAACAATTTTATTTTGCAACTTGAAGAATTCACCTCATTACCATTCTTCAAGATATCCTCCATTTGTAAGCCCAACACAACATTAGCCTTTGCATCATGAATTTGACTCACACATCCTTCCAACCTAATATCGAATCCAACATATGGAAATTTCAGAACAGCATTATCAAATCCCGAAACATCATCTGATTTCCCTTTATATTGATCAGCAGAACCACATACATCTAACACTTCATCTACACTATTCATATCTTCTTCCCTATAAGTAACCACAATAAGAGGTCCAATTTTAGTCGCACAAATAGAATTATCAGCATTAGTCACACAAACAGGATCCAAACCATCAATCTCGGCATTTAAAACATTGTTAGCAGCAACTTCACCAAAATTGTTGACATCAAAATCATGAGATAAAACATTAAACTTATTGTTTTTGACCAACTCTAAACTTTCACCTAACTTATCCACCCTTCCTTCAGCGATACTGTCAATCACAACAGTACCCTTCTCCATAACCTTTCTATCGTCAGCAACACAAGTGTCCATAGATATATGTGAATCCGATTCAATAGGAATTCTTCCATCTATATTTTTTTGAGTCAAAAATTTCCTTCTTTTTTATTTATAAATTTAACATGCATCCAAGGACCATAGATGGCTCATTTTTAGGTTTGTGAACAATTTCATTCGAGGTTTTCCTAACAGAACCCACCTCATTCTCCTAGTCATTTAGAGATTTCTTTTCAGCTGAGACATTAGGACAAAAAAAAAAATTTTATGTCCTATCTTGCCACACTTGAATCATAATGCTGATATATTCTCATATTCAAATTTTTGGAAAAATTTTCCACACAACCCTTCAACCCAAATTCCAAAAGGAAGCCTAGTATTCAAATTAATATGAACACAAGCTCTAGCAAATTCTCTTCTACCCCATTTAAACATGTTTCCATCTAACAACAATGGGGTTCCTATTCTTGAAACAATCTTAGTAATATTCACTTCATCCCAACAATGAAGTGGTAAATGAGCCAATCGAACCCAAATAGGTGAAGATATTCCATCCATAGAAAGAGGAGAAAAATCAGGTGTCCATTTATCAATACCAACTATGAATCCACCCACATACCAAGGTCCACCATTTAGAACTTCCTCCATGATTTCAGACGAATGAAACAAACACAACAACTAATCTAGACCAAGTGAGGTTAAATGAAATCCATCAAACTACAAATGGAAAAAGGTAAATTTTTACCGAGAATTTTCATAACCAAAGATTTACTCAACACTTGAACATTTTTCCCTTCAGGACCGAACATTCATTCTAAAATATTCTCAATCCATAATAACCAGTTCTCTGCCTCAATTGGTCTCTATATCCCTTTAAATAAAGGTGGTCTCATATCTTAAAATAGCTTTAAATATTTATCCATAATCATATTACTACCACTGCTACTTCTTGATGCTTAATTTCTTGAGTTCTGAATTAATTGTATCATTGATGTTATCATTTGTATCAGTGTATCTTGGTTAACAATATTAGGCACCGCTCTTTCTATATCTTTTCTTATAAATTTATAATTTATTATCAAATCAATTTCAATAATCAATCTTATGGCTCTTTCAGAATGATTGATATCCTAATTGGGCTTTGATACCACTTTTGAGATGATCCAACCTGGATACTCAAATTAACAAGGCGGGTCTGAACAGTCGAACTTTTTAACATTTCTTAAAATTAAAAAACAATTTATCAAATTCATTCCGAACATAATTTCCAATAAAAATTTTCACATACTTAACATTTATATAAACTATATATATTACCTGCTTTCACTTGTGCATCGACTTCTATAGACATATTTCTCTCCTCCTTCAGCCATTTCTATTTGTCAAGAAACTTACCTGAAAGTTTAGTTTATATAGTAAACTCAGTGGGTAATCATACTTGTAACATAGAAATTTTATATACATAAAATGAACATTTTCTTTTGGCTTTCTTTATATATATATATATATATATATATATATATATATATATTCAACCATATACACTTTCAAATTCATTTTCTTTTTCCTTTACATCAATATATACTCCTTTCACATATTCATATATATCCATACTATCATTCTATTTCATATACATTTCTTCTGTCATACTCATTTAAATGTCAAATGTTCATCATCACATATGCATTTGAATTCTATATCATCTTACACATAATAACATCCAAATATAAGTAAAATAATTATATAAAATATTACCTTTAGAATTTAAATGGAAATACAACAATAAAATTGTTATACACAACTGTAATTACTAGTTTATTTTCCTTCGCTTCAGTTCCTTTCAAATCTTTGACCCTTGAAATAATCTTCCTTATTACAACCTAAATTCATATACAATCAAATCAATTACTACTATATTTAACTTTCATTAATTTTACATAAACATTCCTTTGATGAATTTTTACCTTAAATCCCTTGAGAAATTCTTGATTGGCTTCAGTGCTTTGCCTTCACGCATTAGATTAATCAAATCCTCCACTGATCCAAACTATATTGATTTACATTAAATTTTACTAACAAAATTTGAAGAAATCCTCAAATTCAAAGCAAGGATAATAAATCCTAACTTGCATCTTTTACCTCAATTTGTTTCTTCTTGCTAAATCGAACTTCCACCAATTTGATTTCTTCCTTTCTAAAGTCATACATTATTGCTTGCCATCAAAATAAAATTATATATATATTCTATTCTTCAAACTTTGAACAAAATATGTGATTGAAATTTCTTATAAGAAAAACTTTCCAACACACAATCCTTCTTTCTCTTTCAAGTTCTCTTCCTTCACCGTTGCAACCAAGTTTATGTCACTTGAATTCTTCCTAACAACAGTATTATTTTTCTCCTTAGATTAGAGAAATAATAATATAATTATTATATCTAAGTGAATACATAAATCAGGAATTTAATAATTACTATTTCTTCCACCTTTAGAGAATGGAAAAACTCCAAAAATATCAAATTCTTCTCTTTCTCTTTCGACTTTTCTTGCTTTACCTTCAGAGAAAACATTCATTGTTGTTTAATAGACTATTTCATGGAAAGAGTTATACAAAATTGAAAAGAAATCTATAACCAAACCTCCTTTCTTCTTCCTCCTCTCATTCACTACCTTTTCTCATGAGTTTTGCTTCTTTTGCGATAATGAGCAAAGAGGAGGGAGTTATTCTTTGTGAGGAGTCATCTGTTTCCATTCCCAAACTCAAGCATTCGCTCAAAATGAGATTCAGAACTCCCTAGCCTCGATCTATCTCATGTTCAGTCCGCTCAGGTCGTAACTTAGTCTCTGCTGTTCGCGTGGCTAATAGTTAGGACTGGCCGGTTCAATTGAACCAGCCAAGATGAATCAGTTATTATAATATATCTCCTTATAGTTCATTCAATTTCCCATTTGTGTTCATATTCTTAAAATAACATGAACTCAAATTTTGAGTATATATTAGTATGTCATCAATGCATACAAAGCCTTATAATTAGATATATTTCTTGGCAAGGCATGCAATTGACTTAGCATAAGAAATTCTCATAGGACACTTATGCTTACTACATAAGTTCTCAACTTGCTCTAGCCGACCAATTCCACCATGAGCAATTCAACTCATCCTGTATATTAACTTTGATAGTGTTTATGTGAGTATAAATATTATACATTGCTATTAAAATAATTAGACATCATGATATGCATCACATTTCCCCAAAAAGCAACATCTTAAAAGCTTCAGCACATAATAATTAATATTATAATAAATTATGCGCAATTTGATCCTCTTATGAGACTTATCTCTCTCTCTTTAGAGATACTTATACAAAACTTGTGATACAATTAGGAGTATGCCTCCAAGTCTCTTTAGATACTTCTAACCCTTTTTATTTTTAACTAATAATAAAAATATTCTTATTTCCTCAAACATTGCATTTAATTTTATATATTTCTTTTTACAAACCAATAAATGAAATATTCTTCTTAATGCTTCTTTTTGAATAAACAAAAGCTCATATTTGTCTTCTCAACATTTAGTATCTTCTACACTAAAGAATTTGCTTTAGATGAAAAAGAGCTCTAATGGAAGGCAAACTTTATGCTCGATGATAAGATTGCCTTCCATCTACTCATAGAGTAACCTGGTGGGACGGCAGACAGATGCTAACAGTATGAGGTAGTATATGACTTGCTGAGTTTGAAATATGCTTAGATTTTCTTTGCTATAAAATTAATATAAGCCTACTAAAATATGCAAGTATACATGTCGAATCAAGTAATAAAATGATAGAGTAGAGTGCCGACACGAGGAACTATTCTAATTAATTATAACTTAACTACTACTGTTACTTTAAAAGCATAACTTATCCTACTGAAAATAAAAAACGATGTTTTTGAGTTGTTTATCACTAAAAGAAAAACTTGTAAATAAAGTTGATGCTTATGAAATAAAGTGTTTTGGACTAATAAATATATATAACATAGCTTTCCTAATGCAACTCTTAATTGTCGATGTAGATCAGAGCATATGCATCCTTAGATCTCTATTGAGCTTATAGGGATGAAAAGAAAGGTTTACGACATTCCTATAATTTATCTATCTCCATAAAACCTAGAATATTCAAACATCATATGTTTAGGCATGCCAATCATTTTAATACTCCTAATTGTTCCAGCATTCCTTCGTCAAGGCAATACATTACACTAGGTTCTAATTACACACATGGTCATTCTACGCATTAAATGAAAAATAAGAGATATTAAAAACATTAATACATTTATTAAAGTACAATAGTCTACACTAGTAAATATTATTCTTTCTACATCATTAGCCCAAAATTAGAGAATTAGCCAGACATTAAGGAATAACAAGCAAACTTGTCTTCATTTTATTTATTGGAAGAAAAGATACAAGAGAAGAAATAAGAAAATTATCAACAAGAAGAATCAAATGATCTTCTCCACACTCCTTCCATAAATCATAGAGTTTCTTACACAAATAGGTTAATATCTCCACATGAAAAAATATCTTGAGCCTCCCTTAGATTTTATTCTAAGGGGACACTAAAGAAACACACCTACAAATATACAATTTCACTCAAGTGACAAAACTCTCTAAATAAAATAATTAAAAAATTATTTATAGTAGGAATAGGGATGGGTTCAACAGTTCAAGCACCACGGTGCTCGACAAGGTGGTGCCACAACGATGAGAAATGAACTAGCGCCTCGACACTGTAAAGTTTACTCCGCTACGGCACTAGCTAACATGACATGATTAATGATTGAAATGGTGCTTCTTTTCATTCAGTTAGCGTGGCTCCTAGAGTTGGTAACAGCTCCACCACAGTGCTCCAAAAGTTTAAGCATTGCGGCACTGGAATTTGATTTTGATGTTGAGGCATTGCGAGGCATGCCACTCTAACGCTTATTTTCCCGAGGCTCCCGATGTTGCAGTGCTGAATTTTGGCATAGCGGTGCTAATTATGGTACCACTGTGGTGCTTACAAATAGAGAAGACTGGTGTTGCAACATCAAAAATGGGCGCCTTAACATGATTGAACTCAGCATTGTGGCATGATATAAACTGGCGTCGCGGCATTGCTTAACCCTTGTAGTTTTTACCATTTCTAAATTTCATGTACAAACACATTTAAAACAATATATTTTCACTAAAATTTAAATACAATAAATATTACATAATTTACACTTCATAAATTTTTCTCAACTTAAACTCTTGCTTATCCTCAAGCAATAATAACTTTCACTCATTGATCATTAATAGCCAAAGTAAAAATTGATACTTAAAAAATACTAAAATATAGGATAATATAACACAGCCTAGAAGTAATTTGGAATGAATAAAGCTATAATTCTATTTTGAAAAAGTCTTAATAATTATCTCAATCAGTCATCCTTTGTATTGCTTATTTTGAATTTGTGCACTATATTTGTAAATATAAAATTGACTTCTAAATATAGAAATAAAAAATATAACCTAACTAGTTCACTTATTTTATCCTTTTTTATTTAAGTAGTATAATGCATTTGAATTTAAGCCTCAACTGATACCAATTTTTTAATATACTAAACTTTTTCTTTTTTGCAATATTTTTTCTTGAGTTTTTCACATTTGTCTTTTCTTTTACTATTTATGAAGTACATACTTAATGATTTTGAATATTAATTTTTGCTTTCATCTTCTTGTAATCCTATTGAATTATTGTAAGGATTTAATAAGATCACTAGTTATATATTCATGTTTACTATGATCCTCCTAATTTAAGCTACTCATATATAATCTTTATACTTAAATATTCATTTTTTAATTTAGTTGTCAATTAGTTAATGTATAATTTCTGAATTTAAAATCAAGTTAATAGCTTAAATGATCTAGGTTAGTTAATTATTAAGTTTTCAAATTATGAATTATTATGCAATGTTATTCAAACTATTATCTAAGGTTTTATTACTAATTTTATATTATTTTTAATTATTATTATTATTTTGGCTTAATAAGTAATCAAAGTGCAAATATATGTAGAGGACACTATACAATAATTATTTAAGCATAAGAAAATTAATCAAATGTAAACAACATAACACATTGTAAAGTAACAGCAAACAAAAGCTGATAAGAGACACATGAATGATAAAAGGCAAAAGGCATGTGATACAATTAACTAAGTCAAATAAAAAAGATAACTAGTGCCTAAGGCATTGCTCTACAATCAATTCTAGTATGACTCTAAGAGCCTTTCTAACACAACACAAGGATAATATTATAACATTAAAATGGGACCCCCCCCCCCTCTGATGCAAAGAAATGTAAAATTAAAAAATAATAAAAAAATGAGTTACACACAACAGTAGCTAAAATCATACTATCTCTCTCTCAAGAATGGTAAGGAACATCAAAATAATGCCTCTAAACTATTAAAGTCAGGATCTTCCTCATTATCATCATCATCATCATTTCTAGATGGTGGGAACCAAACAAAAGGATCATAAGTGGGTGTTAGAGGGAACTGTAACTAATCTGGGTGCTCAATAAATGAACTACTTTTGAACATACCAACCAATGCATTATTGAATTCATAAGTATAATGAAAACTCTTCTCCTTATGGTCCATGTAATGAGCTACCCTCATTTTCATCTCATCCCACCACTCCTTGGCATCATCACAAAAATCTAACACCCCATCCATTTGAAATCTTAAATATGTTACATGCTCTCCCAAAGATTTAGGAGTCCTAGAACTCATACTATCACTATTGCTGTCGAGTATACTGGATGATCTGGGCTCACTAAGACCTCCCTCCTCATCATCACCTCCTCCTGCTTACTTAAAACTCAAAATTTTTCTTTTTGTAAGGGCTGAGATAGGAAACAATTGCTCCTCAGTTTGGTCTCCCCCTACAACCACATTTACACACAAAGCATAGACAAAAGAAGGGTGCCCCAATCCTACTGAAGTGGTACCCTTAATGATATAAGTCAATAAAGAGAAAATAAGCTTTTCCTACATCTATGGAATAACCAATTTGAATGGAATAATTTAGTAGGGCACGGTCCCAGGTTACTTCACTAGTATTCCTAGTAAAAAGAAGGCATGCTAAAATGAAATAATGTCAGGCTTTAAAGGTTTGAGTAAGATAGGATGCAGGGAAATTGAGAAGTTTGCTTTTCCCTCTTTTTCTAGGTTACTCCACTATTGGGTCCACATAATACTCTCAAAATGTCCTCAAGATCTATGGGGGTCCAACAAAAAGAAGGGTACTCATCAAATTTGAAATTTTTATGTTTATAGAGATTATTTATAGTAACATAATCAAAAGGAACCCACTTACCCCTCACATAACATTTATTTTCTGCAGCCTCTTTCCTGTTAGCGAAATACTCCCTAACAACATTAACAATGGTAGTGTAGGGCTTTTCACAAAAATGCTCCCAACCCTACTTATAATGATCTGCATGATAGGAATACTAGGATTTTGGAAGCTTCACTCAAGGATAAGTTATTTATTAACTGACAAATCTATAAACCTTTGCTTAGTATTGATAGAAATGAACTTGCCCTTATCATCAGAAAAAGTTGATCTCTTCTTTCCAAACAACTTTGGGGCCATTGCATATAAGTAAAGGAACATGTAGAGTTTGAGAGTAAGAGAGGAATTAAAATGTAGTTGTTCAAATGAAAATCTTGAGTTCTATTTATAAACACACTGAGCGTTGTGGCGTTGAAGGGCTTGGCGCTGCGGTGCTTAAAAACGCAAAATGATAAGCAAGTCAAACTAATAAATGTTATAGTGATTCAGTCCACGTGGAGTTGCAGTGCGCCACTTCGGGAAACAAAATTTTGACTTTTTATTGGGCAACCGCTATAGCGGTGACAAAAGACTACCAGCACGGTGTTATAACTAAATAATAATGATTTTGACCTAACATTATGGCATTACTAACAATACAGCGGTGCTCACCAAACTATAATAATGAAAATGGTTATGATTTGTACATTTTAATGATTAAACTGCTACAATAACTATTGGAATAACTATTTTAAAGCTGTGACGCTTGAAGATGTAATGCCCATGGGCTCAACATGGTATCCAAGCTCTACAGTGTTTAAAAGTACAACGTTGTGGAGGCTCAATCCAATGATTTTCCTGAGAGCTCAGCGCTATGGCGCTAGCTTTGGCCATAACGCTCAACAAATGAACATTGCGGCACTTATACTCCCAGTGCTGTGGCACTAGTTTAATTTTTAGCAAAATAATTTTTCTCAGGAAATTAATCATGCCATAGTCAAAATCATAAATTAATAAGTTTTATAAACAATACCAAATTCATATAAAAAAATATAAATAACAGCACATAACAGAAATAAAACAACAAAAAATACCAAAGAGAATTGGCTTGCCTACCAATACATCGCTAAATTTATAGTCTTTAGTCAGACTTGTCAAGATTTTTATTGATTGGGCAGCATCACTATAGCTTCTCAAGTGGTTTTCACTATAATCTTTCTATTTAGCTTTAGGGTTAACTTTAGTATTACTCGGTAATGAACCAAGAGTTCTACTACTAAAAGATACTGCAAGTTGTCCTATTTGAGTTTCCAAATTTTTGATTGAATCAACTTGACTTTCAATTGAGTTCCTAGTTGAATCACTAACTCTTCTAAAGATGTCTTTCTATTCCCAAATTGATTGCTTTAATTAAATCCCTGAGGATAAGAAGGTCTAGGATTTAAAACAGGTTATTGAGGATTATTCCAATTTTCTCCTTGATTAGGTTATCCCGAATTCTACTGATTATTACCACCAGCATTATTGACCAACTAAAATAAGGGTGGTTCCTCCTACCTGAGTTGTAAGTATTAGAATAAGGATTATTTTATCTTACAATTAAATTTATATTTTTAATCCTAAAAGCATGTTAATCTCATTTTTGTATGAGGTCAGTAGGACCAATCCAGACCTTAGGATCTTTTCAGACCCTAGGAATTATCTTGACCTTAGAATCAATATGATCTTAGATCAATCCAAACTTTAGGGTTAATCAAAATTCAAATTAATCCTAACCCCACATTAATTTTAAACTCAATTTAATCAAATTCCAGACTAATCTAAACTCTAGGATTCTTCCTAGACTAGATTCTAAGATCTACTATAGACCCTACGATTCTACCTAGATTCCAGACCTTAAGATCTACTCTAGACCCTAGGAGCTACCTAGACTTTAGATCTATCTAAATCCTAGACAAATCTAGGCCTTAGATAAATTTAGATTCAAATCAATCTTAACCCTAGATCTATTCAAACTCTAGATGTCAAATCAATTCAATCTTCAATCAATCCTGACCCTAGATCTATTCAAGTTCTAGATCAACCCAGACCTTAAATCAACCTATTCAAAACTCAAATCAATCCAGATCTTAAGGCAATTTTAACCTCTGATTAATCTAGATCTTAGTTCAATCTAGATTCAATCTCTAGACTTATCCAGACCCTAAGATCCTTTTAGATTCTAGGACTAATCCAGATTTCAAGATAATTCAAGTTCTGATCAATCTAGACTTTAGTTCAACCTGAATCTAAGTGAATCCAGATCTCAAATCCACTTTGACTTCAAACCTGTTCAAGCTTTAAACCTGTCAAGATCCCTAAGCAATTCAATCTCTGGCTCAATATCCAGTTAATCTAATCTTCTATCAAACTTCAATCTTATCCTATCACTTATGATCATCCCAATTGATCTAAAATGATTTGGATAACCCAAGCTCAAGCATTTAAACCCAAATTCCAGATCAAATCCAGGAATTCAAACTAAAAATCTAAAGTCCAAAGCCCTGTCCTGAAAGCCTTTTCCAGTAAATTTTTAAACACTTCAAAACCTAGTCAAATGACTTCTAATTTAGAGTTTGTTAGTTGCATACTGATGTGACATGTATCTAGAGGTAACCCTCCAAATTTGAGCTCATTCTGAGGTCTCTAACCCCAGAAATTGAATTGATTTCCAAAGGCTGTAAAACCTTCAAATATTTACAGCCTATGCCACTGGACCTATCACCTAGTGGATTTTGACCTTGGAGCTTTCTCCAAAGCCTCTAATCGCTTCCAGACCCTTAATCCTGACCTATTGAACATTAAACTACATTTTATTGGACTCACTTTGACCCCCAATTAACCCGACCAAAATACCCCTTAGGGGTTCAAATGCCTATTTCAAACCAAATGATCTCCAAATTGCTTGGGATCACTTCCAACAATTTTCAAATATCAAACTGAACCTGTTGAGCCCATTCCTAACTCCTAGGTCAACCTAGTTGACCAAGTCAACATGGGTTGACCCAATGACCCATTAAGGGCCCAAATAGGTATTTTTGTCCAAATGATCATTTTGATCCATCAAACCACTTCTACCATACTTTAAATATCATTTTAAATTGGTTCAACCCAAACCTTGGCCCTGGGTCAACCTGGTTGACCAGGTCAACCTAGGTTGACCAGGTCAAACCCTTAAGCTTCTTCATTTTGAATCAAGGCTTATATGCATTCAAAACATTGTCAAATCCTTATGATCACTTCCCCTAGTGATTGTGGACTTGATTGGACCTTTGACCAGGTCAACAGTTGGCTAAGTGAAATAAGATCCAAGTCTAGCCTAATTTGACCCATTTGGATCAAATCAAACCACATCATTAAGTTAATATCCTCAAGCTTTCAATGTCATTCAAACTATAGCCTAAACATATCCTACCCATTGACCAATTAAATCAAACTTAATTTAACCAAGTCAACTCATAAGAACTTGACCAAACCACTCCAAGCTCTCATATCTAAACTCAAATTATAATCCTTAAGCCTCAAACCCTCTCCAAAGCATCCCAACCAGCTCCTCAAGCCACTCTAGCTGCCAACTCAGCAGCCCACTTACTGGTTGATTAGTCAACAAGCATTTTTATGAGTTAAGGAGTGGTCAAAATCTTTAATCCAACCCATCCAGATAAGCCCAGGCCCATCCAGCCATTTGAACCTACTATAGAGGCTTCTAAAAGTTCCCCTAATCCCTGGTTTAATCCTCTAATCAAACCCATGTGCTCCCAAGGACAAAAGGAGCTTTACACCTCACTTGTCTGTTATCCTTTGATTCCCTGCTGCAACAACTGTCTAGGGCCACTTGGCAGCCATCTAGGAGCCCCCACATTCAATCTCAACCCTCCATTCGACCTGGGGAATATTGAATAGGGTAAAAGGTCCCTTTGAGCTATCATTCTCACCTTAACTCTATCTTTCTACCCAGAGCCGATCAAAGGGAAATAAAATTTTGTTTTGGCTCCCACAGACCTCCTCCTGATTCCCCAAGTCCAAATTTGAAGATTGGAGTCTGCCGGCGGCGATCTTCCGGCCAACCTAGAGTAGAGATAGTCTAAGGCTTGTGGAGCTCAATCCAGTGTGTTTTAGACCAGAGTTTCTCTAGCAAACTTGAGCGTGGACAAACTACAGTTTCACAGAACCAAAAAAATCCTAAATCCATCGGTTAGTATTCCTAAATTCTCAAACCCTAGGTTAGAACACTTAGGTTAATTGAACTTTTTGATAAGTGCTTTAAAGCTTGAATTTAGCTCCACATTAAATCTGTTCATGATATTAATCTATATTTAAAATTTCATGTAATTTGATTAACTGGATTAGGAGAACGAGCCAATTTTTGAGATTAGGGCTTGTTTCACCGTTTATTTAGCCAGTACAAAATTTTTGTTGTTGATCTTATGATCAATGGTTTAGATTTCGCCTTTTCATGTTGTCTTCCAACCGCACTTTAGTGAGTGATCGGATGATCTTCCATCCAGCGTGATCAGGACCCTTCATTCCAAACAGCAGAGGATCCAATGGCTACTGCTCGTTGCTAACGTGTCTAAGTGGAAAACGCGTCGCTGTCGCCGTCCTTTAAATCATACGATAAGGATTACGAGACGGCACAATCATTGCCAATGATTGCCACCGCCATATTGTTTTGAGCCCGCAAACCAGACGGCGCCACGCATTCATCCGCCGGCGGCGGTGCCGCTAGAGAAGATTAAATAGGTTTTAATTAATTTTAAAACAAGTTAATTATCAAAAACTTTAAAAAATCATAGTAATTTCATTTTTAACCAAAAATTTGAGTATTTTATATCAATCTCTTCGGAATTTTAAGTACTTCAATTAAAAATTAATTTCAATTTAAAATATTTAATATGTTTTAAATAATTTCAAACATTAAATATTTTAATTTTGATTAATATTTAATTAAATAAAATTCAAGTAATTCCTAAATTTGAAATTTTATTTTAAAAATAATCTAAATACTCACTTATGTTATTTAATATATTTTATTTTAAATTTTAATTGAATTCAAAATAATTTCTTTAAATAATTTGAATATTTTAACGTTTAAGTAATGTTTGATTAATATTAACTTAAATAATTTTCAAATTTCCAAATATTATTTTAAAATATTTTAATCAATTTGAGGAAGATAATTTAAGCATTTTAAAAATAAAATCAATTTTAAATATTCGATATATATATATATTACAATTTCTAATTTGAATTGATTTAAGATATTATTTATATTTTAAATTTCTTTTAATTAATTATTCATTTAAATATTAATTAATATCTAATTAAAATTAAATTGAAATAATTTTGAAATGTTAAATATAATTACTTTAAATAATTCAAAATTTTAGAAAGAATTAAAATTTAATTTAATTCAGTTTAAATTTATTTTAAATCTTAATTAATATCAAATTGATTTAAACATATTTAATTATCTTAAGCTTTAAAAATTTAAATAAATTCAATTTAGTTCGTAAAAATGTAAATAATATTTTAAAATTTTTAGAAAATTAAGAGTCTTAAATTTAAAATTATTTTCAAAATTAACGACTTAATTAATTTTAAATAATTTTAATATTTAAATAATAGTTAATTAATATTATATTAAATATTTTCAATAATTAAAAATTATTTTCAAATTACATTTAAGATCAGTCGATCTCTCAAGTCTTTAAAAATTTATTTAAATAATATTTTTAATTATCTTATTTTAAAATTTATATCTTTATATATATAGGTTTATATATATAAGTACTTATGTTTTAAAATTTACTTTAAAATTATATATATATTAAATCTTTAATATGTTTGAGAGATCCCTTGAAATTCTAAACCTAGATTAAGCATGTTTGAACAGGATTATTATGGAGCGATGGGTAATCAACAAATAATTAATGTATTGATTATTCATTAATTATCTCTTAATTAATTAACCTTTACTTGCATGTTTAGGTTGCACACACATACACCTAGTCTTAGAACTCTCCTAGATCTAGGAATTGCTTGTGAATGTTATATGTGCATCCATATGTGTGTCAAGGGTTAGAAATTTTGATTCAAACCCATTAAATTTAGTGACATCATTAAGGAAAATAATTAAGGACTTCTTTAGAGGATTTAGAATAATTCTAATAATTAGGATAAACCTCCTCTTGACTTGAAGCTTTGAACATTTGTATCGAGTGACATCTACAGCCTGTAAAAAAATATTCACTTAATTTTGAAATAATTAAGCCTCTTAATTAACTTAATCAAAATCAAACCTTAATTAAGCCTTAAAAACTTCTAGAAAATGTAACAAATCAATTTTAAATTCAAAAATAATAAATAATACCTCTAACTGACCAAAATTGAATCCTTAATCAATGAAAATTAAAATCTATCAGATTTGACATCAATTTTAAGCTTAATTTAATTTTAATTAAAATTTAATATTTAATTAATTTAATTAATTAAAATTCTAAAAATCTATCAAACACTTGAGAATCTCTCCTTAGATCATTCCTGATCTTTGGAGATGATTTCAAGAAGTTTGGAGGTCATTTAGATTTAAATCATCAAAAGCTCCTTAATTAAACAAATTAAATAATTCAAATAAATTATCAAAACTTCAAAAATTCATAACTAATTCAAATGAACTTCAAATTGAGCAAACTCAAAGGCACACAGCTCATATTAAGGTCTAATATTTATCAAAAATATCAAATTTCTAGAAATCAATTAAATTTGAAAAAGTCAACTTTTGGTCAAACTTAGTTCAAAATCATGTCAAAACTTTAAACCTTTACAATAAATTATAAAAAAAATCCAATTCCAGTGTACTTACAGTCTAACTGATTGTATTAAAGTTTAGTATTTTATAAAAATATCAACTTTTTAGAAATCACTTTTAATTAAAAAGTCAATTTTGACCCCTTAATTAAATGAATAAAATAATCCAGAAAATTCTAAAAATTTAATAAATCATTCAAAATTCTAGAAAATCTAAATTTAACATTAAAACCAGCAACATATCAATTTGAATAAAATTCACCAATTTTCAAACTCTTAATCAATTAAAATACTTAACTGTATAATTATTACTGGGTAACCCAAACCTACTAGGCTATTATCTTAGCCCCAAGGAAGGTGAAATAAACTTCACAGCCTCGATGTGAAACAAAGGTGGTAATCAATAATCCTCTAAAATACACTTTAAAATCAAACTTAAGCTATTAATACTTAAACTCAAACTTAAATCTCTTAAACCTTTAAACCAACTAGAACATAAAATAACTTCAATCAAGTGCCCTATATATGACATATCAAAACCGCACAGCCTACCTCACACACTTTAGATGATTTGCTAGGACAACCAACTCTAATCTTAGGCTAGGCCGGTGTTTATTTTTCTGTTACTTACGTGTGACGGGTTTTTCATGGTTTTCATTGCATGCTGGTTGTTAGATTTAAGTAATTGATGTAATTGTTTATTTAATTTCTGCACTTTGTGTTGTGATTGATTGCACATTAGATCTACCCCTAGGTTAGGGACAATTTATACTGATTCAATCTTATGCAGGTGGTCATGCTCGCAGAGGGTAGTTAAATTAAAGGGGGTAATTAATAAAGTTTTAAACTGACAATATTTTGTGGAGGCGCTCCAGAAATTTGCTTAAGTCTCCCTTTAAATTAAAAGAGCATATCCAATCATGGTTGTGATTTGAGTACTTTAATTTTTAAAATATTAACTGCTTGAGATTAATTATAACTGCATGGAATATTTATTAACTATTAATTATTAGGATAATCCTGCAGGATCGAGTCTAGATTTTTAAATTTTGATTAATATAATTTGATTTAAATTTAAGTTGTAATGTTAAGTAATTTGAGATGGGATAATAGTGATCCAAACTGGATTCCAAGGAGAAGAGTGACATCCCTTAGGGGAGAGTACTTCTTCGCTTGGAAATACAATTTAGGATACTTTCAAGTATCCAAAGAGAAAAGATAATACCCCTACCTAGGGAGAGTTTCTTTTCATTTGAATATCCAGATCTAACAATCTAAGAAGCCTTGTAGAATGACAAAGAAGTGAAGAATGAAGAGAAGACCCATTCTCAAAGTCACTTGAGTCTTAGGAGTAGAATCCGGGTTGTAGTCAGTGGTACCCAGCCACTTTACTTTTCCTGCAGACCCTGGGTTATATAATTAAGTGGCACTTGCCACATGGACTTTCAGTTTGAATTTTAAATTTAATTGATTTAATTATTTGATTAATTGTTTAATGTTGATTGTAATATTAGGATTGCCTGTTTTTTATAATTTTTCGGCGATTATTGCATGTCGTATTTGATTTAGCCTGGAACCTGATCGAAGGCTCGTGAGGGTATGATTAAACTATTTCTACTTAAACAAAATTAAAAGATTTAAGCTTACATAGTAACTCTAACGTTTAAAGAAGTAAGCTTGGGACCACCGGGGTTTTTTCATAAGCATATTTATTACACTTTCTTTCCATTTGCTAGGCACCTCCCTGCCTGCGGGTTTTGGCAGACCACCTGACCTATTAAGATGCAATTCTGTCCAAGGGGATCTATGCATCTCTAGGATAAAACTATTTTTAAGCCTTATTTTAAAACTTCTTCATCCTAATTTAAGCATTTAATCAAATCAATTTGCATGCATCGTATTAGCAATAAATTAAATTGAGTCTAAAATATTAATGCATTTTTATTTCAAGTTTCATATCACCCAACATATGTCAAGGGGCCAATTAGAAATATGCTCTAGATGTCGGCCCCACTCTCCTTAAACTAATCTTAAACAACATCCCTACCCACTCTTTCATTAAAGACCGGACACATGATTTTGAAGCATTTAGGTGGTTTAGCTGGCTCCCCAATCTAGGCCGGGATAAGTCCAGGATTGCATTGCATTAGCTAGGATCCGGGTCACTGATTTTCAGTACCCACTTTAGACTTAGGTTCCGAGGTAGATTTTTAATCTTAAGACCTCAACCTCCAAAAATCTGATTCCCATTTTTTAATAAAATTGATCATTTAAATATTAATATATTTCCATCAAATTCAAGCCCAATACATATGATAGACATCAATTAAAGGTGTTTCTGAAGTGATTCAAAATCTTAGACACCTCCTACTTTTCTTCCTTTGACTCCAGAAAGAACTGCTCAAATTTGATCCAATCCCATTTAAAAATTCTAGTCCCTCCCTCCTTTGAAATCAAACTTTGAAATCTAAATAAAATTCGTATCACTATTTTAATCGAGAGTATTTGTAGAAAATTTCTATTTTTCTATGATGTAATTAACTACAGGGCTTGGGCTCGTAGGAGATTTAGAAATCCAGACTAGATTTTCAAAAATCAAGTTTTTAAAAACGTCAATTAATTTTCTTCGAGAAAATCAAGTCAACGATCATTATCATCATTTTCAAATGATTAATAACAGACGATATCCTCTTTTCTTGGAAAGATATATCGTACTATTATCTTAACTTTAATTATGAAATTAATGATCTCTTTACTAGATTATTATTGACTAATATTTGATTAAATATCATTTTGATCTTTAGGATCATATGTGGTTTCTCCTTAAGTTTGACTACGATAATCAGGGTAAATCTAAAGATTTGTAATCTGAACCTATTAGGGAATGATATGTTCACCTTTCGAGGTGATATATTATTCATAATAAGCGTTCGATTTTAAATATTAAAATTCCAGAAATTAAAAATTTTCCAAAGAAAATTAAATCTTTTTCAAAACTTTAAACTATATATTTTTAATCAAACAAAGTAGTATCATCATCAATAGAATTCAAATTAGGTCATTCCAAATATATAGATGATACTTATCCTAAGTTAACTCCAATAGTATCTAATTTCTTTGAAATAGCCCCTACCTAAATAGTAAGAATTGACAAAGAATCTGACTTATAAATTCCAGCTACTCTCTTAGGATTTACCCTATCAACAAGCCACTAAAAATTATTTGATGTAATTTTATTTATATATGTTTCCTTAAATGACTAAGACATTAAAGATCCTCGAGCTATAACATCTATAATTGACCTAAGAAATCCTACTAATCCATTATAAAATGTCTAAACAACCAGCCAATCGGATAAGGCATTGTGAGGGCATTTCTTAAGCATTTTTTTAAATCTTTCCCAAGTTTTATAAATTGATTCTCCTTCAAACTAGACAAAGGAAGTGATATCATTTCTAAATTTGATAGTTTTTTAAGGTGTGAAATACTTAGCTAAAAATTTGTGTGCCAACTCATTCCAAGTGGTTATAGAGCCTTAGGACAAATAATTCAACCACATTATATCCTTGTCTCTTAAGAAAATGAAAATAATCTAAGTCTCATAACTTCATCGCTGACACTATTATACTTAAATATTACATATATTTTTAAGAAACTAGCTAGATATAAGTGGGGATCTTTAACAGAAGTTCCCCAAAACTTAAAATTTTGAACCATTTGGATTATGGCCAATTTCAATTCAAAATTATTGGCCTGGATAGTAGGTCTATTGATACTTTGTATGATTACTTTTGTTATTTTATTAGTATACATGCCGAATAAAGTAATAAAGTGATATAGTAGAGTGTCGAACCCATGAGAAAGTGTTCTGCTTAATTGCAACTTAACTACTATTATTACTTCAAATACACAACTTATCCTCCTAAAGATAAAAATGATATTTTTGATTTTTTTTTCACTAAAAGAAAAACTTGCAAAAAAAAGTTAATACTTATGAAAGTAAAGTGTTTTCGACTAATGAATGTATATAACATAGCTTTCATAATGAGACTCTTAATTGTAGATGTGGATTAGAGCATATATATTCCTAGATCTCTATCGGGCTTATAGGGATGAAAAAAAGGTTTACATGGAGCTTTTAGTGAGAAAATTTCCTATATATGGCCAAATATTTGTGATAATTCATGTAATCCGAGGAAGCACTTGTAAAACAAATTCATTATTTCATAAAAGGTTTATATCAAAATACAAAAGGTGTTAGAGTTGTATAACATAATGATCTTTAAAGGAAATGAGATCTAAGATTTAAGTTTTCCATCAGTTCAAGACCCTTTTGAGTTGGTTTTCATCTCTAATAACATATAAGAGTACATATTCAAGCATCAAAAAGGTTCTATCCCTTACAACATGTTATATGCAAATACATAGTACTTATCAAAAAGTTCATCTAATATTACAATGCTTGATCCAATAGACTTTTAGCATTGTCATACTCACTCCTTTATTAGAAATCACAAAGCATCTATGTACAACAAATAAGATTGAAATTCTAGTGAGCAGTATATGGTTTAAAAGTAATCACATAGTGAATAAACTAATTGAATAATTATTTTGATATTTAAACAAGTCATGGTGTATTCATCTACTAAAATCACATTGTACTTCTACTACCCTCCCATGCTTCCCTTTCTTTTGACACGTCTTCCAGTCCTACTATCTAATTCTTAAAAAAAAAATGTAAGTGCCCGGCCCCCTATTAATTGGGTGGAGGGGATTAGTGGAAGATGGATCCATTGAATTGTGCCTCTTGCCTATTAGATCTATGAAATATCTAATAAAAAACTCCTTAAGCTTTATCCTCCTTCTTTGATAATCTCTTAACTTTACATCATCTTTACATAAAATTTTAGGAGATGGAATGACATGTTTTGCCTCATTTACCATATCATCTTCAATCTCCAATTGAGAGATTGAATTGGTGGCAAGGCCCTCCATAATATCCTCTTTCTCCTTCACCACAACATCACCAACCTCATTATAAATGGTTAAACCAATAACAAAGATGTGTCTACTTTTCTCCTCCTCCCCACACTTGTCTGCCACAACCCACACCTACATTTTTACACAAAATCAACTAAAGCATTAAATTTCTACTGCAACATTAGCTAGTTATTTAATAATATAAGTTTATTATTATTTAGATCTCTATAAACTTCATAAAACTATTTTAACTCATTAAAGTGGCATATGTACTAACTATCTAAAGATGTAGACTTGGTTATTATTTATCTTTTAAGAATCTCATATTAAGAAGGCTCAGAAATTGGATAGTGAATATGTGAAATTAGTTAATCAAATTCAATCTAAAAAGAGAACTGATTTGCATGTGAACGATTAGTGTTGGGACTTATGTAAGTCGTTTGTGTCTTATGGAAACCATTTGTTGGTCCCTGTTAGTGGTAATTTGAGAAGTGAAATTTTGTATGAGATCCATTATTCTCGATATACTATTCAACCAAATAGTAGAAAAATGTACCATGATTTAAGATTGATGTTCTGGTAGCCAAGGTTGAAGATTAATGTGGTTAAATTGTTTGGAAAAGGTTTAACCCATAACTAAATGATATTCAATTGTTCAAATCATTTTTAAACACAATGTAAACCCTAATTAAACCACTTTTTGGAACCTCAGTTTTGAAGCTAATGGATGAAGCTTAGGTTCGAACCTTGTAGGAACCTTATTTTTATGTTCAAAGTTTATTCGAACAAGAATCAAATAGTATTGAAACATGTAGTATGGGGGTTCAAATACAAGTTCAAATTTTTATAGCATCATTTGAAGTTGATTTTCTAACTTGGGGTTACCTAATATTAAAATATTTTCTTCAAACATAGTTTTTGAACCAATCTTTTTTCCTTTTTCATTCTATAGTTAGTTAGGAGGACTACAAAGGTTGGAAGGCTTGTTGAATGTATTCTAATTCAAGTAAATATTAAAAAAATTATCATTGAAGAGGAGATGTTGTCGAAGGCTTTGAAAGAGGATTGCTATATATGAGCAAGTGCTTGCCACTTAAAAGTATGAGCAAAATAAACATTCCAAGGTTTGCATCAACTTGAGGGATTATCCTTAATAATATAATAAAATTGGTATTTTCAACCAAAATACTTTGATTCATATTTGCCCAAATAATACTGAGCATACTTGTCCAAATAGAGCTACTATGAGGCATATAAATTTAAATTTCTCAAGATAAATAAATTTTGTAAGATAACTAAATTGTAGCCCAACTATTATATCACAACCCAACTGGATATGAACCATAGACGGACAGGTCAAACCGTGTTGAATTGTGATAGACCAACCCAAGATCTAAGTTTCGAAAAACTTTTTTAGACTTCTTCCAGTAAACCATATCGATAACAGAGCTTCTAATAGACTTCCAATAACTAGAAAATAAACTTATCCATAAAATTTTAATTCTTTTCATTCATCATCAAAATGTATATACAAAATTTACATTATAGTACATAGCTATAAACTGAAATAAAATAACTAAATAACTAATCATGATTGCACAAAAATTAGAAAAATACCTATATAAACTCAGACAAATCAGATCATGAATGATTAACTACTCAACAAACTCTTTTCCCTCTCCCTGACTTGAAATAGAATGCAGAGTATGTGTGAGCTAACACATCCCAATATGTCACACCCACGAATCTAAGATTTTAAATATTTTCTTTATTATACATTTAATTAAATTTTAAAGCAGTTCATAAGATATTTATCGTATTGAGCATAATAGTAATTACAGATAACTGAAATAGTATAAACTGTGCACTACATAAATAAATAAGTACTTCATATATCATAATAGAAAAAAAATAGATTTCCCTCGAGCCCTTATACCTCACACCAGAAATAGGCTCTTATGACTCCCTGTGCTAATATATCAGAAAATAACCCCTTATGACTCCCAATGCTTAACACATATCAGATATTTATAATTTAAAGCCCTTATGACTCCCTGTGTATATAACACTAGAATAAAACTTTCCTGTGTATTTAACACCAGAACATAACTTTCACCCCTCCTCAGATCTCCTTAGAGTTGCACATTTCAAGTAGATGTGCATATAACTCATTATATTACAGTAACAAATTATAAATAAACTAATTTTAGAATTTCACAAAAAGGCTATATCAGGGGGGGGGGGGTAACAGATTGAACTACTGAGTAGAATTTTATAGCTTTAGAATAGTACCAGATTACTAGGGATTATTAAAAATATTATTTTGAAGCTTTAATTGTACCACAGTCTTATTTTATGGGAACAAAATTATTTTCTAATTAAGTAAAATAATGCACTTTTCAAACTATCTAGTGTAAATTTTCTTTAAAAAATGTAAATTTCTAGAATGACTAGCTCTATAATATACATAAAGTTTTGCAGGTACAAAGTTATCCTTATTTTTTCAATACGAACTTATAATTAAACAAAAAAAAACTAATTTTTTCATAATTATGTAAATTAAGATAAGTGAAATGTATCCTATCTCAATTCAAATACTTTTTTGAATTGGGATAATAGCAGAAAACAGATTGGAGTTGCCAAAAATCTAACGTCTCACTCTAGAATCCTCTCTCTCTCTCTTTAAAAAGATTTAAAGCTTTGATAAAATGATTTGAAAATGATTTTTAATATTTTTATAAAAAAGTTGATCTAGCGCCGCAGTGCTCGACTTTGCAACATCTCAACGCTCCCCACTAGAGAGCACAGCGCTGTAGCATTAGTTTATTTTCCAAATTTTAGCTGGAGAGGTCAACACCGCAATGTTGTTAGCCTACCACTGTAGTGTTATCGGCCTAGCACCGCAGCATTCTCAGAGAAAAAAAATTAGTTTTTCATGCACATGTAGGCAGACTCCATGGGACCCACTTTAGAAGAGATTTAAATGCATTTATGCACATAGAATACTCACATACACATGTGGAAGATGTGACTACAAAAATTCCACTTCATTGATTTTGCCAAACTGGGTCAAAATAGGCGCATCAGGTCATGAATTCAGAGGTGTTACAATTTATCTACCCATTGAGGAATATAACATGTATGGCAAAAGTGTAAAATAATTTCCCATGTAGAACATTCCTCAATAGAGTAATAAAAAGATACACGAATTTATAAAAACTAACATATTATTAAAAACAAGTTGGATTTTCTTAGCAACACAAGCTTACAAAATGCCTTAACTTGGATATTATTAGTTGACCATTTAAAGCCATTATGTATCTTGATTATAAATCACCATTATGTTTAAATAATTTAATTATAGTTAAATACAATCTAACTTCAATAAGGGGTTTGACACTCTTTATGGGACAATACTTGATATTCATCACTTTATAACTTATATGACTATGTATTCTTATATGTATGTTGATTCATAATAAATTTATGGCACTATTATCAAGGACTCTGAAAGCTAATGTTAATGCTAAGTTGATTTTTACCTACTTGTAGTGCATGTACCATTCTTGTGGTGAGCCAACACTGCCAATTAATGTAATAGCTCATATTTTGGCTCAGTTAAATAATTTTTTTTTGGAGTCATTATAAGTCTAAATAAAAATCTATCATTGTCATAATATATATATATATATATATATATATTATATTTTAATTATAATAATTTTTTCATAATTTTTGAGTATTAGTGCAAATCCTTAAAAAATTGACGCCTCTCAGTACAAGTGGGCGATTTTGGAATTGATAGGTGTCTGTTTTACAAAACAATTTCACCAAAGTTTTTTAAAAATAATAGAATATTTAATGAATATTTTTTTATAATTTTTAAAGCACAAAAAATATTTATATGAATTTTACACTAAAAATTAAATAAATTATATAATTATATTTATATTATATTAATATTTTATTATAAAGATCTTACTCCACCATCTTAATCCATTAAAATCCTTTTAAATTCTCTTTGTTTAGCTAAATAGAGAAACAAATATGAGAATATAGAGAAAATATAGGAGAGAGAAAAGAAAAGCC
Source organism: Dendrobium chrysotoxum (assembly GCA_019925795.1). Classification (NCBI taxonomy): domain Eukaryota; kingdom Viridiplantae; phylum Streptophyta; class Magnoliopsida; order Asparagales; family Orchidaceae; genus Dendrobium; species Dendrobium chrysotoxum. Next base: position 20,949,750 of record CM034314.1, on the reverse strand, counting down.
TAAATTTGGAAGTCGTAAAACGATTTTTGTGCGTCAACCCTGTTGGAAAATTTGCTCGTCTCATTGTAAGAAACAATTACTCTATCTTTGATTTCAATAATTTTGTATATTTTATATTTTTGCATTTTAATTTGATCAAAGCTTATTAAAGTTACAATATCTTGATTTTTAGTAAACTTTCACCACATAATTTTTGGTATGTGATAATATCATCAATATAAGTATTTGACAGGAATATATTGAATTTTTACCAGTTAAATTAGAAGCTATAATTTTTGAAGTAAATACATAATATTTAAATTTGACAGATTTCATTATATTTTATGAATTACTGTATTTAATATAAGATATTGACAAAAAATATAGTATTTGAATATAAGTAAGGGAGGGAGGCTGGTTGGAAGGCTAGTTGTTAACATGGAAGATAAAGATCAATACCAATTGGTTGATAGTTTGATTTAAATTAAGACTGGTACTCAACTGGGCGGTAATTAAGGTTGATCGATACTAATTAATTGCCAGTTGGGCTTAGATTAAAAATAATACCCATTTGGGCAAAAATTGGGGTGGAAGGATAAAAATGCCACATTAAAGTTGTTGCATTCATGATTACATTTACATGATAGTACATGAAATTTATTGATAATTTAACTGAAATTATTTTGGCATTGATATTGATAGAAAATAACATAACATTCTAATATGACTTATTGGGTGATAATCCTCTTTATTTATTTATCTTATAGTTTGATAAATCTCTTTTAACTTTACTGATCATATTAATTTTATTATTATTTTTTGAGGTTTTTATTGCTCATATTAAGTGATGATTGATATTGACTAGAACTGAAACATACATGTTGATTCTTTTATCTTGCATTGAAAGTAGTGATAGAGTTTTGATTACTTGTTGGGATTTTATGCTCATTATGTGGTTTTATATAATTTGAAGTAAATATAAAGAGGCTGCAACTTGAGGCTGGAAAATGATGATGATTTTGGTTTTATTTAAGTTCTCTAGTTTATGTATTCTTTTATAGCCAGTGGTGGCTATTGTATATATGTTCTTGAATTTTGGAGCTTATAGTAGAATGTAAATTTTAACAGTAGTAATATAATTATATTTTTCTATTATTTATTTATTTTTTAATGCAATTAATCAGCGGATGTCTGATTGTAAATAAATGAGTATTTATTGTTAATAAAATGATAAAAATAATAGAGAAAAGAAAATTTTCACTTTAGATCCTGGGGCATGACAATTAATTTAAAGATCGAAAGAACTTTCTTGAAAAAACTCAGGGAAATAATGTTGGCCATGATTTCTATGGTGTTCAATACAACAAACTAGGAAGAAGATGTTATATGCATGGCTATGGGGTCCTGAGCCTTGAGAGATTATTCACTACCAACTATTCACAGTGTCTCCCATAATATTGTTAAGCCTGGGATCTAGGCCAATAATTTTAAGCTTATCACGCTATAGATGATTCATAACTCCCAATTTGAAGGCCTTGCTATAAAAGACCTTAATATCACATTAAAAACTTTATGGAGATTTGAGATATTTTTAAATACAATGGTATGTTTGATGATGCAATCCAATTAAGATTTATTCCATTCTCTCTAAGGGGTAGAGCCAAGAGTTAGCCCAATTTATTATTGAGTGATTATATCACTAGTTGGAATGACATGTCATAAAGACTTCCCACTAATGAAGATATCTAGAATAAGGATAGAGATATCTAACTTGGTGTAATAGTATCGAAAGAGGAATACAATGCCTACAAGCACTATAAATACCTATTGAGAAAGTGTTTGTGTCATGGGCTCTTAATGTGGATGCAAAATCATATAGTCAATAGCAGTCTCGTAAGGGCTATGTAGACATTGATTAATATTTCATATGGCAGTACTTTTGTAAGTAAGAAATATGAGGTTGCTTACAATCAATTGAAAAAGAGAGCCTGTGATGCTCTAGAATCTAATGGAAGGATTAGATACATAAACCTACACTTTTAACTCAATATCATTATAGAATAAACTAGAGCTAACTATAAAATCCAAAAATAATAACACCAATATCAACATCATTTTATTTTTATTTCTCGTAAAGAGATATATAATAATACAATGAACATGTGATCTATACATTCAACATAATCAATACTAGAATACAAAAGAGTACCTTAATTGTCTAAGATCAAAAAACCCTATCCCTATCTTTCTCACTACTCAGTTGTACCATTTCCTTTTCCTGAAATATTAGAAAGTATCACATAGTGAGCACAACCAACTTAGTAAACTTCTATCACAAGCCCATTATGGATATCAATATCCAATTAAAATACTAATAATAATATATTTAATATTCAATAAATCATTCAAACGGTAATATGGTACTAGCAAAACATGATTCATTTGAATTATTAAAGTGTACATGGTTGCAAAGTCATCACTTGTACTTTTATAGTTTACTTTCATAAAAATATCAGAAGTGTCAGGGAACACTGGTTATCAACATTTCAGTTGCACTTAACCTTTGCATTTCATCAGAATTCATACAGAAGTTCATAGGTTATCATAACCGACTAAGTCTTTCATTTATATTCAATTTATTGGGTTCTCATAATATGAAATATATGAGTGTAATACATATATCGCGATGTCTACTTATAGCTCCACTTTCAATTATAACTCTCTTTAACCTCTCGCACCTGCATTCGATAAGTGGGGCTAGACCAAAATAGAGAATAATAGAGTAACCTCCCATACCACATTTAATAAGTGGGGCTAGAATCCCTCTCATATCTACACGAGGTAGATGGGACCTGAACATAATATATAGGGTCTTTGTATCATTACAGAGAGTACACTTATCACATTTCAGAATTCAGAGCTCCTTCAATGTCATGCCATGAGTTATGCAATTGAAATGCAATAATAAGAAATTATGACTTAAATAGGTAATTATGATGATACATGGAATACCATAATTGCATACAATAATTCACATTGTGTTTGTAAAAACATACCCATTAGATTTTTTTTCATTACAATCATAATTTTAGAGGAATATCCAAAACAATGTTTTAAGTTTTTTATAGAACTATTTCAAAAGCTAGAAATGCCTCATTTGTTAAATATTGATAGAATTCAATGTAGAGAAAACCAACTAATAGAAATTTGACTTCTTATGGTTAAAGTGTTCAAAATAAATATTTAACAACATACTAAAAGTTACATGATGAAAACATCATAAAACTCGAGAAAAATACATTTTTATTCATAGCTTTTTATAAAAATATTGGAATTAAAATCAAAGGCAAGTATTCAAAAATCTACCTCATGCTCTACGAAATCCCTAATTAGCCTGACGAATGAAACCTGTGCTTCAACCTCCAAATTCCTTCTCTATCTAAACTCAAGTTACATCTCTAATTTGATACAAATTGGGCCTAAAACTTGATACTATCAAGTAACCAGATTTTCATCTAATATAATTACAAGGATCTCTATCTTCCTGACATGTTTAAAAGTTGCAAAGCTTTAATTAATATGCTCAAATATTATTGACAATATAACTCTCAATTTTAATTGGAATTTGTCCTCGCATGTTTAGTTGTTGCACAAATAAACAAGCACGACCTATAATGTGTTAATTTATTAAAAGTTCATATAATAATTTGGCGATATGTATTGATTGCTCCCAACAACCATGATGCACATACCAACATTCTCCATTGTAAATGCAACTACTTGCTTTTGGGACAAGCACTTTGAGATACGTAGGCTACCTTCCCATACATAGTTGTGGTGGATAATAAAACTCAACCTTTGCTCACCTAAAGCCATATTCAGTAGCACGACTCCTATTTATGTGCATGATGCATCATCAAATTGTATCTTATTGCAATCCACAGACTCAACATTATTCACATAATTGAAATGCTCATTTCTCTGGTTTCCAACCAGCTCAATTTATTTGAAATATAAAGAAAAATTTAATGAGTCAAAGTCATAGAGTATCTAGAAAATTTTTTTACGAAGATTGTTAATAAATCTATAGAATGTGCTCGATGCTAAGAAGTATTTGGAGGATCTAGAAACCTTCTTGTGCTAATATATCTAGAAATTTCTATATAAATATTATTATATAAATATATAAAATAAATTCGATAGTAGTTGGATCTAGAATCTTTCATGTACTAACATAAATAGGTTTTATGCTTTGCCATTTTGCAAAAGTCGAATTTAAGATCAAATAGTTCAATACAAACTTGAGTACTTTCTTCTTCCATCCTCCACAAAAAATTTCTCTCATGCTCTTCCTCTATCCTTCACATATAATTTCTATCAAAGTTGTATTGAAGTGACGTTCATAAGAAGATGATGAAATGCATGAATCTACGAGTGTAACATCTTACGAATGAGAGCTATAAGAATTAGAGTATCAAATGAAGATGTTTATTTGATTTGAAGACAGTTTCGAGCTTCCTGAAAGATTTTATATTGAGCCTCAAGATAAAGCAATATTATCAAGAAGGTAAAAAGACTCCTTGAAGGAAAGTTAAAAGGATAACAAAAAGCTTAAGTGAACTTTATAAAAAGGTCAATGAGCTTCACATTGTTTATTTCCTTGTAAATAATTAGTTGTTGGGATTTGAAGAAGCCATACAAGATGAAAGATGAATAGGGGCAATGGATAAAAAAAACATGTCCCTAGTGAAGAATGACATGTAAGAGCTCATAAATCTACTAGAATGACAAAAGCGTCAATTGAAAATGGATGTACCAAAAAAAGAAGGAAACAAAGGGAAAATTTAAAAGGTACAAAGCTTGGCTCATGGCAAAATGATACACGAACAAGCAGTCATCAATTATAATAAGGTAATTTCTTTTATTATTCGCATGAAAATCATTCATTTGATCAATTATCTTACTACACAAAATTTTTGTATATTTATTAGAAGAATGTGAAATCTATTTTTCAAATGAATTTATTGAAGAATTATATATTGAGCGACCGTTAGGATTTTTTAAAAAGGGAAATGAGTTAAATTATATGACCTAAAGTAACTATCAAGAGCATGGAATAAAATAATTGATTCTTACTTGAAATAATTTGGTTCTATTCAATTAGCATATGTAAGTGTCTTTTACATGAAGTTGAAAAAAAAATAAAGTTATCTTTCTTATTTGCTTATATGTAGAGGATCTTATCTTTCCATGCAGTAATCCACTTCTATTCAAAGAGTTCAAGCAAACTATGTTGTGCGAATTCAAGTGATTAATATTAGACTTATGTTATATTTTCTTGGGATAGAAGTGCAATAAAACATTAAAGGCATCTTTAACAAAAGAAGCATATGCAAAAAACGTTCTAAAGAAGATCAAGGCGGAGATCATTAAGAATCCCAATAGAATATGACAACATATAATAAAAGAATGATGAAGGCAAGATGGTGGATCCAACCAACTTCAAAAGTTTAATTAAAAGTTTATGATATTTGACATGTACACGACCATATATTTTATATGCATTTTAGAATTGTAAGTAGCTACATGAAAAAGTCAATTGTGACACACTTGAAGGCAACTAAGAGGATCCTTCATTATATCAAATGTATATTAAGTTGTGGATTTTTATATTCTCCTTCTAAAAAAAATTCAAAATTTTTGGCTACTCAAATGGTTATTGGACTAAATATAAGGATGATAGAAAAATACAAATGAACTTGTGTTTATATAAGTGGCACTACATTCACTAATTTTTCAAAGAAGCAATTAGCTTTTGGCCTCTTCATTTGTGAAATATGTTGCAACATCTATATGTGTGCCATGCAATACATCTAAGAGAGCAATTAAAGGAGATGGATTGTTTTCAAAGTGAAACTATACAAGTCTATATAGATAATAGCATTGCCAAAGAATCATATGCTTCATGAAAGAATCAAGCATATTTATGTTCATTTTCTCTACTTGACAGACCAAATCAAGGATAAAGAACTTCATAAAGTATGTGAAATTTTAAGATCAAGTTGCATTTAATTTTACTAAGCCACTTGATACAAAGAAATTCATAAATTGAAGATAGTTCAAAGCACTGTCAACAAAGCAATTTTTATTTAAGAGAAACACTTTGAAATATAACTAAAAAATTAATGGGGAAAGTTCATAAAGCATTTAGAAAATTTTATATGAATTTCGTTACAAAAATATCTAAAACAAATTTGATGGTAAGAAATATTTAGATGATCTAGAATCCTCCATGTGCTGATATATCTAGAAATTTCTTCATAAAGATTATTGTAGAATTAGCTTGAATAAAATAGATAGCAATTAGATTTAAAATCTTCCATGTATTAGTATGAATAGTTCTTACGTCTTGACATTTATACAAGATAAATTTAAGAGCAAATAATTTAGTACAAGCTTAAGCACTTTCTTCCACCATCCTCCACATGAAAATTTTCTCACTCTCTTATGCTATTCTCCACAAATAATTTTAATCATCTCTGACCATTAACAATATCTCCAATCTTCACAACCATTTTAACTATTACCATTGCAAGGAGCCTAAAAAAGTTGAACTCAATCCTGACAAATTCTCCACTGACCTCAACAAGGCATTTATTCTTTTTTTCAATAAAGAACCCTCTTATAAAGATTCATAATCTTCTTTATTTTGTGCATGACCTTCTTAGCAAGGTGCTTAGGCCTTCTAAATAACATGTATTGCTTCTTTGGGTTTTATTCTCTTTAATGAAACATTCCAATCATCTTAGTAATCCTCTATTCAGCTCAACATTAATCCCAACCTTCTTGGTAGTACATCATAGTCTTCTTAACATCATGCAAACATTCCTAATAAGATGATTTAAAACTTTTTTAGAATTTAGAAAAAAGCTACAAAATCTTGAAGTGACCTTCATTTTAGCACTATCATCAAGTTAAGCCCCAATTATCATGAACTAAGTTAAGCTATCTATCACCTTAACATCGAAGCATATTGTATCCCTATCTATCACATTAACATGTTTACATTTCAAATGGTTGTGTTACTACCTAGAATGCTATAATCATGAGTTGTAATCTTGATCCAAATAAAAATGCTTGAGCACCTCTAACTCCTCTTATGATGTTCATATTTAGTATCCCTTAGACTTAATAAATCAACTTCAAAAGATCATAATGGATCCATCTGATTGAATGGACACATTAAAGAAGAATAAAATATTGATTATCATATTCTATTACACTAAATGAATGTTTATCATACAAATCATCCAATAGCATGAATGTGTTCATATTCTTAAAATGAAATGAACTCATACTATAAGAATATATTTTTGTTTCATTGATGAATACAAAATCTTATGAGTAGATATATATCTTTCTTGATATGACATGTAATTGACTTTACATAAGAAATTCTTTAAGGTCTCTTATATCGAAATCATAAATTATGGACAGCTCAAGACTCCCAACTACACCACCAATAATTCAACTTACCAAGTATGACGGCTTTAATATTCATCATAGAAGTATTACATAATAGCTTGGTTAATTATTGGGTATTACAATCAAAACTCTTGGATATTATAATGTGCATCACATCTCACCATATGGGTAACACCTTAAAAGCTATATAGGGTAACAATTAGTATTAAATGTAATGAATTATGTTGAATTTTATTCTTTATTGAGACCTATCTCTCTTAAGAGGCAAGTAGCTAATAACCATGGTGCATACATGATTACATCTCCAAGTCCATCTAAAGACATCCAATGCATTTTATTTTATCACTAATAGTTAAAATAATTATTGATTGCTTAAATGTAACACTTAGTTTTGATTCTCCTCCCTCCTCCCCATTTAATACATTAATGAATGATAAAGATAATGAGTTTTCATACTACAATCGTGAATGGGACATTCTGGTGAATGCTCTTTCAAACATGCAACCATCATTAACCCTATCATTAAATTAGTTCCAATAAAATACATACATTAATAAAAGAAAGAGATATTGGTTAGCTATTATTGTGACTAGGATGCTAACATGAACATTTTTCAAAGCTATAGCAATGGTTGCCCCAACCTAGAATTGTTCCCATATATATTTATGATAAATTGTTGTGTGTTGGAATATTTATGGTGATTGAGAGTCGTCTTAGTATTGAATAAAATCCCATACACTAAGAAGTAGATAAGTTAAGCTGGTAACAAACATAAGTTTTTTATATGAAAAATCTAGAAAGTGGAAAAATACAAGGCCTTGCCCAATGGAAAAGTTTCCTTCACTCTAAGTCATATATTATAAATTATTTACTTTTCTATAACTGAAGATGCATTAATATGATGTGATAGAAAGAAACTATGAAAGATAGCTTCCATGGTTTAAGTAGGGCAAGCCTTGAGGCATCAAAGATGTCATTAAGTGTTGATCAATGGTTTCCTTGATCATTCTCCTTATAATAACAAAAAACCAATGACTACGAAAGTGTGTACTAATCTTATTGATAATAAAAGAAATTGATATTGTTGGTGATAATAGACATCAAATTTAATGACCTTAACAGGAGTTAGCCTTGCTAGTGATGAAGTTCATTGAAATCAGCTATGATGGTAGAAGTCAATGAGTTTCAACATTTATGGAAATGATGGGCATCAATATTGCTACCAATGGTAGGCTTGAACATTGGTAGTGATAATAGGCCTTGATATTAGTGGTGATATTAGGCATCATTCATATTGGTGACAATAAACATTTGCATTAGTGATAATAAATGGTTATTGTTGACATTTGCTGATAGAGCTTTTAAACACTTTATGTCTAATAATTCTTTCCATTTGAATCCTTCTTGAAACCACCTTCTAGGCATCCTTTGGGGCCCTCTTGAATATGTAAAGTCAAAGGCTATTTAGATAATTCTAGAGGAAATTATGAACATTTTGATTAGAAATTAGGTCACTCCATCAAACAGGTTGAGTTGATCCCCATAAGTCATATAATGTTTATTTACACATCTTTAACCCTTAATGACATTGAAATTCAATATTATTGAGTTTGTTAGATTTATCTTATTTGAGAAGCTTGTTTGGCTATAAGCACACATAAATCATAGGTTATTTGGTCCCTCAAATAGTCTCATTAAGTTTCCAACTATACTTTTGAGTGCTTGCTTTCTCAAAAAAATACATTCTTAATAATGTTGTGTTTGTGTCACTAAGAAACCCATTTTTAAGTAGAACTTTGTAAAAACAAGGTTCAGTGGTCATCAATTGATTTTAAATTTTTTATATGAATATTTGGATACTTTGATATGAAAAATTACAAGAATATTTATGCTTGATTAGTTGTATTTTCTAGTGACATATTATGAACATATAAATGATACATTATACTGGATCCACATAAATTGGGCCAATATCAATCTGATCAATTTATCTTCTTACCATGCATGAGAGGGTGTGGTAGGCATGCCATAACCACATATGTGCATAGTCTTCTTTTGTTGCTTCTTGCCCATCCTATGGCTCAAGGAAGAGCACCATGCAACATAGACCTTATTGGATCATTTAGTGCTAAGAAAATAGCCTATAAATAATCTTATATCATTATCAAATTGATTGACACCAACTTTAATTTATATGTGTATATTATTTTCTTTTCATATTTATTATTTGATTATAAGTAAATGGATTAACCAAAGCTTAACTAATTTTATAATTAAATAAATACTTAAAAATAGTCTCATCAGATAAAATGTTATATTTATTAAATTAAAATAAAAAAATCTTAATCAAACCAATAATTAAATGAATTTATGAATTGTAATAATTGATTATAGTTGATACATCATCATAATATTCATCCAACAGAACATAAATTTTGATGTAATTTTTGAATAAAAGACATCTAAAATTAAATTTAGGAACATTTAGATCCCAGTTTTAATAAATTTTTAGTCAAAATGAATTGGCAAAATAAACCTAACAACATTAAAAGGGTTTTACTCTAAATCCAAATTAAGCACTAACAGAATAATTGGAAACTTGATGAAAATACTTAAGGGACCAAATAATCTTTGAATTTTGTATGCTTATGATTAGAATGAGTGACTTGATGAGAGAAATCCAACAAGACTCAGATCACTCAAGTTCAATATCATAAGATACTTAAATGCTTAATAATGATATATGCTTAAGGAATTAACATGGAATGTCTAATGGAGTGTTCGAGAATTTTAGCTAAAATTATCAAATTATCACTCCCCAAAAACTATAAATAAATCGACATTCTTCACATAAAGAGGATCATAACTAATAAGGAACTTGAAGATCTAAGGAATTATAGGGCCCTACTTGACGACTGTAGCTAACAATCATTACCAGTAACCACAATTATTTGACCATCATCTCCCTACCATCATTACCTAACCACCATCACCCGACTACCATTTCCTAACCACTAGTTCTTGACCACCATTACCTAAAACCATCTCTTGATTGTCATTATCACCTTCTACTATTTCTTCAGTATTCTCTATCATATCTACAAGAGACCAAATTAGTGTTCTATACTTTATAATCTCATTTATCCAACTTGGGCAAATAGCAAGCATTTGTAATTTTTAGGTACATAGTGGATCATTTCATATGGTCCAAGCCCTATGATTTTCCCTTTATGTATTTTCCATAAAAATCTTTGGAGTATAATGTGAATATTTTTTATATGTGTGTGCAGGAATCTTTGTAAAATGCTAAGATAAGAAGTTCTTACTCTACCATTATTCTTGAGAAAGAATCAAATCATTTTATAAATATTTCTACAATGGCTTACAAACATAATGCCCATCACAATGGCTCCTCCCACTCCAACACTCAATAATCTAGCTAGTGAAGGCCCCTCAAGCTTATCCATAGAGTATTATCTTCATAGAACAAAAGAGTATTAATTGCAAATCCTTCAGCTCTTAGAAAAGGTAGACCATGAGAGAATTTATGTTGGCTTATATTAGGCCAAGAGGGGATGGGGGAGGTGAATTGGGCTATTTTAAATTTTTATAAAACTTTTTCAATCAAATTTCAAACACTAGTATTATCATAATACAACAATATGATGCTTCGAAGAAAAAAAATTATCAGCATAAGTAATAAATCAAAGTGTAAAATATAAAAATCACATACAAATACATAACAATTTTATGTTATTCTGCCATAGCCTACGCCCATACCTATATGTCTACAACACCTAGGATTTTCTGCACAACCAACACTAAATAAAAAGCATTACTCCTTTTATAGGTGTAGAAGCCTTTATAATAATCTTCTTCCAAGATAACCTCCTCTTTCATTGGGACAACCTCCCAAAAGTATTCTTAACCAAAGCACTCCAAGAAAATACAAGTGAAATAAAATAGAAATTAATAGGTTACAAAAGTAACGAGCTCTCAATCATGGATTCCAATAGCATGAATAATTCATACAAATCATGCATCAAACATTGAGGATTGATCTTATGGCAAGAAAGTCTCTTAATCTATTTATATGATCTTTGGAGAAAATTGATAAAAAAATGTTACAAAGAGGACTTAGTAGCTAGTTTTTCCAAGGAGGCTAGGGTTGGATTGAATGAGCAAAACTCTTGACCTAGGGTTAAGTGTTACTAATTATATTTTGCATCTTGGGTTTCATAAAACCAATTATCATACTTATAATATTTTTTTTCACATAATTAATAGTAGCTAATATTCAAAAATCACATAATAACAAACATCAATTTAATTCAAAATGATTTGAATTCATCATAAAAACTTTCCTACAATCTAGATTAATGGAGGTCCACAAACTCTTATGGAGGCTAGCAAATTACTTTGCAGAGGTCTGCAACCCATTACGGAGAATTGCAATAAGATTTCTATATCTCTAAAGAGTTTCGTAAACCTTTCTGTAGATTCACAAAGATTTTGTAGCAATCCGCAAATATTAATGGAGACTTCTTAAGTCAGAAAAATATATTATCAATTAATCATTTTTCTGAAGAATGCTTAGGATCTTTGTGCAAAAAAACTCGATATAGTTTATTATAGGTGGAGTCTTACATATTATGCAAAAAAATTATCAGAGTTAAAAAAGTTATTTGATGTTACTAAATGACACATTAATTTAATTATTTAAAATTATGTTGTACTTACTAGCTTTCTTATCACACATGCATTCACAATTTTTATTTTAGTTTACTTACATATATAATACTTAAACTTATTTTCCTAATATATTAAGGCATATCTTTTTATTTTGAATCTTTCTAACGATGTACCTGTCTATTATATTGGTGGTGGTGGCTAGCGTCGAGTTAATTATATGATTTTTTAGGTAATTTGTTCATCTTCATTAATTTTTTCGTCTTTATTATAAGGATTTTTAGGCGATTGCCCCCCTAAAAGTTTTAAAATAATATGATCTTTAGGTTATTGCCCCCAATAAATAGTAAAAAGAATTCATCATTGAATTCTAAAAATACTCTTACAACTGAAAATTTGTTTCGGGGCGCTGCCCCTTGATCCCGCGACCTGACTGGGCAGGTCAAACCCTACTAGGGGGCGCTGCCCCCTTGGACCCCCGACATATATGCCTTATAAGTTTGCCCCCCTGAAAATTAAGGATAGTTCCGCCCCTGGTAGTGATGACTGGCAACAGGAGGGGGAGGCAGCGGCTAGCGATGATTATGATGACTGATGACGATCAAGCGAGTTTACTTGTGGTATGAATGATTTTTACTTAAAATGGACTGAGTTCAATAAACCTAAAATGTACTATATATTTAATTTTATTTTGTATTTCTTTTTAATCTAATCAAATATCAATATTTTAAAACTTTCCTGTTTAAAATATTTTATGCCCATTTACTTTTAACCAAACAATCTCTAAATTAAAATCTTTAATTTTATTTTTTAATAATATTTTGTGATAATTAGGTTGAAAATTCTATCACAGCTTATTAGTTTGCCAACTAGGAGTCAAGCTGGTTACTATAAAAGAATCACGGATGCACGGGCAGCACGTCGCGTCCTCGTAAGCCCTAGCAGCAGGTCTCGGGTTCTGCAGTCTGCATACCGTCGAGGGCAATGGGTGAGCTTTGGATCTTAATGCTATTTCATTCTGCGATATCGTTGATTTTAGGATTCAATTATGCTGTTTACAAATTTTCTCTTTTGGTCTGAGATATGGGTTTTTTTATTTTTGATGACTTGCAGGGAAGGTTCACGGATCTCTGGCGCGTGCAGGGAAGGTTAGAGGACAGACACCGAAGGTGGCCAAGCAGGACAAAAAGAAGAAGCCGAGGGGAAGGGCTTATAAGAGGATGCAATACAACCGACGGTTCGTTACTGCAGTGGTTGGTTTCGGGAAGAAGAGAGGGCCCAACTCATCGGAGAAATAGAAGACTCAGTAATTCTTTTTGTTATCTTCTGTCTTCAAAATCTTTGCTTCTTTAGGGATGTTGCATATTGTTATGCTTCATGAGTCAATGTTTTGCAGTATGGAGTGCATGCTCTACTAGATTATGGAATATCTTGGTTGGTTGCAAAGCCTAGCTGAAAATTCTTTCTCTTTAAGCCAGGTCTATCTGCTTTTGCAGTCCTCCTGAGATGCCTTTGTTCTAGAGTTTAATCTTATTGAATTGTATGCTTCTTATGATTTTCTGTCCAAACTGGGATTTGTTCTATATCGATTTCTGCTTTATGACTAGATGTCCAGCATCAAACAAAGTGCCTAGGTGAGTACTGGATTCTGTCCTAAGTGTGTCAAAGTGTGCTGTTCTTGTTTATTTAGAAATTCACTGTTTTTTGTCTCAGGAGTTTTAAGATGACATGGCTGTTTGTTTAAAAGTGTCATAATGTAAAGTTTTAGCTGGTGATATCCAACCTTGATGAACTTACTTATCTACTGTCATATGGTTGAGCTTGTTTCACATTGCATTGAAATAATACCATTCTCTAAATTGCAGTAAATAAATGAGAATTGAGTGTATATTTTAGAAAAGTGAAGTTGTCAGCGAATTGATGGAATCTTTATGCTATTTTTTGCTATTCCATGCATGTTTGATTTTCCTATCCATTATGATGTCTCCTGCTTAGCATGGTACATATTTGAGAATTATCTACTATGAAACTTGATGCCAACAAGCTACCCCTTAAATAAAGTATTAGCTGTATTCCTTCCTGGGTTGTTAAGGGTGATGCATCTTTATGGACATATGTTAGCTTGTATATGAAGCAGGGTGCATTTTTAGCAAGGAATTTATGTGCATTGTATCTTAGGAATGTTATAGTGCTTCAACACTATAGTTATCTATTCCCCTTTCAAACTAGATCATGGGATCGAAACTGGAAATGCTCTCTCTATTACGCAAGAAACTTGATATCCAGATTATTCTCTGAGAATGCAAAGATTTGATGATTGGATATTTACTATCAATTTTTCAAGAGGTATTTGATGAACATCGTATTGAGAAGCAATGTCAAGGAAAATAAATAATGCTTGTCGCATTGAAAAGAAGGGAGATATGATAATATAGGATGCTCTATGATTTATGCATTATTAATTCCATGTTCAAGCTATTATTTGCAAATCTAACTTTCCTGCATCTAAAAGTTTTTGATCTGGTTGATGTAAGAAATATGCTTTTATAGGCAGCATGCTGATTCAAGATAGCCCAATAGCAAGTCAAAATTAATGAATTCATTCTTGTCCAAGAAAATTAAATTTCCTTTTTCTTAGAAGCTAAGTTTTGAGAAGTCATGTTATTGTTTTGGGGCAAGCCTTGAGATGTATTGAGATAAAGCAAATCATCTAGGTTAGATGTTTTGGAAGAAATTAGAGATAGTTTGACCTTTGGCTCAGTAATCCAAAATCATAGGTTCTTTGTAATAGTCATCCTTGTATCCTTTTGGTGGCTAGTAGGGAGCTTTATTGATGGAGATTTTGTACCTTCTCGTTATTACACTTGTTGTAGATTTCTTGGTGCAACATTGGAAGTTTTTTGGATAGGTTGGTTCAATGGATGCCATCACAACTTCAAGGGAATGTAGGTTTTTTCACCATCCAAGATAACAATGATGTTATTCTATTTTGTGAACTTAATCCATACTGGGCTTTTAGATTTGAAGTCATTTTTGAATTTTGCATGTATTTGACAACATTTTTTGCTTAGATACAAACTTCATTAAAAGCTCAAGCATAGTCTTAGGGCATGCTAGGTAATTTTAGGATCTCATCGATCTTTGATTGCAAGATGACCTATTTTCCCATTCTTAGTAAGGTCTTCTTGAATGGGAATTTCTCATTGATGATGTAACCAAGAGGGTGAAAAAAAAGTGAAGGTGCAACTATGCTAATTGGTACAGAGAGAATTGTATAAGATATTGTGGATTTTGCTATTTACAAGGGTCTCACCTGTTTTATTCAGATAGTCACCCTCCCAAATACAATATTTTAATTTTTCCAGCTTTAAGGCCTTGGCTAATTAAATGAAATGGTTCGTGGTGGTATAAATGAGATTATTGGAAAATACAATTAGCAACAAATGTCTCTTTTTATTGGATACTCTTGAAAGTTCATATTATGATTGCTATACCACTTGAACTATAACGACAGACCAAGAGGGGGTGAATTGGTGTTTTAATGTTTTTTTTTAAATTCCCTTTTGAAAATTTAAATCAAATTCACCACTAAAAATTTTAAATGTAGATTTTTCAAAGAGGAAGCAAATAATAAAATAAATTTTTTGTTTTTGATTTTACAGAAAAATAAATATTTGTTCTTTTGTTTTTCATATTTTTATTTCTTTTTCTTTTTGAGCAAAAAATAAATTCAATGCACTCTTAATATTTTCGTGTCATAAAGATGCCAATTCTTAACTCAGATTTGCAAGAAAATAAATTTGCGAGAAAATAAAATGCAAAAAATAAAGTGCTGAAAGAAGCAAGAACAAACACACTAAAAATTTATAGTGGTTCGATTAAGCTTGACCTACGTCCACTCCCCGGAGTCCTCTCAAGGTATTACACTAAAATTCTTTAGTGTCTCTTATTTTGCTCTCACAGCAAGGCGGAGAAGCCCTTACAAGAATCACTTTCACCTTTCTCTGTGCAGCGGAGTAGCTGAATCCCTTTCACCTTCCCTGGTGCGGTAGAGTTGTTAGTGGCCCTTTGACATGAAGAGGTTCTTTCCGGAGTTTCCCTCAAGAAAAGCTTTGACTCATGGAGGAAGAAGATAAATATTAGCCTGAGCAACCATATGTAGACTCTCTCTCACACTTTCTTGATCCCTCAAGGCAACTTGTTAAAAAACTCTCTCTCACGAAATAAGAGATGATTAAATTGTAGGTTTAAAGAAAATCCTAATTTTTAATTTAGCCGTCTTTGTTCGTACAATATGATGTGAAGATCGTACAATATGATTAGTTCAATTCTTCCTTTCAGCACTGTACGATTAATGTTAGCCTATATGATCAATTCAAAAATTTTCACTGATCGTTTAATACGATTTTAGTGTTGTACAATACGATTAATACAATTAAATTAAACTTCATCCAGGACGAACTTCTAGACGACAAAAAATCATCTCTATGGGTCGTACAATACGATCGTAATCATATCGTACAATCTTAATAGTTAATTGCCTCATATTCCATTACTTAATCACAAGGATTAAATTAGGAAAGATTTTAATTAAATTGTATAGTATGATTATAATCGTATGGGACGATTAATCTAAAATTCAAATTTTGAAATATTGCATAATATAAAATGGCGGCAGGGATTTTTTGATTTTAACTGATGGTTCTGTACGATTAGTTCATTTTTATTTTAATTTTCATTTTTTTCATAATTTAAACATTTTAATTAGTTTCTGATTGAACAGATCGTATAGTACGATCCTGATTGTCCTGTACAATCTTTAGAAAAATTAAAACTCTATGTTTCACTCCCCTCGTGTGTGTGTGTGCGCAATTGCTAAATTAATACATTCCTATTTATATTGATTGACTCAAGAAAATAAAAAGTACAAACTTTTTCATAAATCAAACCTATGCTACCAGTCTTGAGTTCTGATTCTCTGTCGGTGCTTGGTGTATGTTAAACATGAAATGTTAGTACACACAGAAAACATATGCAATAATAAATTATAGGAGAAGCAAGATACAATTCAATAATGTTTGTTATCATCAAAACACAAACTCAAGCTTCCGGATTGCAATAATTTTCCTATTTTTGGTGATGACAACATTGTTGGTTGAATTACAAGTTAATTTTATTTTCCTTTTAAGTTCTCTCCCTTACTAAATTATCTCTTTTTAAAAATTAGGGAGATACTAAATATATATATATTCATTTAAATAATAGCACGACACAATCACAATAAATAACAATAAAGCAAGCAATGCAAAAATACTAAGTAATGAGAATAACCAGCACAGACTAACAACATCATACTCCCACTTTTGACATCACAAAAAAGAAAAAACTATAGACTGAACACTAATACAAAACTAAATACAAAACTAAATGCAAAAAAGAAAAATACAAACAAAATATAGGAAACAAACAAGCTACAAAGTACATAACACAGTTTTTCGTAGGAGGATCCCTAATCAGATGGTGAAGGTGGCTGGAAGTAACTTTGGATCAAGACGAATTGCTCACCAAATCAAGTACCATTAGTCTTGTGCTACTATTGTTGCTGCTGGAACTAGTACTGTATCTGATACTAATGCTGAGTGGACTTCTGGATATGTATCTCCAGGCGTATCTCCAGATGGTCAAATCTCTCTATCATCGTATCATGGAACGGTGTGTGGTGTACAGGTGCTAGTGCCGGTGTTGGAGCTGGAAGTTCTCCCCCTTTCTTATCAAACTCCTGCTCCTCTGCGGGCTGTGACCTATGGTGTCTGTCGCTAAAAAGGAGGTGGAAGGAGCTGTCGATGTAAAAGGTAGGAAATGTGTCAGTTGTCGATGTAGAAGGTAGGGAATGTGTTGACTGGTGTAAGTACATAGCTGATATTTTGTGTTTAAGACAGATAATGATGTGTCCTAAAGTTAGGTTCTGCCTACGGTAGACTCCTAGATTTCTAATAGATGTCAGGTTATCAATGTAACGGATAATTATAGCCGTTGCATTGAATTCTATACAAGATATAATAAAGTAGGTGACAACTGATAATAAGGGGATATTGTTCATTATATTGGCAGCCTTAGATCATATTGAGGTTCTAAGGATATGCTAGATGATGAGTGCATTCTGGGTAAGAAAATTTATTAGAAAAATGTGTCGATTAATAAGTGCATTTCTAATGGTAAGATTTACTTAGGTTTAGTTATAATCTCCCATAGAGCTTACATTGTGTGCTATACCTATGGTGGAAAGGTGTAAGGTTTCATCAAAGTCTAGATAAGTAATTTCTACCGAACGCCTACAAACATAAGATTGCATAGTCGTTCTTTCAGCATTGAGTCTTAGGCTTGTGAAGAATTCAAATAGCATTTCAAAATTGAAAGGAACGGCAAGGGTAAAGATAAATTGTAATGTGAAAGGACGACAAGAGGAACTTCCTATTAACACTCGGGAATGCTTTCCACCGGCCATGGGGATGCTAAAGATAAGGATTGAAAGCTAGAAAGAGAGGATTTGGAAGATTGTGTGCTTAAAATCTTAGGATAACCCATTCTTATATAGGTCTCAATCGATTGTACTGTATAATTCAAATCGTATTGTATGATTAAAAGAATTTAATTCATCCTGGCCGAACAGTCTTGGCCAAACAGTTCAAAAAGGTGGTCAAATCGTACAGTACGATCATTATTGTACTGGACGATCTTTGTTAAATCGTTCATCTCACCTTGTACGATCTTTGACCCAACTGATCGTACAGTACGAACAAATTTTTGTATAATACGATGTTTAATTAAATATCATACCGATTGAATTGAATCACCAACGGTCACTGACACATGTATCGCACTGGACGAAATATGTATTCGCATAGTACGAACATTAATAATTGAGGTAATTTGAACCGTTGGATTGACTAAACAGTGCTGATGTGATGATCTGTGTAGGTCATAGAGTACGAAGTGAATCGTGCAATACGATGTGAACAAAACTAGGATTTGTGCGTGATAATCAAGAAAAATTCTACAAGCTAAAACATACACACAAATAATCACCATTCACAACATAGATAAATAATTTTGATAAAAATAAAACACATAACATACCCCATCTAGGATTCTAAATCAAGATACTTTGAACTATCAGGTACTAGATCTTTTCGCTGGCACCATATTACAATTTATTCTTACCCTTGCATTTTCTTTTAATTCTGAAATGTTATTTGAATTTTTTGCAAGCCTAAAATTAATGCTGAAAGAACGACTATGCAATTTTATATCTCTAGGCATCCAGTAGAAATTACTTAAAACACCTTTCCACTACAGGTATAGCACAATATAGTGTAAGCTCTAAGAGAGATTATGACTGAACCCAGGTAAATCTTACCATTAGGAATGAACCTATTAATCAGCACATTCCTCTAGTAAATTCTCTTACCCAAAATGCACGCATCATCCAGCATGTCTTTAGAACCTCAATATTATCTAAGGCTGAAGATAGAGTGAACGATATTTCCTTATTATCAGTTGTCTCCTAATTCATTATGTCTGCTATAGAATTCAATGCAACAGATATGTTTATCCGTTACATTGATAATTTGACATTTATTAGAAATCCAAAAGTCCGACGTAGGCAAAACCTAGCTCTAGGACACATGATTGCCTATGTCTCAGACACAAAATATCAGCTCATATATCCTACACCAGCCGACATATTCCCTACCTTCTACACCGACAGTTCCTTCCACCTATTTTTTAGCAACAAATACTGTGGGGCACAGCCTGTAGAGGAGTAGGAGTTTGATCAGGAAGGGGGAGACCTTTCAGCTCTAGAAAAAGCTATAGCAATAGCTCCAGCACCTATACACTAGCCATCGTTCTATGACATGATGATAAAGGGATTTGACTGCCTAGAGATGCGCCTGGAGACACATATCCAAAAGTCCACTCAGCGTTGGGATCAGATACAGTACCTGTTGCAGCAGCATGAGGTTGACCATACTTGGTTTGGTGAGCAGTTCGCCTCGATCCACCGTTACTTCTTGCCACCTCCATCACCACCTGATCAGGGACCCTTCTACGAGTAGCTGTGTTATGTACTTTGTAGCTTGTTTGTTTTATGTAGTTTGTTTGTATTTTTCTTTTTTGCATTTTATTTTATATTAGTGTTCAATCAGCAGTTCTTATATATATATATATATATATATATAATTGTAGTATTTTCCTAAATTTTAAAAAGAGATAATTTAGGAAGGGGGAGAACTTAAGAGGAAAATAAAATTAACCTGTAATTCAACCAATAAAATTTGTCATCATAAAAAAGGGGGAGATTATTGTAATCCAGGAGCCTGAGTTTGCATTTTGATGATAACAAATATTATTAGATTGTATCTTATTTTTTCTATGTTTTATTAGTAGATATGTTTTATTTTGTATATTAACATTTCTGGTTCAGCATACACTAAGCACCATTATAGAATCAAGACTCAAGAATGGGTAGCATAGGCTTGATTTATGCAAGTGTTTGTACTTTTTTATTTTTTTGAGACAATCAATATAAAAAGGTGTATGTTAGCTTAGTAACTGTGCACACACACACATGAGGGAGGGAAACATAAAATTTTAATTTTTTTGAAGATCGTATTGGACGATCTGGATCGCACTGTACAATCTGCTCAATCAAAAAATAATTAAAACGTTTAAATTATAAAAAAATGAAAATTGAAATAAAGATGAACTAATCGTACTGTATGATTTAAGTCGTATAGGACGATCAGTTAAAATAAAAAAATCTCTGTCGCCATTTAATATTAGGCAATAATTTTAAAATTGAATTTTTAGAGTCTAATTGTCCAGTACGATTATAATCGTACTGCACAATTTAATTAAAATCATATCTAATTTTATCCCTTGAATTAAGCAATCGAATCTGAGGCAATTAACCTGTTAAAGATCATACAATACGATTATGATCGTACTGTATGACTCACAAAGACGATTTTTGGTCGTCCAGGAGTTCTTCTTGGGCGAACTAAGATTCGATTGTATTAAATGTACTGTACGATCTTTGTACTAATTTTGAACGATACAGGTCAACATTAATCGTACAGTACTGAAAGGGAGAAGTGGAACTAATCGTACTGTATGATCTTCAAATCCTACTGTACGAACAGAGATGATTAAATTGAAAATTAGGGTTTTCTTGAAACCATTCATTTAATTATCTCTTATTTTGTGAGAGAGAATCTTTGACAATCGAGGAGTATGTATCTTCTGTAAGCAAGGGTTTGATGAGTGGGTTTTAATCAATTGGTGAAGTTGTGAGAGGGAGAATAGTCTTGTGGGATCACACGGTTGCTCCGACCAACGCCCATCTTTTTCCTCCATGAGTCAAAGTTTTTCTTGAGGGAAATTCCGGGAAGAATCTCTTCGTGTCAAAGGGCCACCGACAACTCCGTCGCACTAGGGAAGTTATAAGGGATTCGGCTACTCTGCCGCACCGTGGAAGGTGAAAAAGATTTACTCTGCCGCACCAAGGAAAGGTGGAAGTGATTCTTGTAAAGGTTTCTCCACCTTGCTGTTGGTGCAAACTGAGAGACACTAAAGAGTTTTAGTGCAATGCCTGGAGAGGACTCCGAGGAGTGGAGGTAGGTTAAAGTTGATCGAACCACTATAAATTTTTTATGTGATCATTCTTGTTTCTTTCAACACTTTATTTTCTGCATTTAACTTTCTCGCATGTTTATTGTCTTGCAAATCTTAGTTGAGAATTGACATCTTTGTGATATGAAAATATTGAGAGTGCTTTGAATTTAGTTTTTACTCAAAAAGAAAAAAGAAGTAAAAATATGAAGAACAAAAATATTTATTTTCTGTAAAATCAAAAACAAAAAAATGTTTCATTATTTGCTTCCGCTCTGATACTAATTGAAAGTTCAGATTATGATTGTTAAACCACTATGAGGGAGTGGAGGGGGTGGCTCTACTTAATATGAAACTCAATGTCTTTCTCTAGGGTGATGAAATAACCATCGAAGTAGTGATTCCCTAATCACTTCTAATATCTCCACCACCGACATCATTTAATTGTCTCAGAGCTTATTGCTCGGGGCCATAAAATATACATATGGAAAGGTTTTTTAGAAGCTTAATCCTTCTTATTTTTCTTAGTGAAAGTAGATATTTCACTTGGGAGAGTGATTGTAGATGATATGCGAGTGGGTGTGTAATTAAGTATAGCTTAGCTAGATTCCCCACGAGTTTGAGCTCGACTTATCTATGGTGGGCTATGCTTAAATGCAAGATTGAGGTTGGCAACAATGCCTGGACTTGATGAGCTCAACAAGCAACTTGATGAGTGACTCTTGGGATTCATTCATGATGATGCATGCGAGAGCAAGAGGGAGGGAGGGAGAGACCAAAGCTGTTTGAAATGAAACCAACCAATGTCCTCCCGTTATTACAACTATAGATAACCAGAACAAAGGGGATGGACATTTTGGAATCCATGTGCGATAACCTGAACAAAGAGGATAGACATTTTGGAATCCATGGGAGAGACCAAAGCTGTTTGAAATGAAACCAGACAATGTCCACCCGTTATTACAACTAAAGATAACCAGAACAAAGAGGATGGACATTTTGGAATCCATATGCGCTTGGGGAGAGGTTTCAGAATGTTGATCATTATTTTTCCTGTTAATTTGAGCAAGCATGAGCCATCTGGTCATTCTTTTCTTGTGTTTTAATTTCTGTGTTATGTAAGTCTTATCTTACACGTTTAAGCTATCTGGATATGAGGGATTGTGGTGAGTAATTGCCACAAGAATGTGCTATAGTTGTAGCCCGCAATCTGCTGGTGTGGTGTATTTGATCAAAAAGAAATGGCCGTGCCTTGAGAATATGTGCAAGATCTTCTAGGCAGGAGAATGAATTTTTTGAGGGTAATGGATTCCTAGACTGGATCAGTAGAGCCAATTGCGGCATCTGAGGACTATGAGAGCTGTTCTCTTGCTAGGCAACTTGTTCTCAATTCCTTTGTAGTTAATGATGATTCCACATGACCAAACACCAGTCTACCTTTTGACACACCTCTACCTCTTGCTGATCTTTTAAGGGGCGACTTTGTCTAGTTTTAATTTTTTTTAATCATGCTTAAACGCTTAATATAATTATGAAACATGTTTAGTCTAAAAATTTAGCCTTCCTTTTGTTTTAGCCACTGCCTTGCAGGAGGCTTTTCTTTTCTTTTCTTTTCCATTGGAAACAAGAGATTGCTGCAGGGAATGATAGAGCTTGTGGCTCCAAGTCTGCTGGGAACGGAATTCTATTCTTGAATTTTATGACCCAACAAATACGTGTTGACAGTTTTCTTCATTTAAATTTGAAAATTGTTTATAGAGAAGAATAATTATCTATGTAAAATCGATATTGTTTTGGGATAAAAAAGTCAAAATAACATTTGGACTATTCGTCAGGATTTCTTTATTGGAATAAGTTCTCGTTTGGGACGACTTTCTTGCTGCTTCTTAAAACATTTTTTAGCACAAAAATTAAAATTTTTGCTAAAAAGCTGTTTTAAGAAAGCAGTTCCAAATAAAGCCTAAGGCTTCGTTTGGGACTGCTTTTTTGCTGCTTCTTAAAGCAGTTTTTTAGTACAAAAATTAAAAATTTTGTACTAAAAAGTTGTTTTAAAAAGCAATAAGAAAGCGGTCCCAAATGAAGCATAAGTCTACCCAAGCCAGATAAATTGTCCAGTATCATTATTTTTGTATCTATAAAAAATCCCAATCTTACTAAATTTAGAAAAAATATGAAAAAAAAATAATGAAGCTATAAGAGCAGCCATAAAAAATAAGCTGTGCTCAGCAAAAACGAGCAGAAACACCAATCAAAAGAGGGGCTAATCCAAACTTCAATTTTATTTCCATAGGTTTTTGTGGGATTCGGTATATATATATATTTTTTTTCTACAAAAAATCCCGAACCCCAATCACTGAGGGACTCCATAAAAGTTTTGTATCCGCCTGCTGTTGGGAAAATTATTACGTCCGGCTGGACGAATCCGGACGCGCCACGTCACCCGAGCCCAGTGTATTTGGGTGATATGGTGCATCCCGATTCGTCTCCGGACGGTCCGGTGACCGGACGTAATAATTCGCCTGTTGTGATTGATTCGGTTAAAACAGAAAGAAGGGATATGCAATCTGTTGGATGGATATAAGGAAAATTTTGATCAATAGGACCCTTCGTTGCATCCAGCATCAAACATTTGGTAGAAATGTTCTCTATGCCAACCAGCTGTTTTTTTTTTACCAAGATCCTTTGCAGCTAATGCTAATGATGATCTATGACTCCTGATGGCCTAGTTTCATTCCAGGTGGTGCCTTTGAAACTCTGTTATTGTTATGTGTTAGGGAATACATGTAATAGTTAGATTATGTTGAGTTAGTGAGTCATGTGTCTTAGATAGTTTGACTTATTAGGTTATAAATGCTCTTCGAGAAAAGATCAAAATGGTCCATCAATTTTTTAGGAAGGATCAAAATTGTTCTCAACTATCTTGAGGGATTATTTGTTACCTCTACTCGTAAAAATGGGATCATTTTGATCGTAACATTCAAAATAATGAATATTGGGCTTAATAATATTAGAATTAGGGGTATTTTAGTAATTTTTTGACTAAATTATTTATTATATATAGGTGTCAAATAATTATGATTAAAAAAATTATTAATCGTTTGTTTAATAAGAAAAATTAATAGTATTTTTTGTTATAATTTTAAAATTTTTAGTTATATTTTATAATTTTCAACTAACTATTTATTATATAACTGTAATTTTGAATCATAGTTTCTATAAAAATATAGTTAAATATTCATTTTAATCACAAATATATTTATCAATCATAGTTTATAAAATATGATTAAAATTTTTAAAATTATAATTAAAAATATTATTATTTTTTTATTAAAAAATGCTTATTAAATTTATTTCAAAAATATATATATATTTAATAAATAATTTAATGAAAAAATTATCAAAATACTCTTAATTTTAACATCATTAAGTCTAACATTCATTATATTTGGCTATTAGGATTAAACTGATCTCATTTTAAAGAGTCGATAGACTAAAATAATCCCTCAAGATCAAGATGGTTGGAGATCCTTTTAGCCCATCTTAAAAAGTTGGGGTTCATTTTGATCCTTTTCTTGATACTCTTCGTATGAGAGTATTAGGGCAAGCAAACAAATGAAGAAATGAGCTGAGCTGATGCATGGGCTTGTGAGCATCCTTTAATTTCCTCTCTTCTTCCGCGATCCATTTTTAGAGTTTCTGGCAAGTTCCAAGTTGCCTACTCATCACGCATCTCCTTATTTCTCAATTTTTTTTCTGTACTCTAATGTTTTGATTCGCAGCAAATTGTGTTTTGTTCTGTGAGGGTGGGTTGATCGGGTCTTGTTTCCTTGTGTTCTGCACCTTTTTGGTTTTGCTTATTGTGGGGACGGGGAAAGTTGTCTTCCATCCATGCTTTGTAGCTGCGTTTTTTTCATGGTTTTCGTTCGTTCTCTTCACGACTCTGATCTCTTTGCTTTTGTAAAATGGTTGGAAATTATCCACCTTATTTTAGCATCGGTATACATTGAAAAGTGAACTATTAAGGGGCTTGTTTTGTTCTTTTGGGTTGATTTGGGTAGCTTTCTTGAAAGCTGTTTTAGAAAGCAGCAAGAAAGCTGTTCCAAACGAAACCTTAATGTTTGACGTACTTGCATGTGTTACTCTTATATGTTGCAAGCGTTCATCAGTATCGTGTTAATTCCGGTTCACTTCTTCGGTGCACGGTTATTTAAAAATGACCTATATGAATATGGTCAATCGGCGACATTTAAAACATTTTAAGTTGTGAAGTTTAGTGTCAAATTGATTAAAAATACATAAATAACTTGTTTTGGACATATATAAATTAGATAAAAATAGCAAAAAAAAAATTTTAAAAATATTAAAATCATTATTTTTTATTTGATTTATATCAAATAGGCAGGAGGTGGATGAAATCCACCAATGTGTTATAAGTTCGACTCTTCTGAAATGTTATGTTGCTTTGCACATAATATTAAAAGAGAGAGAGAGAGAAAGCTTAGTAAAGTCATATAAATATACATTATATTTAGGGGTTGTTCGTGAGAAGCAGTAGTAGTGTATTATATTATATTATTATTTTTTATATTTTTTCTATATTTGATTTGAAATAAATGAAATGTAAATTATAATTTTGGAGGATTTGAAATATGACAATTAATTAGAGCGAATGCTACAGTGATAAATGGAAAATATAATAGATGGGATATGTAAGGGACAATATTGAGTCTTAGGCTTTATTTAGGACAGATTTTGTCCATTATTTTTTTTCTATTTTCATTAAATTTTTGTGCTAAAAAATTACTTTTGAAAGCAATAAAAAAATAATCTCAAATGAAATCTTAGCATGCTTGCAAGATGTTATCATTAGAATGCCATGTGAAGAATACCGCTATCACTGGACACCAAAATTAATTATAAGTTTCATAATTGACATCAAAATTGTAAAAAAATATGAAAATTTTTAAATGAATAAAAAAACATGTAAAATATTTTGGGATGTGCACTATATGTTTGTCCATTAATTAGGGTTAGGTCAGTCAAGTTATGAATAACAATATTAAGGCTTTGTTTGAGACAATTTTTTTACTATTTTTTAAAATAAATTTTTAGTGCAAATATTTCTAGTTCAAAAAAATTTTTAACTAAAAAATTGCTTTAAAAAACAGTAAGAAATGTGTCAAAAATGAAGCCTAAGGTTTATTATATTGATTTTTCAGCACCAAAATTTAGCATTTTGATATATATTTAAAAATTCATGTATGAGGTTATAAACGTCAAATGCATATGAAATTTGGATCAAATGCTCAAATTGATATAATAATAAAAAAGATTTTCTTAAAATTATTAGGCATTTTCCATAATTAATCCATATATTTCATTATTTATAAAAAATATGAAATATAAGGGAAGAGAATGCAACTTTGATTGGAAAACCCTTAGGATGCATTCAATAATTCAAGTTAATTAATTTGAACTACTCTAAATTATTTCAAGGTAATTGAAGCCATTTTCTTTCATTTAATAATTCAAATAATAAGTATTTCAATTACAAAAAATTGATAAATAAACCAAATAATTCTATAAAAAATTAGGGAAGCTCAAGGAAATTAATCTTCAAACCCTAATTTTTAGTAATGAAAAATTAGATTTATGCATTATAGTGATGTGAAATTGAGTGCTTTAAATCAACTCAAAATTTTTGTAAAAATATTTTGAAGTTTTTCTAATATTTAAGAATTAAAATATAAGAATTTTCAAATGTTAAAACTTAAAATTAAATAATAGCCTCTTTAATTATAAGAAAAATAGGAGATAGATTCCATTCATGCAAATGACCTATCATAATTAAGCCATAGTCAAATCCACATAAGTTCTTCATTTAATTCAAAGTGATTTTTTTAAATAAGAAAATTCAAAATTGGGTATTCAATTACAAATCTAACTGAACCAAAAAATTCCACTAGGACATGCCCAAGAGGTTTGAGATTTTTCTAAATACCCCAAGTATTTAAAAGAATTATATTATGCAGTATTTAATTTTCAAAATTAAAATATTTGATGAAAATGGATGAAATTAGCTTTTGCATTATGGCAATCTTAAGAGGTACCTTAGATTAAAATTTCATTTAGATTAGTTGAAGGAATTTTTTTGAGAAATAGTTACAAGAAAACTCTAATAAATTATTAGCTAAATAGGCCATATTAATGAATGATAAGCCGATCTAATTCGAATTGACCTACTGATATGCAAATGAATGGCTTTTATTTGTGATCCCCAGCTTAAGTTGTGTATTGATCCCATATAAATATGTGCCAATTTCTCTTTATCCATCACCTCAAATTGAGTAAGCTCTATTGGACCAGCTTTAGGGTGAGATGGGCGTTGAAAATTTGATTGTCCCAACCCAAAACCAAAATACTTTTTTACAAACTAGGGTTTAGAATAGTCATCCTCCTTAATTTATAGACCGATGCCAATTAGATCGCACGTCTTTGAGAAGTGTGTTGGAGCAAAATTCTATTGAATTCCTTTAAAGTGTCTTGGTTGTCTCCAATTATCAAAACTCGGTCTTAATTTGAGGCTCCTTGGTGACCGGAACTTGCTTAAGCACTTGAGCTATTGTTGTGGAAGTCCGAAGATATCTTTTTGTTTAAAGAAGGTGAAAGACAGGAATGAGGAGTTCTCCCTTAATGGTTTGTATTAGTTGCTTAAATTAAACTTTAAATTCATATTTAATTTCTAGGGTAAGCAACCAATTTGCTTACGCTTCATAAGGTAGATAACTACAATGATTTGGGAGACATTCTTAATAGCCAAGGATAGTCCTTGGCTTAGAATTTGGTCAATTGCCTTAGAATGACCTAATCACCTCTTAAGTCCTCCTTAATCATAAGATTAGGCCTTTGTTAATGGCTAAACCTGTTGGTTTAGGTTAGAAATCACCCAAAATAAATTTAATTAGCCAACTAGAACTAGAAATGAGTCTGGGCCAATGAAAACCCAAATTGAAATTTGGATTAACTTGGGTTAATTAGCCTAATTGCGTTAGGTCAATGGGTCAATTGAAGTATAGTTGTCAATTAAAACCTATCGGATAGGTTGGATTGATCTAATTTAGCCAATTTGATCAAACTAGCTCAATTAGACCAAAAGGGTTAAATGCCTATTCAACTTAGGTCAAGTGGACCAGTAGCTTAATTGGATCAAATTAATAGTCAAATTGATTAAATTAGAGTGGTGAATTCATTCAAAGATTTTGATTGTAAAATATCTAGTCAAATGAGAGTTTAAATTCAATTGTGTCAAGTTGCGTCCATAAGGGTTCAATTAAGCTAAGTTGGGTCAATTAAGTTTAATTGAGTTAACTAAGGAGCAATTGAGTTAATTCCATGTACACTGAACTCACTTTGGTAAATTAGTGAATTTGGTTCAAATTTATTTGATTAGTTTATTCAATTTTTCTTAAACTGGTCAACTAAATCAATTAGACCTACAAGCGAAATTAGATGGGTTTAAGGGTCAATTAAAATCAAGTCAACCATGGTTAATAAATGGAAAGAAATTATAATTGATGGCTTGGATAAATTTGGTCAAGTTGGTCAAAATGGTATAAGGAGTTCAAATGGGTCAACTTATTTGACCCATTTGGCTTAATCAATGGCCAATTGGGCTTAGTTCATCTATGGTTGACATATTGAAATTAGTTTAAGGCTTTATGTTCAAATAGTTGGTCAATTTAACCTTTTATACCTATTATCAGGTCAAAGGTCTAATTATATTAATCCAAATGTTTAATAAAATTAATTAGGTTATTTATAATATGTTAGTATCAACTAGGGTGGATTCTAAGATTGATTGGTTAATTGGTTCAAGGTAGCCAATTAAGTCTAGGGGTTTAGTGGATTTTGGTTTTAGGTTGATCTTAGATTGAACTTAGAGCCACAATCCAAATCCAAAATTCCAATGATCAATCAAAATAAAAGCAATTATGATTGAATAATTGTGGAGGGTGATTGATTGCTTAGACCACCAGTTGAGTCTACTGGCCTAATTAGGCTTAAGCATGGATTAGAGCTAACTTTGGTAGATCTTAGTTAAAAGGGAGGATTGAGATTGAGATTTGAACAATCTAGGGTCTTCTCCTATGAGTTTAGAGAGTCATGTAGTTATTATTGGGTTTGGTTCTACTTAGCTACGTTTATGGGTTAAGTTATGGTTCCTAGCTAAGCTAAGCTAGGGTTCAATGTAGAAATAAATATAGGAATGGAATTAAATTCAGAAGGGGATTTCTTGAGTTATCTATAACATGAACTAGATGATTAAGCATGAGGATTGAATTTAGTTAAGTACATAGGTCATAAACTAAGCATGGCTAACTTAGTTTAAAGAGTTATAGGTAGCTTGAACTAAGTAATCCTTAGCATTAAGTGGAATTTATGGAGTTTTAAATTTTAGCGCCAATAATAATATGGAAAGAATGACCCGACAAAGGAACATGAGTACATTTTCGTTATTCTGAAGCAATAATATGCCCTAAGGAAAGATTTGGTTGATACTTAGATTTAAGATTGATAGAAGTAAAATTTTTAACATAGTGAATATTCATTTTATCAGTGTCAACTCGAGCAATAAAAAGTGATCAGAGAAAGCAAAGGTAATATTCATTTTATCCCTAATCTTTGAAATGATAGTGTGATGAAACATATGCTAGATAACACAAGCTTTCTACATAAGGCCTTTAACTAGTAGTTGGTGATAAGGTAAGTGTGAATTTCCCAAAATGGTGTTCACATTCATTCAATTAAAAGAAGGATTTCTAAATAACATGTGGATGAGTCCACATATTTAAAACATATAAGTAGTTGTGTAAATCATTGAAAATGATTTCAACTTGGGTGTTTCACACATATGATGATAGTATCATATAATTGGTGTTGCTGCAAATATTATGAAGAAGATAAAAAGAAACTCATATTTTAATGAATATGCAATCGATACAAGAGAATTAAGAGTTATACCTAAAAATAAATCATATATGCTATAAGATAGGTTTTCTTGCATTGCATGCTTGGAATATGTGATTGATGATCTTTGATAACGATCATATGCTTATTCATCCCCAACCATTCCAAATCAATAATAATGATTTGGAATTGATGAGCCTTCGCTCCTTGATCTTTTATTTTCCATATGAGGACTCTCACATAAAACTCTTAAAAAACTTTAAAAGTTGGGAAGGAATGGGAGTGATTTTGTAAATGACATAGGGGGTTATTTGTAAGCTAAAAACCACACAAGTTTCCAAGAAAATGGCTATAAGCATTTATCATTTCACTCTTAACATCTATATAACTGTTATGATAGAAATTAGGCTAATCATATTATTCAAACATCTATCTAATATGAGATTTTTAATGAGTCAAGTTCTTTTAATTCTTTCCTTCATTTCAAAATCTTAATATAAATGTATCATTTAATTATATTTTTGTATGCTCCTATAAAAAATAAATTTTAGATTTAAGTATGTATGTCAATAACACCTTATTAGATTCATAATTTGTAAAATCTATCATAACCTACTTGCATTGTACATATATCTAAAAGTTGATATTTAATATCAATAAATAAAATTGAGGCATCTCCTTTTCATTAGAGAGCTCTAATAAAATACTGTCATATATCTATATATATATTATTCTTGAGTATTATATTAGTATTTGTTTATATAACACTCATATTTTCATATTATTGATATTTATCTTAAAAAATTTTAAGTTTTTGTGATTTAAATGTCAAAATATTCTAGAAGATCAATATGAAGCAAGTGATATCAAAATGAAAGTTGATTATGTCGTGGGTAACTCTAATGATCTAAATTAAAGGAAGCTTAGGTTGAGCTCAATCACCTAGTCTGATTAATGTTTGCACTTGAATTCTATCAAACACATTACTGGAGTCCTCAGAAAGCTACTACAATAAAAATTATGAGTTGGGTGATTTGGTGGGCTTGGATAACATCCTTCAATAAGCTTGAAGAGTATTCTCTTGTTATGGGAGTTGGGATGTAGGTAATAGAGTAGTAGTAAATGAAGATAGAAAAGGGTTAGTTAACAAATCCTAGTTATATTGAGGGTTAGGCCATTTGTAATGGATTCTCCCACTTGATCCATTCTTCCATGGTGCATCCTGTAAAAACTAATATATGTGAATGATTGTGGTTATGTCCAATACTTCAATAGCAAGTGAGGTCAACATTTCTTAGGGAGAAGTAATTTAGTTTGTTATGAGAGTTGGGATGAAGATAATAGAAGACAAGTAGTAAATGAAGATAGAAAATGGTTAGTTAATAGATCCTAGCTCAATTGAGGGTTAGGCCATTTGTAATGGATTCACCCACTTGATCCATTCTTCCATGATCTATCCTGTAAAAAGCAATATAGTGGTTAAGAATGATGTGAACGATTGTGGTTATGGCCAACACTTCAATAATAGGCAAGGACAACTTTTTCTTAGGGAGAAGTAATTTAGTTTGTTAGACCTAAACTAATTAATGATAGGCAGGTTTGCTTTATTCTATCTTGGGTTGGGTTTGCTAACTAGCTTAAGTTGGGTCGAGCTTAGTGGAGTCTATTTGGTGTAATGGTTGGGTCTAATTAGTTCAAGATTTAGGCTTGATTCCATTAAGCCTACTTGGGTCACCTTTACTTAGGTTGGGTTCAAGGTTAGGCTTGGCTTTTTTTTTTTTTTTTTTTTTTTTTTTTTAAGGATTGGCTATTTCATTGGTTATTATAGGTCAATTAGGGTTTGTTTAATCTTTAAGAATTAAAATTAAATTAATTGGGATCCTAGTTAACTTATTGACAGCGTGAAGGGCAATTTAAGTTGAGGCTTGAATTAGGTTAGGTGCATGTTGTCCAAAAGTCAAGCATAGGATATAAGGTTAATTTAAGGTATCCTAATAGGTTTGTAAAATTCATTAAAGCTTATTTAATTAACAAAGGTTACAATATTAATGCTAAGTGCTATAATTTTGTTTTTTGAAATATTTAGCTGTGTATGGGTTAACCTAAGTGAGGCTTGCTTTTAGTTAACCTTTGATTGACAACCCTTAGATCACAATTAACTCAATAGCTTCATATATAATTCATGGATCATTTAGGTCACTTTAATGTCACCAGGGATCATATACTAACATTTCATTTTAATTTCACTGCATGTATTTTATGATGAAATTAGCTTATCAAAGATTCCTACAAGAAGAAATCATTAATAAATTCCCCAACTATTAGCCAGAGGAATTGGTTTCTTGAAGAATACTATAAGGATAAATTAGCAGCTAGTTAGCATCCCTAATGAGCGAGAACTGAACTAGAATATTATGATATTACATGAATTTATTCATAAATTTGAGTAAAGTCAAAATTGGCGACACTTTATTCTTTTTTTTGCATAAAATGAGTTTTGGCCTCTAGAAAAGTTGACCTAATCATGCGACAAAATATTAAATAATATTTTCTTACTCTCTCTTTTATTTGAAAATTTATTTCTTATTTTTTTATTTAATTGAGACAATTTTAACCTTATGATAAAGGAGACGCTTTTAACATTCATAAGGTTAACTCTATTTTCCTTTTTTATAAGAAGATTATATAATAGAAGGGATGCTTAACATATTCATGTGGTCATAACTTCTTAGTTATTTTTTCTTTTCATTTTTTTATAATTTTTAATTTTTATTTATGTTTTAGTAATCACACCCCGTTTTAAAAACTAAACTAGGAGCATTTATACTATTAGGTTTTAGTCACTTTGACCCAGTCAAAAGGCTAAAACATAAACATTTTGAAATGAAACATGAATGGAGTGATGTCTCAAACATAAGTATATTTTTTTATTAATATCAACTTTATAGAGTGACTCACATTTCTAAAGTGATTAAACCATATGATAATATACATCATGGGATAAATGATACAAAGTTATTTGTCCTTAATATGAAGACTTAACTAATGTACTTGAGAGTTTGGCATACTTAAGCATGTGTGAATGTATAAGTAGATTTGGCTTGCTTAGAATATTCAAAAGACTTGTCGAGATAGATTTTGAGTATTAAGAAAGTACTCAAATAAATTTGGGTATGCCTAAGCAGGAAGTAGGTGATTGAATTTGGTACATTTGAACATACATATGTAATCTTTTGGTAGATTTGGGCTGACTAAATATAAGTGTGATCTTTCCCAAGCGACAATGGTTTGCTTAAGGAAGTGATAATCCATATGAATATGATTCATCTAGATAAAGATAAATGCCTAAATTCAAGATTGAGTATATAAATGTAGTCGTTATCCTTAAGATTCTATGTATGCAATAGTACTAAGAAATTCCTTGTCAAACGATGACTTGCAAGTGAACATAATGATCTTATGATTTAGTTTTAATGAATTTGATAGTCTATATCACCAAATGGATTCACTAAATTTACCTAAGGATATCATGAGACTTGATCTCCCAAAATTTATGCAATTAATAACTTTAGATGTTGTGAATGCAACCTAAGTGACGCACAAATTAGTGGCATATGTATACTAATTAATTTATCAATTTAATAAATTAAATAATGCACTATGCATATAAGTGCATTGTAAGGCCTATATAGGATATGTCTCAACCTAGTCTACTAAGTATAACCATTAAGTATATGTGGAGTGTGTGTGTAACGCTTGATTCTAAAATTGCTAATGCCATGAAATGTTTTACAAATGTAATGATCAATGTTAATATGCTAATCCTAATATAATATGGGTAAAGCCATCTTAACTAAATAATTTCACCTGGATTGACTGGAAAACCTTTGCCCGTGTATGTTAGTGAAACCATCCAAAGTATGATAATGCAACTTTGGATGCTTTCTAAAAAGCTCATGTAATCCCCTGGATAAATACTACACAATAATAATGAACATAGCAGGAGATATAAGATCACCCTATATAATACCTTGCAAAAATTTAAAGAAATCACGACTCTTCCCATTAATAATAATAGAAAAATAATAATTCTCAATGCTATTCTTAGTAAGTGTAATAAAATCAAACAAAAAAATGACAAAATCTTAGAACGAAGTTCCAATTAAGATTCTCATAAGCTTTGATAATATCAATTTTGACAATAATGTCCCCCCTGCCCCCCTCCACTTGAGCATCAATGTCATAAATGCTTTTTTTAGCCACAATCACATTATAAAAAATAGAATGCCCCTTAACAAAACTAGTTTGACCAAAAGAAATGATGTTAGGGAGGAACCTAGCCAATCTCCCCATTAGAAGTTTAGAAATTAATTTGTTATAAAAGGAGCAAAGGCATCTAGGTCTAAAATCATCCCAATAGTTAATAGCCTCTTTCTTAGGAATCAGAGAAATGGTGGAAGCCAAGAAAAATTTAGGATAGGGATTACCATTTAAAAAATCTGAAACAACATCCACCAGATCACCCTTAATGATATCCCAAGCTTTCTAAAACAATTTGGTAGTGAAGCCATTCGGGTCTGCCACAGAATTTGAATTCATACTTTTAATGGTACCCCAAACCTCATTTTCTTGCGGCCCTTGAGTAAGGAAAAGATTACCCTCCACACTAATTAAAGAAGGAATAAAGGACTGTTTTAAATTATTATTAGAATTAAAGTTCTTATTGAACACCTTTTAAAAATACTCAACACCAGAGACACTAATTAAATCAGCCAAATCATAAGAGGTCCCATCAAGGTTATTAATTTTATGAATATGATTAGCAACCCTTTTATGATTAGCAATACTATAAAAGAATTTAGTATTTCTATCATCCTCCAATAGAATCTTAGAAGCAGTCATTAGTCTCCAAAAGGCCTCTTCCTTATCTTAAAGTTGAAACACCACCACCTAAGCAACATTCAACAAATTAAGATTCTCCATAGAAGGATCATCCATATAGTTATTATCCGGATTAGAAACATTTCTTTCAGCCTCCATAATGTTAGAAAAGATATTTGTAAACCTAGTTGAACTTAGTTATTTTTTGTTTTAAGTTGAACCTAGTTATAGTTATATCACAAATGAGAGGGATGGAAGATAACAAAATTTTGCTACATTTTTATTTTCTAACACAAGACTAACCCCGACTAGGGTTAGGAATTTCACTCATATGAGAGGAATGGAAGAAAAGACACTAAGATTAACTAAAGCGACCTTTAGAAATGGCATTATTGGTTAGCTCTAACTTGACTACTATAAATTAAATTAATCAAGTTGCATATTGAGGAAATTATGGGAGTCTAAGGAGAGTGAGCTAATTTCTTCCACTCTCATGGGGTGATTGTCCAATATGTATACTAGTCTTATAATCAACTAGAGCCTTTTTCTCTATTTAGTTGTGGGATTAGGAATATAGATTAAAATATATTGTGAATATATTCTAATTATTAATTAGGAATCTCTTAATAATATAACATGGGACATCAATACCAACATTAATAATGAGTGGGTCTTGATGTGGCATTTAAACCCCTTATATATTAGAGTCATCAATATTAAAGCACTTAATATAATGTCTCTTCAGCATTGGTTCCCAAGGATAGTGATCAAAACTTTTTTAAATCGTAATGATCCACCAAAGACTATCTTGATTTTCTAAATCCATTGGTAGTTGCCCTACTATTTCTTTTATGATTTTCTCCTCCCATTATGGTTAGTGCCAACACAAGTAGGTAATTCTTGGATGAAGAGGCCAATATATGCCTATTAAATCAATCACTCAATTTTCTCCTTAAGTTGTTTCCATGTTTAGTAGTATATCTAAGACTCTAGTGAAGTACCAATACTGGTTTTCATTTTATAAGTTAGTTTTAGTGGATTTGCAAACTTAACAATCTCTTCAATCTAAATGACTATCATAACATTGACATGTGATGTGTTGAGGGGTTCATACTGTAACAATTTAAAAATTTGAAAATAATAAAAATTAAAAAAATTTAAATTTCTATTTGAACTACAGCGCTGCGATGTTGAGACCAGAGCGTATTATTTTTTAGTACTTATAAATAATTACAATTATTTTTTTCAGTGAAGGAGGAGTGAGAAAGAAAAATCTAGATTTTTAGTCTTGGATCACTTTACCGCTCTTACAAAAATTATTCAGCTCGAAGGAGGTGATTCTAATCCTATCTCTATTTTAAATGATTTCTATTTTGACCCTAACTTCTTGTCAAAATTAATTTTATTGATTTTTTTAGCTTTATTGAACTTTTATCACATAATATTTTGTATGTTATCATATTGATTATCCTGAATATTTTGACTACAATATTTATGATTTTAACTGGGTAAAATAGAAGTTATTAAATTTTTTTATGATTTATAATGTATATAAATTGAATATATATATTTTAAACATACAGCTAATACAACCATTGAGAATG
This sequence comes from Dendrobium chrysotoxum, assembly GCA_019925795.1. Classification (NCBI taxonomy): domain Eukaryota; kingdom Viridiplantae; phylum Streptophyta; class Magnoliopsida; order Asparagales; family Orchidaceae; genus Dendrobium; species Dendrobium chrysotoxum. The sequence goes on along the minus strand of CM034314.1, from coordinate 20,912,473 downwards.
AAAATGTATATATAATTGGGTAATAGCTAGTCGCTATTACTTTTATTGTAATATATATATATATAAGATAAGTAAAGACTGATTGAGCTGTTGGTCGAAGATTGATTAACCTATATAGGATGGTGGGCTGACGAGCTTTCCTTTAAATATTGTGGTTGGGTGTTATCCTCTATTGATACAACGATACAACGATACAATAATTGGGAGTTATAAGGAGTTATATGAATAATGAGTGACGACTCTATTTACAAAGCCAATAGTTACTGATTATTGATTACTGACTATTGAAAAATATCATGATAGCAAAGACTTCTAACTTGTTTAAGTGTGACCACCAAAATACATATTTTAGAGATTTATTATTATTATACAACTTTACTGATATTGTATTGATTTGCTATCACTGTACATATTTACTGTTACTATATTACTTTACTATTACTACCACCTATTTTACTGATGATATTGTACTAATCCTATTACCAATATGCACATCTTAATACTACTAGTGATTTTACTGTTATTATTATTATTATTATTATTAATTCACTTTACTAATACTGAGCATGTGATTTACTAACCATGTGACATACTAAGCATGTGATTATACTGAATTGATAATGATATAGAATAATTTGATAGAATGCATACATCATTATAAAATTTTATTACATTGATATGATTCTGACAATCTTTATCGATGCTTTGATTTTGTTGTTTTATATGATTTCTTTACTGATTGATAATACTGATATGATCAACAACTACTTTATTGATTCGACACCCTTACTAGTTTATTAGTTTCCCCACGATACTATTTTATTGGCTTATGTACCATACTATTTTACTGTTTATATATTCTACTGCTACTGCATGCGAGCATTATTATTTAAGCATATAATTATGATCTCTATTATGATTTTGACTGCTGACATGTATATTACTCCTTTATCATCCTTTGAGTTTAGTTGTAGAATTTGGTTGCTTATTGGATTCTTGAGCTCATATATGTGGTTAAATAATTTCAGGTCAGGAAAGAGGTTCAGGAGTATGAGACTGATCATGTCTCCTCAAGTTCTATTTTTTTTTATTTTAGTTATTCTTTTATACTTAAGAATGGAAGGATGTATTGTGATTACATGATTCTCGAGTATTGTATATGATTTATTTTTGGGTCAATGAATATATATATATATATATATATATATATATATATATATATATATATATATATATATATATATATATATATATATATATATATATATATATATATATATATATATATATATATGTTAATATTTTGAATTATAGAATTTATTTTCACTATTTATTACTAATAGATGAAATTAGATAGCTCTGATTATTGTCTAATAAAAGAAATCATTCTTTCAAATTAGATTCTAGGGCATGGTACATACCCCTTCTTTTGATTGGGCTCACATTACTATTAAAATGATCAAGGTGAGAAATTATGATTTCTTTGCTGCTTGTATTTTCTTCAATGAGATGGCTAGGTTGTACCTTATTGAACATTGATATACCTTCCACAAGGTTGTTCAAACTACTTCCAAATGTCTCTGATGGATTTTTTTTGTGATACTTTGGGCCTCAATATGGTGGATAAGGAATGTATATTATATTAATGATATATAAAAATTATTGTGAGGAGACTTCTAATGAAAATCCATCATAGCATATTAAGATTTCACTCTAAAATTTGGTAAGCCTCAATGGAGAATCTCTAAAAGTACTTTTTTAAGGTAATCCCCCTAATTTTGGTGAATTTGAAAGAGGGAAGAGTTCGTGATAGTCCTTAAATTTGTTGGTGATTTTATAAAAGTTAGCTAGTTCAACAAAGGTGGGGACAATTCTAACTAAGAAAGAGTATGACTAGGTATGGGATTGGCCATTAAGGGTAGTAGGTATGACCATATCAAAAGTGTGCATCAGAGGTCCATGAAATGCGTATGATAATCTTTGATGATCGATGAGTTCATAGGGGTCAACTAACCTCTTATAGAAGACTATAAACTACAGCTTGAACTATCAAAATGGGTTACAGATCAATCAATAATGAGGACTCTTTAAAAATATGGAGGTAAGGAAGCCTGCAACTCATCTCGAAGCTTATTATGAGGGGTGTTAGTGTGATAAGGTTAGGTCAAGTACATAGTGGTTACTAAAGGATTATGGGTCAAGTAAGCTGCATGGGATGGATGAGTGGAATTGGTGTTGTTGAGGAAGTCATTATCGAGATAATGGAGAGATTCCTAAGAGACATGCAATTAATCTCAAGGGAGATGAGCTCGATTATGCATCAATGAAATTGGTTGTTGAGTCTCATATAAGAGCTAAAGCATCTTATTTTGAGAATCCTATATTCTATGAGCATGCTTCTCTAAGGATGGTCCTTAAGAACCTTTATAGGCAGAGTTGCAATTGACAAGAAAAAAAAAGGTTGATGCACATTCCTTGTTAAAGGACTGGTTCCTATAGTAATGAGAATTAGAAAATAATGCTCTATTATCATTGGTGTTATGCTTGGTTGGCCATTGGGTAGGAGTTCAGAGAACCAATAATGTTGATATTATCTCCCACATACAATGTCAAACTGTATAATACTAGAATAATAATAATGACAGATGGAGAGTTTATTATCTTAATGTTAAACAAAGTCTTACAACACATATAAATAATTGTATTGTGGCTCACAATAGACAATTTTTTTACGTGAAAAATCCTAAAAGAAAAAAAGCAATAGAGTCTAGCTCAAATGAAATTATTCTATTATATCAGTAGAGAATTATAACAATTCTCCCTTATGTGTTGTCGATAATGTGGGATTACAAGGCTTAAATGATTAGAGGGATCTCTTGAAAGGATTATGGAGAATATTATAAAATAAAGAAATTCGATGGGCATCAATGTCAATCAATGACGGGCCGCAATGAATTAGTGAAGGTGGGTGTCATTTGAAAATAAAAGGTGAATGTTGATGTCAGTCAATGGCAAGCACTGGTGATGGGTATCACTGTGTTGGTGATTATATCGATGAAGATCAATTATAAGTATTAATGAAGGTCGGTAATAAACGATAATGGTTGACAACATGCATCAACTTTAGACATCAACAACAATTAATTGCTAACATTGTTGGTTATGGAGTTCTTGAATTCTCTTGAGGATCAACTTAATTGCTTTGAAACTCTCTTTATTGGTTAAAATAGAAGTTATTTATCGATTTCTAGAGGATACATTATGATCATTTCTAATAAGAATTAAGACACTTCATTAGACGATCTAAATCAATCCCTAATTATATATTATTTTTTAATATCACATTGTCTTAATGACATCAAAATTTGATGATCATATGCTCTTCATATTCATTTCCTTGAAATATTAATTTCAATTAATGCATGATTCATAAAATATTTAACCTTCCAAATAGTACTGAGAAACTACTAACTACACTGTAAAATGATTTACAAATAAAAAATTACATTAATATCAATATTTGATTATATAAATTTTCTTATGGCTTATCAGTATTTCTTGAATTTCGGATTCAGTTGAACAGAATTTATTCGAGCGTCTTTTCTTTCGGTAGATCCGTAACGGTAGGGTGGAAAAAACCCGGCACTGCCGCCATGTAGCTAAACGGCCCGAACGCCACGGGCCACTGGCCCATTGACCCCCTCCCGATTCTGAAACCCCGCGCGCCATTGAGGCTGCTTATAAGTTCGAAGGAAAATTGCAGGCAAGAGTTCATAAGTCGTGATCGCCTTCTGCCGATAGAGTTGCGCTCGAGATCATCAGAGGAAAAAACTCCTACTTCGCCTGCGGTGCCATCCATTCTTTGGTACGCCCGAGAAGATGTCGTCGCTGGCCGCTCCTCCGCCGTCGAAGGCAAATCTTCTATTCACCACTTTAGTTTTGTTTTCATTCTTTTATTAAACCATATTCCCTAGGATCATCGATTGATTCATAGGGTTAGGGCTTTCTGTCTAAATTCTCTATTGCGCGCTTCTTCACTCCATCCAGCTTTGGAGAGTTTCTTCTTCATAACCAATGAGGGTTTCATGGGAATTTATTACAATTAGCATTGCTTCTGCAGAGAAGGAAAATAAGCAAGGCTGAAAATTCGGTGTGTAACAAGAAGGAATTGAAGCGTCCGTTCTGTAAACTCGATGATGGGAAGGTTTTTTCTGATCGCGTGCATTATTTGGACTATTAAGTTTCATTTTTGAAACTATTGTCAAAATGTGTTTGTATAAATTATTTTTATTTGTTCAGAGTATGCTAATTAGAATGAGTTTCAGGTTCTTGAAGCAGCAAGAGGAGGATCGCAGGATGTGAATGTGGCGTTTTATAGTGCAAATGAAGTGACTTTACCAGACAAGAAAGTCAGGAAAACTGAAAAAGTGGGAAATTATTTCTGAATCTCGCTTTTGGATTCCTTTAAGCTTGATGTGTTGATATTTGTATAGTTTGGGTGACTTATTTTCTTTTGACTTGCACTATCAAAAAGTTGGTTTTTAAAGCTAAGTATTGATCATGTACCTCTGCGCTTATGAACTCCACGTCCGATTTCGGACTCATTTGTCAATATCTATGATGTATAAAATTTTCTCATTGTAAAGATTTTTTTTTCATTCTTGAACCTGGATAACGTGGAAGAAAAGCTTTATTTTTTATGAATTAACTTTTAGACAAATGTTGAATGGTCAAATGTTGAAACCTATATCCATTGCCCATTCACTTATAAAAACTGAAAATAATAATAAAAAATGGAAATTAGTGACTCTCCATCTATTATTTATGTTTCCTGCACAGCCTAATTTAAATATGATGCTTCATTTCCTTATAATGAAGTTGATATGCATCTTGATTTATTACCTTGGATCTCATTTTTTGGCATGGGATTCATGTGTCATACAATGTTTGCGTTAATCTCATACCAAAAAATTTTGGTGGAATGTTTAACTTTTTAGGAGGGTGGATCATTGATGGCCTATGTTATATTGTATATATTAGTAATTAGTCACCCATCAACCGAGAAGCATAATATAATGGGTAAAAGTCACAACTAGTATATTAGCAACTCAACTTTTGTTTTTTCTCTTGATGTGGGACTATTTTCACTCTCATATGTACGTTAACAATATCCCCCTTTTATGAAAGCCCTTCACCTGGGCTATTATTCCCCTCAACTAATAGCTTTTTAGTGCCGTCAAGTGTTAAAGTGGAGCCTAAGTGAGAGTCACTTGCTCTTGCATGTTGTTTAACAATGGTAGAAGTTACCAAAATTCATGAGATTGCAAACCTCATGGAATGCGTGATCTTAGCTAGATCACAATCTCTCGGTTAGGTTTATCAATTTGGGTTAGTTGGCCGGGTTTTGATCTAACCCGAAATTGACCCTACTTGATATGGTTGACTAGAACCGAGCCCATTTATCATATATATCAAAATTCTTGACCCAAACCCACAAAACTGAAATCTAAACCATTTATTATATTGATTATGTAATTTCTTTTTAGATCAATATGACTAGTTTCATCAAATATGACCTATTTTGACCCATCGAAGCCAAACCTAACTAGTTTAACTTGAATTCAAATGATAATTACGTCAATTTTGGGGTTTTATGTCAACATTAATTGGATCCAGATTTTAAACCCAAATACAATCTGAATGGTCATTAAGTCAACCTAAATTTGGATTTTTCGAGTCAAGATTGGGTCGGGTTGTTAGACCAGGTCATTTATTGGCAAACCTATGTTGGGCATTCTTAGGAGGGCAAATCACTGAGGACCCAAATTTAACCCAATATATCTATGGATGGACACATCAACAAAAAAAAAAAAAAGTTAATAGAAAGTTCAACTTATACTGCCACTTTTGATGCAATACTATTTGCATTTTTAGGAGAGTAGATGTATTGGATTTGGCTTATGTTAAGAAAGGTAGGGGTAGATCTAAAAATACTTTATTAGAAAATATTAGAAATGACATTTCTTTATTAAATTCAAATGAGAATTTAAATCTTAACAGGACACAATGGAGAAAAAAGATTAATGTAGCTGACCCCACGTAAAGCGATAAGGCTTGATGTTGTTGTACTATTTACACTTTATTTGTAACTTAACACAACTTGTGCAGATTGACATATAATAAAAGAGACTACATATGTGGTCTTCAAAAGACAGGTGCTGTTGTAAGTTCTATTGTGAATTATCTTTTAAAAAATCAGAAGTGCAGGCTGGGTGCAATAGTATGCCCCTCATCATATGCTCAACAATTGGTTGGAAATTTCCACATTTGGCCTTCATGGATCCAGATTACATGGCATTCATATCAAAATGTAACCCAAATATCGTTAGAATTATCCACTGCTATATTATTGACATCCATGTAAGACTAAGCCAATCAAAATGTTTTTCAAATCTTGAAGTTAAGTTTTTCAAAATGTCTACTTGTATATACTCATGCACCTCTGCTGTCTTTTCGCCCTGTTTTACGTTTATTCTTTGAATGTTTGTTTAAATATCATTAAACTTCTTCTTTTGCTTTTCGCATTTCTTTACTTATCAGATTCTACAATCAGATATAAATGTTTAATCTTCACCACTACATAGTAAAATTTCTTCTTTTGTTCAGTATTAGAGTTTAATAATCTTATTGTTACTGCTGTTGTTTGAATCTTATAGGGTTGGAGCGATCTTAAGCAAGGAGCCACAGGCATGCTGCAAACTTGTCAAAGTTATATAAAGAAAGATAAAGAGCACATGGGTAAAGCAGGCTGTTCATCCCATCATGATCACTTGAAGCACAGAACAAAGCACTCAAGCAACCACTGCTCTTCGTTGAAGACAATAAATCTTAAAGGCAAGTTTCATATTCTACATAATTTTTTTTCCTAATTCTATAAAATTACCTGTAAGTAATGCGTGCCAATTGTTTCTCCTATAAAAATATCTGTAAGCAATGCGTGCCATGTTATTTCTGATAACTATAAGAAGAAGGAATTGACTTTTTCTATCCTTAATGAATCTTATGGGAACTCTCAATCAATAAAAAACTTTGGTATTATGGTTCTTTACAAAGTTGACCTAGCTCCTACATGGGCCTATGCACAATAAATTCCAATATTTTCAGTTTTAGTTAGGTTGCTGATCCCATATAGTTGGAAACTTGGGGTGTGGCTAATGATGATGGGTTTCAGTTGGGTTTTGTTAGGTGGCAAATTTGCCTTTCTCTCTAGGCCTGGTCTCTGCAATTGACAGCTTAGCACCGACAAGCCTTATTACTCTTCCTAGGCTTGTCAAGGTTTTGGGGAAGTTAATTTTATGAAGCCCATATCCTAGCATTAAGAACTGGAGAACTGAGGATAATTCCAACTGCAAAATAGGAAAAACTTACGGGCCTTTTTTTTTAACTACTAATTTACTTAGTTTTCCCGTAATCTTTTAAAATTATTTCTCTTTTTTACTGTCTCGTTTAAATTCCTCTTCCTCTAACTTATTTATCATTCAGCTTTGGAGATTTATTCAGGTTATAACTTACTGAGAAAAGTTCACTTTTTAATAGAAGTTGCTTATATTGATGCCATTTTTAAATCATTCCCTCATTGGTTGATTAAGCATTCACATAACAAAGTTTCCTTGTAAGCTCTTTTTTTGATATTAGTAATTTTGCCTAACTGCTTTACGATTAACTCTCCTGCTGTAATTATTTAAATTTTGGTTTTATTATCTGTGTTAGTCCTGTGATGTTCTTAATATTTTCAGATCTATTACCTAGCAGTAAATTCCATTCTGTTAGAAAGAGGACTCCATTTTCATGCAAAGTTGAGTATAAAAGGACTGGTGCTAGTTTATATTCAGCTGATGGGCTTGTTTCGGAATCGAAGTGGGGTGCTGCTGCCAATAGGAGAAACAATTTTGCTGTACCAATATCTGTGGGAGCAGCTCAAAATGGGACTTCTCCATTAGTCCCCCAAAATTTGGGGAGAGCAGCGACTAAAAGTGAACTTATTCCTGTTTGTGGAGTTAAAAGAAAGGTGAGATTCTATGTCCCATCATCTTCCTATTGGGAATGTGATTCTTTAACTACTGCGTTATTCCTAATAAAATTTATATTGGGTTTCATTCGAATTAACTACTTTTTTAAGGGCTCTACGTTGGATGGTGGAGGCTTGGAAGTAAATAGAAAAATCACAAAAGCATATGTGAGAAATAAGAACCGGGAACCTTTCTTCAAAAGTACGCTTGCCAGCTTTTCACATTGTTGCTTACATTGTTCTCTTTATTTTTCCGTTAAAATGTAACTACTTAAAACTCATCAGCAGTTAGCTTTATTTTTCATTTTTATGATTTAAAGTTTGCCGGACACTCTTTGTCATATAAGCTATGTCTAAAATTCCTCTACATGACGCATAACTTTTTATAAATGCCATGTGACATGGCATTATGCTTCCCTTTGTCGGAATGATGAACAGAGGCACATGGTTGCTTGCTTTTATTATTTTGAAAATTGTTAATCAGCTGGGGTGCAAATGAATTATTGAGGATAGCATGGGGAAATTAGTAGGAATTCAAATTACGAATAAAATGATGGCCTAGAGGTTGAACTTAGATGCTAATATATTTGAAAATCATCTTATGTTTTTAATTTGATATGTACCTAAAAAGATTTGTGAAGTGGTACCTTTTTCTATCATAGAAATAATCAGGGGACATAGCATTTATCTCACATGACTTGGTATTTTGTGCAGAATTTGTGCCTAGTCGGGAAAAATAGTTATATAGTACTGTAGTGGCACCACGATGAATATGGTGAATTAATGAACACTTAGTAAAGCGAAATATTTGCTACTATACTTTGTTTTAGAAAATTCTGATGAAAGACAATATGCGGAAGTAAATTTAAATAAACTTGCTTGGCCACCAAATTTGCAATTGAACTTGGGAAGATGTTTAGATAGGGCTAGAAGTTGGTGAGAAAATTTTTAGGGAAGATCTCTACCAGTGCAGAGCCTGAAGACTGCTATTTTCCATTCGGTCGCCAAGAAATTGCCAGTTGGGAAGCAAAGCCTGTGCAAGCAATTATTAATTATAATCAGTAAATGGTATTGGATAATTCTATGAGTATATTTCTAATTGGAGCCACTTCCTAGATCCGCAATTCTGATGCTCGTTACTGTGAAAGGTCCTTCATTCATAGATTCCAAAATGTTATCATTTTGGTTTGTTTTAGTTGCGTTTCACATTTCTTTCTGCTTCTTATTAATTTTTTTGATGAGTGTTAACTTGACTAGAAGATTTTATTGCTTTGTTTATTCTCTACAGATGACATGCCTGATCTTTATGCTCTGCATCTCCTGGCAGATACAGCTCTGAATCTTGGACCAGGTTTGACCATGCTTCCATATTCTTTTCTATTTTCCAGGATTTAGATGCATTTTAATAGCAAGGTTATGTTGTTATCTCTAGTCATCTGCATAGTCATTGCATGTTTTTATTCAAGATAAGAATCAAAATGGTCCCCTTGACTTATTATGAAGGATCAAAATCTCTTTGTAGTCCCATGACATTTTAAATAGGGATCAAGATGATCCTACAAAGGACTAATTTGGTCCCTATTTAAAGACTCAAGAGACCAAATTAGTACTTTTATATAACCGGGGACTATTTTGATCCTTTAGAAAAAAAATTAGGGGATCAATTCAATTCTTTTCTCTTTTTTATCCCTTTCATGCATCTTGGGATTTGTCCTTTTGGTGTTCCATTTTCAAGATACCTATTTTGGAATCCATGAATATAATGTTCATAATCAAATGTTTTTTTGTCTTTGTGAGCTATTATTAGTAAATCATGTTTTATTTTTTTATATTCAAATAGGGGTAGGCATTTGATCGGTTTGGATAATTTGGTTTACAAATTAGTTAAACTAATTGATTTTAGTTGTAAAATTCAGAAAACGAGATGGATCAATCACAAAACTTAATTATGAAATTATAATTATTTTCATGGTTTAACTTTATCATTCAATCAGTTGCTAAGCCACCCGAAGCTTTTTAACTATGGGTTTGGTACTGGCAACATTAGGTTTGAGGGGAAAGAGTTATTTGGAGAAAGTTATAGTCGAAATTTACTTGATCCCAAGTTTTTCAAAAATTCAGACAAATTAGAACTTTCTTTGAGCTAGAAGTTGATCTTTTTGGCTTTTCATTCATGTCCATATTTTTTGTTCTTATTTCTAATTTTAGTATAACATAGGATGCCCCTTGATTTTCTCTCCATACATACATGCAGTTTACTGTTGGGCCTGTTGATGATTTTTCTTGTGTAGAAAATACTTATATAAATTTTTATGAAGTGGATTCACAAGTCTGAAATAGGGCTAAAGTAATGAGCGACCTTCCTTAACTAAACATGAGAAGAGGATTCTATGGCTAATTGTTTATGCAATGATAGAAAAGAGTAATTTAGAGAAGAGAATGCTGAATCTTGTCTTTTGGAGTAATTAGGGTTGCAAATGAGTTGAGCCATGTGAAGTAAGTGCTTTCTCGGGCATGCTCATTTGCCAAAATCACGTTCAAGCTCAAGCTCGAGCTTGATTTGAGTATTTTTAATAGTAGTTTAACTCAGTTCTTTTAAAATGATGGTTATTTGAGCTTGGTTTAAGCTTGTCTTGTTAGCTAACTAAATGAGCTTTATTGAGCCGATTAATGAGCAACACTATCGAGCATCTTGTTAATTAATTGAATAAACCTTATAGAGCCTATTAATGAGCAACCTATTGATCTTGAAATAAAACTTTAATTAAATGAACTAGTAATAAGCAAGCATATTAAACACCATAATAAGTAGCTTTTGTTCATAAATAAAAGTAAGTAATATGGAAAAGAACAAGACTCCCATATATTCACATTTTAAAAAAATTATAGTTGAGTCTAAAATGAATATATTATCAAGCCTTTATCTAGTTTTTTTTTCGATGCTTGTTCAAAAGCAGTAAATGATATTTTTCATGATCATAAATGATCCGAACTCCAAAATCAAGTATTCGAAAAGGTGTTCAAGCTTGTTCAATTAATTAACTAAACGATTATGAATGGGCTCTAACCGAGCAAATTCATGATTAACTTATCGACCATATTGGTTCATTTGCAACCCTAGGGGTAGGAGTAACCCATTAGTTACCACAAAGATTAGCATCCTTTTATATGATTTTTAAGGTGAGGTTGATGGAGGTATGGATGTTGACAGGTTTATTGAACCTATAGTGAAGGTAAGGAAGAGGAAGTTTGATTCCATCTAAGTATGTTGTGCATTTAGTTGGACACAAAGTTCAAGTAGTTAAGGAGGCCTTCATTTGATTGGGATCAAATTCTTTGGAGGGTTGGTTTTGACTTGGGGGGTCCAAAAAGTAGCAATGTCAAGCTTGGCACTTCTTTTGGGTATAGCATAGGGTGACCCAAAGTGATTGCACAAATGAACTATTTGATTCTTTAAATGGAACTTGAATTGAGCATCTCTTGTTGTCTTATTTTGCATTAATTTGAGCAATACAAATCTCTAGGCACATAAGTAGAAACTTGAAGCTATTGAGGAATTTATAGTTTATAAGGTTTCATTAATAGTGAGGATAACATGAATATTATGGAGTAGTCTAGAGAGAGGTCCACAATAATAGTAGTGTCACCAAAGAATTGAAGCATGGTGGCAAGTGATGAATAGATGATTTAGAATCTTGATAGAATGATAATTGCCACATTTGGATGCTAAGGGAATTCTTTTGGATTGCACCAAGTGACTAGTGGGGATGATAAATTGTGGATGATCCATATAAACAAGCGAATGTTGGTTGGTAAGCTAATCTTCCACAGCTTGAGAATATCATGTGAGGCTCGAAGAGAGCTTCAAAGGAGAAGTGAAGCAAATATAGAGCTAAATTAACTAATAGAAGTGAGCACCCAAACTATCATTATTCTCAAAACATCCATGTGGTGGAAGAGGATAAGCTAGGCGTTAGTAGATTGGATTGTGGAGGGGATGAGCTTAGGTTCCTACACATCAACATTAGTCTAATGGTGTTGGGTTGGAAGGGGTAGGAAATATTTTGTAGGGGTATGAAGATGTTTGGTTGAAGATGGGGTATTGGATGTTATCTTCATTGATGAATCTTAGCTTATACATAGCATTTCATATTAAAAATTTTGATTTGTTATTGAGCATTGGGTGGATCTTTTCACAATATTTTCCTTCTATGAAATTAGCCTAAAGTGATTGACTTTTTTTCGAAACTTTCACCATACTTTACTTTTATTATTGGGGATATGTTTTTTAACTCTTTTTAATTTGTGTCTATTAGCAGAGTATTGTTTGCAGGTTTTATTCCAAATTTTTTACGTAGTTTGACTTCATGTTTAGGAACTCTAAAGAAGCGAGCAAATGAAGAGTTTGATACCTTAGGAGGGGAGAATATGCACAGTAGATATTTTGAATGTTTCTAAGAAATAGTTAATGATGATGATTCTATACCCACTCGAGAAAGAAGTTTTGCTCGTCACCCATGTCTGCATTGATGAATATTGGAAAGAATCTTATCAAAGAAATGAAAGTGAGCTCTACAATGGAATATGGAACATTCATGCTATTTGGTAGGCTGAAGATTATATGTTAAATTAGTGGATTTATTAATGCTATGTATGTTACTTTTAGAGAGATTTGAAGATACAAAGAAAGAGCTTTGGGCCTAATTAACTAACTGAACATAGAGGATTTCATTGAATCAAATGAACTAAAGAAACTTATGTATGCCATGTATTGCTCCATTAATAAAATCGATGATGTCATCAACATATGAAGGAAGATCTAATGATGGCTCTAAGGAAGATGCTAAGATTTCCCTCACTAGATGCATGAGTAAGAGATAATTCTCGTAATAAGAAATTATGATGAATAGATTGTAGGGATAGAGGGGGTCACTTGACAAAGGCCTTAAGTGGAGTGGAAGAAATCATCATGTTTCCTAGTTGAAAAATGAACTAACAATTAGTAATGGTATTCATAATTAGACGAATCCATTGGAAGAAAGGTTGTACCTCTGAAGCAATTTGAATAGAAGAACCATGACACATCTTCCCCTACATCTTAAACATCTCTTAAGAGCAACCATCATCACCGAAATCCATCAAAATAACTTTAGAAGCATTATACAAGCTCTCAATCTAGACTTGGTTCACCCTTATCTAGTGTTATTCCCCTTCCTCTCACAATTCCTTGAACCTCTTGAAACTTCACCAAAAACTATATATCACAATCGTATGCACTAAGCTAGCCCAACCCTCCATAATCATTTCTTTTCATTTAGCCACCCTTAAATCCATTCCTGAAAGAGTCAAACCTAATCTGCTCAAATTATGTCAATTTGAACTAGTCTTAATTTTCCCAACTTTATACAACCCTAAAGACCTTTTTCTTCCACCATGAACTCTAGAACACGCCTCCATATTATAAGCTAATAGACATATCCAAACATTACTTCACTTATAAACCTCCCACCAACATCGTGCATTGGGCCACTTTGTGAGGTAGGAGGGCATTATAATGATTGCTCCTACAAATGTTTTGTCCTACTAACGTTGAAAGAATTTTGCTCAAGTTAGATGATCTTAAGTAGTAAAAGCGCTAACTGATTATCGAGAATTTTGATATGATATTGTTGGTAAGGTTAAGGTTGCAAAGGCTGATTGACCTATAATGAGCTTTAGTGGGGTATTTATATCTTTGTAAATGAAATTAAATTAGAGGAGAACATTTAAATCTGTTGTTTGAAAACAACAGGTAAACACCATTTTATAGTAACATAAATTCAATTTTCTTTTTACACATCTACACCATGCGTTTACTAATACCTCTTAATTTACCCGTAACTTTGCATAGTACCTTTCCTGCAATAGCTTTTCAATGAACAACCTAGGATTTCATTTGGAATGGTTGCACTGTTTGTAACAATCTTTGAGCTCTTGTTGAATACTTGTTTTTTAGATAGTTGTTGAGAGTAAGAGTGTAAGTGAGGTGAGCCGGCTCGAGCTTGACTCGATAACGAGCTCACGAGTCGAGTTTATTAAGCCGCGAGCTTAAGCTTGTTTATTAAATGAGCTCGAATTTGAGCTTGATGAGGCTCGGCTCGCGAACCGCCTCGTAATAATATAATTGATATATTTTTTTTAATTAGCTAATCCCGTTGTTAGTACAACTTATATTTGAAAAAATATTATCTTTTTAGGGAAAAAAGTTGCCATGATGTAACGGTTCTCAAGACCAGCTAATGCCCTACCACCGTAGCATTAATGAAACTACTGAAAAAAATAAGTAAAAGAGACAAATATTTCTTAAAAAAAGCAACTATCTTGATTCCCTAAAGAAAACAAATCACTTTCTCCTCTTCTCACGCAACAAGCAAGAGGTACGCCCGCCTTCTTCTTCTCCGGCACATGGCACATGCGATCTTCCTCTCCAACAGTGAAGTCGCCATCTCATGAGCTGCTCGCGAGCCCATTTTTACCACCACGAGCTGAGCTCGAGCTCGACTCAAGTTCGAGCTCATGATTTTGTCGGCGAGTCGAGCTCGAGTTAGGCATAACTCGAAACTCGAGCTCGACTCAACTCGTTTACACTCCTAGTTGAGGGTATTATAGACATTTTTTCTTTTGAAAAGTTAGATAATATTTTTCTTATGGCTACCATGCTCTAAAAGATCTATAATAATAAAAAGCTACTTCTTACAATAAATTTTTTTAAAAAGTAACAAGAAAGTTGTAGCTAAACAAAAGCGTGTTAGTTATTTAGAAAGCAATGTTATGAAAAAATTGCCCCAAAACAACCCCTAATTATCAACAATAACAGCCTAATCACATAAAACTTAAGTTTGGCAAACACACTTTGGTACTATTATATAAGATTGGTTTAGTCATTTTATTTAATATTTATTGAGATAAGGATCAAAATGGTCTCTTGACTTAGTCTCCAACTATTTAAAACTATTCCCTTGACTTTTTAAATTGGGATCAAATTGATTCCATATAAGGACTAATTTGATCCTTATTTAACAAGTCAAGGGGCGAAATTAGTATTTTTATATATTTGAGGACTATTTTGATCCTTTAGAAAGAAGTTAGAAGACTAATTTAATTCTTTAGTTAGAAGACTAATTTAATTCTTTTCTCAATACTTAATTTAGCGATGAAATGGCCATTACTTGAGGTACCATGATACTGTGATTTAATAATACTTCCCATAGTGTATGTTCTAAGGACCTAACTATGTACGGTAACTAAAATCAAGATTTATAAGCGTGGTTTTTAAAATTGGTTCACCAACAAGCCAGTTTTGAAATTTATCCGACCAGAAGTCAATCTTTTGAAACCTATGGATCACATTGTAAATGACCTAACCCTTACTAACATCTAAGTACTGACCTCAAAGATTGAAATCCTCAAATAAATTACATTGAGAAGCCTTGAAACATTTTATTAAATGGTTCTTACTGGATTTAAAAATTGTCTGGAGTTTGAGGAGTTTGTTTGGTGATGATTAATCACTTTGACTTAGATTTACTGATAGAGAACATTTGGTATTTTAGCTTCACTTTGCAACGTTGTGTAGCTGTTCAGTTTTGTTGTAAAAACGACTTTCTCTCACAAAGATAGGTTTCGTTAGGAACGATTTTCTTACTATTTCTTAAAGCAATTTTTAAATAAAAAATTAAAATTTTTATACTCAAAAATTATTTTAAGAAGCAGTAAGAAAGTCATCCCAAACAAAATCATAGACTACTTACTCCACAAGTGTGTTTGATGTTTCCCATGGTGTAGGGTTACATGAATGGGGTAGGAATCTCCATTATGGGTTTCCCAAGCCAATGAAATTTTTGGCTTGATTATTTGTTCAAAAGAAGCCGGTGCTTATCAAAAGAAGCCTTCGGCAAGATGTGATTATGTAGTCATTTCTCACCATGTTTATTATTATTATTATTATTATTATTATTATTTTCCTATTTTTGAACTTGCTTTCTTTCAATTTTATCTTGGTTTCAAACATAACAGAATACCCATTTGGTGTGCTATTAAGAATAGATAAACATTTGTTTTATGCACATGTGACCAAAGAAATCTGCAAATATTTCAAAATCAAACTCAGAAAAAATATTTATATTGTGGAAATGAGAATATTACATGAACGTGTTGTTTAACGAGGAATGATTCATAAATGTTTATAGCAGCGAGAATATCATTTGTTTAAGATATGAAGAAGTTGAAAGTATTAGTTTGTTTGGAGGTGATACAATGGAGGGTAGAATACTAATAAGGCATGTAGTTGATGTTGACGGATTATGATTGAAAAGATTAGACCAAAGGTAATGTGGTTAGACATTGTGCCAAAAGATTTGTCAAAATAGAGTTAAAACCTTATTTAGCGTTAAACAATGAATGAGAAATATTAAAATAGCCAAAACCTCCAACAGCTGCTGCAAGGCCAAAGTTGACAATGAAGCACTAGGAAATATCTTTGATTGATTATATGCCTGGTAATTAGGAGACTTGTTTAATGACAGAGATTCACTTAACCCAACAGAGCAAGCAACTGATTGAGCTTGCAAATACCTAATTTTTCTTATGCCTATGAGATCGTGTACAAATTGTGTTAATCATAGTTTTGTCTAATGAGGTAAAAGTAGACATTTATGTATTCAAAATTGCTTCATGCCATTCGATAACCTAGACATCTTTTTCTAGTTATTTTTTTTCTGTACTCTAGTAATTTTTATTTCTGCTCTCTCCTTTCTAGATCCAATCTTCGATGATGATGTCCAAAAACAAGAAGGAGAATCTACGCAAGGCCATAATGAGCATGAACCATTATCAACTAACAGCAAAAGTCATGCCTCCAAAGTCAATGCTGAAAGAAATGTAGGGGAGGAATCCACATCAGAAGCTGCTTCCGTTATTCCAAAGGATTTGCAGTCAGATAAAGTTCCCCTCAACGCACATGTTCTCCCTGAAGTAAATCATTCATCTATTGATGAGAAACAGAATTTCAATCAGGAATTGATGAAGAAGGATGAGGAATTGGTACAGTTAGTTTGATTGAAAGCAATTTTTTTCCAAACAATTGAGTTTATCTTGTGAACTGTTTTGTGATTATTTAATCTTTTCATTTACCTTTTACAGATTTCAAATAATAATATCACTATCAATTCACTTATGGCTGGATTTCATGTTGCCAAGGTATTTCATGCCTA
The DNA here is from genome assembly GCA_019925795.1 of Dendrobium chrysotoxum. Lineage (NCBI taxonomy): Eukaryota > Viridiplantae > Streptophyta > Magnoliopsida > Asparagales > Orchidaceae > Dendrobium > Dendrobium chrysotoxum. Next base: position 20,895,154 of record CM034314.1, on the reverse strand, counting down.
ACTTTTATGAATTCCTTTTTTTATTTTTCTTGATGCTTTTGTTAACTATCTATGATCTATCTTATATTCTTTGAGCTTGGACTCTGTTAAGTTATACTTCTGTAATTACATTTGACTCTTAGTTAAGTATTAGATGCAGTTTGTTTCAATTACATATGAATCAAAATAAAATATTTCCAAGGGAATATTCTTCTGATCATATTGCCATCAGAGTTGTGATATGATGAGTATGTTTCTAAGCATTACACTCCAGAAACTAGTTCTGATATCTGAATTCATCTTTTGACAGGAGTCACATGAGGTTGCAACCAATGCTGATCAAAAGGCCCATGGAGTTGAAAATGAATGCATTGATTGTCACAGTTCAATGCGCACCCAACCTTCTACATTGGAAGGCTTTCAAACCGGGAGATCAAATTTTAAAGATGGGACTAAGTTGTCTTGTGCTCCTAGTATAAAGGTTATCCTTAATATCTTTTCGAATGATAGCCTGTTTTTTCTTGAAAATATGCTTTCGATAGCTGACACAGTCTAAATATCTATTCCTAATGTGTGTTTTTTCTCCTAGATTGTTTAACTTTGGCTTTGTTTGAGACGGCTTTTTTACTGCTTCTTAAAGCAACTTTTTAGTTCAAAAATTAAAATTTTTGTACTACAAAGATGCTTAAAAGCAGTAAGAAAACCGTCTCAAATAAAGCTTTTGTCATCCACTTCTTAGTCAAGTCGCATGGGCGCATTCTCATTACTTTCTTGCCTAAGATATATGCATCGACTCTATGATAAGATGAAATTTGTCATGAGCGAGCGATGAAAATTTAATGAGCGAATCAATATGAATTTAAAATTAATATTTATTTTAATTTTTATAAAAAAATTTAAATTTAATATTTAATATTAATATTTCTAATTTAGTTTTATTTAAATAATAATAAATTAGTTAAAAAATTTTAAAATTGAAAATGCTGGAATATTCAAGGAACAAAAGTAGCCTGCCGCTTCACCAGCAAAAAGGACACGTCTATCCTTTTTATCTCTGTTTTTTTTTCAATTTTAATTATCATAAGAAAATGAAAAAAAAAAATCAAAATAAAACCTAAACCTTATACTGTCGTTACTTACCATGAGATTTCCTCTCTGAAACCTAATGGCCGCCCCTTACTGGAAAAAAAAAAGCCTCTCAAACCCGAGCGCCGAAAACGCGACACCCAGCCGGCCCTCTGGTCACACTTGCCACTGCCACTAGCCCAGTTCGACCGTCCGACGTTCCACCTGCACACGCCGCTGCACGCTCATACGCTGATCCCACATAGCCGGTGGACGTCGCACACGACAGCTAGCTGCCGCCAGTCGAGCCGACCGCCCGGCCTTCTCCTGCTGGTCCTCCTCTTCCTGTCTCGCTCTCTCTTTCCCTCTTCCTCTTCCTCTTCCTCTTCTTCTTCTTCTCTTCATCTTCTCCTTCCCTATCTATCCTCTTCATCCACTTCACTATCCCTCATCTCTCTCTTTCTCTTTCTAATAGAATGAGAAACCTTTCTTTCTCTCTCTATTTTCTCTCTTTAGTTTCTCTTTCTAATTTCTATCTTTATTTTCTCTATCTAAATAACGAGAGAACTCCACGAAAAAAATCTCTATCAACCTCTTACTATTTCTCTTTCTAAATACAAGGAGAATGCTCTATTTTCTCCACCTATTTTCTCTCGCTACAAAAGCATTTTGTCTTTTTAAATAGAGAGAATTCTCTCTCACTACCCTTTACTTTATCTGAATTGAGAGAGAAATCTCATTTTCTCTCACTAAAAGAAGAGAAAACACCAATTTATCTCTTTCTCTTAAAAATAAATAAAAAAAGAAATATAAGAAAAAATAAGAAAAGTATATTTTGCGTGTGCTTGCAAATAGTATCTTTTATTTTTCTTATTATTTCTGTAATTTTCTTGATAATGGTTTTCTGCGTAAATGTATCACTTCGACCATGATGCTGTACCTCTTTTCTGTTGATTTCGTAGAAAGATTTTAGTCAGGGACGTAATATTGACAAATCTTTACCTAAACAGAATTGTATTTTGTCGTAAATCTTTCTTTTAAAAGATTTTGCAGGATGCATTTACGCCTGAACATGGAGAGAAAATTGTTGAAACCATTGTGGAAAAAGATGATATAGATTTGAAAAGGAACTCTGAATGTTTTAGGGAACAGCATTCGGTCTTTGTCTCAGTAGAGTCTGTTTTCCATGATAAGGTGAGGTTACCCGTATGTTTACATATGCTAAACAGCTGATTCTGTCATTGTTGATACTTATTTATTATATTATGACGCTTAATTTACAGGCTTCGTCTGCATGTTGCGAACTGGAGCCATGCAGTACTTTCCATGAAAACTCTCAACCTAGACTTTTGACATGCATGGAAACACCACAGAAGTCCGACGGATATCCTAGCTCCTCAAATACCAAGAGCCTTTTCGATAGAAGTGTGGAAGAGTCACTAAACTACAAGGGATGCTCTAGCTCCTTTAATACCGGTAAGTCTAGAGATCAAAGTCCAGGCTACCGTGTGAGAGAAATAGTGCAGAGTTCCAAATTGGAAGCAACTAGAATGGTTGATGCAGCTATAAAGGTGAGCTCCAAGAAACCAGTGTCCTTGAGATCTGTATTGTTTTCAAAATTCTTGAAAGATTTTATTTGAAGGTTCTTGCATGCCATTGCTATATTCATTTATGTTGTTTCACTTCTGATGCAGTGGTTTGGTTTTTGAAAATATGATTCAGTTAATCAACTCATTATTTAGCATTTATCCAATATCTTTGATTATAGTACCCACTTTCTGTAGTATTGACACGATCAGTAACTTGGCGCACAATATTTTTTCAATTCCTTCATGTCGAAGCTTGTGAGTGTTCTGTAACAATGCTGAAGTTGTCCTGGTATTGTTCTGCATGTTTGCCTTTGCAGGTAATGTCCTCAACGAAAGTAGGAGATGATGCTTATGCAATGATTGGAGAGGCCTTAAATCCAGCAGGGATTCAGCAGGTTGGAGCTCATACCAGAATATCAAGATTGCAATCTTGTTCTTATCTACAAAATGGGGGTCCAGGAAACTGTCATCAAGATTTATCATGCAACCCTGCGGTGGTAGCATCACTAGCCCATTCCATTAATTCAACAGTGCCAGCATTCACCTGGAATGACTCCCAAAGTTCTCCAAAGCTGATGTCAGCCTGTGTTGCTGCTCTGCTAATGATTCAGGTATGAAACAAAATAATTTGTTCTCTATGTATGCTAGTTTAATGTTCCGTAGTAGTATGCTAGCAAATTCGCTTAATTTTATTTTTCTATTTCAGTGAATGCAAACTCTGATGATTGTGAAGCTTTTGTATTTTTCATTCTTGGCAAAACAAGCTGCAACACTCTTTTCAATCTATTCCTGCGCTAACCTGAACATAAGCACAAGAAATTCCTCATTTGCTATTTTGACCCATGCATCTTTTATTATACAAATTTTCATGTTAAGCTATTGACTATATGAAGAGGAATGAAGAAAACAACATGCTGTCATATATAATTCTCTAACTCATGTGGGATATGAAACAGCCTCCTTATCTATTGTCCACAAGAAATTTGCAGCAACAACAACAACAATAACAAGCCTTTGTCCCACTACGTGGGGTCAGCAACATGAATCCTTTTTCTCCATTGTGTCCTGTTCAAAGTCAAATTCTCGTTTAAATCTAATAGAGAAAGATCATTTCTAATATTTTCTAACCAAGTCTTTTTAGGTCTACCTCTATCTTTCTTAACATAAGTTAAATCTAATACCTCTACTTTCCTAACTGGGTCATCGGAAGGCCGCCGTTTTATGTGACCAAACCATCTAAGGCGACTCTCTCTAATCTTATCCTCCACTAGAGCTACTCCAACCTTTTCACGTATATGCTCATTTCGTATCCTGTCTCTAAGAGTAAATCCACTCATCCACCTAAGCATCCTCATCTCCGCAACACATAACTTAGTATTATGCTTCTCTTTTAATGGCCAACATTCTGCACCATAAAGCATTGCAGGTCTCACCACCATCTTATAGAATTTTCCCTTAAGTTTAAGGGGGACTTTTCTATCACACAACAAGCCCGATGCATTCCTCCACTTCAACCATCCAACTTGAATTCTACTGATAACATCCCCATCTATTTCACCATCACTCTGAACAATAGATCCAAGATATCTAAAACGTGTACTCTTATTAATGACTTGATCGCCCAAAGTCACAATCCCCTCACTAGGTCTATTACTGCTAAAATTACACTCCATATATTCAGTTTTAGATCTACTCAAGCGAAAACCTTTAGACTCTAAGGTTGATCTCCAGACTTCAAGTTTACCTTCAACTCCCTCTTTAGTCTTGTCAACAAGAAGAATATCATTAGCAAAAAGCATACACCAGGGTACATCCTCTTGTAAATGTCTAGTGAGAACATCCATGACTAACGCGAAAAGATATGGGCTTAAAGCTGATCCTTGATGTAATCCAACCGAAATAGGGAAATACTTGGTCAAACCACCTTGTGTTTGAACACAAGTAGTAGCTCCTTCATACATATCTTTAATGATTTGAATATAAGCATTATTAACTCCTTTCTTTTCAAGAACTCTCCATAGCACTTCTCTTGGAACTTTATCATATGCTTTCTCTAAATCAATAAATATCATATGTAGATCCTCCTTATTCTCCCTATATTTCTCCATCAAACCTCTCAATAAATGTATGGCTTCCATAGTAAGACCTACCAGGCATGAATCCAAATTGATTTTATCACGCCGCAGCCTACGCTCCATAACTCGCTCCCATAGTTTTAAAGTGTGACACATTAACTTAATTCCTCTATAATTCGCACAATCTTGTGCATCACCTTTATTCTTATAAATAGGAATCAATACACTCATTCTCCACGCATCTGGCATCTTTTTAGTCTTCAAAATATTATTAAAAAGTTTAGTTAGCCAAGAAATTCCTTCATCTCCTAAGCATTTCCACATCTCTATTGGGATATCATCAGGTCCAACAGCTTTTCCACACTTCATTTTCTTTAAAGCCTCTCTAACTTCGGTTTTACTAATACACCGATAAAAACAGAAATCTTTATTTTCATTTAGGATGCTAAGGTCACTAAAGTCAATTATATTCCTACAATCTTCATTAAAAAGTTTATCAAAATATCTCATCCACCTTTGTTGAATATCATCTTCTAAGAAAAGTACTTTTTGATCTTCATCCTTAATACACTTCACTTGAATTAAATCCTTACTACTCCTTTCTCTTTGTTTGGCTAGCTTATACATATATCTTTCGTCCACAAGAAATTTGCCTTTCCAAGAAATTGTTCTCTCAAAATTTTGTTAATAATTAGAGTGTAAAGGTCTGTTTGATTTGCTCTAGAACCCAAAGTTAGACTTGAATATTTGAAAGAAAGTCTTTCCTGAGAACAACCCAAAGTATCAAGAATAATTGATAGGTTTAGTTTATGCTTTCTTTCAAGTTCTTGCCCTGTGGTCTTTTTGATCATTTCGAAGTATCATCATGTGAGGGAAAGCCTCATTTCGCTAGTTATTTTCCCATAACATTTTTATTACGTTTTGTGTATCCAGAGGTACTATATGGAGAAGAACGAGGCCTCCAGTAACATTGTCTAATGTACACAATGCATAAAATACATTTTATGCATAGAACCGCATTTGATAGTTGTTAACCTGTTATTCATTTATTCTCTTTTACCCTTGTTTCCCATAAGAAAAGCATGCCTTTTCTATGTCTCCAACATCTATATCATATTGAAAGATAAATATTTTTTACGTTTCTGGCTGGGATCTGGTTATCAAAAACCCAGAGAGATATGCTTCTTCCTTCCCAGCTACCAATTCAAAGTTCCCTCAAAACTTCAGTTTTTATTTGAGTGCATATTGAAATCTAATTAGGTGCTTGTTCGTATTCTGTGTAATTGTTATGATTATATGTTATGCTTATAGCTATGCTGTTCTGAAGTAGAACTAGAGGTAAATTAATAATAGTCACCGATACCTTTCTCCTTTATATTATTGGGGCATTGTCTCCAAGCCATGTACAGCAATAGAAATAAGAATAGGTTTAACCTTTTCATTTCAAATTGAGACAGAATTCAGAGAAAAACAACAATCGCGGGGAGATCCTGAACTTAACAATGGATTTAAAACGTCATTTAAAATGTTATTCCTCCATACTATGTCATGTGTTCTTGTGGTTTTATCTCTCAATCCTGATGTTTTTCTCAATTGCAGGCATGTAGCGACACAGGATTACCGCCTGCTGAAGCCATGGAAATACTTGAACATGCAGCTAAAGACCTGCAGCCCCAATTCTCCCAAAACCTTCATATCTATAGGGAAATTGAGGAACTTATGGGCATCATTAAGACTCAGATTTTGTCCCTGGTAAGAACACCTGGTTTAAACTTGCAGATGTAGTTGGCTTTGCTAATCCAAGCAGAATAACCTTCTGAGGCTCGTTAACAGGGATGATGGCATGATGTTGGTTATACTTGTACATGGTATCTTACCATTCTTAGAATATACCTCAAATTGGGTTATTCTTTTAGGTCTGCACATAGTAGATTTATAATGAAGTTGGTGCAAACTTGCAGTAAACCTTTGCAATATTCGAGTTATTATTGCCCATTTTCTTAAGTTTAGTGGCAACCAAATTGGAAAGTTATGTCATGTTGACTTGTCTTCTTGCTTATCTGGTTGTAAGTCTGCATGCCAGCAATAAAATTTTACATTTAGAGTAAAATTTTGCCACCCATAAAGTTGTTACTGTTATAACATAACATATGTGTTTTAAGGTATATCATATGAGAATATGTTGAGTCAATACAACATATGTTATAAATGTTATAAATCTATATTTTCAAGAGATTCAGACTATTATTAAGTAGTAAATACACTATAATATTGGTGAGAAATATTTGCAAACTGTTTTTAGGTGTATGTTGTAGTAGTTTATGATTATAATTGAGGATGAAAATAGAGTAGAATGAGATAATACATTAGCAATTTTTAACAATTCTACCTAAATTGGCTTACATCAACTCTCCAATTTCTACTTGGGATTTCTCCACAGCATTTTTAAAGTAGGGCTTCGTTTGGTATAATTTTTTTATTGCTTTTTATAGTAGTTTTTAGAATCAATTTTTTTTTTTGAAAATAGTAAAATATAATTGTCAAAAGCTATCCCAAATGAAGTTACAAGTACTTTCAATTGGTCTTTTTCACTATTCAAGATCCAACCACTTGCCTTCACCAAAATAAAGAGCCAACTCCAACTAGTTATGCTTCTCGCCAATCCCACTTAGTCTTTACATAGGCTATCACAATCATCTCACAGAAATAAGTTAAGTACCCAAAAAAATTTATAAGTTTTCAAAAAGTCAAAGTCCTCCAAAAAAGATTCTTAGATTTTGTAAAATGGTTAATACTTATTTTAATATAAACTTATTTATAAATTTTACTAAGCTAGGGACTCAATGCCAATGACTTATAGTATCCATTACATTTATTGACCTTTAAAGAAGGGCTCCTTCAACTTTATTAATTTTTGGTGTTTTAAGTGAAATTTTTATGATTTTTATAATGGTATAATGCAATATAATCATTTTTGTCAAATTCGGATCCCATCCATACTACTCTTTGTATGACCATAAAGATGATCTCCCTCCATTTAAAAAAATATATATATGATTTTGATTAAGTTCAAAGGTTTTTTGGTCAGTTTTTTTAATTCATTAGAAATTATTTCTGTTTTTCATTTTTTTTAATTTATTATGCTTACTTATTTTCATCAAGTCAACTCAATATATTCATCATATAAGGGCTTTATTTTTATTGATATGATTTAAAATAAAATGTTTTAGCTTTAGAATTATTATTGCTAACTTTTAAAAGCGTTTAATTTTAAAATGTATTTTGATTATAATTTATCATTTTAATTTTGATTAGATATGTATTAGAGAGTTCCAAATAAATGATTTGCTTGAGCCAATCACTAAAACATGTTTTGCTTGTCAATGAGTTTTCAAATCGGGTTCGGGTGTAATCTGAAACTGACCCACCTTCAACTGACCTGACTCGATCCTAACTTGATTTGACAAACGGGTCAGCAATTCAGATACTGACCCAATCCGCCGCTAACCCGGGTCGAAACTGACTGACCCGCTAACTCTGTTGAGGGCGAGCGGGTGACCAAGTGCATTGTGCAGGCGGTCGCGTGAGTGACCAGTTATACAGGTGGTCGAGCGGGCGAGCGGAGCGAGTGACCAAGCACACAGGTGGTTGAGTGGATGAGTGAGCGTAGGCGGTCTGGCGGGCAAGCGAACTCAATGACGATCATGTAAGCTGGTCAGCGGGATGAGCGTGACTAGCGTGACCCACAGACTAATGCGACAAGCACAACCCACAGATGAGCGCAACGAGCGTGAGCGACAAACGAGTTTTCAATTGATTCCGAGTTGCTTTTGGGTTTTGGAGTTGACCTGAACCCGACTCGAAATTACAATTGGGTTAGAATATGAAACCCGAACCTAACCCATTTTCAGGTCGGGTTAACCTGGACCCAAAATTTTAAGTTCGGGTTTCAGGTCGTGTCAAATTTTGCTATATATCAAATAATAGAGCAAGTTATTGCTAGAAATATGCATCAAATGTAGTTGTTGGATTTAGATTCAACATCAATAAATGAGCAAGGATCTCATTGCATGGTGCTAAAGATAAGTATCCTACTATGGCTTGAGTAATCTTTTCATATTGTAATTCAATTATTAGGCTCTCTAGAATAATCATGTAATTTTGAAAATAGATTATTGATTTAACTCACTCAAAGTATAATGATGACTATAGCTATAAGCTAGAGATTTAGCATAACCATTTTATTAATATCAAATGGGACCTATAACTTTGCCCAATTTCTTCTTTCTTAATAGAGCCCGGGTGAGATGGTAACTCTTCATTTTCATTATGAGTGCAATACGCAGTTACTATCATCATATATTTTTACCTTTGATTACTTTTGCATAACCTTGATTCTAGGAAGTGGAAACAAACTTTGCTACAATGATAATGAAAAATTTTCACTTATGAAGTGAAACCTCTTCTTATTAGCACTCCAAATGTTGGCTGATTAAAGTTGGCATAATTCAAGAGACATCCCCTAAGGTATTCGATTTATATGTAGAAATCTTACCTTGACAGTTTTAAAACTATATATAACATGCATAAAAGGGGAATTTCTATTGACCAAAATTGTATATTTTGTTATGTTATGTTGACCTCTACTAACGCCAAAATGAAATCATCATAAAAAAATAAAATATACAAAATACTTGCACCATTCGGCGGCCCATGCCGGTATCTCTTCCAAAATTCCATCGCAATCTGCGAACGGCGCCGATTCGGCCTCATCACGCATGCGTGTAGAAGTCTTCTCCCATTCGAGTCGTTAAAATGCGGTAGAAACGAAGGCTTTAGGCTTCTTCTCCCTATACGCAGAACCCTCACGTTCCCTTCCTCATCAAAGCCGGACCTCACGCAAGCAGAGCTGAACACCTCCGACTGTTGCAAGCATCCCGACGCCAAATCCAGTCTCAAGCTTGGACCAAATCCCAACCTCAAGCCGCCAGAGTCGACGTCTTCATCTCCTACACTAGAGCCGCACGATCTCTGCCCTACCTGACCTCTTCTTCCGAAGCCCTAACCTTTATTTCCTCTGCCTCAAGCCGAAAACCCACAAACCTCCTCTCGCTTCTTTGCCTCCTTCGTTGCTGGTCGACTTCACTCCTTCGACGACGTTCCCTTTCCGTCAGACCGGAAGTTACAACATTTTGATCAGAAGAAACGACAGGAGCTAGCTATCACAACCCAACCCGACCAAGACAGGTCCTATCGTGTTGAGCTGTGACAGGCAAATCCTAAGATCTAATTTTGAAATTATTTTAGATTTTCTGTCAATATTCATTGAAATAAATGACAAACTACTGAACTACTAAAATATCCAAATACTGAAAACTCATCCATAAAGTTTCTTTCATTTCATCAAAATAAATATCTACACTATAATACATAGCTACAACCAAGAGCTACAAAATTGAAAATTTAACTAGCCATGACTGTACAAAAATTAAAATAGCAAAATACTTATGACCTCAGATTTGATCATGCACTGCTAGTCCATAATCTCCTTCCCCTTCCCAGATCCTGAAAATCAGAAGTAAAATAACAATGAGCTACAATAACTCAGCAAGCCACACAAACCAATCTAAATTTCTAAATATTCGTTTATCAAATATTTTGTTAAATATCTAAAAGTAGTTAAATTCAGTTTCAATAAATAAATTACTATACTAAGAGATATAATAAATGCATAACAGTTATTACCTGATATAAATAATAATACTAAATAAGGAAATAAATTAAAATTCATATCACATAGTAGTTCATATCACATTTCCCAGACCCATACAAAACCTCAAAGGATTCTGACCTCTTATGACTCCCTTTTTATTTGTGCTTATAGCACCAGAATATATCACATATCCCTATCTTAAATAGAATCTCAAAGGATTATGGCTCCTTATAACTCCCAGCAATTCCCTAACACAAACAGAATCTTAGAGGATTCTAGCCCCTTATAGCTCCCAACAGATATAATTTAATCACATATGTATATATATCATCACATTATAACAATTAAAAAGTAATTGAGCATGTATCAAAATTTAGTAATGTATAACGGTGGACAATAAAAAATCCAACTAGACAAAAAAATACATTTTCAAAAAATTTCCAAATTACTAGAGATCATGTAAAATAATATTTTAAGACTTTTATTGTACTACACCACTATTTTTCAACATCCAGATAAATTTCTATTTAATAAAAACCCCTCAAATTTCAAAACCCTCATATAAAATCTTCAGAAAATATTCAAAATGTGTATAATCGTAATCTCTACAACATACAAAAGTTACGCGGTGAAAATTTTTCATGTGCAAAGTTATCCATATTTTTCGCTAACATATACAAATTTTTAATCAAAAAATTTTTCAAAACTTGTGCATTTTTAAAAATTGAGATGGGCATAATGTGCCTTACCTCGAGACGACTAAATTTCCCAACTAGGTAGACGGATGAAAACGGCTCAAAGTCACCCAAACATTGATTTCCACCTCCTCTCTCCTCTCTTTCTCTTAAATTCTTTTTTTTTCTGTTAGCGGTGAGTCACTTAGGGAAAGAATGATATTGATATTGCCTTTAATGCTTTTAGATATTTATTATTATTATTACTATTATTATTATTATTATTATTATTATTAAATAATATATAATAATATTATTATAATTAATTTTCAATAAAAATTTATATTGTCCTGTGGACACTCTGCTATCCGATGTCCTGTCTGACCACATCTGAAACACTAACCAGTCATTCTGTAACACTAGCCAAAATATCGTCGTCCACAATTCTGGCACACAAGTGCCCCACAGACAGAACCAGAACTAGCTACACTACCACTACCAGAGACTACAGTAGATACTGACTGTCCACTTCTTTTGGAATCTCTAGATATAAATCTGTGCTTATTTCCAGGGAAACTACTACCTGAAGTATCACCACTAAATCTCTTTCTACTAGCAGTCTACCGTTACTGAGTAGCCATCAGATCATTCTCTATCAGTCGGGCTCTCTCCAGAAGCTCAGAGAAATCAGAAATATGAAATGGGACTAGGGGTTGCCTCAGACTATCTCGTAATCCCTTCAGAAATCTATAACACTTTTCAACAGAAATACTTATCAACTATGGAGCATATCTAGCCAAAGCGATAAATTTTGCTTCATATTGCATAACCGTCTTGCTCCCCTGAACCAACCTCAGAAAAGTCTCCGGTATTTGATGTCTTGTAGAAGGAGGTACAAACCAAGATCTGAACACTTCAGAAAACTCTTCCCAAGAAATCAAAGAGTTAAGTTTACCTTGAAATTTCTCTTCCTGCTGGCCCATCCACCAGCGCTCTGCTTCGCCATCCAACAAAAAAACTGCTAATGGCACCTTTCTATCAGGGGGACACTGCATACTGTCAAATATCTTTTTCAGCCTCCTCAAACAGTCCTCTGCCTCTCTATACTCAACAGTACTCTCAAATCTCGGAGGCTTCAATCTCAAAAACATTTGTAGATGTCTATCTACCTCTTCAGATCTGACAACAGGAACTCTGCTCTATGCCTCACCCATCATCTGGGCTAATCAAAGTAGCAAACTGTGAAACTGTATATGAACCAACTGTGGGAGCAGAACTATATATAGGAGCTGCCTGACTAGCACTCTGTCCATCGGTCATAACTGGGTCTGGCGGATTCATGATCACATAGAATACATAACTATGCACATAAAATAAAAATAATAAACACTCAGACAGACTGAAACTACCCCACCAGACTCACAGATCAATTCTTATAGCTCTGTCTTACGATCCAAAATTTTAAAACTAGTGCTCTCATACCACTTAAATTGTCACAACTCAACACGACAAGAACTGAACCTCTCGTTTTAAGTTGCGACAGAAAACCCCAGGATCTAGCTTTGGAATTTGCTTTTCAAAATTTACAGAACCATAGAGCTACTACAAACATCCAATTATACAGAAAACTCATCCATAAAATTTCTTTCTTTCTTTTCATAAAAAATCATCATGTACATTACAGTGCATGGCTATAAATATAAAGTACAAAATAGAAAAGAAAACTAGCCATGACTGTACAAAAATTAAAAGTACAAAAAGTACCGATGACTTCAAATCAGATCCTGAATTGCTAGTCCAAAACTTCTTTCCCTTTTCTAGAACCTGAAAACCATGAAGATAACCACAGTGAGCTAACAGCTCAGCAAGATCATACTAGCCGATCTAAATTTCCAGATCCACTCACAGAACTGAAATCAAAGAACAAAATATAGTTAGCAGATAGTCTTGAAAAAATTCCAATAATCATACAGAATTCAAAGAATCCAACAAAATTCATATATTATCATAATTCACAGAAATCATCAGATCACAGACAAAAGAAAACTGAATCAAATGCATTTCACAGAATCATACAAATCACATTGCAAATCACATATCAGATCACATGTCCCTGACCCAAATAGAATCTCAAAGGATTCTGGCCCCTTATGCCTCCCTTCCCAAACACAGACAGAATCTCAAAAGATTCTGGCCCCTTGTGCCTCCCTTTGTGCTTACAGCACCAGAACATATCAGATAGACTGAATTATCAAATCAGAATTCATTTTCATATTCCCGGACCCAAACAGAATCTCAAAGGATTCTAGCCCCTTATAACTCCCTTCTAATATCATTCAGATCATATAAAATATCAAATCATATCACATTCAAAGAGATCAAATACGTATCAAAATACAGTTAGAATGTATAACGACAGACAACAGAAAATCCAACGAATCAAAATTCACAGTTTCAGAAAATTTCCAAATTACCAGAGATCGTGTACAACCTCATTGCAAGACTTTCATTGTACTGAAGCACTATTTTTCGACATCCAGAAAATTTTTTATTCGATAAAAATCCAACAGATTTCAAAATACCTGATGAAAAATTTTTAGAAAATATTCAAAACGTGCAAAATAATAATTTCTACAACATACCAAAAGTTAAGCGGTAAAAATTTTACCGGTGCAAAGTTATACCCATTTTTCGCTAACGAAAATAAAATTTTAATCAGAAAATCCATCAAAACTCACATTTCTGAAAATTGAGAAAGGCATAATGTGCCTTACCTCGAGTCGATCAACTTTCCCAACTGCGGCGATGGGCGAAAACGGACCGAAGTCGCCCGAAATACGGATTTCCTCATCTTTTCCTTCTCTTTCTCTCTCTAGTAGTTTTCTCTCTCTTCAAATCCAACGGCTTAGATATTTAATGGGCTGAGATCTTTTCAGTTCATCCCGGACGATATACTCGTTCGTCCCGGACGATCAGTTCTTCGTACGGACGAAATTACTGGATGATCGGCTCGAGAAAATTTGTGTTTATTTCATACAGATGAACTCAGTTTGTACAGATAATTCATACAGACGAACCTGCAGGATGATGGGCTCTATTAAAATTTTGTTCAGTTTGTACAAACAGTTCATACAAACAGTTACAGGTTCGTACGGGACGAACCTGCACCAAAAATCTTGATTTCTCAGTTCGTACAGACGGTTCGTACAGGTTCGTACGGGACCAACCTGCACCAAAAATCTTGATATTCAAGGGTTCTCACAATCTACCCACCTTAAAAGAAATGTCGTCCTCGACATTGCCAAAATAACTGAGTCAGAATAGGCTTGGATACAATTGTCTCATATCAGATTCCTTCTCCCAAGTGGCCTCTCTAGCTGTTATATGCTTCCACTGCACCTTAACCATAGGAATCTGTTTACTTCTCAACTTTCTTACATCATAAGCTAAAATTCTTTCAGGTTCTTCTTTGTATTGTAGATTCTCCTTAACATCAACATCATCAGCAGATAATTTCTTCCCAGAATCAAATATCCACTTTCTCAAAGATGACATGTGAAACACATTATGTATATCAGACATCTGTTCAGGTAGTAATAATCTGTAAGCAGAACTACTAATCTTTTCAATGATCTCAAAAGGTCCGATATACCTCGGACTGAGCTTACTAATTCTTCCAAATCTGCTAACGCCTTTCATCGGACTAACTTTGACATATACAAAGTCACTAACCTAAAATTCAACCAATCTATACTTCTGATTGTAATACTTCTGTTGTCTATCTTGTGCAGATTTTAACCTTTCTTTAATTAGATTGATCTTTATCACAGTATCATCCATAAAAGCTGAACCCATCACTTGTCTATCTCCCACTTCTGTCAAAGTCAAAGGAGTTCTACACTTCCTGCCGTATAGAGCTTTGTAAGGTGCCATACCAATATTGAATTGATAACTATTATTATATACAAATTCTATCAGTGGGATATAATCTTCCCAACTGCCTCCAAAATCCAAAACACACAATCTCAAAAGATCTTCCAGTACTTGAATAGTCCTTTCAGACTATCCATCAGTCTGTGGATAAAAAGTTGTACTGAAATGCAACTTCGTGCCCAATCCTTGCTGAATTCCTCTCTAGAGTTTGGAGGTAAACTTGCCATCCAGATCAGATACAATCACTTTCAGCACACCATGTAATTTGATAATTTCTTTAACATAAATCTATGCCAACTTATCTACCGGATCTGTCTGTCTAATCGAAAGAAAATGAGCAGACTTTGCCAGTTGCTCTACAATAACCCAAATGTCATCATGTCTTTGCCTTGATCTGAGGAAACTCATAGCAAAATCCATTGTTATCTCTTCTCATTTTCACTTAGGAATAGGCAATGACTGCAAAAGACCTCCCGGTCATTGATGTTCTACCTTCACTAACTGACAGGCTTCACATTTCGAAACAAACTCCACTATATCCTTTTTCAATACAGGCCACCAAAACATACTTCTCATATCTCCGTACATCTTACCACTTCCTGGATGAATAATGTAACCTGAATAATGAGCCTCGTGTAAAATCTCTTGTCTCAGATTTCCAGAAATAGGGACCCAAAGTCTATTCTTACAGAAAATAATACTAAAATCAGAAATTCGTAATTCAGGTTTCTTACCAGACTTGATCTAATCAATCAACTTCACATATTCAACATCTAATTTCTGAGCTTCATGAATCTTTTCTTCTAAAGAGGGTTGAATGATCATCTGAGTTATTATTCCAGAATCAGTAGGAGATATTATCTCCAACTGTAATCTTTCCATATCTCGTATCAAATATTCATCAGAAGTGAGCTGTGCACATGATAAACCAGAAGACTTCCTTCTCAAAGCATCTGCCACCATATTAGTCTTACTAGGCTGATACTGTATAGTCAGGTCATAGTCCTCAATCAACTCAAGCTATCTTCTTTGCCTCAAATTAAGATCCTTCTGAGTGAATATGTATTTCGAACTTTTATGATCCGTAAAAATCTCACATCTGACGTCATACAAGTAATGACGCAAAATCTTCGGGGCAAATATAACAGCAGCCAACTCTAAATCATGCGTCGAATAATTCTTTTCATGTGGTTTCAATTGTCTTGAAGCATAAGCTATTACCCGACCATGCTGCATTAAAACACAGCCCAAACCTTTCAATAAAGCGTCACTAAATACTTGAAATCCTTCCGTATCAGATGGAAGTGCTAACACTGGAGCAGAAGTCAAACAATCTTGCAATTTCTGAAAATTAGCTTCACACTCTGGTGTCTAAATAAAAGCTACTGACTTCTGAGTCAATCTCGTCAAAGATGCAGAAATCTAAGAAAATCCCTTCACAAACTTCCTGTAATATTCAGCCATACCCAAGAAACTGCATACCTCAAGGCTAATTAGCAACTGCTTGAATTTTTTGGGGATCAATAAAAATACCTTCACCGCTCACGACATGCCCCTCAAAAGAAATGCTTCTTAGCCAGAACTCATATTTGGAGAATTTGGCATACAATTGATGCTGCCTCAAATTCTCCAACACACTTCTCAAATGTCCAGCATGATCTTCCTCAGAAGCAGAATATACTAGAATATCATCTATAAAAACAATCACAAACTGATCCAGATATTCTTTGAACACTCTGTTCATCAAGTCCATAAAAATAGCTGGTGCATTAGTCACCCCAAATGGCATGACCAAAAACTCATAGTGTCCGTACCGAGTACTGAAAGCTGTTTTCATCACATCAGCTTCTCTTACCTTCACCTGATAGTAACCAGATCGCAAATCAATCTTTGAGAATATAGAAGATCCAGCAAGCTGATCAAATAGATCATCAATCTGTGGCAATGGATACTTATTCTTGATAATAACTTTATTCAGCTCTCTGTAGTCAACACACATACACATCGTACCGTCCTTTTTCTTTATAAACAGAACAGGTGCTCCCCAAGGAGAAACACTAGGATGTACGAATCCTCTATCAACCAACTCCTGAAGCTAAACTTTCAATTCTACAAGTTCTTTTGGCGCCATTCTAAATGGAGCTTTTGATATCGGGGCCGTACCCTGAAATACATCAATACAAAACTCAATATCTCTGTCCTGAGGCAAACTGACTAACTCATCAGGAAATATATCTAAAAAGTCTCATACTACAGGGATATTAGAAATAGAACCCGCATCTATATTCATATCCCTGACTGATGCCAAAAACACCATACAACCTTTCTTCCACAATCTTCTCACTTCCAATACAGAAATCAGGCAGGATAAAATGCCTCTTAATCCTTGAAATACATAACTTTCACTGCCCATAAATAATGTAACCCGCTTCTTCACATAATCAATTTGAGCCCCATATAAACTCAGCCAATTCATACCCAAAATCACATCATAAGAAGAAATCGCCAACAAAATCAAACAAGACTCCCACTTCTTATCAGAAATTTCAATCTCACATAAACAAAACTTTCGGGCTATCATATTATCTCCAGTCGGCAAAATAACAGAAAGTGAAACAGGTAACGTAACTGAATCCAATTGTAAAACATCAAAGCAATGCTCGAAAATGAAAGAATGACTAGCTCCAGAATCAAATAAAACACGACAGGGATGTTCAGAAATGTAAACCATACCTGTCACCACATCTGGAGCATCTCGAGCCTCTTGCTGATTCAAACTGTACACACGTGGCTGAATTGGAGCTGGATCTACAGAACTACTAGGCTCCCTCTGATTACCACTGGGTGGTCTCCTTACCATAAAACCTGAACTACTAGCTCTACCAGATGATCCTTCAGAAATAATATGGGAAGGAACTGTCCTCAACCTTTCTGCCGGTCTGACAAAGCTCTCTGATCTGGACTCAAATCGTCGGTCAAATCTGGCTTGTGGACACTCTGTTATTCGATGTCATGTCTGACCATATCTGAAACACTGACCAGTCATTCTGTAACACTGGCCAAAATGTCATCATCCATAATTCTGACACACAGGTTCTCCACTGACAGAACCAGAACTGGCTACACTACCACTACCAGAGACTTCTATAAATACTGACTGTCCACTTCTTTTGGAATCTACAGATACAAATCTATACTTCTTTCCAGGGAAACTACTACCTGAAGTATCACCACTAAATCTCTTTCTACTAGCAGTCCACCGCTGCTGAGTAGCCATCAGATCATTCTCTATCAGTCAGGCTCTCTCCACAAGCTCAGAGAAATCAAAAATATGAAATGGGACCAGGGGTTGCCTCAGACTATCTCGTAATCCCCTTAGAAATCTATAACACTTTTCAACAGAAGTACTTACCATTTATGGAGCATATCTAACCAAAGCAGTAAACTCTGCTTCATATTGCATAACCGTCTTGCTCCTCTAAACCAATCTCAGAAAAATCTCCTGTATTTGTTGTCTTGCAGAAGAAGGTACAAACCAAGATCTGAATACTTCAGAAAACTCTTCCCAAGAAATCAAAGAGTTAAGTTTACCTTAAAATTTCTCTTCCTGCTGGCCCATCCACCAGCGCTCTGCTTCGCCATCCAACAGAAAAACTGCTAATGGCACCTTTCTATCAGGGGGACACTGCATACTGTCAAATATCTTTTTCAGCCTCCTCAACCAGTCCTCTGCCTCTCTAGGCTCAACAGTACCCTCAAATCTCGGAGGCTTCAATCTCAAAAACATCTGTAGATGTCTATCTACCTTTTCAGATCTGACAACAGGAACTCTGCTCTGTGCCTCACCCATCATCTGGGCTATCAAAGTAGCAAACTGTGAAACTGTATCTGAACCAACTGTGGGAGCAGAACTATATATAGGAGCTGCCTGACTAGCACTCTGTCCATCGGTCATAACTGGGTCTGGTGGATTCATGATCACATAGAATACATAACTATGCACATAAAACAAAAATAATAAACACTCAGACAGACTAAAACTACCCCACCAGACTCACAGATCAATTCTTATAGCTCTGTCTTACGATCCAAAATTTTAAAACTAGTGCTCTCATACCACTTAAATTGTCACAACTCAACACGACAAGAACTGAACCTCTCATTTTAAGTTGCGACAGAAAACCCCAGGATCTAGCTTTGGAATTTGCTTTTTAAAATTTACAAAACCATAGAGCTACTACAAATATCCAATTATACAGAAAACTCATCCATAAAATTTCTTTCTTTCTTTTCATCAAAAATCATCATGTACATTACAGTGCATGGCTATAAATATAAAGTACATAACAGAAAAAAAACTAGTCATGATTGTACAAAAATCAAAAGTATAAAAAGTACTGATGACTTCAAATTAGATCCTGAACTACTAGTCCGAAACTTCCTTCCCTTTCCCAGAACCTGAAAACCATGAAGATAACTACAGTGAGCTAACAGCTCAGCAAGACCACACTAGCCGATCTAAATTTCTAGATCCACTCACATAACTGAAATCAAAGAACAAAATACATATAGTAGATAGTCTTGAAAAAATTCCAATAATCATACAGAATTCAGAGAATCCAATAGAATTTAGATATTATCACAATTCACAGAAATCATCAGATCACAGACAAAAGGAAACTGAATCAAATGCATTTCACAGAATCGTATAAATCACATTGTAAATCACATATCAGATCACATGTCCTTGACCCAGACAGAATCTCAAAGGATTCTAGCCCCTTATGCCTCCCTTTGTGCTTACAGCACCAGAATATATCAGATAGATTGAATTATCAGATCAGAATTCATTTTCATATTCCCAGACCCAGACTGAATCTCAAAGGATTCTGGCCCTTTATAACTCCCTTCTGATATCATTCAAATTATATAAAATATCAAATCATATCACATTCAAAGAGGTCAAATACATATCAAAATACAGTCAGAATGTATAACGATAGACAACAGAAAATCCAACAAATCAAAATTCACAGTTTCAAAAAATTTCCAAATTACCAGAGATCGTGTACAACCTCATTGCAAGACTTTTATTATACTAAAGCACTATTTTTTGACATCCAAAAAATTTTCTATTCGATAAAAATCCCACAGATTTTAAAATATCCGATGAAAAATTTCTAGAAAATATTCAAAACGTGCAAAATAACAATCTCTACAACATACCAAAAGTTACGCGGAAAAAATTTTACCAGTACAAAGTTATACCCATTTTTCGCTAACGAAAATAAAATTTTAATCAAAAAATCTATCAAAACTCACATTTTTGAAAATTGATAAAGGCATAATGTGTCTTACCTCGAGTCGATCAACTTTCCCAACTGCGGCGACGGACGAAAACGGACCGAAGTCGCCTGAAACACGAATTTCCTCTTCTTGTCCTTCTCTTTCTCTCTCTTCAAATCCAACGGTTGAGATATTTAATGGGCTGAGATCTTTTCAGTTCGTCCCGGACGATATACTCGTTCATCCCAGACGATCAGTTCTTCGCACGGACGAAATTACTGGACGATCAGCTCGGAAAAATTTTTGTTGAGTTCGTACAAACGAACTCAATTCATACAGACGAACCTGCAGGACGATGGGCTTTGTTAAAATTTTGTTCAGTTCGTACAGAAAGTTATAGGTTTGTACGGGACGAACCTGCACCGAAAATCTTGATTTCTCAGTTCGTACAGACGATTCGTACAGGTTCGTACGGGACTAACCTGACCAAAAATCTTGATATTCAAGGGTTCTCACACCCCCTTCCTGAGCGCTACTTCGGCTAAATCCCGTAAAGCTGCCAAAGGCTAAAGAGGTAAACGGAGGATTTAACTGGCTGTGCGACTTAAGGGTTTCTAAATCTTGTTTAACAAGATTTAATTGAAATCCTGATACGAAAATCTTGTATAAATCCTGTATCCCGACGGCATTAGCATAAATCTTGCTCTAATCCTACTGTTTGACAAGAATTAGCTCAAATCCTGTTCAAATATTGCATATATCTTATTATAAATTCTGTATAAATTAATTATAATTAATTAAATTTAATTATAATTAATTATGATTAATTATAAATTAGTTATACTTAATTAAATTTAATCATATTTAATTATGTTTTATATTAATTATAATTAATTAAACCTAATTATAACTACTTATTTTTTATTCTAATTAATTATTATTAATCATAATTAATTATAATTTATTATTTTAATTATAATTGATTATGAAATAAGGAAGAGAAAGAAGAATAGAGAAATAATTTTCTTGCCTCGATCCTCGTGCTATTAACAATACCATCGTCATCGCGCAGGTATAACGCCTCAATCCCTAGAACTTTGAGAGCCCATTTTTGTCATTCACGGCGCACTGAAAAACTACTTGTACACGCTTTTTTGAGCATGGTGGGAAGGGAACTCGGTGCCGCACCTACGACGAAGCAGGTAATCATCAAAAGCCCCATTTCGACGTTTGATACGCACCAAAAAATCACCTATACATGCTTTTCTTAGTGTTGTGGGAAGGGAACTCGGTGCAAGGTTTACAGCGAGGTGGGGATATGTAGAAGTACCTGTACTCAGGGAAACAACTACGTTTTCAAACTTGTACCTTTGAAGAGCCATACAAGTTTCTTGGTGTGGCGGGGGACGAAGATTACGACCGCGGTGTCTACGGACACCTATCATACACACTTTTCTCAATGTGGTGGGAAGGCCCAATTTCCTATACTTTCCCCTAAACAAGGGAGACGTTAGGAGGCTGCTGAAATTCTGTCTAAAAACACAGAGAACTTGGACAGTTATAAGGGACTTATACTTGGACTTCTGGATAGAATGCAAATGACTAATAATAAAGATTTTGGACCTAAGTAAAATGAAATTAGAATGAGAACTAAGTGAATTTGAACTTGACTTGAACATTTGAACTTAAGCAAAGACTTGAATTGGACTATAGGGGACTTGGACAAGATTTAGACAACTTGAACTTGGACTTGGACTCATATTCAAGCAAATGCAAAGAACTATGACTCAATTTGAACCTAAATGAAAATTACAAAAGAGTATGTTACAACTTTAACCTTCCAAATGAACATCAATAAATGAATAAGGGACTTATATTTCAAAAGGCATGAATTGTTGATTCATTCACAAACAATAATGCAAGCTCTCAATGAACTTGATGACTTACCAATGGCCATATACAAAAAATATGTAATGATCGTAACCATTCACATGCAAGCATATGCTGAGGACTTGTGGTGGACAGAATAATACACCTATAAGCATGAACATGAATGTATTGTACACACAACAGTCCACTTACAAGTAGCTACGAGAAATTGGTGAATATTTATGGATGTGACTGTTGACATGCTTATGAGTAAAAAATATAAGATGTGTGACAAATGAGGTGGTGTTCCAATCTATATGCTTACAATTAAGAGTATGATGTTTTCAAATGAATAGTGAAGAACCTTCATGCCAATCGAAATGCAAGCATCGATAAAACAACAGTCATTTGTGAATGAGGAGCAATTACAAGCAGTGATCAATGATGAGCAAATTCTCTATGTACCACTCACAAGCAACGATCAACATGAATTTTAAGAAATGTGGCAATGCGCTTACAAGCAATAGTTCAAAACTATAAAGAACTTATAACAAATAAGCCTTCAAATATGAACTTACAAGTCGACATACCAAACTCTCACTAGTATAAATCACTCATAAGCGATAGTGAGGTTCCATGCAGATAGGTGATTTGGAACAAGTGCATCGGCTACAAGGACACATGATAAGTGAAATGATAGTCAACGTTATCGTGCAAACAAGCAAGTCGAATCCCGTACATAATTAGGATTGAAAGATATATGTAGTTTGATCGCGAACCAATGTCAATAAGCTACAATTAATTTGAAGGGAGAATATCACATAAGTACATGCAGTTCATCTTAACCATGGATAGCATGTTCATGAAGGATATATGAAGAACATGAAATGAATACTAAGAATTTTCTCCAATCGATGACAATCAGCTCTTAGATAGATACAGTAGTTGTCTGTAAATACTGAAAGTCAACATAAAATGAGCATGGTATGCTGTCAATGAACGCATGTGGGAGTTATCAATAATGAGCATAACCCACCTAGCAATTAGCATCAGCTCACAGATGAATACATACAGGAGACTTGGAATGAGCAAAATGATTTGCTTAAGGACATAGACATGAACCCATGATGCACATGGCAACCTATTTATCGATATCTCTACAATCAACCACTAATCAATGACAGTCAAATATATTTATTCCCTATATGCAAAGGGATTTAACATGTAGTGAATACAAAAGTCACTTGTGAACATAGAGCCTCATATAACTCGCTACTCGTAGGCAGAGATTATATGTTTGCTATGCATACAAGACACCTATACACCCACAAGCTATCGTAGCAAAAGGTAATGAATTCTATGGCATCTTTACGATCAGTCACCATTTAGTGTTGAGGAAATACATTAATCCATTACAAGAAAATATCGGATGATATGCAACAAATGTAAGTGCCTATGGATCCTTGTAAAAGACTCGTTAAACATGCTAGATATCATCCATGAACAAAATGCCAAGTGATTATAGCGAATGTAAACTCTTACAAGCTATTGTTGAAGACCCGTCGTGCACTCAATGTGTCATCTACAGGCAAATGTCTATAACAATAGAAATTCATATTAGGCCTTCAAGGTCTATAACAAGAGAAATTCATTAAATAAAATCATACAACAGATGAACCTGATCCTCTGTCGGTGAGTTGACAGAGTCGACAAGGTTCAACCCATATAAGGAATTCCCCATAACTACCCCGATGATGATTGTGTTGAACGTAGATCTCAACCGGAGGGGTGAACTCCAAATATTCAAAGTGCCACCCAAACACCCACAAAATCCAAAATCCCATGAAAATACCAAAATCTGAAAATATTTAAAATTAAAATTCAACCATTAAACACTTAAAGCAAAACCCATCCACTCTCCGCAATAGTTTGTCGAGGTGGATAAATTTGAAATTACATTTCAGCTCACAAAGAGCTAGTGTCTAGTCGAGAATATCACTAGAATCCATTTTCAATATGTCTCTTACCAATAAGGATGTGACACGTGTCCTCTAACCGGTGGTTTTGCTGCCAAATGGCACCACAGGTAAACCGTTATGATCGGGGCCCTCTGAACAGGTGGTTTGCCCCCCAAATGGCATCACTAAATTACGATCATGGCCAGAGCCTGAATGCTCCCCAATGACATCAAATTCTTGAGATATGAATCAATAAGATATAATCGATAAGACACAAAACCCTCTGTTAGCTAAGGTGAATTCAATTTTGTCCCCTTAGACAAACATCCATCCTAGATCTACAAGGTCCCTTGGACGACACAACCCATGGATGCCGATAAGGATCATTCTATGAGGTTGGGTCAACTACCTCCTTTGACTAAGTAGACCAGGGACCACAATGGCCCGGGATGACGGAACTATGGGATCTTGATCGGGTCTATCATTCACTCCCCCACCATCCGCTTTAAGTACAAGATGGTGAAATTTTAAATTTTAAATATCAAAATTCCAAACTTCCAAATACTCAAACCCATGCTGCTACTATATGCCAGATACTACGTGTTTCTACATATCTGATTGACAACTAGCCTTAATCGAAAGTTCTCTCTCGCTATTAGGAGGGGTAACTAACTATAGGGGCTTGCGCCTATAGAAACCAGAACTCAGATCATAAAGCCCTCGCAAAATGAGGGTGAAATCTCCTGGTAGTGTTTTATCTACAATCCCAATCTGCCTTCCCAAAATTTATCCCAGAACTTAATCCGTTAAAACTCCCCCAAAAGCAACGGGGAGGCCGGGGCCGAATTTTCGGAGCTCACATGTTAATGAGGAATATAAGACCACTTCTTTTTTTTAATACCCTTATTATATGTGGCTTATCAAGAATGCCCCTCTGTTTGGTTCCTTCTTTCTTTTTATGTCTCTATATCATAAATTCTTTAATTTGCTAGCGGGTGCCACCATAATGGTAATATTTGAAAGCTTTATCTTTTAGTTGCGGGGATTCTGATAAAAAATAATTGGTGAGAATAAAAATATAGAATCAACAATTCCAACTTTTTGACTTGAAAGTCTCCTCCCTCATATTAAAGCTCATTTGGGATAATTTTCTTAATGTTTTTTAAAGCAATTTTTTAGTACAATTTTTTTTTTGGAAGTAGCGAAAAAATAATAGTAAAAAACTATCACAAACCAAGTCTAAATGGCAAGTGAAACTAATTTCTAGAATGATGAGATGATTTTTTTT
The DNA here is from genome assembly GCA_019925795.1 of Dendrobium chrysotoxum. Taxonomy (NCBI): domain Eukaryota; kingdom Viridiplantae; phylum Streptophyta; class Magnoliopsida; order Asparagales; family Orchidaceae; genus Dendrobium; species Dendrobium chrysotoxum. The sequence goes on along the minus strand of CM034314.1, from coordinate 20,869,725 downwards.
GTGTGTGTGGTGAAAAGTTGGGACACCAAGGTAATTTTTGATCATTAGATGGTTGGTTGGCTTTCTTACTCCTCCCTTGGGCTTTTTTCTTTTGATGATTATGTTGTTAAAGAAATAAAAAGTTTTCTCTTTGCATGTTGGATTAATACAATTCCTTCACACTATCTGTCTATTAGGCATTTATTTTTTTGGGACTAGGATGAGTGGGTAAGACCATTTTTTTTGCTTGTTAACTATACTAAATTACTTCTTGGGTAAAGCACTCATACTATTTGCACCAAAGATCACACACATGCTCTACATTTTGATCTTCTTAGCAGCTTTTTGTTTAGCAGCAGTTGTCTAATTGCTATGTTCCTTCTGCGCCCAGCTCTAATTATGCAACTTATGTTCCTATCATTTTACACGGCTCTCTTTGACTTGTTGGTTGTGAGCTTTCACTATCAACTAAAAGGACTTGAGTTCAAATCTTACGTATGTAATGTGTGTGTGAATTTGTCTTAATTGACCTAAATATCTAAAAAAAATAACATCTTTTTTCTCCATATGGTCAAGCATGTCTCCTTAATCCCTGGCCAAATTTGGTGCAAATGGCCGAAATTAGAACACATTTCTTCATTATTTTCAGCTTTACAAGAGGTTATAATACTTCGTTGGTGAGCAATACCAAATTTAAAAGTAAGCCCTCTGCCATTTCAACAGAAATCGTATAAAGCTAGATTCTTCTGTAGTTGCAAGTTGGTCTTATAGCTTTTCTTTAAATTACTCATCAAGAAAGAAAGACGTAAACACAATTCTATATTACCCATCGAGACTTAGGTTGGTTGGTGGGCGAGCACGATTGAGAACCCCTCATCCCGGGTTCGAATCCTCTCTACTACAGACTCGCCTTTTCAGCGGGGCAAAACAAGTGTGGGCCCGATGTCGGTGGATAGCCTCGCTAGCGCTGAGGGATTAATTATGCCGTCAAACGCTCCTTTGAAGTGGCAGCGGGTAAATACCTCCATCAGTGCACTGATTATTTTTTCCAGGATAAAACAAGGTTTAGGCCTTCCAAGTGTGTTTACTCAACAGTCAAGATTGATACAGCCTATAACAATTATTCTTTTTTTTTTTTTGGGTAGTATTCCAATGACCAGATTATAAGAGTAAATATATTATATTTGACCTATATTAAAAAAGATAGAAATGGACCTAAAAAAATTTGACTAAAAAGTATTATAAATGACATTTCTTTATTAGATTTTACTGAGAATTTTATTCTTAATAGGACACAATACAAAAAAAAATATTCCTGTAACTGACTCCACAAGAAGTGGCATAAAGATTTGATGTTATTGATATTAGTAGTATTCAATGAAGGTAACAAATAGGATACAATACACATCGTATTGTCAAGTGCCGACAAGTATAAGCAAATAAGAGCCTAATGCTTCGTTTGGGACAACTTTCTTGCTGCTTTTCAAAACAATTTTTTAGTATAAAAATTTTTTGAACTAAAAAACCGCTTTTAAAAGAAGAAAAAATAATCCAAACAAAGCCTTCTGACTATTTCTTAAAACAGTTTTAAGTACAAAATTTTTAATTTTTATACTAAAAAACTGCTTTAAGAAGTAGTAAAAAAGCCTCTCCAAACCAAGCCTAAATTTGAAATAAAAAACTTAAAGAATTTATATCCATTACTGATGGCTAAAGAGTGGCTTTCCCATCAAGAATTAGCTCTTAGCTGCTTGTACATATTTCATATTTTCATGATTTAAACAAGAAGAGAGGAATGAAGCACAGAGTAGCCTAGGCTTTATCAAAACATAACGCTTTGGATTAGAGGTGTAAGTGAGCCGAGCCGGTTCGTCAGCCGGCTCGAACTCGACTCGTTAACGAGCTCGCGTGCCGAGCTTATCGAGCTTGAGCTCAAGCCTGAAATCGAGCTTGTATGATAAACGAGCTCGAGTTCGAGCTCAACCCGACTCGACTCGAAAGCTTATCAAGCTACTTGATTAAATTATATATATATAATTATATATGTATTATATTTATAATATCATTTTTTTTATAATATTTCAAAGCTTATTTTATAAAAAAACCTACCCGCTGGCTTTCGAGTCGAGCATTTCAAACTAGCTCGAGCTTTCGAGTCGAGCTCGAGCTTTCGAGTCGAGCTCGAGCTTGATATTTTCTAAACGAGTCGAGCTCGAGTCCACTAATCGAGCTCGATCTCAAGCTCGAGCTCATTAAGTATTAATTAAGCCAGGTTTCATAAGGCAGATACTCAACTCAATTCGACTTGTTTACACCCCTACTTTGGATACTTCAATAAAAGATGATTCTCAACATATCAAGAAGAGGGAATACAGAAATAAAACAGTAAAAACACCCTGCTGGGAGTATAGGATGTAAAACAATCAATCATTCATGAAACCGGTCTCAACATCCTTAACAAGCAATTCAAATATCCAAATCCATACTCCAAAAATGGATGAAACAAAATTTAAATCCATGTTCAAATTCAAAGAAGTCCTGGATAATAAAATATGATTCCGTCGGTTACAGAAAGAGGAACAAGAGAACCAGTTAATTATCCCAAATGCAAAATGACAAAGTCTTTCGCTTTTCTGAGATGTATGAGGATGTTCGAAATTTCAAATCTTATCAATCAAAACCCTATAAACAAGTAAATTTATGTATATAATTATTTATAAATTAGATTCGATTTGTTAATTACAGAAGTACACACAACTAGTTGATAAATAAATCCATGGATAAAGGTTGATGTGCAAGTAAACATGCCTGCCATGCAACATATATGAACAAGTGACATACTTTAGATGAGGATATGAATCAAATCGGCTTAAGTTGTACAATTGAACTGTTTAATTGGTGGGGAGTAAGGTACATCCATTTATATCAAATACCACTTGAATTGAGTCACATCAATCAGATACAGATTGCAGTTCCAGACAACATTTTCTGCTTGCAAGCCTATTTAAGAGATGGAAGCTTGTCATTTGAACCCTCGGGTCTAACAATGTAATGACGCGCATGCGGGGGTGCTTCGTTTAGGATAGCTTTTTTAGTTTTTAAAGTAGTAAAAATATTGTCCCAAACGAAACCTTCAAAACTGGTTATTGTTGGCCCCATGCAAAACTTAAGTCAAAATTAATGAAATAAATCCTGAATTTTACTTGTGTCAAGGCGTTCCTAGAAGTGGCTAGCCACTGCCTATTTTGATTGTAGTGAGAAGGGTTTATAGAATATCTGTTATAAGTTATTATATGTTAGAAATGTTAAAAATGGGGTTAAGATGATAGTGGATTAAAAGTTAAAAGAGTAAAATAGTTGAGGTGCATAGAATATCTAGGTTAGTAATAAGGTGATTGACATTAATAAAATTTTCAGTGAGACTATAAACATGGTTTGTTCTTATGCTCATGATGTTGGAGAAGAAAGTTTAAAAAGCCAACTTTGGGAACATATAGATGAACCCTTAGGGAAAAAGTATATTTATGCCAATAGTATAGACAATGCGATAATTCATGGTGGGCTTGGAATATAAGATATAAATATAATAAAAGAAACTTTACTTGATTTCATAGTCCTTCATGATCTTGCAATTGTGAACACATGCTTTAAGAAATAAGAAGAGCATTTCATTACTTTAAAAAGTGGAGCTGCCAAATCTCAAAGACTTTTCTTTTACATACAAGACAACAAAGTTTTTTTTTTTTTTTTTTTTTCATTTAAGAATACAAGGTGATTCCAAGAGGCTTTAACCACACAACATAAAGTATTTATGGATTAATATCATAAGTGTACATAGAAAATGATCAAAAAAATAATTGAACTAGGATAAGGGTATTTTGAAGATGAAAATTTATTAATCTTCCAAAGTCGATTAGGTTAGAAAGAGAGGCAAATTGGAATTCTTGATCTAGGATAAAATGACTAGTTCTATTTAGAAGGTTGACATGAAAGTTTTAAGGTTCTAGAAATAGATTGTATATTGGTAACAAAAATTGGTGCTGGGGTGACCAGGCACAGAAGAGGTTATTAAGAAAAAAATGATTTTAAAGAGTAACAAATGTTATAAATTACTTAAGCTTATAATGATTATAAAATTACTAGATACCTTGCAAAGAGCTTGTGAGAAAAGAAAAAACCTACAACTTTGTTCGTATATATAATGAGCTTGATACCAAGAAAAGGGTAAATGAGATATATAAAACAAATCAAACGAGAAAAGAAATCTAAGGGCTTCGATTAAATTAGATGCATTAAAAACAAATATAACAATATTTTAGTTATTGTGAAGTAATCAAGGAAAGATAGATATGCTACTTTGAGAAATTAAATGGCAATTTATACTAATCCAAAAAAAGTGAAGCATAATTAGCTCAGAAGAAAATGCATAAAAATCAAACTTCAGGTCCACAAAAGATATCTATTAACATTTCGAGAGATATGAGGAACACAAAAGTGGTTTGGTTAGCAAACAAATTTGACGGCTAAAAGATACTACATAATTGAAGAAACAATAATTTGATAATAGTATTTAAGAGCAAATATGATAATCAAAAGTAGGCTGATTATAAATTAATCAAACTTATATTTCATATACTGAAGTTATGGAGAGAATAATAAAATATTGAACCACAAAATCAAGTGTGAAATTGGTTTGTGTTAAGATAATTACTAGAAAAGCTTAGACTAACACCCCCCCCCCCCCCCCCCCCAAAAAAAAAAAAAAAACTTCAAATGGACATGATTAATATTGAGATCACCTCCCCCCGCACCCCCCCCCCCCCCCCAAAAAAAAAAAAAAACTTCAAATGGACATGATTAATATTGAGACGGCAAATGATCGAGTACCACCATAATTAATTTGATGCACCTTAAGAAAAAAGTTGGGCATCATAATAATCTACAACTATTACGAATTAGTGGGGAGCTATAACTTGAGATTTTATATTATTTATAGAGCCACTATTTTGTGGGGACATTTGGACATTTTTTTTTCTTTTTTAGGGGCATTGAGACTTAATTAGGAAGGTTGGATCATAATAAACTTTTGTTTTTGTAGCTACAGTCACATCATTTATTTCCTTACATACTAATTATCAGACCTTGCAACTCCTGGCACTACTATTATAGAAATCTAAGCTTGCTATTTTGCAGCGTAGCAAAACCATAAACTTGTTCTGTTAAAATCTGAGATTGCTAAAATTGGGACTTTCACTTTTTAGTGAAATTTGAGATTTTGAGAAACTACTAATTTTGAATATTTTTTTATTACAAATAAAACTCCTGAGACGTGAAAAAAATCAGTCTAATGAAATTGAAATTTCCTCTCAAGCTTGTGTGTGCGCCTGTGCGGTTAGGTGTGAATTATCCAAATGAAGTGCAACGGTTAACATATTTAGTGAGAAGATTTCTCCTTATGTCGTAGTTAGGGCTAAACCATCTTTAGTAACTTCTATTCGTTTTTTTTTTTTTTTTGTACTTTGTGATTGCATTTCATGTGAATGATTGTGATTTGCTCAAAACTGCCACAAGCTAGATTTCATTATTGTGCTGCAAGTTTTTAACATTGTATGCCATTATTTGATCTCAGATTTCCAGCAACATTCCAAATTTTTACAATCTTTATTTCATCGCTTGGGACAAATTTTACTTTTTTTTCATCAAAATATATGGAGTTTTTTAGTGGCTAAAGTTAGTAATCTATAAATTGGATCTTTTGTGTGCTTTGTTTGTCTGATCCTAAATTTGCATGAGGGAAACCAAAGATGCTAAGATGGCCTCAATCAAATTTATTATCAAAGTTTAAGACTATTTCAACTAGAGGTAGGATAAAATAACTGATTCAATTAACAAAAGATGCAATGCAAATAAAATAAGGAGCTACGATTCTAGTCAACACATAAAAATCATGAGAATTAGAATAATATTCATATAATCAATGAGAATTATAATCTCAAGAAATTTTCATATTGGATTGATATTTAAAATATTTCTTTAGATGATACAATAAATCTAATTCACAAAGAGTTAAATGTGTTAAATTAAAACGAATAGAACATAACTATTTAGGTGAAGTGTTGCTGCTAAATCCATATGGGCTTTATATAAAACATAAAACTAATGTGTCATTTGGTGATTATAAGGGGCCAGCTACATGTTAAATTTAAGAATTATAAATAAAATGATAATAGTGTGGTTCAATAATATGTAAGGTTTATAGATCTTGTAGTTAAATATTTCGTCACTAGACTATTATACTATAACCATTTATTTCATTAAAAGTTTTAAGTAAGATATTAGGGATGAATTAAGCTTAAACATATGCAAGATTTATAATCTTTATAGCAAAATATTATTTCTCACTAAATTATTACTAGACCATTCTATGTTTCATTAAAGGTTTTACTTAAGATATTAGGGATTAACTACAACACTCCAAGGATGTTACATGAAAAGTTATACATAGACTTAAATATTAAGACAAATTATAATTGTACAACATCTGCATTTAATGTTGCTAAATAAAATTCATTAACATATTCTCCGCAGCCTATCAATCAAACTGACAAAAAAAATCATATATACATGAAGTTGATCCAATTGAAAAAAACTATATACTTTATGAATTTTCTTTTAAAGATATATTAGATGATGAAGATTATAATAAAATAAAAATTAAAGAAAATTAAAGTTTTATGGTTACAATTTAATTCTTTTGATATTGTTAAATCAAAATCTACACTTACATTAACACATGTTCATGAACTTAAACATAAAATTGATGAAGACACAAAATTTAAATTTAAAATTTAATGTTAGTATGAGATAAATTTTGAATCTACACCTCAATTAGAAATTGAATATGAGACTAAAACTAAACAATAGGGTCATGTATGAACTTAAATTGTATTTAGAATATGAACCTATTCCAAATTGAAAACCTAAATTTTCAATAAAAAATAGAATTTATTCATGGATATGAACATTTAAATACATTAAATCTATTTAAGAATATGAAAGCTAAATCACACCCATAATCATAAAAAGCAGCTTGGCAAGATAAAAATTTGTAATCTCCATGAACATAAAGATGCTTGTTAAACTTGCCATCTATAGTGATAAGATTTGATGTGATGTTTTTATTATGAATGTTGAATATACCATTTTAGGCATGCCTTGATTTTTGTGACTCACTTTGATAAGTCTAATAAGCTTATGTTTAAAAGCACAGAGGGTAATTTTTAAACCTACAAAACCTAACAATTTCCATGCTAAATGAAAAAGAAAATAATTATTCCTCCTAATGAACTGAAAAAATTACATATTTCAAACTAACATGCATTTGAAAAATAAAGTCGAGCAAAAGAAGTGATTTATGTTTTAGAGGCTATCGAATTAAAAGATGTTGCTGAGAAAGTGCATGCACCTAAGGATGTTAGTCAAGTGTTGTCTAAATTTGAAAAATTGTCCTGAAAAACTTCTTGAAGATGTAACTCGACTTAAAGATATATAACAAGCCATTGATTTGATGCATGGATCCTCATTACCTAACTTGTCACATTGAAGGTCGAATCCACTTGAACACACTAAGCTTAAGAGCTAAGTGAATTAGTTGCTTAACGAAATGTTTATTACGCAACGTATGAGCCGTTATGCAATTTATGCATTACTTACTCCTAAGAAAAATGACATTTAGAGGATGTGAGGATATTCGAGTGATTAATAAGATCACCATCAAATATTGATTTTCTATGCTTAGATTGGATGATATATTAAATAAGTTGACTAGAATTGTTATATTCTCAAAGATTGATTTGAGTGGCTATCATCAAATGAATGAGAGAGAGTAATGAATAGAACACTACTTTTAAAACAAAAGATGATTTGTATGAATGATTAGTGATATCTTTTAGATTGACTAATGCACAGAGCAATTTAATGCAAGGTTTAAAAAGATAAAACAAAAAGATTCAAGCTTTTGGCCTTAGCAAGATGAGGCACAAGCCTTGAGGCGAATCAAGGCCTAAGCCTTTAATCAAAAAAAGAAAAAACTCATAAAATTAAGTAATTCATAAATATGCTATAACAATCAAAATATTAACTTAGTCCATCATCATAAAATACAAAATCACATAATAAGAAAATGACAATAAATGTCAATCTTAAAACTTAATCTAAAGTGATAGTGTGAAAAAGATTCACGATAAGCGCTCACTTAAAATTTCAATACGCCATGAGGATCGGGGTCCACATAATAATCCAAGCTCTCCCCATTGCACTTCTTGCAACTTGTGGTCTCCCCACTTGCTTACTAGTCAAATCCCACCTCCCCTCTCTCTCGCTCTCACAATTCTAATATAAAAATTTCAACCGGAATTTAAGTTATAGTAGGTATATCATATAACTTTTTTATTAGGTATTAATTTGAGAGGCCACCTCAAACGCCTTGAGGCATAAAGCCACGAGGCATATGCCTCGAACAAAAAAAGCATAAGCCTAACTCAAATCATAAAAGCATAAGCCTTGATGCAATTTCTATGCGCCTTATGGTGAGGTGAGCCTCGAGGCATGCATCTTGAATGCCTTTTTAAACCAAACTTTAATGAGTATCGTGAATCACGATCTTTGACCTTTCATTAGAAATTTCAGTTTCCATACTTTTATGATATTTTGATTTGTATTAAGATAAGAGAGGATCATGTAGCGCGTCTTTAAAAAGTCTTTAAAAAGTTGCAAACTAAGATATTATATTTGAATGTGTTGCTTTAATACATCATATATAATATTTCTAGGATTTGTTGTGTCAACTAATAGATTATTTACTGATTATGATAAAGTCAAAACAATTAATAATTGACCAAAATCTACTAAGATATAAGGGATTATGAATTTTCATGATTTGGCTAATTTCTATAGATGATTCAGCAAAAAATTTAATATTGTGATGACACTAACTTTAAATTTCCTTTAAAAAAGAGAATTTAAGTGGACAATATATTTTGAACATGCTTTCAATCTTAAGGAAAGAACAAATGCACCTATTATGCTTAAACTATCTAATTTTAATAAGGCGTTTAAGGTTTCTTGTGATACGTTAGATGTAGGTATTAGGAGAATTGTGAGTTAAAATGGGCATTGGATTGTTTATCTTAGCGAGAAAATGAATGACTTAAAACTAAAATATTCAAATTATGATAGAAAATTTTTATGTTGTACAATCACTTTCAAGCTAGATATAGTATTAGTTGCCCATGAAAGTTATCTTATATTATGATCATCAAGCCTTTAAATATCAAAACTTACAAAAGAAACAAGAATATAGATATGCTAAATGAGTTAATTTTCTATGAGAATCAAATTGGTGCTAAAACACTATGTTGGAGTTGAGAATAAGCCTATAAATGCTTCAAGTAGGGAAGCAATCATTTTACACAGTTAGAATTAAGGTGACTGATTTTAATAGCATTAAGGAAATTTACGACAATTTAAAATACTTAAATAAAATATACCGTTACTTAAATAATGACTCATTTGTTTTTAATTAATATTCTATCATTAAAGATGGCTTTCTTTTCAAGATTACTGATCTTTGTATTCCCGATTCACCTTTGAAAATATTTCCTATTTCAGAGTCACATATTGGTGGTATTGCACAATATTTTGATTGGGATAAAATTGTGGCAAACATAGGATAAATAGTACTAATCAAGTATAAAATGTAATGTTACAATAATGATTTCATAATATAAAACTTGTTGAGCAGGTAAAGGTAAAAGAAATAATATTATTAGGCTTTACACACTTTTACCCATGCATTATAAGTTTAGGTAGGATGTTAATATGAACTTTGTGCTAGGACTCTATCTTTGTAGTGTTGATGCACTTTTTAAAATAGCTCATTTCATTCCTAGCAACACTGCATATCCATAGGAAAATTATATTTTTATGATGTGGTTGAATTGTAAGGCTTAATTTTAGTGTGTCCAACAACAATGTAAAATTCATAAATTATATTTAAAAAACTACATGAAAAAAATAAAACAACAAAAAATTTTGCCTAATTCGCAGGTATCACGTTCAAGATAAATAAAGACAGCATTAATAGGAATATGGGTGACATATTACAATATTTGATTAAAGAGCATACATCTAGTTAGGATTTGATAATGCTTATGAATAATTTCTCTCTCAAATATCTACAAGCATACGTCTATTCGAATTTGTTATAGGGCTTCAACATAGAAATCTAAGGATCTTACTAAACTTCCTATTCAGCCAAGGTCCAATGAGTTTGCACAAACATTCGCACAATATGTATGATTCACATTAAGATAGTTGACTATTAATTATGATAATTATAAGTATATTACTAATGTGAACAACAGATATATGAATCCAAAGCCTGTGAAAAGGTAATAACATGTTTGAATCGAGAATGAATTTCTATAGAAACCTTTAAAAAATTAACTACAAGAAGGGTGGGATCATATAAAATCAGGCAGTGCATTAGAACAAATGCTTATTAATTGAAAATTCCTAAAAGTTTTAGTAGAGTTCAATGTATTTAGGTTGAATTTATCTAATCAGCCTGCTATTAATATCATAGATTATTCATTCATTTCATCACCTTCTTGCAAATTCACATCCAACATTTTACCAGTTAACTCTATTCATCTTGTTCAAGAAGTTATCTTAAATGATAAGATTTTGTGCACTATTAATGACAAATAAAAGAGGTATCATGTGATTCAGTTTACTGTGGTTATGATGATTAACGGATTACTTTATAGAAAGGATAGCAATTATGATCAGATTATTTAACAAATATTAAATACTCAATTTGTCAGAGCTAAATTTTATCAAGCCAAATAAATTAATTCGAAAGCTTGTGGTCATGCACCATTTATAAAGCTCTGATTTGGGGGGTATTGCAGCTGATTTGGAAAGGTTTGATCACATACTAGTTTTTTAAGTAGTTGTAATCAAATCCCTCTATCTCCTTATATGTTGATTATTGTATCTTGTGATTCCTAGTATTAAAGTAGAAATTGAATATTATAATTTTGCACTGTAGCTGAATTAGGAAATTGATGATTTTGTAATATAAATGAATCACAAATTTTTTATTCAATTAGAATCCAAGTATGTTGAAACTATTAATTTTGCATCATTTTTATTACAAATAGTACTTGTTAGGCATGTAAAAAATTTGACAATTGCTTGATGAAATTTAGATTTCCTCTAAAGGTTGTTTAATATTGGATGCAAATTCTTCATGGCCCTATTCTAATTAAATTTAGATTTTTATTACAAATAGTACATTTTAGGATGGATGCATGAAAAAACTCAAAACAATAAATTAAAAAATGATCGTAGCAAATGAAAGATTGAGTGACATATTAAAGATAAGCAATTAAAAAAATAAAATTTCAATGATTTGGATGTATACAAATAAAGGGTAGAAAATACACCCTAAGAAAACAAATAACATTAATTTTCAAGAATTAGGAAGAAAAATGAATAGATCTAAAATAAATAAATAGAAGGGTTCAAAATGATTTATGAAGAATAGTTTTAATACCTTAGATAACACAACATAAATAAATTAATAGTGAAGATTCATAAAACCTATCCCAAATAGTTGGGAGGGAGGGACGGAGGGAGGGAGAAATTGAGAGAGAGAGAGTATTATTATTCTATCATTAAAATGGAATCATGAACTGTGAAAATGAACTTATCTTTGTTCAAAATAAATATTACATAAAAAAAAACTATACATTTCAAATAGGAAAAAATAAAATACTCCATGTCACAACTACTATGACTATTAAAACATTCTAACTCGGACCTTAAATTGTGTGAGGATGATCACCGTTATCACTATTATCCTTATCCATCTATTAAGGGTTAGCTTAAAGCTATGTGATGAGCATTTTAATAGTTTATCCTCAAAGAGATTTCCTGTCATACACAAGGGAGCCATTTATAAATTGTGAAAATGTTTCCAGTGACTGATATAATCATATAACCATCCAGAAATGATGAATAATGGTGGAAATTTGAAATATACTTGGATCAAATGAGTAGCACATTAGTACACTCTTAATGGACCTATTCTAACTAAAATGGGTTGCTACAAAATGGCCCTTCAACAAGTCTTGATGTTATCAACCAAAATTTTCAATGTTGTTCCTAAGCAATGGCAGAACTAGAATTTTAAATGAGTGGGACGAAAGGGCCTCCCTCAAACTTAAGCAAAAGGGAGAGCAAAACTTATATAATATAATTAGTTCTAGGAGAATTTAAGGTAAAACCTCAGTAAACCATATAAAGCTACATAAAATTTTCTCAAATCTAGAGGGGTCAAGAGCCAACCCCTAGTCTTGCATGAAGTGAGCTCATCAAACATGTGCAAGTAGCTTTCAGGCATATTTAATGCTTAAAAAGATAATATTGCAATTCAAATCTATACAACTTTCACAGCACTAATTTGACAAATCACAAAAATAGCGCATTTGAAATCAAAGTAATGATGTTCATTATTCACAAAGAGGATCATGAGAATTATACAAGAGAAAAGTGTAAGGCCCAAAAATCATACACAACATGAACATCCCCCTATTACTAAAAGCAATGAAATAATCTTTAAGTATTTTAACTAAAATAAATGCTTTGACACGATTAAATGCTAATACATTTTGGGAGATTTTGGATTGAAAGATTTATCTAGGGTTAGTTATAAGAATGCTAAGTTACATATAGGCAATAAATAACTAAACTTCTGAAAATATGATGGTGCATTCTTTGTCTAATGAGGAGAACATACTTGGTCTGAACTCTGAAGTATATCAAAAAGCTGAACTTATGGATCCATAATGTGCAATTAAAGCACAAGAATGATAATCAAAAGTTACAATTAAAATGCATGAGGTTAGGAATAAGCATTCATCTCCACTCCGCCAAACAATTAGAAGACATAGAGACACTCAAGTACAAATTAAAACCTATGTGATTAAGCCAATGAAAATTGCGATCAAACTCAACAAGTAGACAATCATAGAAAAAAATAGGGATTCCGATGTTATCACCCACAAAAATTTGATATATTTAGTAGCATTAAATGCAAACAAAAGAACGGGAAAAAAACATTATAAAACGATAAATTCAAAGTACCGCTTCATTCCCTACATCAATCTCACCAAACATAGGACAAAATCCAGTAAATCGACAATGTGTGTCCCTAAATCATCTTAACCCAAAGAAAAAAAGACATAATCTGTCATAAGACCAATGCCTGCCAATGACATAGCCATTGAGAAAAGATAAGTTTTAAAATGAGATAGGACCATACCTTCAAATTTGAACAACAATGATCAGAGGCTATAAGAGGACTAGCCCAAGCTCTGAAGGTTTTATAGCATATCTAAGCCGATAGTTATACAAGTAATAATGCAGCATTCCATCGCCGGGACCAAACTTCAGATCCTTGAGAAACGACTCATTCTCCATGACATCCAACGCATTGAATACATCATAATCTTTTTGCTTGGCCACTATAAGCGCATCATTCATCAGCTGGAGCAAAGGAGTCTTTGTTGCCACATTATAGAATGAGTAAGCAGCCTTCAAAGTTGAGTAGTTGGAGTTGTTAAGTATCATAGATGGCAGAGTGTAGAAGCTACAAAAATCAGTAATCTCATGATTCTCAGGGCTCTCTACCAAGTAACTATCCACTACATTCTCTCTGGGAAGAAGCCAATGCTCCACATCCATCTCATCAAAACTAGGCGCTACAACAAACCGAGACAAATAATCCCTCAACAGTCTCATCACTGCCGGAACGTCACGGAGCTCCATCTTTCTAAACCCAGGGGTTGCAGGCAATGCCGGCAGCTTGAACAGCCTAATAGTGCGGCTCATGGTCATCCTCGCCCCAAGCCTAGAGAACCCCACATCGATGAGCTTCTTAGGATTAAGCGATCGGTGCCAGTACTGACAGGTTGCAATCGGCGTCGGAAGGACAACTCCGGCAGTATAAGCTGCCTGCCAAATATCTTCCAAATGGATTCTCCGTGTAACCTCCTTGATAAGTACAGGCGCGAGCCGTTTAGACCTCAGCTTCTTATGAACGCAAAGGAAGTTGACCTCCGCCATCAAAACCACATCTTTGCGGACGCAGATTCTCGCGGGGACGCCGGTGATGAAAGCAACGAGCTTTTTGTTGGCTTTGACGCGTACACCGATGTGCCATGACTTGAAGTAGCCCGGAGGGCGAAGAGCCCAGCGAAGAAATTCCTTGGAGTAGTTGAAACGGAACATGTTCTCGTCGTCTTCGACGTAGTTGCTGGTAAGGAGGTTGTAAACCTCGGTGGCTGTGGCGTCGTCATCGATGTCGCAGGTCGTCCATTCGTAGAGGGAGGGGAGGTTGTATGGTTCCTTCTTCACATCCGACACGGGGGTAGGGGGCTCAATCGGCCCATCGGGAATGGAAGAGTCGCCTTGATCTTTGAATTGGCCCACGGGTTGGGTTTCCCAGAACCGGTGTTGCTTGGTTAAGGAGAGCGATTCCTTGATTTTGTGGGCAATTGCGTCAATCGACGGCGGATCAGCAACGGCCGCCGGCGAAGGGTTCGAGACAGGATTGGTCTGGTTATGGTCGTCACCAGAGTTGCCGGAGGAGGATTCGCCGCCCTGTGCCATAAGCGAAGCTCAATGGGTGGAAGAATGGGACAGAGAAAATTGGTTGCGTTAATAGCGGGTTAATAAGCTAGGGTTTCTTGAGAGGAGCCGGTCATTACTTCGCAGAGACCGTTTTCGGGATTTATTAGTCTCGAAATAATACCTGGGCAGGAGATTCAATTAACTGAGATTCAAAGCTGAAATTTTACTTCCCATTAATAGGTTTAATCAGATCATTTATAACACGATCCAAAAAAAATCTCGCTCACAGAGATCTGAGCGGTTCTTCAGTAGTTTGGTTGTAAATATATTTTAACTTCTAAAATTTTATATTTATTTATGTAATATTCTAATAAAAATTTTAAATAAAAATTTTGATTTTATATATCTCATAATAGTCATAATAAATGAATTATATGCATTATTATTTTTTGTAAAATATCTATAAAAATTTATTTCGGATCAAAACATTCCATTTGATAAAGAAACTACTTGTGCATCTAATAATATAGATGTGAGTAAGGTTTGAATAAGATTTGAATCATATTTGGACAAGATTTAGATCATATTCTAATCTTGTTTGTGTTAAAATACGCTAATCATATAATGCGGCAGCTCATCTTGGTGATCTCCTGCTACCTCTCTGCGGCACTAACCACTGGCTCCACTTCTCTGATCAGCCTTTATTCTGTTTTAATCTCAGTCATTGTCTTAAAATGTATTGAAATGATCTCTATCGTGGAATTGTATTATCTTCTTCTATAGAGCTTTACTGTAGAGAGTAATAGAGAGGCAATGAAAAAGTTCAAAGAAAAGTTTTTTGTTTACATTCACTAGTTATCCTTAATGCTTCTTACTTTCTTCTTTTCTCTGTTAAATTTTTCTTTACTATGATATTACTTTTTCACGGTATCAGAGACATAGCGTGACTGCATTTTTTTTTATGGATTCTCCAAACTCTAGCGGTATTGTTATACCTGACTCGCCTCCGTCTGAGCTTCATATGCCAGCATAGGTCAAATTTCTAGTCAACAACTTGAAAAGTTTGGTCAATACTTCTCTCACTGTCGATAACCACCTCATTTGGCAATCTCATATTCTCAAGATATTCACCACAAAAGGATTTGAGGGTTTTCTGACCAACACTGTAGCTCAACCTTCAAAAATTTTGATTAATGAGGATAGACACCCTACTCCAAATCCTAGTTTTTCTCGGTGGATGTTGATTAATCAGAATCTCACAGCTGCCCACTATTCTGTTATTTCTCAATCCCTCTTGCCTTATGTCTTAAATCTGTCTACCTACAGTGAAGTTTGTCATACTCTTGACAAATGCCTGCAATCTTCTAATTGTTCATGTTTACTTCAGCTAAAGAGTGAACTACATCATATCACCATGAAGGATTAGAAAATGACTCAATACCTTTCCACTATCAAAGCCAAGGTTGATGCCATTTCTGCTACAGTAGCCCTTTAGATGCTGAGGACATCATTTTGTACACCTTAAATAGTCTTCCTCCTGCATGTAATGCCTTTACAACTGCGATTCGCACCAAGCTTCAACCCATCAGTTTGGACGACCTTTATGCCATACTATGCAATGAAAAAAAGTTAATATCACTGTTGATGCAGTGCAAGAACTCCATCTCCCTGCTAATTCCACAATGTAGTTGCTCTCACTACAACTCATGGACGATTTCATCCTCGTGCCTCCTCTGTTCGTGGTCGCACAACTACTTGTGGAACCCATGCCCCATTCAACAGAACTGCTTGCACTTCATTCTTCTTCATCGAATGTCAAATTTGTATGATGAAGGTCCACTCTGCTACAAATTACTAGTATCAAACAGATTTGCAATATTAACCATCCTCTTTCTCGACAGTGTTTACTACTTGCACTTCAGACACTGCTTCCCAAGACTGGATCCTAGACACCGATGCTTCTTCGCATCTCACCTCAGACATCAACAACTTACACAACCCTATTCCTTACTTTGGTCGCAAAACATCTCTGTGGGCAACGATCAACATCATCCTATCAATGCTTCGGGTCAAGGCATCCTTCCTACACCCACTCGTAAGCTTCATCTTCCCTTGCTATATCATGTTCCCTTTATCACACATAATCTCCTATCTGTTCAAAACCTTCTTTCTCATAATAACTATTATCTTATCTTTAACTCTACTAGTTATCACCTAAAGGATTCGAAGAATCATCAGACGCTTCTTTCAGGCTGTAGTAAGAATGGTATGTATCCTATGCAATTCTCGTCCAATTCCTCATCTATTTCGATGCTCGTCAGTCCGCTAGCTATTACCTAACATTTGGGTCATCCTCATCATGTCGTTCTTCCTAAATTTAGAAATGTTTTTTCTAGTTCAGTTGTGTCTTCGTATACTATGTTATGTCATACTTGTAATTAAACTAAAAGTTATCTATTATCGTTTCCTATGTCTATTTCAAACAGTTGTAAACCCTTACAATTAATACACTCTGATGTTTGGGGCCCATCCCCCGTATTTTCATTTTAAGGATTTAAGTACTATGTTATCTTCATCAATGATTTTTCACGTTTCTGTTGGTTATATCTTATGGTTCAAAAATCTAAAAAGCTTGGTACATTTCAATAATTTAAAGCTCTTATAAAGAAATAATTGAACCACTCTATTACGGCCCTAAGAACTGATGGGGGTGGTGAATTTACCAGTTATTTTACTTCTTTTCTTAATCATAATGGTATAATACATCAATTGAGCTGTCCTTAAACTCCTCAACAAAACGGTCTTACTGAACGCAAGCATCGTCATGTCATTGAGGCTATTCGTACTCTAATTCTTCATGCCAAGCTTCCTTATTCCTTATGTGCATATGTTGCTCTCATAGCAATCTATCGCATAAATCACATGCCGACTTCTACCATTCATAATAAGTCTCCATATCAACTTCTCTATAACACTATTCCTTCATATAATCAACTAAAAATCTTTGGTTGTAGGTGCTATCCTCTCTCCCCACCAAATGCCAAACATAAGCTCTCACCCATTGCCATTCTTTGCATATTTCTTGGCTATCCAAATCACTATAAAGGTAATTACTATTTTGATCCATTCGCTGGAAAAACTCTGATTGCTAGACATGTTAAATTCTTGGAAAATGTCTTTCAATTTCAGCATATACAACTCGCACCAACTTCCTCAAATGCTATAGGTTCCACTGCTACATCATCCAATATGTCTCCTCTACTACTTATTCTGTATCCCACCTCTTCTATTGACTCCACTTCTATCATAACAACACCTAACATATCTCCAATCAACACTCCTGATTCTACTCTAGCCACAAAGAACTCCCCTCCTTCCAGTCCATCACTCACCACTCCACCTCCCATCTCTTTACCGTCTAATCTAGTTACTAGAGCTAAAACGGGCAGTCTCAAACCACACACAATCTTTACTCTTCATCATTCCTTCTCATCTTCTGCTAACCTATCATCCTACTTTGCTGCCGTCAAGCATGCCTACTAGTGTCATGCTATGTTTGAGGCATTTCAGGCTCTTACAAATTAGAACACTTGGACATTAGTCCCCCCTTCTTCCAATACCAATGTGTTGGGGTGTAAATGGTTATTCAAAACTAAACTACATAATAATGGATATGTTGCTCAATATAAAGCTAGACTTATAGCTCAAGGCAACCATCAAGAGTTTGGTATTAATTTCACATATATTTTTTCCTTTGTTACAAAAATCCCCACAATATGATTGCTCTTTATGCGATGCTCTTACCAGTAAATGGTTAATCTCTCAAATGGATGTATCGAATGCATTATTGTATGGTGACCTCTCCGATCATGTTTATATGCAACAACCTCAAGGGTTTAAGGATCCTACTTATCTGCTACATGGCCTTAAACAGGCTCCTCATCAGTGGTTCTCCAAATTTACAAACTATTTGCTGCATTGGGGTTTCAAATCCAGTCTAGCTGATCCTTCACTCTTTATTTTTCATACAAATTTAAAATATATAAATCTTCTCATCTATGTCGATGATATTCGTGTAACCGATAATGACAATGCAAAATTTTAAGAATTGTTTTAGATTCTGCAGTGCAAATTTCAAATGAAGCTCCTTGGTTCACCCTCTCAATTCTTGGGAATTAATATTCAGATGTCGGATGAAGGCCTTCTCCTGCATCAAGCACCCTATGCGATTGAAATCCTTGTAAAATCCAATATATCTGATGTTAAGCCTGTTCTTACCCCTTTACCAACTAAGACATCTGATATTGAGGAAAATTCTGAACCGTTTTTCGATCCGACTCTTTATCGATAGTTAGTTGATTCAACACAGTATCTAACTATTACTCGACTTGATTTGGCTTTTGCTATCAATAAACTATGTCAACTTATGCACTCCCCCAAATTGCTTCATTTTCTATTGCTCAAGCATACTCTCAGGTATCTTAAAGAGACGGTTGATTATGGCTTACCCATCACTGTCAGTAAGCTACAACTAACTGCATATGCAGACTCTGATTGGGCTGGAAATCCCATTGATAGAAAGTCTATGAGTGGCTATTACATTTTTCTTGGTCCTACTTTACTTCTATGGTCTACCAAGAAGCAACATACTATTGCTTGTTCCTCTACAGAAGCCGAATATAGAGCCCTCTCCTCCACAGTTGTTGATATCATTGGTTATGTAGGCTTCTCCCAGAGTTTCAAGTTTCAGTCAACATTCCCACACCGCTATACTGTGATAATATTTCAGCATTATCATTAGCTCACAATCCCATATTCCATACTAGAACTAAGCATATTGAAGTGGATCATCATTTTATTTGTGATTGTATTAAATCTTCCATTACTATGTTGCATCATATCTTTACTCATGACATGCTTGTCGATATCTTTACAAACCCGTTATTAACTACAAAGTTTTTTCTTCTTAGATCCAACTTAATAGTTTGTGTCCGACCTATTAACTTGCGGGGGAGGGGGGGGTTGTTAATATACACTAATCATATTATGCGGTAGCTTTATCTTGGCAATGTCCTGGTATGTCTATGTGGCACCAACAACTGGCTCCACTTCTCTGATCAGCCTTTATTCTGTTTTAATCCCAATCATTGTCTTAAAGTGTATTAAAATGATCTCTACTGTAGAATTGTATTATATTCTTTTATAAAGCTTTACTGTAGACAGTAATAGATAGGCAATGAAAAAGTTCAAAGAAAAGCTTTCTATTTACATTTACTAGTTATCCTTAATGCTTCTTACTTTCTTCTTTTCTCTGTTAAACTTTCCTTTACTGTGATATTACTTTTTCAGTTTGAACTATATTTAAGCAAAGTTCAATTCATATTCGAACCTTATTAGAACCACGGGTGTCAAAATGGGTCGAGTTCAGGTCTGATCTGAAATTAACCTAGCTTAAATTCAATCAACTCGAACCTGACTTGTTTAATAAATGGGTCAAAAAGATGAACCCATACCTGACCTGATAACCCATTTTAATTAAAAAAAATATTGTTATCAACTTGTTAACTCCAGATTTTAGGTTAATTGATCAAAAATAAAAAAAAGTATACCAACAAATAAAAGAATTTAAGAAAAAATATTAAACTGATCATTTTTTAATCAAAAAAATCGGGATGGCGAGTTAGCCCAATTTGAATTCAACATGTTTAATAAACAGGTCGGTATGCATGACCCAAACCCAACATGTTTATTAAACGGGTCAACAGATTGGCATGTTGGATCATTTATTGACACACCTAATTAGAACACTAGTTATTTTGAATATTGTTTGAACCTTGCCCGAATATAATTCCAACCCTATTTGAAAAGGCTTGAACATAGTTCAGATCAGTTAGAACAATGTGCAAATAAAGTTCAAACTTGTTTTGAACAAGGTTGGAACTCTATTTGACCAATGTTCACATAATGTTCGATTATTAATTAAATATAGTTTGAACATGGTTTATTAATGACAAATGTAGTAAAGTGCATTCCAATGACTTCAACAAAGTTTATTATAAGTTTGACACAATAGAGTGAGTGTAATTACAAAGACTATAACACAGTAAAGTACAAGCTGGATAAAATAGAATGGATTCAATAGTTGTAACACAACAAAGAGCAATTCAAGAGACATAAAACAATATACTATAATTCAAATGATATAACACAATATCCATAATACAAGTATACAACATAGTATAGTTCATGAGATATAACATAACAAAGATAATTAAAAATGATCAATAAAATAGTAATATTTATAATAATGATAAATAAAGTACATTATAGTAATGAAAGAATATAATGTGTTTTATTGTATACACTCTATAATCGTCATGTTATATAAAATGATAAAATCAAAGCATCAGTAAAGACTATTAAAATCATATCAATATAGAAAAATAATATATATGAGAGTGTACATTCCATCCAGTTATTTCATATCAGTATCAAATTAGTATATTATGTACTCAGTATGTCATATGCTTAATATTAATACAGTGAATCGGTGGTATCAAATAGTATCGATGTCCATATCAGTAATAGTAATAGTCTAATGGCATGAGCAGTAAAATAATACAGTAATAATAAATCTGTGCTGTAAAATAAATTCGTGTAGCAATAGAAATAATACCTCAATAACATGCATTTTAGTATTCACACTATACAAGTAAGAAGTCTTAGCTTAATCGAAATTTTTTCATTATCTTATCAATATCAATAAATTACTGGCTTAGTAAATAGAATTGTCACTCTTTATTCGTTGACACAGTAATGACTCCTTATAACTCGTAATCGATGTATCATTATATCAAAAGAGGATAACATACAACCATAATATTTAAAGAAAAGTACATCGGCCAACCATCTAGTATAGGTAATCAATCTCCTTTTATTGGGGCAATCAGTCTTTTCTTGCTTTACGCACGCATATTATCATCATAGTACTATAACAGTAATAGTGACCAACTATTATTCAATCACATATCCACATTTATTTTTAATATAGTACAGTAAATAAAGTATAATTTGGTTTGTCTTAATTC
Organism: Dendrobium chrysotoxum; assembly: GCA_019925795.1. Lineage (NCBI taxonomy): Eukaryota > Viridiplantae > Streptophyta > Magnoliopsida > Asparagales > Orchidaceae > Dendrobium > Dendrobium chrysotoxum. The sequence continues at coordinate 20,847,958 of CM034314.1, read as the reverse complement.
ATAATGTGCCAAAATGTCCTAAAGTTAGGTAATAGAAAACCCTACTTAGTAGAAAATTCATATTTTTAAAAATTAACTAAATTACTAGGGCTCGTATATAATAATATTTTGAAACTTTAATTGAACTAAAGCACTAATTTTAAATGTCAAAATATTTTTTTTAAATTAGTAAAAAATCACTGCATTTTTTAAACCATCCAGCAAAAATATCAAATAAATATTCAAAATATTCATAATCTCAATCTCTATTACATATAAAAAGTTGCAGTAAAAGTTTTATCAATATAAAATTATCCTCATTTTTTGATAATTGAAATACAAATCTGATAGAAAAGATTTAAAAAATATCAAATTATTAAAATAAAAAATAGAATAATGGTTCTTTATAATGAGACAAGCAAATTCTCCAATACGGTCTTCAGAAAAAAATCGCTATATGGCCTCCAAACCATAGGCTTTTTTCTCTCTCCTCTATTTTCTCTCTAAATTCTCTTACCTACTCTCTATTACTGAAATGAATATGAAAAAAGATTAAAAAGCTTATTTAATAAATTTTAGTGTTTTAAGATATTTATATTAAAATATTAATATAATTATATAATTATATTAATTTTTAATATAAAATTTATATAAATATTTTTAGAGCTTCTAAAATTATAAAAAAATATCCATAAAATAGTTCATTTTATTTAAAAATTTTTTATGAAATCAGTTTGCAAAACGAACACCTAGCGATCCCAAAATCCTTACTTGTATCGATAGATGTCAATTTCTTAAGGATTTACATCAATACCAAAAAATATGAAAAAATTAGTGTAATTAAGTCATTATAATATCTATATTATGACTAAGACAGTTTATGATTTAGGCTTATAATGGCTCTTAAAAAAATTTATTTGGCTGGGTTAAAATACGAGCTATTATATGTTATGACTTCATCTATGATATCTCTTATTAACTTCTAAGGAGATTGGGAAGAGTAAAATTCTTTTGCTACTGTCAAAATATAACCATCTCAAGGAACATAGGAAACCACTCATAGAATAAACTCATTAGTATATACAAGGTTTGTGTTAAGGTGTAAGAGGGGTCAAAGTTATATAATATTATGATCTTTATAGGCAGTAGGATCTCATATATCATGTAATGTACTTTGTTTCCTCTTATAATCATTTAATCCCCAACCAAATACTTTATTTGATTGGGTCAAAATACGAGCTATTACAATCTACCCACCTTAAAAAAATATCACCCCATATATTTTTAAGGATTCGGGTACAAAATTAATATAAACTAAATATGTACGATCAAAACTCAAATTAAAATTCTCATAAAATCATACAGCCATGCAGTTCATTCTATCACATGCCATTTACTTGCAATCATTTAAATAATTTTTTTGTCAGTAGAACTTTTAGGTTATTATCGATCTTCCAATTACTATAAGTTGCATACATGTGACATCACTGAAGTGCATGCAGTCAATCATAGTGAAAAAATCTCCCTCTAACTACTACTAACAGCTCTATCATCCACTCTGTTAGTTGATCTTTTATTGTATGCACTTTATCCTATAGTCCTCTATCCTTTAGTCTATCTAGATATCCTACACCAAAATTAGTCCTTCCTCTAAATCCCCTCTAAGAACAATCTGTTATATTGTGTCACTGTTGTCTACAGCAAAAATATCATCCAATCAATTGGTACGCTGACCCGAATATCATTGACTATAATGAATACACCCACCATACTACATGTAGATGATATCGATCCAGATATCCTCGAATCATTATATATGCTTTTCTTCTCACTCACATTATCTTTATCTCTATCACTTCTTACTTCATCTCTGCCACTCCTCCTATTAATATTATACCTAGAACTCTCATCATGTCTGGATGTTGATACTGCCAAATCAATCTTTATTAATTTGGCTCGCTCCACTAACTGAGAAAATTTTTGAATTCGTAGAGGCACTAATGGATGTCTCAGCTTCCTGTTGAATCCCTAGAGGAACATATAGCATTTTTCTTTAGTAGTGGAGATCAAGTGATGAGCATACCTAGCAAAAGCATTAAACTCAACCTCATACTATATCTCTATTTCTGTCACTACTCCAACTTAATAAAAGCTTCATGCATCTATCATCAGGTTGACATAAGTACGAACCACATCTTGAACACTATAGTGAACTCATCCCAAGTGATCTTAGTGTTGGTTTTCCCTTGAAATTTCTCTCTCTATTGTCCAACCCATCATCTCTCTGCCTCTCCTTCAAATAGGAACATAGCTAATAATACATTTCTACTCTCCAAACACTACTTATTGTCAAAGATATTTTTTATCCTCAATAATCAGTCTTCTGCAGCCTAAGGTCCTACAACTCCTTTGAACAAAGAATGCTTCAACTTATGGAATGTATGTAAGTGCTTATCTAACTCTTCTTCTTTAGTCCTAGATGATTTTCTTTGTGCATCCCCCATTACCTATGCTATAATAAAAGCCAACTGCATCACACTATCTAATGGCACTGAAGTTGTACTGTTTTACATATTGGATATATTTGGCTCTAGCATATCCATCTCGCCTGTTCACTTACACAATTTTGTTTAATCTAAATAATTCATACATGCAATCAATTATGTATACAAAATAATACACCTTAATTTATCTCGCTCAAAATTAACTCTTATAACTCTGGTAACAATCAATTCTTTCAATAATATTTCTTTGATACCAATTATCAAACCCCAGAATCAAATTTGGAAGAATTCATTCTTTTTTCTTCTATTATATAATAACAAGAGCTATCTAATTTTATCTATCAAAATAATTAAAATAAAAGAAATAGAACTTGAAAAATCTTGATCATTCTTTCTTTCTTGAACCTCTTCCTTGACATGAAATCATTTAACCACATATAATGAGCTATACAGCCCAGCAAGTCACTAAAATATTATAACTGAATTCAAAATAAGATAAATGATCAATATGCATATCAACGGTCAAATCATAATAATAATACTTATATGATCATGAATCTGTGCAGAAAAATAAAGCTCACATGTAGTAGTAATAGAATCTATAAATAGTAAAATAGTATTGTATAGAAGCTAATAAAATAGTAAGGTGAGAAAATCAGTAAACTAGTATGGGTGTTAAATTGATAAAGCAGTCATCATATTATTACTATCAATCAGTAAAAAAAGCATATAAAATGATAAAGCCAAAGCATCAGTAAAGACTATAAAAAATATATAGCAAAATCATATAGGAGAGTACACATACTATCCAGGTATTTTATATAAGTAAAAAATTAGTATATTACATGCTCAGTATGTCACATGCTTAGTATCAATATAATAAATCAGTAGTATTAAATAGTATGAGTATCTAAATCGGTAATAATAACAATCAAGTGGTAGGAGCAATAAAATAATACGGTAATAGTAAATTCGTGCAGTAATAACAAATTTATACAATAATAGGAATAATGCCTCAATAACATGCATTTTAGTATTCACATTAAATAAGTAAAAAAATCCTGGCTTTATTAGTATTTTCTTAGTATCTTATCAGTATTAGTAAACCGTTGGCTCAGTATATGGAATTATCACTCTTTGTCATCGACATAGTAATGACTCCTTATAACGTGTAATCGATGTATCATTGTATCAATAGAGGATAACACCCAATCATACTATTTAAAGAAAAACTCATCGACCCACCATCCTATATATGTCAATCAACTAGTCAACCAGTCTTTACTTATCTCTTGCACACACATATTATTATCACAGTACTATAATAGTAATAGCGACAAACTATTATTCAATCTTACATCCATATTCATCAATGTATTATAATAAATAAAGCATAATTGAGCTTTGGCTTAATTTATAAAGTGTCAAAATATCCTAGAGTTAGGCAATAGAAAACCCTACTAAGTAAAAAATCATATCTTTAAAAATTAACCAAAGCAACAGGGATCATATATAATAACATTTTGAAGCTTTAATTAAACAAAAGTAATATTTTTAGAAGTTAAAATAAAATTTTAATTTGATAAATAATTCTACTTTTTAAAATCACCCAGCAAAAAATTTTAAATAAATATTCAAAATATTTATAATCTAAAGCTTTATAACATATAAAAAGTTATGCAGTGAAAGTTTTACTAATATAAAATTATTTTTATTTTTTTGTAATGAATATATAAATTTGATTGAAAAAATTTTTAAAACATCAAAAAATTAAAATCATAAATAGGGTAATGGTTCCTTATAATGAAATAAGCAAATTTCCAATAAGGACGACAGATGTAAATAGCTCTATGGCATCCAAACCCTTGGTTTCTTTTTCTCTCTCCTCTACTTTCTAACATACAAAAATCACTCTACAGCCTCCAAACCCTATGTTTTTTTCTCTATCCTCTATTTCTTTCAAAATTTCCTTACATGCTCTCTATTGTTGAAATGAATAGGATAAAAAGATTAAAAAGCTTATTTAATGATTCTATAAATTATTTTATGATATTTATATTAAAATATTAATATAATTATATAATTTAATTAATTTTAGTATAATATTCATATAAATCTTTTTTAGGCTTAAAAATTATTGAAAAATATTTATAAAATAAATCATTTTATATAAAATTTTTGATAAAATTATTTTGTAAAATGGGCACCCAATGATCCTAAAACCCTCAATTGTATCGACATATATTAATTTCTTAAGGATTTATACCAATGATATGAAAACATAAATCACTACAATATCTATGTTATGGAGAAAACCGTTTATGATTTGGACTTATAATGACTCCTGAAAAAATTTATTTGACTGAGTTAAATACGGACTATTACATGTTAGAACCTCGTCTATGATATCTCTCATTTGCTTCTAAGGAGATTTGGAAGAGGAAATTTTTTTTCCTACTGTTAAATAACATTGCCATCTCAAGGAACATAGGAAAGCACTTATAGAATAAACTCATTATTATATACAAGGTTTATGTTTAGGTGTAAGAGAGGTCAATGTTATATAATATTATGACATTCATAGGTAGTAGGATCTCATTTATCATCTAATTTACTTTGTTTCCTCCTATAATCATTTAATTCCTTGCCAAATACTAGTTACTATTTTGCACCCTCCTATAATGTAGTAACTTAGCCTTACTTCTATATATAATTATAAGAGATAGTCAAATAACCTTTGCTTTCTCAATCTCTTTATCTTTACATATAATGGCAAGTGATTAATCCTCATGTCTTCGTCTTCTTCTTCCACCTCATGCTCAATCTCTTATCCTTCTACACCTCATCCACAACCTTAATTGAATGAATAATTGAGTCAATAGCGTGTTCCTCTTCCATTTCCTCCTTCTCCTTATCCTCCCTTTATACAAAATGTTAAACAAGATTTATCAAAAAATTCAATTTCTTCTTTAACCTTTTTTATTATTATCCAACCTAAGTGACCACTCTTTAACTCATGTATAAAAAAAAGGTTGCTTCAACCCTTGCAACTGGGCATGGGCTAATTTATAGTTGATTGTTCTTCCACTATTTGTCTTATTTTCTCTTCAAAAATAGTGGTGATTAGTTTTTTTTTTCCCCTTATAACTATAACTAGGATATATTTAGTATGAGTATGAATAATAAACTTATTTAACTCCTCTTCATCAGCTTTATGTACTAGCATAGAATGAACACTTGCCTGTAAGGAACAACTTAGGAGTTAATTTATAAAAATAATGGTCCATTATATTAGTAAAATACTCGACTTAATTTAAAATAATTATCCAAGCTTTCATATTTATTTATTAGCAAATATAAGAAATATTTACCCATAAGCATCTTATTGCTCTTTTAGCTCAATATTTTTTATGCTCTCTCTCCAATAAACTTTATGCATTTTCTTTGCAACTTTGGGATGGCTTCATAAGCCCATTAAAATAACAATATGATATATGCAGTTATAGCGTATTAGCTGAAACATTTTTCTTCAGGGTAGTGTTGAGAATTGTGCAAATTTAGAGATTGTTGAGAATTGTGCAAATCTGTTTATTCAAGTGAGCCTTTGATATGAGTTGTTTTGATGACTACAAAAACTTATTATTTGTTTATTGTTTCTCCTAACAAATATTGAAATTTCTGTTTTGTGTATACTAACATATTTTTTCAAGAAATTCACACTCCAGATTGCTGAAGACTTCAAATTAATTTGTTAGAGTTTATTGTAAGTAAAGTCTATAATTTTTACTTTCTTGAGTCTGAGAGAGTGTGATTGTAAGTTGCATAATTGTGCACACACACACTGGGGGAGTGAGATAAAATTTTTTAAACTAATCGTACAGTACGATGTGTGATCATACGGGATGATTTGTGTTATTTCTCCTCTAAAATGAACCTACGTGGTCAAAAAATTTTCTAAGTATAGATCGTACAGTACGAAATATTTTTGTACATCATTTTCCAGAATATAAAATGGGAGCTCATATTGTTCATACCGGATCGTACATGATGAACAGTTTAATATTTTGAACTGATAGTACAGTTTTTATTCGTATATCATTTTCCATAGTACAAAAATGGGGTTCACAGGTTCGTGCAGAATCGTGCGGGATAAACTATTCAATTTTTTAAACTGTTCGTACAGTACGAAGTTTTTTCGTATACCATTTTCCATAGTACAAAATATGGGGTTCACAGGTTCGTACATAATCGTGTGAGAGTTTGTAAAGGCTTCTCCACCTTGCTGTGGGGGCTAAAGGAGAGTCACTTGAGTATAGTGTAATACCTAGAGAAGGAGTATTTAGAGAGTGGATGTAGGTCGTGTTTAATCGAACCACTATTAATTCTGGTGTTCTCTATTCTTATTTTATTTTTCGCAAATTTGATTTTCTGCTTTGTACTGTATTTTTCTGTGGTTGACAAGTACTGAATTTTCACATCTGATTGTACTGTATGAATTGGATCGTGCTGTATAATATATTGAAGTTTCATATAAAAAGTTTTTAAAACTTCAAGAGTTTTTAAAAGTATCAATTCACCCCCCTCTTGATTAGCCTAAGGACATAATTAATGGGTCTAACAACCTATTCGCACTTTCAAGTAGTATTAGAGGCTATTTTAAAAATTACTATTTAAATTACTTTTTGAAATTTGATTATGGCTAATGTTCGAAACCAAAATTCACCTGAGGGTTATTCAATCACTAGACCTCCATTGTTTAATAACATCCCATTTAATTTTTGGAAAACTCGCATGTCTACTTTTCTGCAATCACTTGACTATTGCATGTGAATTTTAGTACAGGAAGGATACACTGAACCTACTAGAATTGTAGAAGGAATTAAAGTTCAAACACCTTTTATTGAATGGACTGTAGAAGAACGTGATTTAGCTCAATTGAATGCTAAATACTTGAATAGTTTCTTTTGCACATTAAAATTGGAAGACTACATGCATGTTTCTACTTGTAAATCAGGAAAAAAGATTTGAGATAAGCTTTGCATCACATATGAAGGAACCAATGAACTAAAACAATCTAGATTGAATATTCTACTACATGATTATGAACTATTTTGCATGAAACCAAATGAATCAATCTCTGACATGTATACTCATTTTACACATATTATAATTTCATTGCATGCTTTAGGTAGGGAACTAACTAATTCTAAAAAAGTTAATAAGATATTACATTATTTGCCTACTTCCTATGATGTAAAGATTACTGCTATAACAGAGTCAAAAGACTTAAATGTTTACTTTATTGATAATCTGCTTGGTTTACTGATTGCTTATGAGTAAGGAGTGACTCAAAAATAGATTGATGCAGGTGATAGAAGGAAAGAAAAGAATATTGCACTGAAAGTGGATGACTCGGAGAGTGATCAATCCCAGCCTGAGGATGAAGATGATATTACCTTAATGATAAGACAGTTTAAAAGTTTCTCAAAGAGAAAGCAGAGGAGACGCCAGCAGTGGAACAAAGGTAAATTCCATAAAAATATTAAGGCTTCTAATGATGTTATTTACTATGAGTGTAGGAAGTCAGGACACATAAAGACTGAATGCCCCAATCTCAAGGCCAATCCTAGCAAGGAGAAAGCTGAGGAGAAACCAAATAATAGAAGGGGTAAAAAGAGACTTCAACGAGTATTTTGGGCGGACTCAGCTTTAGATTCTTTAGAAATAGCACCTGAAGAGGAAGTCACGAATTTGTACTTGATGGCTGACAATCTTGATCATTCGGATCAAGAGGAGGTATGTGACTTAAGTTATGATGAGTTATTTAAAGTTTCTGAACGCATTTATTCTACATATAGGAAACTAAAGAAACTGTATGCCAAACTGAATCTAGACTTCTTAGAATTGCAAAATGAATGTGAAATCCTTAGGAAAGATTATGCATTAATTGATAACAACCACATGACATTGTTGGATGAGTTTGATGATTTAAATAAATAGCATGAACTTTTAAAATCATCACACAATGAATTTGAAAATGATTTCAAAACATTTATGGATGAATCAAAAAGTATAGAGGATGAGTTAAAGATTGATAATTCGATTCTAAAAAGTGCAAATGCATATCTTGAAGTTAAATTGAAAGTACTTATGGAAAATAGGAAACCACTTAAACTTAAATATTTTCATAAAATCTATTGTAAGTCCATTAATTCAAAATCTAAAAGAAAATTTTATAATGCACATAGACTGGTGAATCCTTTTCCTGGAGTAAAGTGTTTTTCTTGTAGTATGATTGGACATATTTCATCATAGAACGTATTTAGTGTGGAGATATAAGATGCATAAAACACAGTATATCACATATGCATCTATTTTAAAATTGCCAAGAGGTGAATCCAAACTTGTTTGGATTTCCAAGTCTAACGTTTGATAATTTTGTAGGAACGCTCTCATACAAGATCTCGTGAGAGCATTTGGTACCTGGACAGCGGCTGCTCAAAGTATATGACTGGAGATGCAAATCAATTCATATCGCTGGAAGTCAGGAATGGAGGCAAGGTTACAATTGGAGATAATACCACCAAGAAAGTGGTAGGTACATGTATGATTGGAAATTCAAAAAATTTTGTGATTGAAAATATTCTGTTAGTAGAAGGTTTAAAACACAATCTGTTGAGCATAAATCAACTGTGCGATAAAAGTTATCATATAAAATTTTTGCTTACTAGTTGTGTTATTAGTCAAAATAGAGTTATTGTATTGAATGGTAATAGAGTAAATAATGTTTACATGCCAGATTTGAATTCTATAAAATCTTCTACTATTTTTTATTTGAAAACTATATCTGATGAGTCATGGTTATGGCATAGAAGACTTTGTCATGCTAGCATGAGAAATCTTAAAAAAATCACCCAAAAAGAGTTAGTTAGAGGTATACCCAAATTAGACTTTACAAAAGATTACTTATGTGATGCATATCAACTAGAAAAATAAGTCAAATTCTCTTTCAATTCAATCAAAAAAATTAGAACTAGCAAGCCCTTAAAAATTTTTCATATGGATCTCTTTGGACCCGTTAGTACCTTAAGTTTAGGAGGAAAAAGATTTGGATATTTAATAATGGATGATTATTCAAGATTCACCTGGATTAGATTTTTGAATCATAAGATTGAATCATTTGAGAAGTTTAGAGATTTTGCCACTTAGATTCAGAGAAAATTAGGTTTTAAAATTGTAACTATCTAAAGTGATCAAGGGGGAGAATTTAAAAATGAATTGTTTGATGATTTTTATAAATCTCATGGGATAGATCATAACTTCTCAGCTTCTAGGACACATCAACAGAATGGAGTAGTTGAGAGAAAGAACAGGACATTAATTGAAACTGCTAGAGTCATATTGGCAGAATATTCACTTCCAAAATATTTTTGGGCTGAAGTAGCTAGTAATATATGCTATGTGTTAAATAGGGTGTTCATTAGATCAAAATTAAATAAAATATCTTATGAACTTATTAAAGGTAGAATTCTCAACCTCTCACATCTACATATTTTTTGATGTAAAGTATTCATACATAATAATGAAAAAACTCTCTTAGGAAAATTTGATCATAAATCTGATGAAAGAAATTTTTTAGGATATTCAAGTATTAGAAAATCCTATAGAGTTTTTAATAGAAGGATATTGGTAGTTGAGGAGACCACTCATGCTGTTTTTGATGAATCTAATAATACTGGAGGGTCTAGGTTAGATGAAGATGAAGTTGAGAAAATAACCCAAAGACTTGAAAATGTAAAAGTGGAAGAAAAGGTTGAAAATCAAGAAGAAAATAAATTACCTAGATAATGGAATTATCCCAAGAGTCGTCCTAAAGAGTTGATTTTAGGAGACCCAAGTGAAGGAGTTATGATTAGATATAGTTTGAGGAAAGAAGTCAATCATTCAGCCTTTATTTCAATGATTGAACTCACTAATATAAATCAAGCACTTTTAGATGAATCTTGGATTTTGGCCATACAAGAAGAATTGAATCAATTTATAAGAAATGATGTTTGAGAGTTAATTGAAAGGCCAAAGGATCAAAGTATAGTTGGGACTAAGTGGGTGTTCAAAAATAAAATGAATGATGCAGGGGTTGTGATTAGAAATAAGGCTAGATTGATAGCTAAGGGATAAAATCAACTAGAATGGATTGATTTTGAGGAGACATTTACCCCTGTAGCAAGACTTGAAGTAATTAGGGTTTTGTTAGCCTTTGTCTATTTTAAAAGTTTTAAATTATATCAAATGGATGTTAAAAGTATCTTTTTTTTAATGGGGTGATAGAAGATGATGTTTATGTTGAGCAACCTCCAGGTTTTGAAATTTCTAAATTCCCTAATCATGTTTTCAAATTAAAAAAGTCATTGTATGGACTAAAATAGGCACCTTGAGCGTGGTATGAGAGGTTAAGCACTTTTTTATTAAAAGGATCATTTGTTAAAGGAAGTGTGGATACCACTCTCTTTTTGAAAAGAATAGAAAATGAGATACTCATTATTCAAATATATGTAGATGATATCATTTTTATATCAACTGATAAAAATCTATGTGATGAATTTTTAAAAATAATGAGTAGTGAATTTGAGATGAGTTTAATGGGAGACTTGAGTTATTTTCTTAGTTTTAGTATAAAATAAAATGAGAAAGAAACTTTTCATAGTCAGTCTAAGTATGTTAAGAACATCCTCAAAAAGTATGAAATAGATAATGCTAAATCAGTTACTACACCCATTAGTTTCTCAGTATAGTTAGATAAGTACCCTAAGGAAAAATCTATTGATCAAAAGAAGTTTAGAGGAATAATTAGATCATTGCTTTACTTGACAACTAGCAGACCAGACATTATGTTTAGTGTTTTCTTATGCATTAGGTTTCAATCTAATCCAAAGGAATCACATTTGACAGTAGAGAAAAGAATATTGAGATATCTTTTGTGAACTCAAAACTTAAGGATTTGGTATCCTAAGCACAGCACTTCATTTGAAATAATTGGATATTCAGATTTAGATTTTGTAGGCTATAGGGTTAATCAAAAAAATACATCTGAAACTTGTCAATTCATTAGAAACTCTTTAGTATCTTGGTCCAATATGAAACAAAATTCAGTAGCACTTTCTACAGCTGAAGTAGAATTTATTGCCTTAGAAAGTTATGTTGCACAAGTGCTTTGGTTAAAATGATAATTAATAGATTTAGGATTTTCTTTTAGCACAGTACCAATCTTCTATGATAACACTAGTGCCATATGCATTTCAAAGAATCCTATTCAACATTTTAGAACTAAGCATATCGATATAAGACATCATTTTATAAGAGATCATATAGCAAAAGGGGAAATTGAATTACATCATGTTGCTACTAAGGATCAACTTACAGATATTTTCACAAAACCATTAGCTTTTGACACATTTAGAATCTTAAGGACAAGGCTAGGTATGATTGATCTTAATGCATAATTAAAATTTCTGCAAACATTATTTTGTGTGTGATTTGTTATTTATTTATGTCAAGATTGTGCAGTTTATGTTGTAAGTTTTTGTTTTTGATGGTGTTTTTTTGTCGCATTGTCTTTTTATTATTTGTATTTTATGTAAAAAAAATGAAAAATATTTCACTTTGAAAAGTTTTTGAGTTTTTCCTTGTAGTTTAGATTATCGCTTTTTTCGTACTGTATGAAATTATTTCGTACGATACGAATTCTGTAGTATGTGCATGAGAATCTGTAGAGTTGAGGAGACGAAATTGTGTTTACATAGTATATTCCTACTATACGACGACATCATCATACCGTATGATATGTACAGGTTCGTCTGTATGAATGGGGATGCGTTTTTGGTTAGTGTCAGTTATTATTGATGATCGTACGTATGAATACATTATTCATCTATACGATCATTATAGCCGATTTGGATAAGGACGAACCTAACCATCGCTGAACGATCTTTAATATTCTGATCATCCTGGACGACATCTATTCGTTTATATGATTGACGTGTTATCTTTTCACGTAGACCGCCCCCAAATATTTCTGGATGACCATTCATTTTCTGATCGTTCCGGACGAACACATCATCATCTGTACGATCGTCAGTCAAAAAGCCTATATGAAAGGACGTCTTGGGAAGAGCAGTTTACGAAAAGTCGTTTCTTTTTTGTCAATTTTTATTCGTCTGTATGAATTCACCTTCGTACCGTACGATCGCTTAATCGTATGTACGATCGCTTGATCGTACGTACGATCATTTTTTCGTACTATACAATCTATCATGATTCTTTAAATTAGAGAGGTTTAACTATCATTCTCTACACATTTTCTTTCAAACCTTCAACTCTAAAGAATGGCTAGCAGTAGCAAGCATGCACTAGGGTCTAGGGATTCCTCATCTAGAGCTGAGAGAGACGATGATTTCCTATCAAAGGAAAATTAAGAAGCATTTAATAGGTATTGTGCAGCAAAGATTACAGCTTCTAGGTTCCTAATTCAATCTGATCTAAATTTCTCTGGCATGCCCCTTTTTGTTGCAACCCAATTGTCTTTCATTTTGACTCTGATTCATGCATATAATAAGGAAACTTTTCAAATCTTTCTGGCTAATATGAGATTTAGTGAGGATCATTCGAAAGCTAGTTCTTATGTCTTTAAATAAAGAGTCCAAATAACAAAAGAAGACTTAGGAACTTTTCTACATCTTAGATCCCACGGGGTTAGGGCGCATACCTTATCTTCTAGAACCGATTATGACTAGAGTGAAGTGAACCAAACTCTGAGAGGAGTTCGTCAAGTCACTCATTTACTACGAGTATACACCCTAAATCAAAATGCTAGGATCATACAGCATGTTTTGAGAACCTCAATCATTCCTAAAGCTGGTGATCGAGTCAACATGACCCCTCTTTTGTCAACTGTAATATATCTCATTTTGACTGAACAATCATTTGATGAAGCCTAACTCATTATGGACTACATTCATAACCTTTCTGATATTAGGCATCCTAGCAGTAAGAGGAAGAAAAATGTAGCATTAGGTCATCTGATCACCTATGTTCTTGAAAAGAAATACAATCTCATTCATCATGAACCTCCCACTGAATTTCCCATCTTCTTCACCAATGCCTCCTTTCGATCATTATTTCACCATAATTTAGGGGAAGAAGATTCTGAGGAAGAAGGGGGAGCTCCTGTACCTGCACCTGCACCTGCACCTGATTAAAACTTTTATCAGGACATGGTCCAGCATTTTGATCATCTTGATCAACGGTTTGATAATTTAGAGGGTCATCTAAAGATGCAGGATGATAGATATAATGAAGACAGGGGGTGGATTCGAGACGAGTTTGAGTCATTGAACACTAACATTGCGACCATGAATAGCTATTTTGTTATGTTTTCTGCTCCACCACTACCTCCATATCAGGATCCCTCGGATTATTAGTGATGATTTTCTGTTGTTTAGCTTAGTATTTGGTTATATATGTTGTTCTTCTAGGCTTGTTTATTTTGGTTGTTATTGTTGGTGTTGGTTATGTTTTATCATTGCTTTGGTTGTATGATTGTTATAGTCGCAGGCTTTGATATTTTGTGAGTTAACTTGAATATAAGCTTACTACATGATATGTTTAATGGAATGGAAAAAGTCATGTTTCTATGCATATTGCCATATGATTGTGATTGTGACTAGAAATATTTTACATTTCTTCACTCAAACGTAGTTGATTATCGTTATAAAATGTTGACTAAATTTATTCTACAATAGTAATTTTTGTGTATAATCTAGTTTCTCAAAATATTTAGATTACATTATGACTTGGTGTAGATTGGAAGATCTTTCTTTTATATTATTTTTAGATATGTATTACTTAGCTTAAATTGTTGCATATTTGATGTCTTAATATTGCTCTTATTTCTATCTCAAAGTGTTCATTATTGTATTTGTGTTTAAGAGATTATGTTTTTGAAAAGATTTATTTGTAGGCACAAAACGAGCCTAAAAATAAAAAGATGCACAAAGTGTGCCACAAATATAAAAGATACACAAAGTATGCCACAAATACAAAAGATGCGCAATATCGCCAAATTAAAAAAAAAGGCACAGAATTTATCCAAAATTGACAAGATGCACAAAGTGTGTCATTCAATTTGAAAAGATGCGCAAAGTCGCCAATCCTTTTTTCCTTTAATATCTTTTCAATTACACTAATCAATGATCGTCACTATTGAATTAGAAAAGTAGTAATTTTAATTTCATCATTTTTACAATAATTGTGGTTATACAATACATCTATTAGATTACTGACATATATCAACTTCTCTTATCCTTGTTATTATGTGGTATAAAACATTCTGAGTCATTACTTTTTGTATCTGATTTTAAAATTGTGGTTAACTTTCATTTAACATTATTTTAATCATCAACTACTTTGATTATTTTTCTTTTTATTGTTGTCAAAAGGGGGAGTTCATTTGTATTGTTTGCTTATGTTTAGCATTGATATTTTCATTTGTATAGTTTGCTTATATTTAGCATTGGTATTGGGATTGATCTTATTTTTTGTTTGATGTATGGTTGCATGTTGTGTGTTGCATGTTGTGTGCAGTTTTTATGTTTGTTTTGTATTTTTCTAAGGTTCAGTATCTCTTGCTTCAAATGGATCATTTATTTAGGGTGAGCTTAGGAGAAAAATTGTGTTTACTTGTTAAATCAAATAATAATTATTTTTTCATCATCAAAAAAGGAAAGATTATTGAGAATTGTGTAAATTTGGAGATTGTTGAGAATTATGCAAATCTGTTTAATCAAGTGAGCTTTTAATATGAGTTATTTTGATGATTATAAAAACTTATTATTTGTTTATTATTTCTCCTAACAAATATTATAATTTCTGTTTTGTGTGTACTAACATATTTTTTCAGAAAATTCACACTCAAGATTACTCAAGGCTTCAAGTTAATTTGTTAGAGTTTATTATAAGTAAAGTCTGTAATTTTTACTTTTCTTGAGTTTGAGAGAGTGTGATTGTAAGTTGGATAACTGTGCATACACACACTGGGGGAGTGAGATAAATTTTTTTTAAACTAATCGTACAGTCGATGTGTGATCGTACTGGATGATGTGTATTATTTCTCTTCTAAAACGAACCTGCCTGGTCAAAAAATTTTTTAAGTATGAATCGTACAATATGAAATATTTTCGTACATCATTTTCCAGAGTACAAAATAGAATCTCATACAGTTTGTACCAGATCGTACAGGACGAACAGTTTAATATTTTGAACTGATCATACAACATGATTTTTATTCGTATATCATATTCCAGAGTACGAAATATGGGGTTCACAAGCTCATAAAGAATCATACGGGACAAACTGTTTAATTTTTTGAACTATTCGTACAGTACGAAGTTGTTTCGTATATCATTTTCCAGAGTATGAAATATGGGGTTCACAGGTTCGTATAGAATCGTACGGGACGAACTGGTTAATTTTTTGAACTGTTCGTATAGTACGAAGTTGTTTCGTATATATTTTCCAGAGTACGAAATATGGGTTCTATAGGTTCGTATAGCATCGTACGGGACGAACCGTTCAATTTTTTAAACTATTCGTACAGTACGAAATTGTTTCGTATACCATTTTCCAGAGTACGAAATCTGGGTCCTATAGGTTCATACATAGTCATACCAGACGAGTATTCTATAGTTTGAAATATTCATACGGGACGACATTCGATCGTACGGTACGATCTGACTTCGTTTAACTTGAAATTTTTAGTTTTTGAATGATTTTTCTTCTTATTTATATATAAGGGTCCTAAAAACTGACTGTCCAAAATGACTTCCACGAATTTCTCTTGAGTGGGCTTAAGAAGTGTGTTTGGGAGAGTGTTTTGAGAGTGAAGAGTGAGAGATCTTGTGTAAAGAAATTGTGAGGGGATTCACAAAGCTGTCCAATAATGAGGATCTCTTTCTAGTTCTTTAAAGTTCTTCCCAACCTTCTTGGAAAGCTCTTTGAAGAGAATTGTTGAAGGAGGCTCGGTTCTCTGCCGTTACTAAGGATGGTGAGAAAGGAGGAGTGGTACTCTGCCATCACCAGGAGGGTGAGAAAGGACGTGTGATTCTCTGCCTTCACCAGGAGGGTGAAAAAGGATGACGGTTCTCTGCCGCATTGGGTTGGTGGAAGAGAATTTGTAAAGGCTTCTCCGCCTTGCTGTGAGGGCTAAAAGAGAGTCACTTGAGTATAGTGCAATACCTAGAGAAGGAGTCTCTAGGGTGTGGATGTAGGTCATGTTTGACCGAACCACTATAAATTCTGGTGTTCTCTATTCTTATTTTATTTTCTACTTTGTACTGTATTTTTCTGTGGTTGACAAGTACTGAATTTTCACATCTGATCGTACTGTACGAATTGGATCGTACTGTACGATATATTGAAGTTTTGTATAAAAAGTTTTCAAAACTTTCAAGAGTTTTTAAAAGTACCAATTAATCCCCCATCTTGGTTAGCCTAGGGACGTAATTAATAGGTCTAACAACATATTCGCACTTTCAGGTAGTAGCCGCATAATAGGCCTTTCTCTCTATAATCTAAGTTTATGGCTTAACCAATTTTATTATAGCATGGTACTTAATATGATGATGTGATGTGGCATGGTAACTAGCTCAATGAAGAATATAACATAAGTGATTGGTTAGTTTCATTTCATTATATTCCATTCAGGAACATATGAGCATAATTGAATACCTACATGGTGTTTGACATTGTATTAGCAGAGTAATCATTTGATGTAAAATGCCAAGGTGTTCAGCTTGAGATGTACATGCATGTTTCACCAACATTATACGTGTGGATGACTTAGGGCATAATATGTTTTATGATAATCTTATTCATGATATTGCAAATTAATTATTCTTAGTGAATGTCATCATTACATAATACATATGCTAAGTATGTTATTATTTTTGTGATTAATGTGGTATTATATAACACATTATGATCAATATTGTATTATACTAATAGCATTTGATGACCATTGTTATGACAAGAGAGCAAGTTATAAGCTTGTGTTGAAGTAGGCTCAACCTTTGAACCTACAGTAGGGGAATTAACTAATTTTGCATTTAGGTTTGTTCAACTGGATTAATATACTTCATGTACACCTTCTAACTTATTGAAGTTTATTTTAGGCTCAATTCTTGTTGTACTTCAAGAAGAAGATTTTGACTTGATCACAATGGCTTATTTAACTAATTAAACAGCCCAATCTTAAGTTTTGAGTAGGGAATTTTGACTTTACCAACTCAACCTTTAGGTTTATGAGATTGAAGAGCCAAGTAGTCCCTTGGGCTTTTAGAGTTTTATTTTTTAGCTTGATCTTTGGACCTATGACCTAGTGATTTGACCAATTTGGCATTCATGCTTGTTGAACTTGATTAACATGTGCTCATGACCAGTCTTTAAAATTAATAAGAGTTATTTTAAACACTAGGTATAAAATATTCTGAAATTAAATTAAAGTTAGAACGATAAAATTACCACTTCCATGATGGTAGAGTAATCCAGATCGTTGTGATAAGACCAATAAACCCATATTAATGTACTAGAGCTAAGTTATGTGCTTGTTCATGTACCCTGAGAAAATGCAAGAGTAGTTAAATGGCTTGCACCTTAAAATAAGTCGTTAAACTATATTAATAGATCTCTTTAAAAGTAGGAGAGCACCCTAATAGTCTATACCCTAAAACTAGTAATCTCTAAAATAGATCCTTAGTAAGGATTTAACCCATTTATACAATCATACAATTTTTTGAAGTCCTTACTTGAAAGAATATTCATATGCGTATAACTTTTGGTAACTTTACATATTTATGAATAATTAGTATAACTCAAAAAATTCATGATTTTGTAAGATTATAGAGTTATATAATATTAGTTGACTTAATTATGCCTTATTATAATCTAACTTGTATGTGTTCTATTATTATGTTTCCTATTTACATAAAATTATTTCATCATAGCATGGATTCTACTATATACTAGTGACTTGATGCTTGTGTGTATGATCCTTTCTAAGTATGCATGATCTTATATGTACACACTATCTATTTTGATATGATTTACTATTTTGGCATTACATTTGCATGCTTTGGTATGTCAATTCAAGTTGATGTGCCTACAATTCATTACATACTTGAGTGAGTTTATGGCATATCATCGTCATAAACTAATTTTACTTTAACTTGGCATTCAATATACAATATACTTTGATTTAGTTTCATGATTTTGTGTTGTGACTTATGAGAACGTATTTTAAATTTATGCATGTAGCCATCAAGTTTATAGCAATGGACTACATAGCTTGAGGCATTTGAGAGTATATGCATGGATAAGATTACATGAAGTATGATATGATTTCTAATATGAGTAGGATGCATGTTATTTCTATCATTTTGTATTTAGTTGTCTGGCTGGCTTCTTGTAACTTGTGGGTCCTTGTGCTCACCTTATTATACTTTCAGTGTCGTTGGTTTCAAGAAGGGGAAAAGACCTTTGGATTGATGATCAAGCTCAATGAGCATGCCTAGATAAATTATAATATAATGATCTATGTTTGTGGACACTGTTGTAATGTAAATATTGTTGATGATATAAATATGAAGGTTATATTGGTAGACCTTGGTATGAGATAAATTATTATTATAGAAGTTATCTCATCTAAATAGTGATGGTCATAATGATTGTTCAACATCTTTTTACTAACTTATTATAATTATGATGTTAATAATTTTGTTTGATTTAATGATTCTACTATGAGAATGAAAATTAATCATTTTGAATTATAGACATTATAAGCATGCAAATGAAATCTTTTGTTATCCATCTTTTTTTTTTTTTTTGCTACATAAACTTTGAGCTATATTATTAGAAATTTTAATCTAAGGCTTCGTTCGAGACAGCTTTCTTACTACTTTCTAAAACAGCTTTTTAGTACAAAATTTTTTTGAATTATAATTTTTTGTACTAAAAAACTGCTTTAAAAAGCAGTAAGAAAGCTATCTCAAACGAAGCCTAAGAATCCATATCCAATTTGATCATGGGATTTTGAGGACATGAATATAATGTAAAATGAATCAATGGCATTTCAAGGAATTGAATTGAAAAACTCTTCTAGTAATGCATTTAGTTTGATGCGGTCCCCTATTGTGTTGAGGCAAGATTGGGTTAGATCATTGAACAGATACCAACCTAAACTCCAATACATAAAGGCAAAAAAAATCCAATTTCAAGCCATTATCCGCTAGATCAGAATGTTAACAATCATGAATTCTGATAAAAGAATTTAAACGTATGGCTTCTAAGAAAATCGAGGATTATAAAGTACAAAACTTATGTGTTAATCATAACATCATCATGAGCTGTTTTATATATACGAACTGACTAACTGTACAAATGAAAACTCTTATATACATTGTCGCTACATCAGTATGTAGCTGAGCTCCATTGGAAGAACAAGTTAACGCCTTCAAGCTCCTAAAATCACATTATGCATTTAGATCAATCTAATTCACAAATTAATGACATTAGAACAAGTTACTGTATAATGTAATTCAATCTGTAACCTCTGGTGCAAAACCGTGTTGGCATTTCCCTTTCCTTTCTCCAGAAGCTCTAGCTCCTCCCTTACAGGTATCGCAGCAAAGAATCTCTTTATGAATTCCCTGCAACAGTCCTTCCCACTACTAATTAGCTCTTCAAATTCTTCATTCTCAGCCTTGACCTTGTCATCTTCCATCAACGGCAATTTGTATATCTGTGTTGATTCATCAAATCTTAGCATGTAAGCTTGTTTGAATCCTTCAAGCAATCGCTCACCCAATGTGTCAATGATATAGTAAGCTTCTGATTCCAACATAAGCACAAAGAAGTGATCATTCCAACTGATGATATAAATTTTAGGCACACCTTCAACATCATTTGAAATTGCATTCCATATATCATCAAACGACATAGCCCCTTGTAAGGATTCAAAGCTCTCTGGCTGGAAAAAACCAATGAAGGATTTCTCTTGGAGAACTGATGTCGAATTTATCTTGGCTTCTAAGATGGTGTCAAGATCAAAATGTTTGTTGGGGAAGCGTTCTATGTATGATGCATTGTCACAGAGCCTTCGCCATTCGGATGAACCCTCTCTGATAAGGGAGTCAAACTCATACCTGGTTAGCATGTTCGCACCTCTGGAATGAAGAGCATTGGCAATCACAGCCACAAGTGCGGTGCAGGCACTCTCCCCATCGGCACTCTCATCACGCTGGTCAATGGAGGCAAAAAATGATTGAGCCTTGAGCTTTGTTCGTTTGTCTCTGCTAATGAATTCTTTGCTCTCCCATTTACCAATTGGATCATCATTTTCTTTGAATTCTGGACGGTCTATACTCTGTGACAAAAAAACAAATAAATTATTCAATCATCACGAGAGAGTAAGAATTGCAAAATTCAGCGACTTGGTTTAAATTTTGCATACCAAGATACCATTCGTTAAGTTGTTAACTGGGGAGGAGGAATCTTGGGTCTCTTTATTGATTTTTTCTTCAGATATATTCTTCGTCCGACTCTTGGATCCCCATGGAAGGAATCTATGCTTTGAAACTGATAGCAACTGTAACTCTGGACTAGAATTTCCACTGTTGCTGCTGCTACTATGGCTGCTTGAAGATTTTCTTCTGCTCTTGGATCTAATGGTTTTCTCTTCATTTTGTGCAATGGGAAGCAATTGAGATACATCCATATCCACATCAGAAGATGAGCATGGATCATCTGTGGCAAAGCCATCACTACTATCAAGACCCTCCTCTTGCTGGGTGCCTTTAACCAGCTGATCTTCATAGGTAGCTACTTGAAGGATCTCTTTAGGTGTTTCAATTTCAGTAAAGCTTACATCTACCTGTATAATAAAAAATTGACAGTATAACAGTAGTCAAATTTGACATTCTTAGTTGAACATTTAAAAAAAGAAAGGAAAAAAAAAACCATTGTAAAACCTAAGGATTTCACATTCTTAGAAGAACATTTGATTGAAATTAATTAATAGTTGGCATATTAAATATTTGATCTAACTTTCCGTCTATTATGAGCAATGATGATGTAAACCTAATACCTTCAAACTAAAGAAAATCCAAATCCAGGTAAGAATGAATTATGATTAAAGATTAGTTGTTCTATAGATAACTTAATGGCTAAGCTTTTACTTCTTATTTAAGCAGCCCTGACGCTCAATCTTTGATGACATCAAGAATTGAGAAGGACTAAAGCTAAAAGTTAGATAGAAAAGATTAAATTAGATTAGTTAATAAAGATAAGCTAACCCAATCATACAAAAAATGGCACAATCCATTATTCATAATTAGACGCTAACTTTTATGCTAAATAACTCCTAAACCAAGCAGCCACTAGTTTGGTAGATTATGAATCATTTGCTTGGTTGTAGATAGAAAAAAAAAAAGATTTATCAAATGATGGTTTTCTTTTCATGCCATTCAAGTCTGAAATTGAAATCCTCATTTCTGATAATTTGTAGAGTTGAAATGTGATATCGATTTCTAATTACAACAAATGAAATGATTGAATATAATAAGATCATTGCTATTCAAAACATGTTTTCTAACTTTAAGCGATCAAATGAGCCCTTAATTTGAGTGAGATTAGAATCATTAAGATTAAATAATCAAGATAACTAAAATATTTGTTTAGCATGAATAAGATCTCAAGTTTGGTGTGAGGGATGAAGTTAATCTCAAGACCTAGATAAACAAATTAATCATATTTACGGGTAAGGTGGATTAGGATTAGGAAAATCAAATAGGATAAACTAGCCAATTAAGTTTAAATTCTTAACTACGATAGATAGTTAATCCACTTGAACCAAATAATATATACCGCATGCATTTGTTATGAAAAATTACTAGTTATAGAAGCATAATCTTTCAATCCTAAGAGCAGACGTTCAGTAGAAGAAAATGGGGCTTACATGAAGTGTAACTTTGGCGGTCAAGTTATCTTTGTTCACAGTGATGGGAAACTGCTTCCTTTGGGCATTGAAGTGGGATTCCTTCCCTTCAAGTCCTCCACACTGCTTCTGGACATGAAAATCCCAGGCCCACTGTCCAAGATTTATCACTGCAGTACCCACCTCCAGCAGTTTCCTCTCCCTCCCCTCTTTTCCCAGAGCTCCACTTCCCTGCCAAAGCCACAACCATACGTTCCTAAAGAGAGAATAATACAGGAGAATCCGATACGGTCGATTACAAGCAGATATATACAAGGGTATTTGACAGCAGGGAGGATTTGAAGTAAATTGAATTCAGTAAATCATGAAAATTCAAATTTAGAGTGTTAAATTTTGAAATATTCTCAGCATATTTAATTTAAACTAACTCATAAAAATTATTTGAAAGTAAGAAATTTTGTTTCCAATATCGTAAATTCTACAGCGTTAAATTCTTTAGATTCTATTTACATCAATTGATGAATTCGGGATTTAGTATAGCATTGAGGCCCTTTTTGATTTGGTTGAGGTTAGAGAACATTTTGTTGAATGAAAAATTTTTGGTGCAGTTAGAAAAAAAAAATGTTGACTTTGAACCCTTATAATTCACTGTTAAAACTCTCTGAAATAAAATAATTTGGATTTCAAGTTAAGACAAAGTCATAATTTTCAAATACAGTTCATATCTGAATTTTAAAATATTTATGATTTAAAAAAGCCCTAAATATTTGGATGGATTTATGTTAAATACCCTAAATCATGTAATTGGGTAAAGTAAGAAAAAAAGGTAAAAAGCTTAAAAAAAAACTCACGAATAGAACGGAGAAGGATATCTCCCAAAGGCTGAAAGGCCCGCGACCGCCACCGCCGGAAAAACAGCAGACCTTCTCGAACTCGTTCTCCTCACTTCTGATCCACTCCACATCGCCGGTGATCCCCACGGCAGCCTCCCCGGATACCCCACCGGATCGACTCTCTCTTCGCCGACGATGAAGGTACGGTATCCCTCTCCCCTTCGGCGGCCCCCTCCATCTAACTCCCAACGCTACCACCGCTCTCGACTCTCCCGCTGTCGCCACAGAAAACCCCTCGAGCCGCGCCACGTGTAGTCGCACCAGGTACCGCTGCTTCGGCACCGGTGGCGGAGCCCAGGGCGACCATCGCGTTATCAACTTGCCTACGACCATGATGGATTCGCCCTCTTGTCGCTGCCCTGATTCGGTTGCTTGATTCTCGGTGAGATGATTGCAGATGGTAATATAGGACGTAAGGAATTTGAGGGGAGACGAAGGCCATGGCGTGTGAGATAACGCGGGAAATTTCAGCTCTCACGTGCTTCAAACGTGGCGCACGCTACGTGTCTCAGCCATGGGAAGTCTAGAATATCTCCATACAGGGTCAATGTTCTTCAGTTTCCTACTCGTTTCTTCTCCCAGAAGCAGCAAATTATCCACTTCAGCCATATCCCGACATTTTTTTTAATTTTTTTTAATCGGCGATATTTTAGATAAATAAACTTCTCTATTAAGTAATGAACGGGTCACGAATAGAAATTCTGTATATAATTTATGTTATATTAATAATTATTATATAATAGAATTGTTATCATATATAATTATATAATAATATATATTTAAGTTAGGATTGAAGTAAATTGTATTATGAAATATAATTTTTACTACTAAATAAAATTATTATATTATTTGTACATTTATATTTATAATAAAATGTTTAAATTATATAATTTTTTTGTTTTTTATTATATAATTTATTATGTAGGATATATATATTATGATATATATTTAAATAAGTATCAAACTGTATAATAAATAATTTATTATCTAAATAATAAGGTAATATCTCATTGGAAACATGAAAATATTTTTCCGGTTTCTAATATATCTAAACATCTAATTTTCCCGGTTTAGATATATTATAGTACATTACATTTTTTAGTTAGATTAATTAAATCATACTTGTTAAACTAATTTAAGATAATTAATTCACTAAAAATAAATTATTTCTTCAAATTTAATTTGGTTAAAACAATCATATTATTTATAAATTATTTAAATGTTAATACACTGTAGAACATAATATAAAATATTTTCTGATATCTAAATAATATAAAAATGAATAATACAAATAATAAATAATACTAATATATCTAAATATCTAATATATCTTTAGATATATTAGACTACATTACATTCTTAGTTAGATTAATTAAGTCATATTTGTTCAACTAATTTAAGATAATTAATTCAGTAAAAATAAATATTTTCTTCAAAATTTACTTGATTAAAATAATCATATTATTTATAAATTATTTAAATGTTAATACGTAGAACATAATAAAAAATATTTTCTGATATCTAAATAATACAAAAATGAAAAAAAAAACTAAAATTAAAATGAATAATACTAATATATCTAAATATCTAGTATATCTAAACCGGAAAATATTTTTTCATGTTTCTAATGAAACATTTTTAATTATTTATTTAATATACAGTTTGATATTTATTTAAATATATATCATAATATATACATTCCTAATAATGAATTATATAATTAAAACAATAAACTGTATACTTTAAATATTTTATTCTAAATATAAATGTACAAATAATATAAATTTTTTATTTAGTAGAAAAAATTATTTTTCATAATACAATTTAAAAAATTATTTTTCATAATACAATTTACTTCAATCCTAACCTAAATATATCTATTATTATATTATATAAGATAAAAACTCTATTGCATAATAATTATTTGAAATACCATAATGGTTTCTTAAGAAACCAGAAATTCATTTTCCGATTTCTTAGAAATCGGAGCCGTTATTCCATTTCATGGTTTTGCTCCTATTTAAATTTCTTCAGCCCTACGCTCGTATAACTAATTCTAATTAATAACATGGTTCTTTTAAAAATTTGACCTTCGAAATTTGATCCATGGTAATATATATATATATATATATATATCATGCATGTACGTCTTCTTCCACACCAAATATATTACTGGTTACTTCGAGTAGGTGCTTTCATAATCTTACAAGGTTTTTTTATTGCCTTCACCTATTTTCTTGAATGGTGAAGGTTTTTGTTTAGACTACTTAGTCAATCTATTACTAACGTTTTGTATAATCATATCAACAAAATTTAATACACCCTTATATGTAATTGGAGCTACTCATATATTGTGTTCAATCAGAATTTTTTTTCATTTGGATTCATCTATTCCACCAGTATAATTCTTTTACCCAATTAGTTAAATAAATCTTTAAAATATAATACATATTCAATTATGTATGAAATACATGATCATGTATGTAGGACACTATCCCATTTCTATCTCACTTATAATCAATTCTACAGCTCTTGTTACAATTCAATTCTTCCAATAATCTAGATCTAATACCACCTTATGATGTTGCAAGATCTAAATTGGAAAGAATTATATCTTTTTATTTTCGTAATTTATTAACCAAAGTGACTAATATATCCAGAGAAAATAAGACAGTTGAAAATATAAATATATTGCAATTCATCTAATATTTACACATTGATTCATAGCTCATTACCATACATCTCAAATAATTTCAATGACATCAAGGTCAACATCTCTACTTGACATTACCAACACTAACATCCAACATCAATATCAAGTTGAAAATTAAGCTCCATTTTTTATAACACCTAAAAGGTTTACACACAACACTGCCAGCAAATAAGGTTTTAGCAGCATTTTTTTTTACCAACTGCAGCGGTTTAAAATGTCATAAAAATCATTGCACCGGTTTAATGATTGTTGCAAATATATTGTATTTGTATTCACTAAGAGAGCCTTCTACAACAGTTTGTGAACCGTTTGAAATTTGGACATTAGTAGCAATTAAAACTGCTGCAATTCTATAGTGTAGCATGAGTTATAAAATTGATCAAAAGAAGATTGTTTGTTATGCGATCATATCCACTTACTAATATAGTACTTACATAAATTTGCTTAAGGAAATCCCCGATGCAAAATCTGGAACACGCTCTAGATGTTGAGATCAGTGCTTCCGACGTAGAGGTATAATTAGATGGAAGCTTGTGAGAAAGAGTTGTGGAGGAAGGCTAGGAAAAACATGGCCAGAAATTTTTTTTTAAAACCATTTACTCAAAATCACTAAAGAGGTTGAAGGTGAGGCCATTTCAGTGGTTATATAGGGATCAAAAGTATGACTGAAAATTTGATTGAAAATCACAATTTTGTTATTTTATTTCCTAGTATATGTATCTGTGAAACCCCTTAAGTAAAAAGAAACTAAAATTTTAAATATCGATGTGTCTTTTGGTGTAATGATTAGAATTTTATTAATAAACTCTATAGTTAAACATGCTCATCCATGAGAACTATTGTGATGGGTGACCTCCTAGGAAGTTACACCAACAGTACAAAATCATGAGGCCCCTAGATCAAAGCAGACAATATCTTGATAGTTAAGAGTTTGAGCTGTTACAAATAATATTAGAGCAATACACCAATTGAAAGATGGAAACTAAGTGTCATATAAAATAAAGTGCTATGCATCTTGAACCCTATATGAGACAAAGTGCTATGTGACGGGAGTCACCACTTGAAATTATATTGGCCACATCTAGAGTTCTATCTACTTAGTGGATGATTCTAGGATAAAGATACTAATAAGGATATCAGTTACTTGAGTGAGGGAGATTGTGAAACCCATTTAATAAAAATAAGCTAAACTCTTAAATATCGAGATACCTTTTGATGTAATGGTTGGAATTTCATTTAAGAAACTTCGCTGTTAAGCGTGCTCATCCCGGAGAAATCCTGGGATGTGTGACCTCCTGAGTAGTTACACCAACATGATAAAATCGTGAGGCCCTTAAGCCAAAATGGACAATATCTCAATAGTTAAGAGTTTGGGCTGTTACATTATCTCCTTTACTGTTTTTATTTCTCATTATAGTTTTTAGGCAATTAAATTTATTTAGAGAATATAGAAAAATATTTTTATTGAAAATTCCTTTCTTATGATGTAATGTTTCCTACTCATTCACAACAAAAACTAAAGTACTTTTGCTTCACAATAATTTTATAAGTGTTAGTGTAAGACCAGTAATCATCAACCATTCTTGCAGCATGGTATGCTAATTGAAATAATTTTCTTGGCCATCTTTAATTTTATATGAACTTTAAATGAACGTTAAATGAGCACCAATCATATATCAATTTAGTCAATTGCCTTGTCTCATTCCTACCCATCAACATATGTCTCTGCCTCCATTTGTTTTTTCTTTAAATTTTTTTGTATGCTTATGGAGGAATTCAAATCAGCTTTCTATCATGAAATCTGCTTATTTTAAAATATGTGAATAATTACAGAGTCCATTACTACTTTTTGTGATGATCCAGCAACTTTACTTTTTTATTAGGCTTCACTCTTATATATCAGAACAGAGTTCACTCCAAGCTTTAGACATCTGTTTTGGCAAATAAGAGTATACATATGTAAATGAATGATAGCCTAGTTCTACATTTTTATTGAAACTCGTGGCAATACCAATCCTTTTGCTTTCTGTGAATTTTTTTATTTCAAAGCAAAAACAAAGATTTAGTGCAGGGATGGGTAGAGGAGGTGGCTATAGGTCACCTCCTCCAAATGGTGGTAGAGGAGGCGGCCGGAAGGGAAACCGGCAATATTGTAAACACTCTAAAGGGTTAATAATAGGTTAAACCATGAACACAAGCAATCGACAATATAAATCATCATATATGTTAACCCTTTCAGTAGAAATTTATAATCAAGCTTGCAAAATAATCACAAAAAAGCTAATATAAATCTTATCCACCATTTGCTCTGAGATTGCTTGGACGATTCAAGAAGGAGAAGAAGAGCTGGTGCAGATTGAGATATTGAACGAACGAATGGCAGCAATGAGCAAAGTTTTGTTAGATCTCAAGCATTGAAACGACAGCGGTGGCGGCGACATCGACGTCGCGAGGAGAGAGTCTCGCATCGCAGAGAATGAAGGAGATGCGCCTTTACAATCTAATTAGGGCTGGGAGTTTGAGAACGAAGGAGATTGAAGTGGCTAGCGATTAAACTAGGGTTGGGTTCTTCTTTAAGGTATTAAGCATTGGTTAAGACTGCTTGCATTGCCAAGCTATAACAATGGTATTTAAAGTGCTACTATTAATGGCTACGAAAACCCTTCATTTTTAATAGTGCATTTATAAAAGATTAAAATAAAGATTGAGAGATAAGAATAAAAAAATTTATAGATGCATAGACATCATAGAATTCTCTTTCAAATGGCCTTAAGTACATTAGAAAATTCATTTATTTGATGCTTCAACAAATTTTTTGATAGTAAACACCAATCAATGTTCAATAGTCACTCAAGAAATTTAGGAGAAAATTTTACTTAAAAAAATTTTTAATATTTTTTTTTGTGAAGGGTCTACACATTAATGAAAAATTCACCAAAAAAATTCAACTCATTTTGATAAGTGGATAGATCACGAAAATTCATGTAATTAGCAATTAGATTCTGTCAAATTAAGAAAAGTTCGTACTTCATGAATTTTTTATTCTGCCAAATGCCATAATTTTTACGTGAAAACATTTCTAAAAATATAAAGGACTTCATCTATATTTACAAAAACTTTTAAAATCTTTTGATAATTTATCTATCATAGAAATTCATTGAATATAGAAATGTCATAATTTAAACACCAAGACATTAGAAAATAAAAATTCTTCTTGAAATCAAAATGGCAGAATTTTGCAATAAAAATTTTTGGGAGAATTATATAGATACACATGATAATTCAAGAAAAAAACAACCTAAATCTTTTAACACACACACAAGCAAAAAAATCAGCATGACGAACAAATATCAAGTATTTTAGTGACTTTTCCTTTATTTTTATCTCCACATCACTACACCAAATGTATATTGATGGATCAATAATTATCTCAAGTATAAATTATATTAAATTTTGAGTATAATCAACTTCTTTACAACAACAATAACTACAATATCAAGCCTTTACGCTATATTTTCTAACCAAGTCTTTTAGGTTTACCTCTACCTATTTTAATATAAGTCAAATCTAATACTTCTACTTTTCTAATCGGGTCATCGGAAGGCCGCTGTTTTATGTGACCAAACCATCTAAAGCGACTCCCTCTAATCTTATCTTCTACTAGAGCTACTCCAATCTTTTCATGTAAAGGACAATCAACTTCTTTGGAGGAGAAAATTTAGTTTCAACATGGAGTGAAAATTTTTCCCACCTCTAATCCAATCCATCCAAACGAAGATGATTAACCGCCTTTTTAAGAGAAAGAGCAAAGCCCCAATGCAAGGAATGAATAAGATTATAAATATTAAGGAGTTATAAAATTTAAAGATGAGAATTACACTCAGTCTTTCTTTGGGATTGCCTTCTTATTGCTTTCTAAAGCAACTTTTTAGAAAAAAAAATTCATTCAAAAAATTTTTGTATTAGAAAACTGCTTTAGAAAGCAGTAAGAACGTTGTCTCAAATGAAGCCTCAATCTTCATTGAAAAGAGTTATAAATATTGGTGAAATGGAGTTACAAAATGAACAATGGGAGTTGCACTCAATCTCCATTATGAAAAGTTACAAGCATTGTAGGAAGGAAGTTACAAAATTTAAAGATGGGAGTTCCAATCATTCTCTTTCATGAAGACTTATCAATATGTGATTTAAAACAATACTAATAAGAATGATTAGAAAAGTTCTCATGATGCGACATAAAATTAAATCTACATAGCTCATATTTCTTTGAATGACATTAGTTTTGGACTTAAAAAGATTATACACTCAAAAATATGGGACAAATGATGATGGACTTAAAAGATTATACACCCAAAAATATGGGACAAATAATACATCATCAAAAAAATCATCTGATCAAATACGAATCTCAATGCATATTGGAATTGAAAATTGTTATAATTAAATTCCGTAATAATCAAATACAAAATTTAATAAATATAGTTGAATCGAATGTCTTGATGAGATAAATCAACAATATCAAAAGTGATCTAATTCAAATCGAAACGAGCTTGATCTATTAAATGTTTGCTTAAATTGAAGGACAAATCATTATTTGAATTTTGCATGCTTATAATCAAATCGAACACCACTACGGGAGAAATCCAACAATCTCAAGATCGCTCAATTTTGAGATAATTTAAACACTTCATTACTCAAGAAACAGTCCAAGATCAATGGAATTAATATAGGTTGTTTGATGGAATCTTTTGAAAATTTCGACTAAAAATTACTATAATTTCATTAAAAAAATTATAAACAGGCCACCATTCTTTACTTGAAGAGAGATGAGACCTTAAGTTAAAGTTAGAGAGAGCTTAGAGCTCCAACCAACATTAGACATTGATGTTCACTACTAGCAATAGGCGTCACTCGACCACCATAGCTTGTGCACCATCACCCGACTACTATCACCTGATTAAGATCTCCTAAAAACCGTCATCCAACCATCATGTTCCAACTACGGTCTATTTATCATTAGTGCATGACTACAATCTTCTGAGCACTATCAGCAAACTATCATTGCTTGACTATGATTTTCCGATCACTATCTTTTCATCACAATCTCCCGACCACTATCATATGATCACAATTGTGTTTGATGCCAGTTTTTTATGGATTTAATGGATTCCTTTCCAACATTAAAAGCAATCTAACGATCAAGTTTTGAAAATAGTCATTTAGTCCTGCTTCACTTGCACCAAGAACCGGAAAATGCGATTTTTCATCCAGAATCAAAAAAGCTTGTAAAATTTATAAAATATAATATTGTTTCAAAAGAACAACTGCTCATGTAGACGATGACATCGAACCAATTAGCCGCAGCAGTTTGGATTTTTTTGGAATATTCCTTTTGTTCATACTAATGATTAAGTCTTTATTTGGAACGATTTTTTTATTATTTATTAAAATAATTTTTTAATAAGAAATTAATTTTTTTATTAGAAAAATATTTTAAAAAATAGTAAAAAAATCATCCCAAATGAAGTCTTAAATAACAAAAACATGATAATTACATGGCAATTAATTCTATTTCGTTGAAAAACCAAACTAATTAAATTAAGGTTTGCCTCAAATCGGACAAATTTTAAAAATATGTATAATAAAAAATTTAATTATTAAAAAATGATATTCAAAACATACTTTAAAAATAGGCATAGTTATTGGTTTAACATGTTACTACACACGTGATAAGCAAGTCGTTCATTAAACGGATAACTTCTGACATGAAAAATTTCCTTTTAAAATAAATACTCAATAAAAGATAAAATTAAATCTAAAATTTTTATTTTTTTTCAAATAAGTGTAAAATTAATTATGTAGATATTATATTTGTCAAAAAATATATTTAAAAATTTTCAATTTATTCTTATTAGAACAATGATTAAAAGTATATGATCTAACCATTTTTTAAACACCCTAGAATTTAGTATACTTATATATATTAGAGTTGTTGCGGACTCGAATATATGCGGCGATAGAATTTAGAAAATTTTTCGTCTTAGCATTGTA
Source organism: Dendrobium chrysotoxum (assembly GCA_019925795.1). Lineage (NCBI taxonomy): Eukaryota > Viridiplantae > Streptophyta > Magnoliopsida > Asparagales > Orchidaceae > Dendrobium > Dendrobium chrysotoxum. The sequence continues at coordinate 20,815,777 of CM034314.1, read as the reverse complement.
CGGATATTCGACACACAAACAGAAAATAAAAAGAACACCAGTAGTTATACGTGGAAAACCCTGGAAAGGGAAAAAACCACGGGGCCACGCCGAGTTAAAAGATTCAACTAGTGTCTGTTTGAGATATAAGAAGCTGACTCGTCCTCAAAATTTAGAACGATCATTTTACAATAATCATCTATTTGGTTGAACTTCAGTTACAATGGTTGTTAGAAATCCGGCGACATGAGGTGGCCAGGATGAAATCTGGTGTCACTTGGAAGTAAGGCGGAACTCCGACGTCACTTGGAAATCGGGCAGAATTCCAGCGTCACTTGGAAGTAAGGCGGAACTCCAGCGTCATTTGAAAATCGGGCATAATTCCGGCGTCACTTGGAAGTCAGGCGGAACTCCGAAGGTGGTCGAGGAGGAGTTTCTTCCCTCCTTTTCTTCTCTTCTTCTTCTTCTCTTCTTTGACTTTTTTTTTCCTCTTAAGAGAAATGAGGGGTTATTATAATTTTTGTGGATGGCATGACCTGTAAATAGGAAGAGCATCCAAGGCAAATGTGGAGTGATTTGGATGGGCGGCCGATATTGAATCCCTTGATTGTGGACCGTTTGTCAAACATTTGAAGGCCTTAATGATATCAGAATTTGACGATCTTAGGCTCGTTGGATTCGTCTTGTCGAGCCGCTCGATTCGACTTTCAGCATGTCCTGTTTGGAAACCATTTGGTAATCAAAATTATGGATTGAACCTTCCAAATGTGCTTCGGGTCTTTGATTTGGACCCATTTGGGCTCGGATCGAATGAAATTTGGTGTTGTTGGGTTCGTATTTCCAAGACGTTCAGTTCAACTATAAGTTTGCTAAATTCGGCTTCATATGGTCTCCGAATTTATTTTTGAAGCTTCCAAGCTGATTTTGCCTCGAGATTTGTGCCTGATCAACATAATTTTTTGATGATATATCAGTTGCCCCCTATTTTCGGACGTCGAAGCTCCATAAGTTTGAAAATACTTATCTCAATATTTTACCTTGGCCGAATTTCAGAAAATTGCGTTCAAAAAGTTATAAAATTTCTTCAATTTGATCATAGAGGCCCCGTTGAGCTCCGAAAGTATCAAAATTGAGTCCGGAATGTCAAAAAATGTGCCCGGGGACCCCAAAAACATCTGATTTGGCCCATACAGGCCAAAAATTGGACTCGGGTTCTTGCAGGCAACCGAACCGGCCGAACCGGCCGGTCGGCCGTCGCCGCCGCTCCTACCAACTGTAAGGAACCGCGCCTGGCCTGCCAGGCCCGTGTTGTGGCCCGCCTGAGCCCGCTCCGCGGCCCGCATGCAACCCATCTGGGCCCGCTCCACCCTCGCCCGTGTTACCTCCTGCCCGCCTGCGGTCCGCTCCGTTAGCCGTGCGGTTCCGAAGCAGGCGATCACGCTGTTCCGCTGGCAGTTAGCCGCCAACCATTTATTATATTTATTCTTTTTTAAATTGCAGCAAAATCTGAAAAAATCCAAAAAATTCGTAAAAATTCTAGAAAAATCTGAAAATTCTAGAAAACTCCGGAAACTTCTTTATTCCTCCAAAAATACTATAAATAGCCTCCTAGGGCCAGGGGAAAACTTGCACCTTCTCTTTTTCTCCTTCTAACTTTCTGACAGTTGAGGCTTTCCGTTGTTTTTTAGTAGGTGACTTTTCCTACTTGACTCACTGCCCCTCCTCTTGTACTGAAGTTGGTGATTTCCCCTCTTCTTCCTTCTTTCTCCCCCATTTTTCTTCCTACTCTAGAGGCTTTCCGCTATCTTTCGTAGGTGATTTTTCCTACTCAGATTTGCGCCCCTCTTTAGTAAAGGAATTGAAATAGGTGATTACACATCTGAAAGAAACCCTCCAGCCTAGGAAGATCGTCCTGCGCATCGATTTGAAGGTTTAAAGAAGGCTCACAAGACATCAAAATCTAATAATGTTATTTTCACCATTACTGAGGATTCTTTCATCTCCTTTAGGAAAACAAATTTATTTTCCTAATGATCTGGTGATGAAGGTGCCATCAAGATCTGATCGTGCCCGTTTTCCTCCCACGCGATATGTTACGGTGTATGAATCTCATTTACGAGCGGCGCTGTGGTTTCCACCATCTCCTGAATTGATTGATATTCTGACGATTTATGGAGTGAGTTTATCTCAATTTTCCTATAGAGCCATGTCGATCGTAATGGGTCTGATTGTACTCTTTAGAGACCGTAGAGTAATACTTTCTGTAAAATGCCTTACTCAGATGGGGCATCCCTTTAGTGATGTACATGGTCGAATCTCTTTCAGATCCAAGTGGTTGGATATTCGTACTCGAGACCCGTCGAAAGGTTGGATTAGTGACTTCTTTTATGTGCAAAATGATTGGAAGCTTCAAGAAAAGTGGGGAAAGTTGAAGGAGTTACCCGTCCTCCTTCATATTGGAGCAGAAGATTTGTTGAAGATACTCAAGCTTCCTGATTTAGATGCCTTACATTATGAGGTGCATTATTTGAGTAGATATATAAATGAAGATTACTTGTTCAAAGTGGGATTATCTACTCAAGTAGGAAGATCGCATGCACAAATGTTAAAAAGGTCCATGAAAGTTTCAGAAGCAGTTCCCCAAATGAATCACTCCAAGAGACCAGGGAGTGATGGCCATTTACAGGCACCAAAGAAGAAGAAGGCGGATGAGATTTTGACAGTCGCCAACAAAGGTCCTCATGTTTCTCCATCCAATTCATACATTCCAGAAGATGTTTTGAAGCATCAGTGCATTGGCCATCAATAGGCTAAGAAGTTGGTGAGTTCACCCTTTCTTCTTTCCTTTTGTGTGTGTATATATATATATATATATATATATATATATATAAAATATTTCTTACATGTTCCTATTTTTATTGGTTCATTTGGAACAGCATATTAATTTCCAGCTTGAGATGAATAAGACTTTGAATGACTGGAACAATGAGCTTATGAAGGTTAAATACCTTCAGGGAGAATACAAGAAGAAATATGATGGAAAAGTGAAGGAGATGAAGGTGGTGGAGAATCGGCTTGTAGAGTGTAGAGCAGAGCTGGCAAACAGAATCACTTCAGCCTCCTCCCAGAATAAATGAATGGATCATTTACATATAGAGTTGGTCGAGGCATAGGCAATGATCAACCAACAGATGAGAGATCAACAAAACCTTGAAGCTGAGAATAAGAAGCTCCAAAGTATGCTGTTAGAGAAGGAAGCCCAGCAGTTGTCATCTGTAGTCATAGAAGAGTTCAAGAAATCTTATGCCTTCAAGATAATTATTCAGGATCATGTTCAGGAAGCTCATAATCATATTTATGATATAGAGGTGAAGGCTTTAGAGGCAGAGTGCATAGAGGATGGCTTCATCAGAGGTTTTATGAAGGGTGTACATGCTATGCAGCGTAAGACTGGAGCGGAGATCGAGGGGTTGACTCCTAGCCAGGCTTCTGGTGATCCTTCTTCAGACTCTGGTGGTGAAGAACTAGAGAGTGAGTTGCAGTAGACTTTTTCCTTGGAGGAGGACAAGGATGATATTGAGATCCTGTATGAGGGCTTTGATGTTGTTTTGTACCACTTTATTTTCTTTTTAGTGATTATATGTATGTTTAGTGTTGATGCTTCTATATGATGTACTCGATGTTCAGTGATATATAAAGAAAATAGTGGTATTTCTCTTTTTTCATATACATGAGAACTATTTTGGTGGCCTTTTTGGACTTAAGTGAATGTGAGAGATATCTTCCTCAGATATCCTGACCTATCCGAGATTGTTAATCAAAATATTTGCTTGATGATTTTAACCTGTATGGAAGAGGTCGGATCAGATCTCCATGGGATTGATCATCTAGTGATTGAGATACAATGTATATTGTGTATTGCTCGAATCATAGAAAAAGAGTTTGAGGAGAAGAGACAAGATCAAGACAAAGTGAATATCATATTATTGCATTATATAAGATAATACAGTAATTCTCTAGTATAACTTATGGATACAGATAATCAACACACAAGGGGTGTATGAAAAACTTGAAAGATATAAAGCATAATTACTTGAGGGGACATAACACAAGACAAACACTACCAACAATATAACACCAAACAAATAGTAGTATCAACTCCTACTAATAGTACTTATGAAGGTTGCCCATATTCTAAGTTCGGGGAAGCATTTTTCCACTAGCATCCTTCAGTTTGAATGTTCCAGGCTTTACCATAGCCGCCACCAAATAAGGACCCTCGTAGAGGGGGGAGAGCTTATTACGCTGAGGGCCTTTTCCAACGGCTTCGATGCTTCATAGAACTAATTCCCCGATGGAGATAGAGCGAGGTTTCACTCTCCGATTGTAGTGACGAGCGATCCTTTGGTGGTATGTAGCGGTTCTGAGTGAGGCTTCATCTCTTACTTCTGGGAGGAGATCCAAGTTTGCGCTAAGCCTTTCCTCGTTATTATTGAAATTAAAAGTCGTGTTGCTAGGGACTCCGATATCAACCGGTATGACTGCTTCTGTACCAAAATAGAGGTTATAAGGGGTTTCCCCTGTAAGAGTTCTGGTAGTGGTCCGATAAGCCCAGAGGATATTTGGGAATTCTTCAGCCCATTGCCCCCCAGCCTTCCCTAGGCGTATCTTCGACCCTTTCAGAATTATTCGATTTGTAACCTCTATTTATCCATTGGCTTGAGGATGGGCGATAGCTGTGTGAATAAGCTGGATATAAAAATCCTTGCAAAAAGATGTAAAGATCTTCTCAGTGAATTGTATCCCGTTATTAGTGATGACTCTCCCAGGAATGCCAAAGCGACAGATTATATTCTTCTATAAGAATTGCTTGACATTTTCTATAGTAATTTTTGCCAAAGGTTTTGCCTCCACCTATTTGGTGAAGTAATCTACAGCCAGGATAATGAATTTTTATTATCCAGTGGCTATAGGGAAAGGTCCTATTATATCAATTCCCCATTGGGCAATTGGCCAGGGGCTCTGAAGTGATGCAAGCTCTAGAGTGGGTATATGGGTGAGAATGGAATGCAATTGGCAATTTTCACACTTTTGTGTAAACTCGAGTGCGTCTTATTTCATTGTAGGCCAATAGAATCACTGTCTCATAATTTTTTAAGCCAACGCTCTTCCTTCTAAATGTTCTCAACATACCCCTGAATGAACTTCTCGGAGTGCGTAATGAGCTTCTGAAGGTGGGAGACACTTGAGATATGGTCCAGTGAAGGAGCACTTATACAACTCGTCACCAATAATGGTGAAATTTGCTGCTTGTCTCCGAAGTTGTGTTGCCGCCATGGGTTCTTCAGGTAGTATCCCATCCTATAAAAAAGATATAATGGGATTGATCCAAGGCATATCTCTTGGTTCATCAATTAATTGTAGAACCCACGGACCTTGAATACTTGGAAAGTGGATCTACTCGATATGCTTTCTTTTATAAACATCTCCCGTTGTTGATGTAGCAAGTTTGGAAAGAGCATCTGCTCTCATATTTTGTTCTCGGAGAACATGTATGATATGATACTCTCTTATGCGGGCCAAGAGTAACTTCATAATGCTACAATACTGGGCCAGTTGCAGATTGTGGATATCAAACTTTCCCTCCACCTGAGAAGCGACTAGTTGGGAATCAGTGCGGACTATTAGGTTCTTGACCTCACAGTCAATTACTAGTCTCAATCCAGCAATGAGGGCCTTGTATTCTGCTGTGTTGTTTGTTGCCGGGAACTTGAGTCGGAGCCCATACTCAAGGGTAACTTTCTGCGGAGAGATCAATAAAATTTCAGCCCTAGCCCTAGAACTTCTAAAAGCTCCATCGACATACAACATCCAGAATGGAGGAGAAGGCGAAGCACTTGGTTGAACATTGGATACCGGGATGGTGCATTCAACTATAAAATTTGCTAGTGCTTGAGATTTAATATCGGGCCTAGGCAAGTAGTGGATATCAAATTCTCCTAGCTCTACAAACCACTTAACGAGCCTACCTGATGCTTCTGGCTTTTGCAGAATACTTTTCAGTGGCAGATTTGTGTAAACCCCAATTGAATGGGCTTGAAAGTAAGGGCGTAGTTTTCTGGCAGAATAACCTAATGCCAATGCTGTCTTATCTGCTAAAGGATAATGTCCCTCTGTTTCAGATAAAATTTTACTGACATAGTAGATAGGACATTGTACAATATTTTCTTCTTGAACCAAGACCGAACGAATGGCTTGGACCGAAATAGCCATATACAAATACAATCTCTCTCCCAGTGTTGGTTTAGAAAGTAGTGGCGGGGATGCCAAATACTTTCATAATTATTCAAAGGCTTCTTGGTATTCATCCATCCATTAGAACCCAGAGCTACGAGTGCCTCTACGTACCTTGAAGAAGGGCATATATTTGTCTCCTGAACGTGCCAGGAAATGAGATAGTGCTGTGATTCTCCCATTCAGCCTTTAGACCTTCTTGATATTCTTCAGTGGCACCATATCACTCAGTGCCTTAATCTTTTCTGGATTAGCTTCAATTCCTCTATGGGTTACCAAAAACCCCAAAAAATTTCCAGAAGCGACTCCAAAAGCGTATTTAGCAAGGTTGAGTCACATATTGTAATATCTCAATAAGTGGAAACATTGTTCCAGGTCAGAGATATGTTGAGATTTTTTGAAATTTTTCACCAATATATTGTCCACATATACTTCTATAGTATGTCCAATAAGGTTTTTGAAAACCTTATTCATGAGGCGCTTATAAGTTTCTCCAGCATTTTTGAGCCTGAAGGGCATCACCCGATAGCAGTATAACCCTTTGTCTGTTTGAAAAGCTGTCGCTTCTTCATCAATAGGATTCATTTTTATTTGATTATAGCCAGAGTAGGTATCCATAAAGCTCAACATCTGATGACCAGAGGTGATATCAACTAACTGGTCAATGCAAGGAAGCAGAAAGCTATCTTTTGGCTAAGCTTTATTAAGATCTGTATAATCTATACACATTCTCCAAGCTCCACTCCCCTTCCGAACCATGACAACATTAGCTAACCAAGTAGGATAGTGCACCTCTCGTATAAATCCAGCTTCCAAAAGTTTATCCACTTCTTGCTCGATCGCTTGCTGACGATCTGGTGCAAAGTTTTATTTCTTCTAGATAATCAGTTTGCACGTCGGATTGACTTTGAGGGAATGTACGATCACTTCGGGGTAAATTCCAGGCATATTTGCCGGACTTCATACAAAAATATCCTGATTTTCTCGTAGAAAATCTGTGAAATTTTTCTTCTCATTGTCTAAGAGAAGTGATCCAATCCATACTGTCTTTGAAGGATGTTCTTCAGATATAGATACAGTAGTAAGGTCTTCTACAGGGGAAGCTCTCTGAGGGATATCTTCGCTCCGCAGATCAAATTCCTCAATGCTCAGGGTAACCATTGGATGTGGCTTGACCTGCCTAAGATAGCAGGTTTGTACTATTTGTTGATCTCCGTATACTACACTAACTCCCGCCGGGCTATGGAACTTCAGCTTGAGGTGAGGGATAGAGGCGATGATCCCAAAAATTGACTGGAGCGGCCTCCCAAAGATAGCGTTGTAAGCCGATTCTGACTTTACCATAATAAATTGAATAGAGTGTGTAGTCTGTCGAGGAAATTCTCCAAGTATAACTGAGAGATTGATTATCCCTTCTGCTCGTACAGGTCGATTATTAAATTCATATAAAGGACCTGCAACAGGCTGAAGCTTTTCTCTTGAGAGATTCATATTGAGAAAGGTAGAGTAGAACAGGATATCTACAGAGCTTTCATTATCCACAAGAATTTTTTTGACATTGTAACACGGGTCACCTATGCCCGTATTAATAACAAGTGGATCTTGATGAGGAGTTTTTACTCCCTCAAGATCAGAATCATCAAATGTGATGGAATGATCGATACGAGCCTTTTTTGGAGTTGGGTTTCCATCTACAGCCAAAAAGACTTGATCGGATAGTAAGGGGCTTCCAGCGATTATTTCAATTTTACCAACCGTTATCCGGTTATTCAATGGTTATCCCTGTTGTTAATTTTGCCCCCTAGTGGAATGAGCTTCTTCTCAGGTAGGTGGATTCCCAATAAACTGTCGAAGATAACCTTAGCGGAGAAGTCTTTCAATTTCATCCTTAAGTTGCCTATAAGCTTCAGTAGTGTGGCCACGACTACGATGAAAGTTGCAATACTGATCTTGATTTCATGTATTCGGCTTCAAAGGATGCGGCCATTTCACTTTATCTTGATCTTAAACTGTCATTAATATATTTGCTCGAGATGTGTTGAGTGGAGTGTACTTTTTCTCCTGTCGAGGTTCTCGTCATGGCAATAGAGGCCTAGGAGATGGATTATTCTTCCCTTACTTTTTCCGTTGTGAGGATGAATTATCCATCCCAGGTGCTCCCTTGCGCTTCCTGTTGGTTTGCTCAAACTGCTTTATATAAGCGTTTATAGCCTCATCTGCAGATATTTATGCCTCCACACGATGGATCACATCTGCATATGAACGAACAGTGTCACACATGAGTGCCGAATGTAAGGGGCTAGGATGAAGGCCTCCAAGAAAGACCCCTCTGAGCAATTCTGGGTCTACTATTGAAATCTGTCGAGCCTTAGTAGAAAACTGCTGAAAATACTCCTTTTAATGATTCTCCCTCATTTTGACGAATCCCGAAGAGGTGGGAAAAACATTTAGCAATTCTTCTATTGGCTACGAACTGTTTGACAAATACTTTGGCTAATTTGATGAATGAGGGGATAGTTCCAGATGGAAGTGAATAAAACCACGTTCGAGCCTGTCCTTTAAGAGTGGCAGGAAAAACCTGGCAAAGGAGTGCGTCCGAGGCTCGCTGAATATACATGATGGTTCTATAATGGTCGATGTGTTCGTATGGGTCAGACATCCCATCGTAGGACTCGATGCTTGGTAGTTTGAAGCCAACTGGAATGGGGTGCTGAAGAATGGCTTCAGTTAAAGGTGATGGCTCTTGAAAGCTTCACTGTCGAAGAGTTTACCTCACATCTCCTCCGGGGAACTCTTCCCTTACTAATCTTCGCAGTTCATGACATAGGGCGTTGTGATGGTGCTCGGCAACATGTGGTTGGGCTAAGTCTTCTGGGAGATTTGAAAGACTGCGAGGTTGCCGAGTTGTGGGCGAAGGATATGTAGAACTTGCTGTATCGACAAGCTTGTTATCCTGGCGTAACTGTGGATGTTTTCTTAGCGGAGGGAGATGAATCTCCGCTTGAAGATGTTCGAGTTGAACATCTTCGGCCAGTGGTGGAGCTCGAGGGAGAAGAACTTCCTCCCACTGTGGTAATGTTGGCTGTCGAGTCTCTCGTAGGAGTTGAAGGATCTCATTCTGAGATTCTTCCATCTTTCGAATTCTCTCTTCTAGGGAGGGTCCCGAGGTCCCTTCTCCAGCTGCATTTTTCCCCCCAGGATAGAAAGAGACAGATATCAGGCGTCTAGGATTTATAGACTGATTTTTGGATTGGCGGGAGTTGGAGCGAGAAGCTCCAACGATACCACTGTTGCACCTATTGACCATTATAGCAATACTTGAAGTTGTGGACCAAGTTTCCCACAAACGACTCCAAACTGTTACGGACTCGAACATACGCAGCGATAGAATTTAAAAAAAATTTCATCTTAGCGTTGCACGGATATTCGGCACACAAATAGAAAATATAAAGAATACCAGTAGTTATACGTGGAAAACCTTGGAAAGGAAAAAATCCACGGGGTCACGCCCAGTTAAAAGATTCCACTAGTGTTTGTTTGATATACAAGAAGCTGACTCGTCCTCAAAATTCAGAACGATCAGATTACAATAATCATATCTTTGGTTGAACTTCAGTTATAATGGTTGTTAGAAATCCTGCGACACGAGGTGGCCAGGAAGAAATCCGGTGTCACTTAGAAGTCAGGCAGAACTCCGCCGTCACATGGAAATCGGGCAGAATTCCGGCGTCACTTGGAAGTCAGGCGGAACTCCAACGTCACTTGGAAATCGGGCAGAATTCCGGTGTCACTTGGAAGTCAGGCGGAACTCTAACGGTGGTCGAGGAGGATTTTCTTCCCTCCTTTTCTTCTCTTCTTCTTCTTCTCTTCTTGACTTTTTTTTTCCTCTTAAGAGAAATGAGGGGCTATTTATAGTTTTTTGTGGATGACATGACCTGTAAATAGGAAGAGGATCGAGGGCAAATGTTGAGTGATTTGGATGGGCGGCCGATATTGAATCCCTTGATCATGGACCGTTTGTCAGACATTTGAAGGGCTTAATGATATCAGAATTTGACGATCTTAGGCTCGTTGGATTCGTCTTGTCGAGCCGCTCGATTCAACTATAAGCATGTCTTGTTTGGAAATCATTTGGTAATCCAAATTATGGATTGAACCTTCCAAATGTGCTTCGGGTCTTTGATTTGGACCCATTTGGGCTCGGATCGAATGGAATTTGGTGTTGTTGGGTTCGTATTTCCGAGACGTTCAGTTCGACTATAAGTTTGATGAAATCAGCGTTCATATGATCTCCGAATTAATTTTTTAAACTTCCTAGCTAATTTTGCCTCGAGATTCGTGCCTAATCAAGATAATTTTTTTATGATATATCCAGAATTATTTTTATTCTCTAAAAAATAAATTCAAAACTTGAATATTAGTTTTTATATTTTATTATATTATTTCTTATTATAACGTAATGCACATCAATAGTTTCTTTCCTTATAAACACACATATATATATATATATATATATATATATATATATATATTCAAATTGAAGGATTTTTTTTAAATTAGATAAAATAATTCTAATCATAATTTAATAAAAATAGATCGCAATGTTTTTTAATATATGTTATGATGATACATATAATATATAAATAATTTATTTTACTTTGTTTGAAAAAGAAAAAATTTGAGATTTATTTTTATCTTCTTATGAGTATTTATTATAAAAAAAATTCCATGTCATGTCAGCAGCCAAACAACTGTTAACGGACAGCTATATTTATTTTTAAATTTTACTTTTAATATATTTTTAATAATTAAATTATTTATTTTATCTGTTTTTAAAATTTATCCTTAAACTTATCAAAAGAAAATTCCTGGGCTGTACAGTGAGCCGTCAAGCAAACATCTTATTTGTTCTAAATTTTCTTTCTAAGGAATTTGACAAATGACGCTTTGGAAAAGTTGTTTGCTTCTAAGAACTTACAATAAGGAAGTTGCAACTCGTCCACGCTTACTGTTTGGTTAACGATGAAGCCGTGCTGATGCGGACGTGCTTATCTGTTCAGTTCGCAAGTCGGCCGTTGCTCGTTAAAAAATTAAAAATAATAATATTAGTATTATAATAAATTATTATTATTATTTTTAAGTTAAGTGTTGCGTGCATCTTGGGACCAAATATTAAATGAGCCGGCTCGAGTCACCTCTTGTTTTAGCTTTAGTTTGAATTTAATTAATTGATCGAGTTTGAGCTTGATTTTGATCTCACCAGTCGAATCTTTTATCATGAAATAGAGAAATTGATTATAATTCATATAATTATTATAATAAAATATTAAAAGAGAATAAAAAATTAAAAGAAAAATAATAAAAGAATTATTCAACATGAGAAAGTAAAATGTAATTTTTAAATATTTTTAATAATTTCGTACTAAAAATCTTAAACGCTAATATATTTTATATTAATATTTTTTAAACGAGCCAGCTCGCAAGCTAACGAGTCTAGTTAAAGTTGGCTCTTTAGCTCATCTAGCTCAGCTCACAAGCTATTTATTGAGTTAAGCACGAGTCAACTTGACTCACTTACCCTCTACTAATTTCAGTTTCTTCTTCTTTCTAACAGTGGCGAAGTCATAAACTTTTCACAGAGGGGGCCATATTTAAAAAAAAATCCGTTTAACTTTCTTCATCCAAGCTTGGGACCGGCATTAGCAATTTTAAAAATTTTATTTAAAAAATAAACTACTAAATATAAGATGAAGAACACTTACAATTTATAGCGTATATATTTTTTTTCTTCATATTTTAAAAAAGTTGAATAATAACATCATTATCAATATAATCTAAATTTTTTTTTAATATAAACGATTAAAGTATCATTCATCCACCGATCTACAATTCGATTACACAATCAATTTTTTATGATAGTCATTGCAGAAAATGCTCTTTCAACTCCTGTTGTTGCAATGGATAATATTAATATCAGCTTTAATAGCCTAAAAAAAAGGGATATAGTATTTCCTTCCTGCTTTGAATCATTTCTTCAGCAAAACTTCCTATACCTTTTAATAATGAAAATTGAACATCATACTGCATATCCATAATATAAGTTTCCAACTGATTATCAAGAATCATCAAATCTGAAGGAGTGAAATTGATTGGATATAAGTTTGTCATTCTAATTAACTTCTCTTTGCTGAATGCATAATATGCATTAGATGGATTCAAACAAGTAATACATAAAAGTAATTCAATATTAGTCTCTGTGAAACGATTATTCAACTTATGAAGTTGCATATTCAGTACTGTGTAGAATATATCAACTCGAAATGATATAAATTTGTCATTTCTTGAAGTCCACATCACGGCCATCCACGGGCAACCCATTTATCATTTAGATTCGGAGTGATTATTTTGAGTTCAGTATAAAATGAAGTCACTTCATCAATGAAGTCATCCCACTTGTTATCTTTCATGTCTTGTAATTATATTTTTGATATTTAAACTAAAGGCATGGCATTCACGATGTCTTGATCTTTTCTCTGCAAAGCTTCTGATAGTTCAGCAGTAATTCCAAGTGTGTCTTTCATTAAGTACAGACAAAAAAAATTTAAAAAATTGCAATTATTCTAATAATACAAATGCCTCTCCTCTTAGTTCATAGCTTATGCCATCCTCCAAAATAATTTTATGCACATCAAATAACTGAGAAGAACATTATAATCAATCTAATCAGTGAATCATAATGAGAGCCCATATTGTATCACCATCATGCCTTAAAGATATTTCTTAATTTAATCCTCATCCAGTAAATGCATCACAATTCTGTAATGAACTTAAAGTCTTCTCTCGTCGTTTCTCTCTAAGTTGATCACGATGTTTGCATGAAACACCAACAATATTCATCACGTTTGAAATTATGGTAAACAACAGTGCAATCTGAACATGATTTTTTGCAACTGCTACTACTGTTAACTGAAGCTGGTGTGAGAAACATTAAATATAATATACAGATTTATTGTCATTTAGAATAAGTACTTTAAGCCCATTAAATTCTTCTCTCATAGTGCTTGCTCCATCATAACCTTGACCACGAATTTTTGAGTGAGACAAATAATAATTTGTGAGGACTTATTCAATTGCTATTTTGAGATATCTAGCTGACATTTTAGGAACATGTACAATACCCAAAAAGCATTTAATAATTTATCATTTCTCATTCACATATCGTATAATGAAAGCCATTTATTCTTTTCTTGATATGTCATGAGCTTCATCAATGAGAATAGAGTAGAAACTATCACCAACTTCTTTTTTTAAGTAATCTGTAATTATAATAGAGATGACTCTACTAATATCTTTCTGAATATTATGGGCAATTAATTTCAAATTCTTAAGAGCATTCTTTAGTACAATATTATTTATATATTCATTATGTTTTGCTAAAAAATGCAGTAACTCAAAAAAAAATTCTTAATTTTTGGAGTTGAAGCTCTCATTTTGCCCTTGAAAAGTTAATCCTTGTCTTAGAAGGAATTTCACACAATCAACAGAATAATTTATGCGGACACAATATGCATTTGTAGCTCGATCAAACTGCATCTGAAAAGCAAAGTTAATATGTTGATCTTGTTTCATTAAATCCTCACAATTTTGTCTTACATTATTATGAGCACTATTAGGTCCTCCTATATGAGAATCAAATCTGTTAGGTTTTTTTCAATTCAAGAATCCATTTCTATGAAATGCCTCATTATCTTCTTTTCCTCTTCTTTCTACTCTAATAAGATGACAATGCAAACAGTATGCTTTATCCTTCTGAATACTATACTCTAACCAACTAGAGTATTTATCAAACCAAATCGAATTGAAATGTCTATCTTTGATCCCAAACTTACTTTTAGGGAAGTCATGATTGTGAGGTTTTTTTGCAAATATGATCTTTGAATTTGATCACGAATGTTAGGACTAAATTCAGAAATAGGTATACATAATCCATGATCTGATTGAAGATTCTCTAGATTTATTTCCATACTTTTTGATGATTCACAATCTGTTCAATTTTTTTTTATTTCATTTTTTTAATCCTCTATTTGTGTTGCTACGCAAGATTTTGATGACTTCTTAAAATATTTCTTCATAATCTTTGTGCAAAGTCAAACTACCCAAACATATAGAAGTTATATAAGTTCTTCTAAATAGAAAACTAAAAACAATAAAATAGAAAGTGTAAAATGAACCAACAAACAAAATCATTTTCTTTTTGTCTTGATTCTAAATAAAAAACTAAGAGCTAAAAATAGAAATGACATTGATCCTAATTAGAAAACTATAAACTAAAATAACAAACGAAACAATAACTTGTAATTATTTTGATCATAAATAGAAAACTAAAATATCAAAATAGTAACGGTAAAACGAACCAACAAACATTTAAGATTTTGACCTTAAAGTACGGGATGCCAGATTGAAGAATGGAGCGAATGACGAAAGCATATTCGGTGATTCCAAAATCTGAATGTATGGGCTGCTAACGCTGGACCCTTGGAGGCGATCTTTGTACATGGATCGAGGAGGCAATCCTCATGCGTTGATTGAGGAGGCAATCCTTGTGCATGAAATTTGAATGCATAGCTGGACGCCTGGACCACTGGAGGCTAGAGGCAGTGAAAAGAGCTTTTGGATCATGTGTCAGGAGAGCTGAGAGGCCAAATTCCTAGTATTGCGAAATACTTAGGGCAAGCGAAAGGTGAACAACCCGAATCAAATACAGGATACACATTTTTTTTTGTGGGGGGGGGGGGGGATGTGTCCCCATGGGACCCCGCCTAAATCCGCCGTTGCTTTCCAAGAATATTATTTAAAAGATTTAAAGCATTTGCTCACCTTAAAATTGAAAGGTGGTCTTAGGAATTCATACCTTATATGCTTAGCATGACTTGCAATATTAAGACTGTCAAGACCTTCTTCTATTCTACCAGAATTATTTTGGTGGAAGAATTGTTATTGCAACATTTCACAGAGACTTCTTCCTCATTCCTTTATTTTTGGTTGTATGGATATTGCGAGGGCTTTTTCACTTAACCCAATCTCAAATTGGGAGCAATATCTTCTACTAGTTGAAGGGAAACTCTTACGGTCTTCCTAACTTATAGCCAAGCTGAACGCTTTGACAAGATGAACCCAATGACACCAAAATCGGCCTAATCCGAGTTCAAATAGGCTTGAATCAAATTATTGAAGCTTATTTGAAAGCTTAAAAGCATTAACTGGATGACAAATTATTATCCAAATATGGCATGCTTATAATCGAATCAAGCAACTCGATGAGACAAATCTAACAAGCTTAAGATCACTCAATTTTGACATCATTAAGGCATTTCAATGATTGATGAAAATTTTATAATCAAAGGAATCACTATGAGTCGTCCGATAGAACTCTACAAATTTACCCTTGATCTTCTCCATATTTACTGAGTATGTCACTCCAAAAACACTATAAATAGACCCATATTCTTCACATGAGGGGAGTAAAAAGGAGACAAGAAGGAAAAGCTCTCTAGTATTTTACAGCCATCACTACTGCCGACAACCACCAGCTATTGCTACCAACTACCACCAGCTATTGCCACCAAAAATCACCAGATACTTCCATCGACAACCACCATTATCTCTATAATATAATCAAGATTTGATCATATTATTTGGTACATTTGTTTACCTGTGGACACTTACTTTCTAGAATTCCTCCTAGAAAGATTAAGCCCTATTGTTGGGTGTAAATATTCAATCTTTGTACTCTTTCTCTAAACAGTGAAGAATGGGAGATCTTTATATCACTTACTATATAGTGGATTTTACAAATGAGTTAGGCCATGTGGTATTTTCCTTTTCCAAGTTTTTCACGTAAAAAAGTTCTCTGGTCTTGCTATTTTTAGTTGTTAATACTGAATCTTTATACACTACTTAGACGAGAAACATACACTCTACCGATTCAAATTTTTGTAGTACGTAATAATTTGGCGCCATCTGTGAAAAGTATTCCCTACATACTTGTTCAATGGCTAACAATCAATCTCTCGATAAAGAACAACAAAATATGGGTGAACATGTCCACCCAAGCCTTACTTTAGAGGATTGTATGCGTAGGATGGAAGAACTTCAAAGTCAAATCATTCAATTATTGGAGGAGGTTGGACAACAGAGGGTACCATAACAGTATGATGGAGTTATTCCTTCTCAATATCAATAATAATTTAGAGACAATGTTAATCAAGGAGCATCACAATCCTCACAAATTTATTAAGATCTCTCTGATACAAGTGGTTCAACACATTCTCCCCACATTGTTCGACCAACCCATAATCCTCCACCTATTGTAAAGGATTTAGATCAATATCATGTTATTCATACCCCTCGATATGGCATAGTAGATATATTGTGAAGCCTTATTCAGGAGGAATTTCCTTTGAGGGAACATAATCAATTTACTTATCCCCATAGCTTCCAAGCGTCTTCACCATTAACAAATGAAATTCTAAGATATCCTTTTCCAATGGAATTTAAGCTACATACTATTGATCTATATGATGGATCATCTAATCCCTAAGTACATATTGATCATTTTAGAACCATCATGATTATCCTACAAGTTTCTAATGTATTGTTTTGTCATGTCTTTCCTATTACTCTCAAGGTCAAGCTTGTATTATACTTACTCTCAATAAATACTATCCACAATTTCACTAATCTTGCTAGACTTTTTTTTTGAACAATTTATTGCTAATCAAAGAATTATTGAAGACTCCTCTCATCTTTCTAAGATTCATCAAAATGAGGGAGAAACACTAAAGGAGTACTTCAAAAGATTTTCTTCTGAAGCACATCAAATTCTAGGAGTATTTTCTTGTAGGCCTTTGACCTGGGCCATTCTACTCATCATTGATACGAGTTACTATTCACTTTTATGCTAATCTAATTCATCAAGTGGAAGCTCAAATAATTACAAATGAGGCTATCAATGCTTATTGAAAGCAATTTGAACAATCCTCGTTCAAACAAAAAAAATTATAAGAATTTGATCAACCTATACAATGAAGAAGGCAAGAGAAGTTAAAATATGATTCTCACCAAATGCATCCTAGATCACCTGACTGCATGTGAAACCCATTAAGTAAAAGAAGCTAAATTCTTAAATATTGAGGTGCCTTTTAGTGTAATGGTTAAAATTTCATTTAAGAAACTCTGCAGTTAAGTGTGCTCATCTCGGAGCAATTCTGGGATGGACGATCGACTGGGAAGTTACACCAATAGAATAAAATTATAAGGCTCTTAGGCCAAAGTGGACAATATCTCAATAGTTAAGAGTTTGGGCTCTTATAAATGATATCAGAGTAATACACCAGCTGAAAGATAAGAACTAAGTGTTATATAAGACAAAGTGCTACGCCATGGGAGTCACCTCTTGAACCCTGTATGGGATAAAATGCTACATGATCGGAGCCACCACTTAAACTTATAGGGCCACCTCTAGAATCCTATCTACTTGGTGGATGATTTTGGGATAAAGAAGCTAATGAGGATGTCAATTACTTAAGTGTTGGAGATTGTGAAACCTATTAAGTAAAAGAAGCTAATTCTTAAACATCGAGGTGCCTTTTGGTGTAATGGTTAAAATTTTCATAAGAAACTCCATAGTTAAGCATGCTCATCCCGGAGCAATTCTAGGATGAGTGACCTATTAGGAAGCTACACCAACAAGATAAAACTGTGAGGCTCTTAGACCAAAGCAGATAATATCTCAATAGCTAAGAGTTTGGGTTGTTACACTGCACTCCTTTAAATACATCAAGGGCTAACATTCTAATGGAAATTCAAATATCTGAAGATCTTAAGTGGTCAAATCCCCTAAGAAATCATAATTGTGGAGATTAGACTCAATACGATAAGTTCTATAATTCAACAGGACACTCAATTGAAAAATGCTTTCAATTGAAAGATGAGGCTGTATTTATGATTCATTAGGGACATTTAGGCCATTATTTGTAAAAGCAACTTGCAGATCATCAACCTCAGAATAAAGGAGATCAAAATAGATAGGGCAAATAAATTTTTGGCATTATTGACTAGGATTGTCATTATATTGAGATCTTAACTTCTATATATTTCAAGTAAATTTTTATTTAAATGAAACTTTATATAAATAATATTCCATACACTCATAACCCCAGGAAGGCCTGCCCATGAGGCAGCCTCGAAGGAAAGCTAATAATGGATAGATCCTCACTATAATAACTCCATAAGGGCAAGTGGCAGATAGGGTCTCTATTTATAACCCCAAAAAGGTCTGCCCATGAGGAAGCCTTGAAGGGAAGCTAGTAATGGATAAGATCCTCACTAGAAAGACCCCATGAGGGTAAGTGTAAGATATGGTCTCCACTCATAACCCTAAGAAGGTTTGATCATGAGGCAACCTTGAAGGGAAGCTAATAGTGGATAAGGTCCTCACTAGAAAGACTTTATGGGAGCAAATGAATGACAAAGACACCACTCATTTAAATACCTTAGAAGGTAAAAGCCTTAGAAGGTTCAGGATTATTCAAAAACCTTTAAAGGTAAAGACCTTAGAAGGAACACATATGCAAACAATCTTAAAAGGCTAAAAGTCACAAAAGATAGATATGCATCTAAAACCTCAGAAGGCAAACCTCACAAGGTATATAATTATCCAAAAATCTTTCAAGGCTAAAAGCCTCAAAAGGAACATGTACATCAAAGACCTTAGAAGGCTAAAATTCTCAAGAGGCACAGCCTCAAAAGGCACAGGTACATTAAAAACTTGGAAAGGCTAAAAGCCTTGAAAGATACATGTACATAAAAACTTCAGAGGGCTAAAGAATCAAAAGATATATATATTTCTTTGATTCTCTTAAAAATCTCAGAAGGCTAAAAGTTGTAGAAGGAAAAAATTCCTCTAATCTAGTTGTTTTAATTGAGAGGGGGGGGGGGGGGTGGCAATATATCAAAGATATATAAAGAACTTAGTTTCTCAAGGGGGCAAGTTCACAAATTAAAAGTATTATTAGATAAAGATAAAATAATCATTGCTTAAAAAAAGTATTAGGCTCATAAAAATATCTCAAATCTATATGCAATACTACTGATGTATATATAATACAACTCAACATCAGATTCAAAAAAATAGTCACCTTTATCTAATACATAAATCTAAATGTAAAGAATTATTATATTTATTTCATCAATGTTATCTTGTACACTATAATCCAAATGGAAGAACACGTGCATAGCTGGACCTTTTTAGGGCAAATATCTTCATGTCATTCATAACATAAAACTTATTATAAATTATTGCTAGTTCATTAGGCTTCAACAAAATTTGTATCGTCAATGTGCTGCTAGATTGTTACGATTTATACAATATTTGATCTCCTTCATAATGTTGTCCACTGTCTGCCCCCATTGACATACAAAATAAAAAGTGTAGCCGAATCGTTGCCATCAGCTCTAGCTACCTTGCAGATCTCCTTGGACCATCATTTCACACAAGAAGCGATTGATCTTCTTTGGTCATTAGAAGAGAATGATCTCTCATCAAGACTCCTTCTACACAAAGAGGGCACTAGAACTTGATAGAAGATACCACTTATTCAAGATAGTAGAATGCCTCTAATGTAAGAAAAAGTAGAGAATAGAACGAAAAGAAAGACAAATATCATTTTTTCTACATAAAGAGGGGCACTGGAGCTTGATCCAAGATAGTGGAATACCTCTAATATAAGAAGAAGCAAAGAATAGAAGGAGAAGAAAGATAAATACTGTTTCTTCTACACAAAAAGGGGCACTGGATCTTGATCCAAGATAATGGAATGTCTCTAATATACAAAAAAGTAGAGGATACAAGAAGGAGAAATACAACAGAAGATTGAAGATGAGAAGTGGTGTAAAATTCTTCATCCCATGGGGGGATATTTATACTTGAAGGAGGAGGAGAAGAGTTTCATAAATTTTAATGAGAGAATTATAAAAATTTATGAATGAAAGTTACAAGAATTGATGAAAGAGAGTTATATAAATTCACGAAGAGAGTTATATGAATTCATGGAGGAAGAGTTACATAACTTTAAATGAAAAGAGTTATGTGACTTTGATGAAGAGAGTTATGTAACTTTAATGAAGAGAGTTATGCAATTTTAATGAAGAGAGTTACATGAATTTAATGAAGAGAGTTATTAGCTTCAAGAAAAATATTTATATAAAAAATAGTAATAAAACTAAAAAATATTTAAGTAAATTTTTTTAATTTTTAATGATGGGAGTTATGTAGCTTTAAAGAAAAAAGTTGCATAACTTTAAAATAAAAAGTTACAAAATTTTTTATTAAGAAAAACTTTTTACCAAAAATGTCTTAAGAAATGAGAACTTTTCTTAAAAAATATAAATATTAAAAATACATGATTTAAAATATATTTTTGGACATAATAAGCTTTGACGTCCGAAAATAGGGGGCAAATGATACGTCACCAAAAATCACGTTGGTCTAGCATCAATCTCGAGACATATTTAAATTGAAAATCATTAAAATTTTATTTGTGATCATCTGAACACCAATCTCAGCATACTTATAATCAAAATGGATGTTTTAACCAGAGGAACCCGATGACACCAAAATCATCCCAATTCGAGTTCAAATGGGCTCTAATCAAATTACTAAAGCTTATTTAAAAAATTAAAAACATTAATTGGATGAAAAATTATTATCTCAATATGGCATGCTTATAATCGAATTGAGCGGCTTGATAAGACAAATCCAAAAAGCCCAAGATCACTCAATTCTGACATCATTAAGACATTTAAATACTTGATGAAAGTTCTATGATCAAAGGAATCATTATGAGCCGTCCGATAGAACACTCCAAATTTACCCTTGATCTTTTCCATATTTACCGAGCATGCCACTCCAAAAAAATATAATTAAACCCCCATTCTTCACATGAGGGGAGAAAAAAGGAGAGAAGAAGGAAAAGCTATCTAGCATTTTCCAGCCATCACCGCCGCCGATGACCTTTAAGCTATTGCTACCGACAACCACCAGGTATTGTAACCAACGACCACCAGTTACTACCACCGACAACCACCATCATCTCTAGAATATTATCAAGATTTGACCCTATTGTTGGGTACATTTGTTCGCATGTGGACACTTCCTAAAATTCCTTATGGGAATTTTAAGCCCGGTTGTTGGGTATAAATATTCGATCTTTATACTCTTTCTCTTCTTCAACAGTGCAGAAGGAAAGCTCTTTGTATTACTTACTACAAAGTAGATTTTATAATTGGGCTGGGCCTCATGATTTTAATCCTTTCCAGGTTTTCCACGTAAAAAGTTCTCTAGTCTTACTATTTTTATATATTAGTATCGAATCTTTGTATACCTTCCAAGATGTGAAACATACACTCTATCGACTCAAATTTTTTAGCACACAATATGCTCCTTCAAAAAAATATTAATATAAAATATACTAAAAAAATATTAGCATTTAGGATTTTATGTACAATGCTATTAAAAATATTTAAAAAATATATCTCACTTGTTTATGATAAGTGATCATTCATTAATTTTCTTTTAATTTCTTATTTTTTTATTTTTATTCTAATAATTACTTAAATCATAACCATATTCTTTCTTTCATAATAAATGTGCCAGCTAAAACTCATAAAATAAAGCTCGAGCTCAAGCTCTAACTTGATTATTTAATGAATCTCAAGCCTAAGCCAGGAGTTACTCTAGCTTAACTCAACATGTTTACACTTATCTTTATGCTGTGGGCTTATTTGTGAACGCATAAAGCCTTTAAATTTAGAGGAGCACAAAGACTCTAAAACTCAGCTTGGGAGCTTTGGCTATAAACCAAAAGGTCTCGGGTTCAGAGCTTGTGTATGCGATATGTGTGTGAGTTTGCCTTAATTAGCCTAATTATCCCAAAAATGGAATATGAATGCAATTTGTATATTTTATTAAACTTAATTAAATAATACAAGAAAAATTGCAATTTTCAGGGGAACGTTTAATGCGAAATATACGTCAAGATTTTTGTCGACTTTCTCGGCGGGATATGCAATGGAATTCACTGACGAACTAACCACCGGTAATCCCACCAAAAATTTTGGGGAAACTTTTCTGCCTGCATTTCCACCGCCTCTTTATCTGCGCGGCGGCTTTACTGATAGATTTTTAATTGAAAAATTCACTTAAAGGCTAGCGAATTATTTCGCCAAAAAAGCCTTCGGTTAAAGCTCTATTTCTTCCTGCCGCCTGCTCCCGCTCCCAAAACCCGCTCTTTCTTCAAATGATGATGCAACAATATGAGGTATAGGCGGAACTGTGCTCATATACTCAAGAGAATCAGAAGGGGAATGATCAACAACCAGATCCTGTGTGTTGAGTCGGAGTTTGAGTATAGAGATGATTAGATATTTGAATGTTGTAATTTGAAATTCATGTTTGATTTTTGATGGTGATAGATAGTTTAAATTTCATGTTTAAACTTTATGTTTTAAAATTCATGTTTAAACATTATGTTTTAAACTTTAAGTTTGATGATATACATTTTAAACATGAATGATACACAATTTAAATTTATGTTTTTAATTTGTATTATATTTATATTAGTGCTTAAAATTTGAATGTTGTATTTGTTATGTATGGAATCTGATTATGTTGATTAATCAGGTTGCTCTGTTTTCTTGGAACTTAAGTTTGTCATGCTTGCTGGGGGGTGTAGAGGGTTTACACCTTGCCTTGGGTTCGGGTGCTTTATACCCAAATTTTTTTCTTCGTACAATGCCCTGATGTTGTATGCCTGAGCGCCCTTTCATTATGTTCCCGACCACCCTAGTGTTGATCGATAGAGAGCAGAGCGCCAGAGTACTCTAGATTCAATGCAGCAACACTACGAGTTTGAGCACCGAAGTGTCATCAAACAAAGCCTTGAGCACCCCAGCACCCCAAATTGGCACCGCAGCACTGCGAGATGGTCTGGCCGATTTTCTTTCTCATTTTTCTGAAGGGTCGTGTCCCTTTGGTTTATTTTGCTTGCCTTTCTCTTGTATTTCTAGCAGATTAGATATTGAGAATGGTGCATGTGATAAGAGAAACAAGGAGAGAGTGAGAGGGAAGAGGGATCTGTACTTATTTCTCCCCATTTTTATAGTGGATTTCTTAGTGTGGTGTGGCTCCATAGTTTTTTCCCCAATTTTGAATTTTTCCACTTTAAAGAGTGGTGTCCTTTGTTTTTATGTTGCTATTACTTTCTTGCTTGTTTTGTCATTGTGGTGTTTACTCCTCCTCATCCCCAACAGTATTTTCATGTTTATATTATATTTTCATAAAGTATTGTGAATGATACACTGTTGAGTTGTAAATCATCAACTTTAAATGGGTTGCAATTTTTTTAAAATGCTATAGGTTTTCGACGGCAATTCCAACGATAAACGTTCGACGGAAAAGCTGTTTCAAGTCTGCCAGAATTATTTTAATTTCAGGCGGTCTTCCCGCCGCAATTATTGTCGTTGAATTATGATGGTTTTAATAGGACAAATTCGCTGGATAGCTGTTAGAAGACTGTTGGTAAAGTTTCTGTCGGATTTTAATTAGCCAAATTTGATTTTCCTACGCAACTTTTACAGGCAGAATATTTTTCGTCGGAACACCTCCAAAAATATAAATTTCGGTGGTAATTGATAATTTTCAGTCAGAAGTGGCTACCAGAAATGGTATTTTTTTCCGTAGCGAAAAAATACTATAGTTTATAAAAATATTATTGCATATATTACTTATAAATGATATTAGCACATGAACTAAATTCAAAAACTGCCTTGAAGACACGTGTGAATCATCGTGTGAACGGACAAACGAGCCAATAATCCTGGTGTTAAATAAGTAGAAGTTTGGCTTATCTATCTCATAGTATACCTAATTAATAGAATTTATCTATTATTTTCATATTTGAACATTAATATATCATTGTCCAATCGAACACCAATCACACACTAGAGATGAACTTCAATACAATAGAGTGCAATCAAACAACAAACACATAAGAAAATTGTACTTTAATATAGTGAAGTGCAATCACACATTAGAATTGAACTTTGGTATAACATAATTTAATATGTATCATTTATAAAACAAATGGATAAACACAATGAATTAAATGCGCATCATTTACAAAAGTAAATAAATAGACAAAAATAAATTAAATATATATCTTCACATGTTATCTACCTATGAACATATGGATCTATACATGAGCATTGTTGTAAAATAAATTTGCACATACTATTTTTAATAAATTAACATACAATCTTGTGTCACTTATAATTTTTTTTAAAGACAGGTAGATGATGTGCTGTTTTACATACACTTCATAATCTCTATCGTTGGTAAAATATAAAGCATTTATCAATCTATTAGTGCAAGAACTATATAATTTTTATTAAAAAAAAAAAAAGAGAAACACCGAGCAATCCGATACAATCACATGGCCAAAAGTTTATTGAATTAACCTACTAAAAGAATAGTTATCTTTTTATCCAACCGAATAAGAGTATTTAATAGATAAACCACACCATATTTTTTTGCTCACTTATGTCTCCCGTTCTTTTGAGTTGTCTTCCTAAACACCTTAACAAAAAGACAACTGCTCGAATCATGCCTGAATCTAAATCGCTGGAAACATGTTTGAATCATGCTCAAATCTTATTTGAATCATGCTTGAATTGAGATTTGAGTATGATTTGAGCATGGATCAAACATGGCTGTAGCATCTAATATGATGTTTAATGAGGTTTAGCGATTAGGGTTTAGTATGCGAATAATATTCGAGATTCAAAACCCTTTTATAATTTCATACATTATTTGTATTATAACCTAAAACTTCTTGAATCATGCTTGAATCTAAATCGCTGGAAACATGTTTGAACCATGCTCAAATCTTATTTGAATCACGCTCGAATTGTGATCGAACTAGATTCACCTAAGATTTGAGTATGATTTGAGCATGGTTCAAACATGAATTGAACATGGCTGTAGCATGTAATATGATGTTTAATGAGGTTTAGGGATTAGGGTTTAGTATGCGAATAATGTTCGAGATTTAAAACCCTTTTATAATTTCATACATTATTTGTATTATAACCTACAACTATTGGTGATGAATATATTGAAACATAACTAATCAAATGCATAGCAATAGTAAACTTGAGCAGATGATAATTGGAAATTCGGGAATGCTATAGTGAAATTTTATCATTGACTAGTAACTAGAGCAGTGAGATTGTAGAGTTAAAGAAAGTATTTGAAAGATGTAATATTGCATAGCTTACTTGTTATAAGATTTATGTGATTAGAGACTGAGGATTCTTATTAACTTTTTTATAGCTAGGATAGTTTAATCTGAAAATTTTGAGTATATTATTTACATGAAATATTAATTGTACAAATTGTTGGTAAATTTTCGAAAAATATCTTCAAATCAGAGGCAGTTCTTCCGCCTAGAGATTATTACGTGCGGTGTCCGAGTATAAAAGGCGTCTGAATTTTGTGAGAGTATATAACAAATACATAAATTTATATAAAAATGTATGCCCTCATAAATCAGAATGAATCCTACACCGCGCTTAATCATTTCTCTCTTCCGTGGCCCACTGTCATTTTTTGGAGAAATTATTATATGCAAAGTCCGGACGTAGAGTTGCGTTTGAATTTTGCGTATTTACTGAATATTTTTTGAATATTTTTTTTGAGTATTTAATATATATTTATTATAATAAATATACAATAAATATTTAATAAATATATAATAAATATTCAATAAATAAATAATAATATAAAAATTATATTTTAATTATGTGTAAATATTTCATTGGAGTCTATATTTCATTGAAGTTGAGATGCAACTTTAGATCCTGGCTATCCAAGTAATAATTTCTGCTTTTTTTTCGATGGTGACGACTTGCTGTCCTTCCGTATCGAGATATTTTCCCATCCCGTACAGTTCATCTGCCTAGCCGCTCTCTTCTATATAACATGCCGCTTCGCCGACCAGCCTCTTCCAACCAAACAACTCGGCACTTCTTTTCTTTCCTGATGTCCATTTCGATCAACAACAATGAAACTCCTTCCGTTGCCAGTCCATCTCTTCGCAACCGACGGATATCTGGGGTGGCGGCATCGGAGGCCACCGTGGAACAGGACGGTTTGGAAAAGATAAAGCTAGCAACTACTGATGAGTCGGAAATGGTTACGGACTCCGCAGGCGAGGACACGAGCTCCGATGTTGATACTGGGTTTGTGGTTGGCAAACGGAAGGGTGGGGAAGAAGGGAAGAAGGGTGAAAGTGCGGTGAAAGGTGAGGAGGGAGATGATAAGTCTGGGAAAGGAGATGGACCTTTGCCGGCTAAGTACGCCTATAGGGCTTCGGCTCCGGCGCATAATAGAGTGAAGGAGAGTCCGTTGAGTTCGGCTGCTATTTTTAAGCAGGTAAATGGTGGCATTTGTGCGAAGTTTTTTTGGGTTTGATTTGACGATGTTGATGGATTGCGTCATTGAAGCAGTTTTCTCTTGTAGTTGCCAATTTTTGTTCCATGCTTCTCATTGTATTCTAGTTCATATTTGGCGTAAATGGTGGTCATCATTGGCAATCCTTGGTCTTCAAGGGAAATATCCCTCTTTGATTACTGAGGAGATTATTAAGGAAATAAATCCGTGCAAGCTTTAGAATATCTTCCTTTTTTTCAATATGTTTAGTATTTTACATAGGTTGAAATCATGAAATGTATTATATAATTCTGCTATCTAAATAGAAGGGTAAGATCCCCAATGAAATACACGTAAACTTTAAATTATTTAGCCTCTTTTCATAATATTAGAGCGATATGTCACAGAGAGACCTTGTCCAAATCACCTGTGCTCCCTTAGCACTCCTTCCTAGTGCTAAGTCAGCCTAAAATTCTCACAATGCTTAGCTAGAGAGCATATAATGCTAGAGAGGAAGTGAATGGGGAAAATCTTCACTATTACAAGGGAATTTTACAAGAGGGGTTGGAGGGAGTTGGGAGATGTGGGGAGTTGGTTACAAATGAAGGGGGATGGTCCTATTTATAGCCCTCCTCCCATACCTAGGAATATAATTCCCTCCAATATTCATGAGTATGGAGTTCTCTATAATACTCCACATCATTCTCTACAATACACTTATGTTACAATATTATGAAGAGTTCTAGAGTATCCTAGAATACTCCAAGTATCCATATAATTCTAAAACATACTAAAGGACTCTAGAATCTTCTAGGAAACTCTCAACTTATCTAGAATCTTCTAGAATATTCTAGAACCTTTTGGAATTTTCAGAATTTTTAGAATCTTCTAGAACCTTCTAGAATCTTCTAAAAACTTTCATATCCTTTTAGAACCTTCCAATATCATGTGACCCCATTTAAGAATGGTTCTGGAGAACTTCTTCGCCTCTGCTCGGCATGTCGGGTCCAAGAGTTTTGGCAATACGTCTATGTCCAATATTTGGGCATGACAGGTAGAAGCAAAGAGTCCTTAATTTTTTTTTTTTTACAATTTTCCTTTAGTCCAAATCTTCTATACAACCTATCGTTTGCTGCCATAGCAAGACATCTGCTCCAATGAGAGGAAATAATTTTTTCTTCTGAGGGAAAATATCTTCCATATCATAAGCTGTTGACCAATCAAGATAGGTGATTACTAACCTTCTATCTTCATTCATATCGAATGAAGAAATTATCTTATTTGGTCCCAAATTATGAAAATTTTTCTTAAAGGGAAGGGAAAATTGTGCCACCCTGCTGGCCCCATATTAAGTGAAGATGATCTCGTTTTTCCATATGGGATGTAGAAGATTTCTTGATTATGTCTTGCTTATGTAATTCAATGATACCAAAATTCAACGGAACCTACATGTTCCTAACCACAACCAAGGGTATCTGGGACATGATCAAGCAAATGTTTTCCAAGGTCTATGATGCCAACTTAATTTATGAGATTGTGTGATTAACACAAACAATCACTCAACCAAGCAAGGTACGATTTCAATTATCAAATACTATAACAAATTGAATTTTTTTTGCTCATACTCAATTACCATATGTGTTTCAAAGTTAGATGCATGGACGATGTTGTAATTCTACTAGCTTTTGTAAAAGATGAAATAATTTATGAATTCTTAGCTGGACTACATGTTGAATATGATCAAGTGTGCATTCAAATATTTAGAAAAACACCCCTTTCCAACATAAAAGAAGTCTTCTTAACCATCATATGTGAAGAAAGGAGATGTAGTGTAATGTTAGGAACACCACTGGTTGGTGAAATGGATATGCTGCTTTACTTGATGTCCCTACACTCAATATAAGTAGAGTTGACCATAAAAACCTAAATTGGATCCGCCAAGGTCCAATAATCTTGAATCTATGTTTTGCAACTATTGTAAGAAGCTAGGACATATAAATATAGTTGCTAGAAATTCCAAGAGAAGCGACCATACAACAAAAACAAGCCTCAATATCAAAACTAGTCCATACATTATCAAGCAAATATTGTATTCTTGGAAGAGAAAATTTCCATAAACATAGGACTAAAGAAAAAAGAAATCGAGAAACTTTGTATTTTCTTGACAAAATTGATATGCTAGTGGTTATGTGTGACTTAGTCTGGTGATTATTCCACTTCATATCTCCCTCGTGCTTTTGAGACCAAATCAAATGAAATATGGATAATAGACTTAAGTGCAATTGATCACATGATCAACTCTTCTACCAAATTCTTTTCTTATATACCCTACCGAGGAAATTATAAAATAAAAGTTTTTTTTGTTACTCTTGGTGCTATTGCCATAGATGAATATTAAAACTCACATCGTTCCTTACATTGTCATCCATTCGCCACTTATCAATGTTATTCATAAACTTATTACCTATTCAAAACTAACATCTAACCTAAATTGTATTGCAATATTTTATCATACTCATTGACTTTTTTAGAATCAAACCACGAGGAAGATGCTTGAGAATGCAAAGAAACTAGATAGACTGTACTATATGGATACGAATTGTTATAATCAATTACCCCAGTCTTACTTACAAGAAATTTAGATACAAGAAGGGCACAAATTTGGCTCTGCCAGATTTAGATGGGTCATCCATTTTTGCAATTAATGTATTGATCTCTATATATATGTCACGATCAATAGAGTGCATCAAGGAAGTTGACGGATGGTCATATCACTTGGAGCAAAAATTGGAGCGCCTCAATCGTGCATGAACCACTCAAATGTTGCCCTTATGGCGAAATGAATTGTATTGATGCACTCGATCGAAGATCGATGACAAAAATGATGATAAGCAGGTGTGACATTGCACAACATTGCCTGAATGACTTTTTATCATCAAATGGGCTATCTCGATGTGTTCAGGACATCGAATTTACCTATGAGAGTTCGCGATCAATTCGAGCAAAGACAGTCAAAATCGACAGACTACAGGTGTGACGATGCGAGATATCATCAGTTCACAAAATAGACTTCTCCGTTTCGTCCGGAACTTTGGAAATACCCAAAAATGATAGTGATATTAACCAAGATGTCATTTGAGGAAAAAAAGACTAAACGTGGGTCGAGGCAACGACAAGCAAATCAAGGAGCACGAATAATGAGAAATTTGTGCGAGGATTAATGTTCATTTCATTTTTTCTATTCATTTTAAATCTTATTTTAATTAAAATTTATGATTTCTTTATATATATACATATATAATATAATATAATAAAAAATTATTTTTATTAAAATTCCTATCCTATTTCTTGTCTTTTGACTAAAATTCCTATCCTATTTCTTATCCTTTGACCAAATCCCTGTTGCCCACATGTTATCTCTACTGATTCGACACTTCTATCCTTCACTCTATCGCCTGACAGTAGGCAGAAATAAAAACAAAGTATAGAAATAACCTAAATCGACCCCACTCTTTAGTTCTCACATTTATGCAATTCTCTCCCCTCATACCAAACTCCTCCGACTTGCCCTCCCTATCCCAAAGCTAAACCTTTGCCCGATCCCTTTGCTCCCACCACCAAGTCGAGCAACCCAACTCCACTCCGTCTCCCACTCACGCAGAGAAGCCCATGCCAGCTCCGCCTCATAGCCGTTTCTCCCATTTCCCAAGGCCGAACTCGCCCAGCTCCTCCATTCGTTCCCCTCCTACACATCTCCCTGTGAGCTCTCTTAGTATACAACAACTACCACCCTTTTGCTGCTCTTCACGTAAGCCTCACACCTCATTGCACTCTCCTTTTCCACATGCTCACTGCACTCTCGCTGCCCACTCCAGCCGCTAGAGCCCAAGCTTGGTCACCAGCTTCTCCTTTTCCATGTCATCACTGTAGTAAGTCTTACACACATACAATAGTTGAGAAGATTTATTAACAAATTGAAAATTTTTAGTCATATATTAATTTAGATTTTTGAAAAATTAAAAAAAGGGAAAGAAGCTTAAAGAAATCTAAATTGACCTTTCTTTCTTAACTAAATTTTTTTTTTCGTGTTTTCTTTCGTATTTGGTGATAATTTCAAAAATTAATCCTTACTCGATTAAGAACTAAACTTAAATAATTTAAGAATATGTATAATAAAGAGTAGAAGAAAGTTGAGTTGTAAACATAACAATTGACTTGAAGACCATGATTTCACATTTGTTCTGAAACATAAGCTTGGGATAGAAAATAAACCTACTGATGCACTTTTTAGGGTGACCTTGATAGTTTCATCTTTGAAATATCAAATTCTCGAATTTGAGAGACTAAAGATGATTATTAAGTTTGTCTTGATTTCCATTTGATATATCAAGAGCATGTCAACAAAGATTCATCATTTATTAGCTTAATAGGTTACTATTCTATTATTGATGGTTATCTTTAGAAGAGTGAATGCATCTCTAGGACTTCAATGAAGGCATTTATCATCTTAGAGCTACATTTAGGAGGAATAGCATGGCACTTTGACAAAATAAAAACTGTGCACCTACCAGATTCCAAATTTTATTGGCCGTTGTTAAAAAAAAGATATAGAAAAAGTAATGATCCAATGTTATACGTGTAGGAATGCTAAAACTGCAAAGCAAAAAAGTAGAAAAATATTGTACCTTACTCGTTCCTTTCAAGCATTGTGAAGACCTTTCTATGGATTTTGTTTTAGGTTTACCCAGGACCCCTCGAGGTCACGTTAGTTTTTTTGTTGTAGTCGATTGATTCTCTAAGACGAACCTTTTTTTACCTTGCTCAAAATCTAATGATGCTTCACATATTGCAATGTTATTCTTTAAGGAGATTAGATTCTACGGACTTCCTTCCACAATATTTCTGACAAAGATATCAAATTTGTCTTATTTCTAGGAAACATTGTAGAAGTTAATGAGTACAAAACTCAAGTTTTTTTCAACCTTTCACCCACAAACTAATGGCCATACCAAGGTCGTTAATAAATCTTTAGGAAACCTTCTTAGGCATTTTGTGGGTAAAAATTTAGGCAATTGGGATCTTCTCCTACCTATAGCTTAGTTTGCTTATAATAGTTTATTTTCTAGGGCTACCAATAAAACACCCTTTAAGGTAGTCTATGGTTAAGAAGCTTGAAATCTAGTTGATCTTGCTAGCATCCCCTCGCATATATTTTTTGATTTTGGATTTACTTTTGCACAAGATTTTCAAAGCCTTGATGAAAATATAAAATAATATTGGAAGTCACTAATACAAAATACACTAAAATTAAGAATAAAAATAACATCTTTCAAGAATTTAATTTAGGGCTCATGTGTTAATAAAAATTCATTCGTAGAGGTACCTTTTAACTCAATTTAGAAATTACAAGCTAGGACATATGGGCCATTTGAGATTATTAGGAAAGTGACACGAATGCATATGTTATTGAATTTCCAAAAGACATGTTTACCAACCTCAGTTTTAATGTGGAAGATCTATATCATATAATGTAGTTAGTTAACCTCTAAATGCACATAATGATTCTTTTGCTTGAAAACAAACTCACATTTTTGCAGGTGCCAAATTAGCACTTATTATTTGAAGTAGATCACATCATCACAGATAAGATAGACTATACTGGAGATCACAGGTTTCTTGTGAGATGGAGAGATAAGCCACCCACTGAAGACACTTGATTTACTATAGATGATTATTAGAAGCTAGTACCAAATCTTACTGTTGGCTATTTGGACTTCAACTCTTCAGAGAAGAGTTCTTTGAGGTCTAGGAGAATTGGTATAGCATCTGGAGCGTCAAAAGCACTAGATGATAGAAAGGGGTCGACCACCAGGGCTCAATCTAGTAAATTACAGTTGAGCAAAATGGACCCATCATTAGGAGCTAAGTTGAAGACTATAAGTTAGGGAATTTTATTTATATTTTTTACTTAATTATATGCGTCAAAAATTTATGTGATATTGTAATTATATGTGTTAAGACTTAGTACTTATATTGTGAATTTCATATGTTAATTTGTTAGTATAAGACACTTAATTCATGCATGAAGTGAGTAATTGGCCAAGCCAAGTAGCCAAGGAGGAGTTTAGGGGCTAGCCAAACATGAGAGGAGGGAGAAGTTATGGTGGTTACTAGTGTGGGCCACCTCAATTATGGTGGTTACTAGTGTGAGCCACCCTATTCCCCCTTCCCTTTTCTTTTTAAATTAAATTTTCTTTTATTGTAACTTGTATTTAATCATCATCTGCTGTGAAATGAAGTTCTTAGACTTGAAATTGGAGTGAATTCCAAGTGGTGGCTTGGTTTGATGGTCTACCATGGAAGAGGGGTTTGGTGATCTCTCATCCAATCATCTTTGATGAGTTGATTGTTTTTATTTGTTTGTGTGTTGCTGTAATATTTTGTCATGGTTTCTTTTGCCGTTCTCCCAAATTTGTTCTAAAAATATTTCCTCCAAAAAATCCCATAATAATCCTCACTTAGATCCACTTGTAGTGGTCGACCAAACCTAGGTTGCAATTTAATCTAGTGTTGATCAAGTTTGGATTTGGTGGCCTTAAACTCTTTCAAAAATTGTGAGAAACTCCAAAATACATCTAAAGACATCCCTTTATCATTCCCTAGCCATTTCCCCAATTTTCCATCTAAGCCCTGCCATTAATAGCCTAAACCCTAACTAGTCAAATTGGCCATATTTGGATTATTCTAGACCAACCTTTATAAAATCCCAAAAAAATATTTACATCTCAAAAATTCTAAAAGCTTCCAGATAACAAATAGATTTTCTTCTCTAAATTTTGAAGTTGTTTTGATGATTTTTATTAATATTTTGGGAGATCTAGTCAATTGAAGTTAGCCTAGTGTTGTCTGAAATTTCAAGCCCAAACCCTAGGCCGACGAACTTTATTACACTCTTAACTTGCAATTCACCACCAAATTAACTCCACAAATATATTTTTCACATACATAAAACTCATGTGAAGGGTTTCTAGCTAATTTATCCCTCACCAAGTGGCCTTGCCAATAGGCCAGACCCCCAACATCAAATTTGGTGGGATGTTGATTGATCATGAGGGTGGTTAGTTAACATCTTGTGACTTTCTTTTCTGTAGCTGGCTGTTTACTAAACCAAGCCAAGTGGTTCCTAGCAAGTGAAGAGGTGCCTCTATTTCCACATTCTAAAGGTGTTTTCAAGTCTAGGATTGATAAGTTGGCCCTCTTCCCTCCAAATTGAAATTTAATTGTGGAGTGTCTTCATGCAAGTACCCTTTAGCATGCAAACTGCCGCCCTCTTTCCTTCCTTTATTGCAATTTGAATTTTATAATTTAAATTTGAATATGGTAATTTGTAATTTATGAGTCTCATCATTTTTAAAAACTAATGGGAATGAATGAAATGAAGGCTTTTAATTATGTTTGTGCCAATTTGATCTCGTCCCCGCTCTTCTTGATGGCTGATGACCATATACTTTGAAATAGAGGATGGTACCCTCTTCTGCTATTGGTTGTGGATGACCATTAATGAGATTTGATGCTTCTATGGTCATGGTGTGTTGAGGCTTGCCATGGCTACACATTTATATTCACTTTCTCTAGTCATATTTTGCCATCTTCCACCCTCACCACCTAAGAAATCCATTAAAAAGAAAATCATAAAAATATTCTTCAAGCCACTCCACCTAAAAACCCTAATTTATCATGCATCTTCGTTTTTCACCTTCAAATTAAGCCCTAGGCATGCTCTTCACCTGATAAGCTTCCACACTTCGTCCATGCCTCATGGCTGAATGAACCTCATCTCCCTGCTTCGCAAAATGTCTCATCTTTAAGAGGTTGGTCTCAACCAACCTTGAAAACCCCATTCCCATCATCTCCAATAGTCGACATCCACTTCATCAGTTATCATACAACAATAAGAGGGCATCATCCCCGATAAGAGGGCATCATCTCAATCATATTTTAGTGCACTTCCATTGTGATCAATTCGCTATTAAATAAAAATTCCTAAGGTGCTTTTGTCAAGGTTAGTTTGGCAAGTTTCATTTCTAAGTAATCCTATTTTATGATTTTGATTTTTTTTTTTAAAAAAAATCCTTGTTGAGGTTACAAAGCATCATTCCAACCTCTTATGAATCCTTGATTGTTTCCTCTCCACCAACGATATGTCCACATAATCATTTTCTCATCCTCATAAAAAAAATCCCATTATATTAATTTCCATGTTACAAAAATTTTAACTCTACAAAATAAAGTGCTTGAAGTAGATCAGAATTAATGCAGAAAAGAGTTCAAATTCAAAGAAAATTGTAATTTTTTAATATACAATTTAAACTTTAAAATTCAAAAGTTTGTTAAGTTACTTGTTAGAAGTTGGTGGGATGTTGATTGAACTAGTTGGTCAACATCATGTTGCATTAATGTGGCTGGCTTCCCATGCAAAATCAAGTTAAGAGATTCCAAGCAAGCCAAAAGGTGCCTCCTTATCATCCACATTTCAGTGGTGATTTCAAGTCCAAGATCAAGCGTCACACACTAGCTCCAAATGAAAATTTAAATGAAGATGTGCCGCCATGCAAGCCCTCTTTTAAATGCAAACTAACTCCCTCTATCCCTACTTAATTAGAGTTTGAATTTTGTAATTTAAGTTTGAATTTGGTGGTAGTTTGCAATCAATATGGGACATCTTATTATTTTTAAAAATTGAAGTGATGCAAGCAAACTAGAGAGACAAGCTAGATAAAGGGAACAATGGGCAACACTAACTAAATTAGATTCAAATAGTAGCAATCATCCACCAACTTCAAAACACAACGGAAAATTAAAACCAAACGAAATAAAAGAAAAATAAAAAAGGCGCTATCCTCAGAACAACCGTTAGAACGGTTCCTCACATGCATTGAAAAGTAGGTAAAGAAAAGTATGTGCTTAGGGATAGCAAACTGATGGTCCACCCCAGCAAGAAGGTCCAAGCGTCCAACCAAAACTCCTCCAGCAAATACTTCAAAATCAGCCAACCAACAACACCAAAAGCTCAAGAAGAAAGATACAGGTGGAGTGGAACTTGCGTAGAGAAGAAGAGGTAAGAAGCCCAGACGAAATAGAGAGGAGAAAGAAATGGATCAAGCTCTCAAGCTTTTCCAAGAAGAGAAAAACCTTCAGGTTTTAGTGGCTTTACTTAGCAATTTTTCAACAACCTTTACCATCACAAAACATCTCATTTTTATAGGCAAGAGAAGGAAACCAAACAGCCATAGCACCTCCAACTAAACCAATTAGATTTAGGGAAATGAAAGGCCAAGAGTCTCCAAACAGCAGCCCCAAAATTTGGTACAGGAAATAGGGAAAAGGCCACAGGAAAACCAACCAGCAAAGGACCCAAAGAGGCAGCATAGAGAACAACACAGCAGGTACGGGAAACCAGCCAAAGCCCACGGGAAAAAGCCACCAGGTGAGGGACCTGAAGAGGCAACAAGGGGAGACCAGCCAGGGAATCACGGGAAGAGCAAAAGCCACCAAAAACCGAGAGGGCAAGAGGGGAAATCGAGAGAAATGCAAGGGGAAAAGAAAAAGCCAACTTCCACCATAATGAGCTACACAATACTTCAATTAATGAGCATACCTTTTTAGAATTAATGAGCTAAACTTCAGCTCAACATTAATGAGCTACCAGATCTTCAATATTAGCTCAAAACCGGTAACCAAAGCCCAACCCGAGAGACAGCAGCCACCCAAGGGACCCAACCAAGCTAGCAAACCATGGTCTACCAAGCCCAAGCACAACCTACCATGTTCGTTGGATGCCTTCCATCATTGGATAGCTAAAAAAAATATAAAAACTAAATAAAAACCATTGTTCAATAAAATTACAAAATCATGAATGCATCAATTCCCCCCTAGTGGGAAAGTCTCATCTCCGGATGAGAAAGCTTCAGTAACTTTTTGAAAAAGATCAGGATGTCACCGTTTTAGTTCTCTTTCATCCATCCAAGTGCAGTCTGTCAGAGGACGGTTCTTCCATTTTGCCAAGAACCTCTTATGTTCACCATGTCTTGTTTTAGAAATTCTGATATCAATAATATCTTCAATCTGTTCTTCAGTTTGTGCCATAGGAGTAGAGAATGGCAAAGTTTCAAATTCCACAGAATCATTAGAGTCTCCTTCATATAAAGAAAGGTCAGAAACATTAAATACAGGAGAAGTGCCAACAGAAATAGGGAGATCCAACAGATAGACATTTGTGCCTAATTTTCTAAGTACGCGAAAAGGTCCAAATTTTTTTCTGCTTAGCTTTCTAAAAGTACCAACAGGAAATCGTTGGCGACGAAAGTAAGCCATAACCAAATCACCCACATTAAAAATAACCTCTCTTCGATGTTTATCAGCAGCAGATTTATATTTAGCATTTGCCTTTTGGAGCTTTTCAAGGACTTGCTGTTGGACGGTCTTTATGTGATCAAAAGTTTCAAAAGCTTTAGCACTGATTTTGTTTGGTAAAGGCAATCAGTTTCTATCTAAAATGTGAGGAATAGGTTGTCCATAAAGAATCTCAAAAGGAGTTTTACCAGTTGTACGATTAATAGAATTATTATAAACCAAGGAAAAGAACTTGCTCTGATACCAAAACTGATGCAAGCAAACTAGAGAGACAAGCCAGATAAAGGGAACAATGGGCAACACTAACTAAATTAGATTCAAATAGTAGCAATCATCCACCAACTTCAAAACACAACGGAAAATTGAAACCAAACGAAACAAAAGAAAAATAAAAAAGGTGCTATCCTCAGAACAACCGTTAGAACGGTTTCCTCACATGCATCAAAAAGTAGGTAAAGAAAAGTATGTGCTTAGGGCTAGCAAACCGATGGTCCACCACAGCAAGAAGGTCCAAGCGTCCAACCAAAACTCCTCCAGCAAATACTTCCAAATCAGCCAACCAACACACCAAAAGCTCAAGAAGAAAGATACAGGTAGAGTGGAACTTGCGTAGAGAAGAAGAGGTAAGAAGCCCAGACGAAATAGAGAGGAGAAAGAAATGGAACAAGCTCTCAAGCTTTTCCAAGAAGAGAAAAACCCTCAGGTTTTAGTGGCTTTACTTAGCAATTTTTCAACAACCTTTACCATCATCACAAAACATCTCATTTTTATAGACAAGAGAAGGAAACCAAACAGCCATAGCACCTCCAACTAAACCAATTAGATTTAGGGAAATGAAAGGCCAAGAGTCTCCAAACAGCAGCCCCAAAATTTGGTACAGGAAACAGGGAAAAGGCCACGGGAAAACCAACCAGCAAAGGACCCAAAGAGGCAGCATAGAGAACAACACAGCAGGCACGGGAAACCAGCCAAAGCCCACGGGAAAAAGCCACAAGGTGAGGGACCCGAAGAGGCAACAAGGGGAGACCAGCCAGGGAATCACGGGAAGAGCAAAAGCCACCAAAAACCGAGAGGGCAAGAGGGGAAACCGAGAGAAATGCAAGGGAAAAAGAAAAAGCCAACTTCCACCATAATGAGCTACACAATACTTCAATTAATGAGCATACCTTTTTAGAATTAATGAGCTAAACTTCAGCTCAACATTAATGAGCTACCAGATCTTCAATATTAGCTCAAAACCGGTAACCAAAGCCCAACCCGAGAGATAGCAGCCACCCAAGGGACCCAACCAAGCTAGCAAACCACTGTCTACCAAGCCCAAGCACAGCCTATCATGTTCATTGGATGCCTTCTATCATTGGATAGCTAAAAATAATATAAAAACTAAATAAAAACCATTGTTCAATAAAATTACAAAATCATGATTGCATCATGAAGGAAATGAATGGAAATGACGCTTTTGATTGTGTTTGTTCCAATTTGGCCCCTTATCCTCTCAACTTGGTCGTGGACATTCTTATGAAGGTTTGGCGACTTCTATGAATTGATTATATATTTTTTTGGTGAAAAATCATATAATGAAATGTATCATTTTTTATTCATGTTTCTAAATTCATCTTCTCACTTCGAAGTAGCTGATGGTGCTCTATTCCACCATTGGTGGGGGACAAACATTCATGAATTTTTTGATGGTTCCATGGCCATGTTAGCTTAAGGGTCAGCATGGATGACTGTCTTCCACATTCATCTCTACTTTATTTTTACTATGTTTTTCCATCTTTCACCCTCCCCTCATAAGAAAATCCCTCCCCACCCCAACCAAAAAAAGCAAAAACATAAAATCATTCTCCAAGTTATTGTTTTATCTTTGCCTAAATACCCTAATTTGTTATTCTTTTCAGTTTTCACTTTCATATCAAACCCCTTCACGTGCTCTTCACCTCCGTTGGCCTCCACACTTCGCTCTACATATCATCAAACTCTTAGCTATCACCCCATGGTCAAGCCAATATCATCTCCATACTTCACAAATCCTTAAGAGGTTGCTTTCTGCCATCCTGAAAAAAACCCATTCCTATCATCTTCAATAGTTCAGATTCACTTCATTAGTCGTCATACAATATTCCAGTTTCAATCCCAACAAGAAGGGCCTCATCTCAATTGTATTTCACCACTTGCATTGTCATCTTATTTATATTAATCTTTCATGTTATTTTTAACTTTTAAACGTCATATATGTTGCTTGTTCATTACTTAATCAAGATCATTGCCATAGGTTCATTATCTATTTATCTTATCTAACAAAGATTTTGAATAAAATCATCATCTATTGGTGCTAACTAAGTCATTAATTCACATAAAATTATCAAAATTAACGTGCATTTGCATTTGATTTACGTGCACACAAAATTAGTTATATAAGATGACACATGAGAAAATGTATTACATTGACTTCGTAGATGTGAGATCTGAGAACTATTAGTTCATTAGGTATAAATTGTTGTGTGCTTTGTGACAAGGACAGCTGCTACAATTTGAGGTTTCAGTTAATTCTAGCAATTTTGATGATTGAAATAGTGACTGGCGACCTT
Source organism: Dendrobium chrysotoxum (assembly GCA_019925795.1). Lineage (NCBI taxonomy): Eukaryota > Viridiplantae > Streptophyta > Magnoliopsida > Asparagales > Orchidaceae > Dendrobium > Dendrobium chrysotoxum. Next base: position 20,775,952 of record CM034314.1, on the reverse strand, counting down.
TTTTTTTTTTGCAAATTATAGCTGCAAAAAGGATGTGCATGAATCAAAAGCTGATTGTTCTTGTTATTTTAGCATTTATTTACTTAAATAAACCTATTACTGTCATTTTTTATCATCATTGATTTCAGGAATGAAACTTTCTTTTGCTCTAATTGGAACTTTTCCTGTCAGAGCCATGCAGGTCTTTTCAATCTTTGCATAGTTGTTCTTATTGCGGTAAATAGCAGGCTAACTATTGAGAACTTGATGAAGGTTTGACATCTTCTTTTTATCTAAGTCTAGAAATTGGACTTCTTGTTTTAAATGGGCAACCTTGCTTTATGTATTTAAATTGCATATTGAGCGGGTTGTGCTTTTATATAACATGTATTCCGTAATTTGTTTTGCAGTATGGCTTACTGATAAGATCTGGATTTTGGTTTAGTTCAAGGTCTTTGAAAGATTGGCCCCTGTTCGTGTGCTGGTAATGCCTATCTAATTTATTCTCTTTGCTCCATCAATGTGATGTAACTTACACTAGAATTACTGACATGAATTTAACCCTTTATTTATTTTTCTGAAATTTGCAGGCTTACTTTACCTGCTTTTCCTATTGCTGCTTTTCTGATTGAAAAGCTTGCATGGAAGAAGCTTATATCTGAACCTGTAAGTAGTGAATTGTTGATGTTAAATGCACAATTACTACTAGCAAAAGCATTGAATTGCCTTCTTAAATTTTGTGTTGTTTTTTTTGGATGCTTAGTTATTGGCATGAGGTGTAAATTTTATCCTTTATTTTTACATTTAAATTATTCCACACAAGATTGAAAATTTGTAATGCATAGCAATGATGGAAAAGGTTTACCGCACTCAAACTACTATGGTTTTTGCTATCATTCCAAAGGAGGAGAAAGCATCACATTTTCTAGGATTTGGCATTCGCTAACGAGGATTGTATCATTAAGACTCTTTAGACATTTTCCTCTGACTCTATTAATCTTAAAATAAAACACAGTTTATAAAGAAGACTCATCTCTAGCTTGATAAAATTCATCCTGATCATTGATAAAATAAAGTAAATCAAAACTAAATCAAATGATCGTGAAAAAAAATCCATGTAATTAAAATGTTATTGTTGTCACCCCGACCAAAATTTCATGCTTGGCTCTTCTTAAAGAGTTTGGTGTACTGGATTAAATTTTTAGAAGACAAATTAGATTTGCAGATAAGAACTCCCGAGAGATATCGTCCTCTTTTTTGCAAGAACCTTATAATATGATTCCAAGATTCATATTGGTGCAAACCTCTATATTTAATTATCCCTTAAGAAGAACTTTTAAGACTAGTTGATAGATGCTAAATGCTTAGCGTATGGTAACATTAAATTTGGCTTAAGATTGATAAATTTGCCTCTATTAACTTAAAAGTGGATGGTGAGGGAAATGATATCGAATTCGATCAAGATCCATCCTATATTTCCATCTTCCCTTATTATCATAAATTCTGGTTTACTTAGTCGATAGAAGTATTTGAGTCAACATAATTGAAGAATCCTTATCGGTAGTTATTGGTTGCGTTGTTCAAGGGAACTTTGTAGATCTAAGGTGAATGTTTGTTTAAGGGAATATTTCTTAGTTAACCTTAGCTAACAGAGGGTTTTATGACCTATCATTTATATTTCGTAATTCACTATCTAGAGGATTTTGAGTCATTGAGAAACATTCTGGTTTGGGGATCCATAATTTAATGGTGTCATTTTGCGGCGTAATTATCTAATTAGAGGAGCCCCGATCATAACTATTTACTTTTAATGCTATTTGGTGGTAAATCCATTGATTAGAACATACGTGCCACTTCTTTATTGGTGAGTGATTTTTTGAGAGTTAATGTTGTGATACGCTCCACAAGATATTGGCTATTTGTGCATTGAGGTTATTCTTAAATTTATCACATTGTACAAACGGTTGCGGATGACGAATGTTTATTGCTTTTTATTCCAAATAGTAGATCTCTCTTGAATGTAATAGATTTTATGATGATTTTGGACTTCTAAATTTTCATTGAGATTTGAATCTCAAATGATTTTTTCTTTGAGCTTTCGGGACATTTTGAAAATAGAGTTCCCTTTGGTTGATATTTTCTTTTTACATGGCTATTATCGAGGTATTTAGATGATTTTATTTCGTTGCTTTAAACCTTGTCTACTGTACCAGTGTGTTAGTAGATGATCGGGTTCATAGATTAGTTTTATGAGTTGCCATATAGGCGGGGCGACTTTGTGATTTTGCATTTAAAAAAATGCTCTTTTTTGATTAGTGGCTTTAAAGGCTTAATGTGTACATAAAATAAGATATTTTATGAATTCTTTCAGTTGTATGCTCATTCATTAATTTATTTTGTTAAAGGCATTGAAGGCCTTCTGCAAATGTAAAATAGAACATCTTATCATTTTAAATTTGTTGGGCACACATCTTGATGCAGGACATAAGTGAAAAAAGTGAATTAGTAAGGATTTTGCACGCGTAATACTTAAAGAATAAATTAATTATATCTATATGATGACTTTGAACGACAAAATAAAACACAAAGAGCGGTGAGACAAGTTTAGGCTAAGTCACATGCATAGGATTTAAGACCGTCAACTTAATCAATTAATATGACGTTGCGTACATGGTTTGTTTCAACAAGAGATCCCTTTCTTAACAACAAGATTAGTCACTATGCTAGAATCCACTCACTCAATTCTCTAATTTCTAAAGCTTTAGCGGAGAGTAATTAATAAGCTTCTTATGAATCAATTAAACCACATAGTAGGGTAACTATGAAGATAAGAGACTAGGGAAAGAGTTCACCATTATCTAGCATTAGGCAGTAGTTGGAAGCCTCAGATCAGCAACCTCCTTAGTCTCCAAAGTTAGGACAGCAATTTGGAATGACTAAGGAGTTTTGGGCAGCAGTTGGAGCCTTTCGGTTGAAGGTGCGGTGCAGGGAAGCCTGCAGAACTTTGTGGACAGCAACCTGGCCTTCCTGGAACAGTAGTTTTACAAGGTAGTGGGGCTGGGTTCTTAGGAAAAGAGGCTTCAGACTTCTGGACAGCAACTAGAGATGTGTAAACAACAGCACATGAAGATCAGGACAGTAGCTTGGCACTTGAAATGCTTCAGATGGCAGCCAGAACAACATCCAGAAAATCTGACAGTAGTTAGAGATTTCTCAAAGAAGGGAAATTTTGGAGGGAGGAGCTTTAGGAAGAGGCGGCTTGGGCTTGATTGGACTTGATTTAATTGGACTTGATTTAGGGACTTGATTGGGAATTAATAATGGAAAGAAATAAGGATGAAGAGGAAGGAGGTGGGCCGGCCTAGAGAGAGAGGGGAAATTTGTGTCCACATTCAATGAATGTGGGGCCTGACATTTATTTGTAATTGAGAATTAAATTTGAGATTTAATCTCAGAGTTAAGGAAATTGGGGTTGTTTCCTAAAGGGGTTAGGCTTAATTAGAAAGTTTTGACATTCAAATTATTTTGAATTTGAATTCAAATTCTTTCCTAAAATACAAGAGACCATATATGGAAAGGTATTAATGGGGAATTTAATTGGGAATTCAGAGGGAAAGGGAGATGGTGAGGCCGGCGGTTGGCCTGGGGTTGGAGAGGGTCGGTGATGGAGGAGGTGAGGGTTTGAACCGAGGGGAAAGTAGGCAGCAGGTTGCCTTGACCTGCGGCTAGGGGTGACGTGGGGAAGGGGTTTGGCCTAGTAATGAGTTGTGGATGGGGGGAAAAGGGCTGGCCGTCGGTTCAGGGATGGTTTGGCTGGCGGTGAAGGGGAAAGGAGGGGTGGGAAGGAAGGGGAAATAAGAAAGAAAACCAAGAGCTCACCGGTGGTGGCTGTTGGGTACTCCGTTGGCCTTTCCTAGGCTTCACCTCTCTAGCCTCTCAAGCTCTCTTTAGAAACACAAGCAAGAATTTTCTGAAATCATTCCTCAGTAGCCCTCTCCAAAGAGGAGAAAGGGTTTAAATAGTCTAATACATGAGAGAAAGAACAAAAGACATCATAGCCCCTTAGGCTTACAAATAACTAATCCCTCGACTAAGGGCATAAATGGAAAAATGCTTGAAATAAATAAATACATCACATAGCATTAAAAATAAAGAGGGGCCATCGTGGCCGTAGATTGTCGGCCACGTCTCTGATATATTCTTCACGGTCTGATGTCCTCATCACATCTGCCATGGGGTTTAAATTTTATCGACTCCAGTCTTTTTGAGGAGAAGCGAACTTGAATGTTGGGTCTTATGACCCCAACCTATAGGTAGGGTTGCTCGCTTGAGAACATTGTGCTTCTTTTTGACAACTTCAATTTGAAAAAAAATTTAGTAAATTTCAAAATGGTTGCATGAATTTTAAAGCCGTTGCATGGTTCTTAAATTGGGGTGAACTTGCAATCATCTTATTTTTGGTTCGCATAGCATTCTTAGAAGTTAATATTGTATGGTTCTGGAGTTATTACATATATATTAATATATTGACCTAAGCACTAATTCTCCATTTTCCCTTCATATTTTGTTGCTGTTTCATTACTGTCTAGACAAAACAGAGAGCTGGAGGGGGGTAGGCTAAAGAGAAAAGGAGGAGAAGATGAAGAGGAAAGGAAGAAGAGGAAGATGAGAAGGAGAAAGAGGAAAGAAAAAGGGGAAGGCGGCTAGGGATTTGGTTAAGAAAATCAAATTTTTGTGTTAGTTTTTGCGAGTTAGGTTTGGAATTGAGTGGATAGGCTTTGAGGTTTGAATGAGGAGAAATTATTTTGAGATAAAAATATTATTTTGTATTAGATTGAATTATTGATCTAGAAATTATTATAAAATGAAAATCATTGTTTTTAATTTGTGTACAGAAGAATGAGGTGTCGGGAAGATAAAAATAATGAAATTTGTCTCAATGAGAACCAATAATTTTGGTAAGATACTTAATCTCTAATATAAAGATCAAATTGTTCATGTCTAATATTTGTAAATTTCTATAAGTATATTGACATATTATGTACATGCTTATAGAATTTCTTTATCTTGATCATGCTAATGACTAATAACAATTTCAAGAAATCTACTGTCTCACTTATGATCAGTTATTCAAGATAAATTCATGTTATGCTCTTAGAATTTAAGTCTTTTGATTTTATAATAAATTATTATGTATATTATTATGACATACCTTGGGTGCATTATGATACAAGTTGATGTCAGCATGTGCATAAAAATGTTAAGTAATTATAAATGCTTATTTAATGAAGTTAAAAATAAAGAATGCCTATAAAATGTGTTATTATGGAGAATATGTTGGTAAATTATGTTAACATGCATAGGAGAGGTAAAAGTTCTGATGACATGAGCCTCAGTAGGAAAGATTCAACCTCAGTTTTAAAAATTGGAATGGGCCATACTTGAATTGAGAAGTTGTTGATGACTGCAATATTGGGTTGACCAAACATTATTAATGGTTATTATGCTCGACGGGCTAATGACAATCAAATGATATAAATGAGCCAAAAGCGTATACAAACTTATATGACATTATTAAGAGAACGACGAGTATAAATTGAAACAAAATGTAAGCAAAGCAAGCAAATTTTATTCTAACAATTGACTAACATAGTGTAATAAATGATTTAACCTTTATATATATACTTCGTTGTTTTATAGATATTCACGTTTATTTCTTGTAATCAAATATTTTATTTTATCAAATCATTTAAGCATGTTTTGACTTAGAAGTTTTGCACTAAGCTAATTTTGTTTGTGAAGATAAATAATCATATTAGTTTATTTGATCATTACAACATGTTATCTTTTTTTTTGTATCTTTCAACTTTACATTAAAATTGTTTATTCCACTGAGCATCTAGCTCATTAGATGGTATAAATGTGGCTTTCAGGCAAGGGGAAGGAGCGGATGAGGCCATAGATATGTAACTTGTCATAGATATGTGACTTTTTTTTGTGCTATATTGTATCCTTATTGGATGTATAGTTTTTAGATATATTATTAAATAACATGTTAAGATTGGATGACTTTTGATACATATAAATTTATTTATATTTAAAGCTTATTTTGAAGCTATTACTTTATTTATGCATGCTTTCATATCATTACTTTTGCTAGATCTATAAGATAATTGTGAAGTGTAATATAGATTTTTTTGTGGTGATCGAGCTAGATTAATTTTCAGTCATTCGATTATGATTAGAAAAGACAATGTGTGTTGGGAAGAAATATATCTGATTAGGTTGTCCGCTCTACTCTCACCTCAATTAATTGGTTTAATTCTTTTGTATTATTCTCTTTATCTCTATTAATCTATGTTGGCATATGCTCTAAATGGATGTCATTAATTATTTTCTTAATCTGACACAATGGAGAAAAAGGATTCATGTAGCCGACCCCACGTAGTGGGATAAAGGCTTGATATTGTTGTTGTTGTATGGGGACCTCACTAAAGTTGTTTATGAGGAGCAACCTCCAGGTATGTTGCTCATGGGAAGAACAAAATAAGACAAGGTTTAAAAAGCTATATATAAATTGAAACAAAGTTTTTAGCTTAGTTTGACAAACTTTGGCATGTCGTTGCTTGTATCAGACTATGAAATAGTATTGCTGATCATTTATCTTCAATAATATTTTCCTCTAGCACTGTGGTTTTTTGTTGTATATGTTGATGGCATTCTAAGAATTGAAAGCGATGCTTTCCACATTATTGAAATAAAGGAGTATCTTCAAAAGATATTTTTCACTAAAGGTATGGTGTGCCAAAAATTCTTGCTTAGCATTCTATTCATATAGCAAAGGTATTTCTCTTTCAAAGACAACATGCCACAAAACCTCTTGAAAAAAATGATTTTCTTAGATGTAAGCTTGCCAACTCTCTTATGGATAATCTGCAAATATTTGTGAATTAAGAAATCTTTGAAGATGTTTCTCGCTTTTGGTGTCTGGTTGGTTAGCTAATATATTTACTCGTCACTAGGCATGATGTCTTTTTTTGTTGGTGTGTTTAATTAACAATGCAAAATCAAAGGAAGAAACATTGGCAAGCTATCTTGAGAATTTTAAAATTTATTAAGAAATCACTCTAAAAAGGGCTTTTTTATTCCAGAAAAAATCATATGAGGATTATAGCCTATTCAGATGTTGATTATGCTAGGTGTATTGAAGTTAAGAAGTCAACTTTTGGATACTATTTTTTGCTGGTAGCAATCTTGTGTCTAGGCGATGTAAGATATAAACAATTTTGGTTAGGTCTAATGCTGAAGCATAACACAGGTTCGTGATTCATTTCGCCTGCAGATTAAAACTATAAAAGAATTTGTTTTTCCTATTCACTTAACTTATGATCATAAACTATGATAATTGAGTTGAAATCTACTTTTCTAGCTTCCTATCTTCCATAAAATAACTAAATAAATCAAAGTTGACTGTCACTTTGTGAAGGATGTTGTCCTTGATCATCACTCTACATGTTTTCATTTAGTAATAATTGTATGATAGCTTTATCAAGGCTCTGAGACCTGTCTACTTTTCCTTTGTTATTAACAAGTCGGATGTAGTTGGTATATGTGCTTGACATTGACGAGGAATGTTAGCGTATTAAAATATCCAGATTGGAATTTTAGCTAAATATATCATGCTGCATATGCTTATTAGAATTTTCCTCATAAAATCATATTCGCTCCTCTATTTATAACAGAGAGGTTCTCCCAATGACTTAAAGAGCTAATCCCCCCTCTAACAAAACCTAATAATCGAAATAAGAAATCAAGAAAATTTTGCCAAAAACCGAGATTGCCCTAAAAGGGCATGAAAATGAGCTCAATTCTACTTTGTTGTGGCCTGTTTTGATTCATTATAATGAACTTATGGATAAGTAGATTTTTGCGGGTTGAATTGGCATGATTAGTAGGCTATGCTGTATCAGCTTGCTTTATTATTAATTTTTTAGTGGAATTTTTACAAAACTGATATAATGTATTCTACTGTTTTTCTTTAACTTTGCAGGTGGTTGTTTTTCTACATGTACTTCTCACGTCTATGGAGATATTGTATCCAGTTCTTGTAATTCTGAAGTAAGGTTTAAGGACCACTGTATTTCCTGTGATTAAAATCTGTTAGAATTCATTCTATCTCTGTTTTCAGAATTTCTTTTATACAAAACAAAACTATTCAGATACAGTTCATACAAATGGCTAACATGACATTTGCCAGAATTTTGTTCCAACATTTTTAGTGTAGTTTAATGTGCTCAATAATAATGTAGATTTTTGGTATGTGTAATTTTACAATGCAACAACAACAACAACAAATCTTTATCCCACTGCATGAGGTCAGCTACATGAATATTTTTTTCCATTGTGTTCTATTTAGAGTCAAATTCTCATTTAATTCTAATAAAAAAAGGGTCATTTCTAATATTTTCTAACCAAATCTTTTTAGGCCTACCTCTACATTTCTTAATGTAGGCCAAATTTAATACATTTAGTCTCCTAACTGAGTCATCGGAAGGCCGATGCTTTATGTGAGCAAATCATCTAAGGTGACTCTCTAATCTTATCTGTTATTGGAGCTACTCCAATCTTTTCATGTATATACACATTTTGCATTTTGTCTCTAAGTGTAAAATCACTTATCCACCTGAGCATCCTCATCTATGCAATACTTAACTTAATTTTATGCTTTTCTTTTAATGGCAAATATTTTGCATCATAAAGCATATAGATCTCACCACCATCTTATAAAAATTTTCCTTAAGTTTGAGGGTTACTTTTCTATCACATAATAGGCCTAACACATTCCTCCACTTCAACCATGCAACTTGAATTCTACTAATAATATCCCCATCTATTTCACTACCGCTTTGAATAATAGGCCCTAGATATCTAAAACATATACTCTTTTTAATGATTTGATCATCTAATGTCACAATTAGACCGCCAGATCTAAAATTGACTTCATATATTTGATTTTAGATCTACTCAAACGAAAACCTTAGGACTCTAAGGTTGGTCACCATAATTCAAGTTTTTTATCAACTCCCTCTCTAGTCTTATCATCAAGAAGAATATCATCAGCAAAAAGCATCCACCAGTGTACATCCTTTTGCAAATGTCTTATAAGAATATCCATGATCAAAGCAAAAAGATATGAGCTTAAAGCTGATTCTTGATGTAATCCAACTGAAATAGGAAAATACTTGGTCAAACTGCCTTGTGTTTGAACGCAAGTAACAGCTTCTACATATACATCCTTAATGACTTGAATATAAATATTATGAACTCCTTTCTTTTCTTGAACTCTCCAAAGCACTTCTCTTGGAACTTTATCTTATGCTTTCTCTAAATCAATAAATATCATATGTAGATCCTCCTTATTCTCTATAAACTTCTCCATCAAACCTCTCAATAAATGTATAGCTTCCATAGTAGACCTATTCGGTATGAATCCAAATTGATTTTGAGAAACATTAGTATCATGTCGTAACCTATGCTTAATTACTATTTCCTATAGGTTTATTATATAACATATTAACTTAATTCCTCTATAATTCACACTCTTCTGCATCACCTTTATTCTTAAAAATAGGAACCAACACACTCCTCCACTCATGTGACATCTTTTTAGTCTACAAAATAACATTAAAAAGTCTAGTAAGACAAGAAATTCCTTCATCTCTAAACATTTTCATACCTTTATTGGAATCTAATTACGTTCAACTATTTTTTTCACACTTTATTTTCTTTAAAGCCTCTCTAAGTTCAAATTTTCTATGACGATAAAACCAAAAATCTCTTTTTTCCATATATGGTGTTAAGATCACTATAGTCAATCGTATTCTCACAGCATTCATTAAAAAGTTTATCGAAATATCTTATCCACCAATATTGAATATCCTCTTACGAGAAAAGCACCTTTTGATCTTCATCCTTAATGCACTTTACTTAAACTAAATCCTTACTTTTCGTATCTCTTTGCTTTACTAACTTATGCATATATCTTTCACCCTCCTTAGTATTTATTCTATCATATAAATCTCTAAAAGTTAAATTCTTTGCATTATATACTGTTTTCTTAGACTCCCTATAGTCCCTCTATATCTATCCCTATTTTCCAAACTTTTACATTTAAATCAATTTTCATAACAAGGTTTTTTATATTTTATTTTTTCTTGCACATTTTAATTCAATTACTAACTTTTTTTATTATTAGAAGCTTTTCCTTTTGATTCTCTAAGCACATATTTTGCAACATTTTTAATCTCACCAATTTTTTTCCGACATAACATTAGCTTCCTCATAAACAAATCAAATCTTAAAATCTAAATAAATATGAGTGGCTGTATAGTTCTATATTATTAGCATCTACATGTATTGTAGAACAATTAAGATAATTATGATTGCTTGGCATGATATTGTATCAGAGTGAGATTTTGGGAGAGATAGAAGCAAAGAAGGTTGAGGCGTTGGAAGGGGAAGTGGAGCAAATAAAATCCGGGATGGAGGAAATGTTTTCAACTATGGAAAATCTGATGGAGTGCCGATTGGGAGGGATAGAAGAGATGATAAAGAAGCTCTTGGAGATGCAATCCCAAGCCCCACCGGCAGTTCCAATTACTAATCAAAGGGAAAAGAGGTTGGATGGGAAGAGTTCGACGAGGAAAGTTCACTTCATTAAGAGCCACCTCCTTGGCTTCGATAAGGGGTGGAATAGGGGTTTCAGAAGGGGGGATAGTAGGAAGAGAGTTCTATGGTGGGATTTATGGAGGAGGTGGTAGGACGACCGACCATTATGGAAGGTCGTTTGGGCAAGGGGAGTGGACAGCCGGAGAGGGAGGTGGATGAGCCGAGCCATGGGGATCGGGTCATTGGAGGCGGATGGAAGAAAGGTGGGATGCCCACCCTCAATACACGGGGGGAACTATTAGCGAGAGAGGAAGTTGGGGTGGAGAAGCATAGATGAGGAAGTTAAAGATGCCGATGTTCGAAGGGGAGGATGCCCATTGGTGGGTATATTGGGTGGAGAGGTATTTTGTGGTGAACGGGTTATGAGAGGAGGAGAAGCTTACAGCTGTAGGGTTATGTCTAGAGGGGAAAGCTCTTGCTTGGTTCCAGTGGAGAGAGGCTAGATACCTGATTTGCTCGTGGGAGTAGTTTAATAATTGCTTGTTGGAATATTTTCGAGCCATTCAGGAAGGAGACCTACACGAGCAATTCCTTGTCTTGACTCAGGAGGGGACCGTCATGGAATACAGGGAAAAATTCGAGTTGTTGTTGGGACGGTTGAGGGGAATTTCAAAGGTAGTCATGGAGGAAAATTTCATGAAGGGCCTCAAGCCTGACATACGAGAGGACCTTCAATTGTTGAGGCCGAGGGGATTGAAGGAGACGATAGAGTTGGCACAGATAGTAAAGGATAGGAGGCAGATGGAGAGAAGCAGTAAGAGCGGGGTTGCGGGTGGCTCTTATAGCAGTATTTCAACTTCATTGGCCTCGAGGACATAGATGGTATCATTTCAACGGGAGGCATCAAGGGAGAAGAGTGGGGGAGTTCGCTCCGGGACAACTTCAAACGCCTCACAAAGGCAGAGGTGCAGGACAAGAGAGTGAAAGGTTTGTGCTTTCGCTGTGATGAGAAATATGCACCAAGCCATCAGTGCAAGGACCGCACACTCCATGTTCTTCTGGTTTGTGAGGAGGAAGAGACTGATTGTGAGGAACTTGTGGAGGAAGCAGAAGAGGAAGAGAGCACCTACACCTTGATGTGGTGGAAGTGTCCTTAAATTTTGTGGTGGGATTTACTCCAAATCACACTATGAAGGTGAGGGGATAAATCAGGGAGTAGTCAATGGTGGTCTTGGTGATAGCGGGGTTACACATAACTTCATCTCAAATTTGGTCGTGGACTAGTTTGGATTGAAGTAGGTGGACACAGGGAGCTTTGGAGTTATGATGGGAACAGGAAAAGTGGAGAGGAGTAGGGGGATTTGCAGAAGGGTGTTGCTGACACTCCAGGGCATACAAATAGTGGAGGATTTTCTTTCCTTGGATTTGGGGAGCACTGATGTGATACTAGGGATGAAGTGGTTACAAATGATCGGGGAGACGAAGGTAGATTGGAAATCCCTAACTATAGAGATTCAAGTGGAGGGGGAGAAGGCGGTGTTATGAGGAGATGCCAGCCTGTGCAGAATCATGGTTTCACTCAAGATCATGATCAAGGCAATACAAGGAGCAGTGCTGGGCTACTTGGTGGAGCTGTAGAGCTTGGAGGAGGTCTGAGACTCAGAGCCAGCTTAGGTCCGTGATGGTGTACGACAGTTTCTACAGTAGTTCTATGAGATTTTTTAGCCGCTTAGCGGATTACCACCACCCTGGGAGCACGAGCACGCCATTGCCTTGAAGGAGGGAGCTTCTGCTATCAGTATCAGACCATACCGATACCCATAAATTCAAAAGGATGAGATAGAGAAGTTCATCAGGGAGATGCTTGAGGCAAAAATCATCAGACTCAGTGTGAGCCCCTTTTCCAGCCCCGTGTTACTTGTGAGAAAGAAGAACGGTAGTTGGAGATTTTGTGTGGATTATAGGGTCCTGAATAAGGAAACGATGCTGGAGAAGTTTTTAATCCCCATAATCGATGAGTTGTTGGATGAGCTGTTTGGAGCGGTCATTTTCTCCAAAATTGACCTGAAGTTGGGATACCACCAGATCAGGATGAAGCTTGGGAATGTGCACAAGATAGCTTTCAGAACTCATGAGGGTCACTACGAGTTTTTGGTGATGCCTTTTGGCTTTACCAACGCTCCAGCCACCTTTTAGTCCCTCATGAATCGAGTTTTTCAATCCTATCTCAGATAGTTCGTCTTGGTATTTTTTGATGACATACTGATCTATAGTCGTACAGAGGTAGAGCATGTGGGTCACTTGAGGATTGTACTGGAGACTTTGAGGGTGCACCGGCTGTATGCCAACTTGAAGAAGTGTTCTTTTGCACAACCACAGGTGGAGTACCTAGGACATGTGGTGAGTGAAGCAGGGGTAGCAGCAGACCATTCCAAGATTGAGGCTATGTTGGATTGACCTTTACCTAAAATCCTGAAGGAGTTGAGAGGGTTCTTAGGCCTCACCGGATACTATAGAAAATTTGTGCGAGGGTATGACACGATAGCATGGCCATTGACTGAGCAGCTGAAAAAGTACAGTTTCAATTGGGGGGAAGCAGCGACAAAGGCCTTCGAGTAGCTGAAGAAAACCATGACCAACGTGCCAATATTAGCACTTCCGAACTTCAGCAGACCTGTTGTGGTGGAGATAGATGCATCGGGATACGGATTAGGAGCGTTGCTCATGCAAGATCATCATTCCATTGCTTATTTCAATCAGGTGTTCACTACTAGGGCGAGGCTCAAGTCTGCATACGAGCGGTTGTTGATGGTGATTGTCCTGGCCATCCAAAAGTGGTGATCTTATTTGTTGGGGCGACATTTTGTCGTCAGGACAAACCAGAGAAGTTTAAAATTTCTGTTGGAGTAGAGGATGGTGACTGAAGAACATCAGCGGTGGTTGTTCAAGTTATTAGGGTATGACTTCAAGATTTAGTATTGCCTAGGGCTAGAGAACAAAGCTGCGGATGCACTATCACGGAATACGGACGAGCCACAGTTGACAACTTTATTAGTCCCTATGGTCTTAAATTTGGAAGCCCTGAGATAAGAGAGTGAAAAAGATGAGGGTCTGAGGAAGATCAGAGCTGACTTGTAGCACCCAGCCAGTCATCTCGGTTACACACTAAGGGGCACCCAGCTACTACATCAAGGCCGATTCATTTTACTGAGGTGGTCGGGATACATCCCCAAGCTATTGCAGGAGTTATATGGCAACACAGTTGGAGGACATTCAGGAGCTCAAAAAACTTGCATCTGACTATCAACGGAAATATACTGGGTGGGGATGCGCCGCGATTTAGAGGACTGAGTAGCGAGATGTGATGTGTGCCAGAGGCACAAGTACTTGGCCATGACATCAGGAGGGTTATTACAGCCGCTAGGTCTACTAGAGAGGGTGTGGGAGGAGGTGAAGATGAATTTCATCAAAGGGTTGCTGCGTTCAGAGGGATTTTTCAGTAATACTGGTAGTAGTGGATCGTTTGAGAAAGTATGCACACTTCATCCTTCTGAAACACCCTTACATCGTGGTCTGTGCGGCTATTATTTTTATATGAGAGGTGGTGCGCTTGCATAGATTTCGAGAATCCATTATATCAGATAAGTTCTGGAAGGAGTTGTTTTGTTTACAAGGGATAGTCCTGAAGAGAAGCCCAACATACCATCCCTAGACAGATAACCAGATATAAGTGGTCAACAGAAGCATAGAGACCTATTTGAGATGCTTTGTATCAGACATGCCGAAGAGTTGGGCAAGGTGGATTGCGTGGACAGAATATTAGTACAACACCTTATACCATTCAACAACAAAGACCACTCCTTTCAGGATTCTCTATGGGAGAGCCACCCCATATGATTCATTATGGGCAGAGTGCTACATCCGTGTCCAGCGTTGAACAGTACTTAGAGGAGAGGGACAATGTATTATCTGGGCTAAAGGGGCATTTGTTGAGAGCCCAACAAATCATAAAAAGGAAGGCTGATGAGCACAGGAGAGAAGTAAATTCTGAGCCATGAGATATGATTTACTTAAAATTGAGGCTCTACAGACAGAAAACACTAGTCAGAAGGAGGAATGAGAAATTATCCCCGCAATACTTTGGGCCTTATGAGGTCGTGGAGCATATTGGAGCAGTAGCTTATCGACTGAGGCTAACACCTTGATTAGATTTGCACCCAGTCTTTCATGTCTCACAGCTTAGGAAGGCGATAGGAGAGCATACAACATCATCTCTACCCCTAGCTTTGACAAAGGACACGGAGGTCATTTTCGAACCCCTGAAAGGTGCGGGTGTGCGCAGAGGGGAGACAGGGGCACAGGAGGTACTAATCAAGTGGAAAGTCTGTCTGAGCATGATGCCACATAGGGGCCATACGAGATAATCATGAGACAGTTCCCTACCTTCCACCTTGAGGACAAGGTGCATTTTGAGAGGTGAGTATTGATATGGGAGAGGGCAGCAGGCTAGGGGCTGAAAGGGCAAGGGATTCGGCCCCATTGTGGGCCCTTTAAATCTATCATTATATAAGTGAGAAGTGGAATTAAGGAAGGGATTAATTAGGAAGGATTTTCTAATTGAAATTCAAATTGGAGAGGAGAATATATTAGGAAAGTGGGGCTGATTTAGGAAGGATTTTTTAATTGAAATTCAAAATAGAGAGGGAAATAAATTAGGAAAGTGGGGGTTGATTTAGGAGGAAAAATGGAAAATAGGAGAAGCTTTTTTAAGGCTAAGTTTAGGGTTTGTTTTGTTTATTTAGAATTTTATTTGAGAGTTGCTGTAGTTTTCTTTTCGTGAGGGCTTCCTAGAGCACCTAGGTTGTTTGGGAGAGTCGATCTACCTCTCGAATTGTAGATCGCTTGTATCTTTCTTTTTTATCGAAGTTTTAATAAAAAATTAGCCATCTATATTCATATTTCTATTGTTTTTCCATTGTGTGTTTGCTGTTTTTGTCTCCAAGGCGTATCAGCCAGTTCTTATAGCCAATTTGAAATTTTTTTAGCTTTATAGTAAAAAATACGGTTATCATAGATATCATTGGCCTTCTTTCCATTTGGCTTGTTTTTTGTTAAAATTAAAACTGTGTAGCTTTTCCATCACACTTTAGGCATGTGAGAGTATTGAGTTTAGTCTCACATCGGATAGTTGCTAAAAAAATTTGCTGGAGTAGAAAACCAAGTGGTTTGCCCTGTCTCACTAAATAAAGCTCTTATCGGTTGAAAGTGGTCTTTGACCATTGATATATTAAGTCCAATTTTAATCTCTTTTGGTATACTCTTCTTCTAACAAGTGGTATCAGAGCCAATAATTGGGATCATGTGGTTTATGTTGTTGGTGACTACAATAGGTGTTGGTTGCTTAAATCACAGTTTAGCAAAGTTCAAGATCGGGTGACTCTCATGTAGGCTTCAGGTGGTTGAGAAAACCCTTGGCGCATAGCATGATGCTAAAAAAAATTAGTTTGAGGGTAGTGATGTGGAGAGTTCACCGTCAGGAAATTAGCCTTTCACTGGATATCCATTTTTTTTTGGCAGATTTCTTGCAGAAATTCATCCTCTTGATAGTTCAAAATGATTTTCAGCAATACAAAATTCGCAAAATGTCAAATTTTGACATATTAAACCATAATTACTTACCGACAACTTATAAAAGGAAATCTGCCCAAATTTTGAGGTAGATTGATAGCTGAAAATCTTCAGTGGACTATTCCTCGTAATTTTGGGCTGATGTTTTACCACTTATCAGCTAATTTCCACTAGAAAATTCAAATTACTGTTTGAAAATCCATTTGTTACCAATCCATTTTTTTGGCAGCACATCTCTTGAAGTATTTCTCATTTGACAGCTCAACGTCATGTAAGAAAGAACTTCTCTTCCTGAGCCTGGCATATTGAAATAATCCATACAAAGTATCTAATATCTTTGAATAAGGTTTATTTGTTGTACAAACATGGAAACCTACAACGCGAGCATTTGTTCCAATTATTACTTTTGCTTAATGGTGGAAGCAGAAGGCAGTCATTTTATTACGAAAATATAATGCAAAAAGAAGTATATAGTTTGCTAAATGCAGGACTTACATGATTCCACAAAAAAAGAAAAAAAAAAGGTTGGCTTAAATTAGAACTTCAAAAGAGAACTAAAATAACTACCAATACAACCCAAGTGAGTACTTCATAATACATAAATGAACTAGATTTGAAAGCTATAGGAGCAAATAAATACTGAATGACATACCATATTAAGGAAGTAAAAAACTATCTTGACTGCAATAAAATATATTTTTAATCATTTTAACAAGAAGGTAAAACAACTTTTTTGTGGCTAGTTTGTTGTATGTTGAAAACTCTATTAAACCTAATAAATATGAATTTTAAATTTTCTTCATCATTTACTCCTCTAGGAATTAGTTATTGTGTTTATGAGGAAGCATATATGTATGGTAATATTATCATTACATGCATCACAATACATTGTATTATCCATTAGTTGTTTGCTTGATTTGCATGAAAGTATTTTTTGTTAACTTAATGTTCATTATGACTATTATAAATATACTAAAGATGTAAAGTAGAGATATATAGGATTTAACCAATAACGAATTCAGAAATCTTAAAATTCAGAAATCTGACAAAAGCTCTGGTAATTGTTCATTTTTTTATTGTATCTTATTTGACTTTATATCATGAACCATCAACCAATGCTTTAAAATTTTATTTTTTCACCTCCTTTAAGGTTAACATACAACACATTTGAATTTCTAGACATTGATGTTAATTTTTTTCTTGAAAACATTATTGAAGATAAAAATTATGAATGGAAATCGAAGGCTGCACTCAAATCCATGACAAGAACATCGAATAAAAAAATTGTCAAAATTGAGTTTTTTCAACTTGGGTGGTTTCACACGAGGCTTCCCCATTTCAGTGGATTCTTCTATACTTTGGTGTGAGATGGTTTATGTGTTTAATCCAATGTGCATTTGAAGTCTTATGTTGGGGGATTTCAACGTCTGTGGCTTTTGTGCGTGTTCTAGTGGAGTTTTGGGTATGTAGTGGGATTTTGGTGGATTATTTGTAGTAGGTTTATGTAGGCCTTGTGCGACATTATGATCATCTTTGGAGATCTTTTTTGGTTTTTTGTTGTATGAGATTTTTAGGATTTTTTTTGGCTTGTAGAGAGGGCATTCTATTTTGTGTTTTGAATAAAGCTCTAGTTGGAAATGATATTCCTTCTACATTTAGTAGTCAAACTTTGATCAAGTAAGAAACTTGAAGATTTTCTGGGAGGTTATATCTCTGTACAAACAAGAAACTTGGTTTGGTGATTTCTTTCTTCCTATTTTATTTCTTCTATAAACTTGTTTTTAGTTTGAATGCGTGATTGATTTATGTTAGTTTGACTCAATCTAAGGCTCTACGTGTGTATAATTCTCAATTAGCTGCAACATTTTTTGTGGATCTAATTCTAGGATCATTTCTAGTAGAAATTTATTGAATTATTAATTGTGTTGACTTTCTTCATATTTCAATTTTCATGGCTAGTAACAAATAAGTGTTAAAATTAAGGGTTTGTGACCTACTAAGTTTTGTGTTCATGCCACATACTTTCATATATTTGATAGTTGATCTATGTTAGAAATCCCAGATCTTAGGTTGTCTTATATCAGCTTTCGTCTAGTTGTCTGTATTTGACTAACTGATCTTTGTTTTTGTTCATTTTAAGATCCTAGCTAACCATGTTAATCTTTATTTGTTAAACTTTATCACTTACTAATATTTAGCTGATCAGATTTTTTGCATTGTTTTCTATGATCTAATTTTAGGTTTGGCATTACTTGCTTTAGCTAATTGATGAGTAGTATTCTTTTTTGGCAGGTGTGATTTGGATATTTTATGGGGTCTTACATTAATGTTAAGCGCTTGCACTTTATGGTTAAAGCTCGTTTCTTATGCGCACACTAATTATGATCTAAGGAACTTACATTCAAAAGAAAAGGTAATTGATTTTTGCATCAGTTTATAGATATCTTTAGTTTGTAATTTAACATGTTATGCTGCTCGTTGTGCTTGAAACCTGCATTTCCAGATCTTCTGCATTGGAGAAATGTTTTCTTCTATGTTTTATTTATTGCGGAGTAAAGTTTCATTAATAGTTCAAAACCAGTTTAGTTATCAGCCTCCTCAAGAACACAATCCTTGGTACGAGTGATTTCACTATTCACGAGAAATTTCTTTTGGAATCAAATTTAGTTGATTACTCAAGTTAACCAATGTCATCTTTCTCATTCAAACATGTAGCCTTCAAGCTGATTCGAAGATTCCTGCATGGACCTATGCTTAGATAAATCTGATGAAAGAAGAATTGAGATCTAGTGTTGGATACAAAATAAACCGCAAGAGCTCATTGACTTGCAAAAGAGTGAAGCACTTTTTTGTTTCTATTTCTTGCAAGCGAACACAAGATCAAAAGCCTACAAAAAGAGGAAGAAACTAGAAGTCAGATCTAGTTACAAATCTACTTTATAAAATTCTGGAAAACTTTTAATTAGGAAATCGAAGGTTGACAACCTCATAACTTTAAAACCGTAGGAGCCACTATATATTAGGACGTCTAGTTGTTGCATTTTTACTAAAATCAGTGCTGAATCAAGCTTTGGAGCAGGGGCTGTTGTAAAAAATATCGTACAAAAGTTTAAACCAAGAACAAAAATGAAATAGAGTTCAAAGAAATGAAAAGGATTGGAAGATGGATTAATCCAAAATAGAGTAACCAAAATGTGTAGGTTCTATTCCACTGTTTCTCTTGAATATTCACACTTAAAAGTAATTCACATTCTTATAGAAATGAGAATCTGATTAATCAAAGCAATGGTTTAACATTAACATCTCTATACGCAGAAGAAAAATTATATACTTGAGCTTATATCTAGTAATGACTCCATATTCTATAAATACCATGGAAAATATAGGTAGATTACCCATAATGATTGCGTAATTGAATTTGAAACTGAATGAAACAGATGTATCGTACATGTGCTTCATGTCCTGCAGGCAGCTAAAAGGGCTTTCGGTAACAGGTGCAAGAATTCCTCATATCTTACATTGGAACTTATTGTATTGTATGTATAGTTTATTCTACTGAAAGAAACAATCTGCTAATTAGTCAGGCAGACTCTAACTTATGTATATTTACCAAGATTAATATAACTATGTTAGGAAATACTTGATTATTTCAAGTAAACCCTAACAAGAGGTATGAAAAACAGCAAACAATTCACAAAATCTGATGGGAAGTATTTATTGTAGGAATCAAATCAACGGAAGAACTAAAGCAAAATACAATTGATCCTCAATTCGAGAGGAGGATCGTTCTCTCCCATCCCTAGACAAATCTAGGGCCCAAGACACAAGCACAAGAACTCCTAAAGCAGCCACAAAACAAAGTATAACCCTAACCCTAATTCCTCCCTCATACTTAAAGTATACAATTAATCATTAAAGCCAAAAGACATATTAGGCCTTGCTGCCCCCTCCTTTGGCTCCAAATATTTGAATTTGAATCTCTAGTGGACCCCACCTCCTCCTCTCTCTCTCTTGCCGTTGCCCCTTCTTTTGTAAACCTGAACCGGCCCATTAAAAGGGGCCAGTTGGACCGGTCCAATAGGGGTCGGTCTAACATTACCCTCCTCCCAAAGAATCACCTTGTCCTCAAGGTGAAAAGAGGGAAACTGATGCTTCACCCTCTCATAAGATTCTCACATGGCATCATAGTCTAGAAGGCTCTTCCATTTGATCAGGACTTCCTTAGTTCCATCCTCCCTCTGGTGGACCCCCATCAGCTCCAAGGGTTCTAAAATCACCTTCAAATCCTCTGTCAGTATCACTGGTAACTCAGAACTTGCTGCATGATCTCCAATGGCCCTCCTAAGCTGGGATTCATGGAACACCGGATGTATAGTCACTGTTGGTGGTAATTTCAGCCGATACGCCACTGCTCCAATCTTTTCCAATACCTCAAACGACCCAAAATACCGTGGTGCCAGCTTCTCATTTCTCCTGTTGGCTACAGTCTTTTATCTGTAAGGTCGGAGTTTTAAGAACACCCTTTTCTCCTTCCTTAAATTGGATGTCTTTCCTGTGCCCATCGACCTGTTTCTTCATAATTTACTGGGCCCTCAGTAAATGCCTCTTCAGTTCCTCCAGTACCCTGTCTCGCTCCTCCAGATACTCTTCCACTGACAAAAATGGTGTGCTCCTATGCCCAAAATGCACCAGATGAGGAGGGTCCCTTTCATACAACGCCTCGAATGGAGTCATCTGAGAAGCAGCATGATAAGAGGTGTTGTACCAATACTCAGCCCATGCTAGCCACTTGGCTCATAACTTGGGTGTCTCCGACACAAAGCATCTTAGGTGAGTTTCCAAGCTCCTGTTGACCACTTATGTTTGGCCATCTGTCTGTGGTGATAGGTGATGCTGCTCTTCAATACAGTCCCCTGTAGCTTAAACAACTCCCTCCAGAAATGGCTGAGGAACACCTTATCCCTGTCGGATACTATAGCCTCTAGTACTCCATGCAGTCTGACCACCTCTTTGATGAAAGATGATGCCACTGTCACTGCGGTGTATGGATGTCGTAGGGGAATGAAATGAGCATACTTGCTCAATTGGTCCGCCACCACTAGGATCACTGTGAACCCTTTTGATCGGGGTAGTCTATCTATGAAATCCATGGATACCTCCTCCCATACCCGACCTGGTAAAGCTAACGGCTGTAGTAATCCTCCTGGAGACATGTCCATATACTTGTTCCTCTGACAGATCTCATATCTGGCTACTATCTCCTCCACATTCTTATGCATCCCCTTCCAATACAGCTCTGAAGCTAGTCTCTTGTATGTCTTCTGCACCCCTGAGTGACCCCCAACAACACTCCCATGGAACTCTTAGAGTAAGTATGGAATGTGGACTCATGTCCTAGGCGTCACAAACCTTCCCTGATACAGAAGTCTCTTCCCCTCCAAAGAATACCTCGGGTGGCTACTCCCTTC
Organism: Dendrobium chrysotoxum; assembly: GCA_019925795.1. Taxonomy (NCBI): domain Eukaryota; kingdom Viridiplantae; phylum Streptophyta; class Magnoliopsida; order Asparagales; family Orchidaceae; genus Dendrobium; species Dendrobium chrysotoxum. The sequence goes on along the minus strand of CM034314.1, from coordinate 20,754,209 downwards.
CTCAATAAATCAGCCATGATATTTCCCAACTCCTCATCCCTGCCACTCTCCTCCTTGATGGCCTCCCAATCTAACATCAATGGGATCGACATTGTTGTTGCCTGCAACTCCCCCATACATCTGGACAAGGTATTTGCCGCCTTGTTCTCCACTCCTGGCCTGTATTGGATTTCAAAATCATACCCTAGTAATTTGGATAGTCATTTTTGATGCTCCTATGTCACCATCCGCTGCTCCAACAAGTACTTCAGAGTCTGTTGGTCCATTCTGACAATGAAATGCCTACCTAATAAGTAGGGCCACCACTTTTGGATGGCTAATACAATGTCCATCAACTCTCGCTCATAAATTGATTTCAGTCTGGCTCTAAATGTTAACACTTGGCTAAAATAGGCAATGGGTCCATGATTCTGCATGAGTACTACCCCTAATCCATATCCTGAAGCATTTGTCTCCACTATGAAGACCTGAGTGAAGTCAGGTAGTGCTAAGACTAATACAGTAGTCATAGCCTTCTTCAAGCTCTCAAAGGTTGTTGTGGCTGCCTCCCCCCATAGGAAATCATCCTTCTTCAACTGCTCTGTTCTGGTGATGTACTCTTTCACGAACCTCCTGTAGTATCCTGTCAGTCCTAAGAATGCTCTCAGCTTCTTCAGATTCTTAGGCACTGGCCATCTCAACATAGCTTCAATTTTTGATTAGTCTGTTGCCACCCCCTCTCTAGACACAATATGGCCCAAATACCTTATATTGGCCTAGGAAAAATAATATTTCTTCAGGTTGGCCCTCAGCTGGTGCTCCTGCAACACCTCTAACACCCTCCTCAAGTGCTCCCAATGCTCCTCTTCAGTCTTGCTATAAACTAGGATATCATCAAAGAACACCAAGACAAATCGCCTGAGATAGGATCTGAAGACCTTGTTTATGAGTGACTGAAGCATGGCTGGAGTGTTAGTGAGGCCAAAAGGCATCACTATGAACTCATAATGCCCCTCATGAGGTCTGAAAGCAGTCTTGGGCATATCTTCCTTCTTCATTTTGATCTGATGCTATCTTGACTACAGATCTATTTTGGTGAAGATCACTGCCCCACTCAACTCATCCAATAGCTCATCTATCACTATTATAGGAAACTTATCTCGCACAGTCTCCTTATTTATTGCCCTGTAGTCCACACAAAACCTTCAACTGTCATCTTTTTTCTTAACTAGTAATACTGGGCTAGAAAAAGGATTAACAATGGGCCTGATAATTCCTCTCTCCAGCATTTCTCTAATCAACTTCTCAATTTCATCCTTTTGAAATTGAGGATAGCGGTAGGGCCTAACGCTAATGGGTGATACACCTTCTCTCAAGGTGATAGCGTGCTCCTGCTTCCTTGGTAGTGGCAATCCCTGAGGTGGCTGTAAAACCTCATAGAAATGCTGGATCAACTGCTATACTGAGAGGGGTATGTCACCTCCCTCCTCCAATCTAACTCCCTCCAATCTGTGCATCTCCACCAGAAAGCCCTCCCCCACCTCTTGTATACTCCTCACCATGGTTTTGGATAGCCTTGTATCTCCCCTTATCACCACCTTTCTCCCATCCAACATCAACTCCATCGTGAGTGCTCCCCAATTGACCTTGGTGTCTCCCAAGGTCTGCAACCACTTCATCCCCAGGATGACATCAGTTCCTAACTCCAGTGGAAGAAAATCCTCTCTCACAACACCACTTCTCTACAGATCCTCTGGCCTTTCTCCACTTTCCCTGTGCTCATCTTCACCCCATAATATCCTGTATCCACCAATTTCACTTCCAGTTGGTCGACTACCTGAGTAAAAATAAAATTATGGGTAGCCCCACTATGGATCAATACCACCATCTCCCTGTCCTCTATCTCACCCTTCACCTTCATGGTATGATTGATAGTGAATCCTACCACAGAGTTCAGGTAAACTTCTGTCAGATCCAGATGCAGCTTCTCCTCCATCTCTTTCTCTACCTCTTTCTCACTCTCACCTCCCTCCTCAATTTTATCGTCATCACAGACGGTGAGAATCTGAAGAGTTCGATCCCTAAACATATGTCCTAGAGTATACTTCTCATCACACCTGAAATATAACCCCTCCGCCCCCTTCTCCTGCATCTATTTCTCCGTCGACCTCTTGAAATTTCTCCCACTTCCTCCTCCTACTAGCTTTTCCTTGGTGGTCTCATGAAATCCTCCTGCTGCAGGACCCTTGGGTGCTAAAAGAGTGGTTGTAATCCTGTAAGAGCCTCCTAAATTGCTGCTCATGGCTCTCCTCTCTTGATTCCTTTGATTTTCCACCTGTTGTGCCAACTCCATAGCCTCTCCCAAGTCATGAGGCTTCATGACCTTCACCGCAGCTCTGATATTTGATTTGAGCCCCTTCATGAAGTTCCCCTCCAAGGCCGTCTCTGAGAATCGCTCCACCCGACTGGCCAGATACTCAAACCACTCATGGTAGTCTGCCATTGATCCGTCTTGCACCAGTGCAAAGAACTGTTCATAAAAGTCTCCTCCCCTGTCGGCTTGGAAACGTTCTAATAAACAATCCTTGAATTCTCTCCAGCTCCGTAGGGGTCTCCTCTGGTCCCTCCACTGGTACCATGACAGCGCATTCCCTCCAAACATAAGCCTGCTGCTGTCAACTTCTCCTCCTCCGTCAACCCATTGACAACGAAGTATCTCTCCACCTTATAGATCCCCCCATGTGCGTCCTCCCTTCAAAATGGGCATCTTCAGCTTCCTCACCTTCTGATCTCTCCCATTTCCCCTTATTCCTCCATAGTTTTCACTTTCCCAATTGCTTGCCCCCTCAGTCTCCCAATCTTCCCGCCTACGTTCATACAGAAACCCCTCTTCGCTTTCCTCCCTCGTTTGTTCAAAATTAGCACCCCTTTTCCCGTATTCTCCTTCTTTTCTCTCCCAACCAGCACTCCTTGATTCGTGTCCCCCGTAACCATTCCTCCTTCCATACCTTCCATCTCTTTCCTCCATGATTTCCATCTCATCGTCCCTCTTACGAAACTCAAAATTTGTCGTTTTCCCCACCGGTCCTTTTGCCTCCGATGCCGCCGTTTGAATTTGATTTTCTAATAGCTTCTTCATTATCACATCAAGATCGGAAACTTTATCTTCCACGGATGAAACCTTGCCTTCTACGGATGAGATTCGATCTTCCACCGTGGCTTTTATTTGGATCATTTCCCCTTCAAGGCGTTCCTCCAATGCATCTACCTTCTTGGCCTCCATCAAGTTTTTTTTTTTGAATTTTTATCCAAAAATCAGCAAGAAACCCTTCCTTCGGAAAAAAAATCACCGCTGAAATTGCAGAAAAAACAGCCCACAATGGTCCCAAAATTGGCTCTGATACCAATTTGTTAGGAAATACTTGATTATTTCAAGTAAATCCTAACAAGAGTTATGAAAAATAGCAAACGATTCACAAAATCTGATGGGAAAACGCACCAAAACAGTAGTATTTATTTTAGGAATCAAATCAACGAAAGAACTAAAACAAGATACAATTGATCCTCAATTCGACAGGAGGATCATTCTCTCCCAATCTCTAGACGAATCTAGGGTCGAAGGCACAAGCACAAGAACTCCTAAAGCAGCCACAAAACAAAGCATAACCCTAACCCCAATTCCTCCCTCATACTTAAAGCATACAATTAATCTTTAAAGCCAAAATACATATTAGCCCTTGCTGTCCCCTCCTTTGACTTCAAACATTTGAATTTGAATCTCTAGTGGACCCCACCTCCTTCTCTCTCTCTCTTACCGCCACCCTTTCTTTTGTAAACCTGAACCGGCCCATTAAAAGGGGCCGGTTGGACCGGTCCAATAGGAACCGGTCTAACAAACTACTGATGTCATTCAGATTCTTAAAATAAAAGAGAAGAAAAGAATTAATGCATGACAATCCTTGCCCTGAGTCACTCAAAATTAGAATGACTGCTGAATGTACAAGTTGATGTTTCTTTTGTCGGTTGTAGAATATGAATTCCACATCTAGTTACCTTTTTTAAGTCAAGCTTTCTAACCGGGCAGAAACCCAACAAGAAAATGTGGATTAGACAGAAGTTTGAGTAACTTAAGCTTAAATTCTGTGTGATATCAACAATTGCATTCTGTTTCATGAGACATGGTTCAATAAATGCTAATTTTGCCATATTTTCATATTAGAAAAGTTACGTAGCATTTCTTATTCACCTCTCCTAGTCAAAGCAGGTAAACAATTTCAGTATCTGCAGCCCAAAACAGTTTTGCCTGATTTTTATAAGTCCAGCGAAAGAATTGGTCATGCACTTCTACTTGTAATGGTTTCCGACTTCTGCTTGTTTTTTCATTAGGGTGAAAGTTCATCTGAGCACCCTAACTTAGATTACTCGTATGGTGTAAGCTTCAGAAGCCTGGTATACTTCATAATGGCCCCCACACTTTGCTACCAGGTACTTTTCTATGCTACCAGAAATTTATTTGTTATATATATAAATGACATATAAATAAGATTTATTTAAAAAGAAGCTATATGTGTTGAAGGTAATTGAAGAGAAGAGAAACGATTTGAATTTTGTGTGTATGGTTATCTTGTGTGTATTCTATTAGCAGTTTTGCCCCTCTATTAGACAACAAAATTCTAGATTACAATTGATAATTTCAACATATGAAAACTAATAATTATATTGGAAATAAATGAAGATATTCTATAGTTAGGACACATTTATTTCTTCAAAAATCTAATGGGACTTTTTACCCTTTGAGGCGCATGGATTGCCAGTGATGGATGGCAAGATGGGCAGCTAGCCTGCTTTGCAATCCCACAGAATTCCAAGTTGTCCACTATTTATAGTAATATTCCTCAAGTTATAGCGCGGATGTTTTTCATGCCTAACTTGGAGGTGATAATCTAGAATGTGGAGCTTTGTTGTCCTTTGGTTAGGATGTCTGTCAGCTGCTTGTGTGTTTGAACATGTAGGATATATAGTAGCCCACTTTCTAATTTTTCTTTGATGGAGTATCAATTTATTTTTGTGTTTGGTTTGGCCATATTGGACTAAATTATGTGCGATGATGATACGTGATTTGTTGTCATAATATAATGATAGACCGGCTAAATTTGATTGGGAGGGAATTAGGAAATTTCCTAATCAAGAGGGAGTTGTTTAGGAAGGTTCTTAATCAAAAGGAATTAATTAGGAGATGTTTCCTAATTGAAGAGAGCATATATGTGGGCTGATTTAAAGGGATTAATTAGGAAATGCTCCCTAATTGAAGAGGCATATTTAGGGACTTATTTGGCGGCTGATTTGGGGGGAATTAATTAGGAAATTTTCTTAATTGAAGAGGGCAGATTTATGGGATGATTTGAGGGCTGATTTGGAAGGGAAATAATTAAGGAAATATGAGGGAATTAGGGGAGGGCTATTTGGGTATTTATTATTTAATTGTTTGCTTTAAATAGGAAGAGAGGATTAGGTTAGAGGGATGCAAATTATTGTGGCTGTTCTTGTTCTTGGAGTTTGGTGTCTTGGGCTCTAGCGGCATCTAGGGATTGGTGAGATAGATCCTCCTCTTGAATTGAGGATCAGTTGTATCTTTCTATTTTTCTTCCATTAGTTTGATTTCTACAATAAAAACTACTGTTTTGCTTGTTTTTTCATTGGATTTGTGGAGTGTTCTTGCTATTTTTGTCTCTATTGTTAGGGTTTACTTGAGATCTTCAAGTATTTCCTAACAAATTTGTATCAGAGCAGATTTTGGGACCGTTTGTGGGCTTTTTCTGTGAATAGCGGTTGTTTTTTGGCCGGAGGAAGGGGTATTTGCTATTTTTTGGGTCACGATCCAGATTTTTTAACCTACAAAAATCTGGGTATTGATGGTGGCCAAAAAAGTGGATGCGTTGGAAGAATGCCTCGAAGGAGAGATGAGCCAAATGAAAGCGATGGTGGAAGATAGAATTTCATCCTTGGAAGACAGTTTTCGATCTTCATGAGATAGTGAAGAAGATATTAGAAAATCAAATTCAAACAATGGCATCGGAGACAAAGGGACTGGTAGGGAGAACTACGAATTTTGAATTTCGTAGGAGGAAAAATGATGTGGAGATCATGGAGGAGAGAGGTGGAAGGTATGGAGAGAGGCGTGGTTATGGGGGGCATGAACCAATAGGTGCTGGTTGGGAGAGAAAAGAATGGGATTATAGTAGGAAGGGTGCTGATTTTGAAGAAAGGAGGGGAGAAAGCGAAGAGGGGTTTGTGTATGAGCTTGGAAGGGAAGATCGGGAGACGTGGAGAGAGCCAAACACTTGAGAAAGGGGAAATTATGGAGGAATACAGGGAAACGAGGGAGATCCGATGGTGCGGAAGCTAAAGATGCTCATTTTTGAAGGGTAGGATTCACACGAGTGGATGGAGAGGTAATTCACTGTCAATGGGTTGATGGAGGAGGAAAAATTGACTGCAGTGGGCTTATGTTTGGAGGGGAAGGCATTGTCTTGGTACCAGTGGAGAGACATGAGGAGACCAATATGGAGTTGGATGGAGTTTAAGGAATGCTTATTGGAACGTTTTCAAGTTGGCAGGGGAGGGGACTTCTATGAGTAGTTCTTTGCACTAGTGCAGGACAGATCAGTGACAGATTATTGTGAGAGATTTGAGCACTTGGCCAGTTGAGTGGAGCGACTATCAGAGACTGCTTTGGAGGGTAATTTCATGAAGGGACTCCAATCAGAGATCAAAGTCGCAGTAAGGGTCATGAGGCCTTATGACTTGGGAGAAGCAATTGAGCTGGCACAGCTAGTAGAGGATTAGAAGTACCTAGAGAGGGAAGCCAGGGGCAGCAGTTCAGGTGGCTCTTACAGGATGACTACCACTCTTTTAGCACCGAAGGAACCTGCAACGTGCAACATTCATGAGACTCCTAGGGAGAAGCTAGTAGGAGGAGGAAGTGGGGGCAACTTCAAAAGACTGACGGAGAGGGAGATGCAGGAGAAGAGGGCGAAGGGACTATGCTTCAGATGTGATGAGAAGTTTACTCCAGGGCACAGGTGTAGGGATCGAACTCTGCAGGTTCTCGCCGTCTGTGATGACGAGGAAGCTGAGGAGAGAGGTGAGAGTGATTTAGAGGGAGAGATGGAGGATAAGCTGCATCTGGATGTGGCGGAGGTATCCCTAAACTTAGTGGTAGGATTCACTCATAATTATACCTTGAAAGTGAAAGGGGAAATAACAGACATGGAGGTGGTGGTGTTGCTTGACAGTGGGGCTACCCACAATTTCATTTTCAACCAGGTTGTGAACCAATTGGGGGCGAAATTGGTGAATATAGGATGTTATGGAGTGATGATGGGTACAGGGAAGGTGGAGACGGGCCAGCGGATTTGTAGAGGAGTAGTTTTGACCATACAGGGGGTTCAAGTGATGGGGATTTTCTCCCATTGGAGTTAGGGAGCACTGATGCCATCCTGGGGTTGAAGTGGCTGCAAATCTTGGGAGACACCAAGGTCAACTGGGGGGCATTGATGATGGAGCTAGTTGTGGAAGGGAGAAGAGTAGTGATAATGGGAGATGCAGGGCTCTCCAAAGCCATGGTATCACTTAAATCATGGTGATGAGCATACAGGAGGTAGGGGAAGGTTATCTGGTGGAACTACACAGGCTGGAGGGGTTCAGATTGGAGGATGGAAGAGATGTTTCTCTTTCCGTGCAGCCCTTGATTCAACAATTCAGTGAGATTTTTCAGCCACCTCAAGGATTGCCACCTCTACGAGAACACAAGCATGCTATCATCTTGAAGGAAAAGTCTCACATGTCAGTGTTCATTCGTATCGTTATCATTACATCCAGAAGGATGGGATCGAGAGATTGATCAGGGAGATGCTGGAGGCAGGGATCGATCCAGTGTCAGTTCATTTTTTAGTCTAGTGTTATTAGTCAAGTGCTTCAGCAACAGTTTCTTTTGTTCCACCTTGAGGACAAGGTGGCACTTTGGGAGGGGAGTATTGATAGACTGACTAAATTTGATTGGGAGGGAATTAAGAAAATTTCTAATCAAGAGGGAGTTGTTTATGAAGGTTCTTAATCAGAAGGAGTTAATTAGGAGATGTTTTCTAATTGAAGAGAGCATATATGGGGGCTGATTTAGAGGGGATTAATTAGGACATGTTCCTTAATTGAAGATGACATATTTAGGGGCTGATTTGGGGGCTGATTTGGGAGAGATTAATTAGGAAATATTTCCTAATTGAAGAGGACAGATTTATGGGATGATTTGAGGGCTGATTTGGGAGGGAAATAATTAAGGAAATAGGAGAGAATTAGGGGAGGGCTGTTTGGGTATTTGTTGTTTAATTGTTTGCTTTAAATAGGAAGAGAGGATTAGGGTTAGGAGGATGCAAATTATTGTGATTGTTCTTGTTCTTGGAGTTTGGTGTCTTTTGCTCTAACGGTGCCTAGGGATTTGGAGAGATAGATCCTCCTCTTGAATTGAGGATCAATTGCATCTTGCTATTTTTTTTCCGTTTGTTTGATTTCTGCAATAAAAATTACTGTTTTGCTTGTTTTTCCATTGGATTTGTGTAGTGTTCTTGCTATTTTTGTCTCTATTGTTAGGGTTTACTTGAGATCTTCAAGTATTTTCTAACATATAACTGCATAGTACTTCTTATTTTATTCTCAAGTCATGCAATATAATTTTTATTGATAATAGTTCACAGATCCCTTGGATCATTATTAGAAATTCAGCTTTGATGCTAGATCTGGCAACCATTAATTGCTTCCTACTTCTCCATGTGTTTGGATTCTCACCTAAGAAAGTGTAGTAGTAATAACATTCCTTCTATTCGTAAGGGATCCTACCTAGTCAACAACAATGCATGCTTGTAAACTGTGCCTACTATTTTTTGAATAAGATTCTTTTCTTCATGTTGCTTTGAGATATTGAAGAATATCATATGTTGCCTGTTGATGTATTTCTATAGAATATCCAATGTAAAAACTAACAAAAAGAATCCAAAAGTAGGAAAAACTATTGTAGTTTTTAGTACTTTGTTTGCACACGAAGTGGTTGTTTATATAGACTTTTTTCATAGGACTTTCACAAGAAAAATAATCGAAGCAAATTACATAATACATTAACTAGGAAAGAAATAATGCCATGGGGGCTGGTGGCTGTGAGTATCCGCAAGCAGCAATACATGGGATCCAAGGCTTCAATCCGTGTTCCCTAAATCACTAAATCTGATTGGTTGCAAGGAGAATTAGATCTAGGAATTATGGGCAACCAATTTGGGCACATACTAGAGGTTAATAATCCCTACAGTAGGCGAGAACTCACGTAGGCAGTGCAGGAGGAGATGGATGCAGAAAATTCAACACTCTTCGAGCTTGCATGAAGATGTTATTTGTGAAAAGCTTGCAAAATAGATATTCAAATTGTGGTTTAAGAAGTTCTTTGGTGAGAATTTCAGTAATCTGATTCAGTAGGCTTGTAGGTCCTGCAAATCACACCACAATCAATTTTCTCATTGATAAAGTGTTTGCCTATTGATAAAGTGTTTGCCTACTTCTACATGATTTGTTCTGTCGGGTAGAGTACAGTTTTGTGCTATATAAATTGTAGCTTTATTATTACAATTGGCTTTAATAGGCATTGGAGTAGGAACCTTTAATTTTTCTAGGAGTTTTTTTATCTACAATGTCTCACAAAAGCCATGCGCAATGATCTTGAATTCAGCTTCATCACTACTTCTGGCAACAACACTATATTTTTTGCTTCTGTAAGTAATAATCAGGTTACCTCTTATGAAGGTACAATATCCAGAGATTGATCTCTCTCAATAATATGGCTTGCCCAATTAGTATTTGTATAGGTTTCTACCTTAAAATGAGCTCTTTATCTTGGGTCAAAAATTCCTTCCTTGGAGTCCCTATGGTATCTTAACATATGTAACATAGCTTCAAAGTGGTAGGTCCAAGTGAATGCTTAAATTGGTTTATCATACTTATTGCATAAGCTATGTTTGGTTAAGTATGGGCTAAGTGGATTAAACTTCTAACTAATTTTTGATAGCATTCACGATCCACTACATTTTCAACTGCTAGTTTTAATTTTAAGTTGGGCTTGATTGGACTTGCTGCGATTTTGCAACTACTCATTAATTTTAAGTTGGGCTTGATTGTTACTTGTGTGGGTTGATGAAAATACCTTCCCTTCCCTAGATCTGGTAAATTGCGTACAGAGGAAATGCTTAAACTTTCCCAAGTCTTTTATTTCAAATTGGACTTCAATCTTGCTCATCAAATTGCTAATTTTAATGAAATCATCTCCAATTATAATTATGTCATGAACATAAACAATGAGGATGGTCATTTTACCTTTAGCAAAATGCTTGAATAATAAGATGCTTGAAAATCATGTCTTTTGAAAACATTTAAAAATCTTTCTAACTATTCCATAGGAGATTGTTTTAACCTATATAAAACATTTCTCCAACCTGCATACTTTCTCCTCTAGATTGCCTTCAAATTCGAGAGAAAGACTCGGTCATACGTCTTGCAAGTTTCCATTGAGGGCTTCGAAAATTCGCGCTCCAGCCCTCTCCGCAGCCCTTTTTTCTTTTCAGGTCGTCGAGGAGAGTTTTAACGAGTAAGTTTCAAAGCAAATGTTCAGGAGGAGGATTGAGTTTTAGATAAGACATTACCCATAGATTTTGCCCTCATTTTGCGAGGACTTTATGATTTGAGTTTAGGTTTCCTATAGGCACAAGCTCCTATAGTTAATTACCCCGCCCGATAGCGAGAGAGGACTTTCGATTAAGGCTAGTTGTCAAACAAATACATAGTATCCGACATATAGTAGCAGCGTGTTTAAGTATTTAAAATTTAACATTTAAAATTAGAAATTCACCACCTTGCACTTAAAGCGAATGGTGGGAGGAACGATGATAGACCCGATCAAGATCCCATAGTTCTGTCATCCCTGGTCATCATGGTCCCTAGTTTACTTAGTCAAAGGAGGTAGTCGACCCAACTTGACTGAAGGATCCTTGTCGGTAGCCATGGATTGTTTAGTTCAAAGGTATCTTTGTCACGACCCGGCAAAGTGAGCTCGCATAGATGAGGCGGGAACGGATGTCGGACTAAAAATGTTAAAACATATCATTACAATTCATTAAAATATGGAACATGTGAAGCTAAATCAACTCAAAGGATAATTAGCGCCTCTAAAACAACTTCCAATTCTATAACAAAACTTTTCATATCTAAATATCACAAGATTTACAAAGGGTGGCTAAAAGTTTGTCATGTCAACATCCACCCACAAAATCATTTTACAACATCTAAAGAAACTACACTAAGAACTTGTCCTCTAGTCCTTTAGAGCTGTACGTAAATCAGGGTTGTTCAGCCATCACCTAGCAGCATGATCTCCTGAAAAGTATCCCAAAACTAAGGAGTGAGCTAACACTCAACAGATCTTTGAATAAAACCCTAACTTTTGAAATTGAAAAATCTTTGAAGAAAATTCTATTTTTCATGGTTAGAAACTTCTCCTAACCTTTCGTTATCATTCTTCTACTAAAACTTTGAGTTTTGAGTAAACCCTAGATTTTTGAACTTAAAAAAACCTCCGTGAAAAGGAGAAATCTTAAGCTTAGAAACATACCTTCTCCTTCTCTAACGTTTTCCTTTTGATTCCCCCTAAATCCGACCGCCGGGAACCGTCCTACCGCCGGACGTGGAGCTCCCGTCGTCCCTTCCTCCTTTCTCTCGCTCGCTCTCTTCTTCTCTTCGGCCAAAACAACACAAGGGACCGAATAATTCGGTCCCTTAAGGAGTTATGGGAGGTTTTGGGGAAAATGACGCATGTGCCCTCACTTCCAATTATTCTCGTAAGGGTCATGAGGGCAAATTGGGTATAAATGCTAAATATTACTTAATCATGAGAATCAATTAATCAATCATAATGGTTAATCACCTTATTATTAACCCACAACCTAATGCATTTTCATCATATCCTTTCCTCAATTAAATTTAATTTAAATTTTATTTTCGGATTTACTTACAACCTAAATTTTGGAAATAGTATTTTTCATAAATTTCATTACCTTTGCATGCTAGAACCTCTCCTATACCTAATCCATAGTTAGGATATAATTACCCTAGATTTTTGAACTTAAAAAACTTAAGTGAAAGGAGAAATCTTAAGCTTAGAAACATACCTTCTCCTTCTCTAACATTTTCCTTTTGATTCCCTCTAAATCCGACCACCGGGAACCGCCCTACCGCCGGACGTGGAGCTTCCGTCGCCCCTTCCTCCTCTCTCTTGCTCGCGCTCTTCTTCTCTTCGGCCGAAACAACACAAGGGACCGAATAATTATGTCCCTTAAGGATTTATGGGAGGTTTTGGAGAAAATGACGCATGTGCCCTCACTTCCAATATTTCTCTTAAGGGTCATGAGGGCAAATTGGATATAAAGGCTAAATATTACTTAAGTTAACTTCGATGATTTTTAATTATAAATTCGTACAAAATTTGGTATAGATTCTTTATACCGTTTCGATTGAAATTTTGCGTAGAATTTTGTAAAATTTATTTTGTCAAATTTCCACAACTTTGAAATTTTGCCTACTTTTGTCATGGTCGCATCGAAATGCATGCGATGCATACGATCGATGTTTTTCAAGTTTTACAATCTTATAAACTTGGGGTGAATGTTTGTCTAAGGAGACATTTGAATCCATCTTAGCTAACAGAGGGCTTTGTTACCCTATCGGTCATATCCTATTGATTTATTACTCAATGATTTAATACCGTTGGGAAACATATGTGCTTTGACTATGACCATAATTTAATGATGCTATTTGGCGGCAAAACTATCCTATTAGAGGGTTCGGTCATAATTGTTTACCTGTGGTGCTATAAGACGGCGAAATCATTGGTTAGATGACATGTGCTACATCCTTATTGACAAGAGATGATTTGAGAATGAATCCTACTGATATTCTTGACTAGATATTCACTCTTTATGAGCTGAAGTGATTTTCAAACTTATTTATCTCGGCAAATTATTGTGGAGGGTGGATGGGTATTTTCTTTAAGTACTTCGGCGTTTTATTTCAATTTTAAGCAATTAACATTATTGGGAAATATGAAGCTTTAGATCTTTGATAGGTCTTTGAACATTAACCCCATTGGTTGTGATTTGCATTCAATACGGTCATCATCGAGGTATTTATGGGCAATTTCATTTTATCTGTTGAACCTTGTCGACTTTGTTTACTTGCTGACAGAGGATCAGGTTCATCGTTGGCTTTATGCTTTTATTAGTGAATCTTTCTTGTAATAGACCTTGAAGGCCTAATATTAACGTATAAAACAAATGTCCCGGTCGACGCCGCGATCGTACTTTTTTTTTACGGTTCGAGCCGTGTTGACTCTTATCTATTCACATAGAAGGATAGGGCTCGAACTTAAGTTCATTTCTTGACCTGCGCAGCATCCTCAGACGTCATGTGTGTGCATACATCATGCTTGTCGGTGCTTATGTGGATATATGTTTTTAAATGTATTTGTATGACGATTATACGTATGCAATACAGTTGATGTTGACATATCTGCATATTCACATTCACATTCGCATATTCATCTTGCTTATTAACATATTCACGCAATTGTATTTGTACTTCTACATGCATACATATATGTCGACGTATACATTTGTGCATTATTAAATTTACTTGCATTACATATTATGCGGCGGCTTAGTATATCAACATGGCGTATGATGCATTAAGACGCGTATATGTATAATGTATTCATTTATCGCTTGCTTGTTTGCATAGTGCATTTGTGTGATGATTCAATGATATCATTTAGTTTATGATATATTTGTATGTTGCACAGTGGCTTAATGCACGAGAATGATGAGGGGCTAAAACACACAAATATCTTTTTTCTCTTTTTTTTTGCTTTCTGATTTTGCTCTTTTTTCTAAACTAATAACATAATAATAATAATAATAATAATAATAATAATAGAAGAAAGAGGGCTGATTTTGGTTGGGTGAGAATGCTGTTTGGTGGTAGATTGGTGGTTTTGGGTGCTATAGTGGGTGAATGTTGAGGTTGAATGGGCTGTAGTTGCTGCAGGTAATTGGGCTTTGAATGGGTCTGTAGGTGTGTTTTACACAGTGGAGTAAGCTTGGTTGTTGTAGGGAGAAAGATGAGGGCCTGGATTAGGTTGGCTTCTTGGAAGGCTGTTTGGAGAAGATGGGTTGCTGGTGGGCTGCTGTTGTTGGGTTTGCTGTTTGTGGACAGCAAGGAGTATGGGTGCTGATTGTATAGTGCAAAGACAGCAGTTGAAGCTGAAAGGAGGAGGTGATCTACTGCTGGAGAGGAAATATGAAAGAAAGGAAGTGGATTGCTACTTGTTCGAATGGGGAGATTGAATTAGCTGCAGGTGGGTGTATGCTATGATGCACAGACACGGATACGACATAACACGGACACGTCAATTATTGAAAATATAGGACAGATATGGGTTGGACATGGTGCTATAGTTTTTATATTTTAAAAATAATGTATAAAAATTGAATAAGTATAATTTTAAAAATAATTTAGAAATAATAAGTTATTTAACTACAATTTGTGCTTAAAATGATTAATATAGGATGTCAAAAGTTGGGCGTCGATGCCGTTTATCAGTCATCGAGAGAGGAGATGACAATGCTGTCGATAGTTGGGCATTGATGTTATGCAATAAATATTGGGCGTCAATGTTAAGAGGGTGTTTATCGTCGATGTTGAGAGGGCGTTGGTTGTCGATGTTGAGAAGGCATTGGAAAAAGATGAGATGTCAAGTTGTGGGTGTAGAAATTGCTAGCATCGAGCATCAATATAAAGACGGCGTCAGACTTTGATATGGAGATAGTTTTGAAATGTTGATTGTAACGATGTCAGACGTCGATTTTGAGATGACATCGGTCATTGTTGTGAAATCAAAGTTGTAACCCGCCAAAGAGAAATGAAAAAAAGAACATTCAATGAATGGGGTATTAAGTGCAAGCGATTGATTTGATGTTGTGGATAGAAAATAAGAAATTTAGTTTTTATATTTTAAATAAGTAAATATTTTAAATATAAGAAACTATATTTAAAAAAATTCATAAAATATTTAAGATACGCTGTCCAATTTGTATTTAATATTTTTTTAATCAGACACGTTTTCGGGGTATTCAACACGTGTCGGAGGAGTGCCGGACGCGTGTCATGTCGGATACGTATCAGACACTGCACGTCTTTTTGAGGAGAAGTGTCGGTGCATCATAGGGTGTATGTAATGTGAAGTGTAGTAGTGGACGAAGTGCAGCTTGATTGCAGGTTTTGGTTTGGATAAGGGAAGAGGAGATGGTTGTTTGGGAGAGCAACAGCTGGTTGAGGGTGTTGGAATGGGGAGTTTGCTGTTTGGGCTGGTTGTGAGGAGATTTGCTGAAGCTGTTAGAGAGCAGGAGGTGTTGGAAGAGGACAGCAACTGTGATGTGGCTAGGGAGATGTTGGGCTGGTTGCTGTGAGGTGAAGGTTAGCTACAAGCAGCTGAGGAGAAGTGGCTGCTTGGCTGGGAGTGGTGTGGAGAAGTTGAATGAGCTGATTGATGTGCAAAGTGTAGCAGGAGGCTTAGTAGTTGTTGTAGGTTGAAGGGCTTTGTAATGGGCTGGATGAAGGGTAAGAGGTGAGGAGCTAGAGGTTGTAGCAGGCGGGTAGCTAGGAGGAGAGGAGAGAGTTTCTGTAATGGGTTATGTTGAGTGAAGGCTATTGGTTTCTGTAGCGTGAGAGGGGGGAAAAGAGAAGATGGTTTGCTATTGGTGTTCACGGAGGGAGGGAGGATGGCTGCTGTTTGGAGCTGGATTCAGTTGGAGAGGGCTGTTTGGCTGCTGTTTTGAGCAAGGAAAATAGGAGGTAGAGTGGCTCTTTGCATGAATAGCGGCTGGAGAAGCTCAGACGAATGAAGTGGGTTAGATGTTGGAAGGGATACAGTTGATGTGATAACGCGCTGTCCATACAATATCAGTGTTGACCACAAGCAGACAAAACCAAAAAAAAAAAAAAATTAATTAATCATACCTCTGCCAGGTCATCCCAAATCCTCACTCAATCCCGTCGTATCAGCCGCTTCTACAGTGCCTCCCCATACCTCTGCGAACGGCGCCGCTTCGGACAGAACACGCGCAAGCCTCGTATCCCGCTTTGCCTTCTCGTCGTTAAATACCGAAGGGAGGAGGCTCAGGCTCCCATTTGCTCTTCCACGATCTCAAAGCTTCCGACCTCAACTCATCTTCCCAATTTCCTCCCTCTCTCAACTCATCTTCCCGCTAGCAGACCTCAACCGAAACTCCAGAACTCCAGTTCAACGAAACTCCTACCCTATCCGAACCCAGCTCCAGCCGAACCCCATCTCGATTCCAACCTCCACACCTCTGATCCATCTGCAACAGCCGACTACTGCTCCGACCGAAACCCTCTCACAGTGCCGCAAGTAGTAAGCCGAGAGAGAGAGAAAGAGAGAGGGAGAGAGCTCCCACCTACCCGAAGTTAAAGCCCTGTCCGACGCCCTCAATCCGTCAACCTACCCGATCTCCTCCCTTGTTTGCAAGCAACAAGCCCTAGCCGCCTCTTTGACGACGTTCCCTTATGTATTTGATCGGAAGTAACGATTGGAGCTTGCTCGTGTGAAGGTAACTTCTTCCCTTTGGCGTGCTATTTCGGCCAGGTCCCGTAAATCCGCCGAACTAGAGGGCTTAATAAGCCCTGGATTTATAGCTAAATAAGGGAAACAGAGGATTTAATTTGTTTGCAAAAGGATTTATGTTATCCTGCCTAATCCTGTTTATTAGGATTTATCATAATTCTGCTCAAATCTTGATTAAATCCTGCATATTTCTTTTTTATTAATTATTATTAGTTGTAAAATAATTTTAATTTATTATAATTAATTAATAGTAAATATAATTAATCATAATTAATTAGTAATAATGATGCCTAATTATTTTTAATTAATTATAATTAATTTTTATTAGTAATAATTAATTAGTTTTAATTTTAATTAATTATAATTAATTTCTATTAATATCAATTAATTATTTTTAATTAATTGTAATTAATCTCTATTAATAATAATTAATTACTTTTAATTATTTTTAATTATTATTAATTATAGTAAAATTTTTTTATTAATTAAATAATTAAAAAAAAGAAAAGGAGAGAAAATGAGACTCTCCTCTTTCCTCAATCTACGAGCCAACACCGACGACGCTCGCCAAGGTATATAACCCTTAAGCCCTAAACTCCGAGAGCCCACTTTAGTCGTTGGCAGCGGACCGGAAAATCGCCCATGCACGCGCTTTATTGCGCGTGGTGGGATGGGACCCCAGTGCGGCGCCTACGACGAGGCGGGTAATGACCTTAAGCCTCATTTCGGCATTCGCGGTGCACCGGAAAACCACCGATGCACGCGCTTTATTGCGCGTGGTAGGACGGGACCTCAGTGCGGTGCCTACGACGAAATGGGGTTATTCATAAGTACCCTCGAGCGGGGGGAAATCAAACTTTATTTTTAAACAGGTACCATCGAAGACCCCATGCACGAGCTTTATTGCGCGTGGTGGGAATGAAGACTACGGCCGAGGTGTCTAAGGACACCTACCATGCACGCGCTTTATTGCGCGTGGTGGGAAGGCCCAGACTCCTGTTGTTTTTTTCTTAAATGGGGGAGACGCCGGGAGGTTGCCGAATTTTCGGGTGGACTTGAGACCGTACTTGGGCTTGATTGAATCCAAATGGGAAACAAGACTTGCAACTCTTGTACTCAAAAGAACAAATGAACAAGATTTAAATTTGATTTGAACTGGGCATTAAATAACTTGCACTCGAAGTAAATCTTGATCAAAATGAATTTAAATCGAACAAGATCATTTGAGACTTATGAATTTGGTTTGAACCAAGTAAGAGGGACTCAGACTTGCCACCTGAACTACAAAAAGCTTGAACTTGAAAGTTATACAAGGCACTTGATGAACTACAAAGGACTACACTCAAACTCAATTTGAGCATTAAGTGAACTTGAACTTGCATTTGATTTGAACATCAAATGAGATAATAATTTAAACAAAAAATGAACTTGAACTCATTTTGGGTTTGCCTTGAATTTGAAAAGAACCACAGGGGACTCGGTGTAAGAGAACTTGAACTCAACAACAGAACAAAAAACTTAGCTTGAACTTTTGAACTCAAGCAAATACTTGGGTTGGACCATAGAGAACTTGAACAAGATATTGGACACAGTGAAACTTCAACTTGAATTCAAACATAATGAAAACGGGAGCTTGAACTCAATGAGCTGTAGAGGACTGTGATCTAAATGATTTAAACAGTTAAAGAGGATTTGCAAACTCAAACTTGAGCTCGAATACGATGACGAATTAGACTGGAGTTCAAACAAATAACAAAGCTTTGGATTTTGAATCAATAGAGGACGTGATCGAAGCTTTGACATCAAAAGAAAATAATGACTTTGGGTATTCAAATGCAGTCGTACAAGCAAATACAACTAGGGGGATTTGTCTGATTAAACAAATTTGCAAAATGAGTGAGCATGAATGAATGTGATGGCATCCCTACCACCAACAACAATCCAACTCCAAGAAGATACATCAAAGGAAAAGGTCGAATGCAAAACAACATGCAAAAATCCCTAGTATGCATTCAATGAGTTTGGAGTGAATGAAGTATATGTATAATCAGTGGTGCTCAATTCCAAGCAAGCATGTTAGCTTGACTACAAACGATAATATTTCACGAGGCAAGCTCACTAGCATATGTGGAAGTTCCTACGAACCACTGTAGAAGACTCCTTATTTATACAACAGTCCACCTATAGTAGTGAACTATTCTTAAATGATAATAAGAGTCATACAACTAGTGAGAATCCATAATTTATCAAATACACAATCCCTCATCTACAGGCAGAAGAAGAAAACTTGTAGTCTGAACATTGTAGTTTGTGGAAGGATAAGGGCAACAAGCTTTGATGAAAGTACTAGCACTACCACTAGGTGTTATTCCACATATGACATCAGGAGAATTGCAATGAACATAGATACTTATAGTACCAAATGATTCATGATGAATGTTTGCAAGAGACTGTAGGAGGCTTGTTATGCATGGTAGTCTACCTACGGGTGGCTGGCAGAAAATACATATTGCACAATAGATCATCCCTTACAGTCAATAACTAGTCAATAATAATCAACTGTACTAATCCCTTGCAAGCAGAAATGATCAGTAGGCAACAAATGCAAACACCTGAAGATCAGTTGTCCATTCAACTTGTTGCATGTAGGTGAATGTGAAAGAAATATAATGAATATAAACGCACCACATGCCATAAGTGAGTAGATGCAGAGAGACCTCAATCAATGCAGTATCCTAAAGGCGATCTCAGCATGTGAATGAATATATCTACCTGCCTACCTGCGGTAATAGCAGATGTACTACAGGGACTAAAGACCCCAAGCAAAATGCAGAGTAATTGCAACAAATATAGATACATGTGGCCAGTGCTAGAAGATTTGTATGCAAAGCTATGACATGAACAGAGGTATCATACGAATATAATTATTTACGAATAAAAAGCAGGAGACTCGTTAGTGTACTATAATCTACCTACGTAAATCATGCAAGTAGTGCACGACAGTCTACCTGTATAAGGCATCAAATAGTTCAATCCCCGAGCTGCTGCAAAACGCCACCGGATCTGCAACATCTATGTAAGCAGACAGAAGGCGTAGGAGTCCTCAAATGAAGCTCCAGTACAATGCCACCGGATCTGCAACATCCGTACAAGCAGATAGAAGGCGTTTACAAATATTTCAATGCACCCCCACACATGCACCGTAGTTTGTATGCACATAGGCACACTGAAATGTACGTGTAACTACAAACCCGCATGGGCCCCGGTGAGCGTGTTGTTGGTACACACGTGACGTCTAGGGATGCTACGCGAGTTAATAAGTGAATTCTAGTTCGAGCCCGATCCTTCTATACAGGTAGATGGTAGTCGACACGGCTCGAACCATTAAATAAATATGCGGTCGAGAGATCGACCAGGATATTTGTTTTATACGTTCATATTAGGCATTCAAGACCCATAATTAAGATAATTCACTTACAAAGGCATAAAGCCTACCAAACCCGATCCTCTATCGACAGCCCGATATAGTTGATAAGGTTCAATCAACAATAGCAATGACCCCACACCCCGATGATGGCCGTGTTGAACGTTAATCTCAACCGGAGGGGTTCACAAATGCTTTCAAAATGCCATCCCAAATCTCATGAAAATCCCAAACTCCAAACAATCCCAAAATCCAAAAATATTTGAAATTGAAATTAAACTACTCAACGCTTAAAGCAAAAATCATCCACTCTCCGCAACAGTTTGTCGAGGTGGACAAATTGAAATTTTACTTCAACTCACAAAGAGCTAATACCTGGTCGAGAATATCACTAGGATCCATTCTCAAATAATCTCCTGCCAGCAAGGACGTGGTATGAGTCCTCTAACCAGCAGTTTCGCCGCCAAATGGCACTGCAGGATAAACAGTTGACTCAGGGTCCTCTGAACCAGGTGGTCGCCGCCAAATGACACAATTATATTATGGTTATGGCCAGAGCCCGTATGCTCCCCAATGGTATCAAATCCTTGAGATATGAATCAATAGGATATGATTGGTAGGGCACAAAGCCCTCTGTTAGCTAAGGTGGATTCAAATTTATCCCCTTAGGCAAATACTCACCCCAGGTCTATAAGGGACCCTTGGACGAAGCAACCCATGGCTGCCGACAAGGATCCTTCTATCAGGTTGGGTCGACTAACTCCTCTGACTAAGTAGACCAGGGGCCACGATGGCCCGGGATGACGGAACCATGGGATCTTGATCGGGTCCATCATCCATTCCCCCACCATCCGCTTTAAGTATGAGATGGTGAAATTTCTAATTTTAAATGTCAAATCTCCAACTCCATGATTTCCACAACCCATGTCTATGTTGCTACTATATGCCAGATATGTATCTCTACGTATCTGATTGATGACTAGCCTTAATCGAAAGTTCTCTCTCGTTATCGGGAGGGGTAATTAATTATAGGGGCTTGCGCCTATAGGAAATCAGAACTCAGATCATAAAGTCCTCGCAAAGTGAGGGCAAAATCTCTGGGTAGTGTCTTATCTACAAACCCATCTGCCTTCCAAAATTAACCCCGGAACTTAATCCGTTAAAACTCCCCCCGAAGAAAGCAAATGCGGGCGGAGGCCGGGGCCGAATTTTCGGAGCCCACAATCACCTTGAAGATGATGAGGAATATTCATATGAAACATTAATGTTCTCGCAACATCAAGAACATGTAGGTTTCTGTATACATTAAAATCATTCTATTGAAATATGCAAGAATAAAAAGTTTGATGAATAATACCCATTGGTAGAGTAAAAGTTGTGAAACTAAGATTGCATAAATTATAAAACATGATCTATGTGAATTTAATCAGAAGTTTTATTTAAAATTAAAAAAAAAACTATTATTTTTTATAATTATTCTAAAACATATAAAGGATCTTTGTCCGACATGTGTATAGGTAAAATAGGTAATCTACGAATAATCATTAGTAATTATGATGAAATTTTGTTGTCCTGGATGTGGAAAAAAATAGGATTAGGATGCCAAATGCCCAAGTGAACTAACTTGAGGGAAGAGGTCGACTACTAGTAGAAGGAAAAAAATCATGATAGTATTTACCAAACACACAAGTACCGCAAGTAAACTTGTATAGAGTTGAATAAACAGAGATAATCCAATGCCTATTTGGAGGGAGAATGATCCAATGGACAATGCCTTTGTGAAAATTAGTAAGAATAGAGAGAGGGTGGAATTAATATCTATCATTAAGTAGTAGACTTGACCAACTTCAACACATACACCAATCATCTCTTGAGCTAAGATCTTAAATGATAATGAGAGATAAAATGTTAAATAATAATTATGGGCTTATGTTAATTTGTGAATAGATGATAAGTTGTCAGTAAATTGTGTGGCATATAAAATATCTAAGAGGGTAGAATTGTTGAATGATGCCTAATGACCTTTTCAGAGATGGGAGAGGTAGAATAATCAATAACAATGTAGGTGGAATAATTCGCGTGGAGAGATGAAAAAAGTTGGCGGTTACTTTTTTATGGGAAAAACACTTGAATATAAAACTTAATGCATATTGGTCGAGACAACATGAAATGTTGAGATGGATGATTGAAAAATGTTGAAGCAGTTGATCATATTCTTCTTGAGAGAGTAATTGTCTAATTATTGAAGCATCGAAAGAAGTGAGTAAAGTTGGACCGATTGTAGAGATATGTTGAGTAGGGTAGGGGTAGTTGAATTTCTCACCACAATGTTTTGTGGGATGATAAATGATGATGCTACAATTCGAACATGCTAAAATGTGTGACAATCATGACCATGTCTGCCACTGGGATGACTATTGTGCCTGCGATTCCCTTGATTACCCCCTAAATTAGTGGCCAAGATTGATTGATCAGGAGTAGGAAGTTGGGGAGTTAAGTTTTGTGACTCGAATAACTTGAGAGAGAACAGTTGCAATATTAAGGATGGCGCAGTTTGTCATGAATTGAGATTACACATGCTGTAGAGAAGAATGCAAGCCATTGACAATCTATTGACGCAGACATTTCATTTTTTGTTCCATGTAGTGGGATCGGTGGTTAAGGCATGATATTGTAGTAAGACATTGTTTGCCTTTTAGTGTACTATAATATTCTGTTGTAGTGAAGATAGTATATGAGGTTGAGGGAATCAACATCAAATGTTATCGTGCAGGTGGTAGCATACAGGAAGTGTTGGAAGCTTGCAGAAGATTTTGAGGGGCATGAGCAAAGGATTTGAACAAGCAATGACATGTGGTGGCAAGCAGGTGGAGTTGTAGTGAGCTAAATAGCAAGAGTGATGGATGTGTAGC
This sequence comes from Dendrobium chrysotoxum, assembly GCA_019925795.1. NCBI lineage: Eukaryota > Viridiplantae > Streptophyta > Magnoliopsida > Asparagales > Orchidaceae > Dendrobium > Dendrobium chrysotoxum. The sequence goes on along the minus strand of CM034314.1, from coordinate 20,731,111 downwards.
ATGCAAAGTGGGGTGAGGTTGAGGGTCGCAAGGTGCAGGCGGAGCAATTAGGAGTGAGGTTAGAAACAAGTGGGAAATGCATTGTGACAGCTAGGTCTAACCTAACACTCGTATACTATTTGAGTAGGAGAATCTTTTGTATTTCTTGATTGAATGCAAGAGCTTGTATGTTAGCATAAAGGTTGAATGGAAAAGGAAACAAATAATGGAGAGAATATTCACTAGAGTTCTTCCGAATATAGTGTTTCCTCATGTATATCCAGTGCCAATATCATGACCCGGCCTAGAAGTTCGAATTAATGAGGCAAAAGCAGACAGTCAGACAACTAATTAAATTTTCATCTATTAAATAACTATTTTCAATACATTGAAAAAGCCACTAAATTTTCAAAATTTTAAAGCAAAATGCTATAACTATCTTTCTCTTGGTACGTCACGCCCACGACACATGTAATCTCCTCTTTTACTCATTTAGGCTCTTTAGATAATACTTGTGAATGTTTGCAATGAAAGAGTCACAACTCAGTAAGTATCTCATGCTTCTAAAGTACAGTAATACAAGGCCTTTGGAATAATATGTGAAAATTTGTTTTGGTTATGACAATCAATGTTATGCATATCTATATGTGTCACATATTTTATATTTTTATCATTTCTATAAATAATACAACTGTCACATGAGAAACAATCTAAAATAGTACCAATTAAGGTGCTTTCTTTTCTATTTTCTTTTTCATATTTTTTTCTATTTACATGTGTTGGTATATTGCCTCTTCAACCATTATCATAAGGGGGCATGTTCTATCAATCAACATGCACATGCAAGCAAGATATAAATTATCTTATTTACATTCTTTATATCATTTCATATTGATATATATAGAGTAAGTATCATGTGACATAGGATAAATGATCTCACTAGAAAATTCATAACTTCTAGTTCAACATGTTCAATTGTCTTTAATAAAGGTAATTCATACAACATTAATAGAACACAAATAAATAATAACAGTACTTAATGCATCATGTGTAGGAGAAGTAAAAGTCATTACTGTAAATTAGGACATAAGTACTCACCTTGATTTAAATAGTTTTTTGTCCTTTTTGTCTTTGCTCTAACTTTAATAATATGACACCTATAATATTACATAATTCAATAAAATTATTTTAAGTTACATATATAATATTATCTCTTTTTGTTTAGCTATTTATTATTCCAAAATATCTCATTTTCTTTTAAACAAAATATCTTTAATCCCATTATTTTCAATTTTAATTTAATTCAATAATATTTATTTTATTATTTAATATAATAATTTAATTGAATAAAAATCCATCATGAATTTGTATAATAAAATTTACACACCCACTCCCTCGCTCTCTATATGATATATTTCATTGCTACGAAAAATTCATAATTAAATTTTCATTCATTTATATATTCTCTAATCCTATAAATCAAATTAATAAATATGTTGAATTTATATAATAAAATTTGCTCTCATAGAAATATTCCATCGATTAGTCTTAAAATCTAATTATTATTATGTTCAATTAGATGACATCACTTAAAGATTTTAATATTCAAATGATGGGAGCATAAAATTTGAAAGAATAAATATAAATTTATCTTAAATTTTATAATTTCATAAATTCTAATAATTTAATATAAGATAAGATCTTATGTTTTAAAAATTTTCTTTGTATTAGTTCAATTATCTAAACATTCTCTCTACATCTCATAAATTATATTTTCAAATATAATTTTACTCATTATTTTGAAAATTTTAAAATTTAAACTATACAATTTCATAACCTAAATAATCAATCGTAATAAATACTTGAAATTCCCTAAAATAGATAACAACTATCTCTATAAAGTTGAACTTAAAATTTTATAAGAAAAATTAAGCTTTCTTTTATCATAATTATTTTCTAAATTAATTCTATTAATTTATAACTTAAATTTTATAAATACTAAAAATTCTTTACCTTTACCCCCTCACATGCGACTCACGTTTGTCCTGGCCACTTGCCCCGCTCGTACGCTTCCTCTCTTTCTCTCTCTCTCTCTCTCTCTCGTTCTCCCTCGTCTCCCACTCTCGGTCTCCCCCGGTTGGCCCTTGTGGCAACCGGCTTGCACCTGGATGGCCTTTGTGGCAAACTAGGCTGATTTGAATATGATCCTGATGCCTCTCTTTGTTGTGGCAATTTCATGCTTCACTCCTTGATCTATCGGTGATGTTTGGGTGGTTGGCCCGCCCTGAGGCCCCTTTTGTCCATTTTTCATCCCCTGTTTTGTTTTGTTTTAGCTTACTTTGTTGCCTTATAGGTTTTAGTTTTTTACATGTAACTCTCTTTCATTAGTATACGGGCTTTGCCCCAAATTTTCCCAAAATAAAAAAAAATCCCTTTGCCTTTTGCATCCAAATGATGGAGCCAACCCAACACGAGCTCTTCATCTTCAAGCACGAGAACGAATGGACGAGCTCGCTCCTTCGTCTTCACGCGTCTCCAAGCGATTGAAACGACCATCTCTTCATCTTCTTCGACACAGCAATGTCGGCGCTTCTTCATCTTCCCGCACGAGGACGCCGTTGTCTCCTCGTGACGCTAATCGTCGGTACACTCCTTCGGCCTTCTTTGCCTTCTTCATCTTCACAGGATAGAACCCCGGATTCGGGATATTACAGCCAACAATTACCTTTCTCAAAATCCCTTCAAATTGTTGAGTGGATGCTTAATCACTTGACTTATGTTTTAGTTTACTGCCTATATTATCAGTTATTACTATATTTATGCAGAAAGCAAGTTATGGTTGAGTATTCCCTTTTTTTTTTTCGTTTCCTCTGTGAAGCATATTTAGTTAATGTGTGTTGTAATCAGTTTTTTAATGTAATTTGAAGCTAAGCTACCCACGCAGTATGTGCATTAGAAGAGGATGGTTGATCTGTCAGTTTATTCAGTTGGTTATATTTACTGGATTCATGGGATTCATAATTGAGCAGGTAAACAATTCATCATCTTTGCTTTATGGAATGAATTTTAATATATATTTTTATGCGATCTTAAAGAACTTTACAGTACGTCAACCCAATTATCAAGAACTCTGAGCACCCATTAAAAGGAAATTTCCTGAATGCTATTGAGAGAGTTCTGAGACTCTCGCTGCCAGTACTGTACGTGTGGCTTTGCATGTTCTATTGTTTTTTCCATCTTTGGTAAGATACTCTTCATTACAATTCTTATGTGAGGTTGACAGCCCATTGTTTTAAAAATATTCTTTAAAAACACCCTTTTTAGCATCATTTTATTGATGTAGACAGTGAGAATGGTGATTAAACATTAATTTCTGGAGATTAAAACAATCCCTGAGAAGCATCTTTAATGCTCTGATTTCATTTCAATTTTCCTTGTTTCAAAATTATAGGTTAAATATCCTTGGTGAGCTCCTTTGTTTTGGTGATCGTGAGTTCTATAAAGATTGGTGGAATGCAAAAACAATTGAAGAGGTTTGATAATATGCAAGTTTGCACTCCATTCTGGAGTAATTACTCAATTCTTTTGCCAATGTTCATATTAGATGATACGGCCAAATTCTCTTACTTATCCTGTTTTTTATTCTACTTTTGCATGTACTGATTTCTTTGCTTACGCTACAGTACTGGAGAATGTGGAACATGGTATGTTCGCTTAAACATGCTTTATATGCTCTCGCAGATTTCTTCTTGAATGAACTTATTTCATGATTGGAAAGAGAAGCCTTTCCTTATATGTGCTCGTCTCTTTGTTAGCTTATCTTGAATGACTAAGAGAAGAGAAAGATTTGGTATAGTAAGTGTTAATTTCGTGGAACCACGCCATTTAGAGTTGCATCATTAGCTCACTTGGAGTTTTCTGTTTATCACACTTAAAATTATTGCAATCTTGAAGAAAAAAATTAAAAAGTCCTCAAACACACTAGATGAAAAAATTAAACTACACCTTGAGTGCAAAAATTAACCACACTCATTATCAAAATAATATAATTAGTCATTATATGAAATGACCTTATTTATACTCCCGAGGAGACCTATAACTTGGGAATACTCAAAAAATGTATAAAAAGATGATAAAAGGAAAAATATTAGTGTTCCTTCATCAGTGTTAAGTATTCCTCCAGATTAATTGATGCAATATTGGCTCTGACACTGTTACACATGAACTAAATTTTGTTATCGGTTGTACTGGCGTGCTGTCCGGCACTTACAGTATGGGGTGCGTATGTGCGTTTTGCTGCTATCTATTCTTGCATCACTCTGAACATCCTATGGAAAACTCAGAACTTTATATTGTACTGATGCACCATTATGAGGGAGATAATGCCACACATATACAAGCATCCTAAGTGCCTTGATTTCAATGAAACCTAATAGTGATTAAAGATCCAGATAGAGGACAAGTGAAAATAGAAATACTACGGGCCTATGCTCCATTAGCAGAATGCCCTTGAAATGTAAGAGTTGAAGAAAGTGCCCTAAGATTGAGCATTGGTTAAGATCCTTTATTCAATAACTGGTGATGCTTCGAAGTCTAGAGTTAAACATGATAAAATGGGATTCAATGGGTGAAAAATAATGGTTATCGTGATTTGTTGGTGGAATTGGACAATTCGTGCAACTTAACATGAAGTTATGGCGCAGAATGTTGACCATTAAAAGAGAAGCATAATATTAATTTAAGTGTTGCAGAGATGAGGATGCTCATGTGGATGAGTGGCTTTATTCTTAGAGACAGGATACGAAACGTGCACATACGTGAAAAGGTTGGAGTGGCTCCAGTGGCAGATACGATTAGAGAGAGTCGGCTTAGATGGGTTGGTCACATAAAACCGCAGCCTTCCGATGATCGAGTTAGGAGAGTAGATGTATTAGATTTGACCTATGTTAAGAAAGGTAAATATAGACCTAAAAAAGACTTGGTTAGAAAATATTAGAAATGACCTTTCTTTATTTGATCTAAATGAGAATTTGACTCTTAACAGGACACAATGGAGAAAAAAGATTCATGTAGCCGACCCTACGTAGTGGGAGAAAGGCTTGTTGTTGTTGTTGTTGTGCAACTTAATAAGTAGAAAATTGCTGGACACGCAGAGCGTACACAAAATCAATGTCAATGGGATGTCTTGGACGTCCTAATGAATTTGTCATGGTTAGTAGAGTCCTCACAATAAGTATAGGTTCCTTTATTTTGTTTTCAGCAAAATATGTCAATTTCAATATTATATGTCAGACTTCCATTTCGTTATGTTCTTATTCCTTTGGTATGAAGGTAATGTTGGAGAATTTTGTGTTCCTCTTAACGGATTGCATACTTTATGATTGAGTACGGCATAAGAATGACAATATATTACCCCAAAGGGTAAAAATATCGTTTCCTTATGGACTCAATGACAAAATTTATAATTTAACAGAGATTCCCCTGTTCAATGTTTGGTTGAACAGGGTTTATTTATTCTGGGGTACAGATGCCCCATAGGGGCAAGCCCCTATGGTTAATTACATCTCAAGTTTTGATACTTGAGAAAATTTTTGATTAAATTAGTGGTTTCCTCTTATTTTTTGAGAGTCATCTAAATTTTGATCAAAGTTTGATTTTGATTTTGAAAATCCATGAAAATTTTGTTTGAAGGATTTTTAGTCCTTAAGGAATTTCAAGGAATAGAGGATTGATTTGAAATCAGATTTTTTTGGAATGAGGGCCAAAGGGATTGAAGTAGGAGCACTTGATTCTGAGGGAAACTCAGAGGTGCTCAAACTACCCTATGTTGGGCTTTATGTTTTAGAAATCTGATTTTTTTTGTTTAAGTTGATATTTTCATTAGAAATTTGGGGCTTACATTCCAACAACACCTGTTGGAGGAATTGCCCGAGAGTTGAGGGCTTACATAGTGATTGAAATCAACTTATTGCCTCAGACCCTAAAGCTAAGGTGAGGCCTACTGAGAGGTAGGGCCTCGAACCTAAATCTAACGGATGCAAAAGGACTTACAAATTGCACCTCACAAGAGGCACAACCAGCCCGACCCCTGGATTTATTGTCCTGCCTGGAAAGGACTACCAGCTAGACTCCCCCTAATCGCTTTTAAAATCATGTTTTCTGGTCTCAATGCATATGAAGAGTGGTGGGGACTTATTATTTAGAAAATAGGGCTTACAACTTGGCTTTAAGGCCAAGATGCCTAGGTAATACGGGGTATGCAGAATGCTGACTCGGATGCAGATTTTTTTGTTATCTAATCCTTAAGTGAGGGCTTCTACATGTGACTCCTTTTTTTTGGGCTATGCATGATCATTTTAAGTTTTGAAAATTTGGCTCTTTGAAAGAGAGCCATGCAATTTTCTTTTTTTTGTTAGAAAATCGTGGAGCCTAAATTTCATTTTTTTAGGTTGTTTATGTTTTAATGGGTAGAAAACTTATTTTGTCCTAAGAGCCTACCGCATCACAGTCCAGGCCACACCCACACAAACAAGTGAAGAAACCTAGAAAAAAGCATGCTGTTCTAGTGCGCACACAGTAAACAAACAACACATGCATTAATAAATAAATCAAGACAGAGGTGCGAGTAATGTCCTAATTATTACAAACAATTTTGGCAGCTGAGTTGCCTGCCATTATACAACCCAGTTAATTTTTACAGACTCTACTTGTGGGGTCTTCAAGCTTCATCTTCTAGGTGGAGCTTTGGGCATCGCTTCCAAGAAGCACATCCTACTCGATCCACCTCTCCTTTGATTCAAACCCCCACAAGTTTTACATCCTAATCTAATCAAATACATTTTGAAAAGAAAAAGACTCAAACCTGCAAAACAGAGTGAGTAGACAGTTTATATAATAATATCACACTCAAAATTTACCTAACACTTAGGGTGCCAAGCTTCTACTTCTATCCTATTGGCCACATCTTTGGGGGGGGTTTTAAGCGGTACCTGTCATGCAAGTAATTTATTATTTATGATTTAAGCATCCCCCCTTTTTAGACATAGCCACCAGCACAGAAAAATATGTATATATTTCTATACTAACCATTTAAGGGCAAGTGCCCACACGCAGACAATCTCAAAAGGCATTCACACCACAACATCAACCACATGCGCACACAAAGAAAAATCATAATCCTAGTATGCCTAAGGGGCTGTGCACCTAAGTGTGTGAGGGGCTCGTGTGGTATGTCACACTAGGGGTGTTTGGTTTTACTTTGGAATGAAGATATTTGGTCTTTATCCAAGGGTGGTTTCACTTTAAGTTGTTTGTGACTTAAAGATTTTATTTGATTTTTGAATGTTTCATATTTAGGAGGGTTATGAAGAACCCATAAAGTAACCACTTGCTTGTTTTTGGGCAAGCCTGTTACTTATGAATCCTAAGATATAATGATGTAGGCATCCCACCTTTTGGGGGAGATGATTAATCATTATATCAAAAGGAATCTAGGTGATTTTTAGGTATTTTGGAGTTCTCTTAATGTTTGGAAAAGAGAAGTACCTATTTAGTAGGGTAAGATAGGTATGCCTAAGGGGTTTCACTTAGGGCTTGGTGAAATTCATCCAATAGAGTAGGGTGAACTTCAACAGATTGGATAATTCCTAAGAGACATCTATGTGTTTAACATTTTAAATGTCATAAGAGGAATCACTCAATTTGGGTTGAATGAAAGTGATAGCTTAGATTTTGGGTCTAAGAAAGGTGTCCAACATGTAGCTTTTAAGCTACATATGGAAGAATCTCCTTTAGCTTTTGGAGCTAAGAGGAGAAAGATAGGAATCCAACATTTAATTTTTAGGCTAAATATAAGAGAACTCCCTCTAGCTTTTGGAACTAAAGAGGAGAAAATCTCCTACAACTTTGGAGTTGGAGGAGAGAGAGCCTATAGCTTTTGAGCTAAGATATGACATCTTCTAAGGCTTTTGGTGCCTGTAGAAGTGAAGGAAGACTAGTAGCTTTGAAACTACAAATCAAAGAGTGTCTCCTTGAATTTTTATGTTCAAGGAGTAGAGTTCCATTTGCTTAATTTAGACTAAACAAATAGAGATGAGTCACTTATTGAATTTAGCTCAATAGGTGAGAAAGATTTATAACTTTGGGGTTACAAATTAAAAAAGGGATTATCATTGAACTTTATGTTCAATGATGGGTATTTAATTTGTTAAATTTGGATTAAGCAAATATAAGAGGAAGATATGTAGTTTTGGCCTACACATCAAGAATTCTTTGGACTTTCGGGTGTCCAAAGAGAGGAATTCATTCACCTAATTTAGGTTAGGAGAATGAAAGAAAATTAAGATTTTGATTCATTTGTTTGATACAGTATTATTCGTTGAATTTGGTTCAACAAATAAATGATTTCGGATTGAACTACTTATTGATTTTGATTCAATAAATAGATGATTCGGAATAAGATTGATCCACTTAACATGAGTTGAGTGAATGAGACTTTCATACAACTCTTGAATTGTAGAAAGGAGAAGAGAATATGCAACTTGGGTTGCAAGTTTCTAAAACCTCTTTGAACATTTGGGGTTCAAAAAGGAGAATTCATTCTCCTAACTTGGGTTTGAGAGCATGAAGATGGATTTGGATGCTCTCCTACAATCTTAGCTTGTAGGAAAGAGAGAGGGAAATACAACTTAGAGGTTGCAAATAATAGGAATCGTTTGAACATTTGGTTGTTCAAAGGGAGACTGTTCATTCCTCCAATCGGGTTGGAGGGATGAAAGAGGGGATGTGCAACCAAGGAGTTGCAAATCATGGATCTCCTTTGAATATCGGATGTTCAAAGGGAGGAGATCATCTACCCAACTTGTATTGGGTAAATGGGAGAAGGTGATATGCAGATTTGTACTACATGCCACCACGGATTCTCTTTGAACTTTTGGGTGTTCAAAGAGAGGAATTCATTCTTCCAAATTGGGTGGAAGGATGAAGTTCTCCACAATTTGGATTTGTGAAGAGGAAGAGAGAAAATGCAACATATGGATTGCAAGTTCATAGATGCTCCTTGAACATTTAATGTTCAAAGGGAGGTAACCACTCTCCTAAATTTGGGTTTAGGAGAATGAGGTGATTCCTACAACCTTTAGGTTGTGGAGAAAGATAAAGAGATATACAACTTACGGGTTGCATATGAGGGGATAAATCATTGAACCATATATTCAATGATACATGACCATTTACCAGATTTGTGTTAGGTAAATGGAGAGAAGAGGTGTGCAACTTGGAAGTTGCAAGCTCATAAACATTCTTTGAGCATTTGGTGTTCAAAGAAGGATATACATTCTCCTAATTTTGAGCCTTAGGAGAATGAGTGATTTTCTACAACTTTTGAGTTGTCGAAGGGAGAAATAACAAGCAACTTATGGGTTGCATGTTGAGGGAAATCCCTTGAGCATTTAGCATTCAAGGAGAAGATAGATGTATGTTTGTTGATTTTGTGCTTCCAACAAACAAATGATAGAAGAACTTGGGATTTGGTTCCAAGTTGAAAGTCTCTTGGCATGCATTTAGGACTTTTAGGGAAATTCAAGTTAACATACACAAAGAGGGATAAATGATTGTTCATTGATTTTTTTTTATCTCAACAAATAAGAGATGGATAGCTTAGAATTTGGTTCTAAGATCCAATGACTCATGTAATGTAACATTTGAAACCTTGAGGGGGTTTCAAGTATAATACATGGGGGGAGAGGGATGATTGTTTGTTGACTTCTTGTGTCTCAACAAACAAGATGGAGAGAGCTTGGAATTTGGTTCCAAACTCAATGATTTATGACATGATACATATAGGATTTTAGGGGAACTAAACATATCATGCAAGAAAGGTTGAATGATGATTGTACGTCAATACTGGTATTAACGAACAAACAAACACTCAAGATTCGGAAACCTCTATATGAATTTTGAGGTAACATATGGGGAGATGGTTTGTTGGTTTTATGTTCCAACAAAAGGGTGGGGGAACTTGGAATTTGACTCCAAGTTCAAATGATTCATGTAATCTAACACTTATAATTTTGAGGGAAACTCCAAGTGTCATACATGAAGAAAAGAGAGTGTTTGAGAGCAAGCTCTTTATATTTGTTGGGACTCATGCAATATAGAGTTTAGAACTTGGAGGAAGCCCTAAGCATCAAATTGAAAGGAGGACATGCATGAGAAAGAGAATTCCCTACTCTCCTACGAATGTTTTGGACTCATTCGGAGAAGTGAATGATTGATCTCCTAAAACTTTAGAAGGATTCCTAAAGCAATTTTGTCATGCTTAGGAGATTTGAGTAGGGAAGATTTATCCCTACAACTTCTATGAGGTTAGGGAGACAACTCATGGCGTTATCTAAAGAACTTAAGGCATAAGATAGGATCATCATTTGAATGCCCATGGATATGCCCTAAAGATGAATATATGAAAGAGGGTTTTCATATTATTCATATGAATGTTTAGGATTCATGTTTGGAGGAAGGAAGATCAATTTCCTAACGCCTTGGAGAGTTTTTCTAAATCAATTTTGATATGATTTAGGGGATTTGGAAGCTTCTAGGAATATCCTAAAGATCAATTTTGACAAGATCTAGGAGAAACCTAAGAGTATGCATATGTAGATGATTCTCCAAATTGATGAATTTTGACAATTGAGAGCAATCAAGTGTTTGTTTTGCAAAATGTTGTACATAAACTTAATCAATAATATATTTGTGGGATCTACGACATAGACTTTGGAAAGTCTATGGGAGATCTCATAATGATTTAATATTTCCAAATTATTGATTAAATTCGTATTCAAGCATTCACAAAAGCTCACTAGAGTTCACAAAACTTCAACATATGCACACTTCTTGCAACTCGTAGGTCACTTTTGCCGTGACTTGTACTTGAAAGAAGGGTGCATGCAATTTGGGCAAGTTTCAAGATTGCTACTCCATGCTCTGAGTTTTGTATGATGCCATACAAATTCAATTGATCATTCATATTGTGAGATTTATTACATAGACATTTGAAAGTCTATGTCTCACAATGACTAGAAAGCCCAAGTCAATTAAATTAAATACGTGCATTGAACCAAACTCTAGAGATCATCGATTTCAATGCATGCAAAATTTCCTAAATTTGGATGTCAATTTTGTCATGACAATGCATTTAAATGAGAAGTGCATGCAACTAATGACAATCCAAAACCTATGCATCATCATTGACCTTGAGATCAAATGATAGCATCTATCCTAGGGTATGATTGTAGGTGATGGATTGGACACAACATGAGTGCATGAACATGCATTGGGAGGTTGCCGAACACCAATCCGACAACCCTACGCTCATCACCGTCCCTTACGGGCTCTCACATGAGAGCTATCCATGAAAAATCACAAGATTCTCACAGATTTACGGAGTGGACAGCAAACATGGGTTTTTGGGGAGCACAAAAATGAAGTTTCTAGGGACCTATAGCTTTGGATCGTCAACCATACAATCATGGGCCTTGGGGGATCCTAGGTTTCCCTAAGTTTTAGATTTTACCTCGCCGGGTTGTCACGGCGCAAGCCACAATGCACTCGCCTAGCTAAAGGCGAGGAAGTATGCTATCCAAGTGCTCCAATCCAAGCTCCAAATGCTCCCAAGCTCCAATGCAAGCTCCGGATCGTTGTCCAAGTTCCTTTGATGACTCCAAACTGCTGTCCAATACGTTTTGGAAGGAGCAAGCTGCTGTCCAAGCCTCCCCGGACGTCGCCGCCGCTGTCCAAGCCGCTCCGGAAGAGGGAAACTGCTGTCCAAGGCTTTCTCAAGCCTCCAAACTGCTGTTTGGGCAGTTTGGAAGACTTCCCTTGCTGTTTGGAAACTTTTGGAGCCTTCCCTTGTTATTTGGAAGCTTCCAACAACTCCCTTGACCACCACGAACTTGCCGGAGTTGAGGGAGGAAAGAGTAGAGACCTCCCTCAGGATGGAAAAACCCCACAAATACCGAGTTGGAGGGGATCAGAGCCTTCAAATCACACAAAGACCTTGAATAGGGGGGCTGCAGCTTCGGCTGATCCGGCAAATGGAGGAAGCGAATCCTCCGGAAGACTCGGCCGAGAGTCCAAGCAGGCTCGGGCGAGTCGTTCGCACGCGAGAAGGGGGGATTCCGCCTCTTCTCCCGCTCTCTTGCTCTCTCTCGTTCGCTCTCTGCTCGGGACGGACGGAACGAACAAAAACGGGGAGCCGACCGGCTCCCCCTCTCGCTTGCGTTCTCTTGGAGACGCACGCAAGCCAGCAAGGCACCGCCCGAATGGACCAATGCCGCTCCCTCGTTGCACGAATCGAAGGGCTTGAGCAGGATTTCAGATGAAATCTGAGCCCTAGATTAAGAAATTTGATTTTGAAAATTTAATTTAGCCCCAATTGATCAATTAGGGCTGAAATTGAGATTGAATTGGATTCGACTCAAACCGATTTGGGTCGGTTTGGGTCCGATTGAGTCAATTTTGTGAAATTGAACTCGAATCGAAGCCGGATTGTGTCGAATTGGGCTCGACGAGGCTCGAATGGGTTCGAATTGATTTTAATTAAATTAAATTGGGTTTAATTTAATTAATTTGGGGTCAATTTAACGAAATTAAAGTTTAATTTCACCGAATTAGGGTCCAATTTCGCCTCGACGACACTTAATCAAATTGATCAAGCATGATCGAGCTTAGTCGGGCTCGATCGGGGTCAGGTTGATGCGAAAATATTCGTCAACAGGTAAGAAGTGAAAAATCTTAAGACTTATTTCTTGTGATTTTTGTTGTTTAGAAGAACATATTTTAGCTTTGCTAGAAATACCTTAATTTGATTTTTCGATGTACTATTAGAAGTATATTTTCTTCTAAAAGTTTTTAAATAGTGTGTATACAAATTAATATAGCATCATATTATAAATGACAAACAATAATAAATCAATGACATAATTAATTATCTATCTTATAATAGAAAATGTTTAGTACAACCACAAAAATATAAACAAAAATTATTTAGTATAGTATCAAGCTTCAACTACTCATTAAAAGAATAATATGATTAACTTTAGGGGTTTATCTTTGGCCTTCAATATAATCATAATTGAATATCATTGATTTTAACTCTGGTTCATCAAGAGAAAGATTTGTAATCTCTAATATATCCATATCATCAAGGGACTCAAATTCATCTCCAGCATCCCATATCTTGTTATCACCTTTCATATAAAGTGAGATTTTTCTTAATAGAAGATAAAGATTTGTATGCACATAAACTAAATCTTTAGCATGTTGTTACTAGGTATGGAAGGTGATGGAGTGTGAAAGAAAATGATGTTTAGAAGACTGCATTTGGTACTAGGTGTGGATATTATGAATTTTTTGGTAATGCCGTTTGGATTGACAAATGCCCTGACAATATTTATGGATATGATGAACAGAATTTTCAGTTCTTATTTGGATCAATTTGTGATAGTTTTTGTTGATGATATGTTAGTTTATTTTAAGATTGCTTTAAAAGATGTTGATAATTTGAGGACTGTTTTTGGCTTGTTGATAGAATATAAATTATTTGTTAAGTTCTCTAAATGTGAGTTTTGATTAAGTAGAATTGTTTTTTTGGGGGTATTATTAATGATGAAGGCATAGCAGTAGATCCTGAGAAAGTAAAGTAGTGGTTGAGTGGTCAAAACCCACTAATGTAATTAAGATCAGAAGTTTCCTTAGATTAGCAGGATACTACAGACGATTCGTGAAAGATTTCTCTCTGATTGTCTTGCTTTTATCCAAGTTGACAAGGAAGGAGGTGTAATTTGAGTGGAAGGTTGAGTGTGAGCAGAGTTTTCAAAAGATGAAAAAGGTGTTTGACATCGGCACTTGTGTTGACCATTCTTATAGGTATTGAAGGATTTTAGATTTGCCATGATTCAACTTTAAAAGGTTTAGGTTGTGTGCTGATGCGGAACAAGAACGTAATTGCTTTTTCTTTTTGGCTGTTGAAACCACATAAAAGGAATCATAATCTAACATAGAACTTAGAGTTAGTTGCAATAGTATTTGATTTGAAAATCTAGATGTATTATTTATATGATATGAGGTATAAAGTATTTACTGATCACAAGAGTCTAAAATATATTTAACCCAATAAAAATTGAATTTAAGTCAAAGGAGATGGTCAGAATTGATCAATGATTATGATCTTGATGTATAGTTTTGTCCATAAAAAGCCAATGTAGTGGTTGATGCATTGAGTATAAAATTTAGTGGATATGACAATTAGATGCTAATTCAGGAGAATGAATTGATCAAAGATTTGATAGCATTATAATTGGAAGTGATATGCCTAAAGAATCAAGTGCCTAGTAACCAATATTAAATGATAGTGCATCATACATTAGAAGAAATAGTTCGAGAGGCACATAAATCCAGTGGAAATAGCAAAAGCTGATGGATCAAATTCAATCACCCAAAAGGCAGGATCTCAGCCTTGATGACCAAGCATTGACATTTTTGGGTACTAGGGGATTCTCATTTGATCCAAGAAATCTTAGAGGAAGCTCACTTTTTAGTCCATTCAATTCACCTTGGTAGTATAATGATTTGAAATCACCATTCTGGTGGCTTGGAATGAAGAAAGATGTAGCTAAGTCATGCTAGGTAATAAAAGCTAAACATTAAAAACTCAGTGGAATATTATAGTCATTGCCTATACCTAAGTGAAAGTGGGAGGGCATGGCTATGGATTTTATCACAGGTTTTTCAAGTTTAGGCAAGGGCATGATTGTATCTAGGTGGTGATTGATAGGTTAACAAACTCAGCGCACTTTTTGGCTATTTGTCATATTGCTTTAATATAAAAGTTGGTAAAACTATTTGTGAAGAAAATTATTAGATTGCATGATATTCTTAGAGTTATTATATCAAACAGAGAAGTTTGCTTTGCATCCAGATTGTGTAAGGGTATTCATGAGGGGTTATGTATAAAATTAAATTTCAGTGTAGCATTTCATCCACAGACATGATCAATTAGAAAGAGTTATTCAAGTGTTGGAAGGTCTGTTAAGATTGTGTATTTTAGATTTAAGTGGTAGTTGGGAAAAATTATATTCTTTTGATTGAATTTGCTTATAACTATAGCTATCAATCTAGTATAAAAATGGATACTTATGAAGCCTTGTTTGGCAGGGAATGCATAACTCTTTTGAGCTAGGTTGAAGTTAGGCAAAGATAGTTATTTGGTCCATGTTTGGTTGATCAAACCGCTGAGAAAATCAAATTGATCAAGGACGGACTGAAGGCGGCACTAGACAGTAACCAAAAATACTATGGCCCCAAACATAAAAGAGTTGAGTTCAATGTTGGAGAATTTGTATTTTTTGAAGGTAAGACCTATGAAAGACATTTCGAGATTTGGCCGTGGAGGAAAGTTGAGTCCGAGATATGTTAGGCCATTTTAAATTATTAAGAGAGTTGGAATGATTCCCTATTGTCTTGCCTTGTAGATATATATGACCTACACAATGTATTTCATATATATATACTTAGAAAATAGGTGATTGATTAGCATCAAATGGTTCCACAAGATGACATTGAAATGCACAATGATATGGCATATTCAAAGGAGCCTAAGAAGATCTTAGAGTTTGATGTTCGTGAATTGAGGAGTAGAGCAATTCCATATGTAAAGGTAAAATGGAAGCATAGATCAATGAAAGAGGCGAACAGGCAGAGAGAAGCTCATATGAGACAGAATTTCCCTTATTTGACAGAACATGCTCAATGAATTTCAAGAACGAAGTTTTAATAATGAGGGAAAAGATTTCGTCCCTAATAGTGTTCGGGGACGAAATTCTAATAACCTGTATACATCTCATTTTCTATTGTAAGGCTAACCATCAAGGACCTATACATTAGAAATTTCATCCTCGATAGTGTTCTAATAAGGATGTATACATCTTATTTTACAGAATTATTATAGGATTCTTTGATAAGTTATCATATATCGTATTAATCTCTTTTTCAAAGAAGCCACGAATGTTTAATAGCTTAGTTATGAGTTCAATGAACATTTTTCTTTCCTGTGAGGCCATTGTTGTGCTTTGGATAGTGTTTGCAACTTGAGAACACTATCGGCCATCAAAAAAATATACTCACGAATATTTCTATCAATAATTGGTATTTTTCTCTTTTTTTGACACCTCCTATAACAGATGATGACAATAGTCTCTTTGTCGTTCTTACGAAATTTTCTTTAACCTTCACATCGGGCCAATCACTAGACATCGATGCATCTACTCCAGCATCCATAAAACCTGAGGGCTCGTCATTTTCTAAATATATCTACTGAGTCCCAAGTGGAGTGAGAAATTTCATATTTAGTCTACTCTCCAGTAGTATGTGTCCCTCATCACATACTTTTAACTCCACATAAATTGCAATTATAATATTTAAATAAGTAGCGTCCTTTGGAAAAGCTTGTAATATGATAAACTACATAATATTAGCCGCATACTATTATTTTTAAAGATGTGATGAAAGTAATACCTGAATATGTGATGCATGCTCATCCTGGCTCATCACCATCATCTTCTAAGTTTCATCCCAAGATACTCTTGAATTTTTTTTTCAAATCTTAAAATTGAGTCCATAGAGTTCGTTGATGTCGAATATGATTCTTGCATTGCTCAGCCGTGACCTCTAATTCAAAATTTTCTTCCAATTTTTTGTGGCACCTTGATACATAGACTCTTTAAATACTTTTGGGCACTTCACATATTTGCATTTATATAATCAATCAATCGAATTATCCACTCTATTTTTAAGTATCATAACATTTTTTTCTCCTCTTAGGTTTAGAATCAAAGGTAATATTTATTTGTGATTGATCTATTAACCCTAAACGTAACAAATATCATTATAAATTAAAACATATATAAACAAAATAAGAGATATACAAGTGAATAAATAAAATATTCTTTATGTCAAGCCATATAACCCAAAAATTATTCTTAGTAAATATAAAATGCATCATTGTTTGCCACAAAAAAAGTAAGAAAAGAGGGTCACACAAAAAGTAGTAGCTATCATTTTGTATGAGAGTTCATATGGCTTGTGCAATTTCATATCTTTTATCTAGCCATTCTTGGAATCTTCTACAAGTATTTGCACTCTTCTTTTATAGTGATTTATCATTGCTCATTCATCCTCAAAGAGAATGAAATCATCACCACTTTCTGTGACTATCTAATTATGCAATATGTAATAATTAAGAACAATGTCAATTTGCATTTGTAAAGAAAAGTAAGGTTCACATTATATAATTGTAAAATATTTTTCAAAGAACTGAAGGCACACTTAACAGTTGTGTGTAATGAAGCGTGTCGAAGATTAAAAAGTTCCTTACAGTTTGCTGGTCAATTGAAGTGGTTCCTTGTTGCACGATATGTGGCAATAAAAAGTTTTCATGTGGAGTAGCCACCATCAACTAGATAATATTTACCTACAATATTGATTTTAGATTATTGGGATGTCTCAAATAATTGTGGAAGCTATAATGTAAGTTAGCCATTGTATCTTCTGGGACACATAAACCATATAATCTATAAGGTATTTTTAAGAACAGTTCTCAACCAGCGTGAACGTATGTGAACGTCAAATCAAAGTTAACTGTTGCTAATACATTTTATATTAGATATGATTTGCATCCTTTAAATGCGGAATTGATCTCCTTAAGAACTTTACACAATGGTACAATCAAGAGTTCCAAATACATCGCATCTCTCTTGCGTGAAAAGGAGCGGAATCCCCAACTTTCTTGCTCCCGTAGTTCCCGCGAAACCTAGCTCCTGCAATGTTTTCTTGCCTGCGACGTCCCCCCCCCCGGCGCGATGCTTTGGCCATGATGTTCCTTCCTGCGACCCTCTTGCCTGTGAGAGTCAGTCTTTCTTGTACGTACATCAGGCCGTGACCTAGCTTCTTCCCTCTATTATGTGAACTGTAGTTGGATAGGTAACGGGATTTTTATTTGTACAAGCTTTATGAAATTTCTAAATCGAATCCGGCTTAGTTTCAGGATTTTTATGGTTTTGGATAGAGATTAGATGAATGTTTTTGCTTTATATTTTTGTTTGCCTAGGAGTTGAGTAGGGGGATGGATTGGAAATATTTTAAGCCTGAAGTAGCTCATATGGAAGATAATACAGTGAAAAATGGAAGCTCAATCCTCATATTTAAAATTGATATTAAAAATGAAAATTTTGAAAATTATTATGTTTTACAGGTTTTTTGTAAATTTGATAAAATTCTTACTTGTCTTGCATTTAATAGATTAAGTTATGGAAATATTCTGAACATAGCAATTTACAAAAAACATGATGAAAATTTAGCCAAGTAAAAATGGTCAATGAGCAGTTTATAAAATTGTAAGAAAAATTACACCTGAAGCATCGTAGCATCTTTGAGAAATATCTGTTCTATGTCGTTTCATGGAAGAACTTTGCTGACAAATTTTGATAGAAAAGAAATTTTAACCACTTCCATGCTCTAATTGGCAAATTATATATATATATATATATATATATATATATATATATATATATATTTGTAGGTTATTTTGATAATTTATATGATTTAACTGGGTTGGTTGGTCGGGTCATGAGCTGACCTAACCTGATCTAGAACCATTGTCCAACTTAGAAACTCAGTTTAGGTTTCTTTGGTTAAAGAAATATTTTATTTTTTGATGTTAGTTATTGGTTGTTATATTATATTAGGATGTACTTATTAGATGCCTTACAATCTTACATTGGTAAATTTAGAATTTAAGTTTTTTTTTGTGGTTATTGTTTAGGTTGGCCAATCATAGAGTGGGTTTTATGTTTATATCAATTTTAGTAATAAAGCCACATCCTAATTTAGAGTTCATTGTTGGTAGCTACAAAGATGGATGAACAATTGCAAGACAATGAAGATTGATTATCCAATTTGGATAAGTATTGGGATGTCACAGTACTAGATGAAACACAAAATCATTTCACCATATCGACAGTGATTGCTGTTGCATTAAGTATTATGTGTATGTTACTGCATGAGGGTTAGCAAAGAAAAAAAAAGTATAATCCTCAACGAAATATACAAAGTCAAATATATTTTTTAAGGTTATATGAGGGATGCGATTTTGATTGTATTGACATTGTACACATGAATAGAAAGCATTTCTTGAAATTATGTGACTTAATGCACACACGAAGATTGTTGGTAGACACATTCAATGTTCGGATTGAGGAACAAATTTCTTTGTTATTACATACATTCAGGCATAGTATTTGTAATCAAGTTATTCGATTTAACTTTCAACTCTTCTTAATATTGTTAGTAGGTATTTTAGAGCTGCATTATATTCTATAGTTTTACGCTATGAATTTATTAAGCCTCCACTTCTCGAAACTCCATGTACGATCCAATCAAGTAATAGGTTCATGTCATTTTTACAGGTATAATCTATTCACATAAGATGAAATTTCATATTTTTGTGATCTTTTTAATGCAATTTATGTTAAAATTAGGACTGTGTTGGAGTGTTGGCGCTATAGATGGAACACACATCAAAGCTAGGGATCCTAAGGAGAATGAATTCACATTTAAAGGATGCAAATCATACCCAATACAAAATATGTTAGTAGCAGTTGACTTTGATTTGAGATTCACATATGTTCTTGCTAGTTGGAAATATTCAGATTATGATGCAACCAACACAATCTTAAAAATGCCTTAAAAAGATCATATAGTTTAGGTGTCTTAGAAGGTACAATGACTAACTTATATTTTGGCTTCCACAATTATTTTTGAGACATTCCAATAATCTAAAATCAATATTATAGGTAAATATTATCTAGTTGATGGTGTCTACTCCAGAAGAAAATGTTTTATTGCCCTATATCGTGCAATAAGGTACCACTTGGAGGAGTTTAGTTTCATTCGACCTGCAAATTATAATGAATTTTTTATCTTCAACACTCGTCATTACGTACAACTATTGAGCGTGCTTTTGGTTCTTTGAAGAACCATTTTATAGTTATAAAGTGTAAACCTTACTTTCCTTTATAAATGCAACTTGACATTATTTTTAGCTGTTAATATTGCATAAATGGATAGTCATAGAAGGTGGTGATGATTTTATTCTCTCTGAGGATGAATTGGCGAGGAGAATTCACTATAGAGAAGATTGCAAGCACTTGTATATGATTCCTAAGAATGGCGGGATAAAAGAGATGAAATTTCACAAGTCATGTGGAATCCCATACAAAATGATGATGACTAGTTCTTTTTTTGTGAATGACCCTCTTTTCTTACTTTTTTGGTGGCAAACTGTGATATATTTTAAGTTTATTAATGTTGACGCATATTTTCGCATCGACCTGACCCCGATCGAGCCCGACTAGGCTCAATCATGCTCGATCAATTTAATTAAACGTCGTCGAGGCGAAATCTGGGCCGAATTTGATGAAATTAAACCATAATTTCGTTACATTAGTCTCGATATAATTAAATTAAATCAAATTTAATTTAATTTAAATCAAATTAAAATCAAATCAATCCAATCGAGCCTTGTCGAACCTAATTCGACGCAATTCGGCGCCAATTCGAGTTCAATTTCACAAAATTGACTCGATCGGACCCACTCGGACCTAAACCGACCCAAATTGATTCGGGTCGAGTCCAATTCGGACTCAATTTCAGCCCAATCTGTCCAATTTGGGCTGAACCAACCTTCTCAAATCAGGATTTGAAACCTAGGGCTGAGATTTCATCTCAAATATTGCCCAATTTCACATCAAATCCTGCCAAAAAATCCACTCAAGTGCAAATTCCCTCGTTTCACGCATCGAGGGAGGCCGATTGGGCCATTTGGGCGGTGGACCCTGCTCTTGCGTGCGCCTCTAAGCAAACGAGAGGGAGAGGGGAGCCGCATTCGGCTCCCCTTTTGGTTTTGTTTCGTCCGTCCCGAGCCAGAGAGAGCGAGCGAGAGAGATAGCGAGAGAGAGGGAACCCCATCGAGCAGAAACGCGAGCGGAACCCCCCACGTCCGCGACCCTTGCTTGCGGAACTCCTGTCCGCGAGCTCCCTTCCCGTCCGCAAGCTCCTTACGTGCGGAAACCCGACTCGACTCCGCCTGGACCTTCGACCAAACCTGCCAGGAGGTCCGACTCCCTCTTTCTCCGGACTCGTGCGACCTAATCGACATAAGGAAGGTTTCACATTCACTGCAGAGACTTCTTCCTCCTCCTCCCTCAACTCTGGCGAGTTCGTGGTGGTCAAAGGAGTTGTTGGAAGCTTCCAAAGAACAAGGGAAGGCTCCAAAAGTTTCCAAACAGCAAGGAAAGTCTTCCAAACTGCCCAAACAGCAGTTTGGAGGCTTGAGAAAGCCTTGGACAGCCGTTTCCCTCTTCCGGAGCGGCTTGGACAGCAGCGGCGACGTCCGGGGAGCTTTGGACAGCGGTTGGAACCTTTGACGGCGCTTGGACAGCAACCCGGAGCTTGGATTGGAGCACTTGGACAACACACTTTCTCGCCTTTAGCTAGGCGAGTGCATTGTGGCTTGCACCGTGACAACTCGGCGAGGTACAACCTAAAACTTAGTGAAACCTAGGGTCCCCAAGGCCAATTGATGTGTGGTTGACGATCCAAAGCCTTAGGTCCCTTGAAACTTCATTTTTGTGCTCCCCAAAAACCCATGTTTGCCGTCCACTCCGTAAATCTGTGAGAATCTTGTGATTTTTCATGGATTGCTCTCATGTGAGGGCCCGTAGGGGACGGTGATGAGCGTAGGGTTGTCGGATTGGTATTCGGTAACCTCCCAATGCATGTTCATGCATTCATGTTGTGTCCAATCCATCACCTACAATCATGCCCTAGGATAGATGCTATCATTTGATCTCAAAATTAATGATGATGCATAGGTTTTGGATTGTCATTAGTTGCATGCACTTCTCTTTTAAATGCAATGTCATGACAAAATTAACACCCAAATCTAGGAAAGTTTGCATGCATCGAAATCGATAATCTCTAGAGTTTTGTTCAATGCATGTAGTGAATTTAATTGACTCGGGCTTTCTAATCATTGTGAGACATAGACTTTCAAATGTCTATGTAATAAATCTCACAATATTAATGATCAATTGAATTTGTATGGCATCGTACAAAACTTGGAGTGTAGAGTAGCAATCTTGAAACTTACCCAAATAGCATGCACCCTTCTTTCAAGTACAAGTCACAGCAAAAGTGACCTATGAGTTGCAGGAAGTGTGCATATGTCGAAGTTTTGTGAACTCTAGTGAGATTTTGTGAGTGCTTGAATATGAATTTAATCAACTATTGAAAATATCAAATCATTGTGAGATCTCCCATAGACTTTCCAAGTCTATGTCGTAGATCCCACAAAATATATTGTTGGTTAAGTTTATGTACAACATTGTGCAAAATCAAATGATTGATTGCTCTCAATTATTAAAATTTCGTAATTTGGAGAACCATCTATACATGCATACTCCTAGGTTTCTCCTAGATCTTGTCAAAACTGATCTTTAGGATACTCTTAGAAGTTTCCAAATATCCTAAATCATATCAAAATTGATTTAGGAAAACTCTCCAAGGCGTTAGGAAATTGATCTTCTTTCCTCCAAACATGAATCCTAAACATTCATACGAATAATATGAAAACCCTCTTTCATGTACTCATCTTTAGGGCATATCCATGGGCATTCAAATGATGATTCTATCTTATGCCTTAAGTTCTTTAGATAACGCCATGGATTGTCTCCTAAACCTCATAGAAGTTATATGGATAAATCTTCCCTACTCAAATCTCCTAAGCATGACAAAATTGCTTTAGGAATCCTTCTAAAGCTTGAGGAGATCAATCATTCATTTCTCCGAATGAGTCCAAAATATTCGTAGGAGAGTAGGGAATTCTCTTTCTCATGCATGTCCTCCTTTCAATTTGATGCTTAGGGCTTCCTCCAAATTCTAAATCTTATATTGCATGAGTCCCAACAAATATAAAGAGCTTGCTCTCAAACACTCTCTTTTCTTCATGTATGACACTTGGAGTTTCCCTCAAAATTCTAAGTGTTAGATTGCATGAATCATTTGAACTTGGGAGTCAAATTCTAAGTTCCCCCACCCTTTTGTTGGAACATGAAACCAACGAATCATGTCCCCATTTTGTTTGTTGAGATACAAGAAATCAACAAATAATTACCTTTTCTTCCTCATGCCATGTACTCATGGATTTCTCTAAAATCTTAAGTACATGCTATGAGCTCTTGAACTTGAAACCAAACTTCAAGTTCTCTCACCATTTGCTTGTTGAAGTAGAAAGTCAACAAACATATACATCTTCATGTAATATTTTGGAGCCATCCCAAAGCTCCAAATATTCTATCACATGAATCATTGGATCTTAGAACCAAATTCTAAGCTATCCATCTCTTGTTTGTTGAGACAAAAGAAAATCAACAAACATGTACCCCCCCCCCCTCCCATGTGTGGTATTTTGGAGCTTCTCCAAGCTCCAAATGCTCCATTACATGAATCATTAAAACTTTAGGAATAGATCCAAAATCTTCCTTTCATTTGCTAATAACACAAAATTAGCAAATAAACATGTCTCTTTTCTCATATATGATGATTTGGAATTCTCTAAAGTTCCAACATATCATTATATGAAGATTCTTGAAGCTTAGAGTTAAATTCTAAGCTCCTTTTATCATTTGTTGAGACAACATCAACGAATGAGCATTCTCCTTGGGCTTAGGATTTTAATCCTAGCCTATCTCATTTGCCTAACCTACGTAGGTAGATGACCTTATGTCATC
The DNA here is from genome assembly GCA_019925795.1 of Dendrobium chrysotoxum. NCBI lineage: Eukaryota > Viridiplantae > Streptophyta > Magnoliopsida > Asparagales > Orchidaceae > Dendrobium > Dendrobium chrysotoxum. Next base: position 20,707,232 of record CM034314.1, on the reverse strand, counting down.
GAGTACAAAACTTGATGATTTTCCTCTTTGTTTGTAGTTCTAAAACTACAAGCTCTCTCTCTTTTATGCATGACATTTGGAGCACCTCAAAGCTCCAAACACATCATTGCTTGAATTCTTTGAAACTTGGAACCAACTTCCAAATTCTTCCACCTTACTTGTTGGAGCATAAAACCAACAAATATCCCCTTCACTTGTGATATTTTGGAGCACCCTCAAAGCTCTAAATCATCCTATCACATGAATCTCCAAGACCTTAGGGTCAAATCCTAAGTCTTTCCTTTCATTTGTTAAGACATGAAATTAACAAATGAACAATCCTCTTTCATGCATAATGCTTGGAGCATTCTCAAAGCTCTAAGTTTTAGATCGCATGATCTTAGGATCAAAATCCTAAGCATACCCTTTCATTTGTTTATGATATAAAATTAACAAATGAGCAATCCCCTCTCATGCATAATACTTGGAGCGTTCTCAAAGCTCCAAGTGTTAGATTGCATGAGTCTTATAGCCTTAGGATCAAAATCCTAGGTGCATTATATCATGTTTGTTGAGACAAAATCAACAAACAACCATCATTTCCCCTTTCATGCATGGTGTTCCGAAGTCTCCTATAGCCTCAGGAATACCATTGCATGGAGATTTTGGAGCTTAGAGTTAAATTCTAAGCTTCCTCCTTCATTCGTTGAGACACAAAGTCAACAAATGAGTATCCCTCCTCTTTGCATGATAGTTCGATGTCCTCCAAGACTTCAAGCATATCACTGCATAAATCTTGTGAGCTTGGAATCAAATTTCAAGCTCCCATACTTTATTTGTTGATGCACAAAATCAACAAACACACATCTGTCACATTTCCCTTCATGTATAGTAACTTGAAGTTTCTCCAAAACTTCTAGTTATCATTACATGAGGTTATTGAACTTAGAACCAAACTCTAAGTTCTTTCTTTCTTTCAATTTGTTTGAACCTAAGGTTAACAATTGAACATCCCGCTTAGATTTAGGTTCTAAATCTTAGTCCTCCTTCCCCATTCACCTAACCTAAATTAGATGAATGATCCTCTCTCTTTGAATACCAAACATTCAAAGAACATTCATGAAATCTGTAACTTTCAAGTCACTTCTCTATTCACTCAACCCTAATTAAGTGAATGATATCTTCTCCTTGAATACTAAACGCTCAAGGGATTTCCCTTAACATGCAACCCATAAGTTGCTTGTTATTTCTCCCTTCCATAACTCAAAAGTTATAGGAAATCATCCCATCCTCTTAAGACTCAAAATTAAGAGAATGTACACCCCTCTTTGAGCACCAAATGCTCAAAGACGTTCATAAGTTTGCAACCTAAAATTACACACTTCTTCTCTCCTTTCTATAACCCAAAAGTTATAGAAAGTCTGCCTTTCACCCAACCCAGGTTAGGTGAATGAGCAATGAATGTTTATTGACTTATAGTTCCAAAATTATGGGTCATTTATCCTTTCTAAGATACCAAAAGTCCTAGAAAATTCTCTAACTCTTTAGCCTCAAAGCTATGAGTTTTGTTCTATTTCCCTCAGCTCCAAGGTCGAGAGGAAATATTTCTTCCCTGAGAATTTGCATCCAACAAACTCTCTTGTTGGGTATAAGTTGATTAATATTCCTATGCCCAATGTAGGAATATTAACCTCTTTTCTCCTTTATCCTCCTAACCCAAGTTAGGAGAATGAATAGCTTCCTTTGGACACCTAAAAGTTCAAAGAAATCATGACTTGTGACCAAATATACATGTCTTCTTCTGTGTTTGCTTACCTAAACTTAGCAAACCTATCTTTATCATTGAAAACCAAAAACAAAATGATTTATCACATCATTTGCTTAACCTAAATCAAGCAAACGAAGTCCCTCTTCTTGAATATAAAGACCTAAGGGGAAATACCATAGATTTGTAACCTCAAAGTTGCAAATCTTATATACCTGTTGAGCCAAAATAAACAGGTGACCCATCTTTCTTCACTTCTACAGGCTCCAAAAGCTTTAGAAGATTTCCTATCTTAGCCCAAAAGCTATAGATTTTCTCTCTACTCTCCTCCAACTTCCAAGGTATAGGAGATTTCCCTTCTCTCTGGCTCCAAAAAGCTAAAGGGAGTTCTCCAACATTTAGCCTAAAAGTTAGATGTTGGATTCCTACATCTCCTTCTTAGCTCCAAAAGCTAGGAAGGATTTCCCAACATTTAGCTCCAAAGCTAAGTGTTGGATACCTTTCCTTCCCCTTCTTTAGCCTCAAGGCTAAAAGAAGCTTCTTCGTTCTCCTCCTAGCTCCAAAAGTTAGGGAGAACTCTCCAACATCTGGAACAAAACTTTATGTTGGACACCCTTCCCTTAGATCTAAACTCTAAGTGGAATACCCCTAGTGTGACATACCACACGAGCCCCTCACACACTTAGGTGCACAGCCCCTTAGGCATACTAGGATTAGAATTTTTCTTTGTGTGCGCATGTGGTTGATGTTGTGGTGTGAATGCCTTTTGGATTGTCTGCGTGTGGGCACTTGCCCTTAAATGGTTAGTATAGAAATATATACATGTTTTTCTGTGTAGGTGGCCATGTCTAAAAAGGGGGATGCTTAAATCATAAATAATAAATTGCTTGCATGACAGGTACCGCTTGAAACCCCCCTAAGAGATGTGGCCAATAGGGTAGAAGCAGATGCTTGGCACTTTAAGTGCTAGGCAAATTTTGAGTGTGATATTATTATATAAACTGTCTACTCACTCTGTTTTGCAGGTTTGAGTCTTTTTCTTTTTCAAAATGTATTTGATTAGATTAGGATGTAAAACTTGTGGGGGTTTGAATCAAAGGAGAGGTGGACCGAGTAGGATGTGCTTCTTGGAAGCGATGCCCAAAGCTCCACCTAGAAGATGAAGTTTGAAGACCCCACAAGTAGAGTCTGTAAAAATTAACTGGGTTGTATAATGGCAGGCAACTCAGCTGCCAAAATTGTTTGTAATAATTGGGACATTACTCGCACCTCTGTCTTGATTTATTTATTAATGCATGTGTTGTTTGTTTACTGTGTGCGCACTAGAACAGCATGCTTTTTCCTAGGTTTCTTCACTTGTTTCTGTGGGTGTGGCCTGGACTGTGATGCGGTAGGCTCTTAGGACAAAATAAGTTTTCTACCCATTAAAACATAAACAATCTAAAAAATGAAATTTAGGCTCCACGGTTTTCTAACAAAAAAAGAAAATTGCATGGCTCTCTTTCAAAGAGCCAAGTTTTCAAAACTTAAAATGATCATGCATAGCCCAAAAAAAAGTCATATGTAGAAGCCCTCACTTAAGGATTAGATAACAAAAAAAATCTGCATCCGAGTCAGCATTCTGTATACCTCGCATACTTAGGCATATTGGCCTCAAAGCCAAGTTGTAAGACCTATTTCCTAAACAACAATTACCCACCACTCTTCATATGCATTGAGACCAGAAAATATGGTTTTAAAAGCGATTAGGAGGAGTCTAGCTGGTAGTCCTTTCCAGGCAGGACAATAAATCCAGGGGTCGGGCTGGTTGTGCCTCTTGTGAGGTACAACTTGTAAGTCCTTTTGCATCCGTTAGATTTAGGTTCGAGGCCCTACCTCTCAGTAGGCCTCACCTTAACATTAGGGTCTAAGGCAATAGGTTGATTCCAATCACTATGTAAGCCCTCAACTCTCGGGCAATTCCTCCAACAGGTGTTGTTGGAATGTAAGCCCCAAATTTCTAATGAAAATATCAACTTGAACAAAAAAAAAATCAGATTTCCAAAATATAAAGCCCAACATAGGGTAGTTTGAGCACCTCTGAGTTTCCCTCAGAATCAAGTGCTCCTACTTTATTCCCTTTGGCCCTCATTCCAAAAATTCGATTTCGAACCAATCCTCTATTCCTTGAAATTCCTTAAGGATTAAAAATCCTTCAAACAAGATTTTCATGGATTTTCAAAAATCAAAATCAAACTTTAATCAAAATTTAAATGACTCTTAAAAAAAAAAAACAAGAAAAAATCACTAATTTAATCAAAAGTTTTCTCAAGTACCAAAACTTGAGATGTAATTAACCATAGGGGCTTGCCCCTATGGGGCATCTGTACCCCAGAATAAATAAACCCCGCTCAACCAAACATTGAACGGGGGAATCTCTGTTAAATTGCAAATTTTGTCATTGAGTCCATAAGGAAATGATATTTTTATCCTTCGGGGTAATATATCGTCATTCTTATGCCGTACTCAATCATAAAGTATACAATCCGTTAAGAGGAACACAAAATTCTCCAACAATTAAGAATAATTTTTTGGTCGTATGTCTTGACATAAATAATATTTTGTTTATTCACTTGTATATTTTTGTTTTGTTTTATAATGATATTTGTTATTTTTAGGGTTAATGGATCCATCATCAACAAATTTTGCATCTGGTTCTAGACCTAAAAGGAGAAAAATTTTATGGAGCTTATAATTAGAGTGGATAGCTGGATTGCTACAAATTTTGATTGAATATATAGATGCAAATACGCGAAGTGCTTAAGGATTTAAAGTGTTTGTGTATCAAGGTATCGCCCAAAAATTGAAAGAAAAATTTGGAATAAAGATCACAACCGAGCAATGCAAGTATCAAATTCGACATCAACGAACTCTATGAACTCACATTCAGAATTTGAAAAAACAAAATCAATGGTATCTTGAGACGAAACTAAGAAGATGATAGTGATGGGCTAGGCTAAATATGCATCATATATTCAGGTAGTACTTTCATTGCATATTTAAATAATAAGATGGGGCTAACATTGTGTAATTTATCATGTTACAGGCTTTTCCAAAGTATGCTTATTTTAATATTTCATTTGTAAATTATGTGGAGTTGGAGAATGTATGTGGTGAAGGACATGCTATTGCAGAGTGGGCTAAATTTGAAAATTGTTAAACTCCACTTGAGGCTCAAAAAATATATTTAGAAGATGATGAGCCCTCAGGATTTATGGATGCTGGTGTAGATGCATCGATGTCGAGTGATTGGTCTGATGTGGAAATTAATGAAGATTTCATAGGAATGATAAAGAGATTATTGTCTTCATTAATATAGGAGGTGTCTCAAAAGAAAAGAGTAAGGTATCTGCTATTGATCGAAAGTATTCGTGAGTATATTATTTTGATGGTCGATAGTGCTACTCAAGTTGCAAATGCTATTTAGAGCACAAAAAAAGCCTCGTAGGAAAGTAAAATATTCACTGAACTTATGACTAAGCTATCAAATATTATTGGCTTTTCTGAAGAAGAGATTTATATGATGTACGATAACTTATAAAGAAACCTACAATGATACAATCTTTTCTCTCAAAACATGTAGATTCGAAGGCTAAATGGATGATGCGAAAAGAGGTAGAAAAATTATTTATGTTTTGGAAAATGTTACATTAATCATTTTGAGTTGTAATAGCTAGATGCATATGGACTTTTACTATGCTAAATATATAATTAATTTTTAGTTGTAATGACTTTAAATATATTTTGGAATTATGATACATTAAATGTTGAGTATATCCGTAACGTACTATTAATTTTATTCTGGATATGATTATTTATTTAAATGATTGAAGTAGTAAAAATAAGTAGCTGTTTTGTATGTCTAGTTTCTAATTTCATATATTCTAATGTATATAAGTTTCACATTGTTGAAATGATAATTATTATGTGTTCAAACATTGAAAGGTATTGTTGCCATTACATTATAATGATATACTCTACTTGATATTGCACATTATACTAAACATTATTAAAGTATTCAGAATACATTGCTTTTACTTTACAATGCATATATCTAACAACAACAACAACATCAAGCCTTTATCCCACTACGTGGGGTCGGCTACATGAATCCTTTTTCTCCATTGTGTCCTATTAAAAGTCAAATTCTCGTTTAAATCTAATAAAGAAAGATCATTTCTAATATTTTCTAACCAAGTCTTTTTAGGTCTACCTCTACCTTTCTTAACATAAGTCAAATCTAAGACCTCTACTTTCCTAACCAGGTCATCGGGAGGCCGCCGTTTTACGTGACCAAACCATCTAAGGCGACTCTCTCTAATCTTATCTTCCACTGGAGCTACTCCAACCTTTTCACGAATATGCTCATTTCGTATCCTATCTTTAAGGGTAAAGCCACTCATCCACCTGAGCATCCTCATCTCTGCAGCACTTAACTTAGAATTATGCTTCTCTTTTAATGGCCAACATTCAGCACCATAAAGCATTGCAGGTCTCACCACCATCTTATAGAATTTTCCCTTAAGTTTGAGGGGTACTTTTCTATCACACAATAAGCCCGATGCATTCCTCCACTTCAACCATCCAACTTGGATTCTGCTGATAATATCCCCATCTATATCACCATCACTCTGAACAATAGATCCAAGATATCTAAAACGAGTACTCTTATTAATGACTTGATTGGCCAAAGTCACAATGCCCTCATTAGGTCTATTATTACTAAAATTACACTCCATATATTCCGTTTTAGATCTACTCAAGCGAAAACCTTTAGACTCTAAGGTTGACCTCCACAATTCTAGTTTACCTTCAACTCCCTCTCTAGTCTTATCAACAAGAAGAATATCATCAGCAAAAAGCATACACCAAGGTACATCCTCTTGCAAATGTCTAGTGAGAACATCGATGACTAAAGCAAAAAGATATGGGCTTAAGGCTGATCCTTGGTGTAATCCAACCGAAATAGGAAAATACTTGGTCAAACCACCTTGTGTTTGAACACAAGTAATAGCTCCTGCATACATATCTTTAATGATTTGAATATAAGTGTTATTAACTTCTTTCTTTTCAAGAACTCTCCATAGCACTTCTCTTGGAACTTTATCATATGCTTTTTCTAAATCAATAAATATCATATGTAAATCCTCCTTATTCTCTCTATATTTCTCCATCAAACCTCTTAATAAATGTATGGCTTCCATAGTAGACCTACCCGGCATAAATCCAAATTGATTTTGAGAAACATTAGTATCACGCCGCAATCTATGCTCCATAACTCGTTCCCATAGTTTTAAAGTATGACACATTAACTTAATTCCTCTATAATTCGCACAATCTTGTGCATCACCTTTATTCTTAAAAATAGGGATTAACACACTCATTCTCCACTCATCTGGCATCTTTTTAGTCTTCAAAACAGTCTTAAAAAGTTTAGTAAGCCAAGAAATTCCTTCATCTCCTAAGCATTTCCACACCTCTATTGGAATATCATCAGGTCCAACAGCTTTTCCAACCTTCATTTTCTTTAAAGCCTCTCTAACTTCGGTTTTACTAATACGCCGATAAAAACAGAAATCTTTATTTTCATTTAAGGTGCTAAGGTCACTACAGTCAATTTTATTTTCACATTCTTCATTAAAAAGTTTAGCAAAATATCTCATCCACCTTTGTTGAATATCATCTTCTAAAAAAAGTACTTTTTGATCTTCATCCTTAATACACTTCACTTGAACTAAATCCTTACTACTCCTATCTCTTTGTTTGGCTAGCTTATACATATATCTTTCTCCCTCCTTAGTATCTAATCTATTATATAAATCACTAAAAGCTAAACTCTTTGCATCACATATTGCTTTCTTAGATTCCTTACGTGCCTCTTTATATAATTTCTAATTATCAGAATTTTTACAATTAAACCAATTTTTATAACAAATCTTCTTATTTTTAATCTTTTCTTGCACATTTGGATTCCACCACCAACTATTCTTACTATTAGGAGCTTTTCCCTTTGAAACTCCAAGCATATCTTTTGCAATATTCTTAATATTACTAGCCACTTTTTCCCACATAACATTAGCATCCTCATGCACAGACAAAATCTTAAGATCTAAAATCTTACTCTCAAAAATATTTTTGTTAATATTCTTTAAATGCCCCCATCTAATCCTAGGAAAACGTTTTACTTTATTTTTTAATTTCTTCCCCATTATCTTCAAGTCCAAAACTAATAAACGATGTTGGGTACATAAGTTTTCACTCGGAATAACTTTACAATCTTTGCAATCTAAACGATCTAATTTCCTTATAAGAAAATAATCAATCTGAGTTGTACTATATCCATTTTTATAAGTAATGAGATGCTCATTCATTTTCTTAAATAATGTATTAGCAATTAAAAAATCATAAGCTAAACAAAAATCTAATATGGACTTACCACCTTCATTTGTCGTTCCAAACCCATGGCCATCATGAATGCTTTTAAAATCATCTACCTCTCTACCAACATGTCCATTTAAATCTCCTCCAATAAAAACTCTTTCTTCAAGAGGTATCTTTTGTATTAATTCTTTCAAGTCATTCCAGAATTTTAATTTTGAATCCATATCCAAACCCACTTGAGGAGCATAAGCACTTATAATGTTAACAATCTTAGCATCAACAACAATCTTTAAAGCTATAATTCTATCTCCAATTCTATTAATATTTATAACATTATCCTTCAAACTCTTATCTAAAATCACACCTACACCATTTCTAGTACGACTCCTACCCGAATACCAAAGTTTAAATCCTAAACTATCAATCTCCTTAGCCTTCTCTCCAACCCATTTAGTTTCCTGAATGCACAGAATATTTATCTTCCTATGAATCATAATATCTATTAATTCCATTAATTTTCCTGTAAGGGAACCTATATTCCAAGTTCCTATCCTAATTTTAGTTTCAAGGACTAGCTTCTTTGCCCACATCCGTCCTTGATGTGGCAACCCTTGCCTATTTAACACTGCACCCGGGCGGCGGTGCAGCGGCCCTTGCACACTTGTCGCTGTATTCAGGCCATACAACGCGTCGCTTCCAGGGGACGCCCTAGCATTAACACAATTTCTTAAAGGATTCATGTCATTATTATTCGACAAGTTTTACGCTGACTGTCGACTACCTAACGCAACCCTCCACTTTTCTCATCCAGGACTTGGGACCTGGCAACGGCAGTGTTAAAAAAATAGTTCTCTTGCATTTACTTTGATGACAACCAAATAGCCCTAAAGTATTCTAAATACACTGCATTTATTTTACACTGTATTCAGAATGCACTGCATTCCTTTTTCAGGCAATCAAACAACTCCTAAAACTAGGTGTAGAGTTTGTCAATTTGAAAACATATTATTTCTAATTTATTTGTTTTTTGTTCCATTATGAAAGGAAAAAAAATCGAAATAAATAAATTCCTTTATTACCTTGAATTAATCCTCCTATGCTCGGCCCCTCACTCCCAATCTTCTCTATTTCCCTTCTATCTATTGCATAGTCACACACTTCCCTTCTCGGCTTGCTTGTGCAGTCAAGGTTTCCACTACTCACCATTGGCTTGTGTCTACGTCTACGCTTGCTCCGTATGTCTATTTCTCTTCTATCTCCTCTCCTCTCCTCTCCATCTCTCTCTCTATCTCCATTTCCTCTTGCTTTCTCTTTCTCTTGTTCTCTGTCTTGCTCGCTTTTCTTCGCCCATGCTTTGTACACGCTCGCTCGACTCTGTCAACTCCCTCTCTCTCTGTAATGAGCAGAATAGCTAATCGGTTCAAATGAAGCAATGCAGTCAATTCACTATTTTATTTTATTTTATTTTTATTTAATCGGGTTTTACAAACAAGGTGTTTGGTAAATTGAAAGGCAATAAAATTGATTTTTTGTAGTACCATTGAAGGGTCATGGAGCTCCTCCAAATAATTCCCAGCGAAGTTTTAGCTTGAGTTTCTCACAATGACAATGACATGGAAAACACGTTTGTGAAACTCATCAAATTAATGGTAGAAGTTAATGGAGTGACGATGATATTCCTAAGCTATCAAATTTAGAAAGATGTTACTTTCTCGAATTTTCTCTCTTTTTCTTTCTTGCTCTCTAACTCCACAAGCCTTTATAAAGCAAGTGCTCTTTCTAATCTTGGCATGCACTCTTAAGATCTCTTATGATCCCTTTAGGGTGGCTGTAGTTTTTCGTAAAGGCAATTGTAAGGCTATTAGATGCATGTTTCCTAATTCACTGGTTAGAAAGGAGAGGACAGAGAGAGAGACCTTTCTTTTCTTACTGGTGCACGCATGGGCATGCTTCTATTCACAAACTTGTGTTTTCAACAACTGGAAAATGGTACATAAAAGCACATAGAATTGGAAAATGGCACAGAAAAGCACATATAATGTGGTCTGCTTTCTTTTTAATGTTGTTGTGTCTAGCTGATGTTGTTCTATGCTGTACTTGCAAACATAATATCCTCTTGTTTACTCTTGGTTTGAGGTATTGTCAGATGTGTAAGATTAATGGAAAACTTTTTGACTTGAACCTTTACTGACTGTGTTATTTGGTTGCAGCCTGTTCATAAGTGGATGGTTCGCCATATTTATTTCCCTTGCATAAGAAATGGTCTGCCAAAGGTGAAGTTTTGTTAAACGTAATCTGTAGGCATCTTACGGGCACACTTAGAATTTCAGGTCACTCATATCTTTCTTTTAAATGTTGTTAGTAACATAGTCTTTTTGTATGAGAAGATGATAATATTCTTTTTATGCGGATTAGTGCCAAAAGAAAAAGTTGGGTGTGTAAAGCGTTGGCTTTCATGAAGTTTTTTCCATTATATTTTCATTCAAATCTTTGATCTTTAACGATTTTTTTTTCGCAGGGGGCTGCAAGTGTAGTTTCTTTTTTTGTTTCTGCAGTATTTCATGAGGTATAATGAGTTTAATTTATAATTTTTGAATTAAAATGCATGTTTTGATCAACGTTTTTATACTTAATTTATATCCTTTGTTTGTTCTTTTTTACCCCCCCCCCCCCCCCCCAAATAAGATACCTTTTTTGTTATTGTCCTGCAATTAAGGATTTAAATAGTCTAATAATGATACTTTTGTTGACCCCCCATGAGCCTAGGTGACTCATAACTGATTTGTTGATAACAAATTGTATACGGTATTATTTAATGGTTTGCTAAGTATTTTGTTTTAGTCTAATCGTTTCCAACAATGATGATGATGATTTGTCAATTTTTTTAGGCGTTTGATCGTAAATGAGTTCAAATCCATCCTATAAGTTGTTTGCAACCGAGCACCTCATCACGAGAAATTCAAGCAATAATGAGTTGAGCTCAAATGAATAAATAATAATGAACGAGCGATGAAAAGAATTAATGAACAACTTCAAAACAAAAATTTGCTTTTTCATGTGCGGCTTGTTTGCACACCTAACTTCATCTCTCCAAATATTTGGTTTAAAACTTGAATTTTATTATCTTAATAAATAGTAAAAAATGGCATTATGATTAATGTGTTCATTACATGTCAAATAAGTCTCAGACAAGTTTGAGGGTCTCTCTGCATAAACAAATACGATCTACCTTACTACCTATACAGATAATGAAATCATGTAAACTGAAAAAAAGAAGGGAGAGAGAGCACTAATTACCAATGTAAAAAGAGCTGTTCCTTCCTAATTTAGCTTAGCTACTAGTCTCATTCACCTATGCTTTTAAGCTGGGGTGGGATCAGTTATCAAATTGACCCAACCTTTCCCGTCTCCCTCCAGCTCTGGCTGTTTTTTTTTATTTACTGGCTGGTTGTTTTAATCTTACTTTAACACTCAGTGTAACAAAAAAGATAAAATTTTAGTTTAGTAGGCTCTAGAAATGGAAACATTGAGTCTGGAGGGACTGTTTTATGATTTAATCAATTATATGATTGTCATAACAATAATTTTCAAATAATATACTAAAACACCTCATGCACTGTTATGCTGTTGATTGGAGACTGACTTTTCCAAGGAACACATTACACTTTTGCAAAGCTCTAATTAGGGAAATCACAAAGATTTGCCATCCAATTACTCCAATCCATAATCTAGGTTCATGTTTCAATTTTTGTCCATATGGTTGCGTTTACCACCTCCTTCAACCGTATTAAGAATGAATATGAAATAGCAAAAGAGAAATTGCAAGATCGCATAAGACAATGATTTTATGTGATTCAGAAATCAATCCTCCTACATCAATTGCCACATGGACTTGTTGCTCAGTGATACAATTACAGATTACAGCATTTAAATAGGAGCTTAGGGTGGTCATTAAAAAATAGAAAAAAATACAATTGTACATTCCAGATATTCTCACATAAGATGCCTTTGAATATTTTATATTATAAGAATATTTCATAATATTTTTGAGGAGTAAAAGCTTAAAATAGTCCCTAGACTGTTAATAAATGCCCAATTTAGTTCAAGACTTTAATAATGACCTTATCTAGTCCCCCAACTATTAAAAAATATGCTCATTTAGTCTCCCGTTAATTGTTACCGTCAAATTAGTGAAAAAAACCGCAAGGTTGGCTTTGTGTTGTTAATTTTTTAGGAAAAATAATTTCTTATCATTCCCAATACCTCCCGCAATAATCCCTGGAGATAGAATGTAGAAGAGCGAGACTTGCTACTACGAGAGAGGTAAGTTGCTTCTATAGACGAAGACTGTGAGCGAGATGAGTTGCTGTTGCGCGCGACATGATGGCTTCGACATCCGAAGACCGGTAGCGAGACTGACAAGATATCGACATGGAGGCTACGTGCTAGCGACCACAACGACAAAAATCTGCAAGGTATATTCCCGCGGAGAAGGAACCGCAAGCAAGGCGACGTGCTGATGCGCTCGACATCCAAAGGCGGAGATTGCGAGCGACTTCCACAAGGAGTCGGAGAAACGATTAATGCTAGATTTGTTTACCTTCATATGATTTTATTCTTTTTCTGGTTAAGAACTATTTATTCAACAAGACAAAAAAATTGTAATCTTAGGAAATTTTCTTGGTAATGAAATTCCTACTTGATTTTATATTAGAAATGATAATATTTTTTGTAGAAAGGGTTTTGGAGTTTTGAAAGATCTTTCATTTTGATTTTGCTTAAAAAAATTATATTCTTTACTAATTACTCACCATTATTATTTAGTAGATTAATTTTTATTTATATTTTTATATTTATTATAATTTATTGAATGATAAGATATAACAACATAAGCAATGCAATCTCACATACCTTTGCATTACCTAAAATATCTTTATAATTAACTTTGGTGTTAACTTTAACGGTTATTTTAGGTCCTATAACTAAATTTGATCAATTTTCAATAGTTGTGGGGTTAAATTGGGGCAATGGGAAACTTTGGGACCAAATTGAGTGGTTGTTAATAAGCGGTGGACCATTTTGAGCTTTTTCTCAAATTTTCAATTAGTGCTCATCCCTAGATCATCCTGTGCATGTGATAACCAGCATGGAATAAGTCAGCAATTGGGTTCAGACTTAGAAACCTTTAAGAAAAAGTAGATTATTGAGACTTAAAGTGAAGATTAAAGCTTAAAACATTGCAGTGAAGTTAGATGAACTTTGACTCATCCAATTTATCTTGTGCCTTCTATGACTTTTCTATGAATTGTTGTATTCCGTATTTTTCAGTTTTCATATATATCTTTTTAAGTCATCTTTTGTTTCTTGAATTGAACAGTTATGCGTTGGTGTGCCATGCCATATTTTTACGTTTTGGGCTTTCATGGGGATAATGCTTCAGGTATATCTCCATCTGCATTACATGGTGCATGGGAAGATGCCTTGTAACTACTTTTCCTTCCTCTAGACAGCTTTTTATTTTGATTTTTCATGAAAAATGCATGGTGTAATTGACATTTATTTCAATCGATAAACTAATAGTGTACGAGCAACTTTGTCAATTTTATGCCGTTCTCCAAAAAGAATGGTCAGAAAGAATAAGAAAAAGGGTGCTCTGCGGTTATACCATTTTATTCACCTGTATTTGATTGGCCTTTGCTTTTCAAGTCATTCTTATGCTTTCTAAAGTGTGACAAACTTTATTTTTCCTAGCCATGCCTATATGTAACTGCCACCATTTGTCTGATAAATATTAATTTCATTGTTTAAATTATCAGCCATACTGGTGCATATCAATTTGTTACCACGAGCCATAGGTACTTATATGTAATTTTCATACTCAAAATTTCATCCTTATTGGGAAGCCTCATGCTATGGGCCCTCCTTTTTATGAAAACTCCCTTGCATGCACATTTTTTTTTTATGAGACAGGAGATCCATTATTAGTACACGACTCAGTTGATTTTGTCATCACATCAAATGCAAGGAAAAACAATTACCAAATGCATTTCATCTTTTTCCTTTTTGATTGCATTGGCACTTTGTCAACCTAGCTCACCCAAAGAAAAATCAGGAGGAAACCTAATTTGCAATTACAACTTAAATCAATGTTTTATCCTTGTTGATGCCCTCCAAAATTCTAATTGTTTTGTTTCCATGTGTCTTTATCACGCACATAATCATGCGTGTATACTCATAACTGAGCATCTTTATCACTCGCGCATTCATGCGCCATAGTCATTTACATTTTGTCATCTTTTTTGATTGCATGTGTTTGTGAATGTGCCACCACAACCGCTATTTCTTGATTAGCAATTTGATATGCCTTGAAAGTGAAAACAACAAAAGAAAGAAGAGAAAATTGCAGGAATACTCCAAACGATGGCTGACTTTGGATTATCGGCTCTCCCAAATGTGAAAACAAGATACATGTGATCTAAAATTAGAGAGGTAGATTGGCTCTCCCAAATAACCTAGACGCCACTAGGAAGCCCTCAAAGAAAAGAACCACTACAGAAAACCAAAAACACACATTATGACAATAATCCTCATCTCCTAATTCCCCCCGAAATAGCCCTTCTTCCTTAATACTCCCTCTCTTATTTGAATTCAAATAGGAAATCTTTCCCTAAATAATTCCCTCCTTGTTCCTCTTCATAACATAATGAATTATTGCTTTGTTGGGCCCCATAAGGGGGCCGAAACTCTTGCCCTGCTTTCGCCCAGCTCTGTTGGGTTCGGTTCTACTGAACCGGGTGGCTGGCTCTTGCCGTAGGAATTGCGGGCATAACAATACTCCCCTCCCCAAAGAATCACCTTGTCCTCAAGGAGGAAGGATTAAAATTGCTTCTTGATCACCTCATGCGATTCCCAGGTAGCTTCATAATCAGGTAGATCCTTCCATCGAACTAGTACATCCTTTGCTCCGGTTGTCCCTTGTCATAATCCCATGACCTTTATGGGTTTCAGAATCACTTCCATGTCCTCCGTCAATGTCGCAGGTAGTGAGGAAGAGGGTGTGTGGTCTCCGATAGCATGCCTCAATTGTGATACATAGAATACTGGGTGTATCGATGATGATGCTGGTAACCTCAGACGATAGACTATTACCTCAATGCACTCTGTCACCTCATAAGGCTCGAAGTAACATGGGGATAACTTCTCATTCTTTCTCTTGGCTAGTCTCTTCTGTCGGTATGGTCTCAATTTTAGATAAACTCCATCCACGAGCTCGAGCTGCACTTCCCGTCTGTGTTCATCTGCCTCCTTTTTCATAAGTTGAGCCCTCAGCAAATGCTCTTTGAGTTCTACTAGTATTATGTCTCTCTCCAGGTACTAATCTACACTGGATATTGGTGTAGCGCTTTGCCTATAGTGTATCAGATGGGGTGGGACCCTCCCATACAGAATCCTGAAGGGGGTAGTCCATGCGGCTATATGGAAAGTTGCATTGTACTAATACTCTGTCCATGCTAATCATTTGGCCTATAATTTTGATGTATTAGATACAAAACAATGCAAGTATATCTCCACGCTTCTATTGGACTTTTGCTTAACCATTCGTCTATGGGTGATATGTTGTGCTTCTTTTCAGGATCGTCCCTTGCAAACACTTTGTCTCTATTTGATACTATAGATTCTAGAATGCCATACAAGTGCACTATCTCCCGAATAAAGACCAGGGAAATAGAGACAGCGGTGTTGGGATGTCTCAATGGAATGAAATGGGCATACTTGTTCATTCGATCGACCACCACCAGTATCACTTAATATCCCTCCGAGCATGAAAAACCCTCAATGAAGTCCATCGTCACTTTCTCCCAGACCTTTTCAGGTAAAGCTAATGGTTGCAGTAACCTCCCCTCTCGGTGTTGTAGTCAAGTACTTATGCATCTGGCACACATCATACTTTGCTGCTATATTTTCTACATCCCAGTGCATTCTCATCCAATATAACTTAGCGGATAGTTGGTTGTATGTCTTATGTACTCCTGAATGCTCCTTCTATCACACTGCCATGAAACTCCTGCAGCAGCTTGGTATGTAACTTGAGGACTGTGGGAGCATAAATCTCCCTTGGTAGAGTAGTTGTTCCCCCTCAGCGTATAACCTGAGTGACTATTCAGGTTAGGTTGACCTCAATACCAGTGTCAGGGTCGAGTCGATCGCGTACGGTGAATTTCGAAAGCGAAAGAGCGCGACGTCGTGCGTAACTCACCCAACGCGCGTCGACAAAAAACTCAAATGGTCGAAATGGCCTCTGTTCACAAAACAGACAGCGCCAGCGCGCCTAGAATTGTGAAAACAGTTAAGGTCGACACCCATATTGATCAAGGTCGTCGATTAGCAAAAATTAAATTTACGAGTGAATCGAGGAGGCAAAGACATGCGTGAATAACAATGACGTGACGACCGAGTTGAAGAACAATTAATTTAAAAAAAATTGATTTCATATAGTTATAAATAAAAATTTAAACAGAGTTAAAAAAAAACAAAATAAAAAAATTCCTAAAATCCCCCCCCCCCCACCCACATAAAACTCCACTTAAAACTCTCATCCTAACCGACCCCCTAACTCCACTCAGCTCCGACTCACGGCTGCCTCCCTCTCCCTCTCAGTTCCTCTCTCTTGCACGGCCAAATCGTCACTGGCCGGTCACCACTCCAACCACCACCTAAGGTAAATCTCTTCTTCTTCTTCCCTTCTTCTTTTTTCTTTCTTCTTCCTCTTCCCTCTATTTTCTTCCTCCATTTCTCTCCATTTTCTTCTCTCATTGTTCCCTACTTCCTCTTCCCCATCTTCTTCATCCTCCTTCCTCTTATATATAACAAATTTTTCCGCTCACTAATAAAAGCGGTTACGTGTACTTATATTTCCTGCAAACAAATTTTTCCGCTCGCTAATAAAAGCGGTCACGGGTCCTTATATTTTCTCGCTAATAAAAGTGGTTACAGGTACTTATATCATGCAAATAAATTTTTTCGCTCGCTAATAAAGGCGGTCATAGGTATTCATGCAAATGAGTTTCCCCGCTTGTTAATAAAAACGGTCACAGGCACTTATATTTTCTCGCTCGCTAATAAAAACGGTCACGGGTACTTATATCATGCATACAAATTATAAAATATTAGTGTCGGGTTTATACCTTTGGTGTGCGACGACTGAGGCTGCGACGATGGCCAAACGATGTGACAATGCGACTCATGAAACCTGTAATGCACACAACAACAACAACAACAACATTAAGCCTTTGTCCCACTACGTGGGATCGGCTACATGAATCCTTTTTCTCCATTGTGTCCTATTAAAAGTCATTCTCGTTTAAATCTAAAATCTAATAAAGAAAGATCATTTCTAATATTTTCTAACCAAGTCTTTTTAGGTCTACCTCTACCCTTCTTAACATAAGTCAAATCTAATACTTCTACTTTCCTAACCTGGTCATCGGAAGGCCATCGTTTTATGTGACCAAACCATCTAAGGTGACTCTCTCTAATCTTATGTTCCATTGGAGCTACTCTAACCTTTTCACATATATGCTCATTTCATATCCTATCTCTAAGGGTAAATCCACTCATCCACCTGAGCATCCTCATCTCTGCAACACTTAACGTAGTGTTATGCTTCTCTTTTAATGGCCAACATTCGGCACCATAAAGCATTGCGGGTTTCACCACCATCTTATAGAATTTTCCCTTAAGTTTGAGAGGGACTTTTCTATCACACAACAAGCCCGATGCCTTCCTCCACTTCAACCATTCAACTTGAATTCTACTGATAATATCCCCATCTATTTCACCATCACTCTGAACAATAGATCCAAGATATCTAAAACGTGTACTCTTATTAATGACTTGATCGCCCAAAGTCACAATCCCCTCACTTGGTCTATTACTACTAAAATTTCACTTTATATATTCCATTTTAGATCTACTCAAGCGAAAACTTTTAGACTCTAAAGTTGACCTCCATAATTCAAGTTTACCTTCAACTCCCTCTCTAGTCTTATCAACAAGAAGAATATCATCAGCAAAAAGCATACGCCAAGGCACTTCTTCTTGCAAATGTCCAGTGAGAACATCCATGACTAAAGCAAAAAGATATGGGCTTAAGGCTGATCCTTGATGAAACCTACAACGCACAATATAATTATTTTTTTATCATAATTTATTCTATTTAATTATATGTATATATATATATATATATATATATATATATATATATATATATATATATATATATAATTTTTGAAGGCTAGAGAGAGGAAGAGAGTCTGCAAGCTCTCTTTCTTGAGAGAGGAGAGGGAAAGGGCGAATTTGGTTAGGATTTTGGTGGGAAGGGTGTAGGAAGGTTGTAGTGGAGAGAGGTGTGGTGTTAGATAAAGATAACCTCTCCAATTTTAGAGAGAGAAAGAGAGGGAAATTTTATTTCTCTCTAGGAAGGAAGATGAAGGGTTTGAGGGTGAGAGAGAGGTGTATGGAGTGGAGGAGTAAGCATTTGAAGAGAAATTTCATGAAAATTTTCTTTTTAGAGAGAATCTTCTCTCTCTAGGTCTAGAGAGAGATGAGAGGACTTTTGGTGGAGGTGTAGGTGTAGGGAAGAGTTTTTTGTGAAGGGTTATTGGTGGTTTGAGGGATGGAGATGGAGAAATCAAACGATTAGGATTAGGGTTAGGTTGGGTTTTGAAAGAGAAAGAAGAGTGAGGAAGAAGATGGGGAAGATGAAGAGGGGAAGAATGAGAGAAGAAAATGAAGGGAAATGAAATAAGAAAATGGAGGGAAGAGGAAGAAGAAAAATGAAGAAGAAGAAGAGAAAAATAGGGGGCATTTTTTTTAATTATTTGTTCTTCGACTTGGTTGTCAAGTCGTTATCGTCATTCGCGCAAGTCAATTTTGCATTGATTCTTCCCTACGAAATTTAAATTTGCCAATTGACAACCCCCATCAATATGGGTGTCGATCTTAGCTGCTTCTGTTGTTTCGGGTGCGTTGACACTGTCTGTTTTACAAATGAAGGCCTTCTAGGAGATTTGGGTTTTTGGTCGACGCCTGTCGGTTAAGTTACCCGTGATGTCGCGCTCTTTCACATTCGAAATTCACCGTATGCGCTCGACTCTACTCTAACACTAGTATTGAGGTCAAAAAATGCCTCTCAACAAATATGGTCTGCGACAAATGTGGTGCGTGTCTGAAGTGGGCCATATTTGTTGCAAGTAGTTGACAATGTGAATCTCTAAGTGTTATTTTTTTTAATACTCTTGGATGTCAAGGCATGATAAAAGCTTGGTATGCAAAATACTTTTATATCGTTTTATATATTTTTTTATTTTACTTGTTACTTTTATATCATTTTTGGATAAATAGGGTGATAAAATTCTAGGTCCTAATAGCGAATATATGTTGGATGGGCTTTGAGGAGCTAACGATTATGTTATCGGAGTTACGGGCTATTTCCGGTCTACCGATCTTTGGATGTAGATAGGAGTAAGGGGCTATTCCATAGGCGGCCTTCTCCTGACGAGAGTAGGAGAGAATTGTTCATGCCAGCAGTTCTTTTGGATGCAATGAATCATTATCGGCGAGTTTGTAAAGCCTCAAAATTATTGAGGCATTTTTGTCCCACCATCCCTCTAGACATGGATTCGTGGCTTCATTCAGGATTAGGAGCTCATTCAACCCACTGTTCACCTGTCAGATCATTTTGAACTAGGCGCGGAGTACATTAATTATTTATCATAAGACCTCGCAAAAGCATCCATCAATGTGGGGTATATGTCTCCTGTCCTTCCAAGTATAATTGAAGAATTACCCCTTGTTGGTTTTTAGTTTGTTGGTTGTGCACATTTACCCTCCCTAGTAAAGTAGGTGCTATTTGATGTAATGCTTTGCTAGTGACCAACCTTTTGGCATGCGAAGAACATCTTTCTCTTGCTTCCGTGGTTCTCAACAAGATTTTCAAAACATTTAAAATGTTTGATGAGAACGATGTAGCTCTTCCTTGGCACTACATCTACGCTTGGGTCCACATCCAGGGAGCATTTGGTTGTTTGGAATATCCCTCCTATTTCTCAAATGGGAGATACGCAACCGTCTTGTAGATTCTGAGGACTTCATCCACACTAGAGCAAGAGCGCATGCGGTTGTTTTTCGCTCCATACCTCATTGGTAGACCACCGAGCTCTGGTTGATGCACTAAACGAAAACAGACAGCGAACCCTCTCCGAGTTGTACCAATGTCCATTCATTGGCATGTCATCGCATACGTTCTTGCCCTATGGAGTTTTCTTGCGCTTCAGCAGATTGGATAGCGAGCCCATTACCACAACAACGGCCCCAGGATGAGGTACTCTTAGACTCCTATCGAATGTCTATGGATGTCAGGCATGATCCTTTTGATGATTACGGAGGAGGCTCGTCCAGCATGCGCATACCCTCTCCATACCTGAAACAGGGTCTTCTTTTGTGGAGATGCTCTTTTCAACAGACCTCTTATTATTGTATTGGTTGGGAGAAACATCTGCAACAAGAGAATAACCGCCTGCTAGGAAATTTGATGTGCCAGAGTATACTCCAGCTTCTTTTAAGCTTGCTCCAGTGACTGAGACTTCTTTTATTAGCAGTCCACTGGCACACTTTGTGGAATTGAGCACAGGTATAAAATTAGTTATTTTCTTGTTTTGTTGCCTTTTTGTCATTGTTGTTTTGTCTTCCCTTTTTTTATGACATTTCTTTTATCTTTTTTCCGCAGTGTCGGAAGGAGCAGATTATCAATCTGAGATATTTTATCACAATCCATTATTTCTTGACCCAAGAAATACAGACATGCACGATCAAAGCATGCAGTTACTATGCGAAATAATTTCCATGTTGAACCCAGGCTCGCCGGAATCTCTGGATCAATTTATGAACACTGTCAACGTTACCTTGGGCCTTTTAGCACAGATTGGATTAAAGGCAGAGGATATAATGTACTAGGAAGAGTTGTGCTGTGAGGCTGAGTTTCATGTCCGACGATTGAAGTCTTTGTCAATCATACGAACCAGGGTCTCGTTACCTGATCTCTGCGAGAATGTCAGAATCTGCCTAGAAGCTGTTGATGCTGCCCACGATAAATTCATAGAGTCTGGTATGCGTTTGTCAACAACACATATCGAAGAGCTTTCAATCAAATGTTGCTAAGGTGTTTGGGTACTGAAGAGGCTTATACGGTGGTAGCATAAGTTCATGATGGACTTTATGGTGTGCACTAATCAGGTTCTAAAATGGCGGTCAGGATTAGAAGGATGAGTTACTATTGGCTATCACTAGTGAAAGATTGCATTGATCATGCTGGAAGTGTCATGAGTGTCAAATCTACAGTGATGTTATACATAAGCCACCAAATCCATTGCACCCTATGATGGCATCTAGGCCATTTGAATGTTAAGGGATAGATATAATTGGCCAAATTAATCCACCGTTATTAACTGTACCCCATTTCATTCTGGTAGCATTTGACTACTTTTCCAAGTAGGCTGAAGCTGCTCCATTCAAAGAAGTCACCTCGGAGCACATGATCAACTTCTTTACTCATAATGTCATCTACCGATTTGGTGTGCCACGCCTTATAATCTCAAACAATGGCCCTATTTTTAAAAGTACTAAGATTTATAAATTCGTAGATTGGCATAAAATCGATTGGTGTTATTCATCCATATAAAACCAAAGGGCGAATGGCCTAGTGGAGGTCTTCAATAAAATACTGATGAAGTTGATTAGGAAAATCCTTACTAGAAATAAAAGGGAGTGACATGCCATAATGATAGAAAAACTGTGGGTTTATCGTCGCTATCCAATACAATCTCACTCAGGTGCAAAATATTCGCTTGATGATGGAAGACTCGATGCATTAGATGAAATCAGGCTACATGATCACCAGAATTGAGAGATTTTTCGAGCAAGGATGACATAAGTCTTTTGATCGTATGGTATGTCATCGAGCACTTTAAGAAGAGAAACTGATCTTGGTGCTGAGAAGACCAATCATCCTATATCGATGAATTGGTGGTATATTCGAGTCTAACTGGGAATATTCTTGTCATAAAAAGGTATACTAGGGAGAAGTCTACCAACTTATTGATTTGAACGGTCAAAACCCATGTCGTACTTAAAATCTCATGTAAAAAAAGAGCACTTTTTCCACACATATTGACATTTTTTTTTTAAATTCTCCTGTAGTACAGGAAAACATTTCAAGTACGCCATGAAAATCCTCCTGCAAGACGGGATATTTTTTAAGTTTTAGTAGTTAAAACTTATATGAATCCCTTTGTAAGACGGGGCATTTTAAAAATTTATTTGGATCGCTTCGTGCTACGTGCCGAAATCTCCAAATAAATATTTAAAAAAATAAAATATAAACCTTTCCTAGAAATTTGCCTAACTCTCCCCCTCAAGACATGAGACATTTTAAATATTTATTTAGATTGATTTCGTGCTTCGTATCAAGATCCTCAAATAAATAGTTGAAGTAACACATAAAGGAGGTTTTCTCAATTGGTTGAAGATCAAAGTACTACCTATATTTAGCACTATCAGTCAAATCAAAACCTATAAATCCGTTGAGCGTAATGCGAGGATGGAAGGAATTCTTCTTCAACAAGTCTGTCAAAACACAAAGTTAAGGACCAAAGATACCATCTCGGAGTTCTTATAAAGCCCGAGGCTGAACACAGGGGATTTTGTCATCGACAAGTCCGTTATATGCAATGCTTTGGACCGATGACTCTTTACTATTGACCTAATACAAGCCCTGAGGGCTAGGTCATTGGCATGCACTCGTTCATCTAGCCCGCCAAAGCAGAAAGCAAATGGCAGAAGGTATGCAAGTTTCCTGACAAATCAATGAAGGAAAATCAAGTAATCCTTCGGTAAGTCTGCCGCACAAAGCACGGGACAGAAGGAATCAAATTCTCAAATATTAAATTGGATTGATCATCATTAAGTCCATTAACACAGCATCGAACCGATGACAATCCCAACTGCTATTATAGTCGAACCAAAAGCAATTGCAAACTTGACATTTGGGTCAAGACTCAAGCGTGTATGTTTGCTCACAACTTCAACTATCGAACTTCTAAGAAAGAGAATTCCTTAAATAAATTAAGGAAAAAAGAAAGAAAATTTCTAGAATAAAATAAACTATATAAATATATGTAAAGAGAGTACAAGGAGGAGAGCAAAGATACATGAAGAAAGCTAGAAAATCTCAAACAAAGAGGGATATGAAATTACAATCAGAGTAATTGGCTCTCTAAATCTTGAAGCTACAACATCACTTCAGTAAGGGTCTGGTGTTTGGTCTCGGCAACATGCAACTCTTACACAACCCAAGTAAGTGCAGCCTCAGCATCTTGCATGGCACGGTGGCAAATTTGATATTGATTATGCTCCCTCTCGATTACTCATGCCATCACTTCCTGTTCTGCTTGAAGGTTAACCATGCAGGACATTGAGTCTCTGATCTCCCTTTAGAGATTCTTTATCTTTGAGGAAAGTTTAATATACTT
Source organism: Dendrobium chrysotoxum (assembly GCA_019925795.1). Taxonomy (NCBI): domain Eukaryota; kingdom Viridiplantae; phylum Streptophyta; class Magnoliopsida; order Asparagales; family Orchidaceae; genus Dendrobium; species Dendrobium chrysotoxum. Next base: position 20,683,481 of record CM034314.1, on the reverse strand, counting down.
CAGCTGAAGTATTGATAGATCTCTAGTTATGTCGCCTCATAGCATCAACATTCTTTGTAAATTTATAGTAGTCCACATCAACAACTTCTCGACGAATTCTGACCTTCTCGTGCAGATCAGGTAACGAGACTCTGGTTCGTATGATTGATAGAGACTTCAATTGTCAGACATGAAACTTAGCCTCACGGCACAGCCCTTCCTAGTAAATCTTATCCTCCGCCTCCAAAGCAACCTATGCTAAAAGGCCCAAGGTAGCATTGGCAGTGTTCGTAAATTGACCAGTGATTCAAGCGAGACTGGGTTCAACCTGGAAATTATTTCGCGCAGGAAGTACATGCTTTGATCATTCATGTCTATATTTTTTGGGTCAGGAAATAATGGGTTGTGACAGAATATCTCAGATTGGTAGTCTGTTCCTTTTGGCATTGTGGAAAGAAGATAAAAGAAATGTCATAGAAAAGGGGAAGACAAAACAGCAAGGACAAAAAGGCGACAAAATAAGAAAATAACTAATTTTATACATGTGCTCGATTCCACAAAGTGTGCCGGTAAATTGCCAATGAAAGAAGTCTCAATCACCGGAGCAAACTCAAAAGAAGCTGGAGTATACTTTGGCACATCAGATCCCCTAGCAGTCGGTGATTCCCTTGCTGCAGATGTTTCTCCCGGCTAATACAATGAGTAGGGGTCTGTTGGAAAGAGCATCTCAATAAAAGAAGATCTCGGTTCAGGTATGAGAGAGGGTATGCGCATGCTGGACGAGCCTCCTCTGTAATCATCAAAATGATAATGCCTAGCATCCACAGACATTTGATAGGAGTCGAAGGGTACCTCTTCCTGCGGCAGAAGTTGTGATAATGGGCTCGGTGTCCAATCTGCTGAAGCGTGAGGAGGCTCCATAGGGCGACAATGTACGCAACGGCATGCCAATGAAGGGACTAGCATTTCTTGAAGAGGGTTCCCTTATTCGCACTATGGATAAGGAAGATATGATCCCCTCGGCGGCGTGTTGATCGTCTTGTCCATCTACAGTAAAATTAAAAGAAAAATATATATGTATAAAAATAGAAGAAAAATATTATTATTATGAATGGAGTAAAATAAATATACATATATGCATATACCTTCATTGGTCCCTGCCTGTGTCTAGTTCTTCGAGGCCTTTGACCCCTAGGGATCCCTAATGATCACACCCTCTATTCATATTTTCGGGATCCGTGCTCCTTGAATGGCACATATGACAATCGAACCCAGTTTAATCAAGTGTAATTAATTCCCACAAGAGTGTCAGGTGGTGTTATGCGAAATCTACTACTTGTGCCGAGCCTAAGCAAATAAATCCACATTAGTGAGGCGACGTACATGCGGGTTTCCACAGGTACCTTGTTCAACTCGCTGACATCTGTGACACCAGGAAGGAGCACATACGCAGTAGCTTGTGAAAGGCCAAATTTTCTGGCAGCCCTATTTGGTTGATACCTTTCCAAGGCCATCGGTTGCTCATAACGAGAACAAAGCTACCCAGGTCACATGCTAATGAGATACTCGTCAACCTATAAGAAGCACCCTTTAAAGAGTACATTTTACATGCCACGGTAATCGGTGTCATCAATGATATCCACTCCCATCAAGTTGCCTGGTAGATCTTCGAGCTCTGGTCGATGCACTAAACGGAAACGATCTGCGACGAGGTGCGGAGCGAAGAAGAACAATCGCATGTGCTCATGCTCCAGTGTGGATGAAGCCCTCAAAATCTGCAAGACGATTGCGTATCTTCTATTTGAGAAATAGGAGGGATATTCCAAACAGCCAAATGTTCCTTGGATGTGGATGTAGACTCAAGCGTACATGTAGTGCCAAGGAAGATCTACATCGTGCCCATCAAGCGTAGGGTCCTCTGAGACGGTTCTTAACATTCTAAAAATATTGTTAAGAACCATGGGAGCAAGAGAAAGATGTTCTCCGCATGGCAAAAGGCTGGTCGCTAACAAAACATTACATTGAATAGCGCCTATTTTACCAAGGAGGACAAATGTGCACAAGCAACAAACTAAAAATCCAATAAGGGATAATTCTTTGCTTATAGCTGGAAGGACGGGAGACATATACCCCACATTGATGGATGGTTCTGCGAGGTCTTCTGATAGATCATCGATATGTCTAGAAGGATGGCGGCTCGAGAACGGCTTGATAACTTGATCGCTTTACAAACTCGCCGATAATGATTCATTGCAACCGGAAGTTCTGCTGGGAGAATTAGTTCTCCTCTCCTACTCTCGTTAGGAGAAGGCCACCTACGGAATAGCTCCTCATTTAGAGGAATACATTCCTTATATCAATGTTCAAAGATCGGTAGGCTAGAAATATCCCGTAGCTCCCATAACATGATTGTTAGCTCCTCAGAGGGCCATCCAAAATGTATTCGTTGTCGGTGCCTAGAATTCTAGGACCCCCTTTATCCAAGAACGGGGGATATTCTCAAAGCTGAACATCGAACCATATATAGCTTCATATATATCTGCTTCTTTCAGAATATTTTTATGGGCTCTTAAGAAGTACCTTGCCCAAAAAACATACCCACGTGCAGGTTTAGAGAGCTTCCTCATTGGAGAATCCCTAGGCCACTCATGCGTAGAAAATTATAATTGCTGATGACTCAGCAACCTTATTGTCCAACTTGCTCGATAATGTCGGGGGCTGGCTCCAGAATATCATGCATGCCTGAGCGATAGTGCTCTTGAGTGGATTATACTCCTCACACTTCAGTTTGATGGTAGTCATACACTCTGCAGGATCTTGGTACACTGAAGGGTCAAGCTCACAACGTGGTAGTAAGGATGAGCATATGAAAAACTCACCGTAGATGCTGCGACCTCTTAACATCTTCTCAAGCTTCTCTAGCCTATCAACCATATCAGCAACTCCCTAAGGGTCATGTTTGTCAATAATTGCCTAAATAGCCTCTTTGCTGGGCTAATTTTGCAACATCCCTCCGGTCTACTCCAGCTGAATATTTTCCTTATAAAAAAAGAGAGAAATAATGGAAAGTTTCATTCTTACAAATGAGGGATTTGAGCGTTTGGAAGGGATAGTCACAAATGAAGGAGTGTCCTTTTTATAGCCCTCCCATGTCGAAGAACTTTCTAGAGTTCTCTCCATTATTCATGAGTATGGAGTTCTCTTGAATGTTCCATACTATTCCCTGCATAATTACATAACTCTATAATATTCGGGGGAGTTCTAGAGTATCCTAGATTGCTCTCCAGATATCTACATTATTCTAGAACATTCTAGAGTATCTAGAATCTTCTAGGAAAATTTTGACCTTTTATAATCTTCTAGAACCTTTCAATATTGTGTGAGCTTATTTAGGAATAGTTCTAAAAGACTTTCTAGCCTTCTCTTGTCACGTCACGCCCAAGGGGTTCAGCCAAACCTCTTGACCCAAGATTTGGGCGTAAAAGTAAAAAAAGAAGAGAAATGATATAAAAGTATTTTGCAAACTAAGCTTTTATCCTGCTTTGACATCCAAGAGTATTAAAAAAAGAACTCTTGGAGATCCGCATTGTCAACTACTTGCAGCAAATATGATTCGCTTTAGGCATGCACCATATTTGTTGGGGGCATTTATTGACTCAATACCAGTGTCGGGGTTAAGTCGATCGCGTACGGTGAATTTCGAAAGCAAAAGAGCATGAAGTCGCGCGTAACTCACTCAACATACGTCGACCAAAAATTCAAATCGCTGAAATGGCCTCCGTTCGCAAAATGGAAAGCAAAAGGGTGTTCGGAATAGCGAAAATAGCTAAACTTGACATCCATATTAATCAAAGTCGTCAATCGGCAAAAATGTAAATATCGCGTGCGTGAATCAAGGTAGTCTTATCCTGCGTGAACGACGACGACGTGGCGACCGAGTCAAAGAACAATTAATTAAATTTTTTTTTATTTCATATAGTTATAAATAAAAATTTAAAGAAAGAGAGGTTAAAAAAAAACTAAATAAAAAAAATTCCTACCCTCCCCCCACCCCCCCCCCCTCCCCCCGACAAACCCTTAAACCTCTCATCCTAACCGACCCCCTCACTCCACTCGGCTCATTCACGCTCGCCCCCCTCTCCCTCTCCCTCTCGGTTTCTCTCTCTTGCACGGCCAAACCGTCGCCGGCCACCCCTTTAACCACCGCCTAAGATAAATTTCTTCATCTCTTCGTATTCTTCTCCATTTTTCTTTCTTCTTCCTCTTCCCTCCATTTTCCTCTGGCATTATTCCCCTCTTCCCCTTCCCCGTCTTCTTTTTCCTCCTTCCTCTTCCAAAACCTAACCCTAATCCTAATCTTTTGATTTCTCTACCTCTATACCTTAAAACACCAACATCCCTTCATAAAACTCTTCTCAACACCTCCACTAAAAAGCCCTCTTATTCTCTATTTTCTCTCTCTAGACCTAGAGATGGAATTTTTTTCTCTCTCTAGAAAGAGAGAAATATCATGAGATTTCTCTTCAACACTTCCTCCATTTCCTATGCCGCCCTTTCACCCTTCATCTCCATTCCTACAACAGCAAAAACAACAACAACAACAACAACATCAAGCCTTTATTCCACTATATAGGGTCGGTTACATGAATCCTTTTTCTCCATTGTATCTTGTTAAGAATCAAATTCTCATTTAAATCTAATAAAGACTTGTCATTTCTAATATTTTCTAACCAAGTCTTTTTAGGTCTGCCTCTACCTTTCTTAACATAAGTCAAATCCAATACATAAAATTTCCTAACCAGGTCATTAGAAGGCCGCTGTTTAATGTGACCAAACCATCTAAGGCGACTTTCTAATCTTATCTTCCACTGGAGCTGCTCCAATCTTTTCACGTATATGCTCATTTTGTATCCTGTTTCTAAGAGTAAAGCCACTCATCCACCTGAGCTTCCTCATCTCTGTAACACTTAGCTTAATATTATGCTTCTCTTTTAATAACCAGCATTTTGCATCATAAAGCATTGCAGGTCTCACCACCATATTATAGAATTTTTTCTTAAGTTTGAGGGGGACTTTTCTATCACACAATAAGCCCGATGCATTCCTCCACTTCAACCATCCAACTTGAACTTTACTAATAATATCCGTATCTATTTCAACATCACTCTGAATAATAGATTCAAGATATCTAAAACGTGTACGCTTATTAATGACTTGATTGCCCAAAGTTATAATCCCCCCACTAGATATATTATTACTAAAATTACACTCCATATATTCAGCTTTAGATCTACTCAAATAAAAACCTTTAGACTCTAAGGTTGACCTCCATAATTCAACTTTACCTTCAACTCCCTCTCTAATCTTATCAACAAGAAGAATATCATCAGCAAAAAGCATACACTAGGGTAAAACCTCTTGCAAATATCTAGTGAGAACATCCATGACTAAAGCAAAAAGATATGGGCTTAAGGCTAATCCTTGATATAATCCAACTGAAATAGGAAAATACTTGGTCAAACCACCTTGTGTTTGAACATAAGTAACAGCTCCTGCATACATATTATTAAATAGAATTATGATAAAAAAATTAATTATATTGTGCATACCCCCAATCATATATGCATACAGACACATCGAGTTGCATATATGCATACCCCCAATCATACGAGCACACTAAGTAACATGCACTCAACCATTGATTATGCAAAGCAATTTCTTCACATGCTAATGATCATGCCATTATGCAAGTGCATCAAAATTCGTGCAGATGTGTCACACAAACACACTAAGCAAAATGTGTGAGTGCACTGCATGGGTGTACTATACTATGCAAGTGTATTTTACACATATGCTTAACATGCAAATGCACAAATAAGCATACAGACATGAAAATGCATATGCATGCATGCAAATATGTTCGTACACATGCATATACATCATACACACCTATTTGATGCATGCATGCACACAATGAAATGTGCAAAATATATTACGCAACACACATCATTCAACATACAAATATATTATACATCAAAGTAGTTGTTGACCTCTGTAATGAGACAAAAGGGGGATAAAAAAAATTCATAAAAATGATTACCTGCTACAGCACCTGACTGAAGCTCTGCCGAAATCCCGTACCCATACTCTGTAGATCGGCGCCCCATCCCTCCGCAACGGCGCTGTTTCGGACAGATCTCGCCAAGTCACGTCCCTCGCTCTTGCTCTCGTCGTTAAAAGCCAATCGAATGGAGCCTTCAAGGCTCTCGCTACTCCCACGACCTCTCCTCTCATAGCCGAAGCCTTACCATCTTCCATCCACTGAAGCTGACAACTCCGCCTCTCCATTCTCCCCAATCTTCGGCTCATACAACAGTCGCAAGCATCCTCTACCCGCTGGATCAGATCCGACCTGCCCTAGCTGTCACTCCTGATGCCTTTCCCTCTCTCCCACTACCAAACACCTCAAACCAGGACTCTATCTCCACGAGCTAGACCTCCCGTCGCCTGGACCTCCTACCTCCGATCGAATCCAAAGCCCTGCCTCCCTCTTCCGAACTCCATCCCGACACCCAACTTCTGGCTTGAACCCGCCTCCTACCCGAAACGAGAGAGAGAGAGAGAGAGAGAGAGAGAGAGAGAGAGAGAGAAGAGATCTTCCTCCACTCTAACCTTGCGGCAGATCCCTGTAACCGAAGTCCCTCCATCCCGTCGCCCTACCTGCCCTAGCAGACGCCAGAGCTTCAAGCCAGCCTTCATCCCGTCAAACCCAAGACCGACCCTTGCTCCATCTGTGAGCTGCGACCGAGCCCTCTCCGCCTCCTTCGCCGTTGTCCGACTTCGCTCCTTCCACGACATTCCTCCTTGTCTGATTAGGAACAACGACGGGAGATCTTGCTGTGAAGGTAGCTTTCTACCTTACGCACGCTTCTTCGGCCTCATCCCGTAAATCTATCCAACTGCAGGATTTAGTAAAACCGGGATTTACTGTAAGAGGAGGAAAACAGAGGATTTATTTCGTCATGAGATTTACTGGATGAGCAAGTCCTGTTTAACAGGAATTAACAAATCTTACCTAATTCCTGCTCTAATCCTGTATACATTTTTTTTTATTTTATTTTCTGTGTTTATTTTTATTAATTATAACTGATTTTAATTAATTAGTGTTAATTATAAATTAATTATTATTAATGATAATTAAATATGATTAAATAATTAATTAGCCATTAAATAATAATTAGTTATTATTTATAGTTAATAATTACAAGTTATAATTGATTATAAATAATAATGCAAAGATGCCTCTTCCTTGCCTCGATCTCCGTGCCAACCCCGCCGACACCGTCAGGTATAAACCTCCAACCCTAAAACTCCGAGAGCCTACTTCGTTGTCTGCGGCGGATCGAAAAACCGCCTATACACGCTTTTTTAAGCGTGGTGGGATGGGACCCCGGTGCGGCGCCTACAACGAGGCGGGTAATCACTTAAAATCCTATTCTCGGCGTTCGTGTCGAGCCGGCAAACCGCCTATACACGCTTTCTTAAGCGTGGTGGGAAGGGAACCCGGTGCGACACCTACGGTGAGGCGGGTAGGCCCTATACACGCTTTTCTTAGCGTGGTGGGGACGATCTTAAGTACCCGTACGCGGCTCTGTACCTGCGGGGAAACAACTGCTCTCCTTTTTCATGTACATTTGAAGACCCATACACGCTTTCTTAAGCGTGGTGGGGGATTGAAGACTTTACATGGCCGCGGTGTCCTCGAAAGAGGACTTCTACCATACACGCTTTCTTAAGCGTGGTGGGAAAGGCCCAGTTTTCCGTAGTTTCCCCTAAACGGGGGAGACGCCGGAATGCTGCCAAAATTTCGGGTGAACAGAAGACCATTTGGACCTTATTTTGGGACCACAGTGGACATGAACTCAAAGAACTTAATTTAAACAAAATACAAAAGACTTTGAATGAGACTTGAACATACAATTGAACTCATGCAAAGACCTGATTAGGACTACAAGGGACTTGAATCAAACTCGAACTGAACTCGGACTTGAACTTTACTTGAATGACAAAGGATTTGAACTCAAATGGACTTGGTGCAAAGAGTTTTGACTTGGGCTCTAACTGAATTCGACATCAAGAGAACAAAGACTTGAATGTGAACCCAATTTGAACCTGAACATTAACTTGAGACTAATTGAGATATTAATCAAGCATAATTTGGACATGATTTGAACTCAAGTGAGGATTTGATTCAAGTCTACATTGAACTCAATTTGAACCAAACAACAAGAAGATTTGAACATTTGCAGAAGTCCTAAACTTGAATCAAATGACGAAGACCTGGACTGGAACTTGAATTGCACAAAGGGACCTATGAACTTGGATTTTAATGAAATACATGAGATCAAGACTAGATTAAGGTGCGACGACCCAAGCTCAATATAAATAGCAAGGTATTTACAATTACACTGCAAGGGACCTATAATATAAGTGTTCATTCCAAAGGCGAAGATCAAAGCTTGGATAGCAATAATTATCATCCTACAAATATATGCAAGGAGATCATTATAAATGCAATGAACTCCCACAACAGTCCCTATGAGGTCAAATACATCGTACCCACAAGGATAACAGATGGTTGCAAATACATATGTGTATCCTACATGTACTATTGGAGCCTCCAATACAAGCAGCAATACATGTTGATAGAAGAAGGCAACGCTGGAAGATCAATAGTGGAGAATCCATCGCCATAAATAAGTTATGAATGGCAAAGGTGGACGCGACGCAGGTGTAATAGACTCCTACGACAATCCTTATAAGATGGAGATGACAACACTGTTAATTGATAGTGGAAGATCCATCCTTGCAAACAAGTACATCAGACCACCTGAGATTGGTGAAAAGTGGACATGATGCAAGTACAACGATTCTCCTATAAGCACATTTAGGAGATTATAGTGAACATGAATATCCCTTGCGAGCAGTGGTAAATAATATAATATTTGTGGATAGTAACAGTGGGTATATCATAAGTACAGTGAACTCCTTGTGGAAACAAATACACACAACATCTGTAAACAACTTTGAAAGATTTACAATACATACAATTTCTCTACAAATACAAATGTATGTATAACATGCCACTTAGACTTCAGTAGCAAGATGTATGAAGAATGCAGCGAATATAAATGTGCACGAGCCGCTAAAGGAGGTCCACTATACATTCAACTTGCTATTTATGAGAAGATGTGAAAGAACTTCAACAGATGCGAGCATCTATAACCCGACACAAGCAGGAGACTCGTTAGTGTACTACAATCTACCTGCGTAAATCATGCAAGTAGTGCATGACATTCTGCCTGTACAAAGCAGCAAACAACTCAGTTCACAAGCTGCTGCATGACGCCACCGGATCTGCAACATCCATGCGAGCAGACAGAAGGCGTACAAATCCCAAGATGAAATCCCAGCGCCATGCCACCGGATCTGCAACACTCGTACAAGCAGACAGAAGGCGTCTACAAGCTTCCAAGCAAAATGCTGCATTTAAAATGGCGATTTCCCACATTGCTGATCAGTGTCAAATATCCCAAAAATGTATCCCCGCACATGCACCGTAATTTGTATGCATATAGGTACACAAAAATGCACGTGCAATTATAAAACCCGCATGGGCCCCGACGAGCGTGTTATTGGTACACACGTGACGTCTAGGGATGCTGCGCGGGTCAATAAGTGAATTCAAGTTCGAGCTCGATCCTTCTATTTAGGTAGATAGGAGTTGACACGGCTCGAACTATTAAATAAATACGCGGTCGCTAGATCGACCTGGATATTTATTTTATAGTTCATATTAGGCCTTTAAGGCCTATAATCAAGAGAATTCACTAACAAATGCACAAAGCCTACGAAACCCGATCCTCTGTTGACAGCTCGGCAAGGTCGACAAGGTTCAACCCATAAATATAGAGGACTCTAAAGTCACCCCGATGATGGCCGTGTTGAATGCAAACCTCAACCGGAGGGGTCCACACAGATCACTTTCAAATGCCTTCCAATCCCAAAATCCCAAATTTCCTACAAAATCCAAATCTCCAAAAACAATCCCAAAATTCCAAAAATATTTAAAATTGAAACTCAACCATTCTAACCACTTAAAGCATAATCCATCCACCCTCCGCAACAGTTTGCCGAGGTGGATGAATTGAAGAATACTTCAGCTCACAAAGAGCTAATGCCTGGTCGAAAATACCACTAGGATCCATTCTCAAACAATCTCCTGCCAGCAAGGACGTGGTACGAGTCCTCTAACCTGCAGTTTCGCCGCCAAATGGCATTGCAGGATAAACGGTTATGACTCGGGGCCCTCTGAACGAGGTGGTCGTCGCCAAATGACACCATTATATTATGGTTATGGCCAGAGCCCGTATGCTCCCCAATGGCATCAAATCCTTGAGATATGAATCAATAGGATATGATCGATAGGGCACAAAGCCCTCTGTTAGCTAAGGTGGATTCAAATTTGTCCCCTTAGACAAACACCTACCCTAGGTCTACAAGGTCCTCTTGGACGAAGCAACCCATGGCTGCCGACAAGGATCCTTCTGTCAGGTTGGGTCGACTACCTCCTCTGACTAAGTAGACCAGGGACCACGATGGCCCGGGATGACAGAACCATGGGATCTTGATTGGGTCTATCATCCATTCCCCCACCATTCGCTTTAAGTGCAAGGTGGTGAAAATTTCTATCTTAAATATTAAAATCTTCAAATTCCCAAAACCTTATACCCATTGCTGCTACTATATGCCAGACTCACGTATCTGATTGACGACTAGCCTTAATCGAAAGTTCTCTCTCGTTACCGGGAGGGGTAATTAACTATAGGGGCTTGCGCCTATAGGAAACTAGAACTCAGATCATAAAGTTCGCGCAAAATGAGGGCGAAATCTCTGGGTAGTGTCTTATCTACAAACCCATCTGCCTTCCAAAATTTACCCCGGAACTTAGTTCGTTAAAACTCCCCCCTCGAAGAAAGCACAAGTCGGGCGGGGGCCAGGGGCCGAATTTTCGGAGCCCACAGTAGTGCATTATACTAATATGCAAACATATTATATGTTGCGCAAATAAATTAAGTCGCCATGCAAATGCATCGTATAGTATTGTCCAACAATACAATATGCAAATACATGATACATAATTTTGTTCAATAATGCATTATGCAAAATGCACTTAAAAGCAAAATTACAGCATGGGACCTAATAAGCGTAATATATACAAGTGATGTCTGAGGATGCTGCGCGGACTAAGAAAATAATGAATGAGTTCTTAAACGTGTAAACATACATTATGCAAGTACACAAAACAATATATACATTGCTTAAAAATAAAACTTAAATGACCCGCATGTGCTCCGACAAGTGTGTTACGCTACTAAACCCTTACCTGAGAATTTTGAGCGGTTCAAAGTGAACTTAAGTTCAAGTTTGATCCTCCTCTTTGAATGGACCAGAGCTAATACGAGTTGAACTTTCATATTTGATTTTATATGTTCCTATTAGGCCTTCAAAGTCTATTACAAGAAAGGTTCACTACTAAAAGCATAATCTCTCAGAACCGACACTCGTTGAAGTTAATCAAAGTATTTAATTTTATACGTTCATATTAGGCCTTAAATATATATTACAAGAAAGTCCACATATTAAAATGAATATCCCCAGTTCTAAGATCTATACGATAACTCCAAAAATTAGGAGTTGGACCCAATCCTCTGTTCACAAGCAAACATAGTTGACAAGGTCCAACTAATGACATGACAATACCCATAAATCTTCCCCGATGATGGCCGTGTTGAAAGCTATTCTCAACCGGAGGGGATCATGCTTTTTAAATGCCTCCCAAACTCATAAAAATACAAACATTTAAAGTGATTTCAAAATTACTCTGATGATGGTCGTGTTGATAGAAAATCTCAACCGGAGGGGTTTCTATGTTTTAAATGCCCCCAAATCCCAAAATTAATTGTTAAGGAGCTCTGATTTTGATAAAAGTTTAAATCCTAGTGATCTCAAAGTTAAGATATTCAAAATGAAATAAATCACTTAAACACTTAAAACAAAAATCCATCCACCTTTCATAATAGTTTGTCGAGATGGATAAATTTGAAAATCACTTTAGCTCACGAAGAGCAAATGTCATGGCTAGAGCCCGTATGTTCTCTAATGACTCTAAATCTTTTAGTGATGAATAAGTAGGGTATAATCGATAAGGCACAAAGCTCTTTGTTAGCTAAAGTAGACTCAAATCTGTCCCTTAGTCAAACATTCACCTCAAGTCTACATGATACCCTTGAACAAAATAACCCATGGTTGTCGATAATGATCCTTCGGTTAGGTTAGGTCGACTATCTCCTCTTACTAAGTAGACTAAGGACCATGATGGCCTGGGACGACGGAACCATGGGATCTTTATTAGCTTCATCATCATTCCTCCTATCATTCGCTATAATTGCACAGTGATAAATTTCAACTTTTAATTTCTAATTATATTGTTACTATACGTTGGATACTACGTATTTGTTCAATGACTAGCCTTAATTGAAAGTTCTCTCATTATCAGGTGGGGTAATTAACTATAGGGGTTTGTGCTTGTAGGAAACCAGAACTCAAATTATAAAGTCCTCGCAAAATGAGGGCGAAATATCTAGGTGATGTTTTATCTAAAAACTCAATCTACTTTCTGAAAATTTATCCAAAACCTAAACTCGTTAGAACTCTCCTCGCCGACACAAAAAAGGGGTCTCGGAGAAGCCGAGGTGCAAATTTTTGGAGCCCGCAGGTCCTTCAGCAACTATTCCCTGATCTTCCTCAATCCTTCATTCTGCTCACTCTCCCGCCTCAATACTTCCCAGTTTAAGATTGTTGGTACTAACAAGGCTGCCAACTGTGGCTCCTCAATCCTCCTAGACAAGGCATCTGCTGCTTTGTTTTTAAGCCCGATTAGTGTTGGATCTCAAAATCATATCGAAGCAACTTGGATAGCCATCTCTGATGCTCCTCAGTGATCATCCGTTGTTTCAACAAATATTTTAGGCTCCTCTGGTCTGTCTTGACTATGAAATATCTCTCCAACAAATAGGGCTGGCACTTCTGAATCGCCAAGACAATTGTCATTAGCTCCCGTTCATACACAGACTTGATCCTTTCTCTGGCTATGAGCTTCTGGTTGAAATATGCAATAGGTCTCTGGTTTTGCATGAGTACTGCTCCTAACCCATAACATGATGCGTCTGTCTCCACCATAAATGGTCTTCCAAAATTGGGGAGCGCCAATACTGGTATACTGATTATTGCTTTCTTCAATTCCTGGAAACCTAATGTCGCTTTCTCCCCCCACTTAAGGTTATCCTTCTTCAATTGCTCTATTGAGGGTCCTGTAATGGTGTTGTATCCCTTCACAAATTTTTGGTAGTAACGGGTGAGCCCTAAGAACCCTCGTAACTCCTTCAAGTTCTTAGGAATAGGCTAGTCCATAATAACCTGAACTTTGGACTGGTTAGCTGACACCTCTCTGGACACATGTCATAGATACTCCATCTATGACTACCCGAATGTGCACTTTTTCCGGTTGGCAAATAACTGATGCCTCCCTCAAGGTCTCTAGTGCTGTCTTCAAGTGTTCCCAGTGTTCTGTTTCTATCTTGTTGTATATCAATGTCATCAAAGAATATCAAGACAAACCTTTTGAGATGTAGCTGGAACACTCGATTCATAAATGACCGTAAGGTGGTAGGGGAATTGGTGAGACCAAAGTGCATCAGCAGGAACTCGTTGTGTCCTTCATGTGTCCTAAAAGCTGTCTTGTGAACATCAACTACCTTTATCCTGATTTGATGGTATCCGACTTCAAATCAATCTTGAAGAAGATCATTGCTCCAAATAATTAATCCAAGAGTCCATTAATCATTGAAATGGAGAACTTATCTAGCACTGTTTTCTTGTTCAGTACCCTGTAATCCACACAAAACCTCTGGCTATCATCCTTCTTCTTCACCAGCAGAAATTGATTAGAGAAAGGGCTCACACTAGGTCTGATGATTCTTGCTTTCATCATCTTCTTGATCAGCCTTTCTATCTCCATTTTTTGAATCTATAAGTAACAGTATGGTCTGATCCCTATGGGGGAGGTCCCCTCCTTCAAGGTGATGGCATGCTCGTGCTCTCGTGGCAGTGGTAACCCCCTCGGCTACTGAAATATGACCTGAAACTGCTGCAGAATCTTCTGGACTCCTATGCTCTATAACTCCACGAAGTATCCCAGGCCCGCATCCTGGATTGTTCTGCGCATGGCTTTAAGTGACATCATGGTTCTGCATAAGTTAGCATCCCCTCGTAGCACTACCTGCTTTCCCTCTACCTGAACTTCCATGGTCAGAGATTTCTAGTCCACCATCATTTCCCCCATGGATTGTAGCCACTTCATCCCTAGAATCACATATGTACTTCCCAAGTCCAGGGAAAAGAAGTCTTCCACTAACTGAATATTCTGCAATGTCTTCACCACCCCCTTACATATCCTCTGACTCCTCTCTATCTTACTTGTCCCCATCATCACCCTACATCCTTCCATCTCCACCAACTGCAACCTTAATCAGTCCACAACCCGATTCAAGATGAAGTTCTGTACCTCCGTTGTCCATCAAAATCACCACTAGTTGTTCCCGATTTGCCCCCTCACCTTCATGGTGTGATTTGGGGTGAATACCACCATGAAGTTTAAGGGCACCTCTGCCACGTCCAAATGTAAATGTGTTGTTTCCTCTACGATCTCCTCCAGCTCGTCCCCACTCTCATCTCCCTCGCAAACCATCAAGACTGAAGGGCTTGATTCTTGCATCTATATCCTGGTGCAAATCTCTCTTCACACCTAAAGCATAATCCTTTTGCTCGCCTATCCTGTACTTCTGCTTTTGTAAGACGCTTGAAATTGCCTCCAGGATGAACTCCAATGCTCTTCTCCTTTAGCACTTCCCTTTGAAACGACATCGCCTGGGTCCTAGGTGCCAGGGTCGTAGAGGTATTCTTGTAAGCCCCTCTATGGTGTTGCTCCGGCTAGTCTTCTTCCTCTGATATTTTCCTCCACTCTTTGAGCAAGCTCCATTTACTCCCTTAGCTCTCTAGGTCTCAACACCCTAAGTTTTGCTCGTATGTCTTCCCTAAGACCCTTTATAAAACTCTCTTTCAACCCTTCCTCGAAAATTCCCCTCAGTCGTTTCGACAGCAGCTCAAACTTCTTCTAATACTCCATGACTGCCCCTTCTTGAGTTAAAGCATAGAACTGGTCATGGAGGTTTCTTTCCCGAATGGCTCGGAAACGTTCCAACAAACACTTCTTAAATTCTCCTCATGAATAGACCAGATATGTGGCCTCCCTTCATTGAAACTAAGCTAGGGCTTTTTTTTCCAAGCATGGCCCTGTCACCATGAGCTTTTTCTCTTCCGTCAGCCTGTTGATAGCAAAGTAACTCTCCACTCGATACACCCAACCTTGAGCATCTTCCCCTTAAAAATCTAGCATCTTTAATTTCCTTTATCTCGTATCTATACCCCATTGACTTCTCCCTTCGTTAGGTCCTCCCATGTAATGATAGAGTGACTCTCTCCTTTCCTCCCTTGGCTGATTTGGACCTCATGGCTCGGCCCAACCATTTCCTCCTTCGGTCCACCTTCCACCATGTCTGGGTGGTCTCCCAAAGGGTTCTGTCTCTCCCCTTCTTGCTTCCCTTTCTTCGAAATACTTTATCTATCTCCCATCGAAGGCCCCCGTGGTGCTTTATGAGGGAAAACACTATCTGCTTCATCATCATCCTCTTGAATTTCCTTTCCCTTTGGTTTAGCCCTAGAAATCGTCAATGAGGCTTTTGACTGCACCTCGATCAACTTCTTCATCATGTCTTCAAAGTTTTCAAAGCGGTTCTCTATAGATGAGTGTCTTCCACGCCAAAATATTTTTCCTCTATTCTGGCTTTGAGTTGTTTCATCTCGCCTTCCAATGCAATCATCTTCTTTGCTGACATTTAGCTCACTCTGATGCCAATTTGATATACCTTATAAGTGAAAACAGCGAAAGAAATAAGAGAACATTGCAGGAATACTCCAAATGATGGTTGATTTTGGATTATAACTTCAATGCGAAAACAAGATATAAGTGATCTACAATTAGAGAGATAGATCGGCTGTCTCAAACAACCTAAACGTGGCTTGGAAGCCCTAAAAGAAAAAAACTACTGTAGGAAACCAAAAACACGCATAATGACAATAATCCTCATAACTAGCCCTACATAAGCTCTCTTAATTCCCCCCAAAACAGCCCTCCTTCATTAATTAACTCTCTCTCCTTTTTGAATTCAAATAGGAAATCTTTCCCGAAATAATTATATCCTTATTCCTCCTCCTAACAACATGAATTATTGCTTTGTTGGGCCCCACAAAGGGGGCTGAAACTCCTGCCCTGCTTCTGCCCAGCTCTGCTGGGTTCGGTTCTGCTGAACCAGGCAGCTGGCTCCCGCCCATAGGAATTGCGGGTGTAACACAATTTCAGCTCTCAATTCATGGTCCTTTGTAGTCATTTTTCTGTTGGTTCACAACGTAAATGTTAATGCTACTCATTGTTTCTTGTTTGCAATATAATCATGCAGTATTTTTTTTCTGTTTCGTTTTGTTATCCAGCCGAATGTCATATGATCGTTTTGCTTAATCATTCAAAGTTGAAAATGAGATAATCAAGCAATTCTTCACATCACAGATTCTTCGGGCTAATAACTTGGTCTCTTTTAAACTGTCTGAGCTTGAGCTTACCTAGTCAAGAAACATGATATTATTAACTTGTTTATTGAAACTTCCCTTTATCATTCCAACAGGTTCCCATGAGTACGTTGACACGGTACCTCCAAGATAAATTCAAAAGTTCGATGGTGCGTACTTTTATTGCCCAGCGCAGAGCTCATCTGGTTTCTTGAAGAGAAAATATTTTTGGAAAATTGTGATTTTATTTTTACTAATTTTATGTGTAAAGGAGGTTTTGAAGGGGTTGTGAAGTTTAAAGTTAATGTTGAATTCCTACTGCATTCAACCAAATGATGGATCTAATAAATTTCACGAGTTTTCAAATGATATTTTTTTCTTTTCAATCAACCAAAGGAGTCCTTATGTACAATTATGTCAAAGATATTTTCACAAGTGTACATTATAAAAAGAATGATTAGACACTTTATTACCATTCATAGCTCAAGCGTACCTTTAATTGGCCTGGTCATGTGTCATGCCCAACGAATCTTGCATTGCTAATATCCAAGGAGAAAAACTGTTTGCATACCTGCGCGAATGCCTGCTACATTTTTGACCTTTGACTAGAATGTCGTATAAAGGTGAATGCTACTTCAAGTAGCTGCTGACTCAATCCACTGCAGCCCATTGTTATTTTTGTCCACTCCTTTTTCCAACTTTTTATGATTTAATTTGAAATAAAAAATAATATCAGCTTTAAGCCCATATCGTTTTGCTTTAGTTATGGATGTTCTTATTTGACATTTGCAAGAGGATGTGCCCTTGTGTATGCTTTCTGTTGATGATATTCTTCCTGTTGATAAGATTAGATAGGGAGTTGAAGGAAAACTTGAATTATAGAGGTCAAACTTAGAGTCTAAAGTTTAGTAGTGATAGATTTAGTGGTGGGATTGTGTCATTGAGTAATCAAATCATTAAAAAAGAGTACGTTTTAGATATTCTAGGTGTATTATTCAAAGAGATGGTGAAATAGATGTGGATATTATGTAGAATTCAAGTTGGATTGGTGAAGTAGAGGAATGCATTGGGCCTGTTGAGTGATAGAAAAGTACCTCTCAAACTTAAGGGAAAATTCTCTAAGATGGTGGTGAGGCCTACAATGTTTTATGGTGTAGAATATTGGCCATTAAAAAGAAGCATAAAATTAAGTGTTGCAGATTTGAGGATGCTCAGGTGGATGAGTGGCTTTACACTTAGAGACATAATACGAAACGAGTATAAATGTCAAAAGGTTGGAGTAGCTCTAGTGGCATATAAGATTAGAGAGAATTGCCTTAGATGGTTTGGTCACATAAAACATTGGCCTTCTGATTATGTGATTATGAGAGTAGATGTATTAGATCCGACCTATGTTAAGATAGAGATAGACCCAAAAAAGCTTGGTTAGAAAGTATGAGAATTGACTTGTTTTTAATTAGATTTAAATAAGAATTTGACTCTTAATAAGATACAATAGTGAAAAAAGATTAATGTAGTCAACCCCATGTAGTGGGATAAAGGCTTATGTTGTTGTATGGTTAAGGAGGGGTTCAATATGGGTTGAGCTTGGGCTGATGAGAGAAGCTCTCCAATAGAAAATCAAACCGAAAAGTGAAGTGGTTTAGCTTTGAAGTCAGAAGCACTGTTTAAAGAGTAATGGTGCTTACATAAAATTTCAGGGACCAACAAGAAATTAATATTTTTAGTTTATTTAAAAACCCTAAGGGTCCATAAAATGATTTCAAAACTTAAGGGAGCGATTGCCCACTACTCCTGATCCACCATGTGTTTTCTAGAGTAAAGTGAATTATTAAGAATATATTGTTTGTATTTTCACAAATATAGCAAATATTTGTCTATTTGTAGGCTAGGCTAGGTCAGCTTGGTTTTGTGCTGGCAAATGCTATGATCGGCGTGGCAGTTAAATTGGGCCAGATGATGCATAAGTCGAAAGCAGAGATGATGACCTTGATGTTGTGTCTTGTATAGGGATGTTAGGAAATCGGTCTGAAATAGAACTGAGAAGGGAGAGAGAAAGAAAGGTCTGCCAAGAGAGAGAGGAACCGAGGAGGAAAGAGAAGAGAGAATGAGGAACAATCATGCTTCTTTCATTCAATAATAATCAATAATAATCCCTATATAAGATTGGTGCCTTTTATATGAACTTCAATAAAAAAGTACAAGTAATAAAAAAGAATTAACATGTCCTCATTATATCATTACATAAATCAAGCACGTAAACAACATGACAAAGTCATAGTCCTGGTGCGCTCTCTACGTTATCTATCAATATGACCTATGACGGTCCTGCTTCTCTGTTGGTCCAAAGCTCATGATCAGATCTAGAGAACAGACTTTATGTAACACCTATATGCTACCCATCCTCCTTTTCTTCATTGTTTCATCTCTAATTTATGAGATTGCATGCTCACTTTCATATGATAAAATCTCAAATTTCTATATACTGAATTCATTCATGTTAACCCTGCCCAGGTGGGAAATATGATCTTCTGGTTTTTCTTCTGCATCTTTGGTCAGCCAATGTGCGTTCTCCTCTACTACCATGAGATGATGAACAGGAATATTATAACTAAGTAAATTCATCGCCTGAAAGTAAACCCCTGTTTGAAAACTTCAGGCAGCAATCATCTTCCTCTGTTGTATACACCAAACATGGTGAAATTCATTTTATGTAGAATTGTAATCTTAGTATTTTCTGTGTAATTTAGGCTATTGCTTGGTGAAATAAAGCCCAAGTATAAACTTGGTGAAGAGCATCTCGGAAAAGGATTGTTTGTAGCATAAGCGGCTTGATTACAATATAATACAGATGCTAGATCTTTTGCTGTGCTTTCACGTATAGAAGTCTTCAATTTGATTACTTTTAGCTGTCACTGCTGTTCAAATCCAACGCAACTGCACCACTGGCTTTGTTTCTAAATATTTATCTGTGAACTTGCAATTCAATGCAAAAGAGTGCAAGTGTGAACCTCCCTTAATTTTGTTGTAGAATTATTTTTCTTACGCTTTAACGTGCAGGAGTGAATGGAAATGAGAATGAGGATTTGATAAAGTCTTCCCAGATTGCTTGGATAAGGCTAACAATAAGGTACTTTAATGTGCAGGGTTTGTTTATGTGCACCAATTGAAGAGCTGATTTCATATATTTTACTTTGGAATCATTTTTCCTATCTTTTGCTGATAAGCGGTAATGCAGCATTTATTTTTCATGGGAACGGAACGTACTAACAAGATGTTCGTTTAGGTGTATTAGGAAGAAAAATAAATGTAAGGTAATTTGCTGAGGAATGTTGAATTTTTTTTTTTTAGTTTATTTTTTTAGGTTTTCTAAATTTGAATGTACCACTTCAAGAAGCAAAACATGGCGTCATTGCAACCTTGGTGTATGCATTTTGCTGCGATTTACGACCCTGGGTGACTAGCAACTCTAGTTTGCAGTTCTGATTCCTAAATTTGAACAGTCTATTAAACTTAGATCTACAAAGCTCATTAGATTAAGAAGTGGCTACAACATAGGATTTTGTCATGGAAGTTCGTCGGGAGTTATGAATGGGGCCAACGAAACTAGCCACGGGGGTATCTACCCGCTGCTAACTAATTCTTTGATGGGCCTACCAACAATTAACCCCACAGGTGCAAGGATACAGTTATTTTTTTCTCATTTAAGGAGTCGTGTTGCATGAGAGGAATCGAACATGGGTTGGGAGTTTTCAATCACGTTCGTTCATCAACTCAGCTAAGCTTGGTGGGGTTATTAGCATGATTAGACTTTGCTTTTGAAAATAAAGGTAAGACGATAAGAAAAAGTGCACTATCGCTTCACTGAGAAAGCAAGAAATGCCCTATCATTGCTTGTGACTCTGCAGTTGAAAATAAAATTGAAATTGTAAAAAAAAATCAAGCTTATGAAAATCGGATCAAACAACGAATCGAAAGGAGAGGCCCATGATTCGATCGGTCGAATCGGAGTCGAATTAGATGATGTAATAAATAATAATATTCTTAAAATAATTTAATTAAATTAAAATGATAAATATAATTATATACTATAATTATCAATTTCTTCAAAATTTTTTGTCATGTTGTGCCCACTTATAACTTCCAAATACACTTAATTGATCAATTCACAGCACAAGAACAAGAGCAAATTAACAAACAAATTAGAGAATTGGAAAGCAGTAAAAGAATGCCAAATCTAAGCATAAAAATAAAGACATTTGTCACTCCATTCAGAAGCATTAGATAACTCCATTACTGTCACAAGAGTTCTCCCTCCACACAAAATAGCCTCCCTCTTACTCAACTAGAAAACACATTTCTTGTTTCATTTCCACCCACAGTAAAACTAACAAGTCATAAACCATATACAATTACACATCTAGAGAGGAATAATATGAGAAACCCTTTATGACATTCAACAAACGAAGAGCAAAAAGAGAAAATTGTACATAATTGAAAAGAAGTAATAGAAGAAAAAAATAGAACTTGAAAGCTTAAACAAAATAAGCAACTACGCTAGTGAAATCAAGAAGAATTCTTGCAACCAGTTGGGGAGGATGATGCTGAAGAGAAGAAGCGAGGATGATGACAGAGAATAATACTAAGTGTTGGGGAGGTGAGCATTGTCGTCGAGTTCACGAACGACGAATCACCTAGCGGGAGCAAAGGGTACTACACAGCAACTCAAGCGAAATGAAGGGAACGAATGAAAGAAACTAGGTTAAATGAGCGAAATGAAGGAAGCAGGTCGTTCGATCTAAACTCGATGGCTTAGATCTGCGCTTTTATTGAACTGGGCGGTTATTAAAAACGGATGTCAGTTCTATAGTTCATTAGTCCGACCGGCCATTCAATCGGTTTTATCCCGATTTTTGTAAAATCAATTTTAAGGATGAATTGAACCGGTCGACCGACCTGTTCAAGGTTCAACTGGTTGAACCGACAGGTCTGATCCGATCCTATTTTCTAAATCATGAAAATAAAAAACAATAAGTACCATCTCTTGATATGAACTTTTCCGGATTCCACTATTTGATTGGGTGCGGTAAAAATTATAATCATACCTGAAATGTGTGGAAAATTCAATAAGGCATTAGTTAAATAAATTTACATCATTGAATTCAAATAAAATAATAATTCTCTTCATTCTTAAAAAGTATGTATAACTTCCTCATCTCTATCTACACAATAAGTGCTAAAAGCATAAAAAATCTCATAAATTCAGGCATAAGTTCCAAAAAGGGCACTGAAGAAATGTGACTTGCAAGCATAATGAAACAAAGCATGAAGAAACTCTTATTTGAAGAGTACAGAAAAGAAGAAGCTAGATGGTAAAAGAGAGCTTGATTTATATATCATCCTCATTATTACAGAATGCAGATAATATATAAAAGTAATCAGGGAACAGTTGGTTAGAAAGCAAAGGTTGAGATCAAGCTGTAAGAACATGGACGTCTCAGATTCTCTCAACCGTAGGGGTTGTTATGCCGCAGAGAGGAAATGGAGTAGAGAACAGAATATTTCCTTTTTTAATAATGCTCATATATGCTAACACTGCCCCTCAAGTTGACAGTAGCTCTTGTAGTGTTAACTTGGATCATAATTGCTAGAAGCAAGTGAAGGAGGTTGATTTTGTGAAGATATCTACAGGTTGGTCTTGTGAGGCTATATGATGCATCGTGATCTACTTAGATTTTATACAGTCTCTTATAAAATGATAATCAACCTCTATTTGTTTAGTTCGAGCATTAAAAATTAGATTATTAGTTAATGTAAGTGTTGAGATATTGTCACAATAGGTTGGAGTAGGTGCAAAAGTTGCAATTTTGAAATCAGCGATTAATCGACGCAACCACATGATGTCACTCGTGACTGCAGCTAAGGCACGATATTCCGCTTTAGTGGATGATCGAGCAACGGTGGGTTACTTCTTGACGAACCAGGAGATTAAGGTGTTGCTGAGATATGCACAAAACCCTGTGATTGAGCGACGATCTACAGCGTTGGCAGCCCAGTCAAAATCAACGTATGTGTGAAGTTATAATCTTGCAGTAGTGATTGGTATAGCTTGATGAATAGTACCTTTTAGATATGCTGATATGGTTTGCATATATGTTGGCATAAATAGTTGACAAGGAAACCAATATCTGGTCTAATAATTGTGAGGTATTGGAGAGAACTAACTAGCTATCTATAGAATTCTAGTCACTAAAATATATCATCAGTTTCTATAATTACAAGGAGTTTGGAAGGCTATGGACTCTAAGCAAGCTTACAATGTAGCAGTCTAGCTTTGTTAAGCAAGTCAGTGATGTACCAAGGTTGACAAAGGAGTAAACCATATGTAGTGTGAGTAATTTGAATAACCAGAAAATGAGACACACTCCCAAGGTTATGCATAAGGAACGTGATGTTGAGATGTTAACGTAAGAGGTCAATCTTGGTTTGATCAATCCTTGTGAAGAGTAGATCGTCAACATACACTGGTAGATAGAGTGTGGTGTGGGTCTCTGAAAGGATGCTGCTCGTAAGAGTTTGAATGCAAAGGGTGAGATCACACTATCCCATAGGACAAAATAGCATAGACCTTTACATACTACGCAAGCAGGCCAATGGGAGAGTAGATGAAATCATACATACGATTATTCATGGAGAATAGTGGATTGCTCTTATACATCTGTTGACCTCAATTTTATATGAGGTCACTAGGAACAATACAGATCCTAGATCAACTCAGATTTTAGATCAACCCAAATTCAAATCAAGCCCAGACTGCAAACCTATCCAGATTTAAATTCCAGCTTAAACCATGGTCTAGTATCTAATCTAGCAAACCCTATCTAATCACTTATGATCATCCAAATGATCACAAATGATTTAGAAAATTCAATTCCAACCATTCAAACCCAAAATTCAGATCAAATCCAGAAATCTAGACCAACATCCAAGGCTAAAGGCCTAGGTCCTAAAAGCCATTTTTAGTGAATTTTTAAACATTTTAAATCCCAGTCAAATGACCTCTTATTCATGATCTGTTAATTGCATATTGATCAAGCATGTCCCTAGGTTCAACCCTCCAAATTTGAGCTCATTCTGAGACCTCTAACCTTAGAAACTAAATCTATTTTCAAAGATTGTAAAACCTTCAAATATTTACAGCCTATGCCACTAGTTATGCCCCTTATTGGAATTTGACTTTGGGGCCTTCTCCAAACCCTCTAATCACATCCAAACCCTTGATTATGACATGTTGAATAATAAATTGCATTTTGTTGGACTTACTTTGACCCCCAATTGACCAAGGGTCAAAATGACCAAAATGTCCCTTGAGGGCAATTTTAGAGGTTTCTATAGACTTTAACATGGCCTTTTCAAATTAAATTTCAAAATCTCTTCCAATGCATCTTAATCATCATTAGGAGTTCAATGGACTCAAGCCCTGACCCTGGTCAAACATGGTTGACCAGGTCAACCTGTTTTGACCAAAATAACCTTTAAGAGTCTAAATAGTCATTTTAAACAAAATGACTTCCAAATTGTATGAGATCACTTTCATTCAACTCCAAATGTCAAATCAAACATGTTGAACCCAAACCTAGGTTCTATGTCAACCTGGTTGACTAAATCAACCTAGGTTGACCTAATACTTCCTTAAGAATCCAAATGGGTATTTCCAACCCATTTGGTCAAATTAACTTCTTCAAACCCTCAAACCAATTCCAAAGTATAAATGGGAATATGAAACATCTTTCTTTTGATGATGTTATTTTCTCAAGTTTTGTTTAAACTGAGGCGCATTGTAGGTACGATAATAAACTTCTATCACATCATCCTTGTAGTATAATATACATCCTGTTGACCCCTACTCTCTCTACCTCGACCACCGGTGCCATGGCGAAATAAAAAGAAAGTTCATGAGTTTCCTATTTGAATGTCATCATAAAATTTTCAAAATTGGCGAATGTGTTCTCAAAAGGGATCCCAACTTGAAATGACTAGAGGAGGCTGTGCAGAAACTTGATAAAGTTTCAGCTGATGTTACTACTTTCCTTCATCTTTTAGACAACGTGAAGCAAGAACAGAAGGAGCAGGAGTTTGATTTCTACAAAACACGTGAAATAGGGTCTCTGCCTAAAATGGTCTAATTGGGCAAGGATAAGGGGTTTGTTATGCGGTGGTTGAGGATGCTACCAAACGAGAACATCAAACTCTTGTTAATGGAACTAATTTATACAAAAAAAATTCTATCTATAATGGGCCAAGGTGGTATGGGAAAGGCAACTCTCTTGCAACACGTCTATGAAGATTAAATGACAAAGGAATTAGATCTTAAGATGTGGGTTTGTGTTTCCCACAACTTCAATATGTAAAGAAAAAAAGAGGGTCATTACAGATATGTTGAAATCTCTTGATAAGAAGCGACCTGACTTGGATTCACTTGATGCACTTCAAGATAGGCTCAAGATTGTTGTGGGGTCCAAGAAGTTCTTACTTATCCTGGATGACATTCGGGAAGAGGAGAACCGCGATATCAGCAAACGGGAGGACGTGCTTGCTCTTGTAGCTTGTGGAAAATTTGGCAATAGGATTTTGGTAACAACTCGAATGGACTTGTTGACCCCCACAACTCAAACCACATGTAAAAGGATGAAAAAGACGAATAAATTAGTGCGCGAGTTGGTACGATGCCTCACTTGAAGGGTCAAATGACCTCCGAATGCCAGACAGACTGCGCAGTTGCGATCAAAACATCAAATTCTACTAGGTCGAGGCCCCTCGCAGTCGAATCGGATGAGATCGATCAAAAGGGATGGTCGACACCCAAAATTAAAATGCAACACTAATCAAACTGCGTCAGATCGACAAACAAACTTCGTTGTTGCATCCGGAATGTTGTCAACCTCTAAAAACTATATTTTGTTTATTCAATTTGGGCTATCCGAATTGGGAGCACAAATCCCGAGGCAGCACGCTTATCGAGGAAAAGAGGCATCAGCACTGCCCAAATGAGGTCCAAGTGCAAAACAGACTTCGTCATTACATTCAGAATATTACAAATACTCAAGAAATATATTTTGGATCATCTAGATCGGTGGCACAAATTTCAAGACAAAACACGAATTTTAAGGAAAATGTTGCTCGGCGCTACGCAAATAACGTCGAATCGACAAACAAACTTCGTCGTTGTGTTCGGAACATCGTTAATACCCTAAATGCACTATGAATTTGTTCAATTAAGGTGGTGCACGCAAATCGAGGTAATCCTCATGTAAAAATACACAAATTTGTGCCCAAACAAAGCCCGATCACAAAACGGACTATGTCGTTGCGACCGGAATGTCGGCAATACCCTAAATGCACAACCAATTTGTTCAAATAAGATTGCACACACAAATCGAGGCAGTTCCAAAGCGACTATATGCATTTCAAAAAAAAAATAGCCTCGTCGTTGACAAAATGACATCCGATCACAAAATGGACTGCATCTTTGCAATCGGAACATCGACAATACCCTAAATATACTGTCAATTTATCTAATTTCAATATTCGATGAAATCGACACGCAAAATGAAAAAACTATACCCAAATCAAGGCAGTCTTTGACATGATTAATGCAGCTTTATCATGTTAAATTAATGTGTGAATGACTAAAACATTAATATGGCATTAACCTAATAAAATTTTCACAAAATAATAGATGCCAAATTAGGAAGAAGTCAAAATCCAATTAAATACTGATTAATACCTTACCTCGCTTGGTCGAATTCCCGTCGTTTCTGTCAATCCAATGTTTGAACACAGCTGGCCTTCCCCCCGAGCTTAGTCGTCTGCTTGCGTTAAAAGGAGAAGTAAAATAACGCTTTTTTGCTTCTTCGTCAATTGGCTTCACATACAAAGCTTTAGCTATTCAAAAAACCCTGCCCATCCCTCTCAGTTTATGCCGCTATAGCTGAAGTAATCCAAAAGAGCTGCACTGCTCCTTGCCTCCTAACATAAAAGCCACCTACAGCCTCAAGAGCCCTCTCCTGTTTTTACACTTCATCTTCTTTCTCCCCTTCACAACTTGAAAACCAGACAAAAATTCTCCTCCACTTGAACTTCTACTAAAGCTGATAGTACTCTGTTGTTCGCAACACTTCTGTCCAAATTCCACTCCCCACTCCCGTCCAACTCCACTCAACAGCCGCTAAAGACCAGTCCAACTACACTCAACAGCCGCTAAAGACCAGTCCAACTACACTCAACAGCCGCTAAAGACCAGTCCAACTACACTGGTTTGAACTCAGGTGAAGTTTTGATTTCCTCTGCACTACTGTCATCTCCACCCCACAGAAACCTGCTCATCCATGGGAAACCTAGCCAGTCGATAATGCCTTGCACGCCTCACAAAGCAGCTCAGATTTCCTCATTTCAGCCCTCTGTTCAATGCTCCTTCATTTTATCCAATAGTGATTTTTGTCTTCTTCCTCCTTATAACATCCACGTGAACCCCATTTCAGAAGACTTTGTTCGATCTCTGTAAAAGGCTACTTATATTTTTTTTGCCGTACTGAATTCCATTACAAAAAGTAAAAATCAGTCTTTCAAAATCATTACTTCCAGATATTTTCATAAATTAAGGCTTCTCAATAGCCCCTTCCTTACTTTATACGAAGACCCTCATTTATGGCTAAAAAGATTCCTGCAAAACATTAAAGAATTTTCTCAGTTTTTTTTTACATGAGGAGCAGCTTTAAAAAAAAATCCACTGATTGGCTGCACGTGGATTCCTCTGTTCAGTTCCACATTAAAATTGTTTGTTGAACTTTCTTTCTTTGTGCCTTTTATAGCCCATTACATCCTCAAAATTCAGCCCAACTCCCACACTATTCTACTCTTACTTGCTGCTGAAATCAGCCCAAAGTATACTCCACTACAAGCTCAACACAGCCCATTCACTTCAAGGCTAAACAAATCCTTTCATAACTCATAACAACCCACCATACTACCACTCAAGTCCATCATTTTAACCCAAAACTTCTCCAACAAAGTCCATACTCTAAGTTACAGCAACCCATTTTTCTTAATCAATCCAGCAAACCCACACTTTCTCCTAGCAACCATCAAGCTGCAACCCACATAAACCCATTTTCCCCATAATCTAAAGCCCACTTGCAATTTAGTTTTTTTTTTTTTTTAATGATTTGGGCTCAAGCTACACTTCTCCTTTAAACAGAGAAAACATTTTTTTAAGTCCCTTCTTTCGTCATGATTGCTAATGTTTATTGTCATTAAGTATTACTATTAGTTGCTAGTATTCATGTTAATATACCTAATATTAATATTAGTGTTAAATATTAATATCAATGTTTACTTATTCTTCCTCTTTTTATTGTTATTGATTGATTGTTGTCACAAGTATTAGACGTTGTTAGCATTGTATGTCTATGACATTATTGACATTGTTTCGTCAATTTATCATTCATGTTACTATTGCTAAATTTTGAAACTTACATGTAAATATATGTGTATGGGAGAAAAGGATATGACAAAAAAAAAAAGAAGGCTAAAAAAAAAGAGAGAGGAAGCATAAGAAAAAGAGAGAGAAAGAGGTTTTCAAAAAAAAAAGGGAGAAAAAATATAAAAAAAAGAAGAAGCAAAAAAAAAAGGGGGAGTAAGAGACTTTAAAAAAAATAAGAGAGGATTTCCTTCATGTAAATTTTGCAATCACCACCGACCTCAAAGGTATAAATCTCCAAAACTCAGATTCCCGTTCTCGTCATTTGTAGCGGACCGGCAAACCCCCTATACGCGCTCTCGTAGCACTGTGGGAGGAAACCCGGTGCGGTGCCTATGATGAGGCGGATAATCACCAAAATCTCATTCTCGTCATTTGTGGTGGACCGGAGAACCACCTATATGCGCTCTTGTAGTACGGTAGGAGGGAGCCCGGTGCGACGCCTACGATGAGGCGGGAAATCACTTAAAATCCCATTTTTGACATTTGTGGCAGACCGGAGAACCACTTATACAGGCTCTTGTAGCACGGTAGGAGGGAGCCTGGTGCGACGCATACGACGAGGCGGGTAAGCCTTATACACGCTCTTGTAGCATTGTGGGGAGAGTCACTTGTGTTGTCCATGCGGATACTTTTGAGGACCCCTTACACGCTCTCGTAGCGTGGTGGGATGAAAAGATATATTGCCACGGTGTCACACGACACCAATCATACACGCTCTTGTAGCGTGGTGGGGTAGCCCAGTTTCCCAAAATTTCTCCTAAACGGGGGAGACGCTGGGAGCTGCCAAAATTTTTTCTGAAAAGATAAGGACTTGTACAGAAACAGAGGACCTAAATGACAATAAATCAAATCTAAGTGAACCTGAACATTAAGAGAAATATAATTAGTTATGATTCAATTTGTACTCAAATGAATAAGTACAAACTTGATTTGGACCAAATGACAAGAACTTGAACATCAGCGGACTGGTACTTGGACTTCTGGACATAAAATGATGAAGATTGAAATATATAAAATGCTAATTAACAATTTGAACCATTTAAATAAGTGCCATGCATGCAAGGATATGTGATGAATGCAGTAATATCTTCATAACCAATATTCTTATGCAAACAAGCAAGTGGGAAATGAACTCTCCATGCATATAAATGATGAAACCCCAAATACAATTCATACAAGCCACAATACTTGTTCAATCATATGCAAATGATAATACCTCCTATATGTGCGTGCAAAGGAAGAAGGTTGTATTGAATGTGATAACATGCTCAATGCATTCAATAACACCTTCAACTCACAAGCAAGTACTTCGATTGAAGGTCAAAACATAATGGATGAAGCAGATCATCAATCGACATACAATGAATGCAACATATCTACAAGCAAGGTGGAGGAGTTGCAAGGAAGATAGTTTGCCTACTATCAACAAATAGCTAATAGACAAATGTCTTGCATATACATGCAACAATTATTAAGAATGCTAAAAAGATATGCAAACAAAGAACCCAATATCACTTGTAAGCAAGTAATACAAAAATGACGATGATTGGAAGGTATATGCAATTTGATTGTGAGCACATGGTGACGAACAAACTTATCATGCAAGCTACGAGTTACTTCCAAGGATAATAAGAGACTTACAAACTCTACTTGCTTACAAGTAGTGATGAATTGTTGACAACATAACATCCTCCGTACAAGCAATGTCAATTATCTTGCAAATACACACAGCAGTCCTTTCACAAGCAATTATAGGAGACTTGTGAGTATCCATGAATGACAGTGAAAGGCATATATATGAATACGACATCTTGCCAACACAAAGAACAGTCCATCCACAAGTAATTACAGGAGACTCATGGGTGCTTGTGGACAACATGAAAGTATATACAAATGAGTGCAATATATTCGCCAAACTACAAATGAATTCAAGAGGCAGATAGTGAATGCTACTATATCCTTTCAATTGACATCAATCATTTATGGATGAACATAGAGGCTCTCTGTGAAACAAGAGTTAGCATGCAAATAACTAAAGGAGATACATAAATACAATAAGTCTCCATTATATACGGACATTCGCAAGCAATGATAGAGAAACCTTCGTAGGAAGAATAATATACTTGTGGATATATGCAGCAATCTTGTCAAATGCTGGAAGATACGCAAGTAAACGCGACGATCTACTAATCAAGCACATCAACTTCCTGCAAGTAGAAGAGCTCAATGATGCTACAAGAGACCCACACCGTAATCAGCAGGATAGTTGTAATCAGGAGAATTCTATATGCAGTTAAAGCAATGATGTGATATATCAGAATGCACTCAAGTGAATGTCAATACACGATGCATCGCACTCACTAGAGTTAATGATCAATATTTAACAAGTATGTTGTTAAAGACTGATGCAAAGTTCTGTGGCCTAAACTCACAATTACACATAGAAGAATACATCCACCATTCCAATCATCTCAAGGACTACAACAATTATAAGCTCCTACGAGCTATCGGAGGAGACCCTTTATAAATACAAATTATCGTCTCCAAACAATTAAAGAAAACCATCATCAAATACAAGCTCATACATGCAACTGCGGAAGACTCTTATACATCTAACAAGATGCCACTGGATCTGCAATACTCATACAAGCGGACAGAAGGCATGTTCAAACTGTCAAAAGGATGGGCCGCAGGAGTTGTCAACATAACTGAAATATTCCAGAAACACCCCTGCACATGCACCTTAGTTTGTATACATATAGGTACACTAAAGGGGTAAGTGTAATCACCCAAACACCCGCATGGGCCCCAACGAGCATGTTATTAGTACACATGTGACGTCTAGGGACGCTGCGCGGGTCAATAAATTTGAACCCGATCCTTTTAAGATAAGTAAATAGGAGTCGATAAGGTTCATTAAATAATCATAAAATACCCCCAAACACCCGCATAGGCCCCGGCAAGCGTGTCACTGGTACACGCGTGATGTCTAGGGATGCTGCATGGGTCGATAAGTGAATTCAAGTTTGAGCCTGATCCTTCTATTCAAGTAGATTGGAGTCGACATGGCTTAAACTATTAAATGAATATACAGCCGCGGGTTCGATTGAGATATTTATTTTATACGTCCATATTAGGCCTTCAAGGCCTATAATTAAGAGAATTCACTCACAAAGGGCATAAAGCCTACAAAAATCCGATCATCTGTCAATAACTTGACAGAATCAACAAGGCTCAACCCATAAAAGGAAATAACCCTAATTACCCCGATAATGGCCGTGTTGATCGTATATCTCAACCGGAGAGGTTAATTCTAAAATTTTTAAAACTCCACTCAAATACCCACAAAATTCAAATCTCCAAAAAATCCAAAATTCTAAATATTTAAAATTGAAATAAATCCATTAAACACTTAAAGCATAAAATCCATCCACTCTCCATAATAGTTTACTAAGGTGGACAAATTGAAATTTAATTCAGCTCATATGGAGCTAATGCCTAGTCAAAAATATCACTAGGATCTATTCTCAAACAATCTCCTGTCAGTAAGGACATGGTACGTGTCCTCTAACCGGTAGTTTTGCCGCCAAATGGCACTACAGGATAAACAATTATGACATGGGGCCCTCTGAACCGAGTGGTTTCACTGCCAAATGGCACCACATGATATTGGTTATGGCTAGAGCCAATATGTTCCTTATTGACATCAAATCCTTGAGATATGAATCAATAGGATATTATCGATAGGGCACAAAGCCCTCTGTTAGCTAAGGTGGATTCAAATTTGTCCCCTTAGATAAATATCTACCCCAAGTTTAAAAGGTACCCTTGGACGAAGCAACCCATGGCTGCCGACAAGGATCCTTCTGTCAGGTTGGGTTGACTACCTCATCTAACTAAGTAGACCAGGGATCACGATGGCCCAGGATGATGGAACCATGGGATCTTGATCGGGTCTATCATCCATTCCCCCACTATCCGCTTTAAGTACAAGATAGTGAAATTTTTATTTTAAATACCAAATTCTCAAACACTTCAAACTTCCAGGCCAATGCTGCTACTATATGCCAGATGCGCCTATACAACGTATCTGATTGACGACTAGCCTTAATCGAAAGTTCTCTCTTATTACTGGGAGGGGTAATTAACAATAGGGGCTTATGCCTATAGGAAACCAGAACTCAGATCATAAAGTCCTCGCAAAATGAGGGTGAAATCTCTGGGTAGTGTCTTATCTCCAAACCCATCTGCCTTCCAAAATTTATCCTGGAACTTAATTTTGTTAAAACTCACCCCCCCCCCCCCCAGGAAGAAAGCAAAACGGGCGGAGACCGGGGCCAAATTTTTGGAGCCCACACATCCATTTATAAAGTAATTAATTTTTATAGTGGAGAGACCCAACTTGGATACTAATTTCTTTGTTCAATACAAATCTATGGGGATTAAATTGTCTGCTGGATTTATTTCTTTGAGAAAACCAATGAAGTCATTGAAATAGTCACCAGGAATATTATATTCATTTTTGATACTTAGCATCCTAACAATAATCGATAATTTTGAATGAGTTATGCAACCATCCCAAATTGGTTTTTGAGGAGCATGTAGTAATTCAAAAGAATTTTTTTATTTCTACATTTGGTGGCTCTTTCACGCTAGCCCTTAAATTAGGATCGACTATATCAAAAATAAGTTTTTCATATGGTCTACTCATTTGTTCTTCATCAACTATTTCAAAAGTTGTAGATGGATTGGTATGAGTATCTTTGTGTGGCTCGTACTTGCCATGTGAGGTCCAAATCCAGTATCCTAGAACAAATCCCATATGATATAAATCAACCTTTACATCATTGGGCTTAAAGAATGCTTGATTTTTGTGCTTCGAGCATGGACATCTAAATATTCCATCGAACTTAAACGAAGATAGTTAAGATGCGACTTAAATAAAAATCTCAACTCTTTCATAAAGTCATTTGTCAATCCTCTTCGACTTGGTAACAATCTGTTATACATAAAATATTTCTCTTCTCGGATAGTCATTTGGATGTTAAAATAAACATTTACTACATAGTTGTGAAATGAATTATTAGAAAAGATGCAGCCTTAAATTTCGTTTAAATATAATAAAGAAATATCATTTCTAATATTTTTTAGCTATGTCTTTTTAGATCTACCTCTACCTTTCTTAATATAAGTCAAATCTAATACCTCTACTTTCCTAACCAGTTCATTGGAAGGCTGCCATTTTAAGCGACCAAACCATCTAAGATGACTTATCTGTGCAAAACTTAACTTAGTATTATGCTTCTCTTTTAATGGCCAACATTCAGCACCATAAAGCATTACAGGTCTCACCACCATCTTATAGAATTTCCCCTTAACTTTGAGGGGGGCTTTTCTATAACACAAAAAGCCCGATGCATTCCTCCACTTCAACCATCCAACTGGAATTCTGTTGATAATATACCTATCTATTTCATCTTCATTCTGAACAAGAGATCCAATATATCTAAAACATGTACTCTTATTAATGACTTGATCGCCCAAAGTCACAATCCCCTCACTAAGTATATTACTACTAAAATTACACTACATATATTCATGTTTTAGATCTACTCAAGCAAAAACCTTTAGAATCTAAGGTTGACCTCCATAATTCAAGTTTACCTTCAACTCCCTCTCTAGTTTTATCAACAAGAAGAATATCATCAGCAAAAAGTATAAACTAAGGTACATCCTCTTGCAAATGTCTATTGAGAACATCCATGACTAAAGCAAAATGATATGGGTTTAAGGCTTTCTCAAAATCAACCTTTAGATTCAAAGGTTTATCTCCATAATTCAAGTTTACCTTCAATTCCCTCACTAATCTTATCAACAAGAAGAATATCAAAAGCAAAAAAAAAAAAAAAAAAAACCAAGGTACATCCTCTTATAAATGTCTACTATGAACATCCATGACTAAAGAAAAAATTAAGGAGATGCATGGAGATCACCTTCGGCTAAGGCGGTCAAATGCGAGTGAGCGTGTCGGGGGTGAGGGCGCGGGCGGCATTCGGCGCTTGGAGTTCTGTTGATGAAATGAACGAGCACAATTCTTTGAGGGCTAGGGCGCGGGTGTCTAGATGAAAGAAATTAGCAACGGGAAGAAATGAGGAAAAAGGGTAGGGCGTCCAATTTTAGGGCCATTTTCGACGATTTTCCCGTGGTTTTAACCACCGAAAAAATTTCACTTAAAAATGGCGACAAAATAGCCTATAAAATTCGCCACGTAAAGAAAATACAGGCGATATTTCTGGCAGTCAGTTGACTGCTAGAAGTTCGAGCGATTTAGTGTTTAATACAGGTGGTGGAACCGTCGGTTAATAGCAACGGTCAAACCATCGGTTTAACTGCAAGCAATTAGTGAATTTTTTGTAGTGAAAATTTCAAAAGTAATGTATATGCAATTAAA
The DNA here is from genome assembly GCA_019925795.1 of Dendrobium chrysotoxum. Classification (NCBI taxonomy): domain Eukaryota; kingdom Viridiplantae; phylum Streptophyta; class Magnoliopsida; order Asparagales; family Orchidaceae; genus Dendrobium; species Dendrobium chrysotoxum. The sequence continues at coordinate 20,648,706 of CM034314.1, read as the reverse complement.
TGCGTTAATAGGCATAAATAATCTCAAGAATATACACGATGACAATTAATGAAATCTAAGATAATGTAGTCAGATTCTAATCTCAAATTGGCACGTAAAAGTTCATAGGATGTTACGTACAAGCAAATGAAAGAAGAACTAACATTACATGCTTCGTATTGGGTTAATTTGCAACCAAAAACAATAATGTATGAACACAAATATTATTCAACACCATTTCCACTCATCAAATAAACATATCGCAAAATATTAATGCATAAAAAAAAATCTTTTTGAAGAACACATATAACATCTCTCTTTTAATTATGAGAATTTGGAAGAATATGAAGAAAAGAAAGAAATGAAGTAGCCATAATTTATTGGTGTCAAGTTTATATCTAATAGCAAGGCACAATATGCATACAATTTCTTCAATCTAATCACTATTTATTGAATATTGGAATACGAGCGGACATGTAGCTACCTCAATTTTACTCAAGATCTATTAAATATAATATCATTTGCTAACATAATTTATTGTAAAGACTATATATGCTCAACTCATTACTACTAAAATACAAGAGAAGGAAAGAGAGTGTGTGCCATGAATTGATCTATTCCATCAAGTATAATATGCATATTTTTAAGAAAACTATTATTAAGTTCTAATTCGAGCAAATAATATGTTAAGTTTTATGAATTTATATGGTGAAATGCATCATCATTGTCAAAGCTGAGGTTCTCTTTCATTTCTATTAATTAAGGAACATTAATAACTATTGCTCTTTACTTTACATTAAAGTCAATATTCACTTCAGATTTTTCATTGAAAAGTTAACATAAATAAATAAAATCTTCTTTCAAAAGTAAATTGCAGAAGAAACAAAACACGAAAGAATTTGTTTATTTACATTTTGACCTTTTCTCTTGTTTTTCCGAAACGTAGTGTGGATCCTTTCTTCTTGCTTTGCTCGGCCTAAGAGGGATCCGTCCAAGAGTGGTGTGCTAGAAAGGACAACGGGCTGGAGGTGGAGTCGAGTGGCTGGGTGGGAGATGGAAGCAAGCCAGTAGCCGGACTGGGTGAGGTCGATGAGCTCGGGTCGGTCGGCGTCAAGAAGTTTGCTGTAGGCAATGGGCTGGGCGGCGACGATTAGGAGGCCAGAGGTGGCGAGAGAGAGCGAGCGAGTGAGGGAGGCCGGAGGTGGCGAGAGAGAGAGAGAGAGAGAGAGAGAGAGAGAGAGAGAGAGAGAGAGAGAGGGTGGGGGAAAGAGCTAGAGGTCCGACCTGTGGAGGCGAATGGGGGCTTACGACTCCTCCGTGTGGGAGAGTCAAGAGAAAAGGGAGTTGCTATTTGTCTGGAGGCGTGAGGGATGGAGAGAAGATTAAGGAGGTGATTATATGGAGAGCTCCTTGTATGAAGATGTTGGAGGCCTTCGAGAGAAGAGTCGTCCTTGGCTGGAGAAATTATTCTGTGCAGAGTCCGGATGTAGCTCTGTGTACAGACTCGAATGAAATCGTGACACGTGGATTGGACACATAGATATTCAATATGGTTTCATATTTTATTTTTCTCTTGTCAACTAGACAAACCTGGCCTAAAGGCCCGGTCCAGAGGTGAAATTTTTGAATTCGCGGGAGATCAAAAGTCTCAGAGCCAGTTCACTTTACATCTTCGCATTCACCTTTCATCTTCGGCATTCACTGTTTACTTTCATCTTAAGCATTCCAGATGGTTCACTATTCAACTACATTCAGACGCTAATTTCATCATCCACTAACAAGGTTAGTTTATCATTCTCGTTTTGTTCATCTTCAAAGAGTTACTTTTTTGGCTTATCTCTCAAAATAGGCCTTAGGGTTTACGTTGAGGGTTTTTGGGATTTAGGGTATTTTCTTATCATTTTATAAGTTAGCTCTGTTGACCTCATTTTTTTATGAGGTCACTAGGACTAATCCGATCTCCAGACCAATCTAGGCCCTAGGATTTATTTAGACCCTAGATCAATCCAGATCCTAGGATTTACCCAGATCTTAGATCAATCCATGTTCAAATCAAATCCAATCTTCGAGCCAATCCAAATTCCAAAATTTTTTATACTTTAGATCAATCCAACTTCTTATCAAACTCCAGCAATATATAATCATATACAATCATTCAAATGATTATCATTGATTTAGATAATTCAAAGTCAAGGAATCAAATTCAAAATCTAGCTTAAATCTAGATTTCAAGACTAAATCTCAAGGTTAAAGTCTTAGGTCCTGAAAGCCTTTTCTAGTGATTTTTCAAACACTTCAAAACCTAGTTAAATGATATCTGATTCAGAGTCTATCAATTGCATATTGATAGGAAATGTATCTAGAGGCAATCCTCCAAATTTGAGCTCATTCTAAGACCTCTAACCTCAAAAATTAAATTGAAACTCAAAGGCTGTAAAACCTTCAAATATTTATGACCTGTGCCACTAGACCTGTCCATTAGTGGAACCTGACCTTAGACCTTTCCCCAAAGCCTCTAGTCACTTCTAGACCCTTGATTATGTCATGTTAAGCAGTAAATTATATTTTGGTGGACCCAATTTGACCCCTAGTTGACTAGGGGTCAAAATGACCAAAATACCCCTTAAGGGTAATTTTGGAGTTTTCTCTAAACTTCAACTTGGCCTTTTCAAATCAGACCTCAAATCCTCTTCCAATGCATCCTAATTATTATTAGAAGTGCAATGGACTCAAACTCAATCCCTGGTCAAGTTTGGTTGACTAGGTCAACCCAAAATGACCAAAATATCTCTTAGGGGTGTGAACAGTCATTTTGAACAAAATGATCTCCAAAATCCATGAGACCACTTCCAGCAAATTTTAAATATCAAACTAAACATGTTGGATCCAAACCCAGCTCCTGGGTCAACCTGGCTAACCAAGTCAACCTAGGTTGACCCAATGACCCATTAAGGGCCCAAATATGTGATTTGACTGAATTGAACTCCCCATACCCTAGAAAAATCTCTAACACACTCAAAACATCATTTTAAGTTTGTTGAGCCCAGACCCAACCCCTAGGTCAATTTGGTTGACCAAGTCAACCTAGATTGACCTAATGACCCATTAAGGGCCCAAATAGGTGATTTGACCCAGATGACTATTCTGATCCCTCAAACCACTTCTACCAAACTCCAAAAGTCAAACTAAACTCATTGAGCTAAAGCCCAGGTCTTAGGTTAACCTGGTTGACCAAGTCAACCTAAGTTGACCCAATCAACCCTTAAACTTATTTATATTTAATCAAGTTCCAGATCAATTCCAAATCCTCTTAAGCTCACCTAATCACTTCTCCTAGTGATTTAGACTTGATTGGACCTTTGACTTAGTCAATAGTTGACCTAGTCAATTGAGTCTATGATTGGTCAAAGTGGACTCATATGACTCAATTCAATGCATTCAATTAAAATCAATCCATATTAAACCCCATTAAGCCCTCAATATTATTCAAACCATGGCCTAATCATATTTTAACCATAGTCCAATTAAATCTAAGTCAAAATTTACCATGTCAACATACTAATTTTGGTCAAATCCATTTAAGCTCTTATATTCTCATTCAAACTCCAACTTCTAGCCCTTAAACCCTTTTTAACTCACTCCACTAGCTCTTGATGCCACCTAGCTGCCATTTCATTATACCTTGACTATGTTGACTGGTCAAATAGTCAACAAAGTCTAATTAAGCCCAAAATGGTCAAGATGACCATTTTAAACCATTTCTCCTTATGACAGCTCATCAAGGCCATCTAATTAACCTCTAGAAGCTTCTTAAACCCTTATTAATCTCTGTATTAGCTTTAAGCATAGCCCTAGTGGTCCTAAAAGCTCTCATGAGGACAAACCCACCTTCTAATTCATGTCCTTAGAGATGTCCTTTCTCCAGCTTTTCAACTACCCCTAAGACACTTAGCCTCCATAAAAAAGGGTCTCCAGAGGCATCCTAGTCATCCAAACCCTTAAAGAATATCTGAATAGGGAAAAACATCCCAATGAAGCTCATTCAAGTCAATTACTCTCTCTCTCTCTCTCTACATTTAGCCTTCCAGATCCATAATTCTTTTTGTTTGAGCTCATAGGGATCTCCTCTACAATCCCCAAGCTCAAACCCATCATTAAAACCTCACCGGCGGTGAGTTCTCTAGTGAACCAAAGTTAAATCCCGTCTAGCTCAAATATTTAGCGATCGAGGCCTTTTAAAAACGTGGTTTCTTCAGCCAATTTAAGAGTGGATAAACTACAAGTTCAGAGAACTAAAGAACATCAAAATCCATTGACTGGATTAAGTATAATCTTAAACCCTAATCTAGGAAACTTAGGGTAATTTAGCTTTTCAAAAAGCTTATTTTAAACCGCAATTTCAACTCCACACCAATGCTCTTCATGCCTACAATCTCTGTTTAAAATTTCATGGCATTTGGTTGAGTAGATTGAGAGAACGAAGCAAATTATCATACTAGGGCGTCTTTCGTAACCCCTGTTAAGTGTACGAGATCTCTGCCTTTAATCTTCTAATCAACGATTGAGATCTCGTCATTCCACGGCTTTGATTAACCACGAATCCGATCCTGCGGCTAATCCCACCGTCCAATGCAATCTGGTCTGTTGGTTCAAACCGTGGAGAATCGGATAGTGCAGAGCGTTGCTAACTCGGATAAGTCAGCCGCTGCACCGTTATCCAATCATTAGCAATGATTACACCGTCACATAATCATTGCTAATGATTGCAACAATTTTCATCTAGCGAATCGTGTTCTGCTACATAGCCCCGCCGCCTTCGCGTTTTATTTAAGCATTTTAAAAATACTTTTAATATATTAATTTCTAACTAATATTAATTTAAGTATATTCAAATATTTAAATTTTTTATTTTTAAATATTAAAATAAATAAAAAATCATTTAAAAATATTGAATTTTTTAAGTTAAATTTAATTTAAGATATATTAAAGATTTTAAATATTTTAAAATATTTAAGTATTTAAATATTTAATTGATAATTAATTCAAATTCAAATTCAAATAATTTTTAAAACTTTAAAAGAAATTTACTTTTTTTAATAATTTACTATTTCAGAAATAATTAAGATTTAATTAATTTTAATTTAAGAATTATTTTAAATTTTAACTAATTTTTAATTATTTAAAAATACATTTAATTACCTTAAACTTTAAAAATTCAAAATAAATTCAATGTGAATCAGAAAAATATATGTAATATTTCAAAATTTTTGAAATTTTAAGTATTTTAATTTGAAATTATTTTCAAAATTAAAAACTTAATTTATTTTAATTAATTCTAATTATTTAATTACTTTAATATTTATTTAATATTTAATTAAATATTATATTAAATATTTAAAAATTAAAAATTTATTTTCAAATTATTTTAAATAATGAGAGGATCTCTCAAAAGTAAATTTTAAATTATTTTGACTATATTTTTAATTTTAAATTTCAAAACTTATATTTTCTTATATATATATATATTAAAATTTTATTTTAAAATTATATATATGTTAAATTTTTGAACGTTGAGAAATTCTATGAAATTTTAAGCATAGATTGAGGTACTTGAATAGAATTGATGGGGAAATAGTGATTAATCAATGGGCAATTATTTTAATAATTGTTCATTGATTAATCCTTCAATTAATTTAATTATAAATTCTATGCATGTGTAAGATGCACACACTCGCACTTAGCTTAGGCTCTCCTAGATATAGGAATTAATTATGATTGTGTGTATGCATGTATATGTGTTCGTCAAGGGTTTATGATATTGATTTAAACCCACTTAATCTAGCGACACCATAAGGACAATAATTAAGGACATGCTTAGAGAACTTAGATTAATTTTGATAATTATGATACACTTTCTTTTGACATGAGAATTTGAACATTCAAACATAGTGACATTCTATGCCCTAGGGTAATTTCTCACTGGTTTTAAAAATCTTTAAACCCCTTAATTGATTTACTTAAGATTAAACCCTTAATTAAGCCTTAAAATTTTCAAAAATTCTAATAAATCAAATTTAAATCTAAAAATTACATATAATATCTCAAATTAACCAGAATTCAATTTCTAGCTTAATAAAAATAAAAAGTTTTTGATTTGACATCAGATTTAAGCTTAATTTAATTTTAACTAAAAATTAATATTTAATTAATTTAATGAATTAAAAATAATTAAAAATTCTAAAAATTTTCCAAATACTTGGGAATCTCTCCTTAGGTCATTCCTGACCTTTGCAGTTGATTTTTAGGAGTTGGGAGTTCATTTAGAGCAAAATCAATAACAATCCCTCGATTAAATAATTTTAATAATTCCAATAAATACCCAAGTTTCTAAAAATCATAACTAATTTTGAAAAATTCCAAATTAAGCAAACTTAAAGGTATTGGACTCCATTTGGGGTCTAATATTTATTAAAAATATCAAACCACCAGAAATAATTCAAAATAAAAAAAGTCAACAATCCGGTCAACCTTTAGTCAAAATTTAAGTTAAGATTTCGAAAATTCATAACTAATTGTAAAAAACTCCAAATCCAGCAAACGCAAAGTCTAATTACTCATCAAAAGGACTAATATTTAATAAAAATATTAAAACTCCAAAAATCTCTTTGAATCTAAAAGTCCAATTTTGACCCATTTAATTAATGCATTTAAATAATTCAAATAATTCAAGAGAATTCAATAATTCATTTAAAAATCTAGAAACCTCAATCCAATTTTTCTAGGGTTTAATGTGTAGCTTGTATTTATAAGGTTAGCGTTGAGAAGAAAAACTACAATGCAATATGAAGTTTACAACTTCGATGAGATATGCATCTTATTTAGTTAGCAAACTAAAGGATAAGTGCTACCAATTCCTAGTAAGTCTTGAGGATTACTTGAAGCATCCATATGTACCTTTCAAAATAAAAAAGATTTTCTCAAAATTTTAAAAAGCGCAAAACTTAAAATGATGTATTGATTATGCAACGTAGTTAGAATGCCAGTAAGAAGAGGTTTGATTGACCATCATCCAAAGTAGTTTCAATAGTAACAAATTTTGGTTAGGGCCTTTAGAGAGTAAGAAGAGCCCACTTAGTAATTTCTAATAATAATGTTGAAATATGTATTACAAGTGTGGTTAACTTGGCACAAATTGAGAAACTATTCTATAAAAGAGCAAATAATAAAGGTTGTATAAGAAGAGGTGGAGCAAGAACTATATCAAATTCCAGTTGCTTAAACACGTGTCTAGGCGAGAGTTTACACCTTGATTTAAGTTTCATTTGGGATGGCTTTCTTATTGCCTTAATTTTTGTACTAGAAAGCTTCTCTAAGAATTAGTAAGAAAACCGTTCCAAATGAAGCCTTTATAAGAGGCTATGGATGCGACTGATGGTATCATAAGTATTACTCTTATTTTTGTATATTCAAAGAATTCTATTTTATTTTGATGCTAGTCATTCATCTATTTTTTGAACAACTCTTTACATTATTAACTTTAGCCCATATTTAATGGCATATATTTATATCTATTATACGGATTATATGATATTAATTATGAATGCTTGTGTGATATCAAGATCTCTTCTAGGCATTTAGAGTTTGAGTTGATAGTATTTCATGTGACTAAATTTGGGCTATAAAAAAGCCAATTGTTTGTATCTCATATTTGGCTCTCTAATAAGCTTATGCTCGACTTACTCCATTTGACAAAGAGTCAAGCTTGACTTGATATTCTAGCATAATTTTTTTTCCATTGAGATATCTTCAAAGAATTTTAATGTATAAGTATAGTAAAACTCAAAGAACTATGCTATAAACTTTCAAATAATTGCATAACATAAAAAATTATTATAATATTTTAATAAACCTACATACATCCACCTTAATTTGGAATATTATTTTTTTATATTTTAGAAATTTACAACAAAATTATTTTTGGAGAGAAAATTTACATAAAGATATTGAGCTTGATACATTATAAAAAACCTCCTTAATCTTGATGCATATTCGAATTGGAAACATCCAAAATTAAATTTAGGACCATCCGAACTCCAATCTCAATAAAATTAAAATTAAATTGAACATCTTGGCAATACAAACCCGGCGATGCCAATATTAATCAGAATATGGGCCCAAATTGGCTCAAATTAATGGCCTAAAACATATTTAAAAGCTTCAAGACTCTAATGGGATAATCAAATGATATCTAAATATGACATTCTTATAATAGAATTGAGTGGATCGATGAGACGAATATAATGAGCCTAAGATTTCTTAATTTTGACATCATTAAAGCACTTAAATGTTGAATGAACACTCTATAATTGAGTAAACCAATATGAGTCGTACAATGAAGCACTCCGAATTTTCTCCGGATCTTCTCCATATTTACAGAGTGCGCCACTCCTAAAAATCTATAAATAGGCCCTCCCTCTTCACATGAAGGGAAGCTAGGACTTTTTAGAGGAGGCTTTGACCTTGAGCTATATATTAAAGGTAGCTTTGAAGCTTGAAGAAGCTTGGAGCTCCACCTAAGTACCATCGATGACAAACCCTTACCGCCACTGGACTTTAATAAGTTAATTATCGTCAAACACCCACCATGCTGTTACTATCAAACCTCTAGTCTCCTGGCCACCACTGTCACCCACAACGATCCCTCAAACCTTATTGCCTGATAATGATCTGTTTGACCTCTATCGCCCGCCGACTATGGTGCTTTTGACCTCCTTTGCCTGCCGACTAAGGTCCCTATGAGCTTTATTTCCCTATAATGGTCCCTTTGATTTTAGTTGCTTGTCTATGACGCCCACCGACTATGGTCCCTCCAAGCACTGTTATTCATCGAATACAATCCCTTTGACTACCATCAACTAACTATAATCTAGGGCTGTAAATGAACCGAACTGAGCAAAGCTTCAGTATGTTTGAGTTCAAGCTTGTTTTCCAGGACCTGTTTGAGCTCGGCTTGATAAGAATCGAGCTTTTTTTTTACCTTTGTTTGAGCTCAAGCTTGTTTAGAAAGCCCCTGCTCGGGTTCGGCTCATGTTCATGTTTGAGCTTGATTATTTAGGCTTATTGAGCCACTCGTTAATAAGTCCAGAGTTTCTCGTTAAATTCAACTCATTTAGATAAAATAAAATATCTAAATTAGCAAATCATCATATAAAATAAAGCCAATCTGTCCATGCCCACTGCCCGCTGTACAGTAAAAGCTCTTCATATGTTTTTTTTATTTTATAGAGAAAAATCAAAGCAATCTAAGTCGTGTGGGACCAAACATCCAACTATGTTTTTTGGGTTTTGCTGATGCCACGGAGGAGAGAGAGAGAGAGAGAGAGAGAGAGAGAGGAGGCCTGGATTTTTTGAGCAGGTGGGAGATTAAAAAATGAGAAATGGAGGAGAGAGAGAGAGGCAGGTCGGTCTGATGGGATGTTAAAATGAGATTTTTTATAATATTTTTTAAAAAATTATTTAAATAAGGTGGGACATAGTTACCTTATTAGTCAAATAAGGTATAATATTTATTTTTAATTAAATAAGACATAATCGAGCTCTAATAAAGCTTTAAATGAGCCTTGAGCACAAGCCTTAATCATGCTTCTTAACAAGTATGTTCACAAGATTTATACAATAGTGTTCGTGAACATAAATGAACTAAACAACAAGCTATTCAAGCTTTTTTATTTAGCTATCGAGTATTTATCAAAAGTATTTAAGATCATCTGTTTAGCTTATCAAACAAGCATAAATGAGCTCATATCAAACTGATCCACGAGTAGCTCATCGAATGCACGGTTCCTTTACAACCCTATTATGTTCCCTCCGACCACCGTCTCATAATAATGGTCCCTCTGACTTCCATCACCTGATAATGGCCCCTTCAACCTAAGTCACCTTACTATGGTCATCTTCGACCTCTCACCCATCAGCTACTATTCTCTGGCCACTTTTGGCTAACTATTATAGCCCAATTGCAATCTCTTTGACCTCTATTACCTAAAAATAATTCCTTCAACCTCAGTCACCTGATTATGATCCTTTTAAACTCTATTGCATGCCAACTACAGTGATTTCGACCTCCATTGCCTACTAACTACGGTCCCTCTAATATTTGTCACCTGCTAACTATGATCCCTCTAACCTTTGTCACCTAACAATAGTCCCTTCGGCCTTAGTCGCTTGACTACAGTCCTTTCAACCTATATCGCTCGACCATGGTCCCTATGACCATAGTGTCCCATCGAATATGGTCCCTCCCACCACTATCAAATGACTATGATCCCTCCGACCATCATCACATGACAATAGCCCCTCTGACCTCCATCATCTAACAACGGTGTTGCAATCTGGGAGCCCAACCTTGTATTGATAATTTCAAATATTATTGGATGAGTATTCTTTTATTTTTGCTTTATATACTATATATTTTTCTTGTGTGTCACTAATCATTTTAGGCAGAACATACATCAAGCAACATTAAAGAATCAATACTCAAGATAGTGTAGCATCAGAGTATAAGTAAGTTTATGTTTTTAGAGTTTGTACATTTTTTCTTGAGCCATTTTTAGTATTAGGTGTATGTTGGCTAGACAACCATGCAGACACACATACAAGAAGTAAAATTTAATATTTGAATTTTTTTATTAATCATACTTTATGATCCAAATAGTACTGTATAATCTATTAAAAAAATTAATTTAAATATTTAATTAAATGATATTAATAAAATTATGATATAACTAATCATATTGTACGACCATCAAATCATATAATATCAACTATTTTGATAAAACCCCACCGTCGAATCTATTTTACCTAAAATTAGCCATTTAAAATTTAAAATTTGAAATGATTGTACTATATAACCAAGTTCATACTGTATGAACATTAATTAAAATTACCTAATTTAATCCCATAGATTAAACAATAGAATCAAGATCAAATAATTATTAATGATCATACTATACGATACAAATATTATATAGTCCAATTCACCTGAAAATTTGTTAGATGAACCTTGGTTCGTCCTAAACTATCTATGACTCGATATAACTAATAGTACTGGATGACTAATCACCATACATGATGATATTAATAGAATTGAACAAATCATACTGTACGATCTGTGAATTATATTGTATGATCATAGCAATTAAAAATTAAAATTAGGGTTTTATGAAATCCTACTTTATAAACTCATTATATGTCTTGAGGAATAAAGAGTTTAAGCAGTCAGAGACATTTTCTTCTTGGGAGAGAGCTTGGAGAGTGTCCACTTCATAAAGGAGAGAGAGGAGGTGAAAGATAGGGAGTTTACCTATAGAGAGTCAAGGAGTGTGAGGGGATTCACACAGTTGCTCCTACTAGCCTCGTACTTGGGTCCTCCTATTGTGTTTTGGTGGAGCTCTTGGAGAGGAGCCGTAGGAAGAAATGTCCCACTATCCAAGGAGGTTAGGAATCAACATCTTTGCTGAGTTGTTAGGTGAAAGGAAGGGATTAGCATCTCTACTGGTTCTAGAGGTGAAAGGAGGGATCGATATTTCCACCGAATCAGGAGATGAAAGGAGGGATCAGCATCTCAGCTAGAGCAAGGAGCTAAAGGAGGGATGACATCTCCTTCAGGCTTGGAGGCAAAATGAGGGATCGACATCTCCATCGAAGCGAGTGTTGTGACTCGAGCTCACGACTTTATATTTTTGATGATAATAAATATTATGGCTCACATTTTTATGTCTCCTAGCATTTTCATTCTATACTTATTTGTGTGTATACTAACATTTCAGGAACACCATGCACCATCTAATAAAGATTCAGGATTTAAGATTGGGTAGAATAAGTCATGCTATAAAGAGTCTGTAATATTCATTGATGTATTCTTTATTTCTTGAGTCAATTCCTATAAGGGTGTATGCTAGCTTGGTAATCATGTACACACACACTTAAGGGGAGTGAGATTGAGTCAAAATCAAAAGTTTAAAATTTGAACAAATCGTACTGGACGATTTATATTATCTAGGATGATCAGTTATAATTATAAAAAAATATAGCCGTCAATCATAATTTAGACAAGATTTTAAGATTGAATTTTTATTCTAATCATCCAAGACGATATACATCGTACTAAATGATCTATGAAAATCATGCCTAAATTAATCTTATGATTAGTCAATTAAATCTACTTAATTTTGATATTTTAATCATACTGGATGATCCTGCGATCGTACTGTACGATCAATAGAGACGATTTTTTGTCGTCCCATGATTCGTCCTGGATGATCTGCATGTTGATTGAACTAATCGTCCTGGATGATCCTACGATCATCCTGGACGATCTTTGTCGCCATAATTAAATTTTTAGAGTTTTTCAAAGCCCTCTATTTAAGCTTTCTCCGAATACATTATAAGTGTCTTTGTTATGCATTGAATTATATTTCTTCTGGAGAAAACTTGAAGAGAGAGCCTTAAAAGGGAGAGAGGAAAGGGTGGAGTTTGAGAGGGAGAAGATCCTTGGAGGGGGTTTCAAGGGAGTATGGAGGGAGTTTCACAAGGTTGCTCCGGCAAGCTTGCACCTTAGTACCATCAGATTCAATGTTTGTCTTCTTAGAAGTTTTGGGAAGAAGAAGATCTCTTTGGTGTCAAAGGACCCGGCTACTCCATCACACCGGGGAAGGTGAATTCGTGGTTCTCTTCCATCTCCTTGAGGGAGAAAAAGGAGTCAAGATTCTCTGCCTGTGAAAGGAGTTTCGATCCTCTGTCGTACCAAGTTGGAGGAAGAGATTTTGTAAGGGCTTCTCTGCCTAGCTGTGGGGACTAAATGCGAGTCACTAAAGGTTTAGTGTAATACCTGAAACAGAGGGTTCTAAGGAGTGGACGTAGGTTGGGTTGATCGAATCACTATAAATTCTGGTGTGTTCATTCTGATTATTTTTCGCACTTTATTTTTTACTACAATTAACTGCTTGGGTGAAATTTCTGATTAATCTTTTTATTGTGAAATTAATTCACTTTTGCATTAAGTTATAACAAGATTTTTTTTGTTAAAAAATTTTTAAATATCCAATTCACCCCCTCTTGGTTAACCTCGAGACTAGTTCTTTTGGGTTTCACAACCCTCACGAACTTTCAATGAGGAGCTAAAGGAGGGATAATATCTCCGTCAGGCCTGAAGGTGGAAAAAGGGAGATTCTTCAAAGTCTATAAAGGGCATTCTCCCTTTGGTTAAGGGAGAAGGGCCTCTCTGCCTAGCTGTGTGCTAAAAGTCAGGCACTTTTAGTGCAACACCCAAAGAGAAGGAACTTTAGGGAGTGGACCTAGGTTAATTTTGATTGAATTGTTATAAATCTAGTTTGTATACTCTTTATTTTTTTGTAATTTATTTTACTACAATCTGGTTTACTTTTGGTTATCTTTGTGAAAAAAATTTGGGTGATAAATCTCTTGTTGAAATTTTGGTTTGAAATTAAAAATAAAAAAATAATTTTGTCTTTTAAAAGTTAAGAAAAAATTTTATTTTCTTTTGATTTTTGGTTTGAAATATTTATTTCACTTTCGCATATCTCATTTTTTATCTTAAGTAAAAGTTTTTTAAAATATCAATTCATCACCCTCTTAGTGTATCATAAGCACTTTCAAATAATATTAGAGCGGGGTTCTCACTTTTTTGGTTTACACACCTTGAGTTGACATGACACACTTTGGAAATCATAAAGTATTATATTACCCGACCACCACACTTTTATAACATCTCTTTTGATTTTTTGAAGATTTGTATGTCCACTTTTTGCAATTGATCAATTTTTGTATGTGGCATATGATTCAACATGATTATCTTGTATCATTTAGAATTTTGATGGAGTTAAAATAGAGATTTACTTTATTGAATGGTCTATAGAAGATTGTGATTTAGCACAATTTAATGTCAAATACTTAATTATTTTTTATGTCCTTTAAAATATGAGGATTACATGTATGTTTCAACTTGTATTATTGGTAAAGACATTTGTGATAGACTTTGTATAACATATGAAAGAACTAGTGAAGTGAAATAATCAATGATGAATTAATTATTGTGTGAATACGAACTTTTTTACATGCAACATAGTGAATCAATTTCTAACATGTATATTAGGTTTATAAAAATTATTACATCATTACATATTGTGGGTAGAGAAATTTCTCACTCTTAAAAAGTTAATTAAATCTTACATTATTTATCTGAATCTTGAGATAAAAAATTATTGTGATTTCTAAACCAAAAGATTTAAATTCTTATTATATTGACAATCTACATGGCTCTTTGATTGCCTACGAGCAAAATGTGAGTCAAAGACATACATATGCAGGTGAACAAAAAAGCAAAAGGCAATAGCACTCATAGCTGACAATATGGATAACAGTGAGTCTGGCTCAAATGGAAAGAAGGACATAACACTAATTCAAAAGATTCCTGAAACACAAGCAGAAGCACCACTTTGACAAACAACGAGGTAAGAACACAAATTTAAATAAATTTTTTACTAATGTTGTTTTCTATGAATTCAAAAAAGCTAGGTCATATATGATTTGAATGCTTGAATATCAAGAGTCACCCAACTAAAGAAAATGGTGAGAAAAAAAGTAATGCGAAGAAGGTAAACAAAAATTTCAGAAGGCTTTTTGGGCTAATTCCGATTCAGACTCATTAGAGGTAGAAGCTGAAGAGAAGGTAACCAAACTATGTTTAATGGAAAAAAATAACACTAGTGACTCCAGTAGTGATTAGGTATGCAACCTATTCTATGATGAATTATTCTCTCTTTTAGAACAACTACGTGATGTTTATAAAAAAAATAAAAAAGTAGCATTCACATCTTAAAAGGGAACATTCAACACTTTTAAGAAGAGCATTCTAATTTGATTAATAATTATTCAAACTTAAGGACTCATCATATTGCATTAGATAAAGAACATGAATTATTAAAATAAAAGCTTACTGCATTAAAAGAAAAGCATGAGTTCCTCAATAAAAAGCATATTAAATTAGAGGAAGCATTTAAAGAATTAGAAGAGTTAGCTTTAAAAATGGATAACAATGAGAACAAAACATTAGTATAATTAGGCATATATAAAAGTGTAAATGAACACTTAATAAGGAAAATAACAACTTTTAATGAAAATATATCAGGGCCTACACACACTGAAAAGCCACACCTTAGAACACAGCATGCACTACCATCTTTCAAAAGAAAATCTAATTTATCATATAGATTAGTGCATCCATTTTTAGGGATTAAGTGTTATTCTTGTGGAATATTAGGAAATATTGCAAGTATGTGCACACACAAAATTCACCGTAGATCAGATTTGATATGGAGGCCCAATACATCATTTGCATAGCATAACGTACATTTATTAAGAAATAAGGTGAGACCAAAACCCACTTGGGTTCCCAAAATTAACCCTCGATTGATATTGTATGTGTGCTCTCACAAGAGGTCCAGTGAGCACAATCATTGATGTTGTAGGCATCACTAATCATTTCATGTACATCATATATCGAGTATCATTGAAGACTCAGACTCAAGAAAGTGTATCATTAATGTATAAGTCAGTCTGTGTTTGACAAAGTCTGTACTTTTTATTTTTCATGAGTCATTTTTTATATTAGATGTATGTTGGCTAAATAACTATGCACACATACACAAGAGAGAGTAAAATTGAATATTTAAAAATTTCTATTAATCGTGCTGTACTATCCAAATTACATTGTATGATCTATTCAAACATAAATTAATTCAAATATTTAATTAAATGAGATTATTTAAATTAATATAACAAATCATATTATACCAGGACTAAATCGTACAGGACATTCAACTATTTAGATACAACCCCGCCATCGATTCTATGTTACCTAAATTTATGCAAATTTGAATTTTAAAATTTGAACTGATCATATTGTACCATCAAGAACATTAATTAAAATTGTCTAATTTAATCCCATTGATTAAAGAATCAAATTAGGATCTAATCATCATTAATAATCATAATGTATGATACAAATATTGTATGGTATGATTCACCTGAGAACTCATTGGACTAATCTTGGTTCATCTTGGGCGATCTGTGATTTCATAACTAGTCATATTAAATGGGTATGCATTGTATAGGATGATATTCAACGAAATTGAACTAATTGTACTGTACGATTTGTGAATCGTACTATACAATTAGAGCAATTAAAAATTGAAATTAGGATTTTTTAGAGCCCACTTTATAAACACATATATGTTTTAAGGGATATAGAGCTTGAAACCTTTTCTTCTTGGGAGAGAGCTTGGAGAATGTTTTCTTTACAAGGGAGATAGAGGAGGTGAGCTTAAGAGAGGGAGTTTGCCTTGAGGCACTCGAGAGGTGTGAGAGGATTCACGGTTGCTCTGACTAGCCTGTACCTTAGGTCCTCTTATTGTGTTTTGTTGGAACTCTTGGAGAGGAGCTTTAGGAAGAATAGTATTTGGTGTGAAAAACTAGCTAGCCGAGGATGCTAGGGATCGACATCTTTGCCTGGCCAGGAGGCGAAATGAGAGATCAACATCTCCGCCGAAGCAAGGAGCTAAAGGAGGGACTGCATCTTTGTCAGACTTAGAGGTGAAAGAAGAGATCAGCATCTCCGCAGTAGTGAGGAGCTAAATGAGGGACGAAATCTCGGCCAGGTTGGGAGGCAGAATGAGAGAGATTCTTCACAGTATTTATCATTCTCCACTTGGTTAAGGGAGATATGCTTCTCGGCCTAGATGTGCGCCAAATGAGAGTCACTTTTAATATAATACCCAAATAGGAGGACCTTTGAAGAGTGGACATAGGTCAATTTC
Source organism: Dendrobium chrysotoxum (assembly GCA_019925795.1). NCBI lineage: Eukaryota > Viridiplantae > Streptophyta > Magnoliopsida > Asparagales > Orchidaceae > Dendrobium > Dendrobium chrysotoxum. The sequence continues at coordinate 20,631,832 of CM034314.1, read as the reverse complement.
GACTGAACCACTATAAATCTGGTTTACATACTCTTATTTTTTATAATTTATTTTATTGCACTATAATTTACTTTAGATTATCTTTGTGAAATAATTTTGGGTGATAAATCGCTGATTGAAAATTTGATTTGAAATTAAAAATAAAAAATAATATTATCTTCTAAAAAAGTAGATTTAAAATATTTTTGATCAAGATATGTGACTCAAAATTTCTCCTCAATTTTAGTAACAACCATAAACCTAAATGAATGTAACACATAGGCATCTTCCCAACCACCTTAGCTGCCGGTTTCATTCTTTTCATCAACCACCAAACCAAATAATTAGGTTAAGACCCTAAACTATTCCATTATTTCTTATCCATAATCATCATTACCTCATGTCCAATCAGTAAACGACGTTCGGACTCCAGACTGGTTCAGCAAAGTCCGACCTTTAGCCGTTGTTGCAGGAAAAAGTTGCGAAAAGGCGCCCAGTTCGAGCTCTTTTAGCTTTTTTTTTTCTTGTCTAAATTTCTTCAAAACATCCGGAGATATTTTATCTGTTACGGCAAAACGCTTAACGAGTCCAGGTTCTCCAACCGCATGTGGGAAGAAACCATGCGACGACCGCCCCTCCTCCCCAATTTTCTCCTTCCCTTGCATTTAATTCGATACAAACCCTAGGCTTAACAGAAAGGAATAAACTTTTCCCTTTTTCATGCTGTGCAAAATATTTAACCACGCATTGGTTTATGTAATTTACTGGTTAATCTAGTAACCGCGATGGTTTGGGATTCGAGTTTCGGTGGTCCTGTCTCAGGTCGATCGGCAGCTTTCTCGACGTGAAAGGAGACTTTTTATTAAGGCTTGAATTTGTTGGAGAAGATTCGTGTTTTTGATGGAGCCTCGTGTGGGTAATAAATTCCGGCTTGGTCGCAAGATCGGGAGCGGCTCCTTTGGGGAGATCTACTTAGGTATATATAAGAGTTCTTTTTTGAAATTATGGTTAAAAATTTGTCTTTTGTTGGGGTTCTTGATTATTGGTGCTTTGTGCTTCTTTACAGGCACTAATTTGCAGACGAATGAGGAGGTTGCGATTAAACTGGTGGGTTGATTGGTCCGAACTATATTTTTGCTGTTTCATATCTTTTGAATTAATTTATTGCATGGCCGGTGTTAGTGTTAAATGTGTTTTAATATGGAGTTTCATGGCCAGTTGCATTGTCTTAAATCTTTGTGCTTGATGGTACATTCTGCAGTTTTTAATAAAATATGTTGAATGAAGTAGCAGTCACTATGTGTTGCCACCCTCAAAGCCTTCTGAGAATACTTGTTCATAAATTTTGTTCAGTTCTCCCAGGAGTTGCACTGTAGTCATTGATAAAATTATCTGTTATTTGAGTAATTTTGGGTCCTCTGAGTTTTGAATGGCGATTTTTTAAAACACATTTATAAAAATTATTCACAGAAAAATATCGCTAGGACAATATTTTAAAAGCATTCGAGTTGCCCCTTAAAGGGGCTACCCTTGGGCTGCTATGCAAGCAGCATGTGTGTAGCCAGTCTTTAAAATTTAATCGTTTCTCAAAGAAATTTAAGTTTTTCTGTAGGTTTTGGTTTTAGTCTGCATTCTGTATACTCAAGAATTATTCTGTCTCGCACAAACTAATTTTCATTGAATAGCAATGTATTGTAAATATAATGAAGTTAATATAAAAATTTTCCTTTTCTTATCAGCATTTCATAATTTTATATATACTTGTAGACATCATAATTTATTAGAAGTGTGTTTTAGGAGTGAAGTGAAGTGATGCACTATCCTTGCACATCACTTACCTGTGAAGCGTAAGCTCATAGCAAAGCATGCATTTCGTGCCGTTTTGCCATGTCGTGTTGTAGCCCTGCGTGTTCAACTTTGACTTAGAATGAAATCCTTGTTTAGTTTTTATGGTTTGGCTTAACATCTATCGTTTGCTTCTCCTCACTATTTCTCATAGTTCTTCAATCATTGCTCATCATTTATCTATTCTCTTCTGCTAGTGCTAGTCAATTCTTGGTGTTTCTTATAGTCATGGTATCTGATCCGTTAGTTTTCTTCTACACTTAAGTTATTAGCGTAGTAGCTTCTTACTTACAAGCTTCTTCTTAATGTCTCACCTTCACACTCTCTTACGCTCAATGCTGTCTCCGCCACTTGGCCTCTAGCTGGTCGCTTAATCTCACAACTATTCTTGATTTTAAAGTATTTTTTATCAATTCATTATTTATATTTTTTATTTTTTTAGTTTTCAAATAATTGAAAATTGTTACTGAATATATCATTATATTTGTTGAAAAATTATTACCTAATGTGCTTTAAGTTTGTTTCATTAAATGGTTACAACAACAACATCAAACCTTTATCCCACTATGTGGGGTTGGCTACATGAATCCTTTTGCTCCATTGTGTTCTATTAAGGGTCAAATTCTCATTTTAATCTAATAAAGAAAGGTCATTTCTAATATTTTCTAACCAAGTCTTTTTAGGTCTGCCTCTACCTTTCTTAACATAAGCCAAATCTAATACATCTACTTTCCTAATTAGGTCATCGAAAGGCCGCCGTTTTATGTGACCAAACCATCTAAGGCAACTCTCCCTAATCTTATCTTCCACTGAAGCTACTCCAACCTTTTCACGTATATGTTCATTTCGTATCCTGTCTTTAAGAGTAAAGCCACTCATCCACCAAAGCATCCTCATCTCTGCAACACTTAACTTAATATTATGCTTCTCTTTTAATGGCCAACATTTTGCATCATAAAGCATTGTAGGTCTCACCATCATCTTATAGAAATTTCTCTTAAGTTTGAGGGGGCTTTTCTATCACACAACAAGCCCGTTGCATTCCTCCATTTCAACCATCCAACTTGAATTCTACTAATAATATCCCATCTATTTCACCATCACTCTGAACAATAGACCCAAGATATCTAAAATGTGTACTCTTATTGAGGATTTGATTGCCCAAAGTCACAATCCCCCAACTAGATCTATTACTATGAAAATTACACTCCATATATTTAGTTTTAGATCTACTTTAATGAAATCCTTTAGACTCTAAGGTTGATATCCATAATTCAAGTTTACTTTCAACTCCCTCTCTAGTTTTATCAACAAGAAGAATATCATAAAAAAAGAGCATACACCAGGGTAAAAACTGCTGTTGCCAAGTCCCCAGTTCTAGATGAGAAAAATGGAGGCTTGCGTTAGGTAGTCGACAACCAATGCAAAACTTGTCGAATAATCATGACATGTTTCATTAAATGACTATTGTATGAAAATAATATATGTAGATATGATGTAAAAGTCATGATATTTTGAGCTAGTAAAAGTGCCACTTTGCTTCATCAAGTTGCCAGAAAATTTTAATTATATTTTAAGTGTTTAATTTGAGCTCATTTGGAGTCGGATCAGGTTAATTATGGTGTCAATTGATTCATCTCATCGAGACATTCAATTCAACTATAAGTTTGTTAAAATCAGAGTTCAGATGGTTTGAATTTAATCTAGAAGTTTTCAATTTAAATATTGCCTTGAGATTAGTGCTGATCAAATGAATTTTTTTGGAGATATCATTCTTCACCAACAATGAATTACTCTCTCTTTTTTGTTTGATGGTCACACCTTACTGAACTCTTTGCGTCATCTCATGATGAATTTGCCATCAAATGGCCTTTACTCTTGTAGTGGTATGCCTCAATCATTTGCGGGGCATTCCATATCTGTTCAGTTATTGTTCTTGCTTCTGTTCTTGTAAAGCTCCATTAACTTTATTGAACCCCATTTGAATCTCTTTTAACCTAACATGGTGCTTAGTTGTTTTAGTAAAGCTTTTGTATGATATGTGCCACCCTACTCTAGTTAAGAAATCACAGCTCTTTGTTTGTTATGCTTGTTTCTATGTTTAATTTCGTAATCACCTTATCATTCTTATATGTCCACTGTTGCTTTTTACACATAATTTGTTCATTTGTTATGTTATACAGATCTTCAAGATCTTCAGTTAGCTTGAGTGGATATTTGATGTATATTCATGCCTGCCATGCCTTCTTAAAATTTGCTCAAGAAATTCAACTATACCTTTTCTAGGCTCATAACCTGGCCATGATGAGTGTTCTGGAATTACACTAAATGATATCTCATATGTTCTTCTATAACTAGGACCATGTAGAGCATAATACATAGCTTGGTAGTTCAAACACCTAATACCAGTTGCAGTAATTACATGTGAGCATGAATTACTGTAGGTTTGAGGATGATTGCATGTGCACCTGCAGTCCCATCAACATTATGTCAACATGTAAGGACATGCACACTATGTCAAAAACTTTATACTTATGAATGTTGATACATATGAATTACAAATATCGTCTTGCTTCATGCTCATATTTTTTGTAGTGATGTATGGTCCGATGCAAGGTTTAAAAAGATTAAATTGGGAATTGAGATGTTATGCTTTAGTGGGGCAAGGCATCAGCCTCGAGGTGGATCAATGTGTAAGCCTCTAACAAAAAATAAAAAAACTCGTAAAATTAAAGATTGTTTTTAAATTTGCCAAAAATCATCAATAAATTAACTTAGTTCATCATCATAAATTACAAAACCATTGAGAAAAAAGAAAACAAATCTCAATTTTAATTTAAAGTAAAACAAAATTTAAGATAAACACTTATTTAAAAGTAGTACCATGATGATCATGATCCACAACAACCTTTGTTTCACTTTTGGCATTTTTAGAAGATTCATAATAAATATTAATTTTATCATTCTCCAATTTTTTCTCATTGTGATCTTTAAAATCATTTTCAATCACCATCTTTTTCTACTTACTCCCTAGATTAATTAACATTGGAGTCAATAGAATTTAAAAGAAAATAACAAATTGATGAATAAATAATTAACTATTATTAAATTTTCTTCTAACTTTTTTGATGCTCCAATTCCACCTTTTTTATTTCTTTTAAATGATTGTGAAGTAGATGATGCTCCAAATTCAGTAGCCCTTTTAATGTTAGCAATGATATCGTCATTCTTATCACCACTCAAATGCTTTCCTTTATCTTTAACTTCCAATTCTTCGCCATTTTTAAGCCATCCATTCATCACCAAATTATATATCATCAACACTCAAAAGATCAATTCCATCTTCACCGTTTCTTTGTTCTTTGTAGTCTAGCTTTTAATTTATTATTAAATATATCATAAACCAATTTGTTTATTCTTCCTGCAGCCAATTCGTTTCTCCTATTTATATTTTCTTGTTTGAATGTGCTCGAATTATATTCACATGTTGATGCTAAACAAATAAGATTGAGAATTTTCATTGCAAATGCTTGAAGTTCATATACATCATCTCTAAATTGTGTTGACGAATGTTCTTGATTAGAATATAAAAGAGATGATTAATATATCTGAATGTAGGAAGTTTAAATACAACAACATCAAGTCTTTATCCCACTACGTGGGGTTAGCTACATGAATCCTTTTTCTCGTTTAAATGTAAACTTTTATCATAAAATTATAAGTACATGCAAATTTATTAGGAGAGCATATTTTGTAATATGAATGGTCTACTCTGAAAGCAAACATTCCATTCTTCAAACTAAAACCTTATAGTTGATCAATAGCCTTCAGATATTTTGCCATAGGGACAAGCTTGTCCATACATGCGTATAAACTAATCTTGACCTCCTTTTCTACAAGGAAGTCTTTGTTATAATGAAATTGAGGTTAAAGTAATATGCAACATCATGCAAATTATGATGTAAATGACGAATCTATTTTCATCTCTAATGCCTTGAATCTCTTTTTTAGTAGCATTTTGTCCTCTTAATTCCCTTGATATCCCACAATTCCTTTTGAACATCATTTGACACTTTTTCACATGCTCCACCTTTAAAGTGTGTGCAAGTAATGATGCTTTAATCTTTAAAAACTGCCAGTAATTCTCTTGTCATAAAATTTATATTTTAACTAAACATAGGCTTTTTTAATGAATTAACATATTTTCAATCTGAATCTTTTTTTAGCATAATCGATTATTATATTAAACAAAAAAAAGTGTAAAATGACTAGTTAAATAAAGAATGAAAAAAAAAACTTGAGCATCAAATAAATTGACAATTGAAAATAAAATCTTTTTAAAACAATTAAAAAAGAAAAGAAAAATTTTAAAATGAAGATTAAAATTAGTATAACTTTGAAAAAATATATAAAATCTCATCTCAAGAAAAATGAAAGTTGAAAATAAAATCAGTTGAAAGAAAATAAAAAGGTAGTTAAAATAGAAAATAAATTCTATTAAAATAAAAAACTAGTTTTAAGGAAAAAACAACTAAAAAATAACTACTATTCTTTGAAAGAAAAGAAATGAAAAACATAAATATAACCTACCCCCTTGATGTTTCCCTCAGTGCTCGCTTGACGCTCCTTTCCCTACTCGTAGTTGTAGGTACTCCTCATAGGTGCTTGCACCCTTGTAGGTTCAAGAGTTGCAACCCCGCTCCAGACTCTTTCTCTTGACTCCCAGGCGCTCACACTCTTGAACCATGGCTTGTAACATGTATAAATTATAACCTAAACATTTAAACTCTCTTATATATAACTTAGAAGATTTTTTTTTTTTAAATTTAATTTAATTTTAATTTGAGGCGTTCACCTTAAGGTCTAAATGCTCAAGGCATATGCCTCGAATTAAAAAGGTGTAAGCCTCACACAAGCTAGAAAATCTTAAGCTTTGAGATGCTTACTAGGAGCCTCATGTTGAGGTACACTTCAAGAAAGACACCTCAAATTCCTTTTTAAACCGTGGGCTGAGGTTTAAATGGTATTTTGTTTTCAATTTTTTGGTCTCTCACAACATTAGAGCTCTTTAAGAATAATGTAACATTGTTGTAATAAATAGTGTAGACTAGCCAGTGCTTGCATTGGGTGTGCCCCCATGCATGCTTTAGAACACCAATAAAACATTTAAAAGCATTGGTTTTCATTATTCCACATTTGAAATAACCATCATGAGATAATGCCTATTTTTTATGTCTCTCTTGGTAAGCCAAGTGTAAGATGCCGCTTTCACATTCTTAATGTTTGTTATACATGATTGAACTAGTGGATGTCATTACTATTACCTACCCAATAAATCTTCTAGCATAAAGTTTCAACATCTAGTATATCCATACTCCTTAACACCTTTTTGAAGTTCTCCCACAAATATCTTAAGCAATGATGGTGTGTTGCTCATAGAAAAAAATTGTAATCATTGCGAAACAAACCAGCATATCTATTGAATATTATGCACAACAACAACAACATCAAGCCTGTATCTCACTATGTGGGGTCGGCTACATGAATCCTTTTTCTCCATTGTGGCCGGTTAAGAGTCAAATTCTCATTTAGATCTAATAAAGAAAGGTTATTCTAATATTTTCTAACCAAGTCTTTTAGGTCTATCTCTACCTTTCTTAACATAGGTTAAGTCTAATACATCTACTCTCCTAACCGGGTCATCTGAAGGCCGCCGTTTTATGTGACCAAACCTTCTAAGACGACTCTCTCTAATCTTATCTTCCACTGGAGCTACTCCAACCTTTTCACGTATATGCTCATTTCGTATCCTGTATATAAAGAGTAAAGTCACTCATCCACCTGAGCATCCTCATCTCTGCAACACTTAACTTAATATTATGCTTTTCTTTTAATGGCCAACATTCTGTGGCATAAAGCATTGCAGGTCTTACCACAATCTTATAGAATTTTCCTTAAGTTTGAGTGGTACTTTTTTATCACACAATAAGCCCGATGCATTCCTCCACTTCATCCATCCAACTTGAATTCTACTAATAATATCCCCATCTATTTCATCATCACTTTGAACAATAGACTCAAGATATCTAAAATGTGTACTCTTATTAATGATTTGATTGCTCAAAATCACGAACCCCCTACTAAATCTATTACTACTAAAATTACACTCCATGTATTCGGTTTCAGATCTACTCAAACGAAACCTTTAGACTCTAAAGTTGACCTCCATAATTCAAGTTTACCTTCAACTCCCTCTTTAGTCTTATCAACAAGAAGAATATCGTCAGCAAAAAAGCATACACCAGGGAACATCCTCTTGCAAATCTCTAGTAAGAACATCCATGACTAAAGCAAAAAGATATGGGCTTAAGGATGATCCCTTGATGTAGTCCAAACTGAAATTGGAAAATACTTGGTCGAACCACCTTGTGTTTGAATACAAGTAACAGCTCCAACATACATATCCCTAATGACTTGAATATTATGTACAAATATATCTATTATTGGGTCAATTCTACTAATTTATATAGGGTGCTTAGGAACCACAATTAAGACTCAATAGCATTTTGACTCCACAATAACAAAAGCCAAGGATAATATGCCATTGTCTCCATCTATTTCAAACTCTTGTCAACAATGTCCCTCTAGGCTCACCAAGTAGGAAGGTACTACCCAAGCTTATGATTGACTGACAAAATCTCCATCTAGCTATACCAGTCCTAAAAACCTATAATAAACATTAAAATCAATGCCAATTATTTGTTTGTTTCCTATAAGAAAAAAGCTTCTAAAATAAAGCAAATAATATCCATGAATATGGAGAGTGAGCAAAACCATTCTTCCCAACTTTCAAATATAGCATTGACGGCCTTCCATTTGACATGCTAAGGTTTCATATCTAATTCCGTGACATTAAATCTTGCCTCTATATGGCTTATGATTTCGATTGATTTTAGGGCAAGCTCTTAGCGAACAACTTGGAGTATGTAAGAATATATAAACTTTGATGTGCATTGGCAATGGTAGACTATTAACCCATGAGATTTTTTATACCTCGCCTAGATGCTTACTATGCGGCAATGAAGTGCCAAAGACATGGTCATGATGGATTATCACATTGCACATGAACTATGATCCTTCTATTTTTATTTGCACAAATCATCTAATACTTGATATTTTTAATAGCTGAACAATTATTTAATGCACATTGGAATTCCATCTTCCCTATGAAAAACATGCATGCAAGGATCTCATATGGAATGATTCATTCCTGATATGATGTTTGTTATCAAACGCTCCATTAAAAAACAGTATTTGCATCCCATAGGAGTATAGTGGGCCTTAGATGCTTTGTTGTATCATATGCTTCATTACATGCTCAATCAAAGCTACCTCCATTTTCATGCATGAATAAGGTGGTGGATCATTTGTGGGAGATTTAGATTGATGATTTAGCATTCTTAATGGAAGTTGTTGTTAGGCGCTACTTTCCCTATAAAGATAATTCTAGGATTCCACTATACACTCAAATATTAAATTGCCATTTGAATTTACATGCTAACTAATAAATTTGTGTGTTCTTCATCATTTTTGTTTGATAAACTTTGAGTTATTTTAGCCATGTGATCAACAAAACTTATGTGTATAGTTGTGACACAATGCAGCCTGTATTGTATTCATCATTTTGAATAGTCTCAATTTCCATATGTACTACTATGTATGTTGGCTAGCTTCTTAATGCTATTTGATAGGCTTCATCACTAATATGCATTGCAACATATCAACTACTTACAAAATAACAGTACAACAACAACAACAACATCAAGCCTTTATCCCACTACGTGGGGTCGGCTACATGAATCCTTTTTCTCCATTGTGTCCTGTTAAAAGTCAAATTCTCGTTTAAATCTAATAAAGAAAGATCATTTCTAATATTTTCTAACCAGTCTTTTTAGGTCTACTACTACCTTTTCTTAACATAAGTCAAATCTAAGGACCTCTACTTTCCTAACCGGGTCATCGGGAGGCCGCCGTTTTATGTGACCAAACATCTAAGGCGACTCTCTCTTAATCTTATCTTCCACTGGAGCTACTCCAACCTTTTCACGATTATGCTCATTTCGTATC